>CM068368.1:66384837-67660670 GCA_034769895.1 Magicicada septendecula | reverse complement strand
ACCTCCGGCCAAGAACACGAGCCAGCCCAAGTTACCTGCCACTGGACCCAAGCCTGTCCACCAAAAGCCAGAGCGACCACCCGCTCCAGAACCTGCCCCCAAGGCTTCCACCGCCTCGCCCCGCCGCAGCTATGCAGCTGCCGCCAAGCGTTCCCCCCAGGCCTCATCTTCCGATGATCTCGCCGTTGTATCCGACTTTCTGGCAAGCTACGACTTGCAGAAAGTAGCCCAAACTTTCCTCAAAATCAAGGAACGCTTGGCAACAGCCTCTCTCCAAAACAAATTCCTCCTCTTGGTGGAAGCCTGCCGTATTATAGGCCTGTTATGAACGGACAACCACGGCAATCCCTCAAGCGAGACCTCGAGCTCGTGGCGTGGAACGCCAACGGCCTCGCTTCCCGGCATTCTGAGATCTTAGAGTTCGTTGCCCGACACAAGCCCGATGTGCTTCTTCTTGGTCAGACGCACCTGACCCCGCATCGTCGTTTCCGACTACCAAACTACGTGTGCCACCGGGACGACCGGTCGGGTCGCGCAGGAGGGGGCACAGCCATCGCGGTGAAGGCGAGTCTTCGCCATCACCGCGTTGTCCTGCCTCAGCGGCGGAACCTCGAGTGCACCGCGGTTGAGCTCCATGGTGCTCTCGGCGGTCTACTCGTGGTTTCCGCTTACAAGCCTCCACAAACGGAACTCCTGTCGAACGATCTGGAGGCCGTCTTTGGCGCACACAGGAGGGTAGTCCTGGCGGGCGACGTGAACTGCAAGCACCCTGATTGGGGGAGCCGCTTGGTGAACCCAAACGGGGCCCGCTTGCGCAGGTATGCTGATGCGGCTCGGGTCACAGTCATGGGTCCAACCGGGCCTACGTAATATCCCTCGAGGGCTAACTCCCGCCCTGACGTACTGGACATTGCCGCGGTCAGGGGCGTTTATTGCCCGGTCCACGTCTCCGTCATTTCGGAACTGTCCTCGGACCATTGCCCTATCAGTGTGCATATAGCTACCCAGCATGCCACCGTCCGCGACGAGCGGCGGGTAATCGAGTGGGACCGCTTTGGCCCGGCGTTCAGTTGCCGCCTACCTAAGCATATCCCGCTCGACACTACCCAGCATGTCGACGAGGCAGTTGCCTTATTCGACACAGCCGTAGTCTCGGCGGTAGACGAGTCCTCCCGGATGAAGCCGGGGCTCACGCCCGACTATCAGCGTATCCCCGAAGAGGTGTCTCAGCTCGCTTGCGAGAGGAATCGCCTCCGGAGACGCTGGCAGAGGACTCGTTACCCGGCTGACAAGGCTGCGTTCAACAGAGCGTCCGGCAAGTTGCGTCACGACATGCTGGCGTTCCGTAGACGCAACTGGGAGCTAGCTGTGACACAGATGGATGGCCCTGCCGAGGACCGTAGGGGGGTTGACCCCCTTGGCCGCCCCCTCGAAAAGGCAGAGTTCTTGGCTGACAGTTTAGAGCGACAGTTCGCTCCCAACCCATCCAGGAACCCGGCTTTCACTGAGCAAATCTGCCGCGAGGTAGAGCGCTTTCTATCGGCCGATATCACAGTCCAGCCGGAGCCCATCTCCCCGGAGGAGGTTTCTGAGAGGATTGTTCAGCTCAAGCCCCGGAAGGCGCCTGGCCCGGACGGAGTCATGAATTCCGCCCTCCATCGCCTTCCGGAGCGAGGAACCCAGTTCCTCTCTGACCTGTTCAATTCATGCCTCAGACTGGCCTATTTTCCGGTGAAATGGAAAACGGCTACCGTCATAGTGATACCCAAGCCGGGAAAGAATTCTTCTCGCGTAGAAAACCTCAGGCCCATCAGCCTCTTGTCCGCGACGTCCAAGGTTTTCGAGCGTCTGATCCAGCGTAGGATCCGCGACCATCTAGAAAGACTAGACGTGCTGATCCCCGAACAGTTCGGCTTTCGCGAGCTGCACTCCTCGACTCATCAGCTGATGAGACTCGTGGAATGCATTACCGAGGCTGGCTGCCAGGGCAAACAGACGACTGCGATCTTCCTAGACGTAGAGAAAGCCTTTGACCGCGTGTGGCACGAGGGTGTCCTTTACAAACTGAAGGAAGTCCTTCTCCCAGACTGCTACGTTCACTTGATCGGCAGCTTTCTGCGAGACCGTAGCTTCCGAGTGAGAGTAGACCACGCTCTCTCTTCGGAGAGGCGTATTACCGCTGGTGTCCCTCAGGGAAGTGTCCTAGGGCCTCTCCTGTTCTCGCTGTTTGTCAACGACACGCCCCGAGTTCCTGGAGTGAAATTGTCGCTGTTCGCGGACGACACTGCGGCTTTTGCCTCAGAGCCGAACGCGAGTTATGCGGCAGTTAAGCTCCAGCGCCAACTCGACGCGTATGTCTGGTGGACCGATGACTGGAGAGTTGCCGTTAACGCTTCCAAGAGCGCCGCGGTAATATTCTCGCGCAAACGCAAGCAGCCTCGGCCGCTTAAAGTAGGCCCCGTCGAGGTGCCCTGGACCAATAGCGTCAAGTACCTCGGGCTCCACGTGGATTCCCGACTCACCTGGCGAACCCATACAAATTACATCCGACAACGCGCTTCGGCGCAACTCAGTAGACTCTGGCCCGTGCTATCTAATCCGGCAATGACCCCCTGGCTAGGTAAGCTCATAGTCAACTCGTACGTGTTGCCCGTGATTACCTACGCCTGTCCTGTTTGGGGATACCTGGCTCGTGGTCATAGAACAACGCTCCAGTGCGTACTCGACCGGGGACTGAAGCTCGCGTGCAAAGTACCCCGGAGGTACTCTTCTCGTCTTTTGAGGAGAGGACTCGGTGTCCGCTCTCTTGATGACACCGTGAGACGCCTGGCGCGTAGATTCTATGTTCGTTCCGACAGAGTGACCCACAATTCCCTCATGGCCGGACTTGGTAAATACACCCCGCGACCAGGTGAGTCCTGGAAGCGACCTCGTTTGCTAGTCCCGGTGGTATAATCCACCAATCGCAGGTCGCTTCAGACCCCCCCCCCATAAGTAGATAAAAAGTATATATAGAAATCCAACAGACCCAGTGGCAGGGTCCACCAGCCCAGCGCCATCTGCTACCCCTGTCGAGGCCAGTCAGGCTTGTCCTCCTGAATCCCGGGAATCTTCCCGGGCTTCGGCGGATCCCCTGACTGCCTGGGCAGATAATCTTGTTGCGTCTATCAGGACTGCTCGCGACACTACCATAGTGCTTGCCCTGGTCTTCCAATCATTAGCTGCCCTCTTTCCTCTACTTCCCCTAAATGGCTAATAGCCTGAGGATCGTTGCGTGGAACGCCTTCGGGCTACTCCCCAGACGATCTGAACTGATGACTTTCGTGACGGAGTATGATGTTGATATCATACTTCTTTCCGAGACTCATCTGGCTCATTACCACCCGTTTTCCCTTCCTGCCTATGCCTGTTATCGTCAGGATCGTCCCCTACGGCCTCGCTGTCCCCCCTCGGGGGGCACAGCTGTTTTAGTCCACAGGCGGATATCCCACAGGCTTTTGCCTCCTCTAGATACATCTATTATTGAAGGCTGCGCGGTGGCGGTGGACGCCGGCGGATTGGAGCTGCGCGTTGTTTCTGCGTACCTCCGGCCTGGCCGGCGAACTCCGCCACCGCCCGAGGAGTGGGACGCCCTCCTCGACCACCCCCTCTCAACCATTGTAGCCGGCGACTTAAACGCCAAACACCCTTCATGGAACAGCCGCGTTGTCAACGCCTATGGAAATTCTCTGTTCCGGTTCGTCTCTGGCGACCCGGCACTTAATGTCATTGGCCCTGAAGACCCTACCTACTTCCCCTTTCACGGCCATCGGCCGAACGTTCTTGACATAGTAGTTGTCAAGAACGTTGCCCGCAACATCGAGGTCTCGTCTGTGTCGGACCTTTCGTCCGATCACAATCCCCTTGTAATAACTGTTCGAGAGCTGTCGGCGTCACCCCGACTTCCCGCTCAGATTGTTAGGAGAGTCAACTGGCGATCCTATCATGACGAGCTCTCTCGAAGGTTACCATCTCTCCCGGCGGACCCAATCGTCACTCGTGATGATCTGGATCTCCGCGCCACAAATCTCCAGGAATTGGTCCAAGGTGTCATGGATCGACACACCTACGCACTCGAGGTGAATCATCGTAAATCGGCCTTACCTGCGGAACTCCACGCCATCTGGCTACGGCGCCAGCTCCGCCGCAGATGGCAAAGAACCCGTGACCCAGTCGTTAAGCGACGATTTCAACAACAGTCCCTTTACGTTCAGCAGCTACTGCGGGACGTAAACTCTGATCGATGGGACTCATACCTTGAGTCTCTTGAAGTCGACCACGCCTCCGTCTGGAGAGCGGTGAGTAGACTGACCCGCGAGAAGAGAACTCGCAACCCGCTGGAAAACCCGAACGGGGTTGTGTCTTCATCAGAAGGCAAGGCTGAGGTTTTCGCCAACTGCATGGAGTCGCAATTTACAGTTCATCGAGGCGTTTCGGACCCTGCCCACTCGGCAGAAGTCCGGGACTTCCTATCTGGTTATTTTTCTCGCCCTCCCGCTGGCCCAGACCTCCCGTTCGACAGAGACGAACTCGTTTCGTCTGTCTGTCGACTAAACCGCCGTCGCGCCACCGGTCCTGACCGGAACGGGGCCGCTGCATTACAATATCTCCCGGCCTCAGGCGTTGATCTCGTTCTCGAGCTGTTCAACTCTTGTCTCCGGCTACAGTACTTTCCCCGCCTGTGGAAAAATGCCAACATCGTTATGGTTCCTAAACCCCGCAAGCCGCGCATGCTTCCTGAAAGCTATCGGCCAATATCTCTCTTGCCAGTTATCTCGAAGGTGTTCGAGCGGCTCCTGCTGGCCCGCATCTCGCCGTTGTTGGATAATTTTATCCGCAACGAACAGTTCGGGTTTCGCAGAGAGCACTCGACCACGCTTCAACTAGTCCGCGTGGTAACGCAACTCTCTGACGCCACCAACAGGCGAGCGGCTACGGCCGCCGCACTGCTGGACGTGAGCAAGGCCTTCGACAAAGTCTGGCACGAAGGTCTTCTCTTCAAACTAGCTAACTCCCCCTTACCATCGTCCATAGTGTTTTTCCTCCGGTCGTATCTCAGCGACCGAACCTTCAGGGTGAGCGTCGACGGAACCTGCTCTGCAGTTCGTCCTGTCGCCGCCGGCGTACCTCAGGGATCTGTCCTCGGCCCCGTTCTGTACCTCGTGTACACGAACGACCTGCCTGTTTTGCCCGGAGTCACGTTGTCTTTGTTCGCTGACGATGCAATGTATCATTACAGCTCTGTGTCCCCGCGTTTTGCGAGTACACAGTTGCAGCGTCAGTTGGACCAGCTTCCGGACTGGCTACGGAAATGGCGGGTGACGATCAATACGGAGAAATCCGAGGCGATCTGTTTCACTCGTAAGTCCATCTCCCGATGCCAGCCTCTCTCCCTGGAAGGGAGGCCTATCGCCTATAAAGAGTCGGTGAAGTATCTAGGCGTTCGGCTAGATCGTCGCCTTTGCTTCAACGCCCACGTGACGGAAACCCTTGCCAAGGCTCGCGGCGTTCGAGCCAAACTTTACCCATACCTCGCGTGCCGCAGCCCCCTGGCGCTGCGCACGAAAGTTACCCTCTACCTGTTGTTTCTCCGGTCTGTATTGACCTATGCGGCACCTGTTTGGTGGTCACTTGCCTCCGCCACCAACAGGCGTAGGCTGGAAAGTTTCCAATCCAGAACCCTCCGTTCCTTGTCGGGATCTCCTTGGTTTGTAAGAAACAGTGTAATTCGAGGAGGTCTACGAGTTCCCGCTCTCTCAGCCTTTGTCTGGTCATTAGCTGCGACTCTCTTTGCCGCAGCTGAGACCTCTTCCTTCCCTTACCTCAGGACCATCAGCACCACGCAACCACCTCCCCCTGTCCGGGTCAAACGCCCTCGGGCGATTCTCGATGACCCGCCATAACTTTAAGTAAAATTACTTAAACCTAAATTTGCATATTCACCATCTGACCATGCCCAAAAATTTACCTGTAAAGCTGCTTCCTTCCTCCCTTCCTAGTATGCCGACCGCGCTTAATGCCGCTGCTACGCGCTATCACTGGCACGGAGGCTCTCTGCCTCGCGGGGAGCGACCGACGCCTCGCGGCGTCTGCACGCGGGACTGGGAACAGGCGACATCTGTCACCTGAACCCGTCCTTGCGGCAGTGCCCACTGATTGGTGACATTTTAAAATAAATAAAAAGTAAAAACCTTTCTCCCCCGCCTTCTCAGTTAACTGGTTGGCGGTTGTCCATTCCTATTTTTTCTAGCTACCTGTCGAATGAACCAGAACTCCGTGTATCCACAGGCAGCCATTGGGCTCGTCCCAGATGCTGCAGTCATGCACCGGGTGCAAAGACGCCCTGCTACCACAGTGCTACATGCTACATGCTACCCAGTGGCAGGAGTCCTTTCTGAGACTCGGGACACTGCACTACTCGCGACCCGCGCTTCGCGCGGGCCGCGCAACCCCCAGTTGTGTGACGACATCGGGGCGGAGTCAGCCGGAAGGAACAGCCGAAGAATAGAACCGCCGCTGTTCTTGCGTCTTCGCACTCCCGTTCCGCGCCAGCGATGGATTTCGCTGGGCCGGCAGCCGACTCTACAACCGGTGCCGAAAGAAGAGGAGGACTGTAGTACGCCACGAACAGCAGGCGCAACCGCCGAACATCTTAGCGCGGCACATCCAACATCAGCATTCTCGCCACAAGGTCCTTTTTAGGGCCACCAAAAACACTAGAGTGTACGATTGGCGCCATTTGTCATGCGGCAAGCCTTTTGTCCGGTGACAAGGTAAACAAAAATAATTAAATTCAAATCAGTAATTTCCGGTAACCAAATAAGATATTGGTTTTAATAATAAACAATAACTTTATGGAAGGTTAATCTAAGTTTCCATATGGCGCCCAATTTAATTAAAATCTACCAATAAATAAATTTCGGTAGTGGTAATAAATGTAAATCACAATTTAATTAATTGAATGAACCAAATAGGATAGAACTTTTTCTGAATTAACAACAACAAGTGAGACGTTCTACAAGAATATATCGACACAGATATTATTTTATTACAAATATTATATTTATACAAAACATCAGTGCGAACAAGCAGCTACGTAAAAAGAAATTCACGTTATAATATTCTGAATACATGGCAAGATCCCAAGAAAGAGCGAAAGAAACCTTCCAGGAACTCAAAGGTGAAGCATAGAAGACAGGATTACAGGTTAATACAGATAACACAAAGGTTATGATCACCACTAGAAAGAAAACCAGGAAACCTGAACAGTTTGAAATCGAACCACTTAACCTGGAAATAGTTAATCAGTTTAAATATCTGGGATGTTGAACGGCAGAAGACAGTGAAGAAAGAAATGAAATAAGGAAAAAGATACATGCCGCCACAAACAGAGCATATGCTTCGTTGACATCTATATTTGACAAGGAATATCCACCATCAGTCCAAGGTCACATTATATAAAGTTATGGCTAGACCGGTGATAACATATGGCAGCGAGACTTGGACTCTGAACAAACAGGCCGCTAACATAGTCAATACTTTTGAAAGGAGAATTTCGAGGAGAATACATGGACCAATCCAAGTCAATGGGATATGGAAAATGCGCCACAAGGAGGAGCTATACAACTGTATAAAGACAATGATCTGGCCACCACCATCCGACTGCATAGATTGCAATGGGCAGGACACATCATTAGGATGGAAGGCAACCGAATAACTAGGAAGGTACTGTTTAGTCAAATCAAGGATAGAAGGACTGTCGGAAGACCCAAGATACGCTGGATTGATGCAGTGGCGAGGGATGCTAATAATTTACTTAAAATAAAACAATGGACATCAATCGCCAAGGACAGGGAAAATGGAGCCGGACGATTATGGAGGCTAAGGTTCGACTTCGAACTGACGCCATAGAAGAAGAAGATATATTCTGAATAGGTGTCAAATAGCAATGGCGATACCACTTACTGTCTTACAGAAGCAGACTGTTTCCAGTACAGGTTGTGACAGTAATTCTTAGATTTTTGTCAAAGTCAGATTACAGTCATTGACAATGTTTATAAACACTGTTTGTTTGTTTTACCATTGAAAATGTTTATAAGGACGTGTCGCACATTTGCGGCCGATCGCTGGTGCGTTATCGAAAATGGGAACCGGAGAGTTTCCATAGAAACTACTTCTTTGTTGTCAATAACGTAGTACATATATAAAACTTCGCTTATGAATGCGACTACATTTAACTTATACATTGGTAAATGAAGAATGAATTCATTGATTGGTGAATAAACATAAATATATATTTTAGATTTATTGAAGCATTTTCAATGCCCTTCTTTGTGCATTGCATTTGTGCAATACCTGTAAATTTGTTATGATGATCCCTCGTAAAAGCTACTTGTATGTTACACGTGTCGTCGACTCCGCGACCAATGCCGATTCTGTCAGATTAACCGTGTATGTGCGGTTAACAGTGTATCTAGACTGCGGGAAAAGCTGCGTACAAATATCGAAACCGTTCAAAGACTCCAAAATACACTGAGTCAATCCCATGACGGCGGTTAAGTCGAATTCCGTCGCTATGTGCTGCTCGATCCAGCTTTTCAGCGTTTCGTGAAGTATTTTATCCGGTCGATTGTTTGACAGTACTTGGAAACGATAACTGCCGACTTCTTCCGCCGAAACTCGCAGCTTTCTCGGCTCGCAAACCGGTTTAATTTGCATCTGAACCTCCAGAATCAGGAACGGCCGTTTGAACAGGCACGCTATCTCCAGCTTCTCCCTGCGGTCGCCGCCTGCCAAGGTGGCGTTATAATCGAACTCCAGAACGTTCATCGTGAACGGAACGCTTAAGTAGAACTTGTCGGCCGCCGCGGACCAGACTCTTACGCCGAACACGTTGTCTTGCGGCAGCGGTAACCTTTCCACCGTACCAAAGTCCTTGACGTACAGCTTGTCAACGGTGAACGTTTTGTTGACGCTGCAGTGTATCGTGGACTCGGTGAATTCCGTGTTGAATTCCGAGCAGCCGGTGTTGCGCTTTTCCACCGCTCTGTTGTGGTACCTGAAAAACCCGTCAATGACTTCCAGCGTCCAGTCGTAGCTGACAGGTCGCTGCGTGGACGCTGTGCCGATGCCTCCGTCCGCTTCCTCGCTGCTGAATGACATCAGTCGGGACGCTGCTGCGTACTCGACCAGACGCAGCGCCAATAACGTACCGACGTTAACCATGGCGCCGATGGACATTTTTAGTACTTTCAATTCGCACCGCTACATCAACACGTTTGTATTTTATTTTTGGATTTTAAACGGAGGCAACAACGTTATGTAATCCAAATGCAAAGCTCTTTGTAAATTTGTCTTTGCTGTCAGCAACTAAAACCCGATCGTCTGCAAATATACTGATTTTGATAAAATTATTTCCTTTAAAATTGTCTTGAAATTAAAGTTTACAAGACACTGCTTCATTCCCTTATAATGGTGTCTAAATAAGCAGTAAAAAGTAGGAGTGAGATACAACACCCTCGGTTTTAAACAGACGCAATAACGTTTATACTCGCGAACCATTAAAGAGAAAACACAATCTGTTGTTTTCATATGGGCCAGTTACTGTTGTCAGTAACTGTAAACCATTCATTTTATAATATTAACATATGTTGTGACAATTACAATAAAAAACGCTCTAAATATACAAATTTAAATTTCATCTTTTAATAACACTCATCGAAGTGTTCAACAATAATACGCAACGCGCGCGAGCGCAGATTCTCTCTCTCTATCTCTGTCTGTCTGTCTGTCTCTCTCTCTCTCTCTCTCTCTCTCTCACACACATACACACACACACACACACACACACACAGTACTTATTTGTTTTTTACTAATGAAAAGTATGAAATCTGCAATATTGGAGGAGAAGATGGCCTACAAGTAGATGGGCGTCAAGAATTCTTTGTCAAAGAATGCTGGTAGCTAGACGACACAAAACGCCACAGAAAAAAAAAAACAGGGGAAAACAAAGTGGGAAGAAAGGATTTAAAAATAAAGCACGTAACAAGGAGAAACGAAAAAGAGGTTAAGGAAAAGTTGCTTTTAAACGGAAAAGAGTGTCGGTAATGAACCGTGGACTTGACGGTGTTGGACACGTAGTACCGGAAATAAAAAAAGAAAGAAGAAATGTTGAGAGTCAGGTAACGCTGCAGAGGCGCAGAGAGAGGATTGAGAGAGTATAGCCCTCCTCCAGAGGGAAATAATAAGTAAGAGACAGAGAAAGAAACAGATAGAGGGAGAAAAAGAACGAGAGAGAGAGAGAGAGAGAGAGAGAGAGGGAGAGAGAGAGAGAGACGAGTTTACATTAAAATTCGAAGATTTTGAATGCTGAAAAATAGTGTCCCGCTATATAACAATCCTATTAGAATTGTTGTTGTAGAACAATAAACTTACATTCATCTAGAATTGAGTGACTTGCAAGTGATCCCTTCCTGCAGACACGCGTGCAAAGGGTCGGATTTTTTAAATAATTCATGATATAAATTGTGTGTGTGTGTGTGTGTGTGTGTGTGTGTGTGTGTGTGTGTGTGTGTGTGTGTGTGTGTGTGTGTGTGTGTGTGTGTGTGTGTGTGTGTGTGTGTGTGTGTGTGTGTGTGTGTGTGTGTGTGTGTGTGTGTGTGTGTGTGTGTGTGTGTGTGTGTGTGTGTGTGTGTGTGTGTGTGTGTGTGTGTGTGTGTGTGTGTGTGTGTGTGTGTGTGTGTGTGTGTGTGTGTGTGTGTGTGTGTGTCTTAGAGGTGTGCTAAACTAGTAGACTATTTGAAAATAACAGGTACGAATGAAACCGTTCCAAAAAAATCATATATAATTTGTTATAAGACATAAATTTAAACTAAAAGTATTAACAGTGTTACTTTACACTGTGACTTTATTAAGCTGTTACTTCTTCGTATTGTTTAAATTAGCAGCCATCTTTACTATTTCTTTTATGAATTTGCTAACTGCTATAATTTTTTATTGTTCGACTAAGCTTTTCGTCATTACTGACATCTTCAGGTCTTAAAAAGAAGACCTGAAGATCTTCAGGTTTTTTAAGACCTGAAGATGTCAGTAATGACGAAAAGCTTAGTCGAACAATAAAAAATTATAGCAGTTAGCAAATTCATAAAAGAAATAGTAAGCTGTTACTGTTTAAAGAAAATAAGAAACAAGACCTACCTCCCTTTGGGAATAGTAATTTAAGTTTTCACTAGGAGCAAACAAACTGACATAGATTTAGTTAAATTATTGATTCCATTTTGGTTAGACAAGTCAGTTGCAAAACTCAGCCAATGAAATTTAGAGTGCACGTTATAGCACAACAAAGAATGTCAAAAAAAATTACGTGAGGTGTGCAGTGAAGTTAAAATCATCTCCGAAATCACATTAACCAAAAGTACTATATGGCATATCAGCCACTCTGTAGGTTATAACACAATAGAATTCGCTTTTTCAAAATTTACCAAGTTGGTGACTAGTATAATATATAATTTGTTATTATAATTTGTATTATATATCTGCATAACACACGAGAATAAATGTAACATCAGTATGAATTTTTTCATTTATTAAAAACAGCTTCGTCTCTTTAGCACAGAGATATTCTAAACCTCGCTGTTTTGGTTCGGTTCGTACTTGTACAGTAATCGGCACATGCGCAGAAACGAAATTCACCACCAAAAAGTGGTTTCGTACTCGTGTACTCGTAATACTCCTAATACTTGTAGTACTCGTTTACTTGTTGTTACTTGTGTACCCGTAATACTCCTAATACTTGTAGTACTCGTTTACTTGTTGTTACTTGTGTACCCGTAATACTCCTAATACTTGTAGTACTCGTTTACTTGTTGTTACATTTTTACCCGTAATACTCCTAATACTTTTCAGTCACTGTGATATCCGTTCCACAAAAATATCGTTCCAAAATACCTGTTATAGGTATATCGGCCCACCTCTAGCTCGCGTGCGAGTGTGTCATAAAATCTTTATAGCTTTTTACACTCCGATTATTTTCTAAGTTGGTGTGCTCTCTGGTGATTTTTACTAAGGTTTTTACTATTTTATAACCGGGGGCAATTGTAAAATTAACCAAAGGTCTAATTGGAGTGTTCTGTTTATGTACTTTCGGAAGACCTCTTAAACAAGGCTTACTAGCATTTATTGGTTTTAGTGAGGATTGTGTGCGTTTATCAAATAATGTAAACCACATTACAATTCAACCAAACCACAGGCTAGTATCATTCGACATAGTAGATTTATATACTAATGTGCCTATTAATTAAAAAACATTAACTTTACTCAGACATAATTTAATGAATAAAGGTTCTTTGGAAATACAGAAAGTTGACCAACTGATGATGATACTAAAAGTCATTCTTAATCAAAACTATTTTTCATTTGAAGATACATATTATAAACAGAATGAAGGCCTTGCCATGGGATCTCCACTTTCTGGCATCCTGGCGGACCTATATTTAAACCATTTAGAAAATACAAAAATTTTAAAAGATAATTATTTCGTCAATAAAATCATCCATTATTCCAGATATGTTGATGATACCTTTATTATTTTTAACGGGAATGCCAGACAAATCGAATTATTTAAAAATTACTTAAACAAAATTCATAATAAATTAAAATTTACTATGGAGATCGAAAACAACAAAAGTATTAGTTTTTTAGACTTAACTGTATTACATAACGGGAATAATTTGAAATACAAAATCTTTAGAAAACACACTAATACTGACACAGTAATACACTACGATTCACATCATCCCGTTACACAAAAAATGGCAGTATTTAACAGTCTTGTCAACAGACTTTTAAATGTTCCCCTCGAAAAGGAGGACTACTTGAATGAGGTTAGCACTATCAAACAAATAGCTATAAACAACGGGTATAAATCTACAATAGTAGACAAAATAATAAATAAACATAGAAAACGTTTAGAAAATAAAAATTCAAACTGTATAAAAACAAGTATTAAAAATTGTAAATATCTTTCTGCTAATTTCACAGGTATTATGCCAAATATTTTAAGACCCGTTCTCAAAGATAGTAACTATATCTTATCATTTAAAACTAATAATAACTTGGGAAATTATTTCAAAAACAAAAACAAAGTACCTTTAAAAAAGAAATCTGGTGTATATAAAATAAAATGTGATGATTGTGAAGCGTTCTACATCGGTCAACCAGGCAGATGTTTTTATACAAGATTTTTAGAACATATTCCCAAGCCAAGTAATACTAAATCCAATTTTGCACAACATTTAATATCAAGCGCACATAAATATACGAGCTTTGAAGAGAATTTAACAGCGTTGCATTTTTGTAAAAAAGGTAAACGGATGGATAGTCTGGAGGAATTTGAAATTTATAAAGCTATAAAAAATAGTACCACTAAAAACAGTTTATTAAATGATCAGGTAAATTTTGCATCAAACTACTTGTTCGACACTGCCATCGGTTTGGATTTAATCTTTGACCAGTCGCGTGACGATCGCGGTTGAGGGTGAACGCATGCGGGAGCTCCAGCCGTGGTTCGTATAACATTTCACTTGCGATTTGAAGTTTTATTTTATTTTGTTTTATTGACATGACCAGTATCATGGTTGCGATTTTTATTGTATTAGTTTATTATATTGAAATAAGTGTTATCTGAGGATGGGACTTAGTCCCGAAACGCGTCATAACTGACGAAACTTTGTATCACTAGAGTGGATAATAAGGTAATTATATAATTAGGTCAATACATATTTAGTTTGCGCGTACTGGACTTGTTTTGTCTGCGCGAAGTATGTTTTGAGTGAATCCAGTAACGAAACTTTCAACATTCAACACGAACACATGGTTACGAAGTGGCAACACCCTGATGACATCATCACAAATGTCAATCCCTCTCCTGTAAAATTCAGGTATAGTTACACTTTTAAGGCTAGGCGCACACTTGCGATTTCTGTCTCAACGACAAGAAAATCGTGGTCGCGAAAAAATATTGAAGTTCGCTCACTTGCGTTAAATAAATCGCAATTTTAGCATAATTGTTTGGGATTATTTGTCAGTATAGAAAGGACGTCGTAGAAACAACTTGTCTTGTGGCTTTGATGTTGCGCTCAAAAGAAAAACAGAAGCGATACAAAAAAGAATAATGGGTACATACACTTATCAGTCAGAGGACGCTGAATGGAGAGTTTTATAAAATTCATGCGGATTTACGATTACACCCCAAAGAATTTTTAAACCGAACGGACTTTCCTAACTGTATCGGTGCTGTGGATGGTAAGCACATAAGACTAAAGAAACCCGAAAACTCCGGTTCCCAGTTTTGTAATTATAAGAACTTTTTCTCCACGATACTTCTCGGCGTAGTTAACGCTGACTACTGTTTCACAGCAATTGATGTAGGATCATGCGGTTCAATTGGCAATTCTAATGTATTCAAATATTTGAATTTTGATCGAAGACTTTTTTTAACTCCTAAAGGCAATAACCTTGTCGCTGTAGCCACGTCACTCTATCCCTTGCGGTATTCTTCATTTCTCCATAGGACCCACTATTCACGACACTCATTGTGCTGCGGAAGTATGCAGTTCTTGGTCTTCCTTTGGGCTTCTTCCCCACTACTTTGCCCTCAAAGATGTTAGTTAAAAAAGCACTATGTCTGATCACATGCCCTATCAACTTAACCTTCCTCACCTCTATACTCCTAAGCAGTGTTCTATTCTCATTTATTTCTTCTAAGATCTGTTCATTCGTCTTCCTATCTGTCCAACTAGTTTTTGTCATTCTCCGCCAAATCCACATCTCCATTGCCTGAAGTCTGTCACTCTCCACCTTCCCTAAGGTCCGTGATTCACACCCGTAAGTTAAAACACTCCATACAAATACCTTAACAAACTTTTTCCTTGTTTCAGTACTAATATGGTTGCTTGTTAATAAGTTCCTTTTGCTCTGGAATGCTTGTTTTGCCAGAGCTACTCTCCTCTTAATCTCTGCCAGACACCTATTCCCACTTGTAACTATGCTACCCAGGTAACAACATTCAGTAACGTGCTCCAATATTGTGTTGTTCAACATAATGGTTGATTTAATGTCTTCTCTTTTTTTACTTACAACCATTATTTTAGTTTTCTTAACATTTATCCTCAATCTCCAAGCGTGAAGAATTTTGTTAAACGTACCTAACATTCGGGTCATATCCTTTTCTGAGTCAGCCATCAGTACAATATCATCTGTGAAGCGAATACTGTGTATCTGTTCCCCATTTATTTTAATTCCCCTAGAACTCCTTTTCATCTGAATTACAACATCTTCTATAAACAAATTAAACAAGTACGGTGACAGTGGGCAACCCTGTCTTAGATCGAAGACTACAAACCAATAAATTAAACATTCCTAACGGACAAACGTTACCGTACGATGAGCCAGGGAAAAGCTATGCCATTTGTTTTCGTAGGAGATGAGGCATCTGCATTGTCACAACATATCCTTAAGCCTTATCCGAGAAGATACCTAACAGTTACACAACGAGTTTATAACTAAAGATTTCTTCTCCTTCGCAGATAATTCACTCCAATTTAGTATTACATTTACTCACACCTCGCCCCACAGGTTTTCTTTTATATTACGGTCGCTGTATTCTTTTAACCGGTTTTCGAACAGAGCTTGTCGTTTTTCAACTTAGTGATAAATAGCTCTTGATCTAGGACACAATTCACAGTATCATCAGATTCGGTGCCAGACATGGTGCTAGTATACTCAGCAATACACTCCTCTCAAGACTAACAGCCAAGCAATCGTTGCTACAGAATCGCAAGTGGGTGCAGGTCTGTACATATCCGTGTGATTCATTCGAGCCAGCGACAATCGCGTCGCTGATAAAATAGGACTTGTTGCTATTTTTTAATCGCTGCGATTTCTCAGTCGCACGGGAGTGCACTGGCATTTAAAACTGTGTTCCATTTTTGCGATTAATCTGTCGTGCGACAAAAATCCCAAATGTGCGCCTAGGCTAAATGACAGCGGTCGTCTCAGGAGGACCTAATCCAGTGATTCCCAACTGATGGCGGCCCGCGACATCTTTGTATGCGGCCCGTTATTGACGTTACCTTAGAAATCTTCTGCTTTTTCTACACTTCAGGGACTAGGCAATGGGCCTGTTCCGACTTCACATTATCAGATCAATTTCTTTTTTGGCCTTCCTACATCCCTTGTTTCAGAAGGCTTGTACTTGTTTACAATTACTGGTATTCTATCTTCATCCATGCACCTTAAAAGCTGTCGCCATTTTCTCCTGTATTCTTCAATTTTCTCATTTAGATTATATTGTTACGACGGTCTCACTGATTATCGTATGGTACAGTGGAAAAAAGTACAAGACACCAATGAAGTCACTAATCACCAGCTTTAATAAATCACAAATACAGTTTATAATCAACTTGTACAATAATCCACACGCAATAATGATGTCAACTAATAGAGTCCCGCACAATTCTAACGCTTCGCCGCAATATTCGAATCTCACTTGAATAAATCGCCACTTAAACTGACTACTAAGCGGCAGCTGTCGTTCTTTAAATAGACAGCACAAGTGTTCCAGAATAATTCATAATACGCGTTAACGCTACTCGAAAACAATTACTAGAGCGTAATTGGTTGCGGCTTTGAGCACAGTGCGTGACCGGTGAGGTCTGAAACAACGTCGATTGTTGACGCATGTTAAGTGTCATGTAATTGTCGTTCTTCTCAAACATTACGTTACGCACACAAACATTACAGCTGGGCCCTGCTGGGATAGCCGAGAAACATGTAGGACGTTCTGTAATAACATAACAATATATATTTAATTCTTCCCATATATCTTCATTTCTTATATGACCCCTTCTTCTGCATCCTTTAACCCTTCTTAAAAATCTCACCTCTGCTGATTTGATGTTGTTTTTATCTCTTTGTTTTGTAATCCAGGATTCACTGTTATATAATAGCACTGGTACAGCCATTCTTTGTAGAATTTTAATTTTGTCTCACGTCTCGTTTTATTTTTCCGCATTCTATTTATAATTTCACATATGTGTTGAAATCTATTGACTTTATTTTGTATACCTTTGTCAATGTCAAAACTTATATCACAACCTAAATAGTTAAATTTTAGATGTGTTCAAATACTTTATCCTCAATAATAGTCTTTGAGCGCGATGGAAATTTTCCGTAGTGAGCCATAACTTTTGTTTTGTTGGTAGATATCTTTAGGTTGAAGTATTATCGTCTCAGTTTATATAGTTTGTACACAGAGCGTTGTAAGTCTACTTCATTATTTTATAGTATAGCCACATCATCTGTGTGGTTATACTAGAAGGGTTCATGGTTTTAATCTAACATTAGGCCTACGTTAAATTGTAACTGTACCTTACTGCCATGTTAATTTTCTTCGATACATAACTTAAATGAGTATTGTGAATTTTAAAATGTAAGTAAATATTATTAAAAGAACAATGAATTTACGCAGAAACTACAACCAAAATATTTAAAACCATTGTTAAAAGTATCATGACTTACGGCTTAGAAGTTTGGACTATTAATAAATACACAAGAACAAAATTAATGACAGCAGAGATGGATATTTGAAGACGTTCAGAAAGAGTATCCAGACGAGAGAAAATTAGAAATAAAGTCATTAAGGACAGAATGAATGTGAAAAAAATAATTGTTGATTTTATCCAACCAAAAAATTACAATGGTATGGACACACGAAAAGAATAACACAGGAAAGATAGCCAAGGAGAGTTATGGAATGGACCCCACCAGGAAGAAGGAAAAGAGGAAGACCATCTATCACCTGGGTAGAAGAAATCCAAAGTATATTGAGGGAACGAGAAATTGAAGAAGATGTTTGGATGGACTAGCAGAAGTGGAGGATGAGAATTCAATCACTTCTATAATCTTTGGATCCGGAAGATGAGTAAACATTGTACACCGGATTAATAATAAAATACAATGAATTTACAAACAGAGATATGACTATATTCTTGTACGTTAATAATAACGCATTATGTTAATAATAACATACTGTATTTTTATCTTCACTCGTTCCTATCATTTATACTCTATGCCATTAAAGAATGGCCCAACTTTTCATATATCCCCTCCCCCAAAATTAAACTCTTTCCTCCCCCAGAATTGCACGCTGGATCTGTCTCTCACTGTAACTGAATGATTTATAAGCGATCCCTTCCCGCAGACAGGCAAGAAACGGGCTGGCTTTTTTTTAAGCCGCTACCTGATAAAAGAGTTCCAAATCTGCGAAATTTTGGACGGAAGACGACGTAGACTTTTGGAAGTGCGTACGTCTGTGAAAGCGCATTCTCCTCGATGAAATTATTTAAGAATCAGAAGTCGCCTCACAGATTTTTTTTCTCTGCTTCACTTACTGAGATTAGCAACAACTCAGCTTGATGTGGACATTCCTGTTTTAGTGGCTACTGTAGATCGACTTCCTTTTTCGCCATTAAAAATTATACAAAAATATACGATATAATCACGTAATGAAGATAGTTTCGTTAAATATATGTAGTAAGATAATGTTACGACGGTGTCACGGATCGTCTTATAGTACAGTGGAAACAAAATACAGACACCAAAGAAGTCACTAATTATCAACCTCAATTAGTCACAAATAACAATTTCTAATCAACAAAGTACTCACATACAATAATCCAAGTTAAATTTGTCCACACGCATTAATAATGTCAATTATTAAGAGTTACGCACTAGGTATAATCACTTTTCACAATCACTCGATCCGCATTGAATGAATCGCCAACTGTAACTAAATTCTAAGCCGGCTGCTGTTGCTTATATAGGTCCCGCAGAGGTTCCAGAATAATTGTCCATCCTTTTGGCGGCGTTCCAGCATAATCTGCGTAGTTACAAGTGTTCTCGAACAGTCTGAAAGGTACTTTAGTGCGGCCTTGACCGAGACGTTGCACCTGCTCGGCTAGCCGACAAACGGGTGGAAGGACGCTCTCCACTCTTCGAGAACGTTCCGTAATTGTCGTAACAAAATGTTGAATGTCTACCTCTTTACCTCTTTTTATTTATTTAAAATTAAATTCTACCTTTTTATTGTTACTTGTTAACAATTTGTTGCTTAAGATGCGCCCGCCGGTAGGTTCCTGAGTTTAATTGCAGCACTCAGCCGCTCTTTAGCACTCAGCAGTCAGCACTCAGGCAGCACTAGCTGGAACCCACTGAACCACCCATCTGATTTGTGTAACATAACCTCCAAATTGACAATTCAACTGGCGGGAATACAGTGTTGCCACGTTGTGCTGCGCAACAGCGTGGTCCACTACTGACCGTTTGCAGCAGTCTAACGACAGACCTCTCTTTGCAATGGATCTTTGAATCAATTGATATAAACTGAGTTTAAACAATGATATTCACAAACAAACGTATTTTTCAAACAAACAACGTTAAGAAAATCAAGTGCAGAGAATATTTATTTCTTACGTTGCAATCAAGTTTACGTTTGCATTGGCGAATCACTGGTGTTCTGATGTCACACGCCGATTTTGTTCTATACAATTTTAAGAACAAAGGTATCATATAACTTACATCCCTGTCACAATTTATATAACCTTATCCTTGAGGAGGAGGAGGAGGAGGAGGAGGAGGGGGAGGAGGAGGAGGGGAAGAAGAATCATACCAATTTAGGAATATTTGTGGTAGGTACGATTCATAGAAATCTTATAAATAAAACAAGAAACAGTTGAAGGATGAAATTTTATAAAACAATTCCAATACCCACGTTGATTTATGCGAGTAAGGTGTGGGACATGACAGAAAAGGAAAACGGCAAGATTCAGAGTGCTGAAACGCAGTTTCTTCGAAATACTTTAAATTATACATTGCAAGATAGAATAAGGAATGAAGATATCAGAGCAAAACTCAAAGTAAAGGACATAAATGAAATTATTTCGATTTACAGACGACAATGGTGGGATCATCTGCAAAGGATGACAGAGGATCGATTGCCGAAAGCGGCACTAAACTGTAAAGCCATTGGTAGAAGTGACGTGGGTCGTCCGAGGATGAGATGGGTGCCGGTACAGGTTTATATTGCCTAATCCTTAATCCTTAAAGAGGAGAAGAAGAAGATGTATCATACTACTTACATCATTGTCACAATTTGCGATCAACGCCGTTTCTCTGAACTACCGGCTTCCGTGTCGAAAGACATTTCACTCAAAAATAAATTTAAAATAGCCTACAGAAATATAAACATTTTACAAACGTTCACGGGACGTAATTTAAGAATTTTTATTTTTAAATTAGGCTAATTACTAATCATCAATTGTTTTGTTATTAACGAATAACAAAAAACAATAACCTAGCAAAAATTATGGAAACAGGAGTATATAAGAAAAACTAACCCCATCAGACGAAACAGAATACCTGGTTGAACGAGCATTGAAAACAAAGGCGTGTTTGTCGTCTGTGCTAATAAGAACTGACAACATTCGTGGCGTGATATGGGAGGGTCGTGTTGAACATCGTCGCTTCAGAAGGGTACTTCAAAGAACTTCTTGTACGTTTTCAAGTGTCAGTTCGGAAGTTATACTAAGTAGACCTTACGTCTGTGCTGATAAGATCTGACAACACTCATCAT
Organism: Magicicada septendecula; assembly: GCA_034769895.1. Lineage (NCBI taxonomy): Eukaryota > Metazoa > Arthropoda > Insecta > Hemiptera > Cicadidae > Magicicada > Magicicada septendecula. Next base: position 67,639,942 of record CM068368.1, on the reverse strand, counting down.
ATGCTATGGAAAAGGCGCCTTCAACATCGTCGCTTAGTGGCTACTGCAAGAAACGCTAAAGTTCCACTCCTTCTATGTTCTCAAGTGTCTGTTCGGAAGTTACATTACACATACCTTAAATCTGTGCTGATAAGAACTGACAACATTCATGACCTGCTAAGGGAGGGTCGTCCTGATCACTGCCGCCTAATGGCTACTTAAAAGAACTTCTTTTACGTTCCCAAGTGGCAGTTCGGACATTATATTAAATAAACCTCAAGCCTGTGCTGATAAGAAGCGCTGCTTGTACGCTTCCAAGTTTCAGTTTGGAAATTATATTGAGTATATCTTAAGTCTGTTCTGATAAGAACTGACAACATTCATGACGTATTATTGGAGGAGCGTCTTAAACATAGTCGCCTAATGCCTACGCCAAAGTTCCACTACTTCTCCGTTCTCAAGTGTAAGTTCGGAAGTTATATTAAATAAACCTTAAGCCTGTGGTGATAAGAAGCACTGCTGTACGTTTCCGCCTACAGACAAGACTTTAAATTTAACATTCCCTTTGGACTTACCTAGACTCTAACATTATAAATATATTATACAAAATATGTTACTTTTAAATACTCATGCAGTATTATGATTTATTAAATACTCATACAGTATCATACACTTTTAATTCATTCCGTGTATTATGTGAACAATTATGCTTATTGTTATGTATCAAAAGATTGCATAAGTAAACGTAAAGAAAACTAAATTCAAAGATTTAAACAGTGGACAAATTAATTAACATGAAATAATTAATTCTTAAGCCATACGAGTTAATTATTTTTGGTGTTTCGGAAAGTTTATATAGTCACATAGATTAAAACTAGTCATAAGATCTTGTACAACGTATTGCATCATTGGCAGGATAAACTTTTCAACATGCTTCGCTGTGTGATGGGATACGCACAATGCTGATAATATAGGGAAATAGTCGTACGCGTTTTTGAAAGTCAAGTTGAAATCAGGGGAATCGATTCGACTCCAATCGAAGTCAATAAATCTGACGAAACATGTAGGCATCACTCGAAACCGTACGAACAGTTCGAACATTATCAGTTTGTACACAACGCGCACGTCCGAATCACTGTATCGTTTTCCGTTTATGACGAACGAAATCGATTCGCACGTCATCTCGCAGTTATTCACGAAAAACGGAACGAACACCCCGACGTCGGTCTGCGAATAGTTGACCAACACCCGTCGATACCTCTCGAATCCGGAAAATTTGTTCAGCCTGCAGCCTCTTCCATCGTACACGACTATCATATTCCTGCTGTAAACACATCCCGCGTTTTCTGGAGTAAAGGTACAGTCCTTGAGTGGCGTCGAGTGGAATTGTTTTTCGTCGACTAGCCGCGACAGTCGCTGGAGAAATATATCGAACGCTGGCGACATGTTGAAATACCTGTCCATAGGCCACCCTTCGATGTCCGGATAATGCGGATTTAATCGGGGATAAATGGACGCCACTTCCCCTGCAACTGACAAAACAATCATCGCTAACGCAACTGCGATCATCTCTTTCTTTCTTCCGTTACGTCTTCGGAACGAGCGATGAAATCGCATGAGGATATCATGGTTTCGATTCACACTGTAGGTTCACTGAATTCTGGTGAACCGGTAATTGTTATTCCAAACCAGCTGCACAGCCTCTTCGATAGTAAAGTCAACGCCAGGCTAGCTGCGTCTTTACAAACGACGCGCGCCATCGTATATTTACGTAGGCCTATATAATTGTTACAATCTGCAACTACGTATCAACTCACAGTGTCATGAAGATTTAACTCATATGGTTATCAATTATCGATTAAAGTATGTTTAAATTAATGTTGTATTTTAATTATTCTTAACAGTTACTGTTATTATTTGTAGTAGTAGTAGTAGTAGTAGTAGTAGTAGTAGTAGTAGTAGTAGTAGTAGTAGTAGTAGTAGTAGTAGTAGTAGTAGTAGTAGTAGTAGTAGTAGTGAGAAAGGTTACAAACTTATTTTTTTACACATTTCAATATTCACATACTAAATGTTACCCGCGGCTTCGGACGCGACTATTTGACTTTTAATAAGTATTTTAATATAATTTTTATTCTCTATGTATATATAGGCTATGGCGTTCTGTCAGTTCGTATAACAATTTTATACTCATTAGTCAAATTCTCTTCAAAGCTGTTTTCAACACTTGTATTATTTTAACTTGTACTAAATTATTATGTTGGTGCAACAGCCTTTTGAGATTTAAAAGTACCCGTTATAAAGCCTTTGAAGATATTTATAAAGTATCTGTTAAATCAAAAACGTTAAATTCTTTATTTTAAGTGTTACTGTGTTAGAAGCATTGTATAACACATTAAACGTTATGTTCTCCTCAACCATAGCTTTTATTTATTTCAGCAGTAAACTAAAAACCAAAAAAAGTTATCACCTAACCTCACAAATGAAAACAACACGTATTTTCGCTTTGCATTAAGTAATAGGACAATTTACAATTAGTACACTTATTCTTTTCCAAATCGTAATACATCGATACAATCGCATGTTATATAAATCATCGAAAATGAACTGCAGGAATGGATAAATGTACAGTTCCGATGCCGCTAAATAGCTTTTGTTTATTTACTTGTTACTATGGAAATTAATTCTGGTTTCCATGGTGTTGTTGACATCTTTATACACGTCAACGAAAAGGCATAATTAAAAGGGCCTAAATCGTGCAAACGGGGCAAAATATCAAATTCCAAGTTAGACAGTATTTTTTGCCTTATGTCAAAGGTTATCTGTGCAAAATTTGGTGGCAATCGGTGTAACGTTGTGGATTTACATTCAGTACCCATAAATCCTCAGGCTTTGAGTTTTATATATATATTGCGACAGTACAGATAAGTGCTGTACTGAGGATTGAATATAAAAATTTAAATATACATAATAAATTGTAAAATAATTAATAATGTATTAGAAATAAGCATGTCACGGAATGCAAGCTTGGCTCAGACAAAAATATGGACAGGTGTTTCGACCTGAATCGACTTGTACACACACACAGATGTAACTGAAAGTGTGTACAACAGTATTTTGCATGTGTGTGTGACGCAGGTCTATGCAGGCGAGTTTGCCACCCCAGTATGAATAATTGCGTAATTACTGTTTTTCCGTAATTATTCATAAACTATAATTAAGAATTAAAATCCAAAAACAATAAAATGTAATAAAATTTACTAAATACTGTGTACGAAAACCACGTGAAAGTGACACACCGTACGAGTGTAATAGTGAAATAACTGTGTACAAATCGAAAGGGTTAAGTTGCAATGTCCAAAAGTACAGTGAACATGTGTAGTGAAAATAGTTATAAGATGGGTATAAGAGTATACTTGCAGGACTCTGCAATTCGCAGAAAAATAAGAAATAGCGAAATTGACGAGGAGTGGGGGAACAAAACCCAGAGACAATTTCAGACATGTCGATTTCGTACAACTGCAGGTGTTAACCAAGACGTGGGTATAAATAGGACACACACGCTACAGTTGTATCTTTTTTGATCACCCACAGTTGCAGCGGGAGCTTCTGCCCGTCCGCACGGAGTATTTATTTTTTTTGTAAATAGTTTCATCCTTCCAGTTACATACAACTATGTAACTGAGATGTAAATACAATCACTTTTAAATAGTAACAGAATTACACGAGAAGAAAATCCATATAAGATGATCAACTGACGTCCGAAACAGCGCGAAAAGAAGTAACATGAAGTTCCGGAGAGCGAGAGAGCTGACAACTTAGTTCCAGAGAGCGAGACGACGCTGGAGTATAGAGCGGCTGCGCTGGACAATAGGAACATTACTGAAGTCTGGAAACGACGCTGGACAAGAGAAGCGACGCTGGACAAGAGGAATTTATACTGGAGCTCGAGACGAGGACGATTACAGATGGATCGATTGCGATTGAGTATGATTGACAACAACAAGGTGATAAACAACTTATTTATCTCTTAGTCGAACAATTAACTCAAAGACAATTAAAGACATTATTGTTTTATTTTAAAGTTAAGAGCCAATGTTTCTTGTAAATATAGAGTTAAAATAGTAGATATTATCGAAGTAAGATTAACATAAACAAGAGCTCAAATTAGTATTGAAATAAAAAGAATGCAAAGCATTTAAGTAAAAAAAAGTACAGTTTTATAAATCAGTACTGAAAAAGAAAGATAAATTCAGTAGCTATTAATATGTTGAATTTCGTTACAATATCTAAAAAAGAGATATTTAAGCATTGATATTTAGAAGCACACTAATTGTCTGAGTAGTCAGGAAATGATATTTTAATAAAGTACTTATTAGAATAGAATATTTAGTCAGTAAGGATGTATACAGCGTAAGCCTTACGGCATAGTAACAAAGCAATAATGAATGTTTTTAAGTCGAATCAAGTGCCTTGCGCACAATTTCACCTGAAACCCAAATACATACACGCCATTATAGGAATGTTATATAAAGAGTATGAGTTAAATTAATGTACAGATTAAAATACACAAAGAATGGTAATTTGTCACCTTTTGGCGTCCCAAAGAACGTGGGACTCCACAAATTTAAAATGCACTTAAATGTTGGTATTTAAAATGTTGCATATTTGTCGCCCATGAACGTGTGGCCCGATCCCCACCATTTAACTATTAAAATTTTTTGTGTAGCTAAATGGTTGCTCTAAAAATAAGGGTGTGTTAAATGAAAAATAGATGTAATAATAATTATTTATATTAAACATTAACTGAATATTATGTTAATTGTTGTGTATTAAAACACAGCTGGCGCCCACAAATAATATTGTTTGTCTATGTAACAGGTGTAACTATAATGAGTATTAATAATAACTATTAATAAAAATAAATAAATAAATAAATAAATAAGTAGGGAACGGTTATCAATAATAATTGTTAAAGAATAACTACTAAATAAATATTTTAATAATACTTCAACATGACGACTCCAGGAAATTTGGACATAGAAGCGTTTCAAACGATGATGCGTGCTTGGATAGAGGAAATAAGCACAAAACAAACGGAAAATATAAATGCTAAAATAGACGAATTAAAAGAATCTAATAAGAAACAATTAGAAGAACAAACTGAAAATTTTAAACAAGAACCATAAAAATCACGGAGAGGTAGAAGAGTTAAAAATTGATAATCTTGAAATAAAACAAAGTATAATTGACCGTAATGCACAGTTAACCGAAAAATACGTATAGTTGGGTGACACCAACATACGTATTGATACTTTAGAGAATAATTTTAAACAAGCCTTACATGAGCAAGTTATACGGATTGAAAATAAACAAAAAGAAATACGTCTCGAGTGGAGAAAAGATTTAAAAGAATCGCATAAACAAATAAAGGATAATTTGTATGATACTTTAAATACTATAACGCGAGAGCAGGATGATAAAATTCAAACTATTAATAATATGTCGCAAGCAAATACCAGTAAACTTAGAGAAATAGAAACACGTACTGTAGTCATTGAGAATAAAATTGAAGAAACTACGAAGGACCGTTCGGGAGACGTATCACATATGAAAGAAGAAATTCAAGAGGAAATGAACCAGCTACGAGTTGAGAAGACGACAGAACCAAATGACCATGTTTTCTACACCAATGAAAGAAAGGAGCAGACTTAAGATCTCAGGTGGTAAAGGGGAGAACAGTATGGAATTCCTAGCTAGAGTAGAGAAGGAAATAGAGACGATTGGCAGTGCAATAAATGACAACGAGAAGATAGACTTCGTCACACGATATCTTAGAGATTCGGCCAGCCAATGGTACTCTATTATTAGAGATAACATCAGTACATATCAGCAGTTTCGTGAGGCATTCGAGAACCGCTACTGGAATTTACATACCCAACGACAAGTACGGGATCATCTCGAGTATGGAAAGTTCAATGCACAAGGACAGCAGAGTATTGAACAATACACAATTAGGCAAATAGAACGTGTAAAGCATCTTAAACCTAAATTCTCAGAATACGAAATTGTTTCAAAGTTATCTTACCATTTTCAGCGAGATATCCAGTTAGCAGTTTATACGCAGGGAATTAAAACCATAGAAGAATTTTTAATCCTTGTGACACAGTCGGAGAATATCAATAAAGGTAAGAACACACAATACTGGGAACAAAAACACGAAAATCACCACTATAATTATCACAGAGATGACAAGAAAGCAATACCAAACACTACACTGCACCGTGATAATTACAAAATAAATTATTCGCCACCAATATACAACAGTACAACGCGCACAGCTACAGAGACTGAACGAATAAATCCAGCTAAACGACAAGGAGACGTTGTATGGTCGTCCAATCGTAAACAGTTTCCAAAACCAGCTGACAAACGCGTTGCCACCGTACGAAGGTACGACGAGAAAAAATTGAAGAGAGATAGCGAGAAAATGAATGGGATGGAGACAGTAACGTTCCACAGTCGGCCGTCTACGTCAGAAGCATCACAATGACTGAATAAACGGAAGCAAACTTATAAAATAAACAACATATACCCCTGCGATATTAGGGAGGAATTATTAAGCACCGAACAGGATATAAAGCGAGACGAACAACAAACACAATGTCCTATTGTGACTGTGAACATAAACAGGTGTAAAATACGGATGCTAGTGGACACCGGCACCCAGCTGTCAGTTCTTAACGCTGCATGGGTTCAACGCAATAAGAAATATTTTAAAAATACTGCAATTTTGCCCGTAAATAATTTAAATGTCACAACAGCTACCAATAAAAAAGAAAGAGTTAAACAACAAGCATATGTAACTCTAACATATAAAAATCTATAATTTGAACACTTCATGATAATGATGCATAAATTGATTTATGATGGAATTTTAGGTATCGATATACTAAATACAATAAATGCTAAGATTAATGTTAATGATAATACAATTGTGTGTAATTATAAAAATGTTCAATATGAATTAAATATGAATATCGAGGAAGAAGAGTGCAAGGTAAGTGAAATGCCTATTACTTTGTACAAGCCACAAATACAGTATGATCCAACTCGACATGTGAATGCGGCAGAGGAAGGAGTGACGACACAGGAAGAAAAAATCTGCACGAATTAATAGAAGAATACAGTGATATATTTAGTGAAGTACCGACGCAGACGACAGTATACGAGCACTCTATAGTTGTGTCAGACCCTACGAAAGTCATTAGGAGGACGTACCCTATCCCAATGCGATATGAGGAAGAGCTGGAAATTCGGCGCATGATTGAAAATGGAGTCATAGAGCGATCGAACAGCAACTTCCTGAATCCTCTAGTGGTAGTAAAGAAGGAAAGTGGTGAGATACGTCTATGCCTTGACATGAGGGAGCTGAACAGCATTGTATTAAAGGAGTATGACTGTGCGCCAACTCCAGACGAATTATTTACTAAGTGTGAAGGAGCGAGGTATCTGACGAAGCTAGATTTACGCTCAAGTTTCTGGCAGATCCCAATTCGTGAAGAGAATAGAAAGTACACCGCTTTCCTGTATAAAAATAAATGCTACCAACACAGGGTAGTACCCTTCGGATTAAGCACGAGTTTGGCAGCCATCGTAAAGTGTCTAGAAAGAGCCCTAGGGCCTGAAGTGGAAACCTAGTACTTGATAAACAAGCTACAGTATTAAAATAAAAAACGAACTTGAAGGAATGTTAATATTTAATAATTATAATTCTAGAGAAATAAATAACATTAATGAAGAAATAAAAATAAAGATTAAGAAAGCATACCTTATGGATAGGAATATCCAAATCGCAAGTTACACACCCAGTAATTATCACTGTAACGAGAAACGTATTAATAACCCATCTATACGAAACACTACGCAAAATTGTGATAATTATAATATTAACTATACGCACAATAAGTATAAAGCGAACGATAACTATAATAACGATAATTATAACTGTAATTATAAAAACTACAGAGGTTATCATAAACGACGGATGAAAAAACAGTCGACAGCTGTTTATATGGGCCTCAAGCAGACTGAACATTCGCAATGCATTCATGACGAGAGAATTATGGAACGTGCGGAGAGAAGAGAGCGAAGCGTTTGTAAAGCAAAACGAAGGGGAGATTCTGTGTGGTCGACAGGCAGGATGAGGTTTTTACCCTATAAACAGGTGAGTTATGCAGTCACGCAGAGTTACACGTTACAATGAAATGTTTACACGTGGGTGAGAACAATGGCGGTGAATACTATGGTCAAAGGAACACTGAATTTCCTGTCGAGGGACACAATCCAATTGTTAGCTTAAACTAGGGAGGGTGTAAATTGAACCACACTCAATGCCTGAATGTGAATAAATAATTATTTTAAAAAATATTACTGTGAATTATTAATAAGAAAAGGAGTTAAATAAGAAAAAATAATAATATGTTTAAAAAGGTTAGAAATTATATTTAAGAAAATGTTATAATTGAAAATAAAATTTTAAGGAATTAAATAATAAGGAATGTTATGCTAAATAAAAATAAGAAATAGAAAGAATGTTATTTTTGCAAGAAATGTAAAGAATGTTATTATCAATATATATATATATATATATATATAACTCAATATATATGTACCGATTAATGAAACTCTCGAAATAACAAAAAAGTTGCTACTATCAAAAGCCACACTAAGTCAAGAAACAGTTGATGAACTTATTAGAATGATAAAAATAGTATTGAACCAAAACTATTTCGCTTTTGATAATAAATATTATCTACAACAAGATGGGCTAGCAATGGGATCCCCCCTTTCAAGTATATTAGCAGAAATTTACTTAAACCATGTAGAAACTAATAACATATTATCGCCTAATAACAAACATTGTAATAGAATCTTATTTTATCGTCGGTATGTGGATGACACGATAGTAATCTATAATAGTGTGGCTTTTGATAGTAGCAACTTTTTTTATTTTGAGTGTTTAAATGTTTTTGTCCCTTCGTGTGTGTCGTTTTATCGTTTGACAAGATGTGTGAACATCAATAAATGTAGTTTCAACACTATTCTAAGGATCTGATGATGACATAACAATGTCGAAACTCGAGTTATCCTAAATCTGGATATATAAGAAGTGTGACGAAAGGTAATTAATCTATTTTTATAGTAAGAATTTTCTTTACTGATGACCAATTAATATAAAGATAATTTAAATCCTTGCTTGGAGGATCAACAATTGATTTAATAATTTTAAATTTTCATGGAAGCGTATAAAGTAAAGTAGTTGGAAATATAGAAGAAGACTAACGATTCGATTAGTTTATTTAAAATGTTATAAAGCCTGAAGATGTATGCCAAGCATAGAATAATAATGTAAATAAGAACAAATTTATAAAGCACACATTCATACTGAGTAGTCGAGAATTTATAATGTAACGAAGAAATGTTTAACATAGAGTTTTGCTAATATAAGATAGAAGATTTATTTTATGATGAATGTACGGCAACAAAGAAACATTGAAACAATTGATAATGAATATTTTATGGCGAAGTAAATATTATTATATTATTTTTATTTTTTATTTTTCGTTTGAATAAAGAAATGAAAACAAGTTACGATTCATAAAAGTACTACTCTTATTATGATTACACCTAAACTCCAATTATACATACACGTTATCAGTAATGTTGTATGAGCTATACCACTACACAATTTAGATTACATTTAATTAATACAAAATGTGTCGTTGTATAATTTTGGCGTCCCAAGAACGTGGGGCTCCTCAAACACAAATAAATTTGTATTTACAACCTGCATACACAAAATGTACCGTTGTAATATATATTGCAACAGAACACAGGATGATAGATATGCTGTTTATATCAGAGTACATGAATGACGAGCATTTTCTTATTTAAATTTGTTTTGTGTAATATTTTGTCTTTTAAACATAAGTTTTGTATTTAAAAATTGATAAGCATATAGGTTACACCAAACTCTTCATAAAAAGATGTACTATATTGTCATGTATTTATTGTATGAATTGGTGCGCGTGTGCGGGTGTGATAATCTGCGATCGCTATTGCGGCAGTGGTAGTTAACCGATTTACATCAAAATTTGACAAGGAATTATTTAAATAAATAGCTTCGATTTGTGTATACTCTGAGGTTTGTAACTATTTTAGAAATATGGTTTTTTAAGTACAGCAAAACTCAAGTGTAACTCTTATCAATGATAGGGTAATAAAAATTGTAGATAATTTCCATGCAGGACTATGTAAAATTATACAAAGTTTTTCATGAAATTTGTGTATCTGGTCGTTCCATCAATCATGTGACTTGGGCTTGGCCTATCAAAATACACCGAATTCAGTGAGATTCATACGTTGCAGAGCTAGGATGGACACAGTCTGTCTGTCGACGTTGCTAGGGGAAGTTGTGCCCGGGTAAGAGAGTTGTTCTCTTACAAACGTAGAAATATCTTATATAAAATAAACCATAAACCTAAAAATTCTTAACGAAGTTTTGCGGTAAGAACCAAGAAGGAATAGAGGAATATTTTATATAAAGTAAACTATAAACCTTGAAATTCTTAAAGAAGTTTTGCGATAAGAACCGATAGGGTAAATAATTAAATAAAATTTAAAATGAAATTGTAACATGACATAAGGTAGCAAGAGTTCAATGGTATTTAATTATAAAATAAACAGCTGAAAATAAGAGTAAAAGGCAAAAAACTTATGAACTTAAAGATCAATAACCCAGTAAACCATAAATGACAAATGACTATTAACCTGACAGACTTGACACAATAGATCGGATAGGAACCAAAAGAAAACCAAGAGACAGTGAAGAAGAAGTTTAAGTACAATCAAGTCATCCCAAAAAAGTGAACAGAATATTGTAAATTTAGTAATGAATTGATGTCTGTAGCATATGAGATGTAGCTAGGACAATAAGATTAATGAAGGGTAATAGCATCACATGTATCTTGTTATTTAAAGAATGTACTTGTATAATATAATGTAGGGGGGTTAGAAGCTAACCATACCCCAAACTAATTGTAGTAGTAATGGCCAAAGGCTATAAAAAATACTTTGAGCCCAAAACAAAAGCAATATTAGAATGATGACCAAAAGTGATCAGTGTGATTTGGAGGTAAATAGTTATAAATGACCATAATCACACAGTGATTTAAAGTAATCAGACAACCCATGAATAAACAAGTGAATAAGCCCAAAAGTGTGTGTGTAAAACTAAATAAGTAGTGAAGTGATAGGTATAGAATAATGAAACAAAGTGAGCAGGGTAGTAATTATAGTAACTTTCTAATGAAAGGAAAAGTGTAGTGAGAGTGTAGAACTAAATATTATATAAGCCAACTATGTTAAAACAGATAAACAATTTGTGATAAACTGTGCATTAGTAGGTAAGATTGAACTAATTGTAATATTGTTAATTTAGGTAATAAGATATCAAGATTATATATTAAGGTAAGAGTTAAGGTATCAGAATGTATAGCAAATTAAGAAGGACTAACACTGAATTTAAGTGAAGGGAATAGTAGATAGGACATACCATGCAAGGAACAGTTTGTCAATAGTATTATAAGAGTTTCCTTAAGGAAGTATTAAGAGTTTTGTTTGTGTTCAGAAAATAATAGCATAGAGTAAATTGTAGGGTAAGCAGATAACAGCAATTAAAAGTTATTTCAGGGTAGAACCTGAAAAGAAATGTTTAATAGTAAGAATTAGAGTTAGGGATACTGATGTTTATTATTTGTTTTGTTTGTAAATTGTATTAGAGTTACCAGCAATGTTAGTAAGAAATGTCAGATGGAAGTAGAATGGAATTTAGGCTCTAGGCCAAACTATTGAACATAAATTTATTAATTTCAGAACAAATAATAATCCAAGGGTAAGGCAGAACGTGCCAAATGATTAAACCATGTAAGTGGGTATTCATAGTACCAAGATATGTGATTAACAACTAATTTTGAATAAAATATATGTAAGATATAAAATTGGGAAAATAGTAAAAATGTAATTAGCTATCCAAAAGTAGGCATGAGGGGTATCAAAATGTTCATCATAAAAAATTAGGAAGAATGGTACTAATGTGATGACCATAGATATTAGAATAAAGTAGTAATCTTCAGTTGAAGATATTTTGGTAGAAATAGACGAAAAAGACGATAAATCTTAACAATAACCTGAGTTAATAACCAATGAAAAATTAGCATAATTTATGAAGTAACCATAGCAACAAGAAAAATAACGCCAAAAAACCGTTAGATTTTCGGTAAGTCATTATTAACCAACGCCAGAGGGTGGACCGAGTAGCTCTCGTATTAAAATTAAATTATTATTCTTCAAGTAATTTCAAAACTATTTAAAACTAATGGAAGACAATTACAACAGTACAGGGAATCCTGAACGTAAATTTTTATTTATAAAAAATTAAATTAACAAACCGTAGTGATCCAAAGAAGACGAAGCGACGCCGTGACGAAGAAAGACGACCACGGACACTATATGAAGATCAGTGGAACCTCCTAAAAGAAGAAGACGACACCAACCGAAGAATTACGAGGCCTGTAGTAGCAAAGAAAAGTGCCGAGACGAGGGAAACAGACGACAGGAATTATCCATAGAAGAAGACGACAGCCCAGGAGTTATCTATCGAAGAAGACGACATCAGGATCTTCAGCAACAAGTAACTGATGAGTATAAACATTATCCCTTAAAGCGTATTCACAAATTTTGGTCTGAATTAAATAAAACTATTTCAAAATCACTGATCACTATTCCGAGTCAAAATAAATGCTTATTTAAATTCACTATTTAACTATAACAAATTAACAATTATTAAGAAAGTACATTATGATAAATAATTAACGAATCTTCTAATAACGAACTTCTGGCAAATGAGACATAACCCTAAATTGCTTTACAAGTTTTCATTGGTGATTACTTAGTCAAATGTAATGAGATATCGATTTATTTATGTAATTAGTTGTAAGAATTATTATAACTTTGTGTGTGTTAGCCGTAAGTATATATTTCTGTAGCCAAAAGGACTTTACACCCCTGAGAAAAACGATAATTTTTACTGTAAACTAACATTACTGACTGATTGTACACAACTGAGCTGAGCAAGTACCAACTACACAATTATAATAGCCTGTGCAGAAAACGGATTTTGATGTATAATAAACCAAGATAAATATTCTAAAGGATTAATAAATGTTCTCAATCTGCAATGCTGTATGTTTGATTCAGTTAATTTAGAATTACGACTAATAATTATTGAAGTGAAGGCGTTAAAGCGAGACGCAAGCTGGGTAATATAGCAGAGAGCTGTACGCCAATCAGGTGGCGAGGCGGCAACGTTTGAATGCAGCAGAGCAGAATACGGTTTACCCGTACACGACTGGGAGCATACATTTTGACACGTTTAACACCAAACAAACATATTAAACTTTAATTAATTTTTACAACCCACGTAAAAGTTTTATTACAAAGTGGCGCGCCAACTAGTAGGGCTAGAATAGTTAGGGAAACCTACCTTTAAACTTTACAGATTCTAGCGGCGACTACGGAAATGGAACGGGCAGAACACGACACCAGACTCTAGACATTACTACGCGAAAAGGAGGCGGAAGAGGAAGCAAGGAGATTAGAAAAGGAGATTGAGAAAGATGTCAGAATGGAGGAAAAGGAAATAACATCAGTGGAAGATGTGGAAGAATTACTGACTCCCATGGAAATAGATAAACCCACACAACAGGAGGAAGCTGGGGAAAAACCTGATTGGAAACAGTTCATGGAATTAATGAGTAATATGGAGAAGAAAATGGACCAAAATAATGAGAAAACTAATGAAACCTTGAAGGAAATGAATGAGAAAATGGACCGAACTAAGGAAGAATTAAATGACAATTCCAAGAAACAGAACGAAGAATTTAATAAGAAATTTGAGTCAATAAATGACAATTTCAAGAAAATGGACAAGAAGTTAGAAGATAATTCCAAGAAACAGAATGAAAAACTAGACAAGAAGTTTGAATCATTAAATGAAACCCTGACACAGAAGTTGAAGGAGGAGAATAAATTGATTAGTGAGAAGATAGAGAGAAGTAATGAGAAAACCAGTGAAGCTTTGAGGCTGATGAAAAAAGATATAGAAACACTGAACCACAAAATCGATAGTAACAGTGAAACTATACAACGACAATTAATAGCGTATCGTAAAGAACTAAAACAGACAAAAATGGAAACGAATCAGAGATGGGAAGAAACAAATTACAAAACTGATCAGATCAAGGAAACACTAGAAAGAGTTTCTGAAGGTATTAAGGAAACATTGAACGAGAACGAGGAACCGGTAATTACGAAAATAGAAGATAGTAGGAAGGAAATGAAAACTACAGAAGACAATAGCATACTATTACCTGCAAATAAAAATAACAGCCACAAGGAGAATATCCAAATCATGGAGGTGACGACTAAGAAGAGACATCCAAGGAAACTCATAAATTCCAGAGAAGAATTGGAGATGATGAAGAATGGACTGCTTGAGATGTTTAATGTACTAATTAACGACCAGAATGAATTCGTGAATTCTAGAAATAACAGAAGGAACTTACTAGAACCTTTAGGAAGGAACCACTACAAAACAGTGAGTAACAGAATAAGAAGGAGAAGACACTTAATGGACATGCATAATCCTATATCAACGATAGCATCTACAATGGAAATAGCATTGACCTATTCGTTGTACAAACAAAATAATGAAATGATTGCGATAGCAATGGAAACCAGTGAGAATTCTATAACAGAAACATTTAAATACAGAATAATAGCAAGAGAATGGACAAGAACAGAAGCCATTATGAAAACGACAGTAATCCGAACGGGAGCAGCTCATATAATCATGGACAATGGTTAAACCAAGTGTGGAGGAACACTGAGAAAATGGGACTGATTTTAAGTAAACCGACCATGCGAACCAATTAATGTATAAATGAGAAGATTAACTTATAAGAAAAATGAATGTATATAACAGGGTCCATTATATAACAAAATAAATACCCTACCTCATAATGAAAGATAATAAAAATAATACCTATGTCATAAGTGAAATCACAACTAAAAAGATAAAAGGGACTTATAACCAGTCTTCTTTAAAAAAGTATTATGAACCAGTGTCAGAAAATTAAAAAGAATTTTGTGAGTAACTATTATCAAAATTCAAAAGTAATGTAAGCACAACTTACAGTAAGTATTTGATTGGAACCATTATTATTATAAATGAGAGGGAATTTAGAAGAAAGATAAGCTAAGTTCAAAACAAAGTAAGGCTAAACTTACGACCAAGTGTGAAACAAAATGTGTAAACACATGTAATTTTGAAAATGTATAATGAAATATCATAAAAATTGAGATATAAAATAATTAAATATTACACAAATAATGATGACGCTACATAACATCATTAACAAACCCTATCACAAAAAGGGGATATATAGAAATTAATGTTTCACAAAAGAAGAAACGAAAACAATCAAATAAAAAATAACACTGGCAGATTAGCTAAGCTATCAATGAAAAAATATAAATGAGTCAAAACCAGCTACAATGTTAATTAAATATCAATGAGCATTAAAGTGATGACAAATAGAATCACTACCATATAGAATAAGCTCTTAAAACAATACTAAATGCCTATTAAATATCGCCACAAGCTTAAAACAAAGGAATCCAAATAAGTTATTGAGATGAAAAGTCATGAGTTGTATGAAAGAAAGAATAATTAATCCCAAAAGTGTTTTATTGTATTAATATTATGTGAGTCGGAAATGAACGACTATTATTATAATTATTATGAATATTATTATGTGATGATTTTATGTTGAGATACGTCCAACATATGTTATTGAGCAGATAGGCAAGGCCTCTGAACTCAAAATGTGTATAAATGGATAGCAGAGTAATAGAGCCACACGTGCCCTCTGACTATTACCAATTTATATGAAGGAGAGAGAAGAAAAATTTTAGGGAAATAGAACATAAAGGGGAATAATAAAGAAAGAAAATAATACCAATTATTATATTATGAACCATGACTTAATAAAGAATGAATACAGAGGAAGTAGCGATGGAGGAATTCCTGAATCATAACAACTTGATAAAATGAACTATATTGATGATTTCAGAAAAAATCTAATAATCTTTGTTTCGAAATAATCAATTTTGGTGGCGATGCATTATGTAACATGACATAAGGTAGCAAGAGTTCAATGGTATTTAATTATAAAATAAACAGCTGAAAATAAGAGTAAAAGGCAAAAAACTTATGAACTTAAAGATCAATAACCCAGTAAACCATAAATGACAAATGACTATTAACCTGACAGACTTGACACAATAGATCGGATAGGAACCAAAAGAAAACCAAGAGACAGTGAAGAAGAAGTTTAAGTACAATCAAGTCATCCCAAAAAAGTGAACAGAATATTGTAAATTTAGTAATGAATTGATGTCTGTAGCATATGAGATGTAGCTAGGACAATAAGATTAATGAAGGGTAATAGCATCACATGTATCTTGTTATTTAAAGAATGTACTTGTATAATATAATGTAGGGGGGTTAGAAGCTAACCATACCCCAAACTAATTGTAGTAGTAATGGCCAAAGGCTATAAAAAATACTTTGAGCCCAAAACAAAAGCAATATTAGAATGATGACCAAAAGTGATCAGTGTGATTTGGAGGTAAATAGTTATAAATGACCATAATCACACAGTGATTTAAAGTAATCAGACAACCCATGAATAAACAAGTGAATAAGCCCAAAAGTGTGTGTGTAAAACTAAATAAGTAGTGAAGTGATAGGTATAGAATAATGAAACAAAGTGAGCAGGGTAGTAATTATAGTAACTTTCTAATGAAAGGAAAAGTGTAGTGAGAGTGTAGAACTAAATATTATATAAGCCAACTATGTTAAAACAGATAAACAATTTGTGATAAACTGTGCATTAGTAGGTAAGATTGAACTAATTGTAATATTGTTAATTTAGGTAATAAGATATCAAGATTATATATTAAGGTAAGAGTTAAGGTATCAGAATGTATAGCAAATTAAGAAGGACTAACACTGTATTTAAGTGAAGGGAATAGTAGATAGGACATACCATGCAAGGAACAGTTTGTCAATAGTATTATAAGAGTTTCTTTAAGGAAGTATTAAGAGTTTTGTTTGTGTTCAGAAAATAATAGCATAGAGTAAATTGTAGGGTAAGCAGATAACAGCAATTAAAAGTTATTTCAGGGTAGAACCTGAAAAGAAATGTTTAATAGTAAGAATTAGAGTTAGGGATACTGATGTTTATTATTTGTTTTGTTTGTAAATTGTATTAGTTACCAGGAATGTTAGTAAGAAATGTCAGATGGAAGTAGAATGGAATTTTGGCTCTAGGCCAAACTATTGAACATAAATTTATTAATTTGAGAACAAATAATAATCCAAGGGTAAGGCAGAACGTGCCAAATGATTAAACCATGTAAGTGGGTATTCATAGTACCAAGATATGTGATTAACAACTAATTTTGAATAAAATATATGTAAGATATAAAATTGGGAAAATAGTAAAAATGTAATTAGCTATCCAAAAGTAGGCATGAGGGGTATCAAAATGTTCATCATAAAAAATTAGGAAGAATGGTACTAATGTGATGACCATAGATATTAGAATAAAGTAGTAATCTTCAGTTGAAGATATTTTGGTAGAAATAGACAAAAAAGACGATAAATCTTAACAATAACCTGAGTTAATAACCAATGAAAAATTAGCATAATTTATGAAGTAACCATAGCAACAAGAAAAATAACGCCAAAAAACCGTTAGATTTTCAGTAAGTCATTATTAACCAACGCCAGAGGGTGGACCGAGTAGCTCTCGTATTAAAATTAAATTATTATTCTTCAAGTAATTTCAAAACTATTTAAAACTAATGGAAGACAATTACAACAGTACAGGGAATCCTGAACGTAAATTTTTATTTATAAAAAATTAAATTAACAAACCGTAGTGATCCAAAGAAGACGAAGCGACGCCGTGACGAAGAAAGACGACCACGGACACTATATGAAGATCAGTGGAACCTCCTAAAAGAAGAAGACGACACCAACCGAAGAATTACGAGGCCTGTAGTAGCAAAGAAAAGTGCCGAGACGAGGGAAACAGACGACAGGAATTATCCATAGAAGAAGACGACAGCCCAGGAGTTATCTATCGAAGAAGACGACATCAGGATCTTCAGCAACAAGTAACTGATGAGTATAAACATTATCCCTTAAAGCGTATTCACAAATTTTGGTCTGAATTAAATAAAACTATTTCAAAATCACTGATCACTATTCCGAGTCAAAATAAATGCTTATTTAAATTCACTATTTAACTATAACAAATTAACAATTATTAAGAAAGTACATTATGATAAATAATTAACGAATCTTCTAATAACGAACTTCTGGCAAATGAGACATAACCCTAAATTGCTTTACAAGTTTTCATTGGTGATTACTTAGTCAAATGTAATGAGATATCGATTTATTTATGTAATTAGTTGTAAGAATTATTATAACTTTGTGTGTGTTAGCCGTAAGTATATATTTCTGTAGCCAAAAGGACTTTACACCCCTGAGAAAAACGATAATTTTTACTGTAAACTAACATTACTGACCGATTGTATACAACTGAGCTGAGCAAGTACCAACTACACAATTGTAATAGCCGGTGCAGAAAACGGATTTTGATGTATAATAAACCAAGATAAATATTCTAAAGGATTAATAAATGTTCTCAATCTGCAATGCTGTATGTTTGATTCAGTTAATTTAGAATTACGACTAATAATTATTGAAGTGAAGGCGTTAAAGCGAGACGCAAGCTGGGTAATATAGCAGAGAGCTGTACGCCAATCAGGTGGCGAGGCGGCAACGTTTGAATGCAGCAGAGCAGAATACGGTTTACCCGTACACGACTGGGAGCATACATTTTGACACGTTTAACACCAAACAAACATATTAAACTTTAATTAATTTTTATAAACACACGTAAACATCTAGTTACAAAATACAGTGCTGTGTCGTGTAAGTTAAGATATCCGCTTAGGGAACTTAAAGACACTACAAGATATCGTGGAATCAGTCAAACATAACTACGAGACTCTGTGAAATATCGCCGCTGGAGCCGCTTGCTGTACAAGTTAACGATGAGACGAAGAGGACGCCAGCACGAAGAAAATACCAGGAAGGAGTGAAGCTGTAGAAGAGGATGACGAGACAAAGAGGATGCCAGGACGAAGAGGCCACCAGGAAGGAGGGACAGGAAGAAGAGGACGCCAAGACGGGACCGACGAGACGAGAGGAGGACGTTGCAGCAAACAAGTAAAATCGATTTATATTAATCGAACAATACAAACAATTTAATATACTATCAATACATGACAATTTAAAATACATTATACATCTTAATAAACAATATTTGTATATAATAAATAATTTTTCATCTCCTCCATAATAGACTTGTATCGATTTTTACACACTCACAATATCCTTATTAGAATAATAAAGTTTGATCTGTTGCAATATATATATTGTAATGTAACAGTGTTTTCTGGTGTTTATGTTTTTAACGTGTTGCTTTCAATTCGTTTAAAAGTTATTAAGTGTAAATTGATTCCATTTGTGTAAAAAAACGGATTTGTTGCCGCAATCGATCCTGTCTTCGAGCGCCCTGTTCTTCCTTTAAGTAATCTGGTCCGTTAGCTGCTCACTCTCCTGGTTGCTGCCTGTAATTGACCTGTAAATTCTCTAATTCTCTACAGTGACAACTCTTTCCAGTCAAAATAATAATATTTATTTTTATTTCAATTGTTCAGAAAAGGGTGAGTCGACTTGTATCGAAACAAAATAATGGTCGGGTCGACTCTACTGCTCAATTCGATTATGACACTAACAACTTTCAGTAAACAAATTAATTGTAATAATTATATTAAATCTCAGGGTTTAAGGGTTCTTTGAGACTGTTATTGAATTCAGAGAATGCACACAAAAATACAATACATCACAAAAGGTAAGTAAAATTTAAAAATCTTAATACTATATTCTATTAATCGCTGCTAAGCAACGACTGTTGTTTCGTGGCTATAGCGGCAGCGGTAGTTCCACAAGATGGCCGCTCACACGTCTAACCTTGACAAGCTGTTCATTTCGAAATCACCCAAATTATTTTAAAATAAATGTTTTAGTGTTCACAGTTTTAGTTTTTAAGCTTTTCTTTTAATTAATGATCACTGGTGTCTGTTCTGTTAGTGTAGATAGTGTCTACGATAGTGTTGTGTAATCGTATCTGTAGTGTGGCTGTGAATTAAGTTCGGTCTCACCCAAGAATTTCGTTCTTTCTAGGTTCTGCATTTAGTTTTAGTTGTAATTCAATTATTTCTGTTTTCTGGTCTTCCCCAGTGTTTACCGCTTCTGTTGGTAATTATTATTGATTGCCAATGGTCCAAAAAACATTACTTGTATTAAATTAAAATTGGTTTAATCAGAGCACATCTGCCCTCTGCAATGGTTAACAATACAACTCTATTTTTTTGCTTCTTCATCAACGGTCTCCTGATCTTACAATACTGGCCTGTGATTGGTCAAAACTGAGAGTTCATTATGTCACATGGTCAGTTTACAAAAACCAAATGTTCATTTGCCTATAAGAAAAATACTCCTTTTTTAGCCTTAAGTTTCCTTAAATTTAAATTACATCATGTTTTTCTTTATATAATTATGAGCATTTTGATACCTTCTTTACATAAGTTGGTTATTATAAAGGGTGATTTCCCACCTTACAAAATTTCTAACTTTGGGCCTACACTTTTGGTTTCCTTACATTTATTTACTAATCTATTTTGTTTCTGACATTATTCCTTTTATACTGAATTTGTGGCTTAGGCCATTAGTGGTTTTTCAATACTATTTTATAATTTACATTTATTATTACTCAAACTCTGATTCTGAACCCTTTTTTCTGATTTTACTATTTACTAAACGAGTCTGGACCCTTAACATTATTTAACAAATGGTTACAATAAAATCCTTTAACATATCATTCAATATACTGCCTCTATGGCCTAGTCTATAATTATTAATTGACAAATAATATAATTAGTAATAATACAATAACCTGATAAGAACCGAATCATCCGGCATGCTATGTTTTAAGCATGGCCTACATGGTTAAACCTTGTATTTTACAATTAGCCACAATTATTAGTTAACTGGCATACTATTCAGCCATCCCACTAATCTTAACCAGTACTACTAAACAGTGATTAGATTATTGTTCATGGGTTTTTGGTTACTAATGCATCACCTTCTGATTCTGCTCATAGGCTCCAACTATTTCTAACAACATGGTTCATGAATGTTACCCATAAGCTTTGGCATGAAACACAAACATAACAAGTCATGCCAAAACTTTTGTAAACATCTTACCATAATCTAAAACCCCCATCACAACTCACTATTAACGTGGTCCATGGGTTTTCTTTATATAAAAGTATTTAACCACACTTCTGCCATTACCTCCGCACTGACACTTTTTGTGTTTGGGAATATCACTGGTGTTGCACTGACACTTTATTAGTTGGGTGTTTGTTTGTTTGCACTATCTAATATCAGGGATCACTAGCTTTCACAGTCTGTTTCTATTTGCTTAGTAACTACCTTTATCCCACACTCTTTCACATCAACATAATTACAAAAGGTTTGTATGTTATTTTATATTTATTTTATATTTTAATTGGTTTATTAACTACCTGCATTGTATTTTTACTTTTATTATTTATATGAGACAGTCTTTCTTTTCTACAACTAAAGGTTTTCTATTTTTTTATTGGTCTATGTTGATAGCATAGGCGACTCTGCCTGCTATCATTCCTACTGAATTGAGCAGTTCTAGCTTTGGGACAGGGTTACTATTATGTAGCGTTACAATATATATATATATATATATATATATATATATATATATAAATTATAATAACTTCAATGTCGTATTATGAGTTCCTCAAGTACGTGAGTAAGTATATAGACCGACTGTCGATTTGGTGCAAAGTTTAGTGACAATATTAATTGTGTTACTCATAATTATAACAGAACACCAGTTACAGCGGGCAATATTTACGTTCAATAGCATCATACAAGATTACAGATCTCTGCTACAAAATCTAAAACGATGGCATTTGAGAGCAGGTATCCTATATTGTTCTCTCTTGAATCGGAGAAGTAACGAGGATACTAGACGCGATTTTTGAAGACCACAGAAGGAGATGGTGTGAACATTTAATTGCATGTCTGATATCGCGGATCCCTTGGGTTATCACCCTACTGGGAAGAGAGATATCGGTAGACCGAAGAGGAGATGGGTTCCGGAACAGGTCTAAGGCCTAGTCCTTGGAGTGGTGGTGGTGGTGGTGGTGGTGATGATGATGATGATGATGATGATGATGATGATGATGATGATGATGATGATGATGATGATGATGATGATGATGATGATGATGATGATGATGATGATGATGATGATGATGATGATGATGATGATGATGATACTCTTAGTTTTAGTGTTACGATGAAGAAACAAACCCGTAACACACTGGTGTCGTTAGTATTGAGGCAACCTGAAACTGAAGCATATTGGATAATCATTATATATTGTTTTTTAAATTGTTTTTTAATGTAAACGAAGTGTTGAAATCTCTTCACATTCTTGTAATAAGAAAGCAATACAATTTCATTTAAAAAACATTATCGTTTATTAATCTCAACGTTTCTAAACAAAGATTACAAAACGAAAACTATTTAATTGATGTTCAGGTATTTTATAAGAAGAAACCAACTTACAAGTAAATTAACTGTGAATACGCAAAAGTCTGGTTCGAACGAAACAAGTGTTTGTTTACCGAATTTGAACTGAGTGTATCTTAACAAAGATATTTTTTAAAGAAAACCAAAAAAAAAAGAGTTTTCTTCTTCAGTACGAGTCATTCTTCACGCTTAAACTTTTCACGGTAAAGATTGTTTTTCTAACTAATAATGTAGGGAAGTAATGAAACAAACACCAACAGCAACAATGTAGGGAAAACAGCAACAAACACAAAGCGAAGTTTATGTTTATGGGAAGACGACTAGTGCAGTAGTTAAACCACCTGGTCTGATTTGGTCACACATCTATACCCACATATTTCATTAACAGTTCGTTATGAAACAGCAGGAGAGGATTTGACTTTACTGGGCGCGAGAAACACGCTCCGGTTGGCGTTTGGTTTACTGACCGAGTAAAATCTAGACATCCTACTGTCTGTAACGTTCTTCGCACGCGAGTTGATGGAAACATGATCGCCGTTACGATTGCTACAGTTTATATTATCAACAGAGCACACGCGAGAAGTGTTCCTTCTCAGACGTCAACCACGGAACTGCCGTACTGCAACGAATATCCCATGGACACGGAGTTCAACTTGTTGCCGGCGTTCCTAGCGTTTCTCCATCGCGTTTCACGGTACGACGCACTGTATCTGCCCAACGCCACTTACCAGATTAATCTTCCCAAGATAAAAGGCCCAGTCAACTTCACCTACAAGCCGTGGGCTGCAGGATCAAAGACTTTTCCGCTTTCACCACTTATCGAAAAGTCTACGTCAACTACACGCGCAACGAAATGGTTGCCGTCGTTCCGTTTCGACTGTCGACCAACGAGTACGCGTGCAATCGATTTCGTTCTTCATAAACAGAAAACTGTACACTGATTCCGACGTTAGCGTAAAGTTCAAACTGGTGGAGTTCGAACTGCTCGTGAAGTCCGAAGTGGAGCCCAAGTGTCGAGTGAAACGTTTTTGGGCGTTCAACACTCGAATCGAAAAGCCCGAGTATAATTTGACTTTTCAAAACGCCTACGATTTCATCCCGTACGTTTCATCGTACACCATTTTAAAAGAAGTATATAATGTTGTTGATCGCGCTGTACGACAGATAATGCTCAACGCTACAGGAAACGCCATGCGCTACGTTAATCTATGCGATTACATAGACTTTTCTGCAGCTAAACTTCCGTAAGTTTGAGGCGTATTATATTTATACGCATACGATTTGTAAATGGTATTTATGTTTATGGTGTAAGAGATAACGGGGTCAAAGAGACCATTGTACCTTAAAAAATCCAACGAGTTCAGGAGACGAAAAAATTATTTAAATTCAAGAAACTGTGCAAGTAAAATATATGACACATTGTATTACTAGTGTCATTTGAATGAAATAACTAATTAGTTATGTGAGTACGAACATTATCATTTACAGTACGCTGTAATCGTATCGTTGAATATAAATCGCCTCCTGTAAACAATGAGAGCCTGTTGTTCAAATGTATATGTTATTTTTGAGCTTATGTTCTCTAGAACGTAATAAATAGCTCTTATCTCGTATGCTTCGAACGTTTTTTCAGCGAATATTATAATACTGTAATTTATTCCGTAGCAACTTCTTCATCCATCCTGATGTGTCTGTACACACCTTTTCCGATTTAAGAAGACATATATCTATCGTGAATTTAAATTTAAATTATTGACAGATATTTTAAGTAAAATTATGACTACCGTGTGGAGCATAAATTTATCGGCCTTTTGTATAAAGTTCTTTACATGCGAACGCCAGCCCTCCATCTAGACTTTTTTTCCTATTAGTATCGGCCATCTGAGGATTACATGCCAATTTCAATTCTTTATTCCTTGTTCTTTTCTTATTCTCTAATATTCTTTCATCTTTTCACTATGTCTCTTCCTCCTGTCTTCAGTCCACTTTGAACCTGCGTTTTTCTCTCTCCTACCCTGGACTCCTTCCATTTTTAATACTTGTGTCCGAAAAACTTCTCTTTCAATTGCTTCTTCTGCGTTTTGCACGTACATTATTTTTTTTCTAAATCCTTTTTCACTTCTTTAATCCAACTTGATGTTGACTTCTTTCCCCTCAGATATTTGAAGGACTGTTTTGTTAACCTATTGTCGTCCATTCTATATAAATGTCCAAAAAATACTAGTCTTATTTTTCTCACCGTTTCTGTTGTATTTTATATACTTTGATATATTTCATCATTACTTCTTAATTTCCAACCTTCTGAAGTTTTTCGTGGGCCTAATATTTTCCTAATAATTCTTTTTTCCAATATTTCTAGTTTGTCTAAATTATAATTCAATGCTAGATATTCACTTTCATATATAGGTATTCTGGCCTCACTACTGTACTGTAATGCCTTATTTTCGCATTTTTAGATACGCACTTTTTATTGTAAATATCTTCAGTTATACTTCCATTTTATGAATCCTTTCTTCTACAGCAGATTTTTCGAAACCATTCTTTTGAATTATTTCCCCTAGATACTTAAATTTTCTAACCCTGTCTATTTGACCAATATCTGTTAGCAGGAATTTGGCATCTAGTCTTTTATTCATCTTTTATGCAACCAATGGTGGCACCGTAAGCTCACTCAATATATCCTCGTTACGAAGCATATGTAATTGTGATTATCCTTTGGCCATTCTTACACACCTAATTTCTGCCGCGCTGATTTTTATTTACGTCCCTCTTTCGTTGGGTCCATGACTCCGCCATACTGCAAAATAGACGCTGCCATTACCTCATAAAAATCGAATTTTGGTTTCTCGTCTATCTTTATTCTTTAATGTTCTTGTAATCTTCCTTCAGATGGTACTAAATTTTCTCTATTTTTTCTCCACATGTGTTGTCTAGACCTCACAAAATCTTACACTCCAGACACTGCTCCAAACAGTGATCGTCTACGGCTGTTTTTGTCCCCACTGGGGAACAGTCACGGAATGCCAACACTACGGTTTTTGGCAGGCAAATTCTCAAGTTATAATCAGTGCTTATTCAGTGCAGTAAACTGTTACGACGGTCTCACTGATCGTCGTATGGTACAGTGGAAAACAAAATAAAGACACTACTGAAGTCATTAAAAACCAGATTTAATTATCACAATTAACAATTTGTAATCTTGCAACTGTTCTTGCATAGCTTCAAAAAGAGCTTGCGTTTTATTTGATTGCTGCTTGAGTTCTTCTTTCTGTCGACCTTCCGACTCGAGCAGCAGTGTTTTTGTCTTCCTTCTGTTTCTAACAGGAGGGTTTTCTGTCTCTCTCCCGCTTTATCGTCTTGTCGTTTCGCTGCTTCTTCTCTTTCCCGTCGGCGTTCTTCTTTTTGTTGTTCCTTTGTCTGCCGCAGCAGCCCTTGGAAAGCTTCCATCATCTGACTGGTTTAGAGATTAATTACGAATTACACTAGTCTCGTACAAACTGTCCACTGTTAACGGTTCTGTCGCACTTCTGACCGACCCTCTGTTACGACGGTCTCACCGATGTCTTACCGATGGTAAAATGGAAACCAAATACATGACAACAGTGAAGTCACTAAAAACCAGCTTTAATTATCACAATTAATAATTTGTAATCAACAAGATAGTCTCTTACAACAATTCAAGTAAAAATTGTCCACACGCAATAATAATGTCAACTATAAGGAATTCCGCACAACAACACTCCGCTACAAACACTCGATCCGCCCTAAGCGTATCGCTCACGTAACTGAAACTAAGCGGCAGCTGTCATTGTTTAAATAGACAGCACGAGTGTTCCAGAATAATCATAAAACGCGTCAACACTACTAGAAAACACTAGAGCGTAATTGATTGCGGCCTTGAACACAGTGCGCCGACCGGTATGATATGATCTGGAATAGCCTCGTTTGTTGACGCATGTTAAGTTCACGTACGCACGCAAACATTACAACTGGGTTCTATGGGATACCTGAGAAACATGTAGAACGTTCTCTATTCCATGAAGAACGATATAATTACATTTGCTTTGAAGTACTTACAGACACGTAACCATTAATGTGAAGTTTTTCAAAATTCTTACAAATAAGTTAACAATATCAGCGATTCCAGAAGATGGAAGAAGATTTGTCAGTTTACTGCTTCCATTTATTTTATACACACCATACTCTTATGTAAAATCATATCTTTATTCTTTCGTGTGTTAGTTAAATTTTAGATATCTAATTAGTTATTATTATATACATTTACTTTCTTGATTACAACAAATAGTTTGATTCATTAAAATCCAAAAATCACCCCCAGAAGAAAATTCTGGTTCCGCCGCTATTTATATTTGTATGTTTACATAATACGGAGAGAACATTTAGCAATCAGAACAATGCATACACAAAAACAGGTTTTATTGAGAAAACTCACAGTGAAGACGGATGTCAATTGAGTTATTGAACCGTAAAATGAGATAATGGCAGAAACATTATCCTAGTAGTAGTAGTAGTAGTAGTAGTAGTAGTAGTAGTAGTAGCGAAAATAGAAAGAACACGAAGAAAATTCAGCAAGACTTATCATCAAGCTCACGAGTTACAAACACGATATTGAAACCGATGTGGAAAATTGGATAACAGTGATAAAAAAGTAGAAAGTTACAAAGGCTGTAACGCTGGAAACGCTTTGTCACACTGCCGGATTTTGATGTTCTATATCTATCAGCAGTTTGTATGGCTGTCAGCAGAGTTGTATCTTCGCAATCATTCCAGGCGTGATTCTATTTAGCTTTCAACAAACAAAACATCTAACTGTAGTGATGCATTAATATGGTATAAATGATCACTGAATAAGGAAAATCGAATAGAATTAATTTGAATACAATAATCTTCTTCTTATCTGGCGTTACAGCCTTTGGTGGGCTTCAGCCTCCTCAACAATACTCCTCCATGCTTCCCTGTCCTCCGCCCTTCCTCTCTACCCTGATTCCCATGGTAGCAAGATCTCGTGTTACGCCATCCAGCTATCCCATCCTTGGCCTCCCTCTACGTCTAGTAGTTTATAATCTTCCCTTCAACATTCTTTTAGGCATTCTTTCATCATGTCCCAACGCAACCTCTGTGATTTGATAAAGTTCACTATGTCTTTTTGCCATGTACGAGAGCCTGTAGTTAATTGTTACTGCGTATTCTCCAACTGCCTTCTCCTTTTACTGGGTCATAAATTGTACGCAATTACGCATTTTGCGTTTATACAATTGCAATGCAGATGCAGTTTTGTCATTCTCTGTCAAAACCCACATCTCAGATCCATATTGTACTAAAACCTCTCGTCCTATCCTTTTAAACCCCGTGATGGAAGCCAATCTCTTATATTACCCGTTTGCTCTTTCTCTTTTCAGCCTCGCGTTGGTTGCATCAATTTATAATTAGACGAGTACGTCACTCGTTTAAAAATGTTTACTTATAATTTTTTTTTAATATTTTAAAATCTTGAAGTTGGTTGATTTAGTATTAGTTTAAATAAAATAATGAGTTTATCTTATATTCGGTTGAAAATGAGTTCGTAGTTGTTCTCGACGTTCTGTCGTTGATAAGACGAAACTATTTATGTGACTCCTCACTGAAATTAGAAATGATCTGTTATATAGGTACTTACTTGGAGTGAGGTTCTAATGGCAAAGCTGATTTGCATTGGCGGTCAAAACGTTTAAAATTATTTAAACCCACTTGTTGCCCCCACCAATGCTGCCAACCGTTGATGCTGTCCACCTAAGCTGTAATGTCTTAGTATAAAGAAATGATTTGCCGAACTCTTTGATTGGGTATAATTATGGTTTATTCTTAGAAACTATTCTTGAAATGTTATTAAATTACAATAATATTGTTAATCATTCTTTTGTTTAAAATTTTACTAGTAGACTCTTTACAACTATAATATTTTAGGGTTTGCAGTTCTGACTCTAAGTGTTCGCCACATTGGACGTTAATATTTTGGTTAAATTATTTAATAAAGAAAGTAGGTTCTTTGAGACTGCAAGATACAAAAAACATAAAGCAATCCACTACTATAATTATTTAGTACTAGGAGAGTGATAACATTATTAAGATTTCTTAATGAATAACATAAAAAGTAAACATGTGACTTTTGTCGACATTTGAGGTTAAAGCTGATTTCATTTGAACAATAACCAATAAATTTTAAATTATTAAAACCTCTGTAACAACATTAAAATATCCGGAAAATACGGTTATGAATTCATTTTAGTGAAAAAATTAAGTATCTGCTTCATCAGATTGGATAACATAAAAAATACAGGTAACTGGATATTCCTAGTTAATTCGATGAAACATTATTAAATATTTGGAACAATCTTAAAGTTAACACAATATATAATAATTATTATATAAAAATTCAAAGTTTTTAAAGTTCATCATGAATTAGTTGATACACCCTATTTCGGAATGTTCATCAAGTTAATTATGAAAATAAGGTTTGGTTAAAATTAATTCACTTTTTCATTTTAAAATCGCTTAATATTTCTAAAATATGTTAATTGTCTATATGACAATGTCTCTTCTCTCACAGTTACTATAAATTAATAAAACCTTTAATCAATTAAATAAGTAAAGTCATTTGTCTTTGTTTCTTAATTTTTTCTAATAATAATTAAAATTATTGGTTTAAATACTGTTCCAAGCCTTGTGGATTTAAACTGATATAATATGGTGAATAAGTTTCGATAATATCGTCATTGAAAAATTTTATTACCATTCTAAGTAATTAGTATTTGTCACTTATACTTGCGCTCGATGTCCTTTCTGGCATTATCACTATTAATTTTGTTTATTTAATAATTATAAATTATTTCACTGCCTATGTGCACGTAATCCATATTAGAACACTGGGTTTAATCTGTTTCAACTTTTTGTTGACATTTGGTTTACCCTCAACTACGCTTTTCTAGGTTAAGACGATTTAGATCAGCTGTAGACTATCAATTTTTTCATTGTTGTTTGCTGTGACCTTCGTGGCTTTCTCGTCGTTGTCTGGAGATGAACTGTTTACTCATCGGTGTCAGAATCTGGCTTCTAATAATTAATAATAACCGCTGATTGGTCAGTTTTTATAATTTTCGTATTTCTTCGGGATTTTTCGTCAAAATAGACGCTTTCAACGCGTCTTTTCGCTGGGTTTAAGATTATAAAAAATTGGTTTACCTAGTAACGCCCAGGGAATCGTAAATCATTAATTCCTTATAATTAGAATTGTTCACTTATAAGTACTCTAATCCACTTTTCGTTACTACCATTGCTTCTGTCTTTTTAATACGAGTATTTTGGTTACCCACACCATATGAATTTGATAATGATTAACGAAATAAACTTATTGCTATTTTTTACTATCTATTTACATATCTTATTTTTTGTTTTATTTTATTTATTCTGTTCAATTTTAATAATCTGTTATAATTATTATTTAATTACCAAATATTACTCCTTCTCGTTAATTTTCAAGGTGGTAATTTGTTAAAAATCGTCCATTGTAGTTTAGGCCTACCTCAATAGTTTTTACGATGTTTTTATACTTTTCTTATAATAATATTTCTTACATCTAACACATTATTATTATTTACAATTGTTCCCTGTGACATTCCATGAAGAGCTTAAAACCGTTATGAATGTGCGACTTTTGTTTTTAGAAAAGGCGTCAGTAGCTGATTAGGTAAGTATTATCCTTCACAAACGGTCTTTGTGTTTCGCGTAATCAGTATCGTATTCTGAGTTCTTCAAACACTTTTGTAAAAGTACAGACTTACTGTCGCTTTAGTGCTAAGGTTGATGACAATACATGAAAACACAAACCCGTGATACACTGGCACCATTAGTATTGAGGCAGCCTCAATCTGAAACACATTGGGTAATAATTATGTATCTTTTTATTTAATTTGTTTTAATGTATACCGAGTATTGAATTTTTTTATCACATTCTTGTGATCAGAAAGCAATACGATTAAAATTACAAAAATTAACGTTTATTAATATTAACCTCTGTAAAAACATATTTCAGAACGAAACCATATGAACTGACACTTAGGTATCATATAACAAGAAACAAAATTACAAGTAAATTAACTGCAAATACGCACTAGTGTGGTTTAAATAAAATAAGATTTTCTTCGACGAAAATAAATTGTGTGTATCTTCACAAAGCTTGTGTTTAAAGAAAATAATAAAAGTTTTCTTCTTCAGTACTCGTCACCAAGTGTTGAATGTTTTTCACATTCTTGTGATAAGAAAGTAATACAATTTTAATTATAAAAATTAACATTTATTAATATTAACGTCTGTAAAAACATATTTCAGAACGAAACCATATGAATTCACGTTCAGGTACCATATAAGAAGAAACAAACTTACAAGTAAATTAACTGCAAATACGCAATAGTGTGGTTTAAATAAAATAAGATTTTCTTCGACGAAAATAAATTGTGTGTATCTTCACAAAGCTTGTGTTTAAAGAAAATAATAAAAGTTTTCTTCTTCAGTACTCGTCACCAAGTGTTGAATGTTTTTCACATTCTTGTGATAAGAAAGTAATACAATTTTAATTATAAAAATTAACATTTATTAATATTAACGTCTGTAAAAACATATTTCAGAACGAAACCATATGAATTCACGTTCGGGTACCATATAAGAAGAAACAAACTTACAAGTAAATTAACTGCAAATACGCACTAGTGGTGGTTTAAATAAAATATTTTCTTCAGCGAAAATGAATTTTGTAAAGCTTTTGTTTAAAGGAAATAAAAAAATGAGTTTCCTTCTTTAGTACGAGTCATTCTACACGCTTAAAATTTTCACGATACAGATTGTTTTTTCAACTAATAAAATATAGGGAAATAATGGAAACACCAACAAACACAAAGCGAAGTTTATGTTTATGGGAAAACGGCAAGCGCAGTAGTTAAACCATCTGGTCTGATTTGGTCACACCGTATACCTTCATATGTCATTTGCAGTTACTTAAGAAACATCAGGGGAGGGTCTGACTTTACCAAGCAAAGAAAAAAATCTCCGCTATGTGTTTGGTTTATAAAGACAATTACTGGCCGAGTAACATCTAGATATCCTACGGTCTGAGACGTTTCTTGTATACGAGTTACTGGAAACATGATCGCCGTTACGATTGCTATAGTTTATATTTTAAACAGAGTGAGCGCGAGGAGTATTCTTTCCCAGTCGTCAGTCACTCAACTGCCGTTCGACAACGATTATCCCGTTGACACGGAGTTCAAATTGTTGCCAGCGTTCAAAGCACTTCTCAATCACGTTTCTGGGTACATCCGGGAAAACCACTACGACACACTAGACCTGGTCAATGTCTCGTACCGGCCGAACCTTACGCAGACCAGGGGCGTCGACTTCACGTACAAAGCCGTGGGCTGCAGGATGAAAGACTTTTCTGCTCTCGCCACACACCAAAAAGTCGTCGTCAACTATACACGCAACGAATTGGTCGCCGTCGTTCCGTTTCGGCTGTCCACCAACGAGTTGACGTGCCAAACGATTTCGTTCTTCATAAACGGAAAACTGTACAGTGACTCCGACGTCAGTATAAAGTTCCAACTGATACTGTTCAAACTGGGCGCAAAGTTCACAGTCGAGCCCAAGTGTAGTGTAAAAACTTTTGACGTCGCCTTCTCTCGAATCGAAAAGCCCGTGTATAATTTGACTTTTCAAAAAGCCTACGATTTTATCCCAGACGTTTCGGCGCGTCTTATTTTTCAAGAAGTTTATAATCTTTTTTATCAGGTTGTAGAACCACTGATATTTTTCGTTGCGGACAACAGTATGAAATCCGTTAATATATGCGATTATGTAGACTTCTCTGCAGCCAGACGTCCGAAACTTTGAAGCGTATCATATTTGACGCATACACAATGTGTACATTGTATTTATATTTATGTTGCATAAATGGGGGTTAAAGAGACCCCCAGTTATACCTCCCCCATCCAAAGACTTCAAGAAATGTGAAAATATCAAGAATCAAGAAACTGTGCAAGTAAAATGTATGCCACGTAGTATTACTAGTGTCACTTGAAATTAAACAACTTAACGGTTATGTAAATACTAACATTATCATTTGCGATAAGCGGTAATCGTACTGTTGAGTACAAATCGTTTCCTGTAAAAATTTATAGTTTGTTGTTCAAATTTATGTTTTGTTTTGAGGTTATGTTCTCTATTAGAAAATAAATATCTGTGGACTCGTACCATTCGAATGTTTATTCAGCGAATATTTATAATGCTGTAATTTATTCCATAGCAACTTCTTCCTCCATCCTCGAGTAGCTGTAGACACTTGTTTCGGCTTCAGAAGACATATCTATAGCAAATTTAAATTTTAATTATTATTTACAAATATTTTCTTTTAGATTAAAAATCAGACCGAAAATACCTAATGGTGTTTTCAGGAAAAACTTATTTCTTAAGGAATTTCATGTAATAAGGTTCTTTTTTCTTTTATAGTTATCAATTATAAAATGTTTATTGTTTTTTTCTCTAGTGTATGTTAAACGGCCCGTCACAACCTAATTTGCAATTTCTTATTTCATAGATGGTAACCTCAGCACACCTCTATCCTACGGAGCTACCTACCTATCTACAACACGCGTCTTATTTTCTTTATATTTCATGTTATTTGTTTTATGCAAATTTTATTATAAATTTTGCAATTATTTGACATGAAAACTATTGATAGGGTTATATTTTGGCGTTAACAATTGTAGCTATTGTTATATAACTTGTATTATGGAAAATTTAAAAAAAATCTAATTCAAATTATAGTGAAGAATATGAATTACAATTATATGTTTTGTTAATATAAGAATCGTATCATTCCTGTAACAGTTGGAATTATTCTTCATGTAACATTTATACACACATATTCATACAAAAACACACATTATATGTGTAGGCCAGTTAATTGTTTTTGTATTGCCTATATGACGATGATGTATTGTATTGTATATCCTGATGATGACGATGAGAGACAGACATAGGTGTTACAAAGTGCGTCCAGTCAATGATGTAACCTCACAAAAGCTCTCATCATTTGTTAACTCACAGTTATCTCTAAACTAAAGATAACTTCTATTGTCAAGCAACCAGTGGCAGAACTGTATACTGCAAAGTTTTACATGTTGATATGTTCGTTGAAATGAAAGACAATTACGTAACGGTGTTGAAGATTTGAGATTGTCATTCTGCACGTGTCTCTACTAGTCTAGAGAATGCAGCCGACACACATTGTGTTCAAGGTCGGGCTTCGACCTAGTCTAGTCTCCATATTGTTCTAGTGCCTGCAGCTACGCAAACTATGCTCGCCGTCCCGCCAGGAAACGGAAAATTGGAAAATAATTCTGGAACCTCTGTGTGTGTGTGTGTGTGTGTGTGTGTGTGTGTGTGTGTGTGTGTGTGTGTGTGTGTGTGTGTGTGTGTGTGTGTGTGTGTGTGTGTGTGTGTGTGTGTGCGTGTGCGCGCGCGGCCAAATTACAAGTTCAGTTTACACCTGGTGATTTTATAATTGCGGTTGGTTCGCTGTGACTGTTGCGGTTAATTGAGAAAATATGATTATTGTGTTAATCCAGACCCGGCTCCAGGCAGGAGCGATCCATGCCACCGCCCAGGGCGGCAGATTCCGGGATGTTAAGTTTGGTGGAAAAAAATGTATAACTTCTTCTCTGTGTCAACTCGCCGTTGGGCTGTAATAAAAAAATCACATTTCTAACCTTACGCTGAAACCTTTATGTGAAACAAGGTGGGAAAGTAGAATAGACGCTGTCAGTCAACTTAGATATCAAATAGAAGATATCTACGATGCGCTTGTTGATATCAATAAAAACGAAAACACATAAAATGGGTGGCTCACGAGGCTGGCAGTCTGGCGAGTCATGTACTTGATGTAACATTTCTGTGTTCCATAGAAATATGGTACGACATATTACTCCATATTAAAACAGTGCAAAGTATTGACGTCGATGTAACAAAAGCTGTCAGTTTACTTGAACATACAAGTATTTATTTCATGTATGTTAGAATTTATTTAAAATTTCAAGGATAAGTTGACGCTAAGGAACTAGCCACTAAATTGGATACTGCAAACCCAATAATCAGAGGCTCACCACAAGAACGAAGGAGAAATATTAAAAGACGATTTGATTACGAGGGAAAAGACGAATTCATTGAAGATCCAGAGTTGCGGTGCAAAGTCGATTTTTATTTTAAAGTTATAGATATTGCAATTTGTGATTCCAACAGATTAAGAGACATAGTAAACTTTTTTCCTTCCTGTGTGACGTGTAATGAATAGGGGGGCATATAAATACTGCACAGATGGCGACAGAAGCGGTGGGACCAGCCCTGTGTTAATCAGCGTAAAACTGTAATAAGAGACATCTTTTGTAGGACAAATTTAACTTGAATTATTGTATTAAGAGTGCTTTGTTGATTTATAACTGCTGGTTCTGTTTAAATATAGTTTTAATTACCGACTTCATCGGTGTCAGTTAACCTGTTTCCACTGTACAACACGACGATCCGGCGGCGTGACCGTCGTAACAATATACATGTACGTTTTTTAAGTGCACGTACATGACACGGTGCCGTGCACATGATACAGATTTTCGTGAATACTTAATATGTACCTAAGAATATATATATATATATATATATATATATTGCAGCATAACAGAATTATCACCTTAAAATTTGACTTAATACAACATGAATAAAGAAGAAAATGTCAATAGTGAGTGAGAAAAAATAAATGGATAAAGAATAAACTAAAGAAACGGTTCATTAAGTCGATAAAATGTTAATAAAATTAAAACTGAATAACAAAGAAAACTATTGGTCCATATATAAATAACCAACTATATAAAACCCCAATAAAACAGCAGTATACCCAGTAGGTTGGGGAGCAGTAAAAGAAAAGACAAAGGTAAAAAAATAAACAAAATATTAATAAGGGGAAATTTATTAAATTAAGAAGCACAGAAACCCCAAGACACAAAACCAATAACAAATTAATAAGGAGCTGTAAATGAGAAAAGGACATGAAACCACAAGATAAGGAAATACTATATAATGAGAAGGAAGAGACAAAATATATCAAGGTTCATAAAAAGAATATATCAACAAGAAAGGATATCCACTAAAACCTTATGAGGAATGAATATATCCAATTCTTACACATTTAAAACCAATGATAAATGTCAGACCAAATAACAAGTTACAGGATACAATACAGTGAAAAATAAAACTGTAAACTAAATTGTAAGCCTAGTTTAAGAATAAAGTTAAAACAAGTAAAAAGACTACCAATATTGTAGAAGCCAACCAAAACTTACCATAGTGTAAAAAATTGTTTAAAAGACTACCATTAAGTAGACAATAATAAGTGACACATTATAATAAAGAATAGTGTAAGAAATAGAAACCCATTAAAAAGACTACCATCCGTGTAGAGACATACCGTATAAAAAAACCTAAAAATAAAAGACAGTCTCATGACTAAGATTAGTTTTAATAATAAAAGTGTTTTAAAAGTTAAGTAATATACGATTTTAATAGGTATAAGACGTTTTTATTTTATTGTATTAACAAATTAGATATAGTGAACACAAGAGAGTTCATAACTGAAAGTGCCATTAGTCATAAGATGTTTTAATAGGATAAGGTTTGTTATAAAAAGGAAACATAAAAACAAAGGACAGCCAATGACTGATAATATTACTAATAATAAAATGTTTCCAGTATAATTCCATACATGTAAAAAAATAATAGGCATAAGATGTTTTTGTTAAGTTTAAATGATATAAAAATTTAGTAGATATAAGATATTCAGTTGTATTTGAAATAATGTTCAATAATTTCCAAGTTTGTTAAGGCAGAAAAGGCAAGTAGGTAATAGGAATATTTTATTTTTTATTAAACTGTAAACCATATAAAAAGTAATAAGGCAAATTAACTAACGCACCACAATAGAAAAACAAACCAGCATTGTAAACCAAAATCATATATCATAGAGTCAAACTCAAATAAATAAATTCAATCAAACTGTATATAATGAATAGAAACTAGTCCATACAAAACAAAGATATGAAAATGTAATCAGTACAGAAACAAATATTAGCAAATGTAATGACAAAAGAATAAAATTAACTTTATTTGGAAATAACTAATACTAGGCCTAAAGGGTACTCAACTCAGATAAAAAGTAAATTAATCAATATTGGAGTATTATAACAACAAATTATTAACAACAAGCAATAATCATAGAGTGAGTAATATTATTTAATGGAAATATTAACATAAAAACACTTGTAAACCATTTAAATACTAAAATTGTAAAAAATAGAAGGCCTATAATAAATAGCAAAAATTGTAAATTTTAGGCTTATCTGAACATAAAACAGACCCAGTTATATATCAAATTATGTAAAATTAGCTTAAGAATATTGCTGAATAGTTAGATTTTCGTAAAATTAATAAAAAATTAAGTTACAGCAATAAATAGAAAAAATTGTCATGTATGTTTATGAGTTGAAATCAAATTCAAGACATGTAAATTTGTAAAAAACAATGGGAAGAGGAAAAAGACATTTTATAAATTACCACAAAACGACGACTTTCAGTCATCAGTCTATTGTTAATCGTGAATGTGAACAGATCAGAATTTACTGACGGAAGATCTAAAAAACAGAAATAGTGTAAAAGCAATAACGAACAACCGTAAAAAGTGTTACTGAGGTGACCAAAATGGAAAACAACACCAATATTTTATAATTAACACCAAACTGAACCAGAACAACTACAATAGTAATATCCATCACTGGAACGAGAAATTAACCGCCATTTTGAGCAAAATTCAACCAACATTATCTGGACACGAACTCAACATATTTGAACACAGAACACTGCACCAATAATTATCACAGAACGACATCGCCAAGGAGGGAAGAACACTTCACACAATTTTCCAGGGATACTACAACCTCGCCGAGGAAGGAATTCGCATTTATTTCTGAGGGAAAGAACATAGCGTCAGCGCTGTGTAGCAGAAATCAACGAAGTGAGCGGCGGCCATTTGCATTTACTAGCAACCAGCACGGAGCACTGCCTTCACAAGTCGGTGACGCCATTCTACGAATGGTTCGATCTTTATTTAATAATTGACAATTTTCATAATCCTGTTATTTTTCAGCAAATAATAATTTATTTTAAGATAGTTGTAAGTATTGTATCTTGTTCCTTGCCCTCTCTGACCATTTCGACAGTTAAAAGAATCCGAAATAATTAATATTGTAAACATTATATTTTATCATTTTTGTTCACAATCGACCTGAGCGAATCTCAATCAATGCCTGGTCCATGCGTATAAGAGTGGCGCACAATTTCAAATGTTAAGAAATAAACATCACAATTACTCAATTACATGTGTTCATAATTATTTGTACAATAAATATTAGTTTCTTCTTTCTTCTAAAAATAATTTAGAGTTATTAGAGAAATATACCAAGAAGAAGAAAAAGAGGAGCGAAGTTAGAAGAGAGAATACTAGATCCGCCTACATAACTAGATTATCTATAGAGAACAAATATTTTCAAAAACACAATATCTTATTTATTTAATTGAAAGTAATTAAAAAATTTACATTTAATTAATTATTCAATTAACTAATTAATCAAAATATGTATATATAAATTTTTTATATAATAACAACAAAATTTTTTCTTGTCAACAACAATATTATTTCTCTAAATTTATTTGTTTTATAACAAATTGGCGCCCAACGTGGGGCTGAAAATAGGAATTAATAGATCTATAAAATAAGGACAATTCGTCCAGTTTCCTATTTTAGCTCGGCAGCTGTCAACAGGTCAGAAAAAGAAACAAATGCACAGGAGGGCGACATCAAAGAAAAGGGCTGTGGAGGCCGAACAGGAAATAGATATGGAGGATAAGGAAGCAACACCCGTGGAAGATTTGGAGAAGAGATTACCTCCAGCAGAACCAACCGAACCAATATCCCAAGGGAGACAATCTGAGAAGCCCGAACAAACAGGGGAGGTCAATTTCCAGGAAACCATGATGAGAATGATGATGGAAATGAGAGAGGAGAACAAATCAAATAGTAAGAAGATGGAGGAGAAAATGGATAATAATAGTAAGGAAATGAAAAGTGATAACCAACGAATGAAGGAAGAATTGGGTAATAAAATTGGAGATACCAACAAGAGAATTGGAGATACAAGTAAGAAGATGGAGGAGAAGATGGAAGAAAATAGTAAGAAGGCGGAAGAAAACAGTAAGAAGATGGAGGAGATGGACGAAATAAAAAACGAAAATAAAGTATTAATGGAGGAAAATATTAAGAAGATCGAGGAGAAGATGGAGGAAAATATTCAGAAAATAGAGGAGAAAATGGAGGAAATAAAGACTGACAATAAACATTCGAAGGAGGAATTAACCCGGATAAGCCAAAAACTGGAAGAGACCAACCAGAGGATGGAAGAAACAAGTCAGAAAATGGAAAGCAATAATCAACAATTAAGAGAAGAATTGAGGGAGACTAACCAAGAGAACATGAACCGGTTAGATGGAAAGATGGAAGTATTAAAGGAAGAATTGAGTCAGAAGATAGCTGAAAACAATGAAACGATCAGCAAGAAGGTAGAAGAGGAAATAACGGTGATCGAACAAAGGATTACAAGGGCTGACGAAAGATGGAGACAGACGGAACGAGAGGTACAGAGTATCAAGACTGAAATAAACACTAAGATTACCAACATTGAAGAAATGAATAGGAAGACTTTAGAGGAAAAACTAAAGGAAACACGTAAAGACTGGGAGAGAGTGCAGGACCGATTCACAGAAAAATGTGACGGCATTGAAGCTGCTGTGACCAGTATCAATAGTCAGGTGCGACAGAATCAAACAGATATAGACCTGTTCCATAGTCGACCGACCAGCATTACCAGTTGTCCGAATAACGAAAATCGTGAAGGGATTAACTTCAGGTTTTATAAAAATAAACCTATGGAGTTCCTAGCCAGAATCGAAGAGTACTTCACAAAACACAGAGGCAACCGCTGGAGAGAGAATAAAGAAGTACTGGACGAATCCTTCAAGGAGATAGCTGATAATTGGTGGATGGCGATCAGAGATGAAGTGACAGACTACCAACAATTCAAAAGGCTATTCAAGGCCAAATATTGGTCTGAATCGACACAAAATATCGCCAGAGATGGGATCTGTCACGGAAAATACAACCCATATGGAAACCAGACTCTAACAGCGTATTTCTTGGGAAAGGTGTGTATGGCCAAACATTTAGAGCCCCGAATACCAGAAGAATGCTTGGTTAGCAAGCTCTCATACCACTATGAGGAAGATATCATCAGAGCTAGAAGAAACAGTCAAATAAAAACTGTACAAGCAATGACCGAACTTTTAGAAATGTATGAGCACGAGGATTACTACCGCCAAAGTCGCAGGAGATACGGAAGGCCGGAGACAAGAAA
This sequence comes from Magicicada septendecula, assembly GCA_034769895.1. Taxonomy (NCBI): domain Eukaryota; kingdom Metazoa; phylum Arthropoda; class Insecta; order Hemiptera; family Cicadidae; genus Magicicada; species Magicicada septendecula. The sequence continues at coordinate 67,599,385 of CM068368.1, read as the reverse complement.
TAACACGAGTAGTACAAATAATAATAATCGGCAGAACGGCAACAACAACAATAATTAGAGTTCCGCAAACCGGAATAATGCCGAATACAATAATAACCCTCGTAATAACAATAATGTTCCTAGATATAATAACAACAATAATAATAATGTTCCCAGAAATAATAATAGTGAGAGTAACAATAATAATGATAATAATAACCGTCCGCCTAACAAAAATGGTTATTATAATAACCGTAATTATGTTCCGAATGGTCAGAGAAACCCCAACCCCCCTAATAACAATTATTATGGTAACTATAACAGAAATTACCCGAATGGAGGTAATAATAATAATTACAGGACATATCGACCCCATATCAACTACATCAGAGCGGAAGGCAGTGGACAGAGGAGATACCAGCCTCAACGAAGGAGGCGATACTACGAGTATGAAACCTTTCAAGGGAATCAGGGAAGTAATCATTACAGAGAGTATGAACCCAGACGCAGTTCAAGCCTGGACAATCAAAGAAGACTGCCTGTAACGGAGGCTCAACAAGATGATCGTGCTGAACCAAACGAAGCAGTCCCAGGACTCCAAGTTGATGCTGCTAACAGCCTAATTCGTAATGACGCGGAGCATTTAAACGAACGGAGGCAGTAATAAATCCCTATAACCCTTCACTGCTCCAATCTGCTGGGTATGGACAAGAGGTAAAATCGCGTAAAGAAAAGAAGAATTTTACGATAATATATAATAATTATTTAAAAGATATCCGAAAGGACTTGTTAGAAGAGAACGAAGTAAACATTAATAATAATGACAACGAGATCATTTACATAATTGCAGAAATCGAGAGTATTTCTGTTCCCATAATGATAGACACTGGAGCAAATGTCTCTATAATAAACCATAATGAATTGGACCGGATACAGCAGGAATGCCACAAAAACTTACCAGTACTACCTATTAATAATATTGTGCTTGTAGGAGCTACCGGCCGACAGAACAAAACAATAAGGAAACAGGTATCCCTAAGTGTCAACAGTCAGGGCGTAAGCTTGGATATGATATTTCTTGTTGCAGCCGGATTACCTTTCAACAACATGATAGGGTGTGACATATTACGTAGGAACTCAGCAGTTATCGACTTGTGCCGAGGGAAGGTATCACTCTTTTCGGAAGGTTCGACCTGGGTAGCCAATTTAACTAACAACAAGATGTTAGACTCCAGACAACTTCTCGACCACAAAAATAAAGTGAATTACTTGTCAAACTACTCGTCAGACAACAAGCCAGTAAGTCAGAATACGGAGGATGACCTATGGCCACAAAAGATTCAGGAGATACGTGACTTCCAGTGCCACAATACCACCGAGCGATTAGATGAAAACCAGCTGAATCAATTAGGCAGCATATACGAAAAATATCGAACTGTATTTTCAGACGAACCTGGAAAGATCAGGAACTACCAATGTTCAATACGATTCAGAGAACCGGTAGAATTCAATCGAAAATCATATCCCATAGCACAATCTTTGAAGGAAGCCGTACGCACAGAGATCCAGAATATGATTAGTAAGGATATTATCGAAAGCAGTCAGTCGCCATACACTAGTCCAATTGTGGCTATACAAAAGAAGAATGGGAAGGTAAGACTTTGCCTTGACGCACGTGAGATAAATAAAATGATTATTAACGATCGTACCTCACCGGGCGAAATTGATGAAATATTGAAGAGATTCCACGGAACGAAGTTTATTACTACGTGGGATACCGTGTGTGGGTATTGGCAGGTGGAGTTGCACCCGGCAAGCCGGCAATACATGGCGTTCACCTTCGAAGGACCCAACTATCAGTTTAAGAGGTTGCCCTTCGGGTTAGTGAACTCAGTAGCTGTTTTTTGTCGCCTGTATGGACCAAATACTCGGACCAGAAGCGCTCCAATTCATGACTGTCTATGTTGATGATCTCTTAATAACATCAACCAATTGGGAAGAACATTGTTACCGTGTGGAGCATGTCTTGAAGAAGCTGGCTGAGAATAACGTTACCCTTAAGCTAGACAAGTCCAAGCTAATAGCTAAAGAAGTACAATTTTTGGGTTTCCAGTTGAACAGTCAAGGAATAACACCGTCAACAGAAAAGGTAGACGCCATACAGCTATTCCCTATACCGAAAAACAGAAGGCAACTACAATCATTTTTAGGCCTGTGTAACTACTACAGGAAGTTCCAAAATAATTAGGCTCCGAACTGGCGGCCCGATTTCAGTACCAGTTATCGTCCAAGAATAAATGGCGATGGGGTCAAGAACAAGACGAAACATTCAAATCGACTAAGGAGAAGTTCTTAGAAGCAGTAATGCTTAACCATCCAGATTTTTACCGACCTTTCTTCCTAAACTGTGACGCTAGTAATATTAGCTTGGGATCAACGTTGTACCAAGAAGACAAAAGTGGAAACCATCTGGTAGTGAGCTTTGCTAGCAGAACCCTTAACCAGTGTGAAAAGAACTACAACGTGACGGAAAAGGAACTGCTAAGTGTAGTCTTTGCCTGTGGGAAGTTTCGGACGTATATTCTAGGATATCCAGTGACCGTTCGCACAGATCACAAATCAATATCATTTCTTAGAAGATGCAAGTTAAGGCACGGTAGATTGTCCAGGTGGGTACTTGCCCTGCAGGAATACGATATACAATGGGAGTATGTTCCTGGGAGTAAGAATGTAGTAGCCGACGTATTGTCAACAGTAAATTTGGAAGAACAGACGTTCGAAGGCGAAAAGGAGAGCATCCTGAAGATCTATAATATTATTAAGGACAGATCCGATTTAGAAAAAATAGTGCAGGACATCGGCAAACACCAGCAGTTCGACCCGAAGATAAACAATATTAAACTTCGTCTCTCCAACCAAGATGACACAATAACCAAGTTTTATTGTATATATAATGAAATATTATTCATCAAAACATCCCTTGATGAAGAGAGATGGAAGATCGTAATCCCTACTACAGTCGAGAAGGATATCATCCTGGATTATCATCTCCGATACGGTCACATGGGAGCCATGAAGGTGATCAAGGCGATAGAAAAGAATTGCCACATAAAAAATATAAATCGAAAGACGAGAAACTACCTCAAAACCTGTCTTATATGTCAATTGGTGAAAACCAACAATGAGAGAAAAGAGGGTATGATGATACCAATTACATCACAAGCAAAACTGGAAAAGGTCTTTCTGGACATCTGTGGTCCATTTCCCCACAGTGGCGGACGCCATCGTTACAAATACATTATTATAATGATGGATCACTTCACGAAATTTATAAAACTATACCCGGTGAACAGAGCCACCACTTTGAAGACTTTAGGAGTGATAACAAATCATTACATTCCAGAGATAGGGAGCCCAGCATCCATAATCACAGACCATGGAACGCAATTTAAGGGTAGGAGGTGGAAAAACCCTCTAAATACGTTGGGCATCAAGACGTACAAGACATCTGTCTACCACCCCAGCAGTAATCCAGCGGAGAGGGTGCTACGAGAAGTCGGAAGAATATTACGGACTTATTGCCATAATCAACAAAGGAAGTGGCAAAAATATTTATCAGCTACCGAAGAATTCCTTAATTTAGCATATCACCCCGCTATAGGTATCACGCCATATACGGCAATGTATGAAAAACCGCCTCCAAGAGAAATACAAGACATAATAGAATTTCCCATGAGTCAAGAATACAAGTTTAATCGAATAAGGTTCTACAATAAATTGGCAGAAGACCAGGAAAGGCGCAAGAACAAGTATCAAAAGGCGATTAAGAAGGTAATAAACTACGAAGTCGGAGAAAAGGTACTATTGAAAAACAGGGAACTACCCAGTACTTTGGAAGGCATTACCAAAAAGTTGTTACTGCTGTATACCGGCCCATACCTGATTATTAAAAATAATAACAACAATACTTATGTATTAAAAGATATCAATTCAAATAAAGTAAAAGGAACTTATAATCAATTATCAATCAAAAAATATATAGAGGAGAATAATAAATGTAAAAATTCAAAAAGTTTGTAAGGACAACTTACACCAGTCATTTGAAAAAACCCATTATAAAGAATAAAAAGAATTTGGTGAATAAAAATAACAAAATTCAAAAAGTTTGTAAGGACAACTTACACAAAATATTTGAAAAACTATTATGAATAAAAAAGAATTTTGGTGAATGAAAAATGTCAAAATTCAAAAAGTTTGTAAGGACAACTTACAGGATTTATTTGAAAAAAAAACCGTTATGTATAAAAAAGAATTTGGTGAATAAAAAATACCAAAATTCAAAACGTTTGTAAGGACAACTTACACCAATTATTTGAAAAAACCATTATGAATAAAAAAGAATTTAGATGAATAAAAATAACAAAATTCAAAAAGTTTGTAAGGACAACTTACACCAAATATTTGAAAAAAAACCATTATGTATAAAAAAGAATTTGGTGAATAAAAAATACCAAAATTCAAAAAGTTTGTAAGGACAACTTACACCAATTATTTGAAAAAACCATTATGAATAAAAAAGAATTTGGTGAATAAAGATAACTAAATTCAAACATTTGGTAAGGACAACTTACACCAATCATTTGAAAAAACCATTATGAATAAAAAAGAATTTAGTTGGAATAAAATAACAAAATTCAAAAAGTTAGTAAGGACAACTTACACCAATTATTTGGAAAAACTATTATGAATAAAAAAGAAGTTAGTTGGAATAAAATAACAATTTCAAAAGGGTTGTAAGACCAACTTACAAGAATTATTGGGAAGAAACTGTTAAAATAACAAAAATTCAAAAAGTTGAAAGACCTACTTACTTGAACTGTTTGAGAGAAACTATTAAAAACTTATATATAAAAAGTATTTTGGAGAAAAGATCTAAAGTCAAAAAATAGTAAGTACAACTCATACGAATGATGAGATATAACTATTAAATATAAAAAGAAATTTTGTGAGAAAAAGCTACAAAGTTCTAAAAGAGTAAGAACAAATTACACTCATAATTTGAGTGAACTCTTACATAAAAGAATTTGAGAATAAATGGAGTACAAATGTGTAAACTTTCTCAAACTCTCCAGAGACAAAGCAAAAGAACATGTTCCAGTAAATAAAGAGAACAACCAATATTAAACAATTGAATAATTTAATGTTACCAGAACAATATATCAATAAATGTTAAAAGTGTCATAAGAAGGAACGTAGCAAATCTTCATACAAACCTGTGTTAATAAAAAAAAAGAAAAAACCCTAAATAAACTATCACAGCTATAAAAACTATACTATAGTTTGTATTGTAATAGTGACTATGCTAACTATGACCACTATTATCAACAATGTAAATGAGACAATTTAAGACAAAAATGATACAGAATTTCAAATGAAAAAGAGAAGAAACCAGAATATTATATAATTTAATCGAAATAACTTAATCAAACTCACAAAGAAGATAATTTGATAAAGATGAAACAATGAAGAAGGACCAATTAAGTAAAAACCAAGTATTAAGACCAAAAACTAAAAACCCTGGTACCATGATGATAACATTGTTGTAATAACCACTATTATAGTGATAAGTGATAGAGAAGGAATTGATGTTATGCCATGAGCAATAAAATAACTCATTGGATACCAAACGAAAAAAAAATCTATATAAATGCTAATTACTATGTAAACAAGATAAAAAGATGAAATGATGAAACGATGAAATGTATATTATGCCACATACCTAAACCACATAATATGGAATGAGCTTTGATAGAGAAGAAGAGTCAAGTGTATAAAAGTATTAATTGATATAAAATATTATGAAGTGAAGAATCCAAAGATGTTTATTATTAGTCAAAAGAGACTACTTTTACTGATTATTTATTTTTATGACTGGATGTAGAAAAATTCCATCAATCTTATATTTTGAGCAGAGATGATAATTCCTCTGGGCTCAGTTAAGTGAAGTATTGGACAGCAGGGATTGAAGCCAAATGTGCCACTCTGAACTGTTCCAACTCACATGTTAGGGAGTAAACATACACGTGAGGAAACACCAAATAAGAAAAGATATAAAATGATAGTGTTATACACAAGATTGATGATTACTTATTAACGAAAAAAGAAGCTAATGAAGGAGATACATATCATCTGAAGAAAGCAACGGTGGAAAAAGAAGGTATATAAAGTGAAACCACGAATAAAATATGGTAAATAAAAAGAATTAGTAGTAATTATTTCATCCATACTAAGAGTATGATCTGAACTAATTACTTTTACAGGAGAGCATATGTAGCATAACAGAATTATCACCTTAAAATTTGACTTAATACAACATGAATAAAGAAGAAAATGTCAATAGTGAGTGAGAAAAAATAAATGGTTAAAGAATAAACTAAAGAAACGGTTCATTAAGTCGATAAAATGTTAATAAAATTAAAACTGAATAACAAAGAAAACTATTGGTCCATATATAAATAACCAACTATATAAAACCCCAATAAAACAGCAGTATACCCAGTAGGTTGGGGAGCAGTAAAAGAAAAGACAAAGGTAAAAAAATAAACAAAATATTAATAAGGGGAAATTTATTAAATTAAGAAGCACAGAAACCCCAAGACACAAAACCAATAACAAATTAATAAGGAGCTGTGACGATTTAAATAAAAGAAATAATCTAGAAAATAAAAAATTTTAAAAAATTAAGGTTGCGAGGTCTTAAGCTATTTAAATCTCACTGTTTTAATATAAGATACCTGTATGTACTCAGTATGAAAGGAAGCAGTAATTAATTAGTTATAAGATACTCAAATAAAAAGATAAATTGTAAAGCGTTATTAATATCGTATTTAACCCTTTGCTTGTAAGCAGGCGCTTTCCTGTTGATTCCAGACTCGACATGCTTTCAGAGTCTTGTGTGAGTAAGAATAAGATAAACAAAAACTAATGTTAATAATAATAAAATCTGAAGACATAAATAGTCGCTAAAACAACTGATTTAAATTATATATATTTGTTTAGGGATAGTTTAAATGAATAAAAAAGTTAACTTAAATATAGTTAGGAACTATATTCTCGCGCGGAAGTTGTCCCACTAACTTTTGCCCAGTACCGGGCGAAGGGAGCGTAAATTCTCTCTCTTGCAATGGTGACTCCGTACAGTGTAGACGTAAGAGCTATGCTCTTCAAATATGTGTATCATATTTGGTTTCATCTTCAGAAAGTGTACCAGATGTAGTTTGTTTAAAGCATCTGGATGTATTAATTAATGTAGTCATGTGAATAGACAATAAGTTTAAAGTTATGTAAAACAAAAAGTATTGAAACGTAACAAAAAGTGTAACACAAGATGACTACGTACTTCAACGTATAAAAACTATTCCAAAGTAATACCCGGAGATGTGAACTAGCAGAAGCCACAAACTCTACTGCACGTGACAGAATATGCAGATCAGGACATCCGAGAATCTACAGGATCATCGTAGATAACTACATGACCAAGTGTTCTCCCTGCTAACTTATGGAGCCCTTTACAGAGGAAAGCCAGACCGAGATGACGACGTAGCTGTTCCTGTTTCCCAAGACTGATACCCCAGGAGGAGTCTTCTGCATACCAATTAAAAGGTGACTCGATAGCCTGTCTATCGAGGGTTACTAATATTTGTTACACAACACATCTTGAAAGAGACTTTTCAGAAATGATTAACTTTGTAAAGGCTTATAAATTAAATCTAATATTTATAAGATTATATCTTATTAATTAATATTTCATGTAACTATTCCAACTTCATACGTTGTAACAGTTTATATGTTAATGTAGAGTAATATAACTCAAGCAATAATACCATTCTTAAATGTTGAATTAAAAGAAAGTCTTGCAAGCTAATATCATGAAAAGAGTATAATTAAAAGTTTTAATACAGAAAGTTCACCCGGATCCGAGGTATAACTATATAGAATCTAGTTTGATGCCAAAGTTTAAAGAAACCTTTCGATAATTTAATAATTGAGTTAGTAATGTCATGGCATCAGTCAGTATATGTTTTTCTTAAATGTTGAATAAAGAGAAGTCTTCTTGTTACACACATATGAGGAGTGCTTAAATCAATTGTATACCTTGCCATTGTTTCCTTACACAAAGTAAACAATTACACAGCTAGTAAGTAATATGTTATTTTAATTATTTGTGATCAATTCTGTTACAACGTAGGCAGCCCTTCTAATTAACGGAGTTTAATTACGAAGGGTTCCCTGGATTTGTAACGCGGCGAAAAAGCTAGTTACAGAGCTGTAAATGAGAAAAGGACATGAAACCACAAGATAAGGAAATACTATATAATGAGAAGGAAGAGACAAAATATATCAAGGTTCATAAAAAGAATATATCAACAAGAAAGGATATCCACTAAAACCTTATGAGGAATGAATATATCCAATTCTTACACACTTAAAACCAATGATAAATGTCAGACCAAATAACAAGTTACAGGATACAATACAGTGAAAAATAAAACTGTAAACTAAATTGTAAGCCTAGTTTAAGAATAAAGTTAAAACAAGTAAAAAGACTACCAATATTGTAGAAGCCAACCAAAACTTACCATAGTGTAAAAAATTGTTTAAAAGACTACCATTAGAGTAGACAATAATAAGTGACACACTATAATAAAAAATAGTGTAAGAAATAGAAACCCATTAAAAAGACTACCATCAGTGTAGAGACATACCATATAAAAAAACCTAAAAATAAAAGACAGTCTCATGACTAAGATTAGTTTTAATAATAAAAGTGTTTTAAAAGTTAAGTAATATAAGATTTTAATAGGTATAAGACGTTTTTATTTTATTGTATTAACAAATTAGATATAGTGAACACAAGAGACAGTTCATAACTGAAAGTGCCATTAGTTATAAGATGTTTTAATAGGATAAGGTTTGTTATAAAAAGGAAACATAAAAACAAAGGACAGCCAATGACTGATAATATTACTAATAATAAAATGTTTCCAGTATAATTCCATACATGTAAAAAAATAATAGGCATAAGATGTTTTTGTTATGTTTAAATGATATAAAAAATTTAGTAGATATAAGATATTCAGTTGTATTTGAAATAATGTTCAATAATTTCCAAGTTTGTTAAGGCAGAAAAGGCAAGTAGGTAATAGGAATATTTTATTTTTTATTAAACTGTAAACCATATAAAAAGTAATAAGGCAAATTAACTAACACACCACAATAGAAAAACAAACCAGCATTGTAAACCAAAATCATATATCATAGAGTCAAACTCAAATAAATAAATTCAATCAAACTGTATATAATGAATAGAAACTAGTCCATACAAAACAAAGATATGAAAATGTAATCAGTACAGAAACAAATATTAGCAAATGTAATGACAAAAGAATAAAATTAACTTTATTTGGAAATAACTAATACTAGGCCTAAAGGGTACTCAACTCAGATAAAAAGTAAATTAATCAATATTGGAGTATTATAACAACAAATTATTAACAACAAGCAATAATCATAGAGTGAGTAATATTATTTAATGGAAATATTAACATAAAAACACTTGTAAACCATTTAAATACTAAAATTGTAAAAAATAGAAGGCCTATAATAAATAGCAAAAATTGTAAATTTTAGGCTTATCTGAACATAAAACAGACCCAGTTATATATCAAATTATGTAAAATTAGCTTAAGAATATTGCTGAATAGCTAGATTTTCGTAAAATTAATAAAAAATTCAGTTACAGCAATAAATAGAAAAAATTGTCATGTATGTTTATGAGTTGAAATCAAATTCAAGACATGTAAATTTGTAAAAAACAATAGGAAGAGGAAAAAGACATTTTATAAATTACCACAAAACGACGACTTTCAGTCATCAGTCTATTGTTAATCGTGAATGTGAACAGATCAGAATTTACTGACGGAAGATCTAAAAAACAGAAATAGTGTAAAAGCAATAACGAACAACCGCAAAAAGTGTTACTGAGGTGACCAAAATGGAAAACAACACCAATATTTTATAATTAACACCAAACTGAACCAGAACAACTACAAAAGTTATATACATCACTGGAACGAGAAATTAACCGCCATTTTGAGCAAAATTCAACCAACATTATCTGGACACGAACTCAACATATTTGAACACAGAACACTGCACCAATAATTATCACAGAACGACATCGCCGAGGAGGGAAGAACACTTCACACAATTTTCCAGGGATACTACAACCTCGCCGAGGAAGGAATTCGCATTTATTTCTGAGGGAAAGAACATAGCGTCAGCGCTGTGTAGCAGAAATCAACGAAGTGAGCGGCGGCCATTTGCATTTACTAGCAACCAGCACGGAGCACTGCCTTCACAAGTCGGTGACGCCATTCTACGAATGGTTCGATCTTTATTTAATAATTGACAATTTTCATAATCCTGTTATTTTTCAGCAAATAATAATTTATTTTAAGATAGTTGTAAGTATTGTATCTTGTTCCTTGCCCTCTCTGACCATTTCGACAGTTAAAAGAATCCGAAATAATTAATATTGTAAACATTATATTTTGTCATTTTTGTTCACAATCGACCTGAGCGAATCTCAATCAATGCCTGGTCCATGCGCATAAGAGTGGCGCACAATTTCAAATGTTAAGAAATAAACATCACAATTAATCAATTACATGTGTTCATAATTATTTGTACAATAAATATTAGTTTCTTCTTTCTTCTGAAAATAATTTAGAGTTATTAGAGAAATATACCAAGAAGAAGAAGAAGAGGAGCGAAGTTAGAAGAGAGAATACTAGATCCGCCTACATAACTAGATTATCTATAGAGAACAAATATTTTCAAAAACACAATATCTCATTTATTTAATTGAAAGTAATTAAACAATTTACAATTAATTAATTATTCAATTAACTAATTAATCAAAAAATATATATATAATTTTTTTTTGACGTGATAACGTCTTATAAATTGATGAACACCGGCTGCACGCACGAAAAAGTGTCACGTTCCATCTAAGAGGGTCGCAGTCCCAAGGCGCGCGCGGCAGTCTCGTGCTACATAACTTGGCAATTATTAATGTCCGCGCGTTCGCCTCCCACTACACACAATCGTCACGGTTCAGCGAGTGGAAATTCTGTTTGTCCTAATAAGATAATACGACCGAGCCAAGCTCTTAAAATAAGACACACTGCGCTTCGTAAAACAAGTTGAATTGCATTATTAAATTGCTAAGCGATGTAAACACTTATTATAACATGAATAAACTTACGATGTGTCCTATCTATGGATAGAATCAAACAAGGAATTCTCAATTGTTATACTGCACTACACTAATATATTGCACTAATATATTGCACTACACTAATATAAACGCAGCTGGTGGAGTAGCAATCTATCGCAAATTATCATCGACATCCACGGCCAAAGTTCTCCAAGTTGCATTGTCGGACACAACTCGTGTCATCAAAAACACAGGTGACGTGTGCTTGGCCGAAATTACATGCTTCACTGCTGATACAACGTTTAAATTTGTACTTGGCGCCGTGTATATTCATCCTGGAGCAAGTATCCAAAATATTGGTATGTTGCTGTACCAAGCACTTGTTCCATATGTTATGTGCACAACAGCCAGTATGTGCCACCGTTCTTCATGGATATTGATGCCGATGTACCAATTCTTCTTTGTGACGACTTCAACACAAACGTGAAAAATGATGACTCATTCCTCAAATACATGAAAGATACGTACAATCTCGAATGCGTATCAGATGTTAATAAGTCAACAACGCTGAGAGGAACAACCATCGATTTGACTTTTTCAAGACACATTACACTTGAAACACTCCCCTTGATTTCGTACTTTTCCTATCATCGTCCTATCCTTAACAGAATAACGCAGATTGGAGGATCTTAAATATAACACATGTATATAAGTTGTAAATAAATTGTTAATAGCACATTGTTACTTGTAATTAATCTGTATAATTTAAGTAAAAAAATATTTGAATTAACGAATGTAAATAAATGTTAATTTATCGAAAAAATTGTAATTTTCAATTAACTCCTTCTTTGTATTATACAAAATAATGATAATTCAGTGATAATAATTCAATTCAATTCATAAAAGTATGCAATTTTTCATCAATGTTTCTTTATGACGTTATCACGTAAAACTATCGTCCGTAAACCGACTTTACAGACAACCAATTGTTTTTTTTTATATAATAACAACAAAATTTTTCCTTGTCAACAACAATATTATTTCTCTAAATTTATTTGTTTTATAACAATATATATATATATATATACTTATGTATATATTTTTGTAAAGATATATTTGTATCAGTCAAAACCCAATAATAGTTGTTAAAGTCAACAAACTAATAGTAACTAAAGTTCACATAATATATAAACACAAGGTTAAATAATACAAATAAATATTTACTATGACAAAACACACAGCACTCACAAGACACAAGTACAACATACACAAACACTTGCACACCATCAAGATTAACAAAACACTTCCGCTTTTGTTATTTTTATTTTGTCGACTCTATATCACCCTCTAACAGAGTATTATTTATTTCTTTACATGTATCAGCGAAGATTTAGGAAGTATAATTAGCGATGATGGAATATGTGATGAAGATATAAGACATCGATTATTTTCAGGAAAAAGCACCATACGCCAATTAAACTCACTTTTATGGTCCACCAAAATCGGGCTACCGACAAAGATCAATATTTATAAAGCATTGTTGAACCAATTACCACCTATGGGTCAGAATGTTGGACAACCAACGAAAAGAACCGCAGGAAGATTGAAGCTGTAGAAATGGACTATCTTAGACGAGCTTCCAGAGTTTATCGTCTGGAACGTGTAAGGAATGACGTCATAAAGGAAAGAACAAATAGAAAAGAAACTGTAATAGAAGAAATAAAACGTAAACAGCTTTCCTGGTATCGACACCTAATGAGAATGAGTGAAGAAAGAATACCTGTGAGTGTGTTCAAATACAGCCCTAGCAACAGAAGAAAAAGAGGCAGACCTAGATTAAAATAGATAGAAGGGATCGAAAGAAGTGTGAAAGAAAAGAATCTGAAGAATGAAGATACACAGAATAAGTTGATACGGAAACTGAGATGCGGGATGCGGCAGTAGGTGTGGGATCCCCGCCAATATATATGTGTACATATACACATATATATTATATATACATATGTACACATGTAGCAGCTTAAAATTAGCCTGAAGGCGGCTGCCGATTGGTTGGTCGACCGAAACGTCGCATGTATATTTTTTCTGTGATGGCAAAAGCCCGTCACATAAATTCAAATTTAAATTTACTTCAACAATTTTAAATACAGACGTTAGTTATCACTGATTTTATTTGTAAATACCCGTAAATCAGTGGCTCCATATTCAGACTAAAATTACAAACTAAATAAACACTGTTCTGCCGTTCCACTCGTAGAAAGTCAGTGAAGCTACGGACAATTGGGGGAAGCCGCTGTTAATAGTCCGCTTAGAAATGACTGAGGACTACAGGGTGATTCAAAAAGGACTTTACAACTTTGAAAGCATACATAAATTTATTCAGACAACATACAGAGTCGGTTGAGGTGTCATTTCAAAGCAAAACACATCAAGTTTGTCATCCAACATTCATTGTAGTTCGATGTGGCTACCATTTGTAATGCAGCATACATCCCACCTGAAGTCGATTTCATTCCAGACTTTAGCCAGTAAGTCGGGTGTCACTTCTGCAGCGGTGGCGTTAATTCGAAATCTCAGCTCAGCAAGATCAGCAGGTAAAGGTGGTACAAAAACCAGATCTTTAATGAAACCCCACAAGAAAAAATCTACCGGTGTCAAATCTGGCGAGCGAGGTGGCCATGCAATTGGACCTGCACGACCAATCCACCGACCTGGGAATCGGGTATCAAGAAAATCTCGGACTTCTACGCGGTAGTGAGGTGGTACCCCATCTTGCTGATAGTAAAGGCGTCCATCTTGGTCATCCTCGTCTAACTGAGGAATTAGAAATTTTTCTAGCATATCCAGATACACGATATCATTTATGGTTGCCTCCTGGAAGAAAAACGGGCCATACACTTTTTGTTTGCTAAGGGCACAAAAAACATTGACCTTAGGGCTGTCACGAATATGCTGCAGGTTTTCATGGGAGTTTTCACTACCCTATATTCGGCAGTTATGGGTGTTCACCTTGCCACTGATGTGAAACGTTGACTCATCACTAAAAATTACATTGTCTAGGAATGTCTGGTTGTCCGCAATTCTATCAAACATTTTCACACAAAATTGCTGACGAGCGACTTTATCATCTGTAATGTGTTGAACCATGGTTAGTTTGCATGGCTTCAAGTGCAAGCGTTTACGTAATACGCGCCAAGCAGTCGGTTGTGGAATGCCAGTCTCACGTGACGCACGTCTAGTTGATTTCTTAGGACTACGGGAAAAGCTTTCTCTGAGTTGTTCCACAGCAGCTTCAGGAACTTGTGAATCTTGGTCCTGGTAATACGCGATACTCTACGGTTGGTTGGTGGACAACAGCTGTACGCGCTCGTGCTAAACATATCGTATTTGACAAATAGTGATCACTCATGTCCCGACACTACTTCTTACGTCTACCATTTTTAAGGGGACCAAGTCGTGAAGGCCTGTCCCATGTTAATTAAATGGAAGTGTCGCTTATCAGTTAGGTACACATATTTCAAAAACCGTTCAAGATATTTTTATAAAACTTTTTTCGGCTAAAAGATAAATACATATAGCATATCGTAGATCTAATTAAATACATGTAGACTATTAATAAAAGAATACTTAGGGTCACTTTTCAAATATAGTGCTTTAAAAAAAAAAAGTTTACTTATTTTTGAAAACATACTGAATATTTACAGCAGGTATCATACAAAACTGTTGGTCTATTATAATAAGCGTTATGAAGCAAACATAATAAAAAAGTTCAAGTCTCTATCACTTTCCAGTACAAAGTTATGTGCACCTAAACATGTAAAATTTTGAGTTACAGAAAACTGCGTTTAAAGTTTTGTAATGTTTTGTCAAATGCACCTGCACTATACACTTCTTCTTCATTAGGCCTACTCTTTATCTCTCTTCTTCCTTTTTAGCTGCCTTTTCTTTACTCTGTTTTCCGTACTCTTTTCAGAACACTCTTATTTGCTTCCGGAATCCTAATTTTTATAGCTATTAATATTGTTATAAAATATTGAAATGTTTGTTTAAAGGAGGTCAATGACATCGCACTGGCCGACTTCCCATTAAATAAACATATAAGATGATAGGAAAAAAGGTTTGGTATAACAATATATATATATATATATATATATATATTTCATTTTAAACAGGATGAAGAGAAGAATTTTATAGTGGTAAAACTAAAATTTTATTTTTTTGAACTTTTTCACGACCTGGTTTCCTTAAAACGCCCAAGAGGGAGTGATGCGGAAAATATGGTCATAAGCGGCCACTTTAGCCTCTCCTTCTCAACTCCACTCTCACGACTAGCGGTGGGTCGTGTTAGACCGAGCAACTCATTTTCAAGGTGCAGTAACTAATCCTTGCGGTGGAATGGATCGGCCAACAAACGAGAGAAGAAGGTCCTGTGATAGAGCTGCTCTGGGGTAACTGGAGTATAGGTCTATCAGGATGGTATGGGGCGGCTGTAGGTCTCATATCAAGGGCAGCCAACGGTGGTGCCCATAGCCCCAATTAGCAGGACTACTGGGGGGGGTAGACATGGCTCCTAAATCATGGTGAAGACAACTCGTCTAGGGGTAGAACACTCCAAAGTCCCGGTCAAGATTCCCGGTCCTCCTTGTAAGGGATTGAGTGACTGGTTAACAATCCTTCCTTATAAAGAGCCCAGCGTTGTGAAACCCGTAGATAAGCCTTGGAATCAACTGGATAGGATGTGTAGAAAGAATGGAGAATCAAAGACTCCCGAAAAGGATAATGAACGGGCACATAGATGGGCGCAGAAGACGAGGCAGGTCAAGAAAACGATGGCTTAAAGTCTGAGCTTTGTGGAAGCAGCTAGTCAAAGTTCGTCACGCAAAGCCCAGTTGTAATTTGTAATTATGTTTTCAGAACGGGATAGTACACTCATGCTGTAAACTGAACCTGTAGTCGGACCCGCCAGACACAGAACACAAGCTCTATCTACAGAGTAAAATACACACGAGACATCACATACAAACTCAGTCATACGACAATAAATCCACCCTCTCCCCAACGGACAACAAAATCCATACCTTCTGCAAACAACAGATATCACTTGTAAAACCTGTGTTAAATCAAACGAAAGTTTCAATCACAGGGGTAGCAGTAGATTTGTATTTGTTGTTGTTTGTGTAGAGTGCTAATGGAGTGGTCTCGGTTTTGTCACCTGACTTTATATCGCACACAGCAAGAAGACGGTGTAGAACAAGACCTGCCTAGGACGGGTGTCGGCTCGTGGATGACCAAGGCACATGATCGGACTATCTGGAGTTAAATAACTGTGACATCATTTTACAAGTATCATCATTAGGGAAGCCAAGGTCAATACTGGACTGTAGTGGCGGATATGTAAGCAGTCTGGACTAGAGGTGGGACGATTTACCTATAACAGGTATTTTGGAACGATATTTTTGTTAAACGGATATATCAGTGACTGAAAAGTTGAAATACCTGTTGCGATTCAACGATAACTGAAAAGTCGAAATCCTCG
This sequence comes from Magicicada septendecula, assembly GCA_034769895.1. Taxonomy (NCBI): domain Eukaryota; kingdom Metazoa; phylum Arthropoda; class Insecta; order Hemiptera; family Cicadidae; genus Magicicada; species Magicicada septendecula. The sequence continues at coordinate 67,582,589 of CM068368.1, read as the reverse complement.
TTCCGATTACTCACGGCCTCGCGGTTCCCTATCGCGGGACCCCCCTACGCAACTAACGAATAAACAAGTAAACGAGTACTACGAGTATTACGAGTACAGGAGAACGAAGCCACTTTTTGGTGCTGAATACTTTACTCTGCGCATGTGCCGATTCCGATACAAGTACGAAACGAAGCAAAACAGCGAGGTTCAGAATATCTCTATGCCAAAGAGACGAAGCTGCTTTTAACCAATGAAAAAATTCATACGGATGTTACATTTATTCTCGTGTATTATGCAGATATATAATACAGATTATAATAACAAATGATATCTTATACTAGTCACCAACTTGGTAAATTTTGAAAAAGCGTATTATATTGTCTTATAACCTACAGAGTGGCTGATAGGCCATATAGTAATTTGTTAATGTGATTTCGAAGATAATTTTAAGTTTACTGCACACCTCTCATAAATCTTTTTGACATTCTTTGCTGTGCTATTACGTGCACTCTAAATTTCATTGCCTGAGTTTCGCAACTGATTTGTCTAACCAAAATGGAATCAATATTAAATGTATGTCAGTGTGTTTACTCCTAGTGAAAACTTAAATGAATATTCCCAAAGGGAGATAGGCCTATAAATTCTCTTGTTTCTTATTGTCTTTTAAACAATAACAGCTGAATAAAGTCACAGTGTAAAGTAACACTGTTAATACTTTTGGTTTCATTTTATTTCTTATAACAAATTATATAATACAGGTTTATGTATAATACGTATATAATAGCAGGTATTTGTACGTGTTCTTTTTTGGAACTGTTTCGTTCGTACCTGTTATTTTCAAATACTAGTTGTGCCACGTTACACTGCTGAGCCCAAAAAACGCAACACACAAAATACACCAGAAATAATCAAAATACTTACTACTACTTATGTCGCTTTACGTATTATAAGATACTTCTAAAATAGTCTTAATGTCTAACATAATTACCTAAATGCGGGGGTGTATATAAAAAAATTCAGTACCACCAGTTAGTGAGGAGAGTCGACCTCGACCCGTTTATTTTAGAATAAAATAAGCCTAGAAATTTTATGTAATCGTAAGTCAGTCAGCAAAAGTCAATTACTAAGTTAATTTAACTCAAAATAAACTAAATATAGAAAAGATTAAATACTGAATAAATGGTTGGCTAAAATTCAATAATTGTATAAATTACATACTGGATAAACTGATTACTGAATATGGAACAACTGCATAAATCAATACTAGTTTACTGTTAATGGTGTTTAGCGTACAAGCTGTGATATGTTCATGAAAATTTTTAACACTGTTCTGCATCACAAAATATTTGTAAAAAGGTTTTAGTTCATGTCACATAAGGTGAGGAAACTGGTCTATCTTTCTTTTCATTAGTAATTGTACTGTAACTTCCACTGAATGTTGTTAACGGTTAAGTGTTACTTGGTAATCCGGATAGGTTCGCTCACAGCCTGCTGTAGCTGGTCGCGACGGGTGCGTGTTCCTCAGCTCATGCCATGGACTGCTGCTGTGTCCATGCTGGAAGAACGTATGAAGAAAAAACTACATCGGGTCCATATTCTTGTATTCTTACTCCTGTACGTCGAACCAAGCTTTGAAGAACTGAAAGTTTCACACCTTTTAGTATACTTTACGCACCCACACAGTTTAGCTAGCACGCACACATTCATTCATACAATGCGTAATCGCAAATTTACAAAATCATAGTCATAATAAATACAAAATTGCAACTTCAAATTATATATAACAAGTACTGACATTGAACCTTACATATCTTTGCTTTTCTCTTTAAATTGGCTGACTGAAATGTAGTTCTTTTTTACTCGAGGCTAATTATTACAACAAGATACATCATGGTTGGTTATGGTTAACAGTTTTTTACAGAATATACAAGTTTTATTTTTTACAAACGTGATGGACGAAAATAATTCGTCACCAGTATTGATTTATGATAACCCAGAAATTATAATTACCTTGGTCATCGAGGCTTCCAATTTAAAAGGAGCTGAACGGGTGGCTCTGCTCACGGGGCGGTCTGGTGTTCGACTAACATTATCTTGCCGGGGCAACTGCTTCGTTGTAGAGGGCACGAGGCGTGACGTCAGGGAACTTTGACCAATCAACGGATAATTTTCCGTCGCGCGCCTATTTAAAATTTACTCTATTTAAATCGGTAGAAACGGTTGTTGCATTCGGCAGGAGTGCCGAATAACTACAGCATAGTTTAGCACACCTCTATCTGGATTGTATACAATCGGAGCGGCACAGCGAGCACCAGGCTGTGCCAACGCATGCGCCAGAGAGACGTCACCCTCGCAACATGCATGAAACCACCACACAAATACGAGCGCTGTGAATAGTCATGAGTTGGGCAGAATCCGGAATACAATCACTGGAGACCCCTACACACCTTCCAATCCAATCCGATCCGATCTCCAATTTAGGAAAGGAGATCGCTATCCATCCTGTCCAATTTCTTTCTCCGATCTCGTCATTTTAGTCTGTACCCTTGAGATTCCCGACCTGGTCATACCGTCGTAATGGCACCGTTTTTGTCGAAAACCAAAAAATCGGGGTTGCTCTTACAACACTGTTGATCCTCCAAAAGCCCCCAGCAGAAAGGAAATTTTGGGCAAAAAAGTGGTTAAAGGAAAGAAAGAAATTTACCCATTTGATATTGTTGAGCAATTGAACTCAGACGATTTCCGAATTTTTTTAGGAATGAATGAACAATGTTTTATGGAACTGCTGAGAATGGTAAAGCCGTTCATAGAAAAACGTAATACCATTTTACGAGTTCAATAAAATATTTCTACATTCGTCTTCAGCCATTTTACTCACTATATATTCAAAACAAAATGAAAAACACGTTCAACAACTTGCAGTCCGCTGAAAAGAAAAGAAATAACTAATCGGAACCGACATCCGACTGCGCTACACACTATACGATCTAGGATGGAAGGTGGAGGGGATCTGTCCTAAGTCAGCTAGTCGGATGGGGAGGACCGCCCGACCTTCCTAAATCGGATTCCAATTTTTTGTAAAAACGATCGTCCTACACACTCTACAATTTGCTATTTTCATCCTACATTTAGGACATCGGATCGGATTGGATTGGAAGGTGTGTAGGGGCCTGTAGACAATTGCAAGCTCCACTTAGACTCATTGATTTAATCACTTCTTCTTCTTCTACTGGTCTTAAAACCGAGTACCGATTTTAACCGATGTTCAACAATTTTTTTCCATGCAGCCCTCACGTTACATAATCTTCTCGATCTTCTTATACCCGTACTCCTCAGATCCTCCTCAACATCCTAGATACATCACTTCCTCTTGATCTCCTATCTACTGGCCTCCATTTTAAAATTTTTCTGGGAACTCTGTGTTGTTCCATCCTCATTGTGTATCCCAGCCACGTTATCCTTCTACTCTGTACAAACCTTACTATATCAGTTCTGTGTATTAGATTATTTACTTTATTATCCCTTAATTGTATTCTCCATGAGCCGTCGTTATGTTGCGACGGTCAAAAAAACTTACATATTATTTTTCGTTCAAATATTTTTAGATGCTGTTCGCCTTTTTGCTTTAAAAACTTATTTAATTGCAAGAGGATAATAAAATCTACAGTCACGTTGCCGGACTTTGATGTTCTATTAAACATGGCTGCCAGCAGAGTTCGTATCTTCGCAACCATTCTAGGCGTGATTATACCTGGCATTCAACAAACAAAAGCTAAATTTAAATACAATAATTTAATTTAAACACAAGTTAATAAAAGTCCAACATTCCATTAAGAGTTTAATTAAAAAACGTGATGTGTTCAAAACAGACCGAACTTTTGAACACCATATCAACCCGCACAAACAACGCGCTGCGACTTAGAGCGCGCCTAGCAATAGTTTTTGACAACAAACTTCCATTTATTCTGTTCCGCTATCAGCATTACTCTTTGAGCTATATCAGATTGAGTGGGGACGTGCGCATGCTGGCCGCCGGATTAGTGATAAAATGATTAAGAAAGACCTCGAAGAACAACGTGTGCTATGAAATTTAGCGGTTAAAATTTTGCAGAGGCATTCTGGTTTTTGAATTAAGCATACGCGGAGGCCTGCATGAACCGAACGATTATTTTAAGGAATTTTAAAGACGGTAAAAACAATGGTCGGTGCAGGTCAAAGCGATGTCGAAGATCAAGGGAAGAGAGCTAGTGATTTGGTAATTGTAAATCATCGTTTAACTGCCGAGACTTTCTAAGAGAATGCGCATCCGTATAAGATCGTAAAATTAAATTTTGTTAGAAAATATATCCTATCACTGAAAAATTCATACTGCGTTTGTTGACGACGATCACAAAGAGACCCATTTTGAAATCTTCAACAATTGCGTATCAATTCAAATGGTAATGACAACTTTCGAATGCAATGGAAATCGCTCTGTAAAGAGTTCACGAAGTTAGCAGCAAAATTTTATACAGACACGTTGTGTTAAGATCTTCATTCTCACTTCGTTATAAATCCGCCGGACGGTGTGTACCCATGCTCACGACAGTGCGTGTAGCTCAAAGACTGACGAACATGACGGGACGGAGAAAACGGCATTCCGGCGTCAAAACCTGTCGCTAGCAGCACTTAATTGTGCAGCTCGCTCTATGCGCAGATGGACGTACTACACAAATAGTTCGATCTTTTTTTGAACACACCTCGTAGATTTTTGTTTCAAGAAAATGCGTTAGTAGATGATGAAGCAACTTTTGTCTTTCATACACAGTTTTTGTGTTCTGTTTTTACTTCCATGTTCCATAAGGAAATGGAAGTATGGTCATAGCGAAAAAAATCGTGTTCGAGATGAGGGCTGATTCTGATTGTAGGCCTACTACCCTCAAAACATGAAGAAAAGTCATTTTTCGAAAAGTGTCTGTGTGTGTGTCTGTGTGTAGAATTTTTTCTATGGCAAACGATAACAGCCGCAAATTCAAACATTGTTTTTGGTAAAGATCGATTAAGAGAAAGGGATAGTTTACCTGCAACATTTTATGTATAAACAAGAATAATTCTTTTATGACGAAAGATAACTCCCGTAAATTCAAACAGATTCAAATAATTTTTAACATATGTGACTGCGTTGTAAAGGACTTAAGGCCTGTTGATATTGGTGAAGATCGGTTACGGGGAAAGGGTAGTTTACCTGCAACTTTTTATGTTTTAACAAGAGTAAAGTACTTAATTTTGATCAATAAAGTATCCTGATAAGAAGATCATAATAACCCACTGCAGAAACATAGATGAAATATCTATAAATAAAGAGGCTAGTTGAACGGGGTGGGGGTAATTTTCTATAAATGAAAATTATAGTTGCAGGGAGCGAGGATAATTTTTTATATGTGTACCACGTTATCGGCAACAAAGAAGTAGTTTGTTCTTACAATTCCTTCCCGGGCTGTTTGGCCGTAGTCGAATGTTTTCTGAAAAACAAGACGTTTCGGCAGTGCCATCGATTGCCATCATCAGTGAAAATCGAGTGCGATAACGTGAGGTGGTATACGTTAGTGACCACAGCATTGTGGTTAAGGCTGAAGCAATAAATAGAAAGAAGTAGTTTCTATGGAAATATTTCATTTCGAAAATGATTGTAAATATAAATCTTGGAACATGGAAGTCATGAATGGTTTCTCCATACCGATATTTTCAATATCGTATACTAAATTCTTTAACCACGTTAATAACAGTACGGACCGACTGCCGTTTTGCTACTACGGTTGGTGACAATGATTACAGATGAACACACAAACACGTGATACGCTGGCGTTGTCAGTATTGAGGCAGCGTGAAACTGAAACATGTTGGGTAATAATTATGTATCTTTTTATTTAAATTGTTTCTGAACATTCTTGTGATAAGAAACAATACGATTTCAATTACAAAATATTATCGTTCATTAATATTAACGTCTGTAAAAACACATTTCAAAACTAATCTATAGACCTATGAATTGGCGTTTAGGTTGTAATACACTTTTAGATAGGCCTTTTATTACTACTATTTCTCGTTACTACTTTGCATACTACTTGGCCTACGAGCATGTATAAAGTAAGGGTTTATCAAATTAAATTATTCAATGACAAAATTAATATTTATCACATATCAGATTTCAACAATAAGATCTCACACTTACTTTCGTGTACCGACTCTTTAGAATTATCCCAGGGCGTCAGTAATAAATAAACACAATTTGATTGTTATTAATTAAATTTGTTAATAACGATTTGCATTCAAGTATTACAAAATTTATCATTCAGTACTTCAATCATTTACTATAAAATTTGTTAGTGTTTATTTCTTACCAATGGATTCTTAGACTGATTGAGTCACCAAAACAAGATTGGCATATAATTGAAATTAATAAGCAATATGAAAATGATTGTTCAATTTTTGTTATTTACGTGTATGTTGAATTACTCTGCGATGCGATGTCATCAATGCTGTGGGTTCCAGGCTGGTGATCCGAAGTTATCCGTTAGATAGTTATCCTTGTCAAGTTGCACTAATTACACTGGTTTCACAAGTATTACACAATTCACTCAATTTACTTAGTGATAATTACACAGGTGCCGTATACTATTACACTTGTAGAAAAACACAGTATTTCCTTATCAAAGCTAAGTGCGTCCAACACCTGATTGATAACTACTCTCGACCGACAGTCCCGTACAATGACGTTTGACACATTTAAAATCGCTAGATAACTTGACTTTTAACGGTTGATTTTGTATTAATTAAAACTTAGATATATTACTCGGTTTTAATTTGATCTTCTTTAGTTACACTGGAATTCTTCTTATTAATATTTATTAAGTGTTTACGATGCGTAACTTCCACACGGATTACTACCGCGTTACCGTAACTGATTTGCATTGCGATTGAAATATACTTATTAAAATTACTGACAAATTTTCGTTACAATTAATACGAGTGTCCGTATTGTAATCTCTCCGTAGACTAACTTAACTTCTTACTCTACGTATTTTTTATACTTTGCTACAAACTACCCTCACCAACTATCGACAAAATACACGCCGATTGGTCTAACTTGTCGCTAATTTCAAATCTACCCAATCTGTCTAACGAAAAACCCGCGTAAAAAATGACGTTATCCGTTATTCGTCAACTATTTGCGCGTGAACACGTGGTAGGAAACTTCGCGTCTATACGCTCTGTACGCTCTCTTTCTAACATAACGGTTCCTTTTGTTAGATCCACTTAACTTTTACAATCTTGGTGAATGTTTCTTACACCCTAGCAAATAATACAGTTTTATGACGGTATGTCCGCTACGTGACTTTTCATAGGTTTTTTAGCCGACTTACGGGCGTCAACGCAAGTTCGTCTGTATGAATATCCACCGCTCCCTACTACATATTTTAATGTTTTCTTACTTTGAAAAACCACCGCTTTCTATAAATTTATATTTCTCCCTGGGTATCACATGACTTTGTCCCCGTAAAATTGTTGAGAATGCAATTTTCCGCTATAAGGTATTTTATAACAAAAAAACAAACTTATAATAAATTAACTGCGAATACGTAAACATTTGAATGAAACAGTTGTTTGTTCGCCGAAGAAAGTGAATTGAGTTAACATTCATAAAGCTTGTGTTTAAAGACAATAAAAAAGACGTTTTATTCTTCAGTACGAGTTATTCTTCACGCTTAAACTTTCTCATGTTGTTTTCTCAACTAATATTGGAGAGAAGTAATGAAAATAGCAACAAACACTAAGCGAAGTTTATGTTTATGGGAAAACGGCTAGCGCAGTAGTTAAACCATCTGGTCTGATTTGGTCACTCCTGTATACCTTCGGATGTCATTTGCAGTTACTTAAGAAATAGCAGGAGAGGATTTGACTTTACTAGGCGAAAGAAACGCGCGCCGCTCTGCGTTTGGTTTATAAAGACGATTACTAGCAGAGTACAATCTAGATACCCTACGGTCTGAAACGTCCCTCGCACTCTAGTTATTGAAAACATGATCGCCGTTACAATTGCTGTAGTTTGTATTTTAAACAGAGCGACCGCGAAAAGTGTTCTTCCGTCGACATCGGATCTGCCGAACAACGACGATTATCCCGTTGACACGGAGTTCAACTTGTTGTCGGCTTTCGAAACACTTCTCGATCGCGTTTCTCGGTCCATCAGAGAAAAACATGACGACACAATGGACCTGGCCGATGTCAAGTTACGGCCGAATCTTACGCAAACCGACTTCACGTACGAAGCCGTGGGGTGCAGGATGAAAGACTTTTCCGCTCTCGCCACGTACAAAAAAGTCTACATCAACTAAACGCGCACCGAATTGGTGGCTACAGTTGACTGTCGATCAAGAGTTGACGTGCAAATCTATTTCGTTCTTCTTAAACGGAGAAGTGTACAGCGATACCGACGTAAGTATAGACTTCGAACTGGTGCTGTTCGAACTGGCCGCGAAGTTTAAAATCAGGCCCAAGTGCCGAGTGAAAACATTCGACGTCGTCTGGACTCAAATCGAAAACCCTGAGTATCATTTGACATTTCAAAAAGCCTATAATTTTATCCCCGACGTTTCGTCGCGCCTTATTTTACAAGAAGTGCATAGTTTTTTTGATCAGGTTGTAGAACCAACGATGTTTTTAATTACGGACTACGCTATGGACTCTGTCAATCTATGCGATTACGTAGACTTCTCTGCAGCCAGACGTTCGAAACTTTGAAGCGTATTATATATACACGCACAGGATTTGTAAATTGTATTTATATTTATGTAAATGTTTCATAAATTAGGGTAAAAGAGGCGAACCCATATTCCCCACCTCCACGGAGTTAAAGAGACGAGAAAATATCAAGGCCCAAGAAACTGTGCAAGTATTACTAGTACAAGTATCTGTGCTCTGTGCAAGTATGTACAAGTGTGTATTACTAATATCACTTTTAAAAAATAACTAATTGGTTATGTGAATACTAACGTTATCATTTATAGTACTCTGTAATCGTATTGTTGAGTGTAAATCGCTTCTGTGAACATTTGTAATCTGTGAGTGGTTCAGATCTATATGTTAGTTTTGAGGTTCTCTACTAGGAAATAGAACACTTTTTTCTTAAACAATTTGTTGTAGTAAGGTAATTTTTCTTTTAGAATTACCAATTATAAATGTTTATTCCTTTGTTGTACCTTGTATATAAAAAAGACCTGTCACAACCTAATCCAAATACCTACTGCGTATGATTACAGATTAACTAAGTGACAGGACATGATACTGCAGCAGGACTTTGACCAGATTAAAGAGGTCACAGAAGGGTCAGCTCATGGATCAACTCTTGACCTGTAGAACGCTTCATGTGATGGCATTCTTCGCATGGACATGCTTAAAAATACATTCTTAGTGGAGTACGCTGATGACATAGCACGATATGAAGAGCTGGCTCAGACGAGATTAAGGCAAGTTATGCGACGAGTCAGTTCCTGGATGACAGATCACGGCTTAAAACTGGCATCTGGCAAAGGCATCTGCCCAACATCTTGTTAATGCAAGTCGAAGAAGAAATTGTGCAGACAAAAAGCTGCGATTAAGTATCTGGGGAAACTGCTGGGTACATAGCTCACGTTTTGGGCGGCTGATAAGATTGCATCTGTTACCACGTCGCTGAGTAGAATTGTGGCTAACACCAACGGGCCGAAACCTTCGAAGAGACGATTACTGATGTCAGTTACGCAATCAATACCACTTTATGGTGCGGAAATCTGGTCTGATGCACTCAAACTCCAAAACTACAGAAGACGCATGTCAGCAGTGCAGCGAAGTGGCGCGCTCAGAGTGGCTTGCTCCTACCGCGCAGTTTCGGAGCCTGCGGGTCTTGTCGTTGCGGGAATAATTCCGGTCGATCTGCTGGCTCAGAAGCGGAAACACGCTAAAATAGATAATATAATAATATATAGATAATATAGATAAATGCCAAGCTTGCACGGAGGCCAGAGCGCATAGTATGGTTCAGCGGCAGGAAAAATGGACCAGTGACACGAAGGGAAGACGGACCGCTAGGCTCATAAAGCAGTTAGCCTGAGTGGACTGATCGCAAACACGGCGAGATTAATTATTTCATAACGCAATTTGTAACTGGTCTCAACCTGTTCCGGACTTGCCTATATAGGATGGGGAAAGAGTAGGCAGACCAGACTGCATTTTCTGCAAACAGAAACTAGACGATGTGTACCACACGTTTTTTACCTGTGACAGGTGAAAAGAGGAGAGACAAAGCCTGGAAAATGTAGTGAAACAGATCTCGCCCGAAAAAATGCTTCTGAGTCTAACTAATATGCGTAAGATCTTTTGACTAATGCTCAGGAGCGAATACCACTGGGATCAGGTAACGGCCTACATAGAGAAGGTTCTAATCCAAAAGAAGAAAGAGAAAATGATCTTGCTTGGGCCGCTGAAAGACTAGCAGAAAACAGGTAACGTGGACCCGCTGAAGGTTTAAGGCAGATGAATGTCCACATGGGCGAAGATCAAGTGGCACCACCTTGAAAACTGAATCCCGAGGTGGATCCATACTGTTATGACATTACAGACCAATCTACGTGTTTGTCGAATGTTCCAGAAGAATCTCGCTCTAATGTGTGTGGCACACGTGATTCTCGACGGATTCGCGAGACTTTTCTGGAAGCCGCCAGCCGCGCGGACTGTGTCAAGGTCGCAATTAATTACGTCGTAGTTTAGAGATAAGACGTAGTTTGGAATCTTCTGATCTGTGCGCGGATGTATAAATACAAGGCGGCGGCGCCTTAGTTTTGAGTATAGTCGCGATAAATTACAGTGCGGTCCGATATACCTACAGTCCTACCAACATAGTTTTGAAGATCGGGGGGGATTTACTTCTGTCCCACACAGTTCGCACAACTTCGATCGTGGCTTCTTTAACTACTCGGCAAATCTCGGCAATTTTCGTTTTAATTACGTTGAAGCACGACTGAGAGCTGTATAATGTCCACAACTGGACAGATTAAAACATGATACCTTATCTACAACGGGAACTACGTGACTCTTACATAATCAAAGTTGTATTGAAGATATTTAAAGTATTCATAAAAATTTATTCATGTATGACACTATCAATCTCGGCAGTTGTAAAGCGTGTGATATGCGTATACGTAGTAGACTAGAACTAAAATTTACTGTTGGTCACCACAAGGTGAATTACGGGGGGGCCGGCTCCTGCCTCCAGAGGGGCAAAATGTGACGAGAAATTTTGTTAATCTCTTCATATTTAGGCTACTTAGGCTACTACTACTACTACTACTACTACTACTACTACTACTACTACTCTACGGCGCTACAGCTCATGAAGAGCCCTGGCCTCCAGAATGACGTGCATCCACTCCTCTCTATCCTGTGCGACTCTTCGCCACCTTCTGACTCCCCCCCTCTTCTTATATTATCTTCATCTATAGCGTCCACCCTTCTTCTTCTTGGCCTCCCTCTTTCTCTTCTTCCTCCTGGACCTCCAATAATACTCTCCAGCGGTCCTCCTGTTTTCACTGCTCTTTCCTCTGCCATTCTTTGTACGTGACCTGCCCACCTAATTCTCCGTTGTTTTATTCCTGTTACGATGTCCGGTTCCTTGTATAGAATGTACATTTTTAATTTTTAGGCTGTTTACTGAAATACATTCTGCAACAGTTACAGGCTCTAGTCCAATTTTAAATATACCTGTTAGAAGTAGTTCTATGTAACATTTTTATTTTTTGAAACATTTTATAACATTTCATTATTTTTAATATTCTGCAATATTCTGTTATTTGATAAGATAACCTGCTTCGAATCTGGACAATTGTATTTCATTGCAACTTTCTAACCAAGTACTAAAATACATATAGGTACTTGTCTATTTATGCAGACCCCCTATGATTCTAGCAGCAAAATAGTTAAATTATATTCGAAACCAGTGGTGTATTTAGGGGGGAGAGGATGAACGGGACCAGAACCCCCCAGAGGGTCGAAAGTTGACGAGAAATTTTGTTAAACTCTTAATTTTTAAGCTGTTTTATTAATTTTCCAACTGTGTTCGCTAATACATTAGTAACTCTTTTTTTAATATGTAAACACGTTTATTACACAGCATTTGCGTATACGTTTGGAATATGAAATACAGGAAAATCAATTCAGTCAATAAGTATCTTATAAACAGTGTTTCAATAGCGCGTACTTTTATTGTGTTATTACAGATTCCTTTAATTGGATTGATTTCAGGATGTCATCCCACGTTTTTCAGCCACTTTAAAAATTGTAATATTGATTACTCTTAATGTGTTTTTCCTTTTGTATGAAGGCGACTCGGCTAGACCACCCCCTCTCCCAAGACCAAATTCTAGATGTGCTGTTGGTGAATGTTATACCTTATTTCTAACTGTATGTTTCTTCAGTAAACGCAATTCTAAGGCTGGCCGTTGTAAACCGATCATATATCGTTGTAGTCAGCCCATATTTCGGACTTTGGTCGTTGTAAAAGAGCCTGTTTGCAGCAGGATGACATCATCGAGCCCATTATTCAAGCTATGATTAATAAACAACATAATCTTTATATCCCAACCAGACAGTGCAAGGAAATTATTGTCAGTTGGAAACTATTAGCAGCAACTGACAGAATAGGCAAACACCGAACCAAACTCGATCGCGGGGTCGAGTCGGCTTCATACAAAGGAGAAAGAAGTTAAGACTAATCAGCATTACTTTCTTTAAAGTTGCTGAAAACAATCCCATTAAAGTCAACTGTATTAACACCATACAATACGCGTTATTGAAACACTGTTTACAAGATACTTATTGACTGAATAGATTTTCCTAAATTTCATATTTCAAACGTAGACGCTAATGTTGTATAATTAATCTGTTTATATATTAAAAAATTTAAGAGATTAACAAATTTCGTCAACTTTTTCGACCCTCTGGGTTGGGGGGTCCATTCCCGTTCGCCTCCGTAAATACGCTCCTGGATACCATCAGCACCGGAATCAAGGGCAACGAACTATGCTGACAAAGCTGCAAAAACTGCTACGTTGAGTCAATATCACCCTCATAACGAGTCTCACAATGACTTTAAAAAATATCTTCACTTAAACCTTCTGGAACTCTTGAATGATGAATGGTTTAAGTCACCAACCGCCAAGCTGTTCCTAGTGAGGAAAAATATTTACGAACAACCCACACTTACTACAGAATACAGAAGAAATCAAGTGGTCGTAACAAGACTCTCCGTATCGGCAACGCGCTGCTGACTCACAAGCACATCTTCACGAACGAGTCTCCCGCTAGATGCAATCACTGTCACACGGTTTTGACATCATTTCATATTGTTTCAGAGTGGCCCGCTCTCTGTCAACTACGTACTAAATATAATATCCCTTATGACTTTACAAGTTTGAACACAAGACTGTAGCCGCTGGAATACTTCTCCTCGTAAAGGAAATAAAGTTTATTAAAATAAAATTAAAGTTCATGTAATTTCTAAACTGTGTAACTAAATGCACTAACATGTTGTCAAGAATCTTATTACTGTTTTAATTATTATATATATTATTTGTTGTTACATATATTATTATAATATAATATTATGTGTATTATTAAATATAATTTCTTCTGCAAGTAGTTGTATCGTTTCATTTTTATCGTTTCAATCCTCCTGACGTACTTTTCACTGAACACATCAGTATCGTCAGAAGTTATATATTATACATTATATTATATTATAATATATTATCTTATATATTGTATATTATATATTATATATATTCTTATGTATTATGCATTATGTATTATATTTACCATCACTTAGGCCTATACACTTACATAAATTATTAATAAATAATAATTAAATTATTTTACCTTAATCCGTCACTGTGACCGCTTGGTTCCTGTCTTCTTACGCTTTTCGGATTAAACTTCAACCGGTGTCGAGTGCGCACTCACATCCGCGTACGTCGCTGTGTTTGTATAATACGTATATACATAGATGTACTTTAGTGTCTCCTTTCAATGTTTTAACGAAGTCATAACTGACGGATTTTTTTACTCTGATGATGGATTAAGTTTAATCCGAAACGCGTAAGAAGACAGGAACCAAGCGGTCACAGTGACGGATTAAGGTAAAATAATTTAATTATAATAATTGTGACGCGGATACCAGTACAATGACTTTAATAAATAATTATATACTTCTATGTTTCGTAATTACATTATTTGAGTTGTATAGAATAATATTTACCATTTTGCCTTTCTTTCTAATACTATTTGATTGCTAACGTTTAATCTAATATCTAACTAATGTATTTTTTAAGTCTTACTAGTTCTTGAGTATATAATGTTTCAGTGTTTATCGTTGCGTGACAACTTGTTTTTTAATATATACTTAAGTTTACTGTATCTGTGTAAGCATTTTTGTATGATATATAAATTCATTATTTCTTTATAAGTAACTCAATGAGTTTCTTGCAGTATTCTTGAATAATGTTATTAATTATCAAATCATAATTACTTCTGAAAGTCGATTATATTATTTTTTATTACCAAAATAAAAATATGTTATTTAATTATAATTTATTTTGTCTTTAAAATATCTTTAGTGATTCATTTTTTATTTTTTACTTTTTGCTTCTTGAATTTGGTTTAATAGCTTGAATTTTTTATAATAATAAAGAATAATATTATCAACTTGCAGAAATAAGTATAATTTGATCATTAATAAAATTCATTATTATAATTTTGTGGTCGCTAATGACCGATGCTGTTGCAGCGACCTGATAAATAAATAAATAAAGTATCGATTGTGCACATACTTCGGACAATGACTGTTTTCGAACTGTACTCCCAACATAAACCCAAACACATGTATATTATATCATTACGTCTCGGCATCGATTCAACGATACAATTGTAACTAATCGATTATGAATAAAAACTATACCACAATGATGTATGATGTACGAATTAATATTTATCAATTGATGAAAGGTTTCGCGAGGATCTGTCAATGAGTAGACACAATTTTTACACTATTCATTTCGACGTTTCGACAATATTTATTGCCATTATCAGGCCCTGTGTACATGGGAAATACCGAAATAATCAATCAATAAACAGACCAATTAATTAAATGATTGTGTGTGTTTGGAGGGAGGGGGTTTACATCAACAAAAAATTACTCACACAGGCTACTGTTGTACTTAAATAAATAGATATAATTATGTTAATCAAAAAACATTATTACAAATTAATATATTCATGATATAATAGTCGCTTAATCTTAATTATAAACACCTATAGCTTAATTATATTTATGAATACAGTTATAATCGACTTTGTGGTGTGTGTGTGTGTGTGTGTGTGTGTGTGTGTGTGTGTGTGTGTGTGTGTGTGTGTGTGTGTGTGTGTGTGTGTGTGTGTGTGTGTGTGTGTGTGTGTGTGTGTGTGTGTGTGTGTGTGTGTGTGTGTGTGTGTGTGTGTGTGTGTGTGTGTGTTGCAGGGCGTGTATGTGATGTGTATATCCGTGTAGCCTACGTTTCGATCCATAATTCCGGATCATTTTCAAGGCGTACTGAAATTGATTTAGCTACGGCGCGCGTTTTATATCTTGCTTCCCTTGTTGCCGTGGAAGGGTTCGAGCGTGGGGGCGAGTGTGTTGTGGCTATATGTTGTTTGTTAATTTGAGAATTGTCAGTTAGGAATTTCTCCAAGCTGTCGCTAATTTAGTATATTCATTTCTGTCGTTGACCGCTGCCTTCCTCATCCGGTAGATCTCCATGCCTTCCCTATAGTACTGTCTGATTTTCTTATTGTTAATTCGTGCCAAGATTTTTGTGTTTTTGATATCGAAAGTGTGTCCTGTGTTGGCGGTATAAACATCCCATACTCAGATGGACCCAAAAATTAAGTTGCAATGTCCAAAATTACAGTGAACATGTATTGTGAAAATAGTTGTAAGATGAGTATAAGAGTATACTACGAAATTGACAAAGAGTGGGGGAACTGAACCCGGAGACAGTTTATGACATGTCGATTTCGTACAACTGCAGGTGTTGACCAAGACATGGGTATAAATAGGACACACACGCTACAGTTGTTCTCTTTCTTAAATCACCCACAGTGCACCGGGAGCTTCTGCCCTTCCGCACAGAATATTTAAATTTTTGTAAATAGTTTCATCCTTCCAGTTACATACAGTTATGTAACTGGATTGTAAAACAAACAATTTTTAAGTAATAACAAAATTACATAAGAAGATCCACATAAGAAGATCAACTAACGTCCGAAACAGCACGAGGAGAAGTTCCAGAGAGCGATACGACACTGGACAGAGAGAGAGTCGACGCTGGACAAGAGGAGAAGAGCGAAACGACGCTGGACAAGAGGAGACGACGCTGGACAAGAGGAAGTGATGCTGAAGTTCGAGACGAGGACGATTACAGATGGATCCAATGATTGAGTATGATTGACGACAATAAGGTGATAAACAACTTATTTATCTCTTAATCGAACAATTAACGCAAAGACAATTAAAGACATTCTTGTTCTATTTAAAAGTTACAGCCAATGTTTATTGTAAATTAGAATTAAAATCATAGATGTTATTGAAATAAGATTAACGTAAACAAGAGCTCAAATTAGTATTGAAATGAAAAGAATACAAAGCATTTAAATAAAAATTAGCATTTGATATAAATCAGTACTGAGAAACAAAAGATAAATTCAGTAACTATTGATATTTTTGAGTTACATTACAATATATAAGAAGATATTTAAATGTTGATATTTTGAAACACACTAATTGACTGAGCAATCTGGAAATGAGATTTTTCTTGAATACAATAATTAGTAGAATAGAATATTTAGTCAGTAAGGATGTATATAAAATAAGCCTTACGGCATAATAACAAAATAATAACGAATGTTTTAAGTCGAAGTAAGTGCCATGTGCACAATTTTATTAATATCAAATAAATTTGAAATACCGTTACAAGTTACATAGAGTTCTTATTACAGATACACCTGAAACCCAATTTAAATTGTATTTATGTATATGTATCGTTGCAATATATATATTACATTTAATATTTATAATGAATTTACCTCAAGATATACCTTTTTTTCCTTATTAGGAACATGTTTCGGGTACCATCTTGTACCCATCCTCAGCCTTCCGGTTTTTGTGTCTGGTGAAGTACATATGTGTTGGTTGACTATTATTATTGTGGCTTCCCGTTGGCTTCTGGTACTTCAAATTGGTTTTACTGTGTGTGTGATTGTGGTGTATGTGTTAGTTTTTTGTGTATTTTCGATGTTGAGTGCTTTGAATATTGTATCATGTTTTGTATTGATTTGTATTTGTTCAGGTATTAGTTTGTTTTGTGTTTTATGTTTGTATATTTGTAAATTTTCCCAAATGTTCATTATGGTGCCTTTGTGTGGAATATGTTTTATTAGTGTCACATTGGTTATGTCTGGGAATTCATGTCCTGTGTTTATTGCATGTGTGGCTAAATTAGATTTATATAATAAACACAGGACATGAATTCCCAGACATAACCAATGTGACACTAATAAAACATATACCACACAAAGGCACCATAATGAACATTTGGGAAAATTTACAAATATTCAAACATAAAACACAAAACAAACTAATACCTGAACAAATACAAATCAATACAAAACATGACACAATATTCAATGCACTCAACATCGAAAATATACAAAAAACTAACACATACACCACAATCACACACAATAAAACCAATTTGAATTACCAGAAGCCAACAGGAAGCCACAATAATAATAGTCAACCAACACATATGTATTTCATCAGAAACAAAAACCGGAAGGCTGAGGAAGGGTACAAAATGGTACCCAAAACATGTTCCTAATAAGGAAAAAAAAGGTATATCTTGAAGTAAATTCATTATAAATATTAAATGTATTATATACATCAAGAAATGGACTGTAGCAGAAAGTGATTGTATATATATTGTAATGGTACATATCTTCAACAAACACTAATGAAGAAACATGATAAGAATAAATTATTAAATACTTAACACTATGATTAAAAGGGATGAGTCAGAGATAAAAGAATGGATAATTAAAATAATAATACGATCAAGCATATGAAAGTAATCATAAAAGTAACCTCTGATAAGAAAAAAAGTAAAAAGCAACGGACAGAAACGTTGAAAACAATGATACATGGCGATTTAACCATAATAACCCAATAGATGGTAAGTGAGAAAGTAGAACCAGCCCCAACACCAAGGAAAGGATATATAAATAATGAACATTTGTAAGTGAGAAAGTAGAACCAGCCCCAACACTAAAAGAAAGGATATATAAATAATAACAAATGAAGATGAAAGTAGAAACAGCCACAACACTAAAATAAGGATGTATGAATTGTAACAAGATAAATGGATAACTAGAACCAGCCCTAACACCTATGAAAGGATATATGGATCATCACCAAATGAAGTAAAAGCAGTAAAAGTGCTTAACACCAGTGATAAACCAAGTGAAAAGAGACCAATCAATAATAATTGTAAATAATCATGATAAATGTAAACCCAGACAAACAATGTAAAATGAGAAGTGTTAAATCTCAATAACTTAAATTTTAGAAGGGTACACTAACCCAAATGAATAGAGATAACTATGACAAATCAATCTGATACAACATAAACTTGTTAACGGTATAATTGAACCTATTAAAGTGAGAAATAGTGAATTAGAGTAATAATGAACATTTTGTAAAATGAGAAAGAGAATTTAAGTAAGCAATACCCACTAGTAACACTTAAATCAAATATAGAGTGCAAGGTGATAGTACTAAAATACCCAATTTATATAGAACCCCATTGATAGTTATAGACACTAATAAATCAGTGTAAAAGATTTAACAGTGAATAGTGAAGGTGAGTGAAAGCTAATAATTGCTAAACACAGAAAGGACTGTGGCAATTAAAAGCAATTATCAGTGAACACCAGTGTACACGACAAACTAAACCAAAGTGTAGTAGGTTAAGTAATTAATAGAGTTCAGGTAGTAGTAGTAGTATTGACTACTTATCATATTTTAATTTAAAGCCAGTAGTATTCTAAGTTGGCAAATAATATTATTACCAATGTATTTCAGAAAAAAATGACTATTAGTGTGATAATACACAGTATAGATGATTGCTGAGGTACAGAGGTAAAACCAAATACTATTAATATAAAATGATAGGAAAGAGGATTTAAATATAATATGGTAAAATGTTATTAAAGATCCATGTTAATAACCTAATATCATTTGAATTTAGTTATAAGGAAATATCATTGTGTTCAAATATTTAATTAATGTTTATGTTTTTATCTGTTATAATATGTAATAATAATAAATCACCAAAGAGTATGAAGAGATGAAGAGAATGAACATTGTGAGTAATGACATGCAAATAATTATGTTTAATGAATAGAAATATGTCTGTGGGAGTTATGTAGCCCATAAGACTAAATGTTATATTTTAAATGATAGGGAATAAGAAATAATAATTCCATTACAAACAAAAGCAGTAATAAGAAACAAAATAAATTCAGACAAATCCAATGACACTGAAAAAGCAGTTATAACAATAGACAAGCCAGAATATGGAACTAATAAAATAACATACAATTACAATAGAACAGACATAAAACCATTCAACAACTGAACAAATCATGTATAAAACAAATCAGAACCTATACAAGGGGGAAATAAAATGTAATCTCTGTAATTTAAGAAAAATAGCCAATTGCTGTGTAGGCCTAGGCAAATGCCTAACTGTAAAACAACAAAAACTGCAATTTGTAAGAATTAAACTATAACATTAGCAAAACTAATGCAAGTAAACAATAAAAGACGATTAGGCAATCATATTAAGAAAGAAATGTTAAAGTAATCATGTAAATTAAGAAAACAGTGTAATTAAACAATATCAGCATAACTGTCAAAATGTTAATACATCAGTAAACCCAACCTTATTGGATGTTAAATTAATCCTTGAAACAAAATACGAACAGTGGTGATGATATTTAATAATTAAAATTGAATACCGAAGATTAATTGCATTCAGAAGATCTGTAACCATTTTAAATAAAAATTCAAATCTCCTGAAAATGGTCTTAAGTCAAATTTAACCAATCAGAATCTTTGAGTTACCATGACAACAGCAGAATATTGACGATTTTCAGTTAAGAACGTGAGAATCTATAGTGACGTTTACGAGGAAAGACGCCACGCCGTGAAGGGCACAAAATTTTATTATAAAACAGTAAAAGTGACCATATTTTATGAAGTGAAGGACCATACTAACTGACGAGAGGATGACATATGCAGCCCAGACCAAGGACCAGCTTAATTATATCCAGATGTATTGAAAATTTTCCTCGGTTTTCTAAACCTTTTGGTTGGTTTCTGTAATCCTATTCCTTATTTCTTCTTTATACTCTTCTAACTGCTGTTTCAATTCCTCTTTATTCTTCTCACTCTCTTCCTTCAACAGTCCTTTTAACTCTTCGTTACTTCGTCTAATATCCTCCTTCAACTGTTGTTGTAATGTTTCATTATTACTTTCAATTTTTTTATTTAATTCCTCATTATCTTCCCTCATTTGTTTCTTTAATTCCTCATTAGTTTGTTTTAATAAGGTTTCATTATCTACTCTCATTTGTTTCTTTAATTCCTCATTATTTTGTCTTAGTAAGGTTTAATTATCTTCCCTCATTTGTTTCTTTAATTCCTCATTATTTTGTTTCAATAAGTTTTCATTATCTACTCTCATTTGTTTGAAATTTTCGTTGGTTTTGTTATTCCCTTCCATTAGAATTCTCAACATCTCCTGCACGCTCATGTCTTCCTTTCGTATAGGTTTATCTGGTTGATCCCCTGGTGTATCCCTTGCCACGGTTTCCATTTCATCAGTCACTGTTATCGGGGTCTCTCTCACAATTACTTCCACTTCTTCAACTGTTGTTACTTCCTTGTCTTCTATATTTAACTCTATTTTTTCTCCCTCCATCCGTTTCCGTGACGTTGCTCTTCAGTGACATATCCGTTGTTTAACCGTAGCCGCCACTAGAGTAAAAATCACTGTAAAACTCACAAAGTTATTCTGTCTCTAGCCTCACTAGTTGGGCTCCAATTTGTTACATCCAGTAATTAATCGTACTTATTTATCTGAATTGTACCTTGTTTAACTTGGTTATTTAATGTGTATACTTTGTTATTAGTTTATAAGGATGAGTATCTGTTCAGGGGAATGTTTGTTGAGCGCCAATTTGCAATCACCGGTTGCAAATAAAATTTATTTGTAAAATATCAATTATAAATTTTTATAAAAAAAATATTATATGGTTTCTTTATCAGCTGTAATTAAATATCTTTTAATCTTTTCTTTCAGCAATGAATGTGATAACTTATGCTCATCAAAACAAATTTGAAAAATCTGCCATGACTTTCAAACGAGGAGTGTTGCCAACTTAATCTAATTACTGAAGTCAATTCACAGTACCAGATATCTTGTTTAGTATATCATACCCATTTTGTATTCATGAAATAAAGAAACGAATAAACCTTTTATCTATTTTTATTAAACTGAAATCCTTTATTTATTCTTTAACTTGTTTTAAAAATCAAATATAATTCTTAACAAAGTTTGGCCAGCTGTATTTTAATATGCTCAGAGTGGCAGCAGTATCAATAGTAACTCTTATACCTCAGGGCATAAACATTTCATATTTTATATTTAATGAATAAAATACAAATATAATGTGTTAAGTTAGGTCCTTTTGACTACGATATAAACAACAGTTTTCATAGGGAAAGTACCAAAATACATGTGATTATAAATAGTTACAATGTGCCTTAACAGGATTATATAAATAATGTAACAAAGTTCAGTGTTTAGGTTATGTTAGTAAAATGTTTTTTAGACTTAATTCGCTTTAGATTATAGTAACACTATACATCAATGGTTTTTTATGCTTATGGTAATACTATTCATTAATATTGTTCTTAGTGAAAGTTCCAAAATGGTTTTTATGAAAAGTGTAATCAATGTCTTTGAAACCTATAGTCTAGGCTTAAAAGGGAATGGTTCAGATTAATTTTATATCAAAAATACTTCTCTTCCTGTGTCAATTGATTCAATTTCTTCAGAGATATACTGTTTTAATCCTTTAGAGTCCTGTAGCACTTCCTTCTTCTATTTTAGTCTTGATGAGGATAATTATTTAATTGTTTTATTTAGATGCACTGATATAAAATGTCTCATAATTTAATTTTGTCACTATGTGGTGTTTTAAATCAACCTTTCTTCATTCAGCTCCAATAATACAATTTCCTCTCATTTATTATATAACATGTTAGTTGCTAAGTCCTATATCAGCTATCTTATTGGTTTCCAATGTAACATTTTTATGTCACCCTGGTGACATCATAGTAATAACATAAAGAAACTTTTACTATTTTATATGTCATTTTCTTTTAAAATGATATACCTTTTTTATAAGGGCTCTGATCTTCACCTTATTTGTTTCTTTAATCTTCTGATGAAACAATGATCATTTTGACACCACTTTTGACTATCTTCTGTTCTATATTTCTTGAGTTAGTAATTTATACTTTTTATTCTATTTGTTCCAAACTTATTTATTATTATTTCTTTTTGTACTTTTCACTTTCTTAAATTTATTTTACACATTTAGTAATCCTTTAACATAACCTGACATTGTTTCGTTATTATTTTAATAGAAATTCTTATTCATATAACTTAACTGTCTAAGCTCAATATGCCTAGTTTTACAAAAATCTATGACTATTATTTTGGTACTTTCTTGTTAAGAAAAACATTAGTGTTATTAACACTATCATATATAATATTAATTAATGTGACCCAAACTAATTACTAATAACTAATAGTAATATATTATAATTTCCCTTAACTGACTGTATTTATAAATTTACAGTCTGCACAAATAAAACAAAATTCCATAAGTAAGTTCATTAATAGTGTCCTTCTTACTTATCATCATTGACATCATTTTAACTATGATAAACACAACTATCACAGTCTTCGTTAACATACATTAAACAATTAAAATAAACCATATTCAATCAAGTTTTTCATGACTGATTTCTTAAAAATCTTATGTTTCTTGGTACTTTTTTATTAAGATAATCAAAGTATATTTATGTTACAAGGGCATGGTAAAAGTGTCATTTAACAATATGTATATATATATATATATATATAATTTGTAAGTGTTATAATTTGTAATTCTTAAGTTTGTAATTTTATATATATGTATATTTTCAATAAATGTTACATAGGACAAACAAAAAAACAGCTGAAAAAACGTTATTTTGAACACCTAAACGCATACAAAAACCAGAAATATATAAATCCGATTTAGCCTCATGCAATAAACACAAGACATGAATTCCCAGACATAACCAATGTGACACTAATAAAACATATACCTCACAAAGGCACCATAATGAACATTTGGGAAAATTTACAAATATACAAACATTAAACACAAAACAAACTAATACCTGAACAAATACAAATCAGTACAAAACATGTCACAATATTCAAAGCACTCAACATCGAAAATACACAAAAAACTAACACATACACCACAATCACACACAATAAAATCAATTTGAAGTACCAGAAGCCAACAGGAAGCCACAATAATAATAGTCAACCTACACGTATGTACTTCACCAGACACAAAAACCGGAAGGCTGAGGATGGGTACAAGATGGTACCCAAAACATATTCCTAATAAGGAAAAAAATATCTTGAGGTAAATTCATTATAAATGTTAACTGTATTATATACATCAAGAAACGGACTGTAGCAGAAAGTGATTGAATATATATAACGTCACGAGACGTCCCATAAGTAAAAACACCATAAGAATTAAAATAACAAATAAACAATATAAAATAATAAAGGACCAACTCATATAGATCACATAATTAGTGTAAGTAAAAGCTGAACAGGGTTAATACAGCAAACTAACAACTGTTATTAAAATATGGATTATTGGCAAAACCAATAAACAGGACTTAAACTTTGACCATAACAACACCACATATATTGTAGGGGTGAAGTGTAAAATAAAACCAGTAGTAGTAAATGGTATTATCAAATAACCTTTGTAAGTGACAAAAGTATGTCACAATGTTTCAAAAAGCAGCTCAGATAAGGGCATAAAAACAGAATTGTTACAGAGTTATTACTCAATTTGAAACCAATGTATGGTTAAATATATTAACTAGAATTACCAAATGGCTTAGATGCATAATTAGAATCATAAAAAATTGTAAACAAATATTAGAAAATTGCTATGACAAATATGTAATGAGTATGTGACAAGCACCCAGAATAATGAAAAGTCAATTATCATAAAACAAAAAGATAATGATATCTAAATGTCAAGTGGATAAAGATAAATGATTTATGTCAAATAAAGGAACTTTTAAAATACCTAAAAGTTAGAGAAAATATTAAAAAACCATGTCAAAAGAGTTGCAGATACTATGCATCTAAAATGATTTAAATTATTACTAAGATATTGTCAAAATGCAACCAAATTCCTTTTAAAAGTTGCAAAGAGTGTAAATTCAATAGACCTAGAGATATCATTAGATAATAAACCATAATGTATTAGATATAGCAGAAGTTACCTCGACCATAGTGTAAACCTGTCAAAACAGACAGAGGAAAAGGGTCATAATTAAAATATTTGATGTTTAAAACACTAAACTATGTGCAAATAAGATGTAAATAAATGAAACCAAGCTAAAATAAACCTGCTTAGTTGATAATAATATCAATTCGATAAGAATTATGGCAAAAGTAATGGTATTATTGACCAAACCCAAATGACTATCCCAGATGATGGAAAAATGATGCTAACGAATAATGCTCTTAAAATACTGTATATTATGAAACAGGAGGTGGTCATAATAATGAACCAAAGCCTAAGCTAGAATTGAACACCAAGAACAACCTGTTTCATAAGATAATAATGTTACAAATTAATAATTACTAATGTAAAAATTGCTAGGCCTAAGCCAAGGTCATTGTTTATTCACAATTATTCTTATATTATGTTATTGTAAAGATATTAATTTTGTTATATAATTACTCACATTATGTATCCATGTTTTAGTAAGGTGTAAGACACCTAATTATCCAAAGTAAGTGGATAAGGATGAATTGTTGAACATCATCACAAGGTAGGCTTATAAACTTGTTGTATTTTTATAATGTTAACCTATCCTAAACCAGGCTTAACTAGTACCAAATAATCAGTTGATCGCAAGGAATTCAATAATAATAATCAATTTTACATTGTAAGTAGTCCTGTAAAGTTATCTGAAAAAAACCAGAATCAAATAGGGAATTTCTAAAATTTAATCCAAAAGGAAGAAGAAGAAGCAGACGGAAGCTTTGGCGGAAATGAAAATTGTTCTATGAGGTTCCATAAAACACATTCTAGAAAATTCTCGAACAAATGTTTCGTCAAAACAACGGAAGTACGTACTAAATTAATAGAAAAATGACGTAATAAGCATCAGGTAATGCAATGCATTTGGCGAGAGTATATAAACGGCATTCCCACAAGCCATCGCCCCAGTTTTTACTCAATTTTCAATCAAGGCAGATCGACCCAGTTTTTTCTCAAATTTCACTGAAGGCGGAACCCACGCAGATCGACTCTACAATTTTTCAAATATATTACCGAAAGAAGAAGTATTATTAAACCAAGTGCGTGATAATTAAACAAAGTAAACTTTTTTAACGGCGAGTGATAAAATAATCCTCGTCAACGAACTTGCAGAAGAAGAAGAATAGATTCGACTACCAGCGACGAAGCACATTTGTGGTTAGGACGCCAAGTTCACAACAACGCGTGAAGGGTTACAACTAATAAATAATAATTTTTTAAATCAGTGAAGTGAATTGTGGAGTGTTAGTGACCATTTATTTAATTAAATAAATTAAATAAAGGCAGTGAAAGAAAATAATTCCAACGGACACTATAAGTTTTTAACCAACTATTTAAATAACGATCTGGTAATATTTTTTTCAAATAACTAACTACATAACAAACAGTATACACTGTAATTCACAATATAATAAGGGAACAATCTTGGTAGTTAAAGAACTTTGACGGCTAATTAACCAAAAATATTCATAGTAATAAATCGATTGGCAATATGTCAGTCAAATACAAATATTGTTCACTTATCAAATTTAGACTAGTTTAAGAAATTTTGTAAGGCATCGTTTTGATAAATCTTGGAAGTTAAAAGAAATCACGACATTGTGATATTGTAAGGTAATTAAACTCAACCGATCAACTGAGCAAATTTTTAGCCGATGGTATAATTAAGGGTAATCTAGAATATCAAACTTTGTAATTTATTGAACCAATTTTAAAAAGTGTTAACTGTCCTTCAGACAATTTTGAATTTAATAAATTGAATTTTTATATAACTACAACTCAACTTGTTTTCATTCATAGAAAATTATTTACGAAATTAAGAATCGATTATTTTTTCATAATTAGATTTAACTTCAGTTGATTCTTTTTCCCTGGACCAGTGTTCAGGTGGCGCCCAGATTTAGCATAAGTCGTCTTATTGTATTACAGGAAACAGCAAATACAGGACTCAAGGTCAGTATATTTAAACAACAACAAAATAACATAATCCAAATAAAACCCCAAAGCTAGGTACCCCTTAAACTCCCTTGGTTACGAGTTGATTCTTCCCACAGGACATTTATCACCTGTGGTTGAGGGCAACGAGTGCCATAAACTATATAAAAGAATAAATATTAACTTTTCTAATACAATAAAAAACTCCTGACAAATAAATTAAATTAAAAATAAAATACATACAGAGTCTTCATTATCGTTTAAGAGAATCGTTACAATATATAGGAAATAGTACGGAGTGCAATACATGTCTAAAGTGTGTTATGGCTGAATACAGAGTGTAGGGATGTAGAGACGTTTGATTGTGTAGACCAGCGGTTCCCAAACTGTGCTCCGCGAAACATCTCCTAGTGCTCCTTGAAGAAATTGGAAGAATAAAGAAATGACCAGGTCTTAAAAATGTGACTTAAGATATTCGGCTCCAGCTGTCCCAAATTCAAGCAGATATAGCTAAGTTATGTAAATCAATTCAATCTCATCCCTCTCATTAGAATAGTTCTTTTACGGTCCCAAGTAGCATTTTTGGTTTTGCAACATTAAAAATGGTTTTATGTACCAGATCTATGAGGCTATATTATTGATTTACAATACTTGCTTTTAATTCGTTTTAAAATGTGTTGCCTTAATGTTTTGTTTTTTTTTTTTTTTGTAATGTATGTAGTGAAATTAGAGTTGAAAATATTTTTTTGTAATGAAATAAACTAATAAAGCCTATTTCATATGTCTAAAGTTCTAAATTCTGAATGTTTACCTTCTATCCTCAAATAGTATGGTCATATAAGTGCTAGGTGAAAATTAGTGCTCCGTGACCTAAAAAGTTTGGGAACCACTGGTGTAGACTGATAAAAGTTATCATTATTAGTTTTGTTAGTAGATTCAACGGATACACATAACATTCTGACATACTCACTGTATTTTTGTGACATTAGTAGTTAAATATTATCCAAGGTGCTGAAAACGTTTTGTCTACAGATTGCATAATTATATACAAAATAACATAATTACATGTGTTACAAACGCTAAATTATAGTAATCCAACGCATCATGTGACGGTGGTTATCAATTACTATTAACAATAATAATATAATTAATATGAAATGTGGTATCAAAAATGTTAGTACTGATGCAAATAATATTGTAACTAATACTATTTCAGGCCTATACAGAGCTATGTAGACTTCTGTAGAATTACGCAGACATTGATATGCGCACTTGTGCGCGCGCATGCACACACACACAGAAAGTTATACAAACATGTACACACATATCACTGCAGATATAAATAATTTTAACAATCACATACGTCAATACTCATATATGTTACATATACATATATTTTATATACATTGATGTTAAAAAACGCGAATGTACAGAAGTAAGGGTGTACACTGTATACATACACACACACTTAAAAATATACGTCTTTACACCAAGGCAGTAAAACTCCCAAAACCACACACACATTACACAATCATATGCATACATACGAAAACTCTATAGGCCCGACAGTCATTCCTGAACAGTAAGCTGCGCCGACCCAATGCATGAATTACCCCCAACTAACAAGTATACCTAAGTGATCTAGAGAGAGGAGAGGGGAGTCGACAATTAACTGTCTCACTTCCATATTATCTCCCTCTCTGTCGCACACATCCTTCCATTGTTCTCGCCAATCTTGTTGCAGCCGATGTTCACGCCGTGGAACAATGTACAAGACCGTTGTGCGCATGTGCGAAATTAATGAAAATTTTGTTAGCCTCGTTTGTACACTGCTCATCTCTGAAGCGGCCCACCCACTTACAGTTTTCCTTGCAAGTTTCTTGACTGGCAAGTCTTGAGCAATTTCCTTGTCAAGTCTCGACCAATTTCTCCCCAAGCCTCGACAAGGATCCTTGTCCGTTTTTATAGTGGATGCGCAACATGGCATGGCAAGGCCAAGAAAATGCTTCCGACAAGGATCCTTGCGGTATTCAAACCGTTTGGAAGTTTTCACTGCGTCACGTCAGTTTTTTCCAGCGCATGCGCTGTACACTACAGACGGTCCGTCAAGGTCACATCCCCTTGCACTATTTACAACTCGTACAGTTTGTTTTGTAGGTATTGGTTTGGCTATTGTGTGTTATTGTGTTTATTTACTGTGAATTATTTATTTATTATGTAACTGACTTAATGCATACGAAGGTAATTTCGGTAACTGTCTGCATCATTAAATCGGAGTTCATCTAATAAATTTACGTAACTGTATACGTTCCTTTGCAAAAACCAACTTCGCGAACAAAACCTTTGTCTTATTTTTGTTTTCAAATACTTTGCTAAAATTACAGCAAAGCAGGCTATTTGACGGTTTTGAACGGGAGGGATATTATTGACAACAACGACTGGATCCCTGCAAAGCTCACTTGTAAATGGATGGGCAGTTTCAAGGAAACTTGCAAGAAAATGTGCCGAGCCTGTTCGACACTTGTCGAGCCTTGCCCAGGCTGTAGCAGCCTGTTCAAGCCTTGGCAAGCCTTATCAAGGCTTCACACATTTCCTTGTTAGTTTTACTTGTTAATGGATGAGCCGCTTAGACACTGTCCAATTTCTATCGACAGGTTTCTACTTTCTAGGCTCTCCTCCTTACCCGTTCTGGCTCTCTCTCTCTCTCTCTCTCAAATGCATACATTAACATAAATACATAAACATTCAAGACACACATATTCACTCAATTAACTGCTCTGTTTATTGTTTGTGTGTTCCTTTATTTTATTGACTACACAAAGTCCTGATGATAACAAAAAAATCTGTCGAAACGTCGACACGAATGGTGTAAAAATCGATGCCCGCTTACTGACCTATCTTCGCATACCGTACTGATTACGGACTAACATAATCGTAGTTGTATTGTTCTATATCCGTAGTATTTTCACCTATTTCTTCCTCCAGTGACACGTCGTCGGTAGGGTACAACAACAGTTCTTCGCAAAGGTCGACCACGTCGAGGGCGCCCGCTAGCGAATCGGTGTATATAAATCTCAACCTGGATATAAAAAATTTACTGAAAAAGCCTGAAAGCCTCTCTTTCAGTTTCCGTTCTTCGCGAAAGAGTGCCGGGTGCAGATTTATGTCGTCAAGAATCACGTTGTGCGTCGCGTTTTTCGACGTGTAAATGCCGATCACGAACGACCTGCACTTGGGCCGAGCGATGGTCCCCATCTGAAGAGTGAACGCCAAGTCTTTGAATCTCACGTTCATCTCGCCGCTGGCGTAAAACCTGCTGCCGGAAAAGACGTAACTCTCAAAGTGCATCACCAGATTCGGCGCCACGAGTTTCAGAAAGTACAAGATCTCCGCGCCGCTCTCCCAGATCCCCACGTCGCCGACTCGTTCCAGTTCTCTGTAAAAGTATATTCCTCCGTAGCTCGTTTTCAAAGTCAACTGGAACTCGCTTCCCGGCTCTTCTATCTTGCAATAGAAATCGGGGACCGCCAGGCTAGGTGGTTTGCCGCCCAACCTTTGCCTGGCGTACATCAAGTAATCGTCGAAAACCGCTCTCAAATCGATCACGCGTTCCTTCTCTTGTAGACTCGACGCCAGCCAGTTTGCGCAGAAAAAGACAACAAGAATTTTTCCCATGTCTGCCTGAAAAAAAAGAGAACAGTTACTATTACTCGATTAATCAACGCGAGGACAGGGCACGTATTTGAAAATCTCTTTAATCGGTATCGCAAGGTAGCACGTCAGAATGCTGGCACGTCAAAATTCTAACATACCGATTCCGTTCAAGACTAATTTTTTTTACTTCCATGTTCCTTAAGGAAATGGAAGTATGGTGATGGCAAAAAAAATCGTGTTCGAGATTATTGCAGATTCTGATTGTACTACACTCAAAACATGAAAAAAAGTCGTTTTTCGAAAAGTGTCTGCGTGTCTGTAGATTTTTTTCTATGGCAAACGATAACAGCCGCAAATTCAAACAGAATCATATAATATTTTGCATACAGCCCTGAAATTTAGAGTTCTCTATACCTTTTTGGTTTTGGTGAAGATCGGTTAAGGGAATAGGGTAGTTTACCAGCAACATTTTATGTTTTATCAAGGGTAATTTTTTGTATGACGAACGAAAACTGCCGTACATAAAACAGAATCAACTACTCTTCTGCATACCTTTTTGAATTATACAGAACTCAAGGTCTGTTGATTTTGTTGAAGATCGGTTAAGGGAAAGGGGTAGTGTACCGGCAACGTTTTATGTTTTAACAAGGGTATTTTTTCTATGACGAACGATAACTGCCGTAAATTCAAAGAGAATCAAATAATGTTTTGCATACAGCCCTGAATTGTAGAGTTCTCAAGACCTATTGTTTTTGGTGAAGATCGGTTAATGGAATAGGGTAGTTTACCAGCAACGTTTTATGTTTTATCAAGGGTGTTTTCTATGGCAAACGATAAGAGCCGCAAATTCAAACAGAATCAAATAATTGTTTGCATACAAGCCTGAATTGTAGAGTACTCAAGACCTGTCGTTTTTGGTGAAGATCGGTTAAGGGAAAGGGGTAGTTTACCAGCAACGGTTTTTATCAAGGGTAATTTTTTTCTATGGTAAACGATAACAGCCGCAAATTCAAACATAATCAAATTGATGTTTTGCATACAGCCCTGTATTGTAGAGTTCTCAATACCTATTGGTGTTGGTGAAGATCGGTTAAGGGAAAGGGGTAGTTTACCAGCAACATTTTATGTTTTAACAAGGGTAATTTTTTATATGACGAACGATAACTGCCGTAAATTCAAACAGAATCAACTAGGTTTTTGCATACCTTTTTGAACTAAAGAGAGCTCAAGGTCTGTGTGAAGAAGGTCGGATAAGGGAAGGGGTAGTTTACCTGCAACGTTTTTTGTTTTAACAAGGGTATTTTCTGTGGCAAACGATAACAGCCGCAAATTCAAACAGAATCAAATGATTATTTCCATATAGGCCTAAATTCTAGAGATCTCAAGACCTTTTGTTTTTGGTGAAGATCGGTTAAGGGAAAGGGGTAGTTTACCTGCAACGTTTTTTTTATCAAGGGTAATTTTTTCTATGGTAAACGACAACAGCCGAAAATTCAAACAGAATCAAATAATGTTTTGCATACACCCCAGAATTGTAGAGCTCTCAAGACTTGTTGGTTTTGGTGAAGATCGGTTAAGGGAATGGGGTAGTTTACCAGCAACGTTTTATATTTTAACTAGGGTATTTTTTATGGCAAGCGATAAGAGCCGCAAATTCAAACAGAATCAAATAATTTTTTGCATACAGCCTTGAACTGTAGAGTACTCAAGACCTATTGTTTTTGGTGAAGATCGGTTAAGGGAAAGGAGTAGTTTACCTGCAACGTTTTTTTATCAGGGGTAATTTTACTTCCATATTCCTTAAGGAATGGAAGTATGGTGATGGCAAAAAAAATCGTGTTCGAGATTATTGCAGATTCTGATTCTACTACACTCAAAACATGAAAAAAGTCGTTTTCCGAAAAGTGTCTGTGTGTGTGTCTGTCTGTCTGTGTGTCTGTCTGTCTGTCTGTCTGTCTGTCTGTCTGTCTGTCTGTCTGTCTGTCTGTAGATTTTTTTTCTATGGCAAACGATAACTGCCGCAAATTCAAACAGAATCAAATAATTTTTTGCATACAGCCCTGATTTGCAGAGTACTCGCGACCTATTGTTTTTGGTGAAGATCGGTTGAGGGAAAGGGGTAGTTTACCTGCAACGGTTTTTTTTTAGCAAGGGTAATTTTGTTTGTTTGGCAAACGATAACAGCCGCAAATTCAAACAGAATCAAATAATGTTTCGCATACAGCCCTGAATTGTAGAGTTCTCAAGATCTGCTGATTTTGGTGAAGATCGGTTAAGGGAAAGGGGTAGTTTACCTGTAACGTTTTATGTTTTAACAAGGGTATTTCCTATGGCAAACGATAACAACCGCAAATTCAAACAGAATCAAAAGATTATTTGCATACAGCCCTAAATTGTAGAGTTCTCAAGACCTATTGTTTTTGGTGAAGTTCGGTTGAGGGAAAGGGGTAGTTTACCTGCAACGTTTTTTTAACAAGGGTATTTTCTATGGCAAACGATAACAGCCGCAAATTCAAACAGAATCAAATAATTTTTTGCATATGTGCCTCAGTTGTAGAGGACTCAAGGTGTATTAATTTTGGTGAAGATCGGTTAAGGGGAAGGGGTAGTTTAGCAGCAACGTTTTATGTTTTAACAAGAGTAAAGTACTTAATTTTGATAAATGAAGTATCCTGAAAGAAGGTCATAATAATCCGCGTAGAAAGGTAGATGAAATATCTATAAATTAAAAGGGTTGTTGAAGGGGGTGAGGGTTAATTTTTATAAATAAAATGATAGTTGAAGGGGAGGGGATAATTTTTTATATGTGTACTACGTTATCGGCATCAAAGAAGTAGTTTGTTGTTAAAATTCTTTTTTGGGCTGTTTGGCCGTGGTCCAATGTTTTCAGCAAAACCAGATGTTTCGGCAGTGCCATCGACTGCCATCATCAGTGAAAATCGAGTGCGCTAACGTGAGGTGGTATACGTTAGTGGCCACAGTACTGTGGTTAATGCTGAAGAAAGAATTAGTTTCTATGGAAATATTTCATATCAAAAATAATTTTAAATGTAAATCTTAGAACATGGAAGTCATGTATGGTTCTCCATACCGATATTTTGTTTTATTCGTAATATACTTATGTTCTTTTTCAATTTTTTGACATGATAATGTCTTTTGGCTGGCCATCATTTGAAAATTTCTGTAACGCTGTAAACTGTAACGCATCACGCTGCATGACGTCATTCTTGCGTGACGTCATTGGGATTGTTGTAAATAAACGTTTGTTTTGATACGTCGCAATATATATAATGTGTTAAAAATAATATCACTGCAAACAATTAAACCAGATTTATAAAGCGTCCTGAAAGTTTAAAATCAAGTGTTAGCACAATTTACCGGCCGGGAATCGTTAACTAAAACCGCGACCGCTAACATGCTAACGTCGTCGCAGATTAAAGACCTAACAAGCGAACAACACTGCATAGCTGTAGATAGGTTATTGGGGTTATTGTCTCTAGTTAATGGTTGTCTTCGTATGTGATTCAGCTAACGATCTATTCTATATATTCTATATATCCTACTTCAGTCACCACAAACCTATGTTAAGCGTTGCCCCTGCTCAATAAAAATTTTTGAATCTCTGTACCTGTTGCTTTATTATTTTACATAGCCTTATACAATCTGGAAAAATTCAAGTACCGTCTGCCTAGTGGCAAAAGCTAAAGAGCATGATAATGTCTTTCGGCCGCCAGCTAAACGCAACATTTGCAGAAAGGAAACAATCAGTCAGTCAGTAACCATAATAATGTTGCGTTTAGCTGGCGGCCGAAAGACATTATCATGCTCTTTAGCTTTTGCCACTAGGCAGACGGTACTTGAATTTTTTAAATATCACAATGAAACACGATTGTAATCGTCAACAAACTATTTTATAACGTACACAAATATGTTTGTTACGATATCTAAAATTATATGCAATGTTCAATACATATCGATGTCAACAATCATATAATGGAAATATCGAAAATGAGTGTGGGTACGGTTTTGGGGAGAATATAAACGTAAAGATTTTATGTACGTTTCATAATATAACGGTAGCTTGTAAATTTCAATAGTTATTTTATAATTTCGTAGTATTTAACATAATAATCTTTTTAGGCTGGGGGTCATTCCACAAAATGCGTGATGCTACATGTGTAACGTCATCGAAAAATGTAACACTACATGTGATGTTAACACTATATTTTTTCCACACTTTCGATTCCCCACAGTCTAGAAATCTTCGGTCTCTGTCGTTTTAGCATGATAATGTTTGTTATATAGTTAATATCAACATAGAACATCGCTGAACAGGAGAGTCTGCAGTTTATGCACATTATACGTTTCAAAAGCCTAAAAACATTATCATGCTTCGATGTTTCGGTTTCGTCGAAATTCTTTTTATTTATACTTTTAATGCCAGGAATTCGTATTGGGGGAAAAGTATGTTTTTCGTGCATTTTTTTTTGTATTCGTTCTTTCGACGTTCTTAAAATATGTCCATACCATTTTTCCTCTATTCTTCCATTCCTCTGAAATTCCCCTTACTCTCAATTGTACTATCATTTTAGTATTTATTTTCGTATCACAAAATCTGTAACCACCAAACGCTATAAAAATTTCGTTTTCGCTGTCTCCTGATCACAAAACCTATAACCACCAGGACGTTTAATTTTTCCTGCCTCCTGGTCACAAAACCTATAACCACCAAGACGTTTAATTTTCGCTACCTCCTGGTCACAAGACGTATAACCGCCAAACGCTTCAGAAGTTTCGTTTTTGCTGCCTTGTGATCACAAGACGTGTAATCACCAAACGCTTCAGAAGTCGGAATGCGATTGTCTAAGCGGAAGTTGGATATAACAAAGGAGATAACAAAATTATTAACAGGGACACGATGGCTCAACGGTATTTTGAGCAGGCGGGAAGGTCTTTTGTAGGAACGTGTTTCGACAATTTGACGTCTTGTCGAAGGTGTGTTGGTACGAAAAGTTGTCACATGACAAAGAGTACGGCATATAATCGTTTTTTTAAAAAAAGTTATCCATTCCTAAGGGTTTCACATCTGGCGTCAACTAGGTTAGAATATAAGTGACTTGTCTCCGGGACATTAAGCCGTGG
The DNA here is from genome assembly GCA_034769895.1 of Magicicada septendecula. Taxonomy (NCBI): domain Eukaryota; kingdom Metazoa; phylum Arthropoda; class Insecta; order Hemiptera; family Cicadidae; genus Magicicada; species Magicicada septendecula. The sequence goes on along the minus strand of CM068368.1, from coordinate 67,547,006 downwards.
TCTACTCCTGCCGCTATGAACAGACGTTTCGGCATTTCCTGCGGAGGCCGTCTTCAGTGTAAGAACGATTCTGTAACCGACACGGTCTTCTCCAGTTAATCACAACCTTTTGCCACAGTTCGTAGCGACAATATTGTACCCACCGGCCTTATAGCCCGGAGACAAGTCAATTATATTCTAACACAATTTTTAGAAAGGTCAAAGGTCGTGTCGGACTATCGGACTATTACTGTCGGCGTCGTTAGAATTTTACACATACGAGGTGTGTAAAATTCAGTAAACCCTTTTATTTACAATCAAACTATATCTAGACTCTATCGTCTTCAAAATAGTTCCCTTGGGAAACCACACAGCGCTTTAAACGGGTTTTCCACTCTTCTTAGCAGTGCTGGAACTCAGAAACTGGAATCTCCTGCAACTGGTCGGTTTTTAATGTTGTCTATCGTAAAAAAAAATGGTTATTTTGAGATGTTTTTTCAATCTCAGGAAGAGAATAATGGGGACTAAAGTCAGGTGAATAAGGGGGTTGTGGAACAACAGGAATTTTTTTTTTTTTACTCTCATTAACCGAGAGTAATGTGTGACATTGTGCATTGCCATGATGCAGCATCCAGGTGTTCACGATGGCTAGTTTCACGGGGTAACTCTTTTCCGCACCCTTTCAAGAATTTCTCGGTAAACATGTTGATTGACAGTCTGTCCTATAGGCAAAAACTCCTTATGGATAATGCCATTATTATCAAAGAAACAAATGAACATGGTTTTGATTTTGGATTTGCTCATTTTTTGCTTTTTTGGGACGTGATGAGTTTGGTGTGTGCCACTCCTCGCTCTGGCGTTTTGTTTCTGGATCGTACTCAAAGATCCATGATTCATCACCACCAGTACTTCACTTCACCAGTAATAACCTTATTTAGTAAATCAGGATCAGTTTCAATTCGTCCTAGAAGATCATGGCACACTTCCATCCAGTTGTCTTTCTGTTCATGAGTGAGGTTTTTTGAGACCAATTTCGCACAAACTTTTCTTATTTCCAATTTTTTTGTCAAAATTTGATAATCTGTAGTGTTGTTCAAATTTAATTGTTCTGCGATGATTCTGACGGTTAATCGACGTTCATACCGCACCTAGTCCCTGGCCTTCATCAAAAGTGTCGTCAGTTCTTCACGTTGACGGTCTTTCACAGCTTGGATCGTCCTTAACTGATTTTCGACCATCTGAAAACCTGTGCACTTGACAGAGCTTCATCTCCATACGCCTTTGTAAGTTTTGTAAAAGTCTCAGTAGCATTGTGCACGAGTTTGGGGCAAACACAAAACGTGATTGCACAACGTTCCTCGTAATTGATGTCACTCATTTTTATAATGCATAACAAAAATTCTCTTCACGAAAAGCTTGTTTACGTTTCACGTGGCAACAATAGACAATAAATATTAATACTCAATATCAATCAGCTGTTTTTCTAACCGTCTGTGTTAATGGAAACCTTACAGTGTTGCCATATTGACTGCTACATGACTAGTCTCATTATTTAATTTACAGACCTCGTACAACGTTTCGACCAATAAGCAATGTGTGGTCGTTTTCAGGTGTAAGTTGGACTAACACATTACGTACAAACTTAAACCTACCCGAGATTAGTTCACTAACAAGCGTGAACCGTCACTAACAAGAATAAACCACCACTACCGCATACAAAGTCGAACACAATTGTGGTTCCAGCGAACTTATAGCTGTTCTGTTTACACCGGTTTTCTATAGTTGTATTACAGTAGAACCTCCATTAACCGAAACACTTTTAACCGAAATATCGTTTAACCGAAACGACCGAACAAAAATAAAATTATATATTCCTGATGTTTACTACAATTAAAATTTGTTTTCCGGATAAAACACGAAAACTAATGTAATAAACATGTTAAGTTGTGCCTAATGTCAACAAAGCGGAAACGGATCATGATAACGATTGAAGAAAAATCGGAAGCAATTAAAAAAATTAAAAATGACGAGATTTTGCGAACTGTGACAGCCGATTTTGGTGTTGGTGTTCCTACTGTTTCTGATTGGGTCAAGACGAAAAATAAGTTTGAAGAGCATGCTTCGAAGATGCCAAACAAGAAAACAATGAAGACAACAAAACGAGAAATAGGCCAGGAAAATTAGATTTTTGGTTCGAAATAATTAGAGGAACGCTGGAAAGTGTTTTAAATGCTTTGTTACTCCTAAATTGAATAGTTTAAGTTTGCCCCAATTTCCTAGATCTGCGTTACCCGCAATCTCCAAAAAACTGCCAAATTGTCGGACTTTTTTCAGTTTTTTGCAAATAACTCTCAAAGTACGCTTCCTACAGAAAACGTTACATGTTTATAAATTGTAGAGCATTAAATTCTGCGTCGATTGAGTGTCTCAAGTTAAAAATTGGTGGAAATAAAGTGCTCAACAGCAGTTTTGAAAAACCGCCTTTTTTCAAGTTGGTGTGAAATACTCGAACGTTTTTTAGTTTTTCGCAAATAACTCGCAAAGTAAGCTTCCTACAGAAAACGTTACTTCTTTATTAATTGTAGAGCACTACATTCTGCGTCGATTGAGTACCTCAACTTCGAAACTCGGTTGAAAATTGGTTAAAAAAAGCCAGGTGTCCACCATGTCTTAGATACCTACCCAATGAATTTCAGCAGGATATCCGATTTTATGTTGTAAAAGTACCTATTCATTTTATGTAGGTATCAAATGAAATTGTTCAACTGTTCAACAGATAGGTTCAACGGATATGTACAGAACAACAATACAGCAGGTATGAAAAAAAGATATAATTGATGAAAAGTTAATATATACAATAGTATGCAATAGTTACTCAAATAAAATATGCTGGAAAAATTATTGATTACAACGTCTAAGCCGTTTGGGGGCTGGCAGACCAGAGTCCTTGTCTTCACAGCCTTTGTCTCATAGTCCTCTTCTTGACAATCATACTCTTGATCAGCTTCATTGGGATCATCAGACTCATCCACGTCGACATCTACTTCATCCTCATTACTGGTGATGTTCTGCAGAATGTCGTCATCGTCAGTAACGGAGTTAAGGCAAGAGTTCCCTTTTGCAGTTCTTGTAAAGGGTTGTGCATTTCATGCCACTCTTCCGGCAACTACAACAGCTTCGGCAACCTTTGGCACATGCGCAGGAAACTGAGTTGAGAAGTTCCTCTGGTGCTGCTTTCTCAATCGTTGTTAGTGGTAAAAGGCCGAATTTCGAAGCCTTCCAACCCCAATCGAGTGGATTGAGGTTGTGGCCCATCCACTGTTTGATCTGGAAATATGCTCGAAACGAATGCTGACGAGCAACTTCCTCAGTAGGTGGCAGAGCGGCAAGATTGAATTCTTTTTTGATCAGAGACTTCCCAAACAGTTAAAACCTCAGGCTGCTTAATGATTGGTCATAACTGCCACCATATAGAGCTACAATGAATTGTTTTGAAAACCTTCACAATCTCTTGCAACCTTTCATCCTTCTCCAGCAGCTTGACAAACTTGAGTTTCCCTTGCCGGAAAAATGATGAGGTGGTGTCGCACCCACTGATAGCATGAAGGAATAAAATATTTTCTTTCACAGCTTGTGTGTGTATGAATTCTCTTGGGGTGTACAGTATATTAGGGAGTTTTCCTTTCCCTGGCTTTAGCATGTACAGGCTGGAGGAATTAGAGGAAGCAGGAGTCAGCGCAGTCAAGAGCACTAGGAGGTCGGTATCTTCACCCACAATAACTACACAGCCGCAGTTCTGAGCCTTCTCAAGTGCACTGTTTACAATGAGTGTGTCAACATCCTCAACAGCCTGCTTGACACAAATCTGCTCAGCCTGAAGTTTCTCAATCAAGCAAAAGATAAGACGGCGTTTGTTCTGTTCACTGGAGAGAAAACGTTCTTTAGACATGGTTACGGACATACTCTCATCAAACTGAACAGCTGGAGCGGAGTTTTTATTATTTCTGCGAAGGCGCTCAGCGGCCTTAATGCTTCTGCTGCTGGCCTCCTCCGGGTATCCATCAAAAACAACTGTAGCTCCTTGACCATAGTACCGCTTTACATACTCAACATATTTAGTCAGAATTGAGGAAAGTTTCTCTTTTGTCTGCCACACAACACGACGTAATAAGAAACCCCCATCTATGATGTAAACAGCATTATTAAAACTGTTTCTATCCACTGATAATGGATTGTACAATTCGTAAAAGATCGATTTGCGTGTTTTACGCATTCCGATTATGTCAAATAGTGACAAAGGAAATGGTGCTAATTCGAATCCAAAATACTTCTTTAATTCTTCATCTGATTGCTTGCGGAATGAAATTCGCCTAAAGACTGTATCTGGGTTCACTGGAACATCTTCATTGTGAGCTCGGATGGTACACTGTATTCCTTTGAGTGGCTTCACTCGTTCTTTTCTTTGAAATTTCACATCGCTGAAATTGTTACCAATTATTTTAGAGATGCTGGACATTCCTGCTTCTACAGCTAAATGACAATTAATTGTTTCGTCACCCATTAATCCGGTACTTATAGAAACAATGCAATCTCCAACAGGGAATGGATTATGAATGGTAAACCACTCCACGAATTTCTGGACATCAGACTCATCTCTATCAATCCTCGACACTCTTGAGTCAACATGTTCCTCAGTGGTAACAAATGAGACACTACAAAACTTCTCAATTTCCTGACAAATGTTCACGAAAGTAGGCATTGTAGCAATCCATTTTATAAGGGTACTGTCTGTTATTCCTCGTCCATGAGTCAGACCGCCTGCACTCTTCATGGACCTCATGAAGGTCTGTTCTAAGGTCATATCTCACCATGTTTCAGGCCAAAATTTGTCAGATCGCCGGATGGTGAAGAATCCCTTTGAGATGAACAGTTCATACTCCTGAGGCGTTAGTTTTGATTCCAGTTGTAACATGTCTTGTAAATATAAATGGCAAGACTTGGCGTACAAATAACGTCCACTTGCGTGGAAGTATGGCAACATTCCTTTGATAGTTTGGAGATGTAACTGCCAGTCTCCACTTCTTTCAGGTTGTACAAATTTCTTCACAATAGTCACCATATTGAAATATTGTACCCATAATTTTGCTGTAGGTCCGTTGTTCTGGAGTTCATCCAATTTTCTCTGAACTTCTGCAATCCAGTGGCAATAGCGGGCGCCTTAAGTTTTTCCAGGATGCCTGAGTTAACATCACGAAGAACTTCCAGTATTTTGGCATGCTCAACTTCTGTTAAATCCGCCATTGGTAAAATTAATTTGGCCAATGCCAGGTGAGATAGTATGTGACCTCGAAGAGCTCTTGAGTAAGCATGCCCTGCCATCATCTTCTTAGTTGAAGCTGCGGCAAAAACTAAACTGAACAAGTCTTGTAGGTCACTTCCGTCCATTATGAATCCAACAGCACCCATAAAAGACATCAGTAGGTGATATCCGCCAAGCCTCACTATAACGGCACCAATATCAGACTGTGAACCAACTGATGCTACAATATCGCGGGCTTTGATAAAAAGTGGCTGGTCAAATGTAACAAAACAACAGTTTTGATTATGTGCCTTGCATTCCTCAGCTGCAGTACTAAGGACAGTATAAATTGTATCGTAGTTGATAGGTGGGGAATTCACGAATGGCAGGCATATCACTCGAGATGTGGAGTAAGAATGACCAGAAGTTAATTTCTTCATGAACCCATTCCAACCCCGGATGTTAGCTAGCCCCTTCCACTTGCCGTAAATCCATAAAAAGTCACTCGGCAAAAGTTTGTTAGTATCAGGTAGTACATATTGGTTTAGATCACTTATCTTTATTGTACCCAGGCCCTCCTTCACTGTTCTCTGGAAGGTCATCACAGGAACGTGCCCGAATTCCCCCACGGTTAAAGCACTTGGAACGTGCTTCACTTTCTCAATTGGGCTTCCTGGGGTAACTGAAGTTTCTCGTGTAACACACTGGCTACCACCCATAGGTGGAAGGTATTCAGCCCATCAATGGTATCTACGTTGACATCAGCATTATCAAATGCCATCTGGATGAAAGCATCATTCATAACTCTGTCGGGAGATTGCTGCAAGCAAGCTGCCTCAAAGCGTTTGACCTCTTGGTATGAAGAACTGCAAAAGGCAAGTGCCGCTAGCAAGTCTATAAGCTCTTTTGATCCATACTTTTTGAACAGAAATGCCCCGAGACCAAGTTGTATTGAAGACGTAAAAAATCGTGGCCTAGTTCCAGATATCATTACATGTACCATCGCCAAAACTTTTGTTGTGATTTTCTCTTTATGTTGTTGTGTCTTAAATGTGAAAAGTCTTGTTAGGAACACTTTCAGCGTGTCTGGAACATCATTTTCTGCGTCATCAAGGAAAGCATCCGATGGAGGATATGAATCGAGGTTGTATACTTTTGACCTGATGTCCTCACGGATGATGGCTACGGCCTCCTCCACTACTCGAAGAGGCTCTTCTTGTTTGTTTAGTTTCCTGGCTTCATACCAATGATCAGATAAAATGGTATAGCCAGTATTTCGGAAACATATACTTGTTTTCTTAAATTGATTGCCACCTGGCACACAAATTATGTCTTCACCATATCTTTCATTCAGTCTTTTCCAGATCGTTGGTTCCGTTGGAATATACCCCGAGTAGCCTTCCAAAATGTCGCTGAGCGTGAATTGTCACTGGTCTTCATTTTCCTCCATGTAGTCACATATGAACTCTATAGCAGCTGTCACTTCGTCACATTCAGGTCGTTCTCTTGTGCTTTGTGTTGGAAGAGGTTTGAAATGTTTTTTGCTGCAACTGCCGTGGTACCTAGGCTCTGCTGCAACAAGGTCGGACACTCCACAATTTCGTAAAACCATTTCTTTGCCCCATTCATCGTTTCTTATGCTTGCATTTGTAGTAAGGCTGGTTTTGAAACCTAGTGTTTCCACTACGTGCACAGACTCTCGCTTGGAGGCAGCTTTTTTCAACTCGCTCTTTTTTAAATCATCAGACTCATCTTCCGCGCATAACACACATTTATTCTTGAAATCGAATGTTTCCACATGGGATCGTCGAACTGCTGAACACGAAGCGTGTTGAGAAAGCGCTGCAGCTATATTGTGTTCCTTATTGTAAGATTTTCGGCACTTCTCATGCAGTTTCACTGAGGAAACCCCTTGTAGACGGCTGTGTTTACCACCTCTTCTTCTATTGCTACTTTCAATGAAAGTTTTTATCCCCCGTTCCTTCACGATAACACTGTCTTCGTCGGAAAAACCTTCGTCACAAATGAAACACAATGAAGACGTCATCTTACTTCATCACAGTTTCACAACTAACCATAAAGAAAGCTAACTTAAGCATGTAACACTGCCGCGGCTATAAATAAAAATATAACTCGACCATGCACGGAGACACAGAACAATGCATATCTCAAACTGTAAGCCGACACGACACTAAACAGAAAACCGGTTTGGGTGGGTGTGGTGGCAATTTGAGTGGTGGAAGGAGGGGACGAGAACAAGGGTACCTCAAGGTCACCGGCGTCTTGGGCAACCTGCTACGTTCCTAATAACTGGGAGGGTCACTATTGTTCTGCACTTGGGGAGGCCAATCCGTAAAAAATATTACGTAAGCATGAATTTTCTATGAGAAGCGTATTTTGAAACTTATTAACGAAAAACTAAAGAAAGTTCAAGTATTTCAAACCAACTTGGAAAAAATGTGGTTTCTCGAAACTTTTACGAAGCAGCTTTTGAGGAATTTTATCAACCGCTTTTCAAAGTTGAGGTACTCAATCGACGCAAAATTTAGTGCTCTACAATTAATAAAGGAGTAACGTTTTCTCTAGGAAGCGTACTTTGCGAGTTATTTGCAAAAAACTGAAAAAAGTCCGACAATTTTGCAGTTTTTTGGAGATTGCGGGTAACGCAGACCTAGGAAATTGGGGCAAACTCAAACTATTCAATTTAGGAGTAAAACAAAGCATTTAAAACAATTTCCAGCTTTCCTCTAATTATTTCGAACCACAGCCATTTTTTGGTCTTATTTCCCTGGCCTAAAAGTAAATGAGGCTGTTTTTTTTTTATGGTTCACGCAACAAAGGGACGACGAAGACGGTGACATAACAGAGAGAAGCAGCCATAACACCAATAACGAGATTAGAGTTAAGACGCCTTACTTCGACGCCTTAGAGTAAAGAGATTTTGGGTCAGGGCATTAAATTAGGGTATACAAAATACGCGTTTTTCTCACGGAGTTTTAGTCATATTTTCAGATAGCGTTACGGTTCGTCGAACGATCTGAAGAATCAAAGCCCTTTGACGTTCTGCTAATGAAGCGATGGCGAGATAATGCTGCAAGAAAGCGATGTGAAAAGAAAAAGCAAACGAAAATAAGAGATTTAAAAAAAGTCATAAAATTAGTGTTAAAAAATAACAATGTAAATAGTTTGATTTTTATTAAAATCTTTTGATAATATTGTGTATTGCCATCAGTTATTTTACCTCACACTTTAAAAAAATTATATCTTCATTACACATTCGAAATTTTGGTTATCCGAAACCGCCTTCCCACCCCCCTGTTTCGGTTAGCAGAGGTTCTACTGTGGTTCAACTTACACCCGGAAACGACCACAGATCGTTTAATGGTCGTAACGTTGTATGATAAATTCTAACTACGGTAATCGGTATTCCTATATAACCCTTCTGATAATATTCACTTACTGTGGTTAGTTAGAATTATTTATAGAAGAAATTGCCACTTTAAAAAAAAGTAGACCTTTATAAAGATGTTTCTACTCATTCTTATGGCCCATATTGGCCCGGGGGGGGACGATCGGGACCACACTCCCCCCTCCAGAGGGTTGAAAAAGTTAACAAGCAATTTTGTTAAACTCGTAATGTTTAGGTTTTTTTAACTGTCTATACTCATATAGTAGTAACTCTTTTTTTAATTATTCAAACGGACTTATATCACGGCATTTGCTTATGTTTGAAATATGAAATATAGGAAAATCAATTCGGTGACCCCGGAAGAAGTTGTTGACGAAGTGGCCAAAAAATCAAGGCGAATTTACACGTTTTCAAACATTGTATCTTTTCTTTGAGTGTAAAACTTTCTTGGCTTAGCTTTTCTTTATTAAAACTCTTGTTATCATTTTTAAATGTAAAATCTTAATAGGTATCTTGTAAAGAATGTTTCAGTAACACGTATTATTACCGTTTGCATGGGACACGTCTTAATGGGATGGATTTCAGGATGTTGTCACATATCTTTCAATCACTTTGACGGTTACAATATTCATTATTCTTAACGTGTTTTATATGAAGCCGACACGAACGGACCCCCCCCCCCCAAAACAAATTCTAGACACGCCACTTCACACGCCCAAATAACAACCGCTCCGTACAAGTCTGTGTAAAGAAGGTAGACTATCTTGTACAATATGATAGCAGAACAATTTCGCATACCTTTCCCTTCGATTTCTGAGAAAATAAAGAACACATGTTATCACGGTTCGGTTGAGTCATACGATGAAGGGCCGCCATTAATGCAACTTTTTAAAATTGTCTTTTTTTTCAGTAATCTATCTGGACGATACACAAAGCGACAGATGTGACGTCAGAATTACAGGAGCGGTGGTTGTCCAGTGGAGAACATAGCATGTGTTGTCTGGGATTTTACGACTAAATTACACGATTTTTACCTTAAAGCGCGTATTTCTAACAGAATTATAACAGAACAGTTAACAATATAACAGCACACTGCGTAGGCACAAGTTGGATTAAACGGAGGTTGAGCGGGCTGCAGCACAGGAAGGCAAAATTGCGAGTTTAACAAAATCTGGAACTTTATTTGGACTTGCTGAGAAAGGGGTATCACCGAAGGTCAATTATTTATCAATGGCGTGGCGTGGGTACATAACATCTGTTGCCGGTTGTGATAGGCCTAAAACTTGACCTAAAAATTAATTCGAATTTTTTCTTGTACCAAGTGTTCTTTTTAGATCATTTTCTATCATTCACTGGGACAAGAAGAGGGTCCCGGTTCAACGGAATCTGACTCTCATTATACTTGCACAGAATAAGTCAGAACACAAATAATCGAATTAAAAATAATTAAGACAAACAGAGGAATACATAACTAAACGAACAAAACACAAATAGGTAGGTAGTAACTGCTGCACGTTGGTTCCTAAACGAACATAGCTGCTAACTGAGCGTTTTGCCGGTTTATACAGAGGCAACACATAGGGTGAACGAATGTGTCCCCCCCCTACTCAGTTTGTACAGTGACAATAGTACGAAGTCAATGACCGTACGCAGTAAAACATTGCCGATGTCTGAGCCGGCAACACAAGACGGTGAAAGTGCCCAGCAGTTCGAAAGCAATGCTAAGCTTTTCTTTAAGTTTTCCTAATAATATTGTTCGGATTTCAAATTATTCAGTAACTAAAGTACGAGTATTTATTCTGTGATATAATTAATATTATTTTCTCTTACTTCTGTTGCCGCCGACAATAGCGGTTACATGGACTTTTATCAGCGGCTACTGATTATTTTATAGCATGCCGCCCCGTCGTGCCCTGCATGCAGTCACCGCAGGAAAGTTTTCTGTCTGTTAAATTCGCATCACAGCAGTCAATTGAAGTTGCAAGGTGCAACATGAAGTCGCAATGAAAAGAAACAAGAAAAGTTCCACGTGGTGAAACGTGGAAAGTTGGCACAGAATTCAATGATGGCTTGGATCTTAATTCAGCTTTTTTTCTAAAATAATTACAGTGAGCCGAAAATAGATGCTTCATAACGCAAGTGTGTTAACCAGTAACTGAAAAAAAAATTTGTCGGAACGAGAGAAATTTCAAAACAGTCTTCATTTCATTGAACGAGCAAAGCGAGCTCTCAGTTTTAACTCGACCGTTTGGCATTTGTCTATCTATATATCTGTCTAACTGTTTGGCGTACCTCTCACGATAATTTGGAATGCATTAACAGATTTTTGTAAAACTTCGCATACATAACCCTATTGCTTTTGAGACTGATCCCCCCCCCCCAAAAAATAGGGTGGCAAGTGACAAAATATGAGGAGCCAAAATTTTGAAAAAATTGCAACTTGCCCAAGTGGAGTATTAAATAAAGAATAAAATCTTCAATCGCAATCTGAATCTAGTGTCGAATTTTTAAAAATTTCAAAATTTTTGGTACCACAGCTCAAAAGTGTACTAAAATTTAAAAAGTCGCAGAAATTCAAGTGGCATATCAAATTAATGACAATTTTAACCATAGTATGATTAAAGTGTTTGGGTTTGAAAATTTTAGAATACCAAAAAATGCATTAAAGTTTTAAAAACTATAGTAAAACTTTATGCCGAACATCACAATAAAGGAAATTATGTCAACCCAAATCTGAATGTAGTGTTTGTTTTGAAAATTGTTATCTTTAGCAAGTCAAAGCAAAGTAATTGAAAAAGTTGGTCTTATTGAATAGCTGACGCAATTAAGAAGCAAGGATATCGTTGGAGAGCTCTTCAAAAGTCTGACGATTTTATACATTAAATAATAACATAAAGTAAAAGGTTTCAAAAATAAAATAGTTATGTGTTTAAAGAAGTCAAAAAGGATTTAGGAAAAAATAATATAAACGCAGAAGAAGCAACTGAAAGAGAAGTTTTTCGGGCAAAAGTGTTAAAAATGGAAGAAGTCCAGGGTAGGAGAGAGAAAAATGCAGACTGAAGACAGAGTAGACTGAAGACAGGAAGAAGAGACATAGTGAAAAGTGAAAGAATATTGGAGAAAAATAAAGAACAAGGAATAAAGAATTGAAATTGGCATGTGGTCCTCGGATGGACGATACAATTGAAAAAAAAAATAGTTATGTAACCGACGTTTTCACAATATAACTACACTTTACAAAGAGGTAGACGGTGGTCAACACTCCAAAGAGGTAGAGGAGTTACCATAGTTGCACACTGTACGTCTATACTAATTCATCAATTTTTTATTAATGGAGTATCTGTTGCCGATAATAATAACGTTTCGCACTTGGCGAGATTCACCGTGTAGTTGATGTGGTCGTTGATGCACTGGCGGTTAAAAGAGGGCTCGTATTTTTTGTTATACTACTTACTATTGACCAAACAAAATTCAAAATTTTCTACAAATATTTATAACAAAACTCAAAATTTAAACGGAATTTGAATGGTGGTAATTGCTTCTTCTCATTCTTCTCCTTCTTCTTCTCTTCTTCTCCTTCTCCTTCTCCTTCTCCTTCTCCTTTTCCTTTTCCTTCTCCTTCTCCTTTTTTTGTAGACCAGAAACTTGGATATAACCATTTCTGTTAGGTTTGTAAAATAGGTCTATGGAAGGGAGGCGATATAAGAAACATATGGTCTCTTCTTCTTCTTCTTCTTCAGGCTGTGGGCCTCACGATCCGTTGCGTACTCCTTGGTTCAACCATCTTTTCTTTGTTCTTCCAATATTCCGCCGTTCTGTCGAATTATAAACCGAAATGTGTTTTGGTATCCTGTTCTTACGCATCCTTTCAACATGGTCTGTCCAGTCCTCTATGTATGCCTTTATCCTTTCGTTCAGGTTGTATATTCCAAGGATTTTCCTTATATCATCATTTCTTAGCCAGTCCTTCCGTGATACTCCTAGTACTAATTGTTTAATTAAATTTACATTTTGATCTATTTTACAAAACTAATCATAAGCTAGATCTATTTTCTATGTGACAGAGTCAAACCCCACAGTAGTCAGTTAGGTACAGTCAAATTGTGAGCAATGTTTAAAAGTGGAAGTCAAAATTTGCAAAATTGTAAAAGTCTGAGCGAGTTCTGCAGCTTAGGGAGTATACCAGTTGTATTGTAAAAAGTTTGGGAAAACCATCAAACATCATTGAAGAAGTTTGAAAATTATCTTATAATAAATGAACTGATGTCTACCCATACGTTGACATTGCCCTTAAGATGTTCTCTTGTATTGCAGTGTCTAACTGTTCAGTCGTTAGGCCGTTTCCAGATGTGCAGCGCGTTAAAAACTGTATATTCTACTTTGTCCCGGATATGATTGATTCGACTGGTCGGCACTGAATCATACACACAAAGTGTTCAAATATTTTACACGTGGTATATTCTAAAGTTATTTTCAAATACTTCTGAATCTGCACTCCTCTTTCAATATAACTTGCGCGCACACTGAGGGTAACTATCTTGAGTAAATAATTTTATTAATAGACCTATGAGGAGCAGAATTTTAATTGTTCACCAAGAGTCGACAAAATTATTATAGCCCGAAAGAAACATAGATACATCACAAACTATTACTACTACTACTACTACTACTACTACTACTACTACTACTACTACTACTACTACTACTACTACTACTACTAGTACTACTATTACTTATTACTACTACTACTAGGCTACTATTCAGTGGTGTAAATAAGTGGTGTAACTAAGAGCTGTTGCTGGGGGGGGGGGGGGTCGGATGAGACTAGCTTGAGGGTCGGCCTCACAATTTTCCTCGGGAAAAATGAGATATTTAAGATTCTTTCCACACAAATATCTATACAATTATTTACAAGCCTTATTTTAACACACGCAACTAGGTTAGAAATAGGCGTACGTTAAGCGATTATGGAATTTCACTGAAATGTTTAATAGCTCTAGGCCAGTGGTTCCCAAAGTGGGGTCCGCGGACACGTTTAAGAAAAATATAATATACCATAATTTTCTCCCATTTTTCATAGTCTAAAGTCTAAACTTTAGAATCTTAAAACAATTAGTAGAAGATTCCAGTTTTTTTTTTTTTTTTTGTTCAAACTATTTGTAATTGGTGAAAGTAATTTTAAATTAATGGCTTTAATAATGTCTTTAAAAATCATGTCGTGTAGCAGATTTGTTTGTCAGCAGAACTGACTAGAGCGCCGCATCAACGTAGAACTGATCGCGCTGTTTTAGTCCACGTATAAGCACTGAATCTCGCGTACAAGCACTGTATCTAAGCAAAACGTTTTCCGTGTAGCTGGTTTTACGCCTAAGTAGCTGGATTTTGACACGTGTGGCTGGAAAGATAGACGCCGAGGTTGGTAAAGTTAAGAAATAAACTTGATGTCAAGAGTGACTTAATATTGAAAATATCAGACATTAAACCTATGCAGAGCTAATTGTTCAAAAGCAGCTTCATTGTTCACATTAAACTGTGTTTGATATCATTAATATTATAATTTTGCAAGTTAAGAAAATTTGTTTTTAATACATTTTAATTAAAATATAAGAGTTTGTATTATATTTACTGTTTGTTTTATTTCATACTCAGACGGGGTCCGTAAAATTTTTAATTTTTTAAGGGGGGTCCGCGGACTGAAAAGTTTGGGAACAGCTACTCTAGGGGGCAGATCGTCCCCACTCTTCCACCAGTAATTATGCCATTGCTACTACTACTGCTACTACTAGGCCTACTACTACTACTACTACTACTACTGCTGCTGCTGCTACTACTACTGCTACTACTACTACTACTACTACTGCTGCTGCTGCTGCTACTACTACTACTACTACTACTACTACTACTACTACTACTACTACTGCTGCTGCTGCTGCTGCTGCTGCTGCTGCTGCTGCTACTACTACTACTTTCTTGTTTTCATAAAATTACCTGTCCTTTTTAAACACTAATGCGGCGAGACAAGTGAAACAATTTTCGTTTCTCCTCGCGCAGACCATCTTATTGTACACATTTCAAACTAAAACAAATTGAGAAAAACGTTTCTCCTTGTTATCAGTATTTTAAACGCTGACAAAGCGACCATGTTTGCCTAATTCGATGGCGTAAGCTTTTTCTCCTTTTTAGGGAGAATCACTTCACACGAATGTGTTATCTAAAAACACACACATACGCACTGAGCCAACATTTTATCCATTCTATTATCATTAAGATTGCATTAAACGCATGTAGTACGACATGATTTTAAAAAAAACAATAGACAATTCAGTGCCAACTTCAACGATGTGGCGGCTTGTTACTCGTAGAAACTGTGTGTGCTGCATTGACAAATCCTGCATTTTAGTGTACCCCCCCTCGACACACATAATAGGACGGTGAATTGGTCCATTTAAATTCAATCTCATGTAATTAATCAATTAAAATAGATCAAGTAATGAAGAATGAATTCAATATGAAAATAAATGAACAAAAGACCAAAGTTCTAGTCTGTAGTAGGAAGGAAGAAGATCCAGTCAGAATAACTATTGGAAATAATGTTCTCCAGGCAGTTAAAGAATATAAGTATCTACGAAGTAAAATCACAAGTGATGGACGTAGCAGTAATGAAATTATATGCAGAATTAACCACGCTAAAATTGCTTTCAACAAACGGAAAACCTCTTCACTTCAAACACTATCAGCCTAAAAATAAGGAAGAATCTAGTAAAGATAAACGTGTGGAGTGTTGCCCTATACGGGAGTTAATCTTGGACAATTGGAGAAAGTTACAAGAAAAGACTCCAAGCATTTGAGACCTGGTGCTACAGAAGAATAAGATAACGAATGAGGACGTCTTTAGAAGAGCTCAGGAGGAGAAGAGCTTTCCACGAAATTTAAAAGGCAGAAAAGCTAAGTTTATCGGGCATATACTATGACACAATGGGTTGGTTAAGAGAATAATAGAAGGAACAATTGAAGAGAAGAATCTCAGATGACGACCCCGTTTGGACTACATGAAACAGCTTATAGTGGATATTGTAACGCGAAGATATGGGAAGCCCAGATGAGTGTAAGCCCACGAAATAAAAAGCCTAAATAATAATACCAAAATAATTAACTTAAAGGAATAAAAATATATAAAAAGAAAAAACCTAAATAAACTAAAAGCAGAAACATTATGTAAACCAATTCCAATATAATTTAGGATTAATTAGAGAGTAATTTGTAGTATAAGATATAAAAAATAATAGACTATAAATCAAATAATACTAGTCACGTGACCCACGTTCACCGGTATTAGCCAATGAGATTTCATTAAATCTTGGTCACGACCGTTATAGAAACAAGAAATAACGATTATTCTATTGCTAGACTTGAGAGAGTACAAATCAGCTCTGTGTAGCTAAAAAGCCAAGAAGTGTAATAATGAATCAGATCTGAGTTAGAAGAATAAATTAAATTATAACGAAAAGAAAATATAAAACCATAAATAAAGAGAAGACAATATAAATCAATTTTTTATAAATAGAAGGAAGAATAAATAAGAAAATATATTAAAAATTAAAAGTGAGAAGAGTACCTCGGCTTGGTGAGGAAAATAACCTTATTCTAAAATCATAATTATATCTACACAACACTCAGATTAACTTCACAGACACTGTTAAACCAATCACCAGTGAGAACCAGGAGGAAAATTAATATAAAAATAGTGGACACACAACATAAATTATTTTGTTTTAAAGAAACTGGTACGAACATTTTCACATTGATCCAGCTGAAACAACGTGCAACCATTTTGTGTTAATTTACCGACGCCATTTTCACAGCTAGCAGAAGCGAAGCGAATTATTTGCCATTAAACATTAAACAAAATTTACTCTTAATTGTATTAGTAAGTAAGATTTTATTTTTGAACACTTGTAAGGTATTATACTTTCTTTATGCATTTTCGACTTTACTAACAGTTTAAAAGAACACATGACCCGAGAAAATAATAGTTATAAACATTTTAAATAGTTTGAAATCGAATTCACTAAAAGAGTCGACACGGTTATAGCGTAGTTCGACCTCAAAGTCGACCAACCGAATATTGAACCAATAAATGTTAATAAATCCAATTAATCAACACTAAAGGAGTTATTATTCGTAATTTTTTAAGATATAGTTAAGGAATTTTTGTAGGTAACAGCGAAGAGTGGGAACACGCTAATGGACTGAACTTCGTAACCAACAGGGAAGAGACGACTAACCTACAATAAACCAGTCGATATTAAGATCGACTGCTAACATAAAAAAAGCTGATTTGACTATCAGAATTAATTTTTTCATTGAGTTTTCAGAAATAAAAAAAAAAAAATAAATAAAATACGAATAATTTTTTTTTTACTTAACCAAGTAAAAGTAGAAGACAAGGAGGGAAAAGGATAGAACGTTACAGATTAGCGCTCCAATGCGAGGCCAAGACTAAAATAACAGGAGAACGTTCCAATATGAACTGCACCTCATATGTGAGTTGAAAAGAAAAGCAGAGAATTTTAAATTTTAAATCACTTCTGATAGACATGAAATAAATGCTTGTATTTTCAAGTAAACTGACAGCTTTTGTTACATCCACGTCAATACTTTGCAGTGTTTTAATATGGAGTAATATGTCGTACCATATTACTATGGAACACAGAAATGTGAATTCAAGTACATGACTCGCCAGACTGCCAGCCTCGTGAGCCACCATTTAATCTGTTTTCGTTTTTATTGATATCGACAAGCGCATCGTAGATCTCTTCTATTTGATATCTAAGTGGAGTGACAGCGTCTATTCTGCTTTCCCACCTTGTTTCACATAAAGGTTTCAGGGTAAGGTTAGAAATGTGGTTTTTTAGTACAGCCCAACGGCGAGTTGATGCAGAGAAAAAGTTATAAATTTTTTTCCACCAACTTAACATCTCGGAATCTGGCGCCCTCTAAAATTTGCCGCCCTGGGCGGTGGTACGGTTCGTCCCTGCCTGGAGCCGGGTCTGAATAAACCTAACCGCCTACACTCAGTAGCATAACTATCGGGCCAACGCAAACGTCTCCCTTATTTTTTTAAGAATGAGTGTGAACCATTGAACTTGAGTAAAATCAAAATTTCCTCGAATGTATTTAACATCAAAAACAAATACACTTACTTTTTACAATTATTTTATCAGTACTTAATGATGTACTTTGAAAGAATAAATTACAAATGGGTGGTGATTCCAGTTAAGAATACATCGAGGCCGCCGGCCAGGCCTACATTGTTATTCGTTATGAGTTACGAAAGGATACTAAAAGTGAGCCAAAGTACTGGATTGCGTTGTAAATGTTACTCTGTCATTGGTACGTTTTTGGTAAACACGTATAGTGAAACATTAGTTTCAACATTCTTCTGTTATCTGCCATTCTTAACATCTATATAGCTATCGCGTAGATAAACATAAGCTCACTTGATTGAGAAAAAACTTCCGGCTCCACTCCATACATCACCATTCGTTAGCTGATCAAACAGGAAACTTTGAAACATTATAAACCGACATAAAGTGATTAGGAAGTTTCATTTAATTCCCTAAAAAAAACCGCAAGTGTTTGAATAACTCGCTAATATTCAAATATTGTTATAAAGTACGTTCTGACACTGGAAACTCGCACGTGTCGTGTCCTGTCATTTATGAATTTGTTTGTTTTTTGTTTTTTGTTTTTTTTATTACTTGACTTCTTCGAAACTAACATGAATAATGTTGTTTCCAGACAGCAAGAAACTGAGTACGTTGCACACGTCTGAACAAAGTACAAATTTTTTGGCTTTGCCTCTAAAGCGACACACTCCAGTAACACTGGAGTACTCCAGTAACTGTTTGTTGACAGTTGTTACCAAAGCTGTCATTGGTAGCTTTAAAGATAGCCTTTAGAAGCCATAAAGAGAAGATAGGCGGAAACGTTTTGGCAGTTACTGATCTCTTGAGTAAATACGACCCACTGTTTCAAGAGATAACGTTGCAAGGTTCGAAGAACAGTGAGAAGTATATGAGCTACAAAATTAAAAAGGAGCTCATTCGGCTTTTATCTAAAAAAGTTGGAAATATTATTTTCCCTTAACGTAAACATTTTCCTTAACATTTAAGAATCTCTATAAACTATTCAACTTAAGTAAAATCAAATTTCCCCGTATGTATTCAAAATTAAAAACAAATACATTTATCTGTTTACTGTTATTTCATCAATACTTAATTATGTACTTTGAGAGTATACATTACTTGGTTAACTGCACAATAGAGCGGCGATTCCAGTTAAGAATGCACTGAAGCCACCGGTCAGGACTGCATCGTTATTTGTTGTGAGCTACGAAAGGAAACTAATAAACAGGCTAAAATACTGGATCGCGTTGTAAGTGTTACTCTGACATTGGCAGCTTCCAATTTAGCCTACTGAGGCCACTCAGAGAAGGTAGACAAGTCCAGTAGCGGAAACGTTTTGGCGATTATCGATCTTTTGGGTAAATACGATCCATTGTTGCAAGATATTACCATTGGTCCAAAGAACAGGAAGAAGTATATAAGTCCAAAAAATTCAAAATGAACACTCATTCAGCTTTATGTTGTTTCGAAACCGACTGAATCTGCTCAGTTTTCTCTCTGTAATAATGGATGATACACAACACGTTAACAGAAAAGATCAGCTGAGTCAAATAATCAGATATGTCTCAAATTCTGAAGATGAAGACGGAAGGCACGGTAACTTAAATATTGATGAAACCCTTTGGGCATTTATAGAAGTGACCAATCAAACTGCCTAGTCTTAGAAGAAAAGATTTTAAACAGTCTTCAGGAGAACGTATTCTGTTTACTTTATATAATTCAAGTAGCTGTCACAGCTATAAGGACGGCTTAGTATCCAAGAGGGAACAACGGCATACATTAAGTAAAGGCAATAGGGGGGCCCGGAAAGAATTTCTGAGGGGGTCCAGAAAAAGGTATGCCACTGCCTGCACTGACGGTAAACCCAATTGAAAATACGTTAACATTCATCCTGATATACGCACCAATATCAGGTTATCATCACCATCATCATCATCTTCACCGATTAAACCAAGGCTGGTCTGTTCCGATCTCAAATAGCCAAAGATTAGAGCTGGTCACTCCAGCGCTTCCTCGGACGTCCCACACCTCTCCGTCCCCTCGGCTTATAGTACCAGAATTGTTTGGAGATGCGGCAGTTATCCATTCGGCAAAGATCTTCCCACCAATTCAACCGATACTGTGCAATCCTGTCGAGTATACTCATAATATTCAGTTCCTACCGTATATGTGTTTCTTCTATGATCATGGAGAGTATACCCTGCCGCTTGTCTGAGAAATCTCATTTCAGCCGCTTGGATGCGACTGGCCTGGCTGTTCGTTAAAGTCCAATTCTCAGGCCCATAAAGAAGTGTGGGAAGAGCCATCACCTTGTAGAATTTTAGCCGTGTTCCTTCGCTTGCTGACTTAAGGGTTCGAATAACGGTCCCGCACATAAGGTTGAACTTATGCAACTTATTCACAACATTGTTGCTTGCATTATAAGACACACTGTAGTCCAGGTATTCAAAATTGCTAACTTGTTCCAGGACAAGTTTCTAGTACCATCTATAACAATTTTTGCCCGCACGGGATCAATTCCACGAAAAGCCATCAGCTTGCTCTTACCAACGTTCGATTTACTGATTTCGTGTTCATAAAAACCGCCTTTCAACACTTCTCCTGTATGATCCTTTAGCGAATAGGTGACGGGTACGCTGCCGGTACGCACCGAATGAACGAGAAATATCTCGTTTGTCCAATTTGGTGTGTATCCTTTGGCGAATGTAATTTTTTGTTTGCTTATACGCACACGATCGCCTACTTTGAACTTCAGTCGTTTATAATCGATGCTCCTCGCTGTGTTCTCACGAATCCGTCGTAGCACCGTACGTTTGTTGGATTCGTTCACCTGACGCGGTTTCATTCCAATCGTTCTGTGCACGCTGTTGTTGTACGTGCTGACTAGTTCCGGTAACATATCCAACCAACGGTAATGTCCTTGTTCACTGAACGCACGATACATGTGCGTTTTCAACGTACGGTTAAAACGTTCCACAATGGAGGCCTTTTTTTCACTATACGTGGAATAGAGTGTGATACCGTATCTGCTCAGCAATTTTTGTACGCTACTGTTATAGTACTCTTTCCCGTTGTCTGTCTGCAGATATTTTATTTTATTAGCACGAAGAATCGGTTCCAGAGCGCGTGCGACCTCTACACCCGTCTTCGTTTTCAACGGAACAGCGTACGCGTACTTGCTAAACGCGTTAATGATCGTCATAAGGTACTTGAATCCCTTGTTCACCTTCGCGTGCGGTATCATCTCTACCAGGTCCGCTTGGTACAAGTCGTGAAGTCCCTTTAACTCGACCGCACGTCTCGGAAAATTCCTTCTTACTGGTCTGTGCAACTCCCTCGCGATAGTCTTGCGGACGCTCTGCTGTATATTCTTCACCTGTCGTTTCATTCTCATGTCGTGCGAACCGTGATTCACAATACGCTGGAACGTAGTAAAGCGTTGACTCAGTGCTGAACGTAACTCTCCTCGGTACCGTTCTGGTACGTCCGCTTTCCATCGTGTGACTGTAGTGAGGTCTCCACTCCACATCCAGTTATATCATCTCGACCGAACGGAAAAACAACGCGTTCTTCTTGTGATTGCGTAAGTACGTTGAAACGTGCGCTAAACTGATTTTCATACATCCATTACGCACGAGGCTCATACCGATGTAATAACTCATGAGCGTGTGTTGTTTCGTGTCCAACGCTCTTACGGTCTTGATGGAATTCATGTCTTTGAACATGACGCTGCATATAACGTTGGTGCGGTACTCATGCATTTCCGCGACTATGACGTTATCGTTCTCAGGTAGACGCTCGAACATGTGTTTAGCTTTGAGTTCAGCGATCGGACGTTGACTTCTCGACTCCGTATACAGGTGTATAAGATACGAGTTCAACAAACAAAACTCGTCCGCCATAGCGCCCGTGCACTGCTGCCACTGTTCGTATAAACGTCGGTCTTTCACTGAGTACCCTTTTTCATGCGAATACTGCAGACCAAAGTATTCACAATACTTGCGGAGTGTAGGCAATGCTTCCTTCAGAAAGGCTACCGAAAACAATCTCTGCGCCTTGTTGTTCACCAATGCGAACTGTTTCCCTCTCGCTAGTGTCGGTAACGAAGACGGTGGGCAGTGCACGTCAAAACTTACGTTGTAGCTAGGATCCACTGCACACATTGGCGCTATCATAACCGCGCTTCTGTATATTTCAATCGGTGTACGTATCGGAATAGTGCGCTCCGTAATGACAATGCAACACGAAGCGTGAAGGATTGAACTTCCGTAGGCGAGCATGTCTGTGTACACAGCCGCATAGTTCATCCGTCCGTGTGAATCGTGTAAGCCGTGAACACGTTGAACGGCGTGATACAGTTCAGGAATCGGTCGGAAACGTGAAATAAAATTCCACGCGTGACGTACGGTACACTTGAACATATTCTTTTCGTAAACCACGAGTTCTATCGGTACGTTGTTTCGATCACACTCTTCGATAAAATGAAGCCATCGTGATTTGTTGTGTATACGATCGGAGACTATCATCAACAGCACGATTGGCGGCAGATCACCGCTACGTTTCTTTATGTGACGCCAACAACGTCCATGATATCTGTCAACACCAAACTTGTAACGTGTACAGTACCCACAAAATCGTTTTTTCTTCACAAAATACATGGAACACAAGTTGGAGCGTATTGCGCTTCGTAACGGTTTTGTTCACGTGAAATGTTTCCCATCGTCTTATCGATAGACATCCATCGTGTCATCGATCCGTGATGCAAGTGATACAGCTTCGAAATTGTCATGATATTTAAAGTGTATAGGTATAATGTTTATGAAATTTTTTTTATTTTATTTTTTTATCATGGGCACCATCAGTTAGACATTGAACTGTTTACACTCATTTAGTAGTAGTACTAGTAATAGTAATACATATAGTACTACTAGTACTAGTATATTACTAACACAGAGTACTACTAGTACTACCCAAACGGGTATGTTTGTACATGAGTTTATGTCGGCTCTGAAAAGAGCCGTTTTTTTTTTGCGTGCGTCGACTTCTACAAGTGCTCGCGAACGAAATCACATGTAGGCATTGACGCCTTATGGACTTGGACGGGATCATCACCCACCATCCAATCCATAATTCGTACTTTACACATGCAGCATCTCACAACATCACCGTCGCCTTCGTAAATAAACCCGGCTTTGGCTAGGTCAAAAAATTTCACGTTCGCATTCGGAAATTTACGAACGTAAAATTTAATGTTACCTCGGCGACGGATGTTATAAAAGCTCTTTAATCGGCTTGCAAAAGAATATGTATACACGTCCACATCTGATGCAAGAATGTTAGTTTGTCGCGCTGCATTCCGCCTCCTCAGTGATAGCTGAGCGCGCAACCGTAGTGGGAATTGCTGTCGTCAATTGGTCGGTATGAAATAAAGCACAGTAGTGGGAGCAGATAGCTGCGCACGCAGTCGTCATAAATAGTATAAGTGGAGCGATGATCGCTGCCAGCGTTCACCTTCGAGTCTTGTGCAGGCTATCTTTCACGTGCTGCATATAAAATGTTGCTTATTTTCTAACTTTGTATCAGTATTCTATTGTTCTTCAAGCGAGCAAGTAATTGATTTTGCTTTTATTGTCATTCTAACAATGCAGACGTTTGCTGTTGATCGTAAACATTCGTTGCGTGGCTCGTTGGTATCGTACGTTTACACGCCTGTTGCAGAGGATGAAGAATGTGTCAATGATGTCATTACCTTTTTCGATGAAATTCACGATATGTTACGTATGGACATTCTAAACGAACTGACACGTTTGCTTACTATAAAGTGGCATATAGCGCTAAAAGCGAGATTTGTCAAGTACATCCTAAACGCTGACACGAACGAGGACGAAGAAGTGACGAGTGAAGGCTATTTTCACAGACGATGTCATACGACATTGATCGCTGATCAGAACGTATTGCCTGAACGTTTAGAAGCTTCGTACAAAAAAATCATCGAATCGATTTATAAATTCACGCGTGAGGGTAGCGGTTGGGCGTTGGATCACATAATCTCCTTAGAACTCGTTCTCCCGCGATACCAACCGCTGGCCGCCTCCAGTTTCATCCGTACACCTCCTGAATTGTCTTGTACTAAATCCATCATCAACGTGAACAATACAGGCGATCAAATGTGTTTTGTATGGTCAGTGTTGGCCGCACTGTTTCCACAACACAGAGACAACGACCGTGTATCCAAATACAAATCACATATTCACAGTATCACCACTTCTGGTATAACTTATCCCACCCGTCTATGCGATATTGTGAAGTTCGAACGAGACAATTCTGACATTTCTATAAATGTTTTCGGTTATGAAGAAAATGAAATTTACCCGTTAAGAATAACTCCTTTCAGTGGCAGACAACATCACTTTAATCTATTACTTCTCACCACCTCTGACTGAAAACATTACTGTTTAATAAAAAATATTAGCCGCTTACTGTCTTCACTAACCAAACACAACGGACGTTCTTTCTATTGCAACTACTGTCTGCACAGATTCTGCGAAGAACGACTCCTTAGCGAACATGTCCCTCATTGTTCACCGTACGGTAAACAAAGAATTCGTTTACCGACAAAAGAGAAGGAGAAGGTTATGTACTTCAAAAATTACACTTACTGTGATAAAGTCCCTTTCGCTATATATTGTAAATGAGCTGGTGTTCGTCTATTAATTTATTAAGTTTTAGACTTGGAATTTGAATTGTATTACTGCGTTTTAGCGAACGTAATTAGTGTTCGTTCGGAAGCGTCTGGTAGCCTGTGTGCCTTACCTGTCCCTTCTCACTCTTTTGTATTTCCCGATAGGCGCCAAATTGTTTTACGAGAAAACAATAAAAAGTTTTTACCTGTATGGTTTGACAGTGCACTAGTGTAAATTCGAATCGTTCGCCGACTGGCATGTAACTAATTCTCGTTTGAGTGGGGGAAACGTGTTACCAACTTGAATAATGTTGGTTATGTTGACTCACTGCTATTAAACAAAACATACATAATATTCTCTATAAATAAATACTGGACAGTTGTTCTCGGTACACACTTTTTTATTAGGCTATGACTTGTTAATTCTTGTTAACGCTTTATACAAAATAATAATTGATATAATAATTTTAGCCTCGGCAATATATAGTCGTTCACTCAGCGGATTGCTGGGTTGGCAGTACAATGTTTCTATTAGGTGCAAGACAGCGTTGGTTATTATTTACAAAATAAATCTGCCTACAGAGTCCTTTTAAGTACGACAAAGAAGTTTTTATAACAAGATAACAAATTATAATATCTCACTTAATGTTCGTGAGTATTAAAATCAAACAAGGTTTACTGTACATTAAATATTGTGGTGTTAAAGTGTGTGACAGTGTCGTTGGTGTAGTACATAGGTTATCATTAATTCAGTGTTTACAAGTTACTTTTTATTTATCAATCCTTGAAAAAAAATAATATTTTCAGTGATAGTAAGAGTTTTACGGTTTAGTTATAATTTGGAAAGAGAATTTGTTTTTTAGAAATCAATGAATTCAGCAGTACATAACGTTAGGAGATAGGAGGTGTGTTGTCAGTAATCAATAATTCCATATATTGCAGTCATCTGGGTTAATTTTGAGCTGGTCCTTGGTCTAGGTTGGTTGGAATGTCCTCTCATCAGTTGTAATGGTCCTTCTTCATAAAATTATGGGCACTTATACTGTTTTAAGTTTTGGGCCCTTCACGGCGTGGCGTCTCTCTAGTTAAACGTCACTACAGATATTTTGTTCCTAACTGAAAATAGTCAATATTCGGTTGTTGTCATGGTAACTCAAAATTTCTGATTGGCTAAAATTGGCTTAAGACCATTGTTAGGATATTTGAATTTTCATTTAAAATGGTTACAGATCTTCTGAATGTAATTAATCTTCAGTATTCCCTTTTTAGTATTAAATATCATTACCACTGTTCATATTTATACTCAAGGATTAATTTGACATCCAATACTATTGTTTTTACTTAGGTATTAACATTTTGACAGTTTTGTTGATTTTGTTTAATTACATTGTTTTCTTAATTTACATGATTACTATTATATTTCTGTCTTAACATGATTGTATAATTGTCTTTATTTGTTTATATGGCTTAGTCTTACTAATGTTATTGTTTAATTCTCAAAATTGAAGTTTTTTGTAGTTTGACAGTTGGGAATTTTACTAGGCTTAAACAGCAATTGGCTATTTCTCTTTAGTTACTGAGATCACATTTTATTTTCCCCGTGTATGGGTCCTGATTGGTTTTAATACATGATTTTGTTTATTTGTTCAATGGGCTTAAGTCTGTTCTTGTAATTGTGTGTGATTTTACTGGTTTCATATTCTGGCTTGTCTATTGTCATAACTGCCTTTTAGTGTCATTGTGTTTGTCTGTATTTATCTTGTTTCTTATTTGGTTTTTAATCCTTATTTCTCATTATTTATTACATAACATATAACATTGAATCTTATGGTTTAACAATTCCCATAGATATAATTCTATTCATTATAACATAATTATTTGAGACATAATTCTATTCATTAAAACATACTTATTTACTTTTCATTACTGAAAATGTTCATTTTCATTACTTACTCATACTCTTTAGTGAGTAATAATTATTACATAGTATTAATAAAAAACAAACATTAAGTAAATCTTTGAACAAAATTATATTTCCTTATTACTAATCTTACTTAGCACTATGTCATTAACTTTATACTCTAATAATATTTTACTATGTTTTTTACTAAAATCTGATAATGATTATTAATTGTCTTTCCCTTATCAATTTTGGGTTAATAATACTTGTTCCTACATCTCAGTATTTCAGGAATTCTCTATACGGTGTATTGACACTCTAATAGTCTATTTTTCTTACTCTCATGTAATAATCTGAATTGTCACTTATAATATTAATTGATAAAAATTTAAAACATGATAATTAGTTATTACTATTGATAGCTTAATCCTACTACTTTTAGTTTATTTTGTTACATATTGGTGTCTACTTATATTGGCTTTTAACTATCACAGTCCTTCCTGTGTTTAACCATTATTAGATCTCACTCACTTTATGCACTTATAAACTTTTATCGCTGTCTTACCAGTGTTTATCACTATTAAGGGGGTTTATTTTCACTTTGGGGTTATTAATAATAACACCTTGCACTCAATATTGTTTAAGTGTTACTGGTGGGTAAAAATTAGTGTATTGCTTACTAACATTCTCTTTCTCATTTTTATTTTGAAATGTTCATCATCATTATAACTTACTATCTCTCACTCTATGTGGTTTGATTATACAATTGATATATTTGTGTCGTGCTAGTGTGATTTGTCCTAGTTTACTCTATTTGTTTGGGTTAGTGTACCCTTCTACGTCTTAAGTCCTTAACATTTTAATACTTCTATTTTCAGACTGCTTGTCTGTTTTTACAATCATTGTTATCATATATAATTTATCATTGATTAGTCTTTTATATTGGTTTATTACTGGTTTTGTACTCTTTCACTGTGTTTACTTCACTTTGCCATATTTTATATATCACTTCCTTGGTGTTGTGGCTGATTATATCTTCACACTTCCATGCTAATTCTTTATTCGTCATTATTCTTCTTATTTATACACTCTTATGTTAGTGTGGTGGCTAGTTCTAGTTATCACTTACAATTGTCCTAATTTATTTTATATTCTTGGTTTTTGGGGCTGGTTCTACTCTCTCACTTACCATCTATTGGGCTATTGTGGTTAAATCGCCATGTATTATCGTATTTAACATTTTGGTTCGTTGTTTGTCACTTTTTTATTATTAGAGGTTACTTTTCTGATTACCTTCATACGTTTGATCGTGTTATTATTTATGAATCACCCATTCTTTAATCTCTGATGCATCCCTTTTTATTCTAGTGTTAATTATTTAAATAACTTATCTTGTCATGTTTCTTCATTATTGTTAGGCGAAGATATATACCATTACATATGCAAACTTTGAATAGTTCATTGTGCCTTGTCATCGCTGCGACGCTCCTCCGCACACATCGTCCACCACAATGGAGTCGTTACGTCTTCCTTCAGGTTTCTCCTACCTCATAGTCGACCACGAGCGTAACATTTTCAAACCTCAGGTCGTTTATCGCGGTGAGAATGTGATAGAAACCTTTCTCGATAGACTAATCGTTGAAGAAAGTGAACTGTACAGGATCATGCGTACCAATGTCCCCATGACTATGAGTGATCATGACGTATTATCTTTCACAAATTCTGTCGTATGCCATCTCTGTGAAAAACCACTGACCGATGACGACAAGGTGCGCAACCATTGTCATCTGACTGGACGATACCTTGGCGCAGCTCACAACGTATGTAACCTCAACTGCAAGACCCCCCAACATATTCCCGTCTTTTTCCATAACTTACGAGGTTACGACGCACATCACTTGATACAAGGGTTGGGTAAATACAACGATGAAAATCTCACTTGTATCGCTACCACTAGTGAACGCTTCGTATCGGTCACGTTGGGTGCCCTGCGTTTCGTAGACACGTTGCAATTTTTGAACACGTCCTTGGACACACTTGTTGGAAACTTGCGCGCGAGCGGTGCGGATTTCGCTTTAACAAAGCAATGTTTTGAAGAACACTTCGAGCTAATCTTACGTAAC
This sequence comes from Magicicada septendecula, assembly GCA_034769895.1. NCBI lineage: Eukaryota > Metazoa > Arthropoda > Insecta > Hemiptera > Cicadidae > Magicicada > Magicicada septendecula. The sequence goes on along the minus strand of CM068368.1, from coordinate 67,518,426 downwards.
GGGGTGTACCCTTACGATTACATGACGGGTAGCGAGAAGTTCGACGAAACACGTCTGCCCGCACGCGAACACTTTTTCAACAGGCTGAGTGAATTGCCCGTGTCGAACGAAGAGTACGCACACCCGCAGAACGTGTGGCAGACTTTCGGAATCCGTACGCTGGGCGATTATCACGATCTTTATCTTAAAACAGATGTCCTGCTGCTGGCCGACGTCTTCGAGGCGTTCCGTGAGATGGCCATGTGGTACTACCAGATCGATCTGGCTCATCTTTACTCGCTTCCCGGCGTCGCTTGGCACGCGATGTTAAACATGACCGGTGTGCGACTGGAGCTGTTGACGGATATAGATCAGCATCTTTTTATTGAATCGGCCGTTCGCGGCGGCGTTAGCATGATACCCAACCGCTATGACAAGGCCAACAACCCGCTAATCGCTGATCAGTATGATGCTTTAAAGCCGACCTCTTTCATATTGTACACCGACTGCAACAACCTTTACGGTGCAGCCATGTCACAGCCACTCCCTTACGGTGACTTTAGATGGCTCGATCGTAACGAGATCGACTCACTGGACGTACGTACTCTGAGTGATGACAGTGACATGGGCTACATACTTGAGGTCGACCTACACTATCCATCTGAACTTCATAACCTTCACTCCGATTATCCACTAGCACCCGTGCGTTCCTGCGTCAATCCTGACATACTTTCACCGTACTCTCGACGACTCCACACACGACTACACTATACAAAAGGGTATAACGGATCAGAAACGCCTTCGTCGTCCGTTCCCAAGTTGCTGACGACTTTGGACGACAAGCAAAAATACGTTCTTCATTTTCGAAATTTAAAGTTGTATCTGAACCTTGGTCTAGAATTGAAAGCGATCCATAGGGTGCTGAGTTTTAAACAGAGAGCGTGGATGAAACCGTTTATCGATTTCAACACACAAAAGAGAGTAGCAGCCACCAACAGTTTTGAAAAGGATTTTTTCAAACTGATGGTCAACGCCGTCTATGGTAAATCGCTGGAGAACGTGAGGAAACGAATAGACTTCCAACTAGTCTCTACCAAAGGACGGCTGCAGAAACTTGTTTCCAATCCACGACTAAAGCGCATGATCCGCTACACCGACGACTTGGTCGGACTGGCTTTACGAAACAGAACGATATACCTTTCCCGTCGGGTGTACGTTGGCTTCACAGTACTTGATGTCAGTAAATTGATAATGTACGATTTTCATTATCGGTACGCTGTCAGCAAGTACGGTCGACGATTGACATTATTAATGACCGATACCGACCGTTTGCTTTACCGCATACAGACTGACGATGTGTACTCTGATATGAAAGAGGATCTTCACCTTTTCGACACGTCGGACTATCCCGCAGATCATCCTTGTCATTGCGACGACAACAAAAAAGTCGTGGGGAAGTTCAAGGATGAAACTAATGGGAAACCCATCAGGGAATTCGTCGGACTCAGAGCTAAATGTTACTCACTCCTGTTGTCCGACTGCACCGACAAAAAGGTGGCGAAAGGTGTTCCGAGGACAGCAATAAAAAAAAGGTTACGTCATCGGTTATACAGCGAGTGTCTTTTCGATAGTCGTACAGTTTTCACCTCTGCTGAGTGTATACGAAGCGATCGTCATAAGCTATACACGCAACGTGTAACAAAACTTTCCCTGTCTCCTTATGACGATAAGAGGTACGTACTGGACGATGGTATAACTATACTCGCGTACGGACACTATAGAACGTGTAAACGTGCGTTAACCAATGACGATACCGCTCCTAACATGAAGAGACTAAGATACACAGAGCAGTAACTCATGGTAAGAATAAACTTGTATTGCAAGTATAAAAATTATTTCTTACACTTTCATTAGATTTTCAGTGGGTAGGGGGCGATGTAGACGACTAGACGTCGACAGTTAATTTGTTTAACAGGATGTAATCGACTCCCACTAAGACCTTCCCACACCATGCACATGTGCAGTTATTTTTATTCACTGACTGACCATATGTTATCGCAGCGTGTGAACTTTGTGAGGGCGAGGGGCTTTGTTACGTACAAGATGCAAGCCGTGTGTGATGTAATCGATGAGACCATCATGAGGGAGGGGGAATATGCGTTTAATTTTAAACAAGATGTTGACTGACCTCACAGCTTGTGTGAACACTTTGAGGGTGGGGAGACTTTGTCTGTAGCAGACTCCCACCGAGCATATCCGCATATATATATATATATATAAGCCTTTTGTCATTATGATTATCACATTCATTATAATTTTTCAAGTTGCATGTAAGTACTTACTATATTTTTACGTTAATATTTGACATTACATGCACACGCACACACACACACGCACACACACACACACACACACACTATTATGTTAGCAAATTATTATACAACTTTTTTTCGTTACGTTTTACAGAATGAGCGAAAGAATTTATAAAAGAGTATGCAAGGAGCAGCGGCGGGTTCGAAGGTAAATACATCATTTTTCTTTATTTAACGAGTACAAACATTCGACTGACTTACTGTTTATTTTTATAGTTCACAAAGATTACGGCACACATTAATGGGAAATCCATCATCATCATTTTCTCGTTCAAGCCTAGCCCGCGTTTGAAGAGAAGAGAAGGAATTCTTATCGGTTTCTCATTCGCTTTAATACAAAAGCAGTCCGCGAGTAGCGCTGTGATTCACATACAGCTGAAAATTGTAGGTTAGTTACCCGCGTACAATAATTCCTATGTTACACTCTCTACTTATAATATAACTTGTTCACGCTACACTAAATATTATATAAATGAGAAAAAATCGTTCTGAAAGGATTCTTTATTATGATTTTAATCTTTCTTGCCAACAAAGTTTTTTCTTTACGGAGATACAAAAGTCTATAGTATTAGAAGTAATCGATTATCGATCGGATTCAGGGTTATATATTATTTTAGTTATGATTTTGTATTTCTTTAAACACAGGGAGTGAAGGTTCTTTCAACTATTGGTAAGGTCAGAAAATGCATAAATAGGATTACAAGATATTACAATATAGTATTAAGTTCTTATTAAATATTATTTAAAATAAGTGTATTTTTACCGTCCGCTGGACATCGTTGCTTGGTAAGGCCATGGACAGCTAACCTCGTAGAAGTGTTTGGTCAGTAATGGAATACAGATGAATTAATCCTCGCCAGTCTTCACTCCAAGTTCGAAATAAAAGTTAAATTCTTGGTCCTGGGATGATGCAGAAATGCTGCTCCTTTTGTTCACCAATGTCCGAGTTTTGTGGTTACGTGTTTCAACGTATTTCGTGTCCAATTACGCTTTTTCTATTGAATTGTGGAAACTGATGTTCAAGTATAATTTTGTGTATTATTTTCGTTCTTTATACTGTATTATTGGATTATATAACTCTATTCAGGTAGTTATTTCTCTGCTTGGTTTGATTAATTAAGTTAATATTTGCTCATTATATTGAGTTTTACTATTAGAGTTCTTCCTTTAGATTTTTCGTCAATTTTCATGTACTGGTTTATGATTGTTCGGTTATATAAGACGGTTGAATGTCAATGAGCCATACTATGGTGATTTATTACTTAAATTGTTTCCCAATTGTATTGTTTTAATTTAATTTAATCAAATCTTTTCTGAGTGCATCCAAAACTAAACCGTCTTCGTTCATAGATAATTATTCAATAAACGAATCAACAAATTTTATATCTCTCGTCGTCCTTGACAACCATCCAGTCTCTTCTTGTTGGATATTATATATTATTCTATAACCATTATCATACAATGTTCTTACACTCATCAATATAATCCTTTACTAAATTTACATTATATCCTATTATATTTTTACATATTGTTTGTTACTAAATTTTATATATTTTGCTGTCGTTTCCTCTCAATCTACTTACTCTAGCAAGTATTATTTTTCTGTTACAAAACATTACCTATCGGTATCATTGCACTATTGCATTTTGGAGAATTTATTTAAATTGAATTTATTTATCTGTTATTAGCAATTATTATTAACTTCTCCTAACTCATTAGATTCTATTTAGTATATTTTACAAATTTCTTTACCTAACCTTTCTGACCTGACTTACTATACAATGTTACTGGTTTTTAGGCCTATCATTACATTTCTATCTACTTCTGATTTTAATTTGTTACTACCTGCATTATTATAGAATCCTTCATTTGTTTATGATATGATTACACTAAACCCTTTTGTATCTCATTAACAATTATAGCCTTTCTGGCCAAGTTTACAATTATAATCTGCCTACTAATTAAGTACATGTATACAAACATTTAAATATATATAAAGTTTAACAACAGCTCTATAATGATATATTGATAACACAAAACATGAAATTAATATCAGTTAATTGATATTCTTTTAACAGAATTACTCCACTTGCTACACACAAAATACAACATAACTATCATGATAATAATACAACATGATACAACGTAATAATAGGTACATTTTTATGAAATAAATCATGCATTCATTAATTATTCTACTCTCATTTAAAACATCAATTATTATAAAACTGTCTAAGTTATGTTTTACATTCGTCTATCGTTTACACCTTTTCACTGAACACTGAAGTTGGTATTTACAAACATTCTCAAATTTGTCTTTCTACCTTGTATTCTTATTGCGGGATGATTCATTTATTTATTATTGGGTTATTTTCTGACCTTTTACTAGTATGGATAATTATTATTTTTATTTTTATTTTAAAACTTATAAACATATTTGTGTAACGTAGGGGACCATATTTTCGTTATGTTTTATATATATATATATTATAGCATGACAGATAATGCCAATAATTCTGAATGGTAGAATGGTCAATAAAAATAAAATAAAAACATTGTTTAAATCCGAGAAAGCAAAATAAAATAAAAAATTAATAAAGAACCACCTTGAAGTATAATCATAGATTAAAGTAAAAGTTCATTTAAAACCAATGGTACAATGAGTGATGAATCATCATTAAACTGCAAAACTAAAAATGTAGAAAAAGGTAATACCCAGGTAGGATAGGAGTAGGTAAGGAAGAAACCCAAAACATGACAACATCCACAAGAAGAAAAGGAAATACTTGTATAAGGAACATGAAGAAGAGGAGGAATCAATGCAGAAACAAGAACAAGACAGCATCCACAAGAAGAAGGAGTGCTCTTATAAAAAACCCAAACCCCAAAAGAAAATGATAAACATAATCACAAATGAAAGTATAACAAAATATTAATTTCAGAAACCATGTAAAATAAATGTAAGCCAAAAGTGTATAAAGTAGAATTGAAAGTGAACCAATGTGAAATAATTATATAATACCAAAAGACAAACCTTCATTATCTTCTATAAATAGATTTCTTGATTTTAATAAAACTATAAAACTAATTAGAAATAAAATCCAAGAATGAAAAGGGGATCAGTGCAAGTTTTTGTGTTATAATAAATAAACCTTATGTGTTCACAAACCTTATAAACCTTATATAAATATAAACCTTATATTGCAGTTCACAAACTAAGTAAATTGTGAAATAATACAACTTTGAAGTGTTTATTTGTGTCCATGAATAATAATAAATAAAGTATTATCATGTCAGATAATACTGGTGTTTCTGTATAATAGCTGCCACTCTTAAATATACAACATTCAGTAGAATGATAATACATAAAACAAGAGCAGGGCATATAAAAAGTGAAGTGTTAAAATATCATTACCCCAATATCAAAAAACAGATTAAAACTGAAATAGAACCTAGTATAAGAAATAGAGTATATGATGGAAGGACCATGATGTTTTGTTTATTTAGAATAAGTCACTGATAATAATTAAGTATAAAATGTCAGAGTTAAATAACGTTCTTTAGTTATAAAATATTTATTGTATTACTAATAATAATTAAGTGTAAAATGTCTGAGTTTGAAAGACCATTGTTAATTTCAATTATGCATTATGTATTAAGAGTATAAATTATATACAAATTGTTCTTTTGTTAAGATAAGAAAATGTTAATTAATGTCATAATAGAATAGAAAGTCAGAGAGGGTACAAACAAAAGGTATTATTTAAAATCTTTGTATGAAAAAACTGTTAGAAATCTAGGCCAAATGTTAAAACTAAACAACATCAAATTTGATAAAATAAGTACAGAAAAACAATTAAACTGATGGGATTTATATAAGACAAATCAATCATAGAGTCATGTAATTGGAAATATAAGTAAGAAAGATTTCGTAAAAAGATAGTAAGAATTATTATTAAAAATGTACATGTAAAAACTGAAAATTTAGAGAGGGGAGTCACATATTAATGTATAATATTTTAAAAGATAACCAATTAATCTAATTACAAGAAATTAAGGGAAGATAAACCTTTTATATCAATCTGAGATTTAATACAATCATTAATATAACATGTAACATGGCAACATTTTTGAAAAAGGACAGGAAGTGAATTTTAAAACTTACAATTTTCAAAATGAGGTAAAAATATCATTTTAGGTCAAAAACTTAATAAAACCACATTATTTGGTATCAAATCAAGCAGAATGAACTGAAGAAGAAGATTATGTATTTAATAGTTAATAAATCTGAATAATAACAAAAATATAATCAGTTATATAATGTAAAATTCTCACATGCACAGGATGCCAATAATTTTGAAACAATGGATAGCTAATATTAATTTGGCTAAGACTTTTGGACAAGACGAAGGAAGTTAATTAGTTCATTATTAGATATTGTGAAGTACACTTGACATGAGCTCTTAAGCATTTTAACCTAGTAGCTGATACATAAACGGCGTATAGCGACAAGCCTAGCATGAATTGAAAAACGCGAGTTTTGTAAAAATACGTACTAAAAGTAAATTCAGTGAAACAAACACCCACAAACACTAAACTAACTTCAAATAAGAACAGAACATAGTGAATACATCAATTAAACGAGTTAAACATTAATTCTACACAACGAAACAAACAGTGCGATTTTTGACCTAACATACGAAAGTGAAACGTAACTTTTACAACACATTTTATCCAAGTGGAACACTAAAACTTAACCAGGAACACTCCACCAACACAAGAAGGAATAATCGCAACAGCAGGAACGAGGAATCGCAGGGAAAGCAGCTTTTATTGAACGCAGAATTAGCGAAGCGTATTCATCCTGCATCTGAACTCGAAGCGGCCATCTTTCTTCTTCCCACAATTCAATGCAACGCTGCCTTATCGACAGAACGGTTTGAAACTTTCTATACTCATCATTATAAATTGAATGACATATATGTATTTTAATTTTTAAGTTGATATATTTTTGTAATGTTATACTTTCAATCCTTTGCCCTTTTTCTCTGACTAACTATGAAATAACTGTTAAAAGAACCTGAATATAAATAATTGTAAACACTATTAATATACCCTGAGAATCGATCAATCAATCGATATAAAATCGATTAAATAAACATTTGTGAATAAAATCCATTAATTACTATAAAATTGAATATCGTTTATTTCTATTTAATAATTAGTATAAAATATAATTTTAATTGAGCAGGAACGACCAGAACTTCACCACTTAGAAGGAAGATAACCTCCAAATAGGAAAGTTCACCTATCGATTGTTATTGGAGACGATCTTATTAACTGGCGAAAGGATTCTAAAATACAGAAAAGGAGTTAAATCAATTAAAACAGTTAACAAAAAGTTCGGAACACCACGGAACATATTTAAATAATTAATATTTAATCAATTTAAATTAAAAAAATAAATATATATAAACAACAAAAAATTTTTTTTACAAACAAACATTTAACAATTAACAATATTAAATATAATTTGTTACAAATTGGCGCCGAACGTGGGGTTTAAAACAAAAGGAAGCAGACCCGAGCAGAAGTCAACGGTTTGTAACAGATTGGCTTCCATCGCGGGGCATTAAAGAAGGCAGGACCGCGTTAAGTTACAATGTGGCTTCCATTTGCTTAAACAAAGGCGGACGTAATTACTTGTTACAAATTGGCGACCAACTGAGGGGCTTTAATTAGTGATTGACAAGTCACTACAATTTGCCCAATCCCTAATTGGAGCTTGGCAGCAGTTATAAAGTCAGAAAAAAAGGGAAAATGCAACGGCGAGCAACCTCGAAGAAACGGGCGGTGGAGGCCAAAAAGGAAATTGAAATCAATATGGAAGACAAAGAGACGACGCCAGTGGAAGATGTAGAAATGTTATTACCCCCAATGGAACCTAAACAACCCGCACCACCAGAGGAACAACCCGAGAAACCCTCACAAGCAGAGAATTCGACAATACAAGAGATGTTCAGAGTGATGATGGAAGAAATCAAATCCAGTAAAGAGGAAATGAGCAGGAAGATGGAGGAAATCAGCAAGCAAATGGAAGAGAATAGCAAGAAGATGGAGAAGAAAATGGATTCTACAAACGAAGAATCGAGTAAAAAAATGGAAGGAATAAATAAAAACATGGAATTCAAGATGGAGGAGAATGGGGAGAAATTAGAAGATTTGAAGGAGGACAACCAGTCTTTGAAGGAAGAATTCATAACGACCAAGGAAGAGTTGATTAACAAAATAGAAAATACTAATAAAAGAATTGAAGAAAATAATAATAAGATGGAAGAGAAGATGGAGGAGAATAGTAAGAAAATGGAAGAGAAGATGGGGGAGAAGTTGGAAGAATTGAGAGAGGATAACCAACTATTAAGAGAAGAATTAAGGGAGGTTAACCAGGAAAATCTGGACAAGTTAGACGAAAGGATGGAGTTGTTAAAAGAAGAAATGAGCAAGGAACTCAACGATAATAAGGAGTACACCAATAAGAAAATAGAAGAAAAACCATGGTAATAAAACAACAGATCATGGAAGTTGACGAAAAATGTAACCAAACCGAGAGAGAAGTACAGGAATTCAATGAAGTGGTAAACATCAAGTTTACTAATATTGAAGAGCATGGTCGCAGGAAAGTGGAAGAATACCGGAAGGAAACTCAGGAAGAATTCGGGAAGGTACGGAGCCAAGTCGCGGAAAGGTTTGACGGAATGGAAGAGGCCATGACAAATATCACGGGTCAGGTACGGCAGAGCCAAGAAGAAATGGAAGTCTTGAGAAATCGACCCACGAACTTTACCGGAATACCAATCAATGAAAACCGGGAATGGTTGAATTTCCGGCAGTACAAGAGAAAACCAATGGAGTTCCTAGCCCGGATAGAAGAGTACTTTGCCAAGCATAGAGGGAGTAGATGAAACAATAACCGGGAAATATTGGACGAGTCGTTCAGGGAAATGACCGACAACTGGTGGATGGCGAATCGAAGCGAGATTGCGGACTACCAACAGTTCAGGAACCTGTTTAAAGCTAAATACTGGTCAGAAACCACTCAGAACCTGATACGAGATAATATTTGCCATGGACGGTACAGGGCCCAATTAGGTAGCACCATGACAGCCTATTTCTTAGGGAAGGTGTGTCTGGCAAAACATCTAGAACCGGCAATACCCGAAGAATGCCTAGTGAACAAGTTATCCTATCACTACGATGAAGATATTATCAGAGCAAGGAGAGACAGCCAGATTAAAACAGTGCAGGCCATGACCGAGTTACTGGAAAGCTATGAAAACGAAGAATACTACCGTCAGAGTAGAAGGAACGATAGACCAGAGGTGAGAAGTAACCAGTACCCCAGTAACGGTAATAACTACCAAGGAAACCGTAACCAGCAGAATAATTACAACGGCAATAATAACCCGCCGAACAATAATAATAACTTTAATAATAATCAAAATAGTAATAGGAACAGCAACCAATACCCAAATAACCGTAATAATTATTATCAACCCCCTAACAATTCCTATAGTCAGAGAAACCCTTACCCCGGTAATACTGAACGGTATTACCAAAACAACAGAAATTACAATGCTAACTATAACAATAATAACAGAGTTTCCCGTCCACGAGTTAATTTTATAAGAGCTGAAGATCGAGGGCCAAGAAGATATAACCGGCAGCGAAGGAACAGTTTCCACGATGGAGATCGTCGGCGAAGAAGTGAAGAACGTGATGGTCCGAGGTATGAACAACATAGAAGGAGTACCAGCCTAGATGATCCTGGCCGACAACAAAACAGAGAACAAACATTCGAACAGAATACAGAGCGGCAGGAACCGACGCAAGGTTTCCAAAACGAAGCCTCGATCAATCCGAATACCAACGATGAAAACAATAATTTAAACGGGAAGAGGCAGTGATAAACTATCACGACCCTTTACTGCTCCTATCTCCTGGGTATAAAAACGAGTTGCAAGAGGCAACCGAATCAAAAAACATCACCATCATTAGCAACAACTATTTGAAGAACATAAGAACTGAACTATTGGAGGAAAACGAAACGAGCCTCAATAGTCAGAATAATGAGATATTGTATATAAAAGCAGAAGTAGAAGGAATCCCCGCAAAAATCATGATTGATACCGGTGCTAATATATCAATAATAAATGTAATTGAACTGGAAAGAATCCAGAAAGAATGTGGTAAACTTTGCCAATGTTACCAGTAAATAATATTGTCTTAATAGGTTGCAACTGGCCGCCAGAACAAAACTATTAGAAACCAAGTTTCTATAAATGTCGTTAGCCGTGGTATAGCTTTGAATATGGTATTTCTAATCGCCACCGGACTGCCATTCAATATATTGGTAGGTTGCGATGTTTTGAGAAGGAACTCCGCCATTATCGATCTGAACCAAGAAAAGGTATCACTGTTTTCAGACGGAATAACGTGGACAGCAGATTTAGTAGGAGGCGAGAATATACTTCCCAGTAATATACACCAACAACTTCGTAAGATAAATTTTGTAGAGAACAGCTCCCTCAATAAACCGATAATATATAATAACGGAGAAGAGGATTTATGGTCAGTGAAGATACAAGAAATACGGGACTTCCAGTGCGGAACCACCAACGAGAAATACCCATACACCAAGCAAATCGTTTAATAAGAGTGTACGAAAAATATAAATCAGTATTTTCAGATGAACCTGGTAAGGTAAAGAACTACCAGTGTAAACGTGGAATTTAAGGAAATACGTGGAATTTAATCGGAGGTCATATCCCATCGCGCATTCACTGAAAGAGGCCGTGAGAGCGGAAATTAATAAGATGATCAGCAGTGACATAATTGAGATTAGTTAATCTCCATACACTAGTCCAATAATTGCTGTTCCCAAGAAAAATGGACAAGTCCGGCTTTGTTTGGATGCGCGCGAGTTAAATAAAACTATCGTTAATGACCGAACATCACCCGGTGAGATAGAGGAGATAGTGAAACGATTTCACGGCACCAAGTTTATCAGTACATGGGACACTGTGTGTGTTTACTGGCAAGTGGAGTTGCACCCACAGAGTCGTCAGTATGTGGCGTTCATATTCGAAGGGCGCAATTACCAGTTCAAGAGACTGCCCTTCGGACTTGTAAATTCAGTAGCCATCTTTGTGGCCTGTATGGACCAAATACTTGGACAGGAAGCACTCCAATTTACCACAGTCTATGTAGACGATCTGCTGATTACTTCGGAAACCTGGGAGGAACACTGTTACAGAGTAGAACATGTACTCGAGAAATTAGCAAAGAACAATATCACTCTCAAATTGGAGAAATCCAAATTCATTGCTCGAGAAGTACAATTATTAGGTTTTAATCTAGACGATAAAGGTATAACCCCATCATCAGAAAAAGTGGAGGCGATTCAGAAGTTCCCTAAACCGAAGAACAGGAAACAGTTACAATCTTTCCTCGGACTCTGTAACTACTACAGAAAGTTTCAGCATCAATATTCCGAGCTGACAGCCAAGTTTCAACCGCAATTTTCTGCAAAGAACAAATGAACCTGGGGTCAAGAACAAGATATTACTTTCCAACTCATCAAAGACAAGTTCTTAGAGATTGTTATGCTTCATCACCCGGATTTTAAGAAACCTTTATTTTTGAATTGTGATGCTAGCAACATCAGCTTAGGAACAACTTTATATCAGGAAGATGAGGAGGGTCACCATCTGGTGATTAGTTTTGCTAGTCGTACCCTGAATCAATGCGAGAAGAACTACAATGTGACCGAGAAAGAATTGCTTAGCGTAATATTCGCATGTAGTAAATTCCGGACATACATTCTCGGGTATCCAGTTACCATCCGCACTGATCATAAATCCATCTCATTTCTACGTAGGTGCAAGTTGAGTCACGGCCGACTGGCTAGATGGGTACTCGCCCTACAAGAGTACAACCTACAATGTGAGTACATCCCGGGGAAAAAGAATGTTGTAGCCGATGTGTTGTCACGCATTAATTTGGAAGACCAGACCTTTGAGGTAGAGAAGGAGAGCTTAGTCAAAATCTACAACCTTATTAAAACAAGATCCGATTTAGAAGCTTTATTGGTAAACATCCGCATCCACCAACAGTCTGACCTTAAACTAAAAAATATTATTAATCGATTGGAAGCAGACGATAACACAGTTTCTATATATTACCAGATTAACAAAGGTATACTATTCGTTAAAACAGCCTTAAATAAAGAAACATGGAAGGTGATTATTCCGAACCACATCGAGAAAGAGATCATAATCGATTACCATATAAGGTATGGCCATATGGGAGCACTGAAAGTGATACAGGCCTTAGAGGAGAATTGTCAAATAAAAAACATTAATTGAAAGGTAAGAAATTACCTAAAATCATGTAATATTTGCCAGTGCGTTAAAGTTAATAACGAAAAGAAGGAAGGTATAATGATACCAATAACATCTAAAGCGAAACTGGAAAAAGTGTTTTTAGACATCTGCGGACCATTTCCCCGTAGTGGCGGTCGACACAGATACAAATACCTCATCATAATTATGGACCATTTTACAAAGTACGTAAAGCTATATCCGGTTAATCGGGCAACCACAATAAAAGTTCTTGGAGTCATAACGGAGTTATATGTGCCAGAAATAGGAAAACCAGCTTCAATCATTACTGACCATGGTACACAGTTTAAAGGGAGAAGATGGCGGGACACATTATTATCACTTGGGATTAAAACATATAAGACGTCAGTCTACCACCCAAGTAGTAATCCGGCAGAGAGGGTCCTGAGAGAAGTGGGGAGAATCTTGAGAACGTACTGTCACAACCAACAGAAAAAGTGGCAAGAGTACTTATCAGCCACAGAGAAATTCTTAAATTTTGCTCACCATCCAGCTATAGGAATTACCCCTTACTCCGCCATGTATGAGAAACCAACACCCCGAGAGATTGAAGAAATAATAGAGTTCCCGACGAATGATGGTCGTACGTTTGACAGGGTGAAATTTTATAACAAGGTGGCCGAAGACCAAGAGAAACGGCAAGCCAAATATCAAAAGGCAATCGGACGAGTAATAACTTATAAAGAGGGAGAAAAAGTTCTGTTAAAAAACCGAGAACTACCCAGCACCCTAGAAGGGATAACGAAAAAACTATTGTTACTCTACACTGGACCATATCTCGTTGCCAAAAATAATAACAACAATACATACGAACTGAAAGAAATAGTTTCCGGAAAAGTCAAAGAACCGAGCCTCCATAAAAAAGTATTACGAAGAATGAATTCTATATAATACAATTTACCAAAATCCTAAAATAATAGTAAGATCAACTTACACAAACAATTTTGAAAGAAACCATTTGGAAATAAATAAAAAAAAAGAATTTGTGACTATAAATTAACAAAATTCTAAAGAATAGTAAGACCAACTTACACAAATAATTTGAAGAGAATAATTTGAGACGAATTAAAAAATAAAGAAGAAGAATTTGTGACTAAAAAATTATAAAAATTCCAAAATAAAAATAAGATCAACTTATAAATAACTTTGAAGAGAATAATTTGAGAATAATTAAGAAATAGAATATAAATTTCGTAATAAACTATCAAAATCCTAAAAGAATTGTAAGACCAGCTTACATAAATAATTTTGAAAGAGAATAAATTGGGATTAATAAAATAAATAGAATTTGAATTTTGAATAAAACCCGTCAAAATTCTAAAATATAAATAAGGTCAATTTATAAATAAATTTGAAGAGAATAATTTGAGATTAATTTGAAAAAGAAGAATTTTGTATAAATTCATCAAAATCCAAAAACAAGTAAGATCAACTTACATACAAAATTTTGAAGAGAGTAATTAAGAATAATTAAAAAGAAGAAGTTGTGACTATAAAAATATCAAAATTTAAAAATATTAGTAAGACCAGCTTACATAAATAATTTTGAAAGAGAATAAATTGGGATTAATAAAATAAATAGAATTTGAATTTTGAATAAAAATTATCAAAATTTAAAAATAAGTAAGAACAACTTACATCCAATGATATTAGAAAGAAAATAATTGAGAATTAAATAAAAAAAAGACTTTGAATTTTGAAAAATTATCAAAATTCTAAAAATAAATAAGACCAACTTATACCAGTGAATTTAAAAAGAAATAATTAGGAATTAAAAGAAAAAGAAGAATTTGAATTTTGAATACCATCCAAATTTAAAAAGAAATAGTAAGATCAACTTACAACTGATTATTTACGGAATTTAATTTTGAAAAAGAAAAAGAAGAATTGTATTTTACTGAAAAACAATAATAAGCTCAAATTACACAAATAGATTTGAAGAAAATAATGTGATTAATTAAGAAGGAAAATAAGAAAGAATCCAGAATAAATGTGAATATCAAACATTTGAAGGAGTAGAGAAGAAAAACAAAAAAGAATGTAATATACAAGAGAAGGCAATAATTTGGAAATAAAGAGAAGAATTCATTACTATAATAAAATTATCAAAAACTAAAGAAAAAAAAATTTTTAATATAACAAGAACAACCGATGACTAACTATTTATGAAACAATTATGGAAACAGATAATCAAGAAGGTTGATTATGATATTACTCAGTTCTGAAGAAACAAAGAAGAACAACTCATAACAAACATATGAAGAAAATGATTTTGACAAGAAAATAATAAGACATTAATGAAAGGCAAAGAGAAATAAAGACCACATGAAAAATATAATATTAATAAATAAATTTTAATGAATACAAAAGCGGATTAATAACTTTCTGAGAAAGAAAAAGAAATAAAAATATGTTTATATAATGTGATCATAACAACTTAGTTATAAAGAAACCAATTGAAAAAACTAAGTGACATAAAATAATACCATTCAAATAATTAATAAGAACCAAAGAGAAAATAATATATATAAAAAAGTATGCTATCAATGTAAATAAACAGAAGAAGATGTAATGAGAATTCAGATGAAGAAGAAAAAGTTACACCATAACTAGTAACAAATATATTAACAAAAGTTTCCAACCATAAGAAAAATGAATATATCAGACGAGCTAAAAAGTTAGAAGAAAATATAATGAGAAAAATAAATATTAAGAAGAATAACTAAGATAGAAAATGTGAGATAATCTGAGAAACAATGAAGTGAAGTACCCAAAGATATTTTTATTACTCGAAAATGAGACTATTCTATATGTAATTTTTATTCGATGACTGTCTGTAGATAATTCCAGCAGCATTATGCTTTTGAGCAGAGATGATTTGCCTCTGGACTCAATTAGAAGTGAAGTATGGCCAGCAGAGTATGTTGCCCACAGTGCCTCTCTGAACTGCCCCAACTCACATGTTAGGGAACGTTAGAGAATTAATATCCCAGGGATAAAACACGAAGTTAAGAAAAGAAAGAATATAATAATAATAATAATAATAATAATAATAATATACCTCAGAAAACACTAACTATCCAAGAAGAATCAAAGTCAGATAAGAGACTATAAAGTTTATTAAGCTCAAGTATGAAGAAGCCGATATAGAAATGGAAAGGAAAACGAAGAATAATAAATAAATAAAAAG
This sequence comes from Magicicada septendecula, assembly GCA_034769895.1. Classification (NCBI taxonomy): domain Eukaryota; kingdom Metazoa; phylum Arthropoda; class Insecta; order Hemiptera; family Cicadidae; genus Magicicada; species Magicicada septendecula. The sequence continues at coordinate 67,502,425 of CM068368.1, read as the reverse complement.
TTATCATAAGCAATTATTTCATCCATAATCAAGTCTGAAATAATCACTTCTGGAGGAGAGCAATCTGCAGCATGACAGATAATGCCAATAATTCTGAATGGTAGAATGATCAATAAAAATAAAATAAAAACATTGTTTAAATCCGAGAAAGCAAAATAAAAAATTAATAAAGAACCACCTTGAAGTATAATCATAGATTAAAGTAAAAGTTCATTTAAAACCAATGGTACAATGAGTGATGAATCATCATTAAACTGCAAAACTAAAAATGTAGAAAAAGGTAATACCCAGGTAGGATAGGAGTAGGTAAGGAAGAAACCCAAAACATGACAACATCCACAAGAAGAAAAGGAAATACTTGTATAAGGAACATGAAGAAGAGGAGGAATCAATGCAGAAACAAGAACAAGACAGCATCCACAAGAAGAAGGAGTGCTCTTATAAAAAACCCAAACCCCAAAAGAAAATGATAAACATAATCACAAATGAAAGTATAACAAAATATTAATTTCAGAAACCATGTAAAATAAATGTAAGCCAAAAGTGTATAAAGTAGAATTGAAAGTGAACCAATGTGAAATAATTATATAATACCAAAAGACAAACCTTCATTATCTTCTACAAATAGATTTCTTGATTTTAATAAAACTATAAAAATAATTAGAAATAAAATCCAAGAATGAAAAGGGGATCAGTGCAAGTTTTTGTGTTATAATAAATAAACCTTATGTGTAAATATTGCAGTTCACAAACTAAGTAAATTGTGAAATAATACAACTTTGAAGTGTTTATTTGTGTCCATGAATAATAATAAATAAAGTATTATCATGTCAGATAATACTGGTGTTTCTGTATAATAGCTGCCACTCTTAAATATACAACATTCAATAGAATGATAATACATAAAACAAGAGCAGGGCATATAAAAAGTGAAGTGTTAAAATATCATTACCCCAATATCAAAAAACAGTTTAAAACTGAAATAGAACCTAGTATAAGAAATAGAGTATATGATGGAAGGACCATGATGTTTTGTTTATTTAGAATAAGTCACTGATAATAATTAAGTATAAAATGTCAGAGTTAAATAACGTTCTTTAGTTATAAAATATTTATTGTATTACTAATAATAATTAAGTGTAAAATGTCTGAGTTTGAAAGACCATTGTTAATTTCAATTATGCATTATGTATTAAGAGTATAAATTATATACAAATTGTTCTTTTGTTAAGATAAGAAAATGTTAATTAATGTCATAATAGAATAGAAAGTCAGAGAGGGTACAAACAAAAGGTATTATTTAAAATCTTTGTATGAAAAAACTGTTAGAAATCTAGGCCAAATGTTAAAACTAAACAGCATCAAATTTGATAAAATAAGTACAGAGAAACAATTAAACTGATAGGATTTATATAAGATAAATCAATCATAGAGTCATGTAATTGGAAATATAAGTAAGAAAGATTTCGTAAAATTATAGCAAGAATTATTGTTAAAAAGGTAAATGTAAAAACTGAAAATTTAGAGAGGGGAGTCACATAGTAATGTATAATATTTTAAAAGATAACCAATTAAACTAATTACAAGAAATTAAGGGAAGATAAACCTTTTATATCAATCTGAGGTTTAATACAATCATTAATATAACATGTAACATGGCAACATTTTTGAAAAAGGACAGGAAGTGAATTTTAAAACTTACAATTTTCAAAATGAGGTAAAAATACCATTTTAGATCAAAAACTTAATAAAACCACATTATTTGGTATCAAATCAAGCAGAATGAACTGAAGAAGAAGATTATGTATTTAATAGTTAATAAATTTGAATAATAGCAAAAATATAATCAGTTATATAATGTAAAATTCTCACATGCACAGGATGCCAATAATTTTGAAACAATGGATAGCTAATATTAATTTGGCTAAGACTTTTGGACAAGACGAAGGAAGTTAATTAGTTCATTATTAGATATTGTGAAGTACACTTGACACGAGCTCTTAAGCAGATTTAACCTAGTAGCCGAGACGTAAATAGCATATAGCGACAAGCCTAGCCTGAAGTGAAAAACGCGAGTTTTGTAAAAACACATTCTAAAAGTAAATTCAGTGAAACAAATACCAACAAACACTAAACTAACTTCAAACTAGAACAGAACACAGTGAAGACACCATTTAAACGATTTAAACATTAATTCTACCCAACGAAACAAACAGTGCGATTTTTGACCTAACATACAAAAGTGAAACGTAACTTTTACAACACATTTTATCAAAGTGGAACACTAAAATTTAACCAGGAACACTCCACCAACACAAGAAGGAATAATCGCAGCAGCAGGAACGAGAAATCGCAGAGAAAGCAGTCTTTATTGAATGCAGAATTAGCGAGGTGAATTCATCCTGCATCTGAACTCGAAGCGGCCATCTTTCTTCTTCCCACAATTCAATGCAACGCTGCCTTCTCGACAGAACGGTTTGAAACTTTCTATACTCACCATTATAAATTGAATGACATATCTGTATTTTAATTTTAAGTTGATATATTTTTGTAATGTTATACTTTCAATCCTTAGCCCTTTTTCTCTGACTACCAACGAAATAGCTGTTAAAAGAACCCGATAATAAAATAATTGTAAACACTATTGATATACTCTGAGAATCGATCAATCAATCGATATAAAATCGATTAAATAAACATTATATAATAAAATTCAATAATTACTATAAAATTGAATAACCTCGTTTATTTCTATTTAATAATTAGTATAAAATATAATTTTAATTGAGCAGAAACTACCAGAATTTCACCACTTAGAAGGAAGATAACCTCCAAATAGGAAAGTTCACCTATCGATTGTTATTGGAGACAATCTTATTAACTGGCGAGAGGATTTTAAAATACAGAAAAGGAGTTAAATCAATTAAAACAATTAACAAAAAGTTTGGAACACCACAAAACAAAATTAAATAATTAATATTTAATTAATTTAAAAAAAAATAAATAAATAAAATAAAAAATATATATATAAACAACAAAAATTTTTTTTTACACAAACAAATTAACATTAAACAGAATCAATTTAAATTTGTTACAAATTGGCTCACAACAGTGGGGCTTAAAAAAAAGGAGCAGACCCAAGCAGAAGTCAACGGTTTGTAACAGATTGGCTTTTATCGCGGGGCATTAAAGAAGGCAGGACCGCGTTAAGTTACAAAGTGGCTTCCATCGCGGGGCTTAAACAAAGACTGACGTAATTACTTGTTACAATATATATATATATTATATTATGTCTACTGTGTGTTCGGGTTAAGACCCCACTGTTGTGTTCACCAATTTATAATGTAACCCCTTCCTCTCTTGTTTTAATGTGCCAATTTCTTATGAATCTTAATTTAGTATGTGTTGTAATATTGTTAATTATATCTCCTTTATCTCTCTATTTAATATAATGGTGTTAATGTGAGTGAAAATTGTGTTTATAGGGTGTGATTCGAAAATTCCGCTCAAGCCTATTCTGTGTTGAAGAGAATGGCAGAAATTTTTATTGAATTCTCCTCTCTTTAATACCTGAGAACTCCGCAAATAGCGCTGTGGTTCCCAGACAAGGGAAATTTGTAGGTTCGCTCACCCCGTACGGTGATTATTGTTTACACTCTTTACTTATCTTATTTCTTATTCACACTCCATTAAATCTTATATAAATGAGAAGATATTGAAATTCTGAAATGATTCTTTATTAATATTTAATATTTCTTGTCCAACAAAATTGTTTCTCTTACTTTAGATACGAATGGCTATAAGTCAGAAGTAATCGATTATCGATCGGATTCAAGGTTTTATATTAAATTCAGTTATGGTTTTTATAATTCTTTAAATACAGGGCGTGAAGGTTCTTTCAACTGTTAGTAAGATCAGAAAATGCATAAATAGGAATACAAGGTATTACAATATAGAGTTAAGTTTTATTAAATAATATTTAAAATATTTTTTGCTTTACCGTCCGCTCGACATCGTGACTCGATGAGGCCGTGTGTAGATAATCCTTTCGTCTTGACAACAACAGATCAGCATGCAGATGAATTTGCTCCCATTAATCTACGTTCCAAGTTGAAAATAACATTCAATTCTTGGTCCAGGGATGATGCAGAAATACCGCTCCTTTTATTCACCAATGTCCGAGTTTTGTGGTTACGTGCTTCGACGAAATTCGAATCTAATTACGTTTTTCTATTGGATTGTGTAAACTGCAAGTTCCAATGTAATTTGGTGGTTATTTTAGTTTCGGTTGTTTTAGAGGATTATATCTTTATGCAGGTATTTATTTCTCTGGTTTCGTTACTTTGTTAATTTAACATTTGTTCATTATCAGGAATTTGGCAATCCGAGTTCTTCCTTTATTTTTCGTTACTTTGTGTATCGTTTTTATATTCTCCAATTATATAATATGGTTAACTGTTAGTGGACCAAACTATTGCAATTTATCATTCATTTATTTTAACTTTCTCTGTACTTGGTATTTAAATTAAATCAATTTTTTACTGAGCATCTCTCTTAGCTAAACTCTCCTCGTTCATGTAAAATTATCCAATAATCAAATCAACAAATTCTGTATACTTTGTCGTCCCTAGCAACCATTTTTTTTTATTCTTATTTGATATTATGTGATTTTATAATCCTTTCATACAAAGTTCTTCCACTCACCAAAATAATCACTTTCTAAATTTCCATTATATCCGAATATACTCTTACTTATGGCTTGTTTACTAATTCTCATATATTTTGCCGTCTTTTACTCTTAGTCTGTTTATTTTAACAAATATTATTTTTCCATTACCAAACATTATCTATCGGTATCATTGCACTTGATGATTGGTGATGGTGTTTTTCATGATATTTTTTTATAGATTCTTGATTGTATGTTCCCTTAATTTTTTTTCGTGATAGGGTTCATTATTTCGTAAGTATTATTGTTATTATTTTTTGTTATTACATAGGGTCCTGTATATAATAATAATAATTTTTTCGTTATTCCTTCTAGAGTACTGGGTAACTCTCTATTCCTTATTAATATCTTTTCACCAACCTGGTAATTTATTGGTTTTGGATGATTCTTTTTATACTTCTTTTTTTGTTGTTCTGCCTTCTCCATTTTGGTATTCGTCCTCACGTCGTGACTGATTATAGTAGTTGTTATACTGGTGTGTCCTCGGGTAATACCGTCTCTGATTATTTTGAGGTCGGGAGTATATATAATTTACATGGTGTCTGTAGTTATTGGGTCGGTTGTCCCCATCTCCTCTATTATTCCGACTGTCGCGGTAATTATAATGATTATTACCCCGATAATTATAATTCCTCTGATTATTATTTGGGTGGTTATTCTGTGTTCTATTCGGGTTAATATTCTGATTTGGTTGATTGTGATTATTACTTTTGGAATTTGGTTGTTGGTCGTTGCCATTATATCTATGGTATTTAGAATTTAGTATTCGGTTCCGTTGATAATGGGTCTCATGTTCATAAGTTTCCAGAAATTTTGCCATGGCTGGAATAGTTTTAATTTGGCTACACATACAAGCGTTCTTTATTCCTTCATCATAATGGTAGGAGAGCTGTATTACTAAACACTCCTCTGGAATTCTGGGCTCTAAATTACGGGCCATGCATACCTTTCCAAGGAAGTATGATGTAGGAGACTGTCCTACGTTTGCCTCGTATCGACCGTTGCTCAAATTATTCCTGACCATATTTTGGGTCGACTCCGACCAATATTTTTCTCTGAATTGCTTTTTGAATTCTGTCATGTCCTGTATATCCGGACGCACCGCCGTCCACCAATTGTCGTATGTATCCTTAAACATATCATCAATCATACCTCGGATTATACTCCAACGTTTCTCTCTATTTTGTGTTATCATTTCTTCCAACCTTTTCAAAAACTCCATAGGGTTACGTTTATAACTTCGAAAATTAATTGACTCCCGGTTATCGCGGTTGGTTATATGATTATGCTGGCATGTTCTATCCCGCCATGAATCCACTTCTTCTTGGATCTGTAATTCGCGTCTACGGATTTCCTCGATTTTACTTTTATTCATACTAATTTGGCTTTCTACGTTGTTTAAATTGTCATATACCCTCTCCAGTCGTTCACCCATGTCAGTCTGTACTTGTGTAATCCCTTCCTTATTCTCCTCCCGTATTTGATGTACCTCCTGTTTAATCTTCTCGCATCTTTCTACAGTCTCCTGTTGGAGTCCTTCGACCATCGTTTTATTTTCATTTTGTATGTCATTAATTTTATTTTGTATTTCCTCACGGACCTGTATTACTGTTTCGTTGGTTTTTTCTAACTTCTCATTTGTTTCGGCTATTTCTAGTTTTCTTTCCTCATTATTTTTGTCCACTTTTTGGTTGTCACATGGATATTCTCAATTCTTTCGTTAATCTGCCTTAAATTTTCTTCATTTATTTGTAGGATCTCTTCCTTCATTTGTCTTAAACCCTCATCATTCCTGTCAAACCTTTGGTTAATTTGGATTAAGCTTTCATTGTTCCTATCGAGCCTTTCGTTCATTAGTTTTGAGGTTTCCTTAATTTTCTCATTTGTTTGTTTATTGCTTTCCTTAATGCTATCCATTTTCTCCATCATTAGCCTCATCATTTCTTGCCAATCTGGTTCTCTTCTGACTTCCACTTTGTCTGGTTGGTCCCCTTGGGCATCTTCTTCAACTATTTCCTTTTCCTTGTCCGTAATTATTTCAGTTTCTTCTTTATCGCCTGTCTGTTGTTCCATTTCACTATCTGTGACTACTTCTATTTTCTCTTCCGTTTCTCGTTTCTTCATCATCTTTTTAGACACTCCTCTGGTATGCATTTTTTGTCTCCAACAGTTGCCTGCTCGAGTTAAGTAATATTTATTAAATTATGGTTTTACTTAACTTGAGCCCTACACTAGTTGAGCGCCAATTTATAACTTAACGGGTACGTACGTCTCGTTTGAACCCCGTTCATGTGTTGATTTATATTGATAATCTATCTTTCTCTAACACCTCACGTTGTTGGACGCCAATTTATAACTTACCTTCTCGTACCTCTCTATTTCTCTTCTCTGATTATTTAATTAATGTGCCAATTTATATTGAATCTTAATTTAGTATGTGTTGTAATATTGTTAATTATATCTCCTTTATCTCTCTATTTAATATAATGGTGTTAATGTGAGTGAAAATTATGTGTATAGGGTGTGATTCAAAAATTCCGCTCAAGCCTATTCTGTATTGAAGAGAATGGCAGAAATTTTTATTGAATTCTCCTCTCTTTAATACCTGAGAAGTCCGCGAATAGCACTGTGGTTCCCAGACAAGGGAAATTTGTAGGTTAGCTCACCGCGTACGGTGATTATTTTTTACACTCTTTACTTATCTTATTTCTTATTCACACTCCATTAAATCTTATATAAATGAGAAGATATTGAAATTCTGAAATGATTCTTTATTAATATTTAATATTTCTTGTCCAACAAAATTGTTTCTCTTACTTTAGATACGAATGGCTATAAGTCAGAAGTAATCGAGTATTGATCGGATTCAAGGTTTTATATTAAATTCAGTTATGGTTTTTATAATTCTTTAAATACAGGGCGTGAAGGTTCTTTCAACTGTTAGTAAGATCAGAAAATGCATAAATAGGAATACAAGGTATTACAATATAGAGTTAAGTTTTATTAAATAATATTTAAAATATTTTTTGCTTTACCGTCCGCTCGACATCGTGACTCGATGAGGCCGTGTGTAGATAATCCTTTCGTCTTGACAATAACAGATCAGCATGCAGATGAATTTGCTCCCGTTAATCTACGTTCCAAGTTGAAAATAACGTTTAATTCTTGGTCCAGGGATGATGCAGAAATACTGCTCCTTTTATTCACCAATGTCCGAGTTTTGTGGTTACGTGCTTTGACGAAATTCGAATCCAGTTACGTTTTTCTATTGGATTGTGTAAACTGCAAGTTCCAATGTAATTTGGTGGTTATTTTAGTTTCGGTTGTTTTAGAGGATTATATCTTTATGCAGGTAGTTATTTCTCTGGTTTCGTTACTTTGTTAATTTAACATTTGTTCATTATCAGGAATTTGGCAATCCGAGTTCTTCCTTTATTTTTCGTTACTTTGTGTATCGTTTTTATATTCTCCAATTATATAATATGGTTAACTGTTAGTGGACCAAACTATTGCAATTTATCATTCATTTATTTTAACTTTCTCTGTACTTGGTATTTAAATTAAATCAATTTTTTACTGAGCATCTCTCTTAGCTAAACTCTCCTCGTTCATGTAAAATTATCCAATAATCAAATCAACAAATTCTATATATTTTGTCATCCCTAGCAACCATTTTTTTTATTCTTATTCGATATTATGTGATTTTATAATCCTTTCATACAAAGTTCTTCCACTCACCAAAATAATCCCTTTCTAAATTTCCATTATATCCAAATATACTCTTACTTATGCCTTGTTTACTAATTCACATATATTTTGCCGTCTTTTACTCTTAGTCTGTTTATTTTAACAAATATTATTTTTCCATTACCAAACATTATCTATCGGTATCATTGCACTATGGCATTATAATAATTTGTTTAATTTGAGTTTATTTATTTGTTATTATTAATTATTATTAACTTCTACTAACTCATTAGATTGTATTTAGTATTTGTTACTAATTTCTTTACCTAACCTTTCTGATCTGACTTACAATATAATGTGATTGGTTGTTAGGCCTATCATTATACCATGATCTACTTCTGAATTTAACTTGTTACTATCTGCAATATTATAGAACCTTTTATCTATTTATGATATGGTGGTATTAAACTCCTTTGGTACCTTGTTAACAATTATAGCCTTTTTATCCAAGTTTACAATTATAATCATCTTATTATCTAACTACATGTATACAAATAATTAACTTTATAAAATCTAACAAAAACTTTATCTTGACCTATGGATAACACATAAAAATGAAATTAATTAGTACTCAATTACTGAGTTCAACCACAGCTCTACAACGGTAAATTAATAACATATAATACTTAATTACCTGATATTCTATCAACAGAAAAACTTTCACTTGATAACACAAAATATAACATCATGGTCATGATAACAATATAACATGGTACAATTAATAACAAGTATTTTTGAGTAACTTAGGTCATACACTATTTACTCGTTCTCATCTATTTTAAAAACATCAATTATTCTGAAATAGTCAACATTAGGTTTTTTACAATATGTGTCAATGTCTGTTATTTACCTCTCACTGAACCTTGAGGTTTATTACTATTAACATTATTATTTGCTGATCTTTTTTTTTATTATTACCTTGCATTCTTATTACGTTTAAACAATCATGGGTTGGGTTTCTGACCTTTTTATAAGTGTGGAAAATTAATATATTTTCTTCCCTATTCTAAATTTTATCATTTTATTTATGTAACGTCGAGGACCGTATTTCTGTTACGTTACAATATATATATATTGAACAATGTAGGCGATAAAGTGCATCCCTGTCTGACGCCTTGGTTGGTCATAATTTCTGATGTTAGCTCTTCTTTGCCGGTTCCAGTGTCAATTATAATTTTAGTGTTTTTATAAAGGGCTTGTACTGTTCTAATCAAATGCATTGGATATCCTCATTTCTCCATTATGTGCCAGAGTTTGTCTCAGTGGACACGATCAAACACCTTTAGGTAATCTATGAAGGCTATGTGCGTCTCTAAATTGAATTCCCTACACTGTTGTATTATCTGCCTTAAACTGAAAACATCGTCAGTGCATGATCATCCTTTACAGAATCCTGTTTGATCTTCAAGCAATATAGTTTCAGAGATAGTTCTAAGCCTTTCATTGATAATTCTGCTGTAAAGTTTGTAAACAGCATTTAACAGACTAATACCCCTGCAATTTTCTGTCCCGTTTCTTCCACCTTTTTTAAACAAAGATATGACTAGCAGTTTTCCATTCATCTGGGATTCCATAACTAGTCCAGCACATGTTAAAAACATGGTAACATTTTTAGATGCAGGAAGAGGCCCCCATATTTTATCATTTCGGAATTGACATTGTCTAGACCGGGGCTAGACCATTTCTTGTTTTCCTCACCAATTATTCAGAAAAATTATCTTCATCTAAACCTGTGTTATATGTTTGTGTGCCATTGAAATACAGAGATTTTAGATTTTCCATATTGGCAACATTTATTATTAAGAATTACAAGTTCTATCATTTTGCCCATTAAAATATTTGGCAAGTGTGCAATATCCTTCATAAAATGTAATTGATCTGTTTCAACATTGAGTGTCTTCAACTTTTCGTATTTTTTTATTAGACTTTTTCTCTTCAATTGTTTTTGAATAAAACTCCAAATTTTGTTTCAACAATTTCTTGGGCAGTCGACAACTCTAACGTAGGCCTACCTTCATTAGGATTAGGAGTTAGAAATTTCAAAAATGAATCTTTTTGTTGATAAGCTATTTCTTCTCTACATGTAATTTCTTTTCTTTTCTCTGTTCCCAATTCATATTTCTTCATCATAAGTGACATTATTAAATATTTCTGTAATAAAACAAAATGTTATTATTAATTAAGAGTTTGATTTTATTGACATATCTTTGAATAGTGGATCCAGTCTTTTATAGACCTGAAAGCTGAAATTAATCTACTATTAGGGCCTAGATTAAACATTTTCATACTTATTTACAATTATTTATTGAACAAGAAGAATGTAATAAAAATCAAAAATATCAGTCGTTCGAAAATCAAAAACTTTGAATCAGGCTATTGCAATTTTTGACTGTTGCAACTATTTGATACTAATGTTTAATCTGCAATTTTTATATCTGGCCATCTATTGTAGTCATTTAAACGTTAATTAATTAAAATTAATAATTATGGGCCCCAAAACTGACAATTTCAAAAGTTACATGGTGGATCCGCCATTGATATCTTCAATATTTAGATAAAGAAAATGTATTGTAGAAACATACTTGAGACATACTTACAATATATATATATATATATATATTGCAATAAAACACAGGATATGGAGTTCATATAATAGGGATACTAAGGCTATAACACATTTTTTAACGGCCATAGACGTGTTAAAAATTGATTTTGTACTTTTCTTTGTAAAGTAGTCATAAGTTTTGAACCAAGCTATGTTTAAAAAAGTATTTTATGTCAAAATGTTCACAATTTTATACTCTTTTATGTCATTGAAATATTTATGTGTAAGTGTGCGGGTGCGCGTGTGATTTACATTTTATTTAATAACTTCGTTGAAAATTGACATTTCGTTCTGAAACTTGGACAGAGTATTCTCATGGTTGTAAGCTACATTTTCCATATACTCAATTCTCCACAACTATAAATTTTATGTTTTTTTATGAAATCAGTCTTCTTTTATTTTTGTTATCTCCAAGTAAATAATAAAATTTGTAGATTAAATCTAGACAGGCCTTTTCAGAATCAGACAGAGTTTCAGCCTGATTTCTGGCTATCATTAAGAAAATCTATGACGTTGATAGAATTTCCACCAATCAGAAGGTCTAAAAATTATTTGAGTCGGACACTTACAGCGTACAGATGGGTAAGTTCTTTCCGAAGTTTTACCATAGAAAGACATACTTACTGTCACGAGATTTTCATGACAAGTCGATTTTGTTAAGACTTAGGAGTTGGTTCACGGTTCGAGTTCTTCATAACCATTGCCATTATAGAACTCAGATAAGTTTAAATAGATCATACTCTAGAGCTTTTTCAGGTAGAGTGGAAGATTTCCATCTAGAGGCAAAATATCTAATGAGATATTTTGAGTTAACGCGAGAACACTTCAAGAAGCCGGATTTGTGTAAGCTTAATACACAATCTATTTTTACCCAGTTTTGATCCCTGAGATTAAGATTATTTAAGTTATAAACAATAACAGTTTCATATCTCAGTGTGTGTATGTGCCGAGACGTAGTTATTCAACGGGTTGATCTTTGGTCGACATGCAGAGTCCCAGCAGTGCAGACGAGCAGATTGTGGAGCGCCTGAAGACTACGCAAACAGTTGGAATTCTACGTACAAGTAACATATATTTAAAACAAGCCAATAGACTTATTTATTGAAAGACAATTCTTTAATAAACAATATTATATTAAAATGCCATAAGACAATAGTAAATTTTAATGTGTAATGAATAAAAATTTTCCTACCTCCAGATATAGACTTTGTTGTAATAATTTCAATGTTACCTATCTGTGCAGTTTTAATTTGTATCGTTGCAATATATATATATATATATATATATATATATATATATATATCAGCAGTATTTAATGTAGGTTCTTGTTTATTCTTTTATTGCACTGGTTGTAAATAATTGTTGAGATTGCAGTCACTGTCACTTTACTTTAATACCACTTATAGATTAACAGTATCTGTTATGTCTGAATCAAAGATTCAAATAAATTAAATAAACACAAGCACAACAAAGATGTGCCATCAAATTATAGAGGTGTAAGGTTGATAAATACAACTTACAAGTTATGTGGACAAATTATTAATGAAAGACTTTGATCTGTCTTGGACATTTTACTTCTTGAAAACCAGGCAGGACTTTGTAAGGGCCAATTATGCATTTATACTGTATACTCTTTGAAAATATTGATTGGAGACATGCCTTGCCTTCATTGACTATGAGAAAGCATTTGATAGAGTTGACAGATCCATTCTACGCAACATTATGTGTAAGAGAGGCTACCCCAAATATCTTGTCAACATTATAAACAGATTGTATTATCTAATAAGAAAGTTGTGTTAGTGGTTATAATCACAAACAGAATTATCACTGTTGCACACCACTGTAGAAAAATTATCAAATTAGCGATTTCAAGCTTCACAGCTCATCGTCAGATCAGAAAAATGAGCTGACCAGATTTTTCCGATCTGACGATGACCTGTGAAACTTGAAAGCGCTAATCGGAATAATTTTTCTATAGTGGTGGGTGAGCAACAGTGATAATTCTGATTGAGATTGTATTATTGTACAAGAATAGTATTGTCTACAGAAAAGGATTTGACAAAGGGGATTTAGATTAATCAGGGGGTGTATCAAGCTGTATAATCGTATCTCCAATTATGGTTAATATCTACAGGGTGTTCACAAACGGTCATCCAATATTTTGGTAACGTGTTCCTTACATAATTACAAGAAAAAACGTTCCTGTAAACATAGGTCCAAAAACGTATAGTTTTCCATCTGTCCGCCATTTTGTATTTTTTAAGGACAATTTTGTTTCTCAAGAATGGAGCAAGATATTCCAATGAAATCTGGTACATGTTACCTCAGTAACATAATCTACAAAATAAAATTTTTTTGAAAGTGAAAATTTTACATTCACAAATTTCAAAATGGCGGCTTTTTAAATCAGTCATATCTCACAAACTATTAGTTTTATGGAATAATGTTCCATTAGATAAAATCTTAAGCATTATTTTGTGAACAAACTGATACCTTATTTGTTACAATCCGATCTCAAACAATCGAGTTATGATGGAAAATGGGGGATAAAACTATTTGCCAATAATTATTTTGTAGTTTGATGTTTGACTCACACTAACATTTTCCATCATAACTCGGTTGTTTGAGATCGCATTGTAACAAATAAGGTATCATTTTGTTTATGAAATAATACTTAAGATTTTATGTAATGAAACATTATTCTATAAAACTAATAATTTGTGAGATATGAATGATTTAAAAATTTAAACAGCCGCGTTTTTGAAATTTGTGAATGTAAAATTTTCACATTCAAAAAAATTTTATTTTGTAGACTATGTTACTGGGGTAACACGTACCAGATTTTGTTAGAATATCTCACTCCATTCTCGAGAAATAAAATTTTCCTTAAAAAATACAAAATGGCGGATAGATGGAAAACTACATTTTTTTGGACCTATGTTTACAGGAACTTTTTTCTTGTAATTATGTAAGGAACACGTTACCAAAATATTGGATGACCATTTGTGAACACCCTGTATATACTGATGACATAGAATCCATAGTGGCTCCAGGAATAAAAATAAATAGTAGAACATACTTGAATACAATACTGTTTGCGAATGATTAAGCAATCATCCAAAACAATGAATGCATGCTCCATAGATTGATGTTTCAGTTAGAACAAGTCTGCTTGAATTACAAAATTACAATTTCTGTGCTGAAGACAAAACTATGATTTTTATGGGTAAATACCCCCTGAAAACTAAAATTGTATTAGATAATAAGATATTCATAATTACTCAAATTTTTCTTGTTATTTTATATTATTATTAATAATAATAAAAAACTTTTAACAAGAATATATTTTATTTTGTAACTTACATATGTTTCGATATTAATCCAACTATCATCATCATATATCTACAAATATTTGTATCTGATGATCAGGGCCGGCCCCAGCGCTTCTGCCGCCCTGTGCAGTATTTATGAGTGCTGCCCCCCTTTCCTATTTTAACTCTGAACACATTCACGCACATTAGGCCTACTCTAAAGGCACGCCGATTGCCTTCAAATGACGACTACGAATGTTAGCATTGTTGTGTTTATCAAATAACTAGAAATTTCGCGTTTACGTTTTGGCGAACGGCTACAATAAAAATTGTGGAGACAATACAAGGAGTCATGAGACAATAAAAATGTATGTCTTTGTGATGACTTAAAATTAAAATACTAACTAAAATTCATTATTATTGAAATATAACAAAAGTAATGTATCATATACTTTAGTTAAAAAATACTCGTCTAGCTTTTGCACTGGCAAACTCCTTTATGACTTCGTTGTAATCAAGTGATTCAGCTAATTGATGTTCTGTAGATATAGTCGCCAGACCACTCAGGCAAGTCTCGGACATACTCGATCTGAGATAAGTTTTGAAACCTCCCCCTTTTTTTTGAGGGGAGTTTCTTAAATTTTAAGACTAGACACATGGTCTAGAAGGAAGCATAAAATGCACTGAGCTCAGTGTGACAGGACTTGCAAAGAGACTCCATCATTAACATAACAACCTTTTATTTAGTGTTTGATATTGTTATACAATATAGTGTTACATGATATTGTTACATGTTACACAGGTAAATGTCAAAATTTTATATGGCCATTCCAATTAACACCAACACTTATAGCGAATTCCACGAGTGATATATCAGCAATTAATATCTGTGTATATCAAATCTCATGTGGCCTCTCAACAATCAACATTAACATTTATAGTGAATTTCACAAGTGACACATTAGCAATAAATAGTTACATTCATTTAAAACTCCATGTGGCTTTTTAACCATTAACAAACAACATGCATATTAAATTTTACAAACATCTCAACAATTAATAATCTTTTTCATATTAAATCTTTATGTGCGTTCTCAGCAATTAATAAATAATATTCACAGTATATTTTACCAGTGCCATACCAGCAATTAATAATTATATTCACATTAATCTCTATGTGCCTTCTCAACAATTAATAAATAATACATATATGGAGTAAGTCTCATGAAATAATTTAACAGAGACAACCAAGTGCTCACCACGGTTGCAAATATGAACAGCCTGACTGGAACCCGAAAACAAGAACTCTTAATAATAAATGTGACCAAATTAATAATCAAAAAATATCAGTAAATGCCTCTTTCTTATATACAATTTACTATAGTTAAGCCCAATTCCAAATATGACCGACAGCACCCCGCATGCTTTAACTATGAAGAACTTGCACTAACGTGTACCGGTGGAATGAAAGCATTAGTGAAATCAATCATTAATTACCAAAATGGAAAATACGGATTGTCAGTGAAAGTCGCCAGCTTAAGAAAACTATAAAGCTTGTAATAAGTAAGTGTGATATATTAAAACATGAGCACAAGATACACAGGTTTGGCAGATCATGAAAGCGTATGTTATATTAGGGCCACCAGATGTAAAAAAATCAGTGCTTAAAGATAAAAGAACAATCAGTCTGTAAATGCTTGCTGGCCCCGCAAAACAATTATCAACATTATTAATAAAGATTACATACTAAAGCACTAGAGACTAACTTGGTGCATCATGAAATGGCATGTTCAGTTCTGATCACCGGTTGTGCTAACTTCAAGTAAAATAAAAAAAAAAGGAAATGTAATTTTGCGTTTATCACAGTAATTATTTATTCACAGCAAAACTTGTGTCGCAGAGGTCGAGTTTGAATAATTGAAATCGTTCACCTGGAGTTATGATGTTACCGGATGATGCTGATAAATGGCTGTTGCAGCTCCATGGTGTCCAGCTGTCTGCTACTTCAGAGTTGTGAGGGTTAATTCTAATTCGGTGTAATTCGGGGCCCGTTGGTGTGTGTCCGACGGCGAAAGGAGAGCCTGTCAGCATTGCTCGGTTGATGGTGAAAGATGGAGTCATCACCATCAGATTGCTCCCAAAAACTCTTGGCTGGGCGGGAACCCTAAAACACTTTTTTTCTGTAGCACACCGTCACACAAAAAAAAATAAATCGACTCCTTTTTGCTCGACCTTAACCCCACACATACGCACCATTCAATCATGAGCACCTTATACTTGCAATTCAATGAAGTTACCTACACGTGCATTAATTAACAATTAAATTGTGCCACTGCAAAATATCATGATTGTCTCTTATTTAAACAACAGCTGTTACAATTTCCATAACATAATTTACTTTCATTTAAGACTTCGCCACGTGGCTTAAGTTACGTGAATTTCTGTCAATGTATTGCTGGTTTTTGTTAAACATTTCTTCCCCACATTTGCTTTACAGAATATCAATTAACAACTACAAATAGTTTATGGATTTTATTTTTAACTTAGCATTCAACATATTACTTGAAAATTGCCACATGGCTTGAAATCAAGAATTAACCAGCTCGGATCACACACACATTTTTTAATCCCACTTCATCCAAACAATAAATATACTTTAACACATTTCCCCTTTATTAAGTGACAATTAAATAACTAAAGAAGCTTACCAGAGGCACTTTATAGTTCTACTCGCCCATGATAGAGGATGAACAATGAACACATTATAAGAACGATTTATTCCGCCGCCTACCTGTTGTCACGATGCCTGAATTTGGACTGCCCCAGTTCAGCGGTTCAGCACTGCGAGCACCACATGCTGAACAGCTGACCAGCGTTGTTTTTTACGTTCGGCAACAGATAGCGTACAACTGCTATTCACGGTTCACAGTGGCAGCGACAGTTCCACACGCAATAGTAGACGACGGCAGCCCGCGCGGAATATGGATGGGTTAAAAACAATTAGCGTACACCGTGGGATTCTATTTTAATTCCCACGGCACAGTTTGAGCTTCGAAAATGTCAGGTTTACGTTCACGAGTTTTCGATTCTTCGTTAAACTCCGCTGACTTTATACATAAAGTAATTCTTACTGATCTTACATATTGTGCTGAAATTAAGTGAATAATTTTATTTTTTCCCTCAATTTAAAAACTTAACAATTCGGAATCTGCCCCCCTTTAAAATTTGCCGCCCTGGGCGGTGGCACGGTTCACCCCTGCCTGGAGCCGGGCCTGCTGATGATGATAGTTGGATTACTATCAAAACATGTCCATTTTACAAAATAAAATATATTCTTGTTAAAAGTTTTTTATTATTAATAATAACAGACAATAAGAGTATATAGCACATGTCACAGTTCCGCTATTTTAGTTGTGACATATTGTTCATTATGTTGATCATAATTTGGCCAAATTTAGTCAGTGTGTGGTACAATTCATCAAGTTTATGGGACAAAACAAGGTACAAAATATGGTACAAAACAAGGAATGAGACTCAACTAAACTTTTGTAAGGTAGTGGCTGTGCTAGTGTTGTTGTATGGTTCTGAAACTTGGGTTCCAGTGAAGATATGTCTGAGCAGTGGTGTAAATACGGAGGGAGGATAGAGGGGATCAATCCCCCCCAAAGGAAATAAATAAATAAAAATTATTAATTATGATTTACAGAATCCTAGGTAAAGTAATAATTTTGATAAAAATAAACTTAAGACGTTTGAATAAAGCGTTGTTTTTCCCAATCAAACGTCTTGACTTTATTTTTATCAAAATTATTAGTGTACAAGTCCAAAACAATAAAATCGAACTTTGTTTTCCAAATTTCCGCCTTATATAAAAATCCCTCCTTAAATAAAAATACTTACAATTACCTTTTTTACCCAAAAGTTACATAATTCCTTCGTTAAGAAATAAATCGCAGCATAAACAACTAATAAACGACCTTGTTTACAAGTCCAAAACAATAACATCAAACTTTGTGTTTTTGAAAAGTCCCTCCTTCGAGTCGCAGCCGCAGAGGAACCGCACATGTGAAAGCACTCTAAGCCTGCGGTGCCATTCGGTCATTGTACTTGTCACGTGATATTCGGTCAGCGAATACTAGGCAAACCTAACCTCTTTAGTCCAGTGCAGTGGTTGATATTGAGAAGTTCAGCGTCTGCGTTGATACCGTACTGATTTGTGTTTGTGCAACTGTAGTTTTTATTTATTTTATTTTTTCAGAAGTTCGATTTTGCTTTGTGGAATTATAACACTGTGGTCTAACTATTTCGCTCTAGAACTATGTCAGGTAAACGAAAAGGCCAGTGTTTAATATCTGATCTTTTTAAGAAAAAGACAAAAGAAGACGATTCTTCAAATGTACTAAAAGTAAACCAAGTGTTTCTAGTCTTCAATCAGAAAGTTTACCTCCATCGGGTCTCGTAAGAAGGCCTACTGTGAGTGAGGTTAAGCCGATTGAAGTAACGCCTGTGAATCATGGAAAGTCGTTTAGTCCTTATGACATAGGGCTGTTTTTACATAAACCAGTGCCAGACGAAGAAAAAATAACCGTCCTTCAGAACTTTTGGCAGCCGTCAATCACATACCAGGTTCCTGTTTTGGAAAAGTTCCAAAAACGTAAGTTGAAATTTCAGTTTTTATGGTTTAATGAGTTCCCTTGGCTAGTGTACTCGGAAAAAGAAGAGGGAGCTTTCTGTAAATATTGTTTCTTGTTTGCTAAACATGGGGCAGGTGTAAACAGCCAGGAGCTTGGTTGGTTCTTTAGTTAAACACAAATTTGAAAAAAGCTAAAGAGATTTTTAGGAATCACTCTTGTACAGATTATCATAACAACAGTGTAATTGACTTCAAAAATTTGAAGAAGACCCTAGAAAATAAGTCTGTTATGATTGTCAATCAACTGGATAATGCACGTCATGCTCCAGTAATGAAAAATAGGCACAATTTGAAACCTATTATTGAAAATATTGTGTTATGTGGGCGGCAAGAACTTGCCCTAAGAGGCCACAGAGAGTCTGGAAATATTGAAACAACTTTCAAGTGCGCGGATAAAAATGAAGGGAACTTCAGAGCTCACTTAAGATATAGGAGCCGAGGGGACAAAAAGTTGCAAGAAATGTTGGATGGAAGTGGGAAAATTAAGTACCTTTCGCCCCTTTTACAAAATGAAATAATGTCATCTTGTAACTCTGTTATGAAGAATAAACTTGTAAAAGAAATAAATGACGCTCAATATTTCTCAATTCTTGTAGGTGAGACGTGTGACATTTCAAATATAGAACAAATGTCACTGTGCGTTCGGTACGTGGTTTTTGAAAATGGTAGCCACTGTGTAAAAGAGCACTTTTTACAGTTTGAACCAGTTTCTGACTTAACAGGCAAAGGTCTAGCTTCCACCATATTAAGTAGTTTGGAAAGTTATGGTATCAATTTAAATAATTTAAGAGGACAGGGATATGATGGAGCTGCTAATATGTCTGGTAAATACAACGGTGTTAGCAAAATTGTGCAAGACCAGCACCCTTTAGCTGTTTATGTCCACTGTGCAGCCCATTCATTGAACTTAGCTGTATCAAGAGCCTGCGAAGTTCAAGAAGTCCGGAACTGTCTTGGTACAATTGAAAAATGCTATACATTTTTCAATACACCCAAGAGGCAGGAAGTTCTTAATGACGAAATTGAAAAATCAGAACTTGACCCAAGAATCAAAACTTTAAAAAGACTGTGTGCTACACGTTGGGTTGCAAAGTTTAATGCAGTTCGGGATTTTATGCACATATTTGATTTTGTGGTAGAGGCCCTTGACACAATTTCCTCTTGGAAGGACAAGGACGGTTGTGAATCCATCAACTTGAAATGGGCACTGTTAAATACTGAGTTTTGTGTTGCTGTACACGTTATTGCAAACGTGTTTGCTTTTGGGATCCCATTGTGTAAGGAACTTCAAAAAGAAAATTTGGACTTAAAAGAAGCTGTTTCGTTGGCCAATATTTGCCAATCAGAGTTGCAGCTCATGCGTAAAAACACTGAAAAAGAGTTCCATAAAATGTTTACCCAAGTCAAGGCTGTAGCAAGTGATAATGGAATTGACTTAAAAATTCCTAGGACGTGCAAAATACAAAGAACAGAAGTAATGCACCATGCACATCCCAGGATAATGCTGACGTGAGTATAAGCCTACTGGACAGAATTGAGCAGCATTTCAGAATACACTTATTTGTGCCATTTCTTGAATTTTTCATTTCACAGTTGGAAGAACGATTCAAGAAACATAAATCAATTTTTGAAGGATTCCAGTGTTTGTTTAGTTCTGAACTAACAAATAATTGCAAAATCAAATTGGAGGCTTTGGTCCAGTTTTATGCTACTGATGTGTATTCTATTAGTGATGACATTTTTGTTGAACTGAAAGTATGGAGGAAAGAGGTTGAAAGAACTGGAAACAAGGAAGTTTTGAAGTCTGCTATAACCAGTCTCGATTCATGTGATCCTACATTGTATCCTTCTATCTACCATCTGTTGAAAATTCTGTGCACGCTGCCTGTGACGACTTGTACTCCAGAGAGGTCCTTTTCGACATTGAAGAGAATAAAGACTTATCTCAGGAACCCTACTGGATAAGTAAGTGTGGAGATTTTATCTCTTAATTATTATATGAATTTCTGTTTTATTCATTTATTCATGCTACTTTTAAGGGAAAAAGGAATGTTGCAAAGTAAAATAATTCTTGGATTTCGTTGTCCATGACGTGTCCGTTACTTAACTAAATATCACTATTAAATTAACAACTCGGAACACTAGGTTTTTATATAGTTTTTTATATAAGGCTAACCTTATAGCATAAAACTTTATGCTTTTACTTATAAAAAACCTAGTGTTCCGAGTCGTTAATGTAATAGTGATATTTAGTAAAATAATTGTTTTTTGCTACATTTCTTGCAAGAGAATTAACTTGTTATAAAATTGATTAGTTTTGAAGAGTTGTTTCACTGCAATAAAGTTCAAAAAAACCTTAAATTATTACAACAAATAACAAGATAATAACAATAAACAATGATGAGTAAGTAACTGTTATATGTTATGTAAGTTTACTAGCTACATTTTTGTATATTATTATTTTTGTAGCTACAAAAATGTAGCTAGTAAACTTACATAAATATAAGCTAAACCATTTAAGAACTAGAAAAGCTATCAACATCAGCTTATTCTTAAAAGTTACCTATCTCAAAAACTGAACCTTTTTATTTAATTACAGGCAAGACTGAATGGGCTTGCGATGCTTTCGATTCATCGAGAGATAAAAATAAGAGTTGATGAGATCATAGAAGATTTTGCTAAGAAACCCAGGAAGTTAGATTTTGTCCTGTAATCTAGCTGCTACTCAAAGTATTAATTATTATTAATGTATGTTAATAAACACGTTTAAATACAAAGGTCAGTGGTTTATATTCATTTTAAACATCTTCTCTAAAATATGTATACTTATACTTATACTGTATTTAACATTTTAGGATCATTAGTAGTTAACTTAACTGTTATTACTCTTTTACTCTATAAAGTCCTTTAGTTCGAATTTTTTTAATAATCAAACCACCCAACACAACATAAACATGCGGCCTTCAACCATATACTCCATAGACTAACTAAAATACCCTTAAATAAACAAGATTACACCGACGAACTCAACACAATAAAATACATAGCAATCAAAAACGGTTACAACCCTAATTTAATAAACACACTACACAAAAGCATCAAAAACAAAAACAACAAAACACAAAATACCATCAACACACAACACAATAAATACATCACACTCACATACCACAACTCCTACACACACAAAATCGCCAACACATTCAGAAAACACAAATACAAAATAGCATACAGAACAAGCAATACCATCAAAAAACACATCAATAATACAAACACAGACATAGACAAATATAACAAAACAGGTGTTTACAAATTAAATTGTAATGACTGCAATAGTTTCTACATAGGCCAGACGGGAAGATCTTTTTCATCCCGTTATTCTGAACACTTAAAAGCTTTAACCAACAACAATATACACTCCGCATTTGCCACACACATACACACAGAAAACCACAGTTACACCAACATACACACTAATCTTGAAATTTTACATTACATACCCAAAGGTCGAAAACTCAACACAACTGAACAATACGAAATATATAAACACCACACAACACAACCAAACAACATACTCAACGATCAATTACAATATAAATCACGTACACTTTTTGACACAATTATACAAAAAACAAACATTAAGTTGAATCCCCGCGCCAATCCCCTTCCTCCACACACCACCCCCACTACACCTTCCACACAACAACCGTTACAAAATGATGGCAGTCTGTATCAAAGCTGAAGAAGGCGGATACGTACGCCGAAATGCGTCCAACGAAAAACAGTAAGTTTCACAAGAAAAAGTTCATTTTTAGATAAGTGTTTTTTAATAAGTTTTGTCAACAAAATTAAAGTAACTTAATATATAACTTTATAAAGACTGGTTTTCAATCTTGTGTACAAATATTTAACTATCATACTCCTTTACTTACAAATTTATTTTATATAAGATTTTGCTACTCTATAACTTAAACAAACTGTTTAGTGTGTGTCAGTAAAATCTAATATCTAGCACAAATCGTTTATGATATTTTCTCTTAAAACTAGCACCAGTAGGCTCTAAAATGTTGATTTGACAGGTCAATTTTTCAAATTTTTCCGGGGGAGGACCCAGGAACCCCCGGTAGAGTCTCCTACAAACTAGACGGTCCCCCCCCCCAAAAGCTAATCCTATTTACGCCACTGTGTCTGAGTAAGATACAGGTACTTGAGATAAGATTATCGCCACTTGTTAGAGGCTGCACATGAAGAGATAATCTCTACAATGAAGACACATGTCAATAGTTAAATTTTTTTTAATATCTGAGACTCCATTGTGGAAAACAAAGAGAGAGATGGAATGCTCATCTGAATTGGATGCTGGGTCCCAGGTTGCCTAAAGAAGTTTGGCAATACAAAGCTATGGGACAAAAAAGTATCGGGACACCTAGGAATCGTTGGTGAACTGGATGATTTCCTTTGGGACTGGAACAAGCAATTCACCTATTCCATGATGGAAAAGAAGGAGACAGTGATTTGAATCTATGCAATTTTATGTTTCATGGGGTAATTTTTATGATATTTTATGGTAAGTTTACTGCCAAAAACTGCATTAATATTAAATGTTTATGCTTATATACAGTTGTATTATTATTCGTAATTAAATTAAGTTTAAATTTTGTAAAATTTATATGATCATTTTAACTGTATATTTTGATTAGATTCATTATTAAATGTATTTTTAAAATAGCAAATTTCATTGTTTCTTTTGTTTTCATGTCAAATTGTATTACGTTGCTTTTATGGTCTCCTAAACCATTATCAGTTTATATGTTTGGAGTCTAGTTATCAACTTTACACACACACACATGCATATTGTAGCATGACAGATTATCCACTTAAGAACGAATAAAATATGATCATAAATAAATAACTATCAAAGAAAAATCCAAATGAAAACAAATAAGTATCGCAATAAAATACTATCATAACTTGAAAAAGTAAAAATAAAGAAAAAACCACTATGCAACAAAAATGTGTAACGAAAAATAAACCCCAAAAACTAAAATAAATTAAGGAAAATACCCAGGTAGGATAGGAGTAAGTAAGGAAGATACCCAGAAAAACAAACGTACATAATAATATATATGGTAATGAAGAAACCAAGAATGAATAAAGAAGATACCCAGAACAAACCAAAATACCTAATAAACAGGAATGAGTTGGAAGATACAAGATAGTAGGAGGAAAAGACTACAACAAATACCCAAAAGAGACCCAGTAAGGAGAAAACCAAAACCCCAAGGGAAATTAAATGTCACAAAATGAAAGTATAACACCCAAAAACAGAAATAATGTAAAACAAATGTAAACAAAAGTGTTTAGGGTGATAAGTAAAAGTGCACCCAGGAAAGTTATTGTATAATGAATAAAAACAAATCTTAACAGTCCCTCATAAATAAATATTTTGATAATATAAAACTATAAAACTGATTAGTGATAGTATCAAGAATTAGCAGGAGACAAGTGCAAGTTATTCTATTGTAGTAAATAAACTTCAAGAAAGTGCATTAAATGCTTACACTTAATAAAGATGTACCTTTAAACAACTTGAAGGTTTAATTCAACTTCATGAATACTATTTAATAAAATAGTATTATGAAAGGCAAGGACTAATGTTTCTAATAACGTGCCACTCTTTATCTAATAACATTCAATGAAATGAGTAAGATAAATAGAGAGCAGGTGGGTAATAAGTAAAGTGACAAGGGATACATCCCTAAAAGAAAATAAACTAAAAACAGATAAGACTGCACACCAGTAATTTTAAGAAAGGTTTAAAAATGAAGAAACCAATGTGTTATGTTTCTAGTTAAATCAATGACCTATATACATAAATGTTGAAATAGAGAGTAATGTTATAATGTTCTAAAAGGTTTATTATGTTTAATAGTTTTAATCAAGAATACAATGTCTGAGTGTGGATACCATTCTTTTTTATAAAATGTTTATTATAAGTTACTAGGATTAATCACGACTAAAGGTCTGAGATTAAATACCACTTTTTAATGTCAAATAATTGTTATGAATTAATAGTTTAAATTCACTACTAAATGTTCTTGTAGTAAAGTAAGGAATTGTTAATCAACATTGTATTAGAATAGAAGGTCAGAAAGGGTATAAACAAGCTGTATTATTAAAAAACTTTGTATGTAAAACCAGACAAAATCTAGGCCAAATGGTAAATATAAACTACAATATAATTGATGAATCCAGTCCAGTAAACTAGTTAAACTGATAAAATTTATGTAAGGTAAATCAGTCACAGAATAATATAATGTAAATTATACTTTAAAAAGATATTGTAAAAAGATAGGAAGAATTATTGTTAAAATTGCGAATGTAATAACTGAAATTTCAGAGTGGGGAGTTATAAATTATTGAATAATACTTAAAAGGATAACCAATTAACAAAATTACAAGAAATTAAGGAAAGCTAAACATTTTATGTCAATCTGAGATTTAGTACAATCATAAATATAATATATAAAATGGCAAACATTTTGGAGAAGGACAGGAAGTAAAAATAAAAGCCTACTTTTTCAAAATAAAAGAAATATAGCATTTTAGATAAAAAACTTTGTAAAACTATCTTATTTGGTATCAAATCAAACAGAATGAACTAAAGAAAGAGATTATGTATTTAGTATTTCATAAAAGTAAATAATAACAAAAATATATTCAGTGATATAATGTAAATTGCTACATGTAGCGGAAGCCAAACAGATTTTAAAACAATGTATTACTAATATTAAATTGGCTAAACCGTTCAGGAGACGAAGGAAATGAGAACAGTTAATTATTTGACTTTGTCGAGAACACTTGATGCGATTTGTGCTAAGATTAACCTATATAGTAGACAAAAATGGCGATAGGTCCGTAAGCCTAGTCTAACGTGAAAATTCGTAAATTTATAAATTTTGAACTTAAACTTAACTTCAGTGAGAACATTTAATAACACAAGTAAACTAAAATGATACGGAACAGTAATTGAGTGAAATAAGAACTTAAACCTACACCATAAATAATTCTTAATAACGAGACGAGAAGTGCCAGTTTCAACCTTATTGAACAAAGTAAATTAAACATTATCACACATACTTAATCGAAGTGAAGCACAAGACACTGAACCAGAACCATTCTACTAACACCAGAAGGAATAATCACAACTGCGGAGACGAGGAAACATTGAAAAGGCACCATTTATTGGAAGAAATTTTCACCGAGCAGTCTACGGTTTAACATATGCAGTCCAGGAGCCGCCATCTTTATTCCCACAATTCAAAGCGAGCTTTACCAACGTAATCACACAGACTTCACTGGTTCGAATTTTTATCTTTAATAAACATTATATATTCATTAATAACTTGTAATTTTTAATTCTTAAGCTTTTTACTTGTAAGTGTTATACTTTCCTGACCTTACCCTTCTCTGACTATATATAAGATAACCGTTCAAAGAACCGAATAATTAATAGAAAATACAAATGAAAAAAATTAATCGACAAGCCCTGAGAACGAGTCGATACTACTGTTGATAATCGATTAACAATCGATACTGTATACAATTGTTAATAAATTTAAAATTTCTGCAATTTGGTTTAAATTTATTTATAAATTTAATAAATAGAATAAAAAACAAAGATAAATTGAGATCACGGACTATCCGAAAGGCGGCCTTTACCAAAGAAGAAGGAGAATACTCAATTAAGAAGAAGAACCGTCTATCGACTAGTGCTGGAGATAATCCAATTAACGCGGAAGTTAATTCTAAAACTTCAAATTAATACAATTAACAGAAACAGAATTAAAAGAGCAGAATTTTTACACTAACTCATTACGAAATTTATTTCCTAAATACAGACAACAAAACCAATTAAACAATATTTAAAAAAAAAATTAAAATTACCAAAAATTTTTATTTTTGGTAAAACACAAATACATTATTTTGTAACCATTACACAGATTTTGTTACAATATACTTTCTTGTGTAATGGAGATGGCCCATATCTTGTGCTCTAGGATCCTGCGATATATCCTTATAAAGAGACAAACTGCTTAAGTACAAAGTATCTGGGCATTAGCAAAAAACACAAGTACAAAGCAATGCAATCTGTCAGGACTGGAAATGTTACAATATTTATAATATTCTTGTCAATAAAAATATTCTTGTGTTAGAAGTGTTGGTAAATAATAATTTGACACAATATTTATTTCCTCTCTGTAGTTTCTTCTGTTGATGAGGTAATATACATGCTTATTTTCATCGTTATCTCTCAAGTATGATGGAGAGGAATCAGCTAAATACTTTCTAGTATTCTTCAATTCATGGGAAATTTACTGATCCCAATAATTCTCATTTGAAATCACTTACTATTGTTCATACAAAATGTGTATGAGTTTTATCAAAATTATTTAACATTTTAAGATAAGATTAAAGATAAGTTTTTTTAACAAAATTTGTAGAATAAACTTCTCGAAAAATCTCTGTATTAAAATAAATTAATTCCAATACTTCATAGTACCAATTGATATGAACAGTGTAGATTAAAATTTATGTCTGGTGATGTGCTTGTATGTTAGCAAGTCAAGCTTCATAATCACGTGCACGCGTCCTGTGTAACACATTCACACCGACTGTTTCTTGTAGGTTCTATTTTCATCATTAGTGATTTCATACAATATTTCACCAGCAATGTTAACATGACTACTAATATAAGGTCATGTTATCACTACAGCATTAGGTGTCACATAACTATTTTGTCATAGTTTCTTCTTTTGTTATTGATCACAATGGTAGTGTCTTATTCTTGAGAAATATCGCAGCGGTTAATAATTCTAATCCTGAGAAATAATTATATCAGATGCAAATCCAAAGAAGTGAAATTGTCATTTTCTTTCAATACACTTTATAACTGTTCAGAATTTTTTAATATTTAAAACTAAAACTATCCTTTCTGCCCGAAAATAAAATAGTTTTACTTTTTAAAGGACTGTGGAAAATATTTTTACAGGATTAGGAGAGGAGAATTTCCTTGATTACCTTCCCCGTCGAAGTGCCCTCCCACACACAACACACACACACACTCACACACACACAATAACGCAGGACTTTCTTTAAAAATTGTACAGATAACAAGACATAATGACAGATATAAAAAATAAGTAACATGAAGGCCGCTACTCACAAAGTGAACAACCACTGTATCAGATAAATTGACCCATACACTTTGTTTGCTCCAAGAGTTGTCCTGGTGACAACAAATTGTTTGCGTAATGAATACAACTGCAGGCTGCAAAACATAAACTTTGCAGGCTGCCTCAAAATGTTTGCATCAATACCATGTTGCAGTTATCTGGGAAATGAATGTTTTAACAACGTTTGATAGTGAATGAGAGACAGTTGAAACATGCAAATAAATTGTGTCAACAAATGTTTTTGGAACAGATAGTTTACGGCGGGGGGACAATGTACTCTTTCACTCTCCTGGTAAAAGATATCTATACTTATATCTTATTAACAGTACAAAATATTTCAAAGAGACATTTATGTGTGAAATAATTATTGTTAAGCCTTCATAGGAACACAATAGATTTTATTTTCAATTGGATATAAATTAGTTACAAAATAATTATATACAATTATTTATAAATTACTAACAAACAAACTGGTTTCACAAGACAAAGAAGTTTTGTTTTACATATCCAAGTGTGTGTGTGTGTGTGTGTGTGTGTGTGTGTGTGTGTGTGTGTGTGTGTGTGTGTGTGTGTGCGTGTGTGCGCACGTGCGCATGCGTGTGATATGGTACAAAAGTAGACTGGTCATATGGCATATGAACTGGTGAAACTGAGTTTCACAGTGGCAATGTGAAATACAATGTATAACCTTGATTAACCACCAGTGCAACACTCAACTCCCAAATATTAACACTTGCCAGTCTACAAAGATTTGTATCAGAATGTTATATAACACACACACACACATAAAACACTTGTAGCTACAAATTTGTTTCTTGATATTTAGCACTGTATGCTAAATACATTATTACAGGTTACATTGTATTTAAGTACATTCTATACAGTTAAGTAAAAATTACTTAATTATTACGAATTACTGAAAAAAAAACTAGTAAAATGCTCAATACTTGTATAACCTAACTTGTAATTTATATAATATTGAATCAAGTTAAGCAAATAAATAGTTCATAGTTGTGAATTATTTATTAAAAAAATTATAAATGTGAAGTGAAAATGTTAATTTACATAAAGATTTAATGCAATTTGAAACAGTCAAGGATGAAATGGATTCAGTAGTGAATGTGACTCCCCCCCCTCACCGCTGTGAGGATGGAACTGGCATTGGTGCCTAATCCATGATGATGACAATGATTAGGACGTTAAAAGCATATAGTTTTACAAAGGGCTCCCCCATCTCTCTCACCCCCTCACTCTCCTCCCCTCTCGTACTCTGACATTTAAAAATACATACAAACAGTACCTCAAATGAGAGTAGGACAAAAAGGATTGTTGTTGTAACAAAAGTGTTATAACAAAAGCTATATAATATAACAAAGGGATTGTTCTTGTTGAAATATTCCATCACACTACATTTCAAGCCTTTGATTTTAACAGTTACATCACTTGAATATGGAAGCAAAATAGGTGCATATGGAAACAACAAAACAAGTTCAGTTCATCTCCGTCCTATCCTGCATATAAGCTACTGTACAGATACGTGAACACGAGTGTGTATACTATTCTACAAACTATTATAAAATTCAAAGGTAGTATAATGAAAAATTCTTCAGATTTCTAATATTTGAACAAAAATTCTTTGTTCTTTGTAGTTCTTTTTTTTTTTTGTATAGTTCTTTACAAATCTCAAACTTGAAACATCTTATGTACTTGAATATACAGTATTTGTTTACAAAAGTACAATCTTACCTATTTTTTTTATTTTCCGTCGTGCGACTTCGTATATTTTTATTTATTTATAGCACTACACGTTTCGGCAACAAGTTGCCATCCTCAGGTGAAACACTCACTCAAAACGAGGTCGTTAAAAAGTAAAATGATTTATTAAAATACTAAAACTTAAAGTTAAAAGTGCACTTTCAACATATATGAGCACACACGCAAACATGAGCTAGCTAGTCGACCGATAATGCCCACGTGTATAGCACTGACCTGCTCATGTTCGCGTGTATGCTCATATATGTTGAAAGTGCACTTTTAACTTTAAGTTTTAGTATTTTAATAAATCATTTTACTTTTTAACGACCTCGTTTTGAGTGAGTGTTTCACCTGAGGATGGCAACTTGTTGCCGAAACGCGTAGTGCTATAAATAAATAAAAATATACAAAGTCGTACGACAGAAAATAAAAAAATAGGTAAGATTGTACCTTTGTATTAGAGCGCGACTTGGAGACAAAGCAATAAAATGTATAGTATTTGTTTGTTCAACTTGATTAACTATATGTATTTATTATTAAGTGACTTAAAATCTTTGATCAAAATGGCAAATGATGACAAATATCAGCATCAACTACGGCTTTTGCCATTTCAGTATAAAGGAGTTTTTCAAGTTGTGGCCTGTACAGTTCTTCGGTAGCATTGATAACCCAAGTAGTTATGTCACTAGCAAAGCTGTCGAAAACTGAGAGTCCTGTTATTTTTACATTAATGTTATCCAGCACTTCCAGTTTTAAATCTGACAGTGTTACTGAACACTCAGGTTTATATGTGACTTGTATATCCAGACGTATGGAATTCGTTCCTACTCTAGCGGTTACTGTACCCTGATCCTTTAAATCAAGAAAGTTAATGTAAATGTTGTTGAAATTAATCTGCAGTTCTTGTAGTCCCAAATAGACGCTTATGAAAACTTTGCCTCCGCTTTCACTAAGAGTCGCATTACCTGTCCTGTGAATAGTTGACACATTTTTAAGTGATCCATCTTTAGCTTCAAAAGAGCCATACAAATCAACAAATAAGACATGTTTTTCAAATTCTTCTTTGATATCTTCAATTTGTACTACGCTTTTGTTAGTTTCAATGGTAGCCTTTATGAATCCAGACAAAAATGTGTCAACTATCCAATTAATATTGGTAGAAAGATACTGCAGGTTTATGTCATTACTCTCGACGCCAATGTTAGCATGTGCACTATTTCCCACTGTGATTACACAGAAGACAGTAAGAAAAATTGTTGACCACATCTTCATAAAAAAAACTCACAATGCCTCGAACAGCCTGAAAGTAAAAACAACAAAATTTATGCAAAATGCTAAACTAAAGCAAAAGAGTTTAGTTTAGTTAGTTTATTAGTTAGTTTAGCTTCGACTTGATTCAATGAAGCCAGAATAACTTGCCAAACCTTCAAATTTTCTACAATAAAATGAGTTTACATGAAACCTTTTATAATGGCTTCCACATAGTGTACGTGGAACACAGATAAAACTTAAAACAAAAGTTTTGGGAGCTCTTACCCCTAAAGGGTGAAAACAGCCCTTAACTGCCAGAAAATTATATTTTAGTAAACTATTCAGAATAAATTTATGAAACTATGTAAACTTATGTTCCCATGTTGCTGATTAAGAATTTAAGGTCAGATTTATTTTGTACAGCATATAAAAGAGTCAAAAACACAATTTAAAAGTGGTAAAATGTATAAAATAGAAATATTTGTTTAATTTCTTTTTCTTTTGATACAAGAAAATTAATTTAAATGGGAAACATGAATAAGAAGTATGGTGGTGAAAGTCTCTTTGCTACATTATGCAATACAGGGTTGAAATCACCCCTAAACACCAGACATTTCTTTTATTTATATTAAACTATTAAAATAATTGCTTAAAATATGTACATTTATGTTTTCAATGTTGCTGATTAAGAATGTAAGGTTAAAAATATTGTAAAACAGGGAAGTCAAAAATGGCCAATTTAAAGGGGAATCAAATATTCAAAACATCCATATTTTTTAATTCACTTTTCTTATGATAGTCAAATATAAAATGCAAGATAATAAAAAAGAAAAATGAAATCAATTAAGGAAATAGTTAAATGTCTTCATTTATATAAAGTTTGATTATTTTGTAAGTGGCTCAAGGTACAACAGCTTTCCTTACATCGTTTCAGCGCTCACTTGTGTTACAAATTCAGTTAAGTTTACCACCATATTTAAACAATCATATCTCACAAAGTATACATCCTACAAATATAAAAAAAGCTTTATTTAGTATATCTACCTTTCTTTTCTAAATCTAATATTTTTCTAGTTATTCAAGAAAAATATAAAATTTTTTAGTGACACCACTAAGACTCAAGTCTAGTGTTTTAGAAAGTGATAGTTGAAAAATCTTTAAAAAATGTAAGCACATTCAAAATAATATAAACTAATGATAGCTGGTTAGTATTTTTCTTGCTTTTCATTTAATACCAAATTAACAGCAGGAAAATTGCTGAATTTTCCAGGAAAAAAGTATGGAGAACACACTGTTTTTTAACCTTAACTTTGTTATTTTTGCTAATATTAGGATAATACAGAATACATCTGAAAAGCAATTTAGAGGTCTTCAATATAATTTATGAGTACTCTTTTCATTAGAAGTATGGTTTTCAAGTTCATTAGAAGTATGAAATTCAAAAATTGTTTTTCAGGGTTAAAAATGTTAAGGCACCACCTTTAAACAGTCATATCTCATGGATGTCAGTTCTACAGAAATGAAGAGATGAACAAATTTGTTGTCATAAAATAATCTATACTTTGTATATTTGCCTTTATTTTGCTGAAGTTAATATTTCTTGAGTTATTTAATAATATATTGCAACAGTACAACCATGTACAGTACTGTGCATTGCCAAAATAATTTAAATAAATAATAAAAATAAATAAATATGGAATAGACATGATTCAGATTGCAAGCTGGATTGTTTAAAAAAAATAGGGAACTGTGCGTCCATGGACACGCATACCTGGGCCACCTGTCGCTAGCGTTGTGTACACGTGTAGTTTGTTTGTGTGTGTGAAGCCTGTCCGTTCCTGAACTGTAACCAACCCTTTTCAAGTATTGATAGATTTTATGTTTTATTTAATTATAAGAAAAATATGCACAATATGGTAAAACAAAAGACACCAGAGGGTGTAGAAAATAAAGATGAATAAAGGGTTAAAAGACCATGACAAAGTGACAGAAAGTGCAGTTACTATAAGTAAAAAGTGAATAGCTCTTTTTGTAATTACAATAAAGAAGTGTAATTTACGTATAGTAAACATACAAAAATTAGCGATCGATTGAGCATCGAGTGGTGTGAAACAGACTTTGTAATTCACGAAGATAGGCAAAAACAGTGAATTGAACCAGAGTGGGGGAAAAGACGCTTCAACAAAATCTGACAAGTTGAAAATTGTTCAGACCTGAGCTTTTGCACGACCTGGCTATAAATACCAGGTCGCGCTAGTAAATTTTCTTCTTCTCTATTCAACCGTTGCCACAGGAGGCTACGTCAATCAGAGACGCTATTTTAAATCTACAGTGAGAGCACAGGACGAACTGGAAGTCCAACCAGAGCAGCAGAGCACATACGAGGAGGTCTATGGACACACCTGCAGCATATGATGTGAGGCGAGACCACTATTAAACAGTACATGCAGTGGAATCCAGGAAGAGGACCATAGGATAGAGGACCCGAGGACGGAGGATGAGGACTGAGGACCAAAGCAGGACATATGGATGATTAACCACATCAAACGAGGTGATGAAAAACGATAGTAAAATACAGACATTTGAAAGGCACTAATTAAAGTTAGAATGAAAGACATTCAAACAGTTGATTAAAATAACTAAATTGTACTTAAGTATAAAGGCAGAGTGTAATTTAGAACAATATCTCTTGTATAAAATTTAGTAATTGAGAGTAACGTAAATGATATAAGAGAAATATTTGATTTTAAGTTAAAGTAATTAATAAAGTCTTTGTTGATAAAGGAGAATGCATATGCAGTAGAAAGTTTTAAAGCCAATTAATATTAAAGAAATTGAAATAAAAGTAAATTCATTATTGAAGTTGTAACGTTTTATTACTTTTTACCAATTTCCCCCACATGACTTCTACTTACCTCAAGTGATCTTTTTACGCACTCGCCATGATTACACTCTACCCTGACTTACCAAAACAGAAGACTCCAAATTACTTATAGGTCGCCACCAATATCTTTAAAGGACAGATATGGAGACCTTAAAACACTTTCCCCTCTTAGAATTCAATTACTTACCACGTTCATTAGGCGAAATTTTCTATACGGGATAGGTGATGTTAATTTGGCGTAATAATTGACTTAATGCGTGGTTACGCTATTAATCCATTTTATTTATATTCATTTTAAAAGTTAATTATTCTCTGTTTGTAACTCTTAACAGTTCACCAAATTCTTTGCTTTATCAACTCTATAATATTATATGTTAAACATTTAAGAAAACAAGATTTGCTAATTCAACTAAGCGGTATACCTTTTATTTTATTTGACAACCCAGTATTTGCTCATTTGCTCACACTTTCATTCTTTTCCCCTGTATTTAGTTAAAGCGCTTTTTTAACATTTCATAATTATTAGTTATCATAGTTACTGTACTCTGTTGGTAGTTTCCTGCCGAACATGTGTTGCACTTCTTCCATGGTATTTCACCGTTGGTGTCCAAACTACGTCCTCACTAAATTTTGATCACTGCCTAACTGTTCGAGTTATTCAAATTTAACTGTTAACTTTTTGTTGTAAGTTTGGTTACACTTTATATCACTTTAAATCATACTTTTTAATACATTTTGAAGATTTTTAAAGGGTTTTCGGCTCTCGAGCCTTCTGTGTTCAACCGGCCGGTTGGGTGATTGTTAGACAACAGACGCTAACATCAGCGTCCAAAAATGGCCAAAGCGCTTTCCTGCTGACCAGCTTGCTTAGTGAGTGGCTAAAAAGGGCATCATGTCACACAGTAATTAGTTCTTTCTGAGAGCGAGTCTACCGTAGTTGGCCGAGCAACATATGACCTGGGGCTCGCTAAAAAGTTCGTGATTATTCAAATGTAAGAGCAATCATCCGCGCACATGTTCACATTCCAGAGCATCAGGAAACAGTGCTTATTGCAGGGCATACAGACTAAATGTGCAGCAGGTCTGTGACAAGGAATTTCTATGGTTAGAATTGAGGCCCTGTGTGGGTAACTCCGCTGAGGCGCACTCACAATTAACTTAAAACCTATCGCCCCATTCTGTCCCGTTACAATACCCCCCCCCAATGAGAGGTTTTCTGCTGAAACAGAAAAACTCTCATTGCTAACCCTAAGAGGATCAGTGAGGATATGGTACCAACAACCCCCCTTTAATTCCTTAACACATCATGGGTAAACTACCCCCTAGCTCGGCGACTATGGCTGCACCTGAACGATATTACTGGACTTCTCTGTTTGAGATCCCAACACCGTAAAGTCGGACAGGTACTCACCACAGTACCACCTAACCTTGTAACATTCCAAATAAAATCAACAACTAGCCTTATACCATACCAGATCCTCAACCGATATATCTCCCCTTACATACATACTGGATTGTCTTTAGCAAAGTACTGGGTGCATACACATATTCATTACTAAATTACACACTACCTCCACATATTAATTATTAATATAAAACTCACAAACATTTTATATTTGCTTCTACACAAAATTCATTCTCATTTCTCAACTTTTAATTGCTTGCTTGACGTTACTGTTTCAGATAAAATTAAAGTATTTAAATTTTGTTCAAATAGTGAAATAAATCCAAGTCCCTTACCAAAGATTCACATTTCAGTTAATTTACATCCTCTCTTTCAATTAATTGATTTAATCATAATTTTCAAAATTCCAAAATCTTTTAAATGAATTTACTTTATAACTTCTCTTAACTAGATGCTACCAATCATAATAAACAAAATAAAATAAACAACTTATTTCTATCATAAATTCCCTTATCAATACGTTTGGTTACAAAACATATAATGTGAACACTATAAATCAGTTAATACATTAACAATACACACAATCTGTACTTCACCCAAAAATTAAATTTTTTTTTCAATAATTAAATGAATTTAAATTCCAGAAATATATATTCTGATAATTAATAAAAAGAAACAAATTATTAAATTAAATTAATTACTCAAAGAACATATTAATTGATTACATTGATCCTTATACAGTCCAGACCAGTCATCAGCTGATGTCTTAACAACAGGTGAATGACCTTACCCTAGGCACACTACATACAAATAACACAAATATACAACAGTATTCAATTTAACTCATAAAATGTTCTTGTGGATTCAAATCATTACAACATTGAATCTAGTACTTAAAATCGTTTGTTCTCATAAGTGAATATTCATCACTAATCATTGAATCATAGCTATAGTAACCGTTACTGAACAGGAACTGGGTCATCAACCACCAACTCTCTCTCTTTAGAGTAAGTGAATTTGATTGGACTGCTGTTACAGTGGTCATTACCTCTCACTGACTTCTCAGCTACTCCTCCTACTTCATCATTCTATTAATTCCCCCCTTTATACCCAGTTACAAATAGGTAACCACCCGCCGGATAAACCGGATCGAGCGTTTGCCTTATGCACAGATGCGTTATCTGTGCCCCTGGCTTGTAACGGCCAGCTCCTTTTCCACACACACTATTGTTTCCTGATGGTGGACTGTAGCGTCCATTTGCATTCACAAGAACTGTAATTTATTAAGGGTGTAGACGCTGCCAACCCCGTTCTTGCTTCTGAGTTATAAAAAAAATTCGGCATTACTGATGTCCGAGGACACCAGTAATCCTACTAAATATTATTTACACACCCTTAACACAGCACTATCACCGCCACGATGATAGCCGCTGTTCCATAGTTTGGTGATTCCCCTGAATTACCCCCCGGTTGATTTCTAAATTCACCAATTTTGAAAATAATAACAAGTATGGCTAGGATACAATCTGCCTAACCACACTTGCTACCAATAATCCAAATCCACGGTCAGGGTTCGGTGACTCGGTGACCGCCCGAAAGTGGGGAATCACAAGTGAAATATATATATATATATATATGTGATATTTTTAAATTTAAACTTTTACAGT
The DNA here is from genome assembly GCA_034769895.1 of Magicicada septendecula. Lineage (NCBI taxonomy): Eukaryota > Metazoa > Arthropoda > Insecta > Hemiptera > Cicadidae > Magicicada > Magicicada septendecula. The sequence continues at coordinate 67,465,145 of CM068368.1, read as the reverse complement.
TTTCATTACATGAAGTTCCTAGTCTTGATTATGTCCTCTAACACCATACACTTTCTTTCTTAACTTTCCTTATTGTGACTTTCATAACCCTAAAATAGTGAGTACAACAAAATATTTACTTGTTCACCTAAACTAATCTATTCCTACTTACACAATCTAGCACTGACTAATGATTAAATCTTTAATTACAATTTAATTTACAATTTAATAAAAAGAATTTACTCTCTCTCCTTCCATTAAAATAACATTTAATTTGCATCTGAATAAAAATTACAAACATTTCAATTTTAGGTTTAGTTTCAAATTCTATTAACTCTTTAATTTGTTACATTTTATTATTACCTTTCAGTTATGAACTTCTATTAAGTATTTTCATCATCAATTGGTTTGGGTGATTCTCAGTTATCCACCATGATCTAATTTATCGAATGGGCATTTAAATATAACCTTACCCCACTTCTTCCTTCCAACAACCACTAACGGATTTATATAGGGTGACACCAATCTCTCAAAATATTTTCCTCCACTAACTTCTCTAACTCACCTTAAACCATTCTCCTCTTATAACAAAATACCTGATACCCTCTTTGTACCTAGGATGTGTGTTCCCTTCCCGTATACTCACTCCCTTATTAGTTCCTGGCCTCTCCCAGGTAACTCCGCCAAACCTCATTTAAAACTATTCACCTCCCGCCATAATGCCTGTCGTTGATGACGCCTTACCACACCACCCTCTTTACAAAATTTCAGCACCACCTGTTTACTCTCCAATTACATTACTCTCACTTTCTCTACATATATGCACTATCGCTACTGTGTCCCTACTACTGACCCATTTCTGTATTATTTTTATTTCCAAAATTCGTATTTTGTCTAACACCCATTTAAGTTAACTTTGACTGACTCAAATGCCTTATTGAAACAATTATCACCCAAACTCCATCTATTACAACATTTTACATTAAGTTAACCATTGAAAACTACACTAGAAAATTCATAATTACCTCAAATTAATTTAATCACCTTATTTAAAACCACTTACACACATTTAAAATTTATTATACAAACATTTTACCCTATTTCAACTCATCAAATTTTTACTTACCTATGGTCAATCATTCAATCAATAAACACATGATTACTGTCATAAACTCAAAAATATATAAACATTTATCACCATAAATAGCACGTACAACCATATGTACCTTCTGAAACATTATAACAATCATATGACTCCACAACTAAACACATTTTACATTTACTCATTTATTATTTATTTTCAATTTCAAATCATATAGAATCATTTAAATTCATTATCAAAATTTATCTCTACCACATTAATTAATTAATTAATCTCAAATTCTTTAATTCAATCAATTATTTAAAACACAAGTTATTTTAATTACCTTCTTCCAAAACAATTACAATTCATTTATTACAAACTCTCATTATTTATTTAGTCTGATAAAATATTATTATTATTATTTAATCAATTTCTACTACATACACACATTGTTTACATAAAATACATTTGACAACACAAACACAATTAATCTCACTATAAATTTATTTACAATTTTTTGTCATTATTTTTCTGTTTACCACACCTCATTACCTAATCCAGCCCAGTCATTACCATGAACTAAACTAATAAAATGTTCATTCACTGATTTCTTCTTTAACCCCCATCATCGTAAACTAGTCTTACTTTTATATAACAATTATCATCTTTAACTACACAACTTACATTATAATTATTATTGTAATGACCATTATCATGAATTATATCCGCATAGTCTTTGACATTATTGTCTCCCATTAATTCATAAAACCCGTCTACCTTGGTAATTTTCGTTCTGTCTCCGTCAGTATTTTTGGTTAACATAAGGTAAGTTATTTTATCATATTCTTCTACTATATCCATAACATCATAAGGTAAGTGTTTATCATCTACAACGGTATCATCAAAATAATCATCAATGTCTATTTCACAAGGTAAGCATTTCATATCGTCTATTTTCTCCAGTTCTAACCTCTCTATCAACTCTTTATAATTTCTATTTAACTTAAATACCTCTATCATTCTCTCTCTCTCAAAATATCTCTCATCATCATAACACCTGTCACAACCCCCCTGAACTACTTCACTACATGCAAAGGGCACAACAAACTTACTATACTTCTTGGCTCTTCCAAGAACACCACAAAAAATTAAGGGACTATTTGAAGACACCTTGTCTTCCACACAACTACTGGAGGAAACTCAGTCCTCATAAAACACTTGTGAAAACTCTGTTTCACCATATACTTGGGGAAAATCTGCCCTTTGCCCACCTAACCTCTCTTCACACACTCTCCAACCTCATCAGCACTCGCTAACAACACTTCGTTACTAAATTCTACTTCAACAAAATCTTCCTTATCACTCTCAATATTAACCACCTTACTCTCTAGCACCACATTTTTAATTATATCACTGTTATTCTCACCTTTTACTTCAATATTAGCCTCACTATCGTAATTACCACTTACCTTGTTAATTATTTCTTCACTATTTTTTGTCATCATATTACTACCACTGTTACTTACCTTCTTATTCATTATCTGATTTAATTTCCTGTCTAACCTTTTATTCATTTCGTTAATCTTCTCTTTGCAATTGTTACTTATCGATTCTAATATCTGCTCTTTAATACAATCACAACGTGTATTAATTTCATTCACTTGCTTACTAAAATTAAAATTTTGTTGTTTTATTTCATCTCTGATCTCATTCAACTTTTCACTAAAATTATTCTTAATCTTATCATTCTGTTCATCAAATCTAGCGTCAAACTTATTACTTTGTTCATCAAATCTAGCGTCAAAACTACTCTTTTGTTCATCAAATTTACTATTTATTTTATCGAATTTATTATCATTGACATCAAAACGATTATTGATGTCGCTACTTATTTCATTAAATTTAGTGTCAAAACGATTAGACATATGATAAGACATCAGTTTAATCTCCCCCATTATCTCACGAAACCAATTTCTCGTTTTGTCATCAGTTTTATTACTTTCCCTAGTCGAGACAGGTGTTGAATGAACTCTCACCTCGTCCATAGCAGCTGATTCTGTCCAGCTTTCTTTATTTACTATAGGAGTTTCTGACTGAATTTCTGATTCACTTACAACAGTTGAGTCAGACAAACTGACTTCGTTTTTCGTATTTTCAATTTTTATGAATTTAATTATTGTTTAATCAAATAATTAATTACTTATTTATTATCTAAACAAAATCTCATAACTTTTACTCACTGTATTTTACGTCTTAACCTCTAATCACAAATCTCGTAATTTTTTTACTATTACAAAAACCACCTATTATCACCACCTATTTCATACTTCAAATCAGGCCTAAACCCATATGAATAAATTCATCTGAGTTATCCTGGCAGGGTCGCCATTTGAAACGTTTTATTACTTTTTACCAATTTCCCCCACGTGACTTTTACTTACCTCGAGCGATCGTTTTACGCACTCGCCATGATTACACTCTACCCTGACTTACCAAAACAGAAGACTCCAAATTACTTATAGGTCGCCACCAATATCTTTAAAGGACAGATATGGAGACCTTAAAACACTTTCCCCTCTTAGAATGCAATTACTTACCAGGTTTGTTAGGTGAAATTTTCTATACAGGATAGGTGATGTTAATTTGGCGTAATAATTGACTTAACGCATGGTTACGCTATTAATCCATTTTATTTATATTCATTTTAAAAGTTAATTATTCTCTGTTTGTAACTCTTAACAGTTCATCAAATTCTTTGCTTTATCAACTCTATAATATTATACGTTAAACATTTAAGAAAACAAGATTTGCTAATTCAACTAAGCGGTATACCTTTTATTTTATTTGACAACCCAGTATTTTTTCACTTGCAAATAGTAACAGAGTTACTGTACTCTGTTGGTAGTTTCCTGCCGAACATGTGTTGCACTTCTTCCATGGTATTTCACCGTTGGCGTCCAAACTACATCCTCACTAAATTTTGATCACTGCCTACCTGTTCGAGTTATTCAAATTTAACTGTTAACTTTTTTTTTGTAAGTTTGGTTACACTTTATATCACTTTAAATTATACTTTTTAATACATTTTGAAGATTTTTAAAGGGATTTTGGCTCGCGAGCCTTCTGTGTTCAACCAGCCGGTTGGGTGATTGTTAGACGACAGACGCTAACATCAGCATCCAAAAATGGCCAAAGCGCTTTCCTGCTGACCACCTTGCTTCGTGATTGGCTAAAAAGGGCATCACGTCGCATAGTAATTAGTTCTTTCTGAGAGCGAGTCTACCGTAGTTGGCCGAGCAACATACGACCTGGGGTTCGCTAAAAAGTTCGTGATTATTCAAACGTAAGAGCAATCATCCGCGCACATGTTCACATTCCAGAGCATCAGGAAACAGTGCTTATTGCAGGGCATACAGACTTAATGTGCAACAGGTCTGTGACAAGGAATTTCTATGGTTAGAATTGAGGCCCTGTGCGGGTAACTCCGCTGAGGCGCACTCACAATTAACTTAAAACCTATCGCCCCATTCTGTCCCGTTACAAAGTAAATTAATCAGCAATTGCAAAAGATGAACACACAATGAGTAAGCCGAGAACAAAAATAATTAATTAGTTAAGAGTAGATAATAAGATTTATGTATAACCTGTTGTATGTAATTTGTTAGCTATAAGTCGTGTGCGAAAGATTTGTACATACGATTTAATAATGAGTATATTTCAATATGTGAAATGGAAGAATTTGTTTTAATAAAAAAAAATAAATAATGGAAAAATTTTAACTCTTATATAACGCATCATCTTCTTATTACGATTACACCCATGAACTCAAATTAAATTACATTTCAATTTGTGTTGTTATAATATATTTTTTTAATGAAATCATTAAATTAAGTTAAATTCAAAGTTTAATAGGATCGTTACGTAATTAAGGAACCCTCTCGTACTATAATGACGATCAGTGAGACTGTCATAACAGTATCAAAATAAACAGCTTGAAAAATCATTAAAAAATTTGAGCATATTGGGAATAATGTCGGTTAATGATACCTAAAAGAATTTTACAACAGTAAATTACAGCAGAAAAATTGTCAATTTTTTCAAACAAAATTAGAAATACAAACATTTCTTTGGTCATAATGGTATTGTTTGTATTGATACTTTACAGATAATCTAATTAATTTTAAATAATATTTAATTCTCTTCATGTTAGGTAATAACTTGTACTTTAAAGCCATAGATTTTAAGTTAACAAGAGTCAAAAATTATTTGCAGCAGTAAAGAAATTGAAGCATCATTTTTAAACAATCATTCCTCCTAAAGTATTGAACACACAGGTATAAGAAAGACATCAAATTGTTTTGAGAAACATAAACTTTATTCTGAATATACGCATAATTGTTTTGATAAATTTGTTATTCTTCAAGTAACGTAACGAAAAGGCAAATGGCAATGTATGTATGTATGTATTTGTCACTAGGCAATGATTTTAGGTAGATCTGAGGTAACAATTTTTAACTCGCAAGAACTTGAAATCCACTGGCTTTCATGAGAAAGTGCATACTGCATACTACTGTTTTTCTTGGAATTCAAAGCTTTTTCAATTGCAGGTGTTATTATGTATTTTTTTTTCTACACCTTACCACCATAACCTACATAAAGCTTAATGAAATCTTAAAAAATGGGTATAATATCTTACAGGTCTTTATGGATGCCATTATCCTAAGTATGCCCCTACAGTTCTATTCAAACAACTCCCCATCCTGTCCAGTCTTTTTTCTTTTTGTGTACTTCTTTATAACTTATGGAGCTGTTTGTGACAGTGAAATATACTTCAAGTGGCTTTGGTAAGTTGGGGTGTACGAACGGGACCGGACCCCCCCCCCCCTAGAAGGTCAAAAAAATTGATAAAATTTTGTTAACCTCTTAATTTCTAGGCTGTTTTTTCTTTCAGCTGTGTAAGCTAATATAGTAGTTATTTCTTTGTTAGTAACTTGTTGAGTTTCCTGCAGGTCTCTCATCTAATATCTTCAAATAAATATATTTTTTTTATTACTATTTGATAATGTAATGAAGGTGAAAATAAACCTACTTGCAGTATATTTATTTGAAGATATTAATATAGTAGTAGATCTTTTTTAAATATCACTATAGTATTGACGACTCGGATCATTAAGTTTTTTATAAGTAAAAACGTAAAGTTTTACCTTACAGCCTAAACCGGCTTTCACCTTTAGAAGGCTTCATCAGAGGAACCGGACCTCCCACAAAGCCATATTCTAGATACACCACTGTTGGTAAGTTTTGCTGGCTTCCCCCATAATTATACAGTGGAACTTCTGAATAGTGAAATCCATAAGTTGTTAAACTTTGTTTATTATTCACTGAACACTAGGTACACTCTGTAGATAAGCTAAACTTATTACAATGCACTTTTTCACTTTTTAATTCCACACACTAATTAACTTGCCTTAAAAAAATGTTTAATGCTGTTATGGAGAATATAAAATATTCAGAATAGAATATCCTTTGTATAAAATAAGTACAAGAAAACCTTCATATTTTATTGTCATACCTATTAGACAAAACCGAACTACACATTTTGCAAGTAGGTATACTGAATCTCTAGAACAGCCTACTGTACAACTGAGCAAGACTCAAAATGGGTTAATTATTACTGCAAACAACTGAAACCGAACATGAATCCCATTTTGTTATTAAGCACTATGAATTTTGTTAAGTGGATGTAGTTAAGCCTATACTTGCATTTTAATAAAATTTTACAGTGCACAGAAAATATTTGTTGTTTGTGAAATGAGACACATCTGTGGGTTTTTATTATCAAAAGTCCAGGATTTTATCAGCTCTTAAAAAATGGTTGGTAACACTTCAACAAACTTGTTAACTAGGTTAGGCATCAGTTACTCATAGTTAGTCACTCGATAAATGTTTATTGTGTTATCAGGTTGTGATTTTTACATTTACATTAAAATAATATCAGTTTAAATAAAAAACAACAGAAAGACCTTTTAAACACAGTAAGCACTGAAAAAGCATATGAACTGAAGAATATCTGTTTTTTTTTTTTAATGTTTATTATTTTACTCACAATTATCTATTATTTAACTGGAATATCATTTCCATTAAGCAACAAATACTATTTTATAATAAATAATAGTAGTATATTGTGTGTGTGTGTGTGTGTGTGTGTGTGTGTGTGTGTGTGTGTGTGTGTGTGTGTGTGTGTGTGTGTGTGTGTGTGTGTGTGTGTGTGTGTGTGTGTGTGTGTGTGTGTGTGTGTGTGTGTGTGTGTGTGTGTGTGTGTGTGTTTATAAATAAATATTATGTAAATATAATTATATCACTCCCGACTCGGAACACAAGAAATATTATGTATATTTTATAAACAAACAATTGTTTTTCTTCATACCAAAAAGGCACTTTTAAACTTTACTTTTGCTTTCTTGGATTTTGTTGTCCATGATGTGTCCGTTGATTAACTAAATATAAGTATATCATTACCGACTTGGAACACAAATTGTGTTCTGAGTCGGTAGTGATATATTTATATTTACTTTTACACGAACTGTGACATTGTTCATAATGTTTGATTTACATTTTTAAACTGTGACATCAGTGAGATCCGTATATACACAGTAGAATGCTGATTCAGAAGAGAAATCAATAAACCAGAACATAAAAAATATCCCACCCATTTCTAAGAGAAACGTAAGATAATTTTTAAGTAAAACATAGGAAGAAGAAAATGTTTGTTTCTTTTCAAATTTCTTCTTGCAAAACATTAAAATTACATTCTTTAATTATCCTTAAATTGTCTTATTAAATGTTTTAAAATAAAAAACCAAACTTCTACAAGGAACAAAAATTTTCTCTTCATAAGACTGTATAATTAAATATAATTATTTCACTCCAGACTCGGAACATAAAACTTTTTATGGGTAAAAACGTAAAAGTTTTACCTTATAACCTGAACCGGTTTTCACTTTCAAAAAGCTTCTTCAGAGGTTGCCGCTGGTAGCACTGTCCATCTTGTTGTTGGTGACGGAATCGATTTTTACACACACACAATCGATCTTTCGAAAATCGATTCCATCACCAACAACAAGATGGAAGTGCTACCAGCAGCAACCTCTGAAGAAGCTTTTTAAAAGTGAAAACCAGTTCAGGTTATGAGGTAAAACTTTTATGTTTTTACCCATAAAAAGTTTTGTGTTCCGAGTTGGGAGTGAAATAATTATATTTAGTTAAGTAACGGACACGTCATGGACAACGAAATCCAAGACTGTATAATACGTGTCCTTGTAAGATTTTTCTGGTGGGCTTCCACTGTCGCACCACAAATATTTATTTGTAATTTTTCAACTTTTTACTGTTGTATTTAAAGATACATGTACATGTGTAATACATGATACATGTTGTAATATACATGTGTTATTAAATACAGTATGGTCTATTATTTGTTCAATGTATTGAACATGATACTACCATTTAAAACTTTTTTGTGTATGTTACTTTATTACTGAGAAATACTAGAAATGTATTTGTAAAATTCTCCCCAGAAAATACATGGGATTGAAAGTTGTGTATACATGTGCAGGTGCATGCACGCACACACACACACATGCGCACAAAAATATATACTCATATACAGTTGAAAACAGATAACAGAAAAATGTTGTATGGTGTCAAACTAAATTAATGTATTCATATATGATTTTATTATGTTGACATAAAAATTAATAAATTTAAACATCAACTGGCCCAAAACAGTTTCATACAAAATAAAAAAACGTTTAAAAAATAAACAAAGAATTTTGGAAATTGATGCAATACAATAAATCAACCTGCCTTCAGACTTTATTTGTTTGCTGACAGGCATCCAACAGTTTCGGCTCCTTTAAGCAACTAGAACATTATATAAATATAAAATTAAAAAAAAAATAATAAAGATGTGGACTGAAACAAACAGTGGCAATCATAATGAAGTAGAAAACAGTAAAGAAGTTAAAAGTGGCATTGAGGTTGTGAGTGTTGCAGAATTTCTACCAGTATTAAAGATTTTCACCATTTCTCCGCGGCAAATTGAGGAGTCAATAAATTTAAACATAGTATAAATGATTTAGAACTTTTGGTTAATAATATATATATATATTATATACATAATATTATAATAATATATAAAATTATACACAAAAATTCCAGAATTAATACTTTAATTTAATAAATAACATTTGGTATATTCTACAGATACCTTTTATTTTCCTGACAACGGTTTCCCCAGTTACAGCAGCTTCAGAGGTTAGATTTGAATTCTAACGGCAGTTAAAATCAAACCTCTAAAGCTGCTATAACTGGTGAATCAATTGTCAGGGAAATAAAAAGTGTCTGTAGAACTATAACAAATATTTATTAATTAAATTAAATATTAATAAAATGTTCTACCAAGTGCCAAGCAACCATTCGAACAGTGTAAACGCATAATTCTCAAGTGTAACTGTACTGACCGTATAATTAATTTATGTATTCAGTTTTCTCAGGTATCTAATTTATATTAGTGTACGGTTTTTATTTTACTGCAACCCATTTAAATCATAAAGAACAGCAATAACCTATATAATCTGTGACTACTTATTTTTTGTACTTCGGTTAACATGAAATTCGGTTAACATGAAACAAATTTTTGGCCCCAAATTTTACATGTGCTCATATTTGCCTGTATTCAAAACCATAAACACATATAGCACACGAGATGTACACTTGAAATTTTCTAGGAGAGATAGTCCTTAACAAGTTTATGTCTACTCTGTATTTGATACAGCCATTAATTGTACAGAAAAAAAAGAATGCGTCAACAGTAAATTATTTCTACTTAGAAAATTAAGTATTTAAGTAGTAAGTACTCATGAATTCTAATTCCATGAAACAGGCTTATCAATCTAAAGCAATCCAATAATTATATGTATTTAAAGTAATTCTGTGAAACCACTATGTTATCATGTAGTATGTCTTTTTTAAAAGTAGGACTACACCATGGATATTTTATACAATGTATAAGTTTTTAATTTTTGTTTTCTTTTTGTCACACTGATATGTAATATAATTTTTGAGTTTTGTGTTGATATTTCTAGATATTTTCCACAAACCTAACATTTTTTATGTGGTTGTTCAATTATTCATGAAATTTGCTTATCCAGTAGATATGTATATGAAGCTAATACTAATATTACTGATAATGATGCGATTAGCATCAAAAAATTTTTGAAGTGGATTAGCACGATTAGTAGGGCAAAAACTTGGAAATGTTGACAGTATGTTCTAGCATAAACGCCAGTTGTTTTGTGAAACAAAGAAACAAATAAGTATATACTGTTAAGTAAAATGTTAATTTTTGCTAAGTGTAACAAAATTAATAAAAAAAAATTCTCTAAGCAAATGGTCAGTGCGCAGACACTTGAAGCTCTACTCATCACAAATCTAACAATGTTAAAACGGAGAAATATATCACTTTTCATATAAAATATATATACCATACGTAAAGAAAAATACCAAAAACAGAAAGTTTTCAAAGCTTTTTTTAATAACTACGGATAGAAATCAATCCGTATTATAGCTTTAATACGTAAATCATACTCCTACAAAATTGTATTTCACAGACAATAAAATTCTAATAGTTTGGATAATAAAAGCTCTACTGAATTTCAATAAAATTTACTGATATAATATTTATAGCAGATTAATGAATTTGCTCGGATTTTCCTATTTGACGATGAGCTGTGAAACTTGAAAGCGCTAATCGGAATATTTTTATATAGTAGTGTGCAACAGTGATAGTTCTGCTTATAATATTTATAGTTCACTTAAAAAAGTAAATATAAAGGTATTAATTACATTCATATTTGTTCACACTATTCTTGTATGTATTATTATTAATAATAAATAATACTTTTCTTAAAAGAACATATTATTTTTGTATTTTTTGAATATTTTGGATATTAGACATTTTGATAGTACAAACTATCATTATAATAGTTTATACAATTGAAACAGTGTAATATGCAAAAAATACATTCTTGTAAAAAAAGTTTTATTTGTTATTAACAAAAGTGTTAATTTACATTTTTTCTCTGTGTGTGTGTGTGTGTGTGTGTGTGTGTGTGTGTGTGTGTGTGTGTGTGTGTGTGTGTGTGTGTGTGTGTGTGTGTGTGTGTGTGTGTGTGTGTGTGTGTGTGAATTTTGTTTAACTCACCTTTCACACTGTAAACAGCTGCAACACACATACACAAAGTGCTGCACAGAAGTAAACTGAACTGGTAGTAAGACGCTCACACAAAGACACTGATTAGTAATACTGAATGACTCAGCGCTCGGGTAGAGTCATCTACAATGGGTGATCCTTTGAGTTTGATTGGGTGTACGCATCACACACAAGTGAATCTTATTTTATACCAAATGCTTTTATCAGGACTATTATCACTCTTGCCCCTTACACAAGGATATTTATCAGTATTAACAGGTCAAGATGTTTACACTTCTGCATGTGTGTCCGCGTGCGCACACACACACTAGTATACCATGTGTATGACGTTATTACAGATATATTTTGTAATACAAGTAATCAGATAAGACACAAAAGACAAACCAATCAATCAAAACATATTAACATTTTTTTTAACTTTCTAGTGCTTATTGTGTTTGCTGATTTCAGTAACAGCATTTCTGTTATCAACATCATCATTATCAATTCATTATCACTATTACTACCTACTGTTTTATCAGCAATGAAATAATAATTATTGATACCAGTATTCATTGTTGTTGTTTTTATTACTAGTCATCATCTTCTTATTATTATTATTATTATTTTGTATGTATATTAATATCATAATCATTAATATTGTTACTTTTCCCTTAAAATTAATTAAAAGAAAAATATGGTGTTTTTTTTCTATAGTTGTTTCCTTCCCCTCAAAAAAAAAAAAAAAAAAAAAAACTTTGGAAGAGTTTATGGGCCTTATAGTACATATCACAGAGAATAAATCTAAGAGAGTCTATTAAAACTGTTATTGACAAAAGTGAAAGGCCATAACAGAAAGAAACGAATACATGCCACTTAAAATCAAGCAGTCAAATAAAAAAAAAGACCTCAGGTAGTATGACCAGGAGCAAAAGCAATTAATAAAAAACGAATTACTCAGTACAATTGTAAGTAAAAACATGTAGTGTCCAGGTAACCAGTGGCGCAACCAGGGGGTGTTTTGGGGGTTAGAACCCCCCCGAAAATCTGGAAAAAATTTTGTAATCAACGTATGTACAAACAGTAAGAACATAATAAATAAAGTATCTTCTTTATATGTTACTTACTATGTTCTTACAAAGTCACTTTTTACTATTACTAAATGATAAAATAAAATTCAGCATTGGTCAGTTTACCAGACGTGAATAAATTGTTGTTTTGCCAACGGCCCATGATATGTAATTGTGTTCGTATTTGTCAAAAAACACCAGTTTTCATCAAAAGCGTAGCGTTTAGTTTATTGAGCTATTTTCCGGTTTTGGAGAAATTAACTAGATTAATCTGGGTGGCCTGTCAATTTCAGTGCAAAGGAAAGTCATGCATAGTTAGAGTCGAAAAATAATGTAGGCCTATAAGTGTACAAGTTTATTTAATCGGATGATAAGGGAATATCAGAAAGAAAGTCACAGGAAAGTTTAGCTCACGCGTGCGGTGTGTCTCCAAGTAGTGTTTTTAGAATTATTAAGAAGCATCCGCGTATACGGCTGACATAAAATCTTTCAGTACTTCCCATAAAAATATCGGTATGGAGAACCATACATGACTTCCATATTCTAAGATTTATATTTAAAATCATTTTCAGCCAAACAGCCAGGCTGTGTCTTACCTGCCTTTTTATTGCTGTATTAAATGAAAAATATTATATTACATTAAAATGAAAAAATTATAATTTTATTGCCTGGCAACAAAATTATTTTATTTTTAACAATTACCATTGTTTCAAAAAGTTTAAATAAATTTTCAAGTACTTTTTACTCTTGTTAAAACGTAAAAGGTTGCAGGTAAACTACCCCTTCCCCTTAACCGATCTTCACCAAAATCGAAAGTCATTGAGACCTCTACAATTCAGGGACGTATGCAAAAAATTATTTGATTCTGTTTGAATTTGCGGCTATCGTTTGCCATAGAAAATACGCTTGATAAAAAAACGTTGCAGGTAAACTACCCCTTCCCCTTAACCGATCTTCACCAAAAACAATAGGTCTTGAGTACTGTACAAATCAGGGCTGTATGCAAAACATTATTTGATTCTGTTTGAATTTGCGGCTGTTATCGTTTGCCATAGAAAATACCCTTGTTAAAAAACGTTGCAGGTAAACTACCCCTTTCCCTCAACCGATCTTCACCAAAAACAATAGGTCTTTAGAACTCTACAATTTAGGGCTGTATGCAAATAATCTTTTGATTCTGTTTGAATTTGCGGCTGTTATCGTTTGCCATAGGAAATACCCTTGTTAAAACATAAAACGTTACAGGTAAACTACCCCTTCCCCTTAACCGATCTTCACCAAAAACAATAGGTCTTGAGTACTCTACAAATCAGGGCTGTATGCTAAACATTATTTGATTCTGTTTGAATTTGCGGCTGTTATCGTTTGCCATAGAAAATACCCTTGTTAAAAAAATGTTGCAGGTAAACTACCCCTTTCCCTCAACCGAACTTCACCAAAAACAAAAGGTCTTGAGAACTCTACAATTTAGGGCTGTATGCAAATAATCTTTTGATTCTGTTTGAATTTGCGGCTGTTATCGTTTGCCATAGGAAATACCCTTGTTAAAACATAAAACGTTACAGGTAAACTACCCCTTTCCCTTAACCGATCTTCACCAAAATCAAAAGATCTTGAGAACTCTACAATTCAGGGCTTTATGCGAAACATTATTTGATTCTGTTTGAATTTGCAGCTGTTATCGTTTGCCAAACAAACAAAAAAGTAATTACCCTTGCTAAAAAAAAACCGTTGCAGGTAAACTACCCCTTTCCCTCAACCGATCTTCACCAAAAACAATAGGTCGCGAGTACTCTGCAAATCAGGGCTGAATGCAAAAAATTATTTGATTCTGTTTGAATTTGCGGCAGTTATCGTTTGCCATAGAAAAAAAATCTACAGACAGACAGACACATAGACAGACAGACAGACACACAGACACTTTTCGGAAAACGACTTTTTTTCATGTTTTGAGTGTAGTAGAATCAGAATCTGCAATAATCTCGAACACGATTTTTTTTGCCATCACCATACTTCCATTCCTTAAGGAATATGGAAGTAAAATGCTCAACAAAGGAAATAAAACTGATTTAGACGATTTTGGCAAGTGTACTATTCGATTAATTATTTACGAATATCAATTCATAGAACGGAAAACACCAACATTCAAAGTAATTTAAACAATTTTTAAGAGATAAATTAATTATAATGGTAGTGCATCTAGTCTGAGCCACATTATTCGTTAAATGAGATTTCGATGAAAACGTGCCAAAAGCAATAGGAAACTTTTAATAAAATAACTCATTAGAAAGTTAAGAGAAAATATATAAGAAAATTACGGCAATTCAGAGAAGAACGGTGGCCTATAGTTTACACAGACGAAACTGAATTCAACGTCAGTTAAAAAAACGTGGGTAGACGCCGTTCTTCTCTGAATTACCGTAATTTTCTTATATATTTTCTCTTAACTTTCTATTGCGTTATTCTATTAAAAGTTTCCTATTGCTTTTGGCACGTTTTCATCGACAAATGTGGCTGAAAATTTCAATGAATAAATAAATCCACCTGCAACATCATTAACAAAAAGACAAACACGATTAACTGGTTAGTGAATAATGGGATTTCTTTAGTCCATTTATCTTAACCTGAGTTCTATTCACTAATTAAACAAAGTAAACCAACATACATACAGAACTCTTATAATAACCACTGTTTTGGCAAACCATGGACATTGCATTTTACGACTTCCACTCATCCTGACTTCCTGATCTTAATCCTAGAACTGATTTAGGCAATCGTGAAGAAGCGTGATAAAAAAAACGTGCATTTCCATAGACAGTGTTAGAAACTTAGCAAAAAAGGAATTTGAGTGTATTTGTTCAAGATGTGACCATGTCATGAAAATTGAAAAGATCACGTGAGATCAGACCAAAGAGTGTATAATGTAACAGTTCGTTTCAAAATGAATAAATAACGGGATAGCAGCAGTGAAGACGATTTGAGTTACAATAACAGCGAAGGAAACATTAGTGGGATGGAAGAACAGAGCTAAATGTTTGTAATTGCTTGTAAGTAATTAAATGCTATATTACTTAAACAGTTTTGGTATGATTTTTTCATTAATATTGTCTCTCCTGTTCTTTATGGACAATTTACATCTGTTGTTTTTTTTTTAAACACAGTCATTTCACATTCGAGCCTGTTATTGATGTTACTTATTCAAACAAATTAAGTTGTCAGGGTAATGTTGACTATATTCCTGGATTTTGTTGTCCATGACGTGTCCGTTGATTAACTAATTATAAATATATAACTACTAACTCGGAACACTATTTTTTTATTGGTAAAAATTAAAAATGTTAAACTTTCATTTTGTAGCTTGAACTAGTTTTCGTAAGCTTCGTCAGAGGCTCATTTTTACCGATATTACTACGTTTTTTTCCTGAATCGTAACTTGTACACAAACTATTTTATGTACTCCAAAATATACAATGTTTGTTAATGTCTAGGCTCGACTAGAAGATCTTGAGAAAGACAGCAATATACACAATATGCCAAATCACTGTTTACAAAATAATTGCAGTAGGCCTACTAAATGTTAAACATTTTCTAACTCGGTGAAATCTTTGTATGGTACCTCTGTTGTATCTATTGCTTGTTTCCTCTTACAAAACGTCCCCATATTTTATGTACTGTTTAGTAGTGTCGAAATAGAAATAGAAATCAAAACCTCCGTACGTAGACTCGTCATTCAGGGAGAAGGCTAATATTTTCAAAAGCCCTTTTTCTACTCACGTGTATAACATTCTTTCCGCCTTATTACCACTACAAAGTGCGCAACAGCTTTATGACTGATTATTTTAACTAGATTATTGTATTATTATTTCAATAAAGTCGGCGTCTACTGATTAAGTAATTTAAATTATTTAATAAGCATATGCAAATTAGTAAGCCTGTGCTTAATACGATTTTAACTCATAATTATTACAAACATTGTATGTATGATTCTTACACGTGCAGTATGCCTTTGCAGCATTATAGGTGGAACGTACAAGAGTGAAATTCTATGAAGCAAAGTTAATTTTTAACTGTTCTTGCGACATTGGCTACGTATAAGTTGCGTATTTTCGTTTCTCCAGGAAAAAGCCTTCCTTGTAAAGAAAAGAATGAGGAAAACCAAAATTGTGCACCTTGTTTCTAAATTTTCAAAACCCCCCCGAAAAAAAATCCTGGGTGCGCCACTGCAGGTAACATTGGGTCACTGAGACCCCAGCCTCATATATCACCCATTAATTTCTTACAATCATATCCAAATTACTTTTGTTAGTCTCCTGTCCATTTATAATTCATGCCCTGCCTTTTATTTTACACCAATATCAGGAAACATAAATTCTATTTGATTGACTTCTGTTTCTCTGTGGTAATTTCATGCTTGATAAGCAAACCACTAAATCGCCACAATAACCATCACTTCCTGAGACAGACAAGAATATAATTGTCTCATCTCAAAACTGGATAACACTGATACCAATGACATCATCGTCTCAACTCCGATTGGCTCTTGTTTGATGTTTATTCAAAATTCCAACCAATGAGATGATGATGAGTCGTATGGAACACCTGAACTGAGAGTGGAGGTAGCATCCTTATAAATTAGACTGTTTAGCTCCAATCTAGGAGGAGAACAGTAGAGAAGAGAGAAGAATACGGTAGAAGAATGTAGATCCTTTGTGAGAAGTCTTGTCAGACTCTTCAAAAAATGTCAGTAAACTTTTATTAAGTGCGCAAAAATGACTGAGTATTGTTACGTAATGCAGAAAAAGTGTTACGGTATTACGGAACGTGCTAGTACATTGGAGAACGATCCCGCAGCTGTAATGCCTACGTGACACTTGACATGTGAGGCAGTATTACATAATGTGGCACGTCTCGTACGTTCTGGAAGCATCTCAATTAGCCCAACGGTGCGTGTTTCTGAGAAGGTCGCGTTGCAGTTTCCTCTAGAATTTTCGATGGCTTGTTAAGGACGCATGTTATGGAACACAGTAGACTATAAATAGCCCATACCTGCTGCTTAGTTTTCAGTTATTGTCGGCGATTACAAGCGCTATTACTCTGTGCGTTCAAGTGGTTAATAGTGAAGTGTTGTGTTTTATAATCGGGCGGTATATTGTAATACAATTCTGTTTTAATATTAGTTGTCATTTTATTGCGTGTGACCAATTTATATCTGATTTGTTGTAAGAGACTGTGTTGTTAATTACGAACTGTTTAACTGTGAAAATTAAAGCTGGTGATTAGTGACTTAATTTGAGTCTTGTATTTTGTTTTCCACTGTACCTACGACGATCAAGTAGACCGTCGTAACAGTGGTGTCAGAAGTGGGATAGAACGGTTAACAGTGGAAACAGTGGACACTTTGTACAAGACGAGGTAATTCGTAACTAATCGGTAAACAATGGATGCCAGTCAGATGATGGAAGCTTTCCAAGCGGTGCTGCGGCAGACACAGGAAGAGACAAAAGAAGAACGAAGACAAGAAAGAGAAGAAGCAGAAAAACTACAGGATAAGAAACGCAGACAGGAGATGGAAGAAGCAGATAACGACAGGATGAAAAACGCAGGCAGGAAAGAGAAGAGGCTGAAGAACGTCAGAAAGCACTAATGCTAGAAACAGAAGAAAGACAAAAAGAAGAATGAAGACAAGAAAAGGAAGAAACAGAGGAACGACGTAAGCAGGAAGCAGAGGAACGTAAACGTGAAACAGAAGACATCAAGGAGTTAATAGAGGAGCAAAAGCAGACACAAGAACAAACCGCTGCAGAGTTGGGTCTCCTACGAGGTGAGCTTAATAAGCTATTTACTAAAATATCGGAGGTACAAGAATCAATTACATTAAAAATAGCTGAAGTAGAAAAATCCATTTGCCACACACATCCAGACAGAAAACCACAGTTACAACAATATAAAAAACAATCTTGAAATTTTACACTACCTACCCAAAAGTCGCAAACTCAACACCGCAGAACAATACGAAATATACAAACACAACAAAACACAACCAAACAACATACTCGATGACCATTTACAATTTAAATCAAACACACTATTCGACACAATAATGCACAACGCATACAACAATTCAGAATCCTGTCCCAACCCCCTTCCATCTCCACACCCCCACACATAACCAGTCACCTAAAAAAACCGTTACAAATTACTGACTAGCCTACTTGACACATTCCGTATTCAAACCTCACTGAAGAAGGAGAATACAACTCTGGAACGGCGTTTGAGGGAATATCAACAAGTAAGTTTCACAAGTGAAGGTACCATTAAATAATAATTATTAAGTGCTGTGAAAAAAGTAGTGATGAACATTGAAAATAATAGAAAAATCTGTCTCGATTGTTGAAAAATCGATGTCTACAAAAATATCTGTCATAGAAGAATCTGTGTCAAATAAAATGTCTGCAGTAGAAAATTCAATGGCAAACATAAGAGAACAAATTAAAAGTGAAGTTGAGCGGTGCCTGAAGATGCAACCAAAACAATTTTCTGAACAGACTGTACCAATGATAAAGACAGAAAAAGACACAGAAAATGAGTTAAGTTTTAAAGAATCAAAGCTCCAACCTTTGACGGAAGCAGTCACTGGGCAACGTACCTCCGCCAATTTGGAGCTGCTGGATGCGAAAATAATTGGACGGAGAAAGACAAGGTAGTTTCACTCGTTCTCTCATTAAAAGGACCCGCGGCAGAACTACTACAGAAAGTGCCACGTGACAGCCAAAACACCAATGCCGAATTGATGAAAGCTCTGGAATTACGGTATGGTGATAAACATTTGCGGATGTGTACTGTACCCAGTTGAGAGCAAGGCGACAGCATTCCGGGGAGAGTCTTCAAGAGTTTGAAGCAAGTATCGACAGACTAATTAGACTGGCATATCCTGAAGCGCCAGAAGATTTTCCAACGAGTTTTGCGATGGAGATATTTACTGCCGGTGTCCGAGATAACGAACTACAGCAACTGTTATGAATGGCAAGAGACCAGAACAGTGCGCACGCCCTGGTACACGCTTTGCAATTTGAAGCCGCCAAATCACCATCTGGTCGGACAAGTCATAAAGTGCACGCGCTAAAAGATCGCGATGGCACAGACGATGAGGAAGAAAAAGAACAAGGAACATAGATCGACGGTCGGCGCCACACAATAAAATAAGAAAGGATGGAAGACCGGAGTGTTATAGATGTGGGACATCTGGACATCTACAACGAGATTGTCGGGTTAGAATTCAGCAGCAGAAAACGAGCAGTAGTCGGTACAACGGGGCATGTGCTGACTAACTGGAGGAACGAAGCCCCTAGACAATACGCAATTTCTACACTTCAGAAAAACAGCGGGAACTTGGTGGTTAACAGATTCGTTCAAGAAAGGCCAACTTCGATTACAGTTGACACAGGCGCAACAGTTTCCATTATGCGGCCCGACGTAGTGAAAGATCTCAAGCCAATCTGGTGCTCTTGCACCTTGCGAACAGCTACTGGACGGCCTGGAAAAGTGGAGATACACCTACGCCTCGGTCGACTTGAGTTTAATCATCAAGTACTTGTTGCAGGCATTGTGGATGAAGCAATTCTTGGTGTGGACGTTATTAACGCATACGGATTTATAGTCGACTTCAACAACAATGTCTTGAGAATCGGAGGAGAAGAGGTAATGCTCTCCACTACATCAGAAAAATCGATGTAGCCGTAACTGTTCCGCCAAACTCCGAAAAGACCATCATGGTTAGAACCGAGGTAGATACTAGGGGCAACCAGTGCTCTATAGTCAGCACACCGGGCATACTAATTGCCAGAAGTTTAGTAAAACCTGACGAAACCGGCAATGTACCTATTAGAGTGGCGAATATTCTGGATCAAGCGGTCACTTTACAAAGCAATACGTTCCTAGGCAAATTGACTCCTGTGGCCTGGGTAGCCGGAATGACGCAACAAAAATCCAGTTGTGCTTCGGATACTTCCAAATTACCAGAAGAACTGCAGGAATTATTGAACAGATCTTCTAACGATCTCTCAAGGGGTGAGGTAAAAGAACTCGGACGGTTTTTGCATGAATTCAAAGACTCTTATGCAGTTCGGGGACAGTCACTGCAAAGAACCTCTCTTGTACAACATCGCATCAATACCGGGGACACAACACCGATACGCCAACCTCCTCGAAGGCCTCCATTATCTAAGCAAGAGGAAATGTCTCGGTTGGTACAGGACATGTTGACAGAGGGAGTAATCAAACCTTCATCAAGTGCTTGGTCTTCTCCTGTAGTGCTGGTAGCAAAGAAGGATGGTGGATTGCGTTTCTGCGTAGCGTAGACTACCGGAGGCTAAATGACGTTACAAAGAAAGGCTGCTATCCATTACCTCGCGTTGACGATACACTCGACACGTTGTCCGGAGCACAGTGGTTTTCCACATTGGACCTGAAGAGCGGATATTGGCAAGTGGGTCTTCATCAAGAAGACAAGGAAAAGACCGCTTTCTCGACCCCAAGTGGCTTATTCCAATTTAACGTCATGCCATTTGGACTCTGTAATGCACCGGCAGCATTTGAAAGATTGATGGACCTGGTACTCCGAGGACTGACATGGAAAACTTGCCTTGTTTATTTAGACGATGGCATAGTCATCGGGAAGACTTTCAAAGACCATTTGGAAAACCTTAAGGAGGTTCTAACTAGAATTCACGGTGCCCAACTGAAGCTGAGCCCGAAGAAGTGTTCTCTATTCCAGAAGGAAGTACGGTATCTGGGCCACTGGTTTCGGCAGCGGGTGTTAGCATGGATCCTAATAAAGAAGACGCCGTAAGAGACTGGCCAGTGCCGAAGAGTAAACACGAAGTTCGGAGTTTCCTGGGGTTATGCTCATATTACAGACGTTTTGTGAAAGGCTTCGCTACTATTGCTAAACCACTACATGAGCTAACGGAAAATAAACGAAACTTCCAGTGATCGAGAGAGTGGACCAAGCATTTAGGAATTTGAAGATTGCATTATGTTCGCAGCCAATTCTCGCTTGTCCAGCTTCAGAAGGGAAGTACATCGTAGACAAAGACGCAAGCAATACTGGTCTAGGAGCAGTTTTGTCTCAAGTGCAGAACGGTGAAGAACGAGTAATAGAGTATTACAGCAAGACACTTTCTAAACCAGAGAGAAATTATTGTATTACAAGGAGAGAGTTGTTGGCAATTTCAGAGCTTTGGAGCACTTCCATAAATACCTCTATGGAAGAGAGTGTTCACTACGTACCGACCATGCCGCGCTTGCATGACTCTTCAGATTTAAAAATCCGGAAGGACAGTTGGCAAGGTGGCTCAAACGTCTGCAAGAGTACAACTTCAAGGTACAACATCGATGGGGGCGCCTGCATGGTAATGCAGATGGCTTATCACGAAGATCGTGCCCGGAAGACTGCCGACATTGCCACAGAAAGAAAGAACAAAACTCAAGCGAACATGTTCAAGCCATCACTGTAAATTCCTGGCAGATGGCTGGACAACACAAGACTGTCGACAAGAACAGATGACTGATGAAGACATTGGACCGATCTTGACAGCAAAAGAGGAAGGTCGCCGCCCGGATTGGCTAGATATCTGCCATGGTTCCGAAGTGCTGAAGGGCTACTGGGCACAATGGGAATCCCTTATCTTAGAAAACGGATTATGAAAAGGGCTTTGGAAAGTGCAGATGGACGAGACGTGGTCATGCAGTTGATAGTTCCCTGAAGTAAAGTGCAGTCTGTTATGAAGGAGATCCATGATGGAACATCTGGAGGCCATCTTGGTGTTAACAAAACCCTTGACAAAATACAGAACTGATTCTACTGGCTTCATCTTTGCCACGACGTAGAGGAATGGGTTCGGACATGTGAAATATGTGCTGCAAGCAAGGGCCCACAAACCAGAAGCAGAGGAAAAATGAGACAGCATAACGTTGGACTGCCTTTCGAGAGAATTGCCATTGACATTGCTGGACCATTCCCAGTTACTGACGATGATGGAAACCGGTACATCATGGTTGTAGGTGACTACTTTACTAAGTGGGTGGAAGCCTACGCGATTCCAAATCAGGAGGTTACCACTGTGGCAAAGCAGTTAGTTCGCAACTCCTGTTACCGTTATGGAGCCCCTTTGGAAATCCATACAGATCAAGGGAGAAATTTCGAATCACGAGTGTTTAAAGAATTATGCCGTCTACTGGGAATTCGAAAGACCAGGACAACGCCTCTCCATCCTCAGTCGGACGGAATGGTTGAGAGATTCAATAAGACACTTGAGCAGCATCTTTCGAAAGTTGTTGACGAGAACCAAATAGACTGGGACCACGTATACCACTATTCCTTATGGTGTATAGGTCATCAGTACACGACACAATCGGCATGACTCCAGCAAAATTGTTGTCTGGGCGGAAGATTATTCTTCCTGGGGACTTGATGTTCGGATCACCTGAGACTCAGTCCCAAGAGCTGCAGAACTATTTCTCGCAATTAGAAAACTAACTGCGAGAAATGAATCACTTGATAAGAGGACGACTGAAGATAGCCAGTGATAAAATGAAAACTCAGTATGACATTGGCAGTAATATTGTGGGTTTCAAGGAGATCAGGTTTGGTTGTTTAACCCAAAACGCCGTCGTGGTCGCTCACCTAAACTTCAGACTAACTGGGAAGGACCCTATACTGTGAAAAAAAGAATCAACGGTGTTGTCTATCAGATTCAACCGGAAGGACAGCGGAAGTTCAAGGTCGTCTACCTAGATCGCCTGGCCAAGTATTACTTCAGAGATGGTTTCCCAGTTCGGGACGAACAGGCTTAAGGAGGGGGCTGTGTTATGTAATACAGAAAAAGTGTTACGGTATTACGGAACGTTCTAGTACATTGGAAAATGATCCCGCAGCTGTAATGCCTATGTGACGCTTGATATGTGAGGCAGTATTACGTAATGCGGCACGTCTCGTACGTTCTGCAAGCATCTCAATTAGCCCAACGGTGCATGTTTCTGCGAAGGTCGCGCTGCAGTGTCCTCTAGAATTTTCGATGGACGCATCCTCTAGATGTAAAGGACGCATGTTATGGAACACAGTAGACTATATTTAGTCCATACCTGCTGCTTAGTTTTCAGTTATTGTCGGGCAATTATAATCGATATTACTCTGTGCGTTCAAGTGGTTAATAGTGAAGTGTTGTGTTTTATAATCAGGCAGTATATTGTAATACAATTCTGTTTTAATATTAGTTGACATTTTATTGCCTGTGAGCAATTTTTATCTGATTTGTTGTAAGAGACTGTGTTGTTAATTACGAACTGTTTAACTGTGAAAATTAAAGCTGGTGATTAGTGACTTAATTGGTGTCTTGTATTTTGTTTTCCACTGTACCTACGACGAACATATGCCTTTTTATTCATTTTAACACCAAACATTTTGCCCATACTACAATGAGGCATCCTTAATGGCTTGACTAGTCACCAAATCACCTATCGAGCTACTGAGGATGGCTCATTGTAGTATGGGTGAAACCCGTTTAGTGCTAAAAGTAATAAAAAGGTGTATGTTCAACTGAAAACAATGTTGTTATTATTAACAAAAACCATTAAAATGAGCAAGGCTTTTGAAATAAGTATTTCACTTGACATTCAAGAATAATCACTGTACGGAAATGGAAGTATGGTGATGGCGAAAAAAATTATGTTTCAGACAAGGGCTGATTCTGATTCTACTACCTTCAAAACATGAAGAAATATTGGTATGGAGAACTATACATGACTTCCATGTTCTAAGATTTATATTTAAAATCATTTACGAAATGAAATATTTCCATAGAAACTACTTTTTTCTTGAGCCTTAACAACCACAGTACTGTGGTTACTAATGAATACCACCTCAAGTTAGCGCACTCGATTTTCACTGATGATGGGAGTTGATAGCACTGGCAAAACGTCTGTTTTGTAGAAAACATTGGACCACGCCAAACAGCCTGAGAAGGAATTTGAACAAGAAACTACTTTGTTGCTGATAACGTAGTACACATGACATATAAATAAAAATTATCCCCTCCCCATTCAACTAGCCTCTTCATTTATAGATATTTCATCTACAATTCTACAGTGGATTATTATGATCTTCTTTTCAGGATACTTTATTTATCAAAATTACATACTTTACTCTTGTTAAAACATAAAACGTTGCAGGTAAACTACCTCTGTCCCTTAACCGATTTTCACCAAAAATCATTAGGCCTAGATCAGTTAAGGGGAAGGGGTAGTTTACCTGCAACATTTTATGTTTTAACAAGAGTAAAGTACTTAATTTTGATAAATAAAGTATCCTGAAAGAAAGTCATAATAATCCACTGTAGAAAGGTAGATGAAATATCTATAAATGAAAAAGGTAGTTGAAGGGGGAGGGGGTAATTTTCTATAAATGGAAATGATAGTTGTAGGGGGAGGGGATAATTTTTTATGTGTACTACATTATCACCAACAAAAAAGTAGTTTGTTGTTAAAATTCCTTCCTGGGCTGTTTGGCTGTGATCCAATGTTTTCTGCAAAACCAGATATTTTGGCAGTGCCATTGACTGCCATCATCAGTGAAAATCAAGTGCGCTAACGTGATGTGGTGTACGTTAGTCACCACAGTACTCTGGTTAAGGCTGAAGAAATAAGTAGTTTCTATGGAAATATTTCATTTCAAAAATGATTTTAAATATAAATCTTAGAACATGGAAGTCATGTACGGGTTCTCCATACCAATTTTTTTAATTAGTTATGAGGGTTTTAAATTTGATTATTCATTTAATAATGTAATGCTTGTTGCCGTGACACTTTATTAAATCAGTGTTTAACTGACTTGAAATAGTCAGTCAAATCAAAATAATAATGCTGTCCCTGCTAAGGAACAAAACAGAAACTTTAAAAATAACTTTACAGTTTTCATTATAAATAATGCACAATTCTGTAAATAAACACAACTCATAACATCAAGCTTTGGCTTTTTAGACCAGCAAAAAAGCAGCGCACTTGTATGGATATCAAAACTGAGGGTTTGTTGAAGGAAATCAAAATCGTACAGCTACTGACTACCATGAAGGAGTTCAGATAACATATTTAGACACACCATTTCTAATCTGAATGATATATTTTATTTTTCCATATAAGAGAATATATATTCAAGACTTATGGACACAAACATTAGACCTTGAGAGATTGAGAGCATTGCTGCAGACAGTACACTGAGTGTGAATGTACTTTTGTTGCTAAGAATGATGTTCAAATTACAAAAATAAATGATTATTAATGATACATAGTGTCACACGTGTTCTCATACAAAATGCTGATTCTCTAGTACTGGAGTTAGTTTACCCATTACCACATTTACAGCATGGCTAAGTTCAGGTTAGACATCAGCAGGAGAAACCGCATGTCATATGACAGAAACTGTTTAAATAAAACTCAATATGATGATGTCTACAACGTACTTGATATACTTATAATTAGTTAATCCACGGACACATCATGTACAACAAAATCAAAGTACCTACTTGATTTTTTGTCACAATATATATCATGTAAATTGAATTTATTACACATCTTTTTTTTAAACATTTATATTACATTTGATATCTTATGATGCATTCTGAACTCTTATTTGATAAATAAGTCTTTTGATTTCAATTATTGCCACCATAAAAATAAAAAAAAATTATGTAAATATAATTAATTCACTACGGACTGGGTACATAAAGTTTTTTATGGGTAAGAACATAAAGTTTTACGTTATAGCCTGAACCGGTTTTCGCTTTTAAAAAGCTTCTTCAGAGGCTGCCACTGGTAGCACTGTCCATCTTGTTGTTGGCGACAGTATCGACTTTCAAAAGATCGATACCGTGTGATGGGGGTGTGATATGTTCGAATAATGCGTGTGATTTGAACATATCACATATTCGATCATATCACACCCCACACACACAATATCAATCTTTCGAAAGTCGATACCGTCGCCAACTACAAGACGGACAGTGCCACCAGCGGCAGACTCTGAATAAGCTTACGGACACGTCATGGACAACGAAATCAAAAAAATAAGAATCATTATTATTATGCTATGCCTGTGAATCTGTGATTTAAATATAGTGTGTAGTTGAGCACCCTTAAATCAATAGTCATGGGCAATCCACTTAGGCCACATAGGACTCTAAAATAAAAATATTAGTCAGTGTAGATTGTGCTAATTCAAAGTGGTGTGAGACCAATAGCTTTCATTAAATCCACTTCACGCTCCAGTAACATAAACCTACTGGTTTCATCCATTCAACAACAACACAATAATAATAATAGCGATGTCAAAACTGATTTCTTGTAGACTAATGCTAAATTTGCAACTGTTTTTTTTTTTACGTTCAAACATAATTTTACTTTACTCACAAATTAAATTAATGCATGTATTTCCTAGACAACTTTATTGGTTTCTTTTTAACAAAAACCTCAAAAATATATAACTTTGTAAGTTGTTACATCATACCATCTCGCAAATATAAAAATTTTCAACTTAATAAAGAGAACCTTGACAAACTATAATGTTTCTTTAATACCAAAATAAATAGTTCTTGGTACTTTTCACAGTTTTGTTTATACACGTACATGTTTCAGTATCAAATGAAATTTAGCACATTTTTGAAAGTGCCTGTAACACAAAGGCAATGATAAGTCTAAATTCAATAATAATAAGTTTATTATTTTTATTATTATTGCTGCTGTTGTTGTTAATATAATTATTATTTATATCTATTTGTTTATTAAAAAGTGTAATATACTTGATTATAATAAAACTGAGTGTTTTCAGTTTAATCAAATAATAATTTGCTGTGTGTCAAATTTCTGTATTTACTGTCATTACTAATTTAATGTTACTTACAATATTTGAATTAACCTCGTTCAAAATTCCATATAGTAGCCCATCTGCCTGTTGAGAAAAAAACTACATGTCTGAGCTACTCAGGTAAAAACAGGGTTGAACACAATTATCATAACAAAGGTTTGAACTGTGGATATACACAAAAAGTGCATCAGCTGACTGAGCAACACAACAGCTGGTTTGTTTACAACAAAACATGTTTGGCCTCTCAATCGGTCTCAATTAACTTTCTAGTAGAGACTATAAGTAGCAGTACAGTAATGACAAAGGCTTGGCTTGAAGGCCACCAGACTGGATGCTGTGACATCAAGTTCACCTTGATGATCAGTTTCTGAGTTAATGAAAGAATTTCTCCAAACTCATGCTCACTAATATATTTATTTACACATGTCAATATTTATGTACACATATTTATTTTCCATAATACACATTTTAGAACAATTGTTATAATTATTTACAACAAAATTGTGATAATTATTAACAATATTTTTGAATAAAATAATTGCAGTATTTATTACAGTATTTGTATGAAACAAACAAAAAATGAAAAAACTTAAAATTTTAAAAATTTAAAACTTTAGCATATAATAAAATAAAATAATTCCAAAGCCTATTTTTAATTCAGTAATAATTCCAACTGCAGTCATTAAAGACACAAATGCATCCAACTGTCCTCTATTAGACACCATGGTACCAACACCACAACCATTCCTCTACATTTGAGAGATCTATGGTGCGCATATACATTTGTTTGCTGTAATCAGGATACTGATTATGAATCAGATGTAAATTTGGAACATAATATGTAAATTTGAAGTGTCATTTGTCAGTACAAATATGGGTACCAATGATAAATTTGTAAACGTTAAAAGAAATTTTAATTTTTTATAGTAATTGTTATGCTAGTGAACTTAATATAAAATTGTTAAATTTGTTTAGTACATAAAATTTATTTCTTTACTTCAATCTATAAATTTATTAAAATATTATTCACAAATTACACACAACATAATTAAAAATTCAATTACGGAAATTCTTAATTTTGTTCCACACATGTGTATCAAAAGTGTAATTAAAACACACACATACACACATACCTCTGTAAAGGTATTACAATTAATAATAACATCAAGTGTTATACAGAGAATTAATTTCAGTGGCACATGGAACAATCAAAATATGTATCATAAAATAAATATAAATGAATTGTTCTTCTTAAGACTCATTTTTTAAACTAAAAAGTAATGTAAGTCATAACTATAGTAAGTGTAGTTCATATTTAGTAGTGTATTCAGAAGCTTTGGTGAAGTGATGCTGAGCAATTAACCAGGAGAAACAAAGACTTGTGAACTGCTAGTGATTTGACAGTAGAATGCAAAGTTTAATTACAAGTATTAATTTTAACAACTGTGACCCAATACTGCACAATAATGATTTCAGAAATTAAAATAAAAAAACACATATGATCGTTAATTACAATTTCTATATATTATGTATACTTAAGTTACTCAAGATTTATTTCAGAAACTCTATGTACGTTTCCTTTTAAGTCTACTTTGGATAGCGATTGGACAACAACGATATTAAAAGGTCAACTTATTTTGTTTCTATAGTAAGTGGTGAAGTTTCTGTACCTTCTGTCATAAAAATATGAACATAGTATTTAATACATCTTTCATCTGTTTTTGATTGCTTATGTTAGCATATTAAGTTAGCACTGTATAGCACTTTGACGCAACGCTACCAAATGTTTGCTAAATGCAAACAGGTGATACCTGACCTAGATTTATGTAGTGAAAGAATAACTAACCTTTAAGAGGCAAATCAGAGGACAACATACTTATTACATAAAGTTTTGTAATACATTTTCTTTAAGGAAGGATTTAGTAACATGTTGGCCACTTAGGACGGATACTTCCACTGTTGTCAAAACAGTAAATGATCAAAGACACTTAAGGATGATCCTACCTCCACTTATAATTTATAATATTTATTTTAGTTATTGAATATTTTTCTTGTAACACATAGATTTAATAATAACTTGTGAAAAGTTAAGAGAAATGACAACTGATATGTACACCCCACTGCACTAAAGTTCACAGACAGAATTAATTGTAATTTGTATAGTTTCAATTGTTTACTTTCCATGCTAGAAGTTGTTCAGAAATATAAAAACTTTGGCGTAGGGTGCTACTTGGCTATGAGGCATGGGGTTATTGAACAATAACTTGATATATTGATGGAAACATATATTGATATGATAAATTGATGGAATGGCTTTTATTGTCTATACCCCTAGCTGCTTATTGTGACTGTACTATGACAGTTGTTGTAGCACTGGCCGAGTAGTACTGAATGTTTACAAATGTTGCTATATAATATTTCCTCTTTATCCATGTTGTATATTTAAGAAGTGATCAAAATGTTGTTGTGTATTGATGTGTATAAATGGAGAACATACATAAGTGTTTTTGATATATGTGTGAAATTTATTTAGTTAAAGATTTATTTAAAAATTTATTTAAAAGAAGTAATTTGATTTTTTTTATTTCTGTATATTTAAATAGTTTTAATTTCAATCACAGCCAAAAAAAACAATTGTTCAACTATTAGTTGAACAATTATGTCTATTATTAAGTCTTTTATTAGTTTATTATACTGTTCCCATTACTAAATAGATCTGAGATCGTTTTTTATTATATTACAGAATATGTTGTCATTATAGTCCCTATGGCAGATGTGGAGAACTTATCTCATCATCATCATCATCATTGTTCTGGCATCCAAGTAGAGTTTGGAGGTGTTCTTCATCCATCGTGGAATTTGGCCGATAACATATCATGCATTTAATGGTCTGGCATATCCTGACCTTCTTTAAGTGAGTCACTGGCAATTATTTATTGTGCGACAAAGTCATATCAATAAAGTTGTATGTCGCATGGGTGACAAATGTATGTGCTAAATGAGTGACAAAGCTGGCAATAAAGATATTAAATATTTATTTTGAAAGTTATTATTCATAATCATGGTTTAATTTTTTCAAAATGATTTGAATCTATACAATTTTATGTTTTATCATAGTTTTTATTGCCTTACTATCAAACACTGTTATAGTGTTGAATATATAGGGTATGGTTTGATTATACTTCTGTTATTATTTATTAATTTGTGTCTAATAACTGTATTGTGTATAACTCCTTTACAAGGATAATTGTATAATAATTGCTTTTTTCTGTTTGTATTGGCTATCTGAGGACCACATGCCAATTTCAATTCTTTATTCCTTGTCTTTTCTTTTTTCTCCAATATTCTTTCATCTTTTCACTATGTCTCTTCTTCCTGTCTTCAGTCTACTTTGAACCTGCATTTTTCTCTCTCCTACACTGGACTCCTTCCATTTTTAACACTTTTGCCTGAAAAACTTCTTTTTCAATGTATTAGCTTTATTATTAAATATATTTTTAACATACCAATATTCATTTATTTGAAACTGTATGTGGTTTTATAAACTATCAGCATTTTGGCAACAAACAAATTGACATACTATGGCAGTTTATGTACAGTGAGTCTACTTTTAACAGTGGCACCAGCTATAATTCATACGAACACACTTCCCTGTGTAATGAAGATGGCACATATCTTATGCTCTACGAGTGATCATCCTGCAACATGCCCCTAGAAAAATGCAAATTGGTTAACTGTAAAGTCTGGGCAATAACAACAAACATGTACAAATTAATGTAATTTGTCAGGACAGGAAGTAGTATAATATTATTTTTAGTAAAAAAAGTCTTGAGTTACAAGTTTTCGTAAATAATATTTCGAAAAAGGGAGTCCTCCAGGGCGATGCTCTTGCTTGCCTCCTCTTCAATCTTGCCTTAGAAAAAGCTATGAGAGGTGCTGGAATAGATTCCTCTGGGACTGTATTCAACAGGTTGGTGCAGGTCCTAGGATACGCTGATGACCTAGATATAATCGGGAGGTCCCTTTGAGCAGTCACTGAAGCCTTTCTTGCTCTTGAAGGTCCCACAAGGAGACTGGGTCTCATAATAAATGAAAGCAAGACAAAATACATGGCCACAAGATGGAGGCTAGAGAAGGAGAGTACATCCAAATTGGCATCTATTACTTCGAAAAAATCAACAACTTTGTTTATTTAGGATGCCACGTTAACGCTGATGGGGAAACAACAGAGGAAATAAAGTGAAGAATCACCTCAGCTAATAGGTGCTTTGGTCTTTGGTCTCAGACCCCTGTTCCAAAGCAGAATAATTGCCAGGAGCATCAAGCTGCTTTTGTATAAAACACTGATCCACCCAGTTCTCACCTATGGTTCTGAGACCTGGACCATTTCTAGAAAGTCTGAGTCAAGCCTGCTGGTTCATGAATGGAAAATCCTCTGTAGTATATTTGGTCCAATATGTGTGGGAGGTGAATGGAGGAAAAGAACCAACCAAGAACTGAACACACTTCTGAATGAACCAGATATTGTGAAAATTATAAAGCTTGGTAGATTCAGGTGGGCTGGACACGTGATCAGAATGGGGGAGAATTAAATACCAAGAAAGGCACTCACAGGACAGATCATTGGCAACAGGAGAGTTGGTAGACCCAAACTACGTTGGGAAGACGGTGTGAGCTATAATGCGCACCACATCCTTGGGACCCGGAACTGGAGAGCAGCTGCACTTGACCGGGACAACTGGCGGAGGCTGTTAAAGGAGGCCTTGACTCAGTAATGGGTTGTTGCGCCGCTGATGATGATGATGATGAATATTTTGAAACAGTTGAAATTATTTATTTCTTTCTGTAGTTTGTTCTGTTGACGAAATAAGATAATCACTCTCCTTGTTGTTTCTTGAGTAGTTTGAGAGGAATCAGTTAAGTACTCTCCAATATATTCGATTCCGTCGCCCACAACAGGACGGACAGCGCTACCAGCGGCAACCTCTGAAGAAGCCTTTTAAAGGTGAAAACCGGTTCAGGTTGTAAGGTAAAACTTTGTTTTTACTTACAAAAAACTTTGTGTTCCGAGTCGTTAATGTAATAGTTGTATTTAGTTAAGTAACGGACATGTAATGGACAATGAAATCCAAGAAATTAACATCATTAAGATACGTAACACATGAACTTCTAATAAAACACGAATAATAATACCAAGAATTAATTAACACTTAAATACACAAAGAAGAAGATAAAATAATATATTTTACTAGCAAACAGTGGAACGAATTGTATGAACAAGGTTAATACTGTTCGGAGCGACCTCTATGCTGTTAACAAATTGTAAGTGAACTACAACAGTACGAGAATTGAAGCCGGCGCAGTTTGGAAGAGCGGGGATTCAAATGATTAGCATTCATACTGTATAAATTCTCAATATTATTTATTAAAATTTTGTTAACTATAGTTATTTGGCACTGAATAAAGAAAATAATTAATTACTTACAATATTAAATAACCTAAACAGAAATATTAGTTGTCTACCCTGAGATAGAGTCTTCATGATCACATATTTAATACAAACAACACATTAAACATTATACACATACTAAAATAATGAGACAATGCGTAATTATCACCCAAACAGAGGGGCAATTACCAAACAGACAGATAATTACAGCACAATATATATATTACATTTAATATTTATAAATAAATTTACCTCAAGATATAACTTTTTTTTCCTTATTAGGAACATGTTTCAGGTACCATCTTGTACCCATCCTCAGCCTTCCAGTTTTTGTGTCTGGTGAAGTACATATGTGCTGGTTGACTATTATTGTTGTGGCTTCCTGTTGGCTTCTGGTACTTCAAATTGGTTTTATTGTGTGTGATTGTGGTGTATGTGTTAGTTTTTTGTGTATTTTCGATGTTGAGTGCTTTGAATATTGTGTCATGTTTTGTATTGATTTGTATTTGTTCAGATATTAGTTTGTTTGTTTTTTTACTAATATTGTACTAATTACTAATTACCTGAACAAATACAAATCAATACAAAACATGACACAATATTCAAAGCACTCAATATCAAAAATACACAAAAAACTAACACATACACCACAATCACACACAATAAAACCAATTTGAAGTACCAGAAGCCAACAGGAGGCCACAATAATAATAGTCAACCAACACATATGTACTTCACCAGACACAAAAACCGGAAGGCTGAGAATGGGTACAAGATGGTACCCGAAACATGTTCCTAATAAGGGAAAAAAGGTATATCTTGAGGTAAATTTATTTATAAATATTAAATGTATTACATACATCAAGCGACGGACTGTAGCAGAAAGTGGTTGAATATATATTACAATGTTACATATACATACATATACATGTGGGCATGTCAGGCCTCACGTTCAAGGGATACAAACTTATACAACGAATTTATATGTAAATTCGATATACAGTAATTCAAGCAGGTTGTATAATTATACCAGGTGTATTTATAATAAGAGTATTTTTATTTATCAATATTTAAAACTCATATTTATTATTTATTCATTATTATAAATATTCATAAACATCATTAATAATTGTCGGTCACGATATTGCTCATTATTAAAAGTTTATATCTTATGATATGCAACATTACACATATTAAAAAATCTCTTATATCTAAACATGTTAATAATCTTATATCTAGACATGTTAAATAATTGGTTTATTAATTTATTATAAAATTAAAATTTTTTATATTGAAATAAATTGTCTTATCTCAGATCTGACTTCTACTCGCTCAGTCTATACCAAGGTTTAAATTTAAATTTCAATTTATATTAATTGCTTGTAGACTGGCCTTGTTTTAATATTCAACTTTAAATTAATCTTTCTATACTTCAAATATCTACTCACTTTACTATCTATTTTGATAATAAACTCTACTCTCTTTACTTTAAATTCTCTTTCATTTATGCATGCTTTTATATATATGCGATCGCTCATTCTTACGACTAAACATTTATTTACATTTTAACATATTATTACTAAGTATAAACTTTTCTTTGTTTTAATTTACTGTCTTTTGAAATCGTCTTTATGAGCTCTTTTTTTTTTACAATCATTTAAAATACATTACGCATGTCACCTCGATTTCTGATGATCTTACGACTGTTGTCCGGGGTCCAGCATTGTCCAGAGTTAGTTTTCCATTCCTCTTGTCCTGGCGTGTTCCTGGATACGTCTAGCGTCCAGCGTTGTTCTACGGCAGCATGTTCCTGGATACGTCTAGAGTCCAGCGTCGTTCTACGGCAGCATTGTTCCTGGATGCGTCTAGAGTCCAGCGTTGCTCTACAGCAGCTTTCCCGTATATACTCTTGGTAGACTTACTATTGCGGTATTTACTTTTTCCATAATATTGTCGTGAATTTAATGAACGTTATTTCGTTTGTTACTGCGACTTGTAATAGAATAAAAATAAACTGTTTTGCCGATGGACAGCATGTCTGGCTGCAACTGTGTCTTGAAATGAAGAGAAGGGTTTTTGGTCAAACCCTTAATTTATACCCTCTCGAGATTCCGCGCCAGTCGGCTCCAAAATCGTCCTGTCGATACCTGCATATCTCGTGACAGCCCCCACTCCCGAACCTTTTCATCTATTTGCAATTATTAACAAATAGCAATGTTTTGCACGGAATCGAGATAGCACAAATCATAGCTAATTCGATTAAGCACTCACTATATTAATTTGAGCGTCTTAGGGTAATTTGCGTATTTTTTGGCACGTTTATTTTGCACTGTCTTCGCATAACGTGTTCTATTAACGTCATCTTTTCACTGAGGATAACTATAAATTTCACACACACTTTGGTGCCTTTGGTTTGATCATACACTAATTAGTTATCGCACAGTGAATTAAAATAATTATTTTATTAATTACTTGGGGCGGGTTGCTGAGATTCCTGTCTATGCCTGCATCACTAACACACACAAGCTACACGTGTAACACACACACAATTGAGCAGGTGTTCACTGCTTGTCGAAACAGGTTAATTCTCCCCTAATCTAACATTAAAATATTTTTGCAATCTCAGACCTGTCCATTTACCTGTAACTTATACAAATTATACAAATTATACAAAATTTATATTTATTTAAATTAATGCCTAATACAGCATATGGCTGTATCGTTGCAATATATATTCACAGCAGGAGGAACAGCCATCACCAGATGACTGAATGTGTAAACACCCACAAGGAACAGGAAGAGGAACATCACCAAATAATATAAAGGTTATTATTTAAGATACATAAGGTTATAAAGCTCATTTAAGAAAGCTCATTTGACAAACTGTTCAAAGAACCTGCACATAATATTTATATAAATTCTTTGAGATTAAAAAATCAAAACACAGGTAGAATGTACAAAAGTATAATTACCATAAAGCCACTTTTATAGATAAATATTGCGATAAATATGATAGGACAAACACCTTTCTAGAGTACTAAAGATAATTAATTACTACTATATAGATAATGATTCACGGAACTGATATTAGTAGCTGTGTTTTAATAATGTAATAATCTTGTAATAGTTTCATTATGGAAAGTTTGTTTTTGTTTTGTTTTGTGTGTGTGTGTGTGTATGTGTGTGTGTGTGTGTGTTTCTCAATAAATAATTTATTCTTTCAAGGAAATACAGAATGTATTGTAACGGGCCTATTTTTGGGGTAATAAAGCAATTTGTTAATTTTTTTTTATAAAACAAATAACATTTTTCGATAATAGGGACAAACGCAGACAAAGGTAAATTTAGTGGTGGCGACGGAAGTGACAGTGGCAGCACTGCTGTTGACATGATACGTGACTGTTATTCAATAATATTTTATAAAACGAGTTTGTATGAACTTAACAACCGACGGAACTGTGCCAAGGTCAGACAATGACATACAAAACCAGTCAACAAGTTATATAACAACATCGGACCATCTGACGTCAATATATACGTCAGAGCCTAGCCTAACAGTGGAATCCAGTTATATAACAAAAACAGTCTCCTGGCGTAGGAATACAAACTTTCAAACAATAAGACTTGGTCATACAACCACGGCGACAACACAAAATAGCGCCGGTGGCCTATTCGCAGTCTACAGCCATCACTCGCGTGAGTGGCAAGTACATAAAAGTTCCGGAACGTAATTTTCGGGCCCGTCACACACCAAAAAATGTGAATAACATATAAATTTAAATGAAATACGCCGAAAGTGTTAAAGAATGTGAGATAAGTAACGTCAATTCGATAAACACATAAATTCAGTGAAAACAACAATCTATCTAGTGCACTAACAATGTGACGTCGTCGAAACTCAGCAGCAGTTAAGTAATGGGGTAGAGTAAAACATAAAAAATGGGTTAAACTAAAAGTATAATGATACCAATTTTTTTTAAATTTGTTTAACAAGAATAAAAATGAGATCTCTTAAAGGTATGGGATGTTTGCGTGTGAGTGAGTGAGAGAGAATGATGTTAATG
Source organism: Magicicada septendecula (assembly GCA_034769895.1). NCBI lineage: Eukaryota > Metazoa > Arthropoda > Insecta > Hemiptera > Cicadidae > Magicicada > Magicicada septendecula. The sequence continues at coordinate 67,428,333 of CM068368.1, read as the reverse complement.
TGGAAGTGCTGGTTGCGTAATTAGTTATATAACAATTAAATTCATTTGATTTGTTGTTTTTGAAATTAGTTAATGATTAAATAAATAATGAGTTGTTTTATCAATTGAGCCTCGTGGCCAAATATGTTCAAATGGTTTAAAAAAAATAAAATGTACAACTGGGAGAACGAAATAAAAGATAAAAGGAAAACGTCATTTGGTAACAAATCAATAAATAAAGTTTTCATTATTTCGACAACCATTCTGATCTCCTGAGTTCGCCTAAAAAGAACCCCGAAAATGGTAAGTACACATATTTTTTCATACGTAGTTGGTAACAAGATGGCGCCCGACAGTAAACAGTAACTTTAGTATAAGTTCAATTAATTATCAATAAAACAATATATCACATTTGGCTTCCGAACGTAGGGACAATTTATATAAATACATTTATATAAATATAGGCCTACTTGGGAGAGCAGAATGGTTGTTTAAGGTAACGAAAAAATGTGTAAACATGGGTGGTCAGGTTATGTGTAGTATGGGTGAGTAAAATATTTTTTTTAATAAGTATGTGTTACATATAATAATATTTTACAAACCAATATATCTAAAAGATTTTAAGAAAAATGGCAGATAATAATGACGTCAGCTTATCTGATAATCAGATAGACAATCAGTTAAGTAGCGATTCGGGAGTACAAACGAATGACAGTAATTTAGAGAGTCAGTTGTCCGAATCGAAAATAATGGAAGGTGTGACGAGTCAGTCAACGCCGACCTTAATTAAGAGAGAAAGTAATAGTGATATGACGAAAATGATTCAATTTCTGTGTACTAGTTTTAATAAATTTGAAAGTAATGTAAATGAGAAGTTTGATGTTCAAAAGAATAGTTTGGATGAGTTAAAAAACCAAATTAATATCCAGAATGACAAATTTGACGAGTTGAAAAATGAGATTCAAGAATTAAATAAATGCTTAGAAAGTACTAACGAAGCAGTAAGAACCAGTTTAAATAAATTAGAACAGAGTGTTGAGAAGTTAGGTGAAAATATTATAAGTATGACAAAAATTAAAAATGACGAGATAGTGGAAGATGTAGTGTTAAATAATGAGAATAATAATATAATTGAAAATGTCATATCAGAGAGTACTGATGAGTTTGTGGAATGTGATTATGAGATGTTAAGGTGTGTTAGTGAGTTAGAAAGAGAGTGGAAAAATAATATAGTAGTTGAATGTGGGCAGAGGGTAAATTTTCCCATTAATTTTTCTGAACCAGAGTGTTCACAAATGTTGTTGTTTTTGAAGGGCGAGAGACCCATATTAGTAGATGAATTGAAGTGTATATTGATGTTGTATAATGTTGTACCCTCTGTCTGTAATAATTGTGAGAGTGTGATATGGTGTTATGAAGAGAGAGAGTTGTGTATTGAGAGAGAGATAGAATTGTATAAGTTAAAAAGAAATTATGATGAATTGAGAAAAATATTAGAAGGGGTGAAGATGAACCCTAGAAAATTCTTACCTGTTGAAAGAGAGATAGAGAATTATTTTGATAATATTTTTATAAACGATAATGACTTACCTGACGTGATAGTAGAGGAATATAAATCTGATAAAACAACTTACCTGACATTGACCAATAATACTGATGGAGACTGGACAGTAATAACTGATGTTGACAAGGTTTATGAAATATTAATAGGGAATAACCCTATCAATTATAATGGTATAATGAAAGAAATAAAGTTGATAGATTATTATAATAATTATAATAATAAATGGTGTATGGATAACAATGATGCATGTTACAAATATATTAGATATCTATATGACGATGGAGGCTGAACTAAAATATCAGTGTATAGACATTGTTAAATACTGTAAATTTTGGTAATGACCTTGCAGACTGGGACATATGAAGTGTGAAACAATTGAACAGTTATTGAAGAATACTTTGTAAATAATGTAGTGAATTCATTTGTGTGTATTATGAAATGTTAGGTAAATAATGTGTATATGTAGTAGGAAAATGTTGTAATAATAATAATATTATTAATATTTTGCAGTCTGAATAAATGACAAAAATAATTATGAAGACAATAATTAATGATTTGTAAATTTTTGATACTAATGGAAATATGTTGTGTTTAAATAATCAATTGAAGTAAATAATTTGAGATGTTTCAATATTGTGATTGAATGTTATATGTTTAAAAGTTTATAATGAATTTAATTTCTTTGATGAGATTTCAATTTAATAATAATTAATGAATAAATAAATAAATGTTAAATGTTTTAGTTTGTGGAATAACATAATTGTTGAAATAAATAGATTAATAATAAATTTGAAAATTTTGAAAATCTAATTCCAGACAAAGATAAGTAATGAAATGATGATATATAAAAAGTTAATGAAAAATTTTAAACAAGAATGTTTATAAGTTTCTGTAAATTATTTAAAAGATAATTGTTTGTTTAATGTATGCTAATAATCCAGGTTAATGTCTATTTGTTTATTATGTTATGTCATGTATTATACAAGATGTGGGGATAATTTTGGTGGGTAGATTGGTGCACAAAGAGGTGACATACCAGTGTAGTGTGGAACTGCAATGGTGGAAGGTTGTAAATTTTGTATTTAATATTTTATGTTAATGATGGTTAAGGGGGTTAAAACACCATCCAAACTAATAGTGTCATTTAAGTATAAATTATTAAGTGTTACAAAAGATATTTTACTTGTGATTCCCCAACTTTTCGGGCGGTCACGGCCTCACCGAACCCTGACCGTGGAATTGGTTTAGCTTTAACAGCTATGGTTGGGGCACATTACGATTACGCTCTGACCATACTGACCATGGCTGTTATCGTTGTCAAGGTGTATTTGGAAATTGATGGGGGGTGAAATTAAGGGGAATCACCAAACTAGGGAACAGCGGCTACCACTCTGTCCGAGTAGGGACAGCAAAGCCAGGTGGTAGACCCGCATTAAGGGCGCATAACTATAGACAAAGATATATTGATATCTAAGCTTTTAAAATGTAACGCAGAAGCAAGGACACGGAGATGTCACATTCCTCCAAAACCTCAGTCCTTGTGGACGCAACTGGACGCCACAGTCCAGGGGGGGTCATAGTGTGTGTGGCAGGGAGGTTATCCAGGGGGATAACGAATTAGAAATTTGTTGTATTTTAATAATGATGATTCGCTACTCAATAATTTTGTTTTGATTTAAAAAATAGATGCACTACATACTTCCTATATTGTGTTTATTATGTCTTATTGTGTTAATTGCATGTAGTATGTTAGGAATAAGGATTATAAAAATATAATAATATGTTTTCAATGTGTTTATAGATTTTAAAATAAAATGAAATAAAGGTGTGATAGTTAAAATTTTCAATGGGTTGCAAAAGATAGAAGTTGGGTGATAGTAATTGTTTGAGTAAAATGTTTGAGTTAGTCAAGTTGAAAAATATTGGGGTATTAAAGAGAATGAGAGATGAAAATATTGTAATGTTGTTTTGAGTTAATGTATGTTATAGAATTTTGAGAAGTATAAGTGGAGACACAGTAGTAATGGAGAATAATTGTAGAGTTTTGAGCGATATATTGTTGTTTATAATTGATGTTGTTATTTTGTTGTAGTTGTAGTAAGGTAATGAGATTGGGATTTTGGGGATGGCAATTTTGTAGTAGGGGGTAGTGTAATGTGGGAGTCCGCAACATAATGATAAGTTGGGACGGGAATTGGTATCGATTTAGTGGGAAGGGGTTGCCTTAGGTAGAATCCAGGAACCAGAGAACGGGAATTGAGCTTTTGGGGGGGGGAACACATATCCTATGTACAAAGGGTTAGAGAGTATTTTTTTTTTTTATATATATTGAGAGAATGTGGCGAATTGAGTTAAAGTAGTAAGTAGTTAGAGGTAGAGAGGGGTTAGTAGATTTTTTAGTAGAGAGGGGTGTCATACTAGTTAAAGATGTTGTAAGGGAGCGGTAGAGTAATAAAAGGGGTAAGATTATGGGTAAATGCCAAGTTGATAAAGTGAATTATAATGAATAACTGAGAATCACCCAAATTAATGAAAGGGAGTAATAAATGAAATGATGTGTAAAACGAAGATTGAAAAAAAAAAATTTGAGAAACGAATTAATAAAAGTTAAATTGAGATTAAAAGGTAATTTTCTGATTTTATATGCAAATTTAATGATGTAAAGTGTGTAAATTTTTAAATACAAATTGTTTATTTTAAGATGATAATAACCATGTGAATTATGAATGTACTATGTTTTCTTATGTTATATTGTGTTTGTTAGTGTAAGAGAATTTTATGAATTTAAATATTTTAAATGCATTTTAACTTGGGGATGAGAGAAATGTAATATGGTAATGGGGAATGTTTATTTAAATTCTGATGGGAATCAGGGCAGTAATTTTGAATTTTGGGATAAAAGTTAACAAGAGAAAGTAGATAGAATGAAATTATGGAATTTTATAATGGGTATCATGTTGTTGTTAGATATTTTAATATATATGTTAGAAATAAGTAAAAAACAAAACCAGTGCTTCTTAGCGCAAACCAGCACCGCTAGGGGGAAACAGATCAGTTGGGGATATGGTGTTCTATAAGGCCACTATTTGATATTTGATTTGTTGTTTCAGTGTTTGGTGATGCTGTGGCGGCGAACCTGAGCTGGCCAGCGCGTCAGAGCAGGGGCGTTAAGTATCTGTCTGACTCTATGGTGTTGGGATCTCGAGAGAGAAGTCCAGTATTGTCATTCAGATACGGTCACAGTCACCGGACCAAGGGTGAGTTGATTATATTTTTTGTAAACCGTAAAGGGGGTTGTGGCGACATATCCTGGCTGATCCCTTTAGCAAGTATGAATGTGTCAATGAGATTTTTTATGCTTCGGCATAAAATATCTCATTGAGGGGGTATTGTAACGAGCCTATTTTTGGGGTAATAAAGCAATTTGTATATTTTTTTTTATAAAACAAATAACATTTTTCGATAATAGGGACAAACGCAGACAAAGGTAAATTTAGTGGTGGCGACGGAAGTGACAGTGGCAGCACTGCTGTTGACATGATACGTGACTGTTATTCAATAATATTTTATAAAACGAGTTTTTATGAACTTAACAACCGACGGAACTGTGCCAAGGTCAGACAATGACATACAAAACCATTCAACAAGTTATATAACAACATCGGACCATCTGACATCAATATATACGTCAGAGCCTAGCCTAACAGTGGAATCCAGTTATATAACAAAAACAGTCTGCTGGCGTAGGAATACAAACTTTCAAACAATAAGACTTGGTCATACAACCACGGCGACAACACAAAATAGCGCCGGTGGCCTATTCGCAGTCTACAGCCATCACTCGCGCGAGTGGCAAGTACATAAAAGTTCCGGAACGTAATTTTCGGGCCCGTCACACACCAAAAAATGTGAATAACATATAAATTTAAATAAAATACGCCGAAAGTGTTAAAGAATGTGAGATAAGTAACGTCAATTCGATAAACACATAAATTCAGTGAAAACAACAATCTATCTAGTGCACTAACAATGCGACGTCGTCGAAACTCAGCAGCAGTTAAGTAATGGGGTAGAGTAAAACATAAAAAATGGGTTAAACTAAAAGTATAATGGTACCAATTTTTTTAAATTTGTTTAACAAGAATAAAAATGAGATCTCTTAAAGGTATGGGATGTTTGCGTGTGAGTGAGTGAGAGAGAATGATGTTAATATGGAAGTGCTGGTTGCGTAATTAGTTATATAACAATTAAATTCATTTGATTTGTTGTTTTTGAAATTAGTTAATGATTAAATAAATAATGAGTTGTTTTATCAATTGAGCCTCGTGGCCAAATATGTTCAAATGGTTTAAAAGAAATAAAATGTACAACTGGGAGAACGAAATAAAAGATAAAAGGAAAACGTCATTTGGTAACAAATCAATAAATAAAGTTTTCATTATTTCGACAACCATTCTGATCTCCTGAGTTCGCCTAAAAAGAACCCCGAAAATGGTAAGTACACATATTTTTTCATACGTAGTTGGTAACAAGATGGCGCCCGACAGTAAACAGTAACTTTAGTATAAGTTCAATTAATTATCAATAAAACGATATATCACAGTATACTATGTTAAAGTTGTTTCTCTTGTACCAGTTCCATTGTACCAAACTCATGATTTACTGTATCAATATTATCACTTTAACGTAAAAAGTCACATAAGTTAATACTCAATTCATTATATTTATTAGCAACCAATTCAAATAAACAGATACGAGCATATTCTTACATAAAAATTATCTAATTAATTAACTTAGTATTACACTGTGTGTACCTTATTAGTGATGTGTTATGAAGAAAATTAAACAATGGGATAGTGAGCAATTTTGTATTCAAGATTTGTACAATAATTTTATAAGAATGTAATGAAAACGTACCAGAAACTTGGACAACATGTCCTACTAACAGAATAAATTTTTAAATACCATAAAGAATTCTTGGATTTGATTATCCATAATGTGTCCGTTACTTAACTAAATATAATTATTTACCATAAAGAATGTTTATATGTAGAAAACAGACCACTCTCTGGAAAGTCTTTGTCATCAAAAGTAGAAAATTTTAACAAAGTGGGAAATGAGATGTGTTCAGACTGCATTGAATATTAAGAAAATATAATTAAATCACTTCCGACTCGGAACACAAAGTTTTTTATGTGTAAAAATGTATTCCCCACCAGTAGAGCTGGAACATTGATTCTTAATTCATGTATTATATGATACTGATGACGATAACTTAGATTTATTGTGTTAAAATCAGTAATTTTACAAATTGCTCTCTCTCTCTCTCTCTCTCTCTCTCTCTCTCTCTCTCTCTCTCTCTCTCTCTCACACACACACACACACACACACACACAACCTCACTCTCTCTGATATTTAAAAATACATACAAACAATATTATATATATATATATATATATATTGTAACGGTACATAACCCGGTCCCAATAAATTAACTCATGTAATAACATAAAGGTCAGAAATGGGTAACCTATAACTAGCTCAAAATTAAATTGTATCACTAAACATTGTAAACAATTTGAGTGATATACAGTTACAAGTGAGTTATAGTGTACCCATGGAGGTAAAAAGTGAAAGTGAAGGAACTTCTTACAGAATTGTGCTGTAAGTAGGGGAATTATAAACTATGATAGTAGACTATAATGCTACTAACTGATTCTGTATTTTGTTAATTTATTGTAATATTTATAATGTGTAGACAACCAAGTTTAATACCTAAGTTAATTTTATATTTTTGCAAATATTTGTGTTATAGTATAAGATAACCCAGGGTTCGTTTTAAAACAAACATAAAAGATTTAAATATCAAATGATAATAAAACATTAAAATAATACTATATGAGGGAAATGGCAGAAGGAAGTAGTGCAGTGTAGGAATACTATGAGAGACTAATAAATACTATATAAATTCATTTAAAGATAATAAAAATATTAAATACCTATATACAAAGTTATAAGAAAATGAACAGAAACCTATTATGTAAACCAGATTGAGAAAGAAACCGGAATTAAAAAGAATTATTTTTCTGTAAATAAAATATAAATTTATAATAATTACAAACTGCCTGTATACTAAAAAAATTATGGGTTACTAAGAGTGATGAAAATAACAAGTATTGTTAATCGAATTTAAAAATTAAACCTGGCGAGTTGACAAAAATGATGAGACCTCAATTTTATTAAAATATCCTTTTAGAAACCTTATAGAAGTGCAAAATTGGTACAAAATTAAACAACAGTATGTACATTATATAATCCTACCTTATTTATCAAAAATAAATTGCTATACTCCATAATAAAAAGTGAAAGAAAACCATTTGGATGATCCGGCCTAGTTTCGCTATGTCTCAAGTTGACGATATAATATTGGCCAGACGGTAATGAAATTACAACCCAAGACGGACATCACCAGAGAAAAGGCTTCATTCAAGTAAGAACTGTCAGAAGAGAGGTAATATAAACATTTCGTTTAATATTTAACGAAGAAAACTCATTCCGAATGGTGGTATAGAACAAAAAATTAGTACAAATTAATCACATGTTCTAATGAAAACAAACACATTCTGCTCTCTTACGGGCATTTCTGGAACTACATACTAAACGAAAATAAACAAATTTTTTAATATTTTTCGGTATTTGTAAAGCGTAGTATAGTTATCCATTTCTTACCATCTCATAACAAAAAGAACTTACCCTTAACCCTGGGGAAATAAAAAGAATTATATATTGATTGATGTTTTAAAAATAGTATAAAATTTGGTAAACAAAACCATATATGTTTTTTTCTTGACAATTCCATGTTTACTCTATGAAGTCGATATTATGTTTTAAGGAAGGAAAAGATCGATTGTGATATTTGTATTTAATGCGGCAGGGAAAAACCAATAATATAAATAATAAATATTATTGAAAAAATGATATTGAATAATAAAAATGTGTTATATTTTTTGTAGTGGGTAGTTGTAATAGATTTCAGCACAAAATCGAAGAAGTCGATCCATTGGGTCATATTTTGTCACAGTGTAGTCTGGTTGGACTATGTGTGGAGACTCGTCTCACAATCAGCTGATTTAATTCACGGCGAACAATTTGAAAGAATTTCAGAAATCGTCGGAACCGAGTGTAAATAATCAGTACTTACTCTCTCTTCAACATAAGGCTGAACAACTTCCCTGCTTGACCCCAAATCACACACTCTCGATTTCAGCTTTTGATTGAGTAACATTACCAAACACTTTATTTTTAAACTTCGGTCATTATAATTCATAAGTGGCGACTGCGGAAAGGCGGACACCTCTGATAAAAAAAACTGCACGTTACAGAATTGGCGAACCCAACAGTGGGGTTTGAATCAGACGGACGTTTCGCTAATACCTCTAAAAAAAACCGCACATTACAGAATATATATATATAATATTAAAAAAGTGAACGAAGAGGATGTATCAACAAGATAATTATACAAACAATGTATGAAGCACCGAGTGTGAGTGGAACCAAAGGATTGTTCTTATTGAAATATTTCATCACATTACATTTCAAGCCATCAATTTTAACTCGTATAACATGTGACCATAAAAGCTACATGAAAATGACACCTGAAAATAAGTATATATGGTAATGTCAAAACGCGTTCAATTCTTCTCAGTCCTATCGTGCTTATATGCTAATGTACAGATATGTGTACGTGAGTTTGTACTTTGTGTACACTATTCTATGATTATTGTGCAAATCAAAGTTAGTAAGTCAATTATAAAATTGTTCAACACTTCTAATGTTTAAAAAAGCTATTCAATAATTGAATAGTTCTTTACTAGGTCCAAACTTGGAAAATCTTACGTATTTGCACGCGTGCGCACGCGCACACACACACACACACACACGTAAAGACAACAGTGTAGTGAAAAAAAATAGTGAAGTGAATGACAATAATAAAGTAAAAAGAAACAATCAGTTAACCGGAAACCATAACATAAACCAACACACATGTACTCCACAAGATTCAAAATTAAGAAGGCTGAGGATGGGAACACTAAGTGTCCCGAATCATGTTCCAAATAAGGAAAAAACATCTTGAGGTAAAGTTATGTAACCCCTCTTACAATTTTTTTTTTGCTTTATAAAAAAAATCTTTTTTTTTTAAAGAGGGGCCACTAGTTATTTAAAACTAGGCGGAAGGCCTAGAGAAGCAAAAAAAGCGCTGGGTCCAGTGAGACGGGACTTGCAATTAAAACTAGGTTGTTAAACAGCAATAACAATCTTTATTATTTCCAAAATTTCCAATTTTTTTTTTTTTATTTTGTGTTTAGCCAAATTCTTTAACCCCAATCGAAATTTACAACAATTTAAAAATTTCATTAAAAAAACTTCCAATCCACTCCTTGACATTATAACATTCTATACATATACATATGTAACATCATAAGTTCAGTATCATATAAATCATTCTAATATCCCCATTTAAATCCAACATTAGTGTCAAAAGACATAATTAACATACACATAAAATACAAATACAATCAATGTACATACATGAATACACATAGAAAACATATATATATATATATACCACACACACATGTTCACCTGGCCTTCAGCCTATATATTTTCATCATACCGCAGGGGAGTGTGGAAAACCCCCAGTATCTATCATCAAGACCCTCACCCCAAACTACCGTAATCAGATCAAGTGCTCAGCAAGCCCTAAAAAAAACTTCTCATTTAACAAAAACAAAATCCATTAACTCGTCAGAGTATAACTGAGTTAAAACAAACGAAATAATTACAAGTATTAGAAATGGCCGAAGTCAAATTGGCAATACAGCCCGAACAACTCTTAAGTTACAAAGCATAATAAAAAACAATCAGAATGATCACTGTTGCACACCACTATATAAAAATTATTCCGATTAGCGCTTTCAAGCTTCACAGCTCATCGTCACATCGGGAATAGACAGGAAATATGTGAATCCCAACCCTTTAGCCCTCTCCCCCACCCTGCTCACCCACAACAAACTAAAAATTAATGACCCTTCCCCACCCCCTAAACTCTGTCTCACCATCTGTACAGTTACATATTTTTCTAGTAAATTCCTTGTGTGTGTGTGTGTGTGTGTGTGTGTGTGTGTGTGTGTGTGTGTGTGTGTGTGTGTGTGTGTGTGTGTGTGTGTATGTGTGTGTGTGTGTGTGTGCATCCTTTTAAACTACCCTCTTCCTCTCCACACACGTGGGTCAGTCACACACCCTTATTTTAAAACAACCAATTAGTACTATGCAATATAATTCTTAATCTTATCTATCTGCCCTCTCTCATTTACTTCTTAATCATGTTATAAAATATTTCTTCATTATCAGAGACCTGCGGATGACGGCACCAACAGGTGACGGCCACAGGTTAAAGCACCCCCCAAACCTTTAAATTATTTAAAAAAAACAAAAACCCATATAGATGTATATATATAAAATCAAGAAAATCCCCAACAAAAGTACCCCAGCACCCATGCATGAATAATTAACACCTATACAAATCAGTAACCCTCAGTTCTGCACACTTTTACAATAAAAAAAGAACATCAAAATCGGCTGACGCATGACCCCGTCTGGGTTTACACTCATTCTGGGGGCGTAAGCATTCGTAAATTAAAAACTGATAAAGTTTATCACTAGAATGTCCCACAGGACTTGTGCACCATCTAACGGGAGCCATTCTGGGAATAAAGTCACATGCTATAAATTGTAGTGGCCAAGATATTTTTTAAAAAGGCATAAATGTCACCTGGTTATAGTCCGGCACCAAGCATGAGGGTTTTGTGGCGTGTTGTCCATCTCTTCCTCCCGGCGGCCAAGATGGAAAGTTGCTAGGTTAATGGCATGGGTGGCAGATGTTCAGCCACCTCCCGGAGCGAATCAGGTTGTCGTCTTAATCGGGAACCCTGGACATTTATATATGGGTAATTACTCAAGTGTTCAATAATTCACAATACCCCTTTCACTCCAGCATAACTCACACACCACATCATGCCCCGTTTAAAAATTTTGAAATATAAGTATACTTTGAACAACCATGACACCCTCCCAAGAGCTTAATACATGATAAACTACCTTCTGACTGGAATTTAGTATTAAATAAATAGTTATTCCCAAACTGTTCGTCAACTAATTAGCCATTGTACTGCAATTTCACCATGAGTTAACAACCCTGAACAGGTTCGTAAAGCACGTTCGTTTCAACAAATATTACAAAATAGTTTTCTTACGCCCCTTTTGATATAATTAGAATAATATACATACATATAAAAATATAAAATACTGTATTTCAGCCAGTGTTAACATTCAGAGACGTGCATACTCAGTAATTAACCTGTGCCCACCACATGGTAACTTAACGCATATATCTACCCGCATCGGCGTTAATTTTAAGTTAAATACAATTCTTTTTATCATACAATAAGTAAAATACATTAAACACACTTACCGGAGAGTCACGTAGCGATTATCTATGCATAGTGATAGATAATTTTACACAGAAGAGAATCTCAATGCTGCCGGGAAGGAAGTCTGTAGCCAAGCGGAGCTGAACGTTAACTGCCCAAGCTTGCAACGAAAAAATTACTACGCCGCCTCGACCCCAGAGTGCGCGCGGATCAGCATAGCGAACGTATTGATAACAGAGCACGCACCGCTATGCTAATTAATTAAAGAAATCAGTGCTCAAGCCGTTCGTAACTTTTCATTTAATTAACCGAGCCGGGTTCTTGCCCAAACACGGCACAGTTATGATAAATATTAAATATATTATATACATCAAGAAGTAGACTGTAGCAAAAAATGTTTGAATTAAAATACCATACAAGGTAAATAAGCCTACAGTAAAAATAGTGAACAGAACAAAAGTGAGGTTATTAAGCAATTCAAGACAACAGTGTAGTGAAAAAAAAATAGTGACGTGACAAACAATAATAAAGTGAAAAGAAACAATCAGTTAACTGCAAACCATAACAACAACCAACCAACACACAAGTACTCCACAAGATTCAAAATTAAGAAGGCTGAGGATGAGAACACTAAGTGTCCCGAATCATGTTCCAAATAAGGAAAAAAACATCTTGAGGATAAGTTCTTATAAATGTTAAATGTGTGTGTATGTGTGTGTGTGTGTGTCTTCTTTTGTAAGTAACTCGTTGAGTTTCCTGCAGATCTATGTAATTTCTATAAATCTCTATGTAATTTCCTCCAGTCTCCTTCATTTATAAATATATTTCAAATATATTTAAATATTCAAATATCTTATACAATTAAATTATATATTTATTTGTTCCAGTCAGCATATTTTACATTTCCAGTTGGCATATGATTCAATCAACCGCAAAATGTTATATAGAGCTATGAAGGAGTTGAATATACCATCTAAGTTGGTGTGTATGGTTGGAGTAGTTATGTCCAATTCTAAGTGCCAAATCAGAATACAATCAAATCTATCTAACTCCTTAAAACCATTGAATGGGCTGAAACAAGGAGATGCCTTAGCGTGTCTGTTGTTCAACATAGCTCTAGAAAAGGTCATCAGGGATTCAGGAATTCAAACTAGCGGACACATATTTCACAAGGAGGTACAGATTCTGGCATACGCCGATGACATTGACGTCATAAGTAGGTCTGAATCTGGCTTAAAGGAAGCCTTTCAGGAACTGGGGTTGTCCGCTAAGGCTAAGGGCTTGGTTATAATCCAAAGTAAAACCAAATATATGGTTGTAGGTGCCAACACTCAAGCCCTGTCCCTGCGCATTAATTATTATGAATTTGAAAAAGTTCAAGGTTTTCCATATCTCGGATCATATGTGGACTCTGGAAATGACTCCTCTAGAGACATTGAAAAACGGATATTATCTGCTAATAGGTGTTACTACGGACTGGTGAAACATTTGAAGTCAAAATTAATAAGTAAAGAGACAAAAGCCACCCTATAAAAGACCTTGATCAGACCAGTCCTGATGTATGGCTCGGAATGCTGGGTGCTAAAAAAAAAACTAGATGAGCAGAAAATATCCGTGTTTGAGAGGAAGGTAGTGAGGAGAATCTATGGCCCTGTGAAGGAAAACAACATTTGGAGGTGACTGCATAATCGAGAGTTGTACGAAAGATTTAAAGCTCTTTCAATCGTGCAAATCATACAAATTAACAGATTGCGTTGGGCTGGACATGTGCAGAGAATGGCGGGGGATACAATCCCAAAAAAAATTATGAATTATTTACCGATGGGAAGGAGAAGGAAAGGAAGACCGCGTACAAGATGGCTGGACCAGGTTGGTAAGGAGGCAGTGAGGCTGAGTGCAGCAAACTGGTGGACATTGGCCGGGAGTAGAGACCAGTGGGGACGATTTCTTTTGGAGGCCGGGCCCCAGACTGGGCTGTAGTGCCGAGGATGTGTGTATGTATACAAGGTAAATAAGCCTACAGTAAAAATAGTGAACAGAACAAAAGTGAGATTATTAAGCAATTCAAGGCAACAGTGTAGTGGAAAAAAAATAGTGAAGTGACTAACAATAATAAAGTGAAAAGAAACAATCAGTTAACTGCAAACCATAACAACAACCAACCAACACACAAGTACTCCACAAGATTCAAAATTAAGAAGGCTGAGGATGAGAACACTAAGTGTCCCAAAACATGTTCCAAATAAGGAAAAAAACATCTTGAGGATAACTTATTATAAATGTTAAATGTGTGTGTGTGTGTGTGTGTGTGTGTGTGTGTGTGTGTGTGTGTGTGTGTGTGTGTGTGTGTGTGTGTGTGTGTGTGTGTGTGTGTGTGTGTGTGTGTGTTCTTTTGTAAGTAACTCGTTGAGTTTCCTGCAGATCTATGTCATTTCTATAAATCTCTATGTAATTTCCCGCAGGTCTTCATTTATAAATATATTTAAATATTAAAATATCTTATACAATTAAATTATGTATTTATTTGTTCAAGACATTTGTATGTATTTGTGCAGTTATTTATTTGTTTGTTTTGTATTTAATTCGATGTATTCAGATTTAAACTACTTGAAACCTATGGTCTAAGTGGAAGGTATTGGCAAATGTCAGCATCAACTACAGCTTTTGCCATTTCAGTATATAGGTGTTGTTCCAGTTGTGGCCTGTACAGTACTTCAGTAGCGTTTATAACCCAAGTAGTTATGTTACTATTAAAGTGGGTAAAAATTGAGATTCCAGAAATTTTCACATCGATTTTATCCATCACTTCCACTTGTAAATCTGCCATTATTACTGAACAATTGGGTTTATATGTGATTGCTAATTCCAGACGTATGGAATTCATTCCAAATGTGACATCTAGTTTACCACTTTCATCTATATTAAAGAAGAAAAAGAGCATTTTGTTGAAATGCATCTCCAATTCTTGTAATCCCAAATAAACGCTTATAAAAACTGTCCCATCACTTTCTCTAAAGGTTGCACTACTTGTCCTGTAAATAGTTGACACATTTTGAAGAATTCCATCTCCAATTTTAAAATAACCTGTTATATCAACAACAAATGCTTCTCTCATGAAATCTACTCTACAATCTTCAATTTTTATTACACTTTTGTGATGTTTAATAGTACCCTCTATGAATGCAGACAAAACTTTGTCGACTATCCAATTAGTATTGGTAGAAATATAATTCATATTTATGTCATCACTCTCAACACCAATGTTTGCATATACACTGTTTCCCATCGTGGTTACACAGAAAGCAGTAAGAAAAATAGTTGGCCACATCTTCATAAAAACCCCTGTCATGCCTCGATCAGCCTGAAAATAAAAACAACAATCTTTATACAGGTTGCTAAACTAAAGAAAAAGAAATTGAATATCAGAAAAGGAGTTGTCCAAACTCCAGCTCATTAAGACATGTATTCATTTCAAACAGCATATGAAATACACGGTATGATGTCACTTCACAACATATCTTACTAATCGGGCTCTAGTAAAAGAATCAACTCATTACATCAATTTTAAACTTTTCATAAGTTTCACATTGTTCAAGAATCAATCTTGTATACATGGATTCTTAAGCTGTTGCACACTCATGACATTAATATTATAGTAGTGGTATTGAAAGCTAATGGCACCCATCCAGTGTGCAGAGCCCAGTTTACACATGGACAAGTCAGTGCCATTTTGATATTGTCAGTACCAGGAGAGAAATAAAGTATCAGCTGTTGTACAAATCCTTTGTTTATCTTGCTTCATGATAAAATAAAATAAACCTCTCGGTTATCAACAACAACAATAAAACAGTAATAATAGTAGCAATGTCAGAACTGATTTTATATATTAAATTCCTGGATTTTGTTGTCCATGAACAATCCGTTGATTAACTAATTATAAATATATCACTACCGACTTGGAACACTGATTTTTTATTGGTAAAAATGTAAAACTTTTACCTTGTAGCCTGAACTAGTTTTTGCTTATTACCAGCTTTATCAGAGGCTGCCGCTAGAAGAGCTGTCTGTCTTGTTCTTAGTGATGGTGCCATCATTCGAAAGATCGATGTTGTATATGTGTGGTTAATATGTTCGAATAATATGTGTGATTTTAATTGTTTCTGTTCGTTTAGGATGTTGTTTTTATGTGTTTTTGTGTGTTTGTAAATTTCTAGTTGTTCAACAGTCTCCAGTTGTCGGCACTTTGTGTGTACATGTAGAATTTCCATGTTGATGTTTTTGTTTGTGTATGTGTGGTTTGCAAAGGTGGATTCAGTGGTGGAGTGTAGTGCCTCTGTGTGTTCAATGTATCTCTGTTTGAAGCTACATCTTATCTGGCCTATGTAACCTAATATGCTGCCCTGTAGTACTCCAGCGGTAATTGCTCTTTCCGAATAAAGAATCCTGTCCACTCTCATGTGGAAAGTCTTGTTCCAAAGAACTCTAGCAACCAGATGAGTGTACCAGTTTGGAGACGAAATTTCCATCGTTTTGTATAGAAATCCAGGATGCCAAACTCAATCAAAATCTTTCTTAACAATAAGAAAGATGGCAATAATCTGTTTCTATGAGCAGCCAGCTTCGGCAACCATCTCCACAAAATGCATCAGTTGTTGTGTTGAAGATGCCCAGCACAACATCCAAATTGCTTGGGGACCAGAATATCATTGAATCGTATTAGATAATCCTGTACTCACCTTTGTACTGAATGTTTGAAAACTTTCAATGTGGCTGACAGCACGCTGAAAGGCTGGAAGTTGTCAGTAAGTTTGGACTCTTTACCTGGCGTCGGGATCATTGTGACTGTCTTGCCTGGTACCATTTAAGAGTACAGTAGACACAAGCCGAAAGCAAAGTATTGAACAGGCCAACCAGGAAGCAAACTTCCCTGTCTGGAAGTCTCTGTAGGGTGACATTAGTAACACCGTCAGATCCATGTCTCTTCCGGGATAGAAGTGATAAAACCTGTTCTGAAACCTTTGCCTCTTAAGTGAACTCAGGTTCGGTGGTCAAGGTTCCTCCCCAGAGTTAGAATCGTTGCTCCAAACACTCAGCTTGGCAAGGGGTTATCCCCCAGGTGCAATAACGGTCGGGATTGGAGGTCAGCACTTCTTCCCAGTCACCGTAGACTATCCTGTAGACCAAACTGTTGAGTGTTGGCCATATTGGCAAGCAAAAAATCCCAGATGCTTCGTTGGAAGGCCTGCAGGTCACGACGTAAATTGCTCGATTGAAACTGCCTTTGTTGGCATTTGCTCCCACCATCTCTAAAGTCTGTTCTTCTCTAGAGTGA
Organism: Magicicada septendecula; assembly: GCA_034769895.1. Classification (NCBI taxonomy): domain Eukaryota; kingdom Metazoa; phylum Arthropoda; class Insecta; order Hemiptera; family Cicadidae; genus Magicicada; species Magicicada septendecula. The sequence continues at coordinate 67,410,968 of CM068368.1, read as the reverse complement.
GAACACGTACTTCCTCGGGGATCTGGTGACAGTTGGGAGTGAGATTGAGCTTCATCCACAAACACAGCTCAACAGAAGAGATTACAGCCCCATCAAAAACATCAACTACCTCTTCAATGTGGTCAACAGAAAGAGGTCTGTATTGATTCCATTTGACTACCTGCCAAGATTCTCTACCTGCCATCTTGCATTGGGTGGCCAAGTATGAGACAGTGGTCGGAAAACAGCTCCCTCAAGATGGTTACCTCAATCTGGGACACAATACCCTTGGCAATGGCGATGTCCAGTATAACCAGGTCATACACCCAAGCACAGAGGTAAAAGGTCTGATGTCTGGTCTACAGGTGCGCAGATAATGGGCCTGAAGGTTCCTGTGAACCGCCCTCCTGGCTGCGATAGTTGAACAACTGTTCAAGTCGGGGTGTTTGCAGTGCAGCCGCTTGCAAGAATAACCTTCCAATATGCTTGGAAGAGCGTATCCAGGCCGAGGTTGACATACAGACAAACACATAATCTTCCTCCTTACATACTCAGGTAAGGACTTACTTTCTGTCAACTGGTGAGGTCAATACAAATTGAATGATACATCCCATAATGACTACTGGACTTTTTTAATTTTTTGAATCAACAAGTTTCCATCTAACATCCAGTATTTTGCTTTTTCTCAATACATTATATAGCCTAGGACATTCATGCTGATGAGGAAAATCAATTACCTCTGTTCTGACTGCAGAATTAAAATTTCTGTATTCATTTTGAATTTATATAATTCAGATACAATAATGTTACATAACTAAAACATTCTATATAGCCTACAATGTAAAATTTGCTCAACACATACAACATGTACCATACTGGTTATTAAAATGACACTTCTTAATATTTGTGTTTAGCAAATATTTATATTTATCAAATTGTTTAAAAATTAATATAGAATATCGAACTTTCACTTGTGAAACTTACTTGTTTTCTCCCGTACGCGTTTCAGCGTGGTGTGCGCCTTCATCAGCGGTGTGAGACAGACTGCCAGTAACTCGTAACGGTTTTATTTGGTAGGTTGAGTGGGGGTTTACAAATTGCTTGGATATTTGTGAATCACGTTTACAATTAACAAATCTAAAAATTTATTCTTAATTTAAAAAGGATTTTATAATACATTTATTATCAATAGTAATTTCCCCCCATTTTTTGGTTGCAATCTGATCATTATAATGAAACAAGGAACAATAATTTTTTAAGTTGTAAATAGTATGTTTGCAAACTTAACCAAGTTATTACACCTTTGTTTTTATTGCAAAATAATACACACTATTTCCTTACTTACCCAAGTATAATTGAGGTCAGTGTGCCCGGCCACTTGCCTCAAGGTAGGAAATGTTACTGACACTGTGGAATGCATTTCAACACAAGGTAAACGACAATAAATGTACACTTCCTACTTGTCGCAGTGTTTACCTGTTGTAACAACAAAAGTAGCATACAGTACACTTTTTGAAAACTATTAGTGAGTAAAGGTAACAAAAAGCTCTTACTAATCTAGATTAGAAACTCAACAAAACTTGTTCTAAACTAACAACTCATACTGTATCTACAAATAAGACGTTTCTCCATAACAAAATTCACTGCCATATTTACGTTAAACACATCTTGTATAAGGGATGAGAGAGAGGGGGAGGCAGAGAGACAGACAGACAGGTCTACGTAACTATTTTTTTACGAGTATTTGATCAGTTTCCCATGTATACAGCCTTCATATATTTCAAAAGGTGTTTGACAGAATAAACAAAGATAGTGTGTGGGTAATAAAAACAAAGTAAGGGAACATTCAACGCTGACTTATAAAATCTCTATACATGAAAAATCCCCGTGTACAAAATAAAATCTTAATTGTAACATCTAAACTGAGCAAGGCTCCTAGTGTTGGCCTGATCATTGCAAAGTATGACACAGGGGCCCAGTATCACCTTCTCTTTTTAACTTATAATATACAGACAAAATTATACAAAATTGGCAGATAATCCTTCCAGAGCATTTTATACTTGGCCACTCTACTTGATACAATGATACTTGTTTATGATCAGACAATTTCCAGTCAAACTCATAAAGCAACTCAGCTAAATTGCTCAGATTGCAACAAATTCTACATACGCCAAACAGGACGTAGCTTCAAACGAAGATGCACTGAACATATTGCTACGACAGCACAGAACAATCTACGCGTTTATCGAATGTGCCAGAAAGAACTCGACGTAAGCGTGTGGTGTACGTGCTACTAGACGCATTTTGAGAGAATTTTCTCGACTGTGCCGGCCTTCGCTCGGGCGCTCGGACTGTGTCAAGGCCGTAGCAATTACGTAGTTCGCGAGAGATAAGACGCAGTTTGGAAGCTTCTGGTGTGTGAGCGTGACTATAAATACATCGCGTAGTGGCCTTAGTTTTTCAGTTCAATGCGAGATTTTTGACTGTGCGGTTCGAGAGTATTAGTGCGATATATTTACAGAGCGGTTGAAGTTATTACGGTGTACGTTCAAGTAGTTATTAGTGAAGTGTTGCGTTTTATATTCGGACGGTATAATTGTAATACAATTGAGTTTTAATATTTGTGGACATTTTATTACGTGTGTACAATTTTCATTTGATTTGTTGTAGAGACTGTGTTGTTAATTACGAACTATTTTTACTGTAACAATTAAAGGTGTGATTAGTGACTTAATTGGTGTCTTGTACTTATTTTGTTTCCACTGTACCTACGACGATCGAGTAGACCGTCGTAACAGTGGTGTCAGAACTGGGATAGAACGGTTAACAGTGGAAACAGTGGATACTTTGTACAAGACGAGTGTAATTCGTAATTAATCGAAAAACAATGGATGCCAGTCAGATGATGAAAAATTTCCAGGCGCTGTTGTTGCAGACAGAAGAACGACGACGACAGGATGCAGAAGAAGCAGAAAGACGACAAAAAGAAGAACGAAGACAAGAAAGAGAAGAAGCAGAAAAACGACAGGATGAAAAACGCAGGCAGGAAAGAAGAAGCTGAGGGACGTCAGAAAGCACTAATGCTAGAAACAGAAGAAAGACAGGATGAAAAACGTAAGCAAGAAGCAGATAAAACGGAAGCTCTCTTTGAAGTTATGCAGAAACAGTTGCAAGAACACAGTACCGCAGAATTGGGTATCCTACGAGGTGAGCTTAATAAACAAGTTACTAAAATATCGGAGGTACAAGAATCAATGACATTAAAAATAGCTAAAGTAGAAAAATCTGTCTTGATTGTTGAAGAAGCTATGTCTACAAAAATATCTGTTATAGAAGAGTCTGTGTCAAATAAAATATCTGCAGTAGAAAACTCAATGGCAAACATAAGAGAACAAATTAAAAGTGAAGTCGAACAGTGCATGAAGATTCAACCAAAACAAATTTCTGAACAGACTGTACCAGTGATCAAGACAGAAAATAAGTTAACAGAGAAAGTCACTTTACCTGCAGTAGGGACAGTTCATGTCAAAGCTCCAACCTTTGACGGAAGCACTCACTGGGCAACGTACCTCCGCCAATTTGAAGCTGCTGCATGCGCAAATAATTGGACAGAAAAAGACAAGGCTGTTTCACTTGTTCTTGCATTAAAAGGACCCGCGGCAGAACTACTACAGAAAGTGCCACCTGACAGCCAGAACACCTATGCCGAGTTGATAAAAGTTCTGGAATTACGGTATGGTGATAAACATTTGCGAGATGTGTACTGCACCCAGTTGAGAGCAAGGCGACAGCATTCCGGGGAAAGTCTTCAAGAGTTTGAAGCAAGTATCGACAGACTAATTAGACTGGCCTATCCTGAAGCGCCAGAAGATTTTCGAACGCGTTTTGCGATGCAGACATTTACTGCCGGTGTCCGAGATAACGAACTACAGCAAGTGTTACGAATGGCAAGACACCAGAACAGTGCGGACGCCCTGGTACATGCTTTGCAATTTGAGGCCGCCAAATCAGCGTCTGGTTGGACAAGTCATAAAGTGCGCGAGCTAAAAGATCGCGACCGCACAGACGATGAGGAAGAAGAACAAGGAACAGAGACTCGACGGTCGGCGCCACAGAATAAAATAAGAAAGGATGGAAGACCGAAGTGTTATCGATGTGGGAAACCTGGACATCTACAACGAGATTGTCGGGTTAGAATTCAGCAGCAGGGAAACGAGCAATAGTCGGTGCAACGGGGCGTGTGCTGACTAACTGGAGGAACGAAGCCCCTAGAGAATACGCAATTTCTACGCTTCAGAAAAACACCGGGAGCTTGGTAGTTACCGGATTTGTTCAAGAAAGGCCAACCTCGATTACAGTTGACACAGGCGCAACAGTTTCTATTGTGCGCCCCGACGTGGTGAAAGATCTCAAGCCAATCTGGTGCTCTTGCAGCTTGCGAACAGCTACTGGACGGCCTGTAAAAGTGTATGGAAAAGTGGAGATACACCTACGCCTCGGTAGACTTGAGTTTAATCATCAAGTACTTGTTGCAGACATTGTGGATGAAGCAATTCTTGGTGTGGACGTTATGAACGCATACGGATTTATAGTCGACTTCAAAAACAATGTCTTGAGAATCGGAGGCGAAGAGGTAATGCTATCAACAATGACGACAGCAGAAAAATCGATGGACGTCATAAACCAAGTGGCCGTAACTGTTCCGCCAAACTCCGAAAAGATCATCATGGTTAGAACTGCGGTAGATACTAGGGGCAATCAGTGCTCTATATTCGAACCCCAGGTAGTCAGCACACCGGGCATACTAATTGCCAGAAGTTTAGTAAAACCTGACGAAACCGGAAATGTACCTATTAGAGTGGCGAATATTTTGGATCAAGCTATCACTTTACAAAGCAATACGCTCCTAGGCAAATTGACTCCTGTGGCCTGGGTAGCCGGAATAACGCAACGAAGACCCAGTTCTTCGGATACTTCTAAATTACCAGAGGAACTGCAAGAATTATTGAACAGATCTTCTAACGACCTCTCAAGTGGTGAGGTAAAAGAACTCGGACAGTTTTTACACGAATTCAAAGATTGTTTTGCAGTTCGGGGACAGTCACTGGGAAGAACCTCTCTTGTGCAACATCGCATCAATACCGGGGACACAACACCGATACGCCAACCTCCTCGAAGGCCTCCATTATCTAAACAAGAGGAAATGTCTCGGTTAGTACAGGACATGTTGACAGAGGGAGTAATTGAACCTTCGTCAAGTGCTTGGTCTTCCCCTGTAGTGCTGGTAGCGAAGAAGGATGGTGGATTGCTTTTCTGCGTAGACTACCGGAGGTTAAATGACGTTACAAAGAAAGACTGCTATCCATTACCTCGCGTTGACGATACACTCGACACGTTGTCCGGAGCACAGTGGTTTTCCACATTGGACCTGAAGAGCGGATATTGGCAAGTGGGTCTTCATCAAGAAGACAAGGAAAAGACCGCTTTCTCGACCCCAAGTGGCTTATTCCAATTTAACGTCATGCCATTTGGACTCTGTAATGCACCGGCAACATTTAAGAGATTGATGGACCTGATACTCCGAGGCCTGACGTGGAAAACTTGCCTTGTTTACTTAGACGATGTCATAGTGATCGGGAAGACTTTCGAAGATCATTTGGAAAACCTTAAGGAAGTTCTAACTAGAATTCACGGTGCACAACTGAAGCTGAGCCCGAAGAAGTGTTCTCTATTCCAGAAGGAAGTACAGTATTTGGGCCATCTGGTTTCGGCAGCGGGCGTTAGCATGGATCCTAATAAAGTAGACACCGTAAGAGACTGGCCAGTTCCGAAGAATAAACACGAAGTTCGGAGTTTCCTGGGGTTATGCTCATATTACCGACGTTTTGTGAAAGGCTTCGCTACTATTGCTAAACCACTACATGAGCTAACGGAAAATAAACGAAACTTCCAATGGTCGAGAGAGTGTGAACAAGCATTTAGAACGTTGAAGATTGCATTATGTTCGCAGCCAATTCTCGCTTTTCCAGCTTCCGAAGGGAAGTACATCGTAGACACAGACGCAAGCAATACTGGTCTAGGACCAGTTTTGTCTCAAGTGCAGAACGGTGAAGAACGAGTAATAGCGTATTACAGCAAGACGCTTTCTAAACCAGAGAGAAATTATTGTGTTACAAGAAGAGAGTTGTTGGCAATTGTCAGAGCTTTGGAGCACTTCCATAAATACCTCTATGGGAGAGAGTTTTCACTACGTACCGACCATGCTGCACTTGCATGGCTCTTGAGATTTAAAAATCCGGAAGGACAGTTGGCAAGGTGGCTCGAACGTCTGCAAGAGTACAACTTCAAGGTACAACATCGACGGGGGCGCCTGCACGGTAATGCAGATGGCTTATCACGAAGACCATGCCCGGAAGACTGCCGACATTGCCACAGAAAGGAAGAACAAAACTCAAGCGAACATGTTCAAGCCATCACTGTAGATTTCCTGGCTGATGGCTGGACAACACAAGACTGTGGACAAGAACAGATGACTGATGAAGACATTGGACCGATCTTGACAGCAAAAGAGGAAGGTCGCCGCCCGGATTGGCAAGATATCTGCCATGGTTCCGAAGGGCTACTGGGCACAATGGGAATCTCTCACCTTAGAAAACGGATTGCTGAAAAGGGCTTGGGAAAGTGCAGATGGACGAGACGTGGTCACGCAGTTGATAGTTCCCCGAAGTAAAGTGCAGTCTGTTTTGAAGGAGATGCATGATGGAACATCTGGAGGCCATCTTGGCGTTAACAAAACCCTTGACAAAATACGGAAGCGATTCTATTGGCTTCATCTTCGCCACGACGTAGAGGAATGGGTTCGGACGTGTGAAATATGTGCTGCAAGCAAGGGCCCACAAACCAGAAGCAGGGGAAAAATGAGACAGTATAACGTTGGACAACCTTTCGAGAGAATTGCCATAGATATTGCTGGACCATTCCCAGTTACTGACGACGGAAACCGGTACATCATGGTTGTAGGTGACTACTTTACTAAGTGGGTGGAAGCCTACGCAATTCCAAATCAGGAGTGTTTAATGAATTATGCCGTCTACTTGGAATTCGAAAGACCAGGACAACGCCTCTGCATCCTCAGTCGGACGGGATGGTTGGGAGATTCAACAGGACACTTGAGCAGCATCTTTCGAAAGTTGTTGACGAGAACCAAACAGACTGGGACCAACGTATACCACTATTCCTTATGGCGTATAGGTCATCAGTACATGACACAACCGGCATGACTCCAGCAAAATTGGTGTTTGGGCGGGAGATTCGTCTTCCTGGGGACTTGATGTTTGGATCACCTGAGACTCAGTCCCAAGAGCCAAAGAACAATTCCTCGCAATTAGAAAACCAACTGCGAGAAATGAATCGTTTGGTAAGAGGACGGCTGAAGATTGCCAGTGATAAAATGAAAACTCGGTATGACATTCGCAGCAATAGTGTGGGTTTCCAAGAAGGAGATCAGGTCTGATTGTTCAATCCAAAGCGCCGTCGTGGTCGCTCACCTAAGCTTCAGTCTAACTGGGAAGGACCCTACACTGTGAAAAAAAGAATTAACGATGTTGTTTATCGGATTCAACAGGAAGGACAGCGAAAGTTCAAGGTCGTCCACTTAGATCGCCTGGCTAAGTACAAATTTAGAGACGCTTTGCCAGTTCGGGACGAACAGGCTTAAGGAGGGGGCAGTGCTACGACAGCACAGAACAATCTACGCGTTTATCGAATGTGCCAGACAGAACTCGACGTAAGCGTGTGGTGTACGTGCTACTAGACGCATTTCTCGACTGTGCCGGCCTTCGCTCGGGCGCTCGGACTGTGTCAAGGCCGTAGCAATTACGTAGTTCGCGAGAGATAAGACGCAGTTTGGAAGCTTCTGGTGTGTGAGCGTGACTATAAATACATCGCGTAGTGGCCTTAGTTTTTCAGTTCAATGCGAGATTTTTGACTGTGCGGTTCGAGAGTATTAGTGCGATATATTTACAGAGCGGTTGAAGTTATTACGGTGTACGTTCAAGTAGTTATTAGTGAAGTGTTGCGTTTTATATTCGGACGGTATAATTGTAATACAATTGAGTTTTAATATTTGTGGACAATTTATTACGTGTGTACAATTTTCATTTGATTTGTTGTAGAGACTGTGTTGTTAATTACGAACTATTTTTACTGTAACAATTAAAGGTGTGATTAGTGACTTAATTGGTGTCTTGTACTTATTTTGTTTCCACTGTACCTACGACGATCGAGTAGACCGTCGTAACAATATAAAGGCACTACACTCCACTACAGAATCTACCTTTGCAAACCACACATACACAAACATCGACAATAACATGGACATTCTATACGTACACGCAAAAGGCCGAAAACTAGACACTCTTGAACAATTGGAAATATACAAACACACAAAAACACATAAAAACAGCATCCTAAACGAACAGACACAATTCAAATCACATGCATTATTCGAACATATTACACCCCACACACACAACATCGATCCTTCAAAAGTCGATACCGTCCCCAAGAATAAGACAGACAGTGCTCCAAATGGCAGCCTCTGAAGAAGCTTTTTAACAGCGAACAATGGTAACAGGACCAATTTTACCTCCTAGCCACCACTGAAATACAGCTTGATTAGATAATTTTTTGACTATATTACACACAAACTGTAAAAGTTTCTGTTTACAACGTTAGTTCATGTTATCACAGCGTACAGTGTACTGTCCGTTAGCATAATCCAGATGCATATGCAGTAACAAGCAATGTATATCACATGTGTTAACAAGATACTGTGATTTCCCCTCCCATTATTAAGTGCTACTACATACAATTAAACCCTTGCTATTTGACAATTTAAATTATGCCTGACTAACTGTGTTACAATCATTAAAACTAATGATATTATTAACATTTATGCTGACTGAAGTTCACTTAAAAATCTACTGCATATAATATCTGAATATTTTTTTTTATAATTTAAGAAATCTGCATGAATTCTGTACACAGATTAACAGCATGTGGTAAGCAAATTATAGAAGAACTGTCTAAATGGAGTTAAAACAGTGACCGCAGTTGTAGTCAACTGCAAAGACAACTTTATCTGTTGACAGTGGTCATTGTGTTGAGGGGGGGGATCATAACTTTTGTCATGCAAAACATAAACACAAAGGTAAACATAAATAAATAAACATAACATTATTTATGTGACTCTATTGCAAATTACATTTTACTTCTGATTTTCTTTACAATGTTCATTCTCTTTTTCTGCAAACATATTGCCTAAGCGCATTCATAAAATCTTTACCCAATGGACATTTAGTAAATAAGACAACCAAATGACCTTACAAATATGCAATAATTAATAAATGTGGAATAATACGCACTTGCACGATATAATTATAAGTGTGTGTGTGTGTGTGTGTGTGTGTGTGTGTGTGTGTGTGTGTGTGTGTGTGTGTGTGTGTGTGCGCGCGCGCGTGCGTGTGTGTGTGTGTGGCAAAGTTATATGGAGGCAATTGAGGCAATGCCTACCCTAAAAAATTCTGTAAAATAAAAATTATAAATACGTATGAAGTACGTAATGTAAAGATTATACATTGTTACTGTAAGTGTCGAATTTACTAATTACATGCTTTACTGAGCGACCGCTAGATGGTGACAAGTGAGAGCAGACAATTACGTCTGATGGTGACAAGTCCGTTTAAACGAGGCAACGTGAACCTGCCTCAGCGTTTCTTGTATACATCATATGTAAGCAATGTGTTTGTATGACTAGGAAGTGCGGGGAGCGGGGGATTGATCCGCTCTCCACACACAGTAGTGTTGAGGCATGTCTCACTGCTGTCCTGCGAACAGAAAAGCGCGCTGTGTTGTTTATAATCGTGTTAATTTTATGCGGTTAATAAAAGTGTGCCTGTTATTCCGATGAATTAATAGACGGTCAATATTGTCATTTAAATTATTTGTGACATTAAACATATATATAGAAACTAATCAAGTTATAAATTTGGAAGTTCAATCAGTTATATTATTGTGTATGACTAATAAGTGTGTCGCCCAAAATGAGTATGAGTGAACGCAGTCCTTTTAATACCTTGTCAGATTATTTGACTTTATTAAAAAGTAAGCCGTTTTCTTCTCGGACTTACGAAGAAAAATGTGGTGTTAAAAACAAGAGATTTACGCCTAATTTAGACATTAAACATTTTGAAGTTAAAGTATCTAGAAAATTTCAGTTTTCTTGGTACGAGCGATATTCGTGGTTGACAGGCTGTTCCGAAACCAACAGACTTTTTTGTTATACATGTATCTTGTTTTCTGGTGAAAAAGAATGGATTTTATATAGAGTGATGGTTACAAAAACTTTCTTAGAAAAGCAGACAAAGACCAGAATTCAAATAAACATATTCAAAATGAAGAGCGGTACCGTTTGCTGGGACACGTGAGGATTGAACATACTCTTTCTGAAGGGGCTAGAATTCAAGCTGTTAAACATAATGACGTCGTGAAACAAAATAGGCTTGTTGTTGAAAGATTGTGTGTTTTCTCGGGAAACAGGAGCTTGGATTTCAAGGTCATTTCGAAGGGGAAGACTCAGTCAACCGGGGTAATTATCTAGAATTGTTAGATCTTCTTTCTAAGCAGGAGCAGTACATTTGAGATCATCTCCAGTCTACGTCAGGCTTTAAAGGTACATCAAGCGATATTCAGAATGAATTAGTTGAATCTGTAACTGATATAATTCAAGAGAAGATTAAGGCAGAGTTAGATTCTTGCAATTTTATTGGAATTCAGGCAGATGAAACTTTAGACGTATCCAGTAGATCTCAAGTCAGCATAATTTTTAGATTTTGTTCAAAAGAAGGTCAAATAGAAAGGTTCATTGGGTTTTATGATGTTTCAGTAGATAAGACTGCATCAGGCTTATCAGAATTAATTGTTGACGTTTTAAAAAAGTGGGGTGTAACTGAGAAGGTTATTCTGTCAAACATATGATGGAGCCTCTGTAATCGCTGGAAAGCATGGAGGTGTTCAGCACTTTGTAAAACAGACTTGTCCAAGAGCATTATTTCTACATTGCTATGCTCACAAGTTAAACCTCGTACTTCCTCATTGCACTAAAACAATAAAATCGGTTAGGCTCTTCATTCACAATCTGACAGCATTTCACACATTTTTTTGTAGATCGTCAAAGAGATCACAGTTTCTAGAATCTAGAGGATTTAAACTTCCACAGGCATCCACTACCAGTTGGAACTTCCATTCCAGAGCAGTTCATACCATCTTTTCCCACTATGGTGACTTGAGACAGATTTTTGAGGACATTACAGAGAATGATGAAGCATGGGATAGTGATTCTTACAATTCTGCTGTAGGATTGCTTAACATAGGCCTACTCAAAAAGACCCATTTCATTTACATTGTTTTTATAGGAAAATATTCGTTTATACTGACCATATCTTTTCTCTACTGCAACACAAAACTATCTCCGATATAATTCTGTGCAACACTGAAATTAAGAAAACTACTGCTATCCTCAAGGACATGAGATCAGAAAACACTGTCGTCTTGCATTGAAAAATGTCACCAAATAAGCAGTGAGGTAAATATAGATGACAGTAACAGGAATCTGTTGAAAACGTTAACTTATGAAGTTCTTGATACTTTGCTTATGCAGCTAGAGGCACGGTTCAGGGATTTCGAAAGTACCGTATCCAGTTTGTTGAGTTGTTGGATCCAAATCACTTCATTTCTTACAAAGAGAGTTTTCCTTCTACTAAATTGAACAGCTTTATAAATAAATACCCTTTTTTCAATAGTGAAAGACTGGAAAATTAATTAAAAAACATTTACTCAGATACTGGAAAACATTTGTTCCCTCAAAGACTTTTACATTTTATAGTTCTTAATGACTTAGAACCAGTGTATATTTGAAAATTAATTTGTTTGATTTTAACGTTTCCTGTAACCACGGCTTCTTCAGAAAGGAGTATGAGTAGGCTACTTTGAAAAGAATATAAAACTACTTGTGCAATACCATGACCAACGAAAGACTTAATTCTCTTAGCACCATTGCTATTGAAAAACAATTTGTGAAGGAATTGATGAGTGACCACGTAGCTGAGCTGTTCAAAGACCATGTAGTTGACAATTGACAATTTTGCAAGCAAAAAAACTCGCCGTGTTGAACTACTCTACAAAAAAATTTAAGATAAGCCTTTTGCCTACCCATTCATTAACTACTAGCTTCGCCACTGGTGTGTGTGTGTGTGTGTGTGTGTGTGTGTGTGTGTGTGTGTGCGTGCGTGCGTGCGTGCGTGCGTGCGTGTGTGTGTGTGTGTGTGTGTGTGTGTGTGTGTGTGTGTGTGTGTGTGTGTGTGTGTGTGTGTGTGTGTGTGTGTGTGTGTGTGTGTGTGTGTGTGTGTGTGTGTGTGTGTGTGTGTGTGTGTGTGTGTGTGTGTGTGTGTGTGTGTGTGTGTGTGTGTGTGTGTGTGTGTGTGTGTGTGTGTGTGTGTGTGTGTGTGTGTGTTATCTTTCATGGTTATGTAATTATTATTATTATTATTATTATTATTATTATTAAATAATACTTGTTTTTTACAAGAATATATTTTTTTATATATTAAAATGTTTCGATAGTATTAATTGTTGTTTTCAGAATATACAAATTAATAAGATCTTTGATATATCTTCTTTTTAATTGCATCAACAATTTATTTATAACAAACATAACGATTAATAATATAAAATATTTACTTTATTTTTGTGAGACTTGTTCTTTTACAAACAGAATTAACACTGTTCCACACCACTATAGACAAATTATTTCGATTAGCACTTTCAAGCTTCAGAGCTCATCATCAGATCGGAAATAACAATTGAGCAAAACAAACATAAACAAACACAACATTACTTGTGTGACTCTCTTTTGCAAATTGCATTTTAATTTTGATTTTCTTTACAATGTTCATTCTCTTTTTCTGCAAACATATTGCCTAAGCGCATTCATAAAATCTTTACCCAATGGACATTTAGTAAGTAAGACAACCAAATGATCTAGCATACGTATATGCAATTATTAATAAATGTGGAATAATATGGCAAAAATAATGTGGAATAAACAAAGCGTAAAAAAAGGAAAACAGTATTATAAAGAAAATCACGTGCACAATATAAATATAAGTGTGTGTGTGTGTGTGTGTGTGTGTGTGTGTGTGTGTGTGTGTGTGTGTGTGTGTGTGTGTGTGTGTGTGTGTGTGTGTGTTATATCTTCCATGGTTATGTAATTATTATTATTATTAAATAATACTTGTTTTTTACAAGAATATATTTTTATATATTAAACTGTTTTAATAGTATTAACTGTCATCTTCAGAATATATTAATTATTAATATTAATTTATTAATTTTTATTAATTACTTAATCTTTGACATATCTTCTTTTTAAATGTATCAACAATTTATTTATAACAAACATAAAAATTTATAATATAAAATATTTACTTTCTTTTTGTGAGAATTGTTCTTTTACAAACATAATTAACACTGTTGCAAACCACTATAGAAAAATTATTCCGATTAGCGCTTTCAAGCTTCACAGCTCATCATCAGAGCGGAAATAACAATTGTAACTTTATCTGTTGACACTGGTCATTTAGTCAGGGAGGGGGTCAAAACTAATGTCATGCAAAACATAAAAAACATCATTATTTATGTGACTCTTTTGCAAATTACATTTTACTTCTGATTTTCTTTGCAATGTTCATTCTCTTTTTCTGCAGACATATTGTCTAATATTCATATTAGACATTCATAAAATCTTTACCCAATGGACATTTAGTAAGAAAACCAAATGACCTTACAAATATGCAATAATTAATAAATGTGGAATAATATGGCAAAAATAATGTGGAATAATTAATGCTTTAAAAAAAGAAGCAATATTTTAAGAAAATCACATGCACAATACAAATATAAATGTGTGTGTGTGTGTGTGTGTGTGTGTGTGTGTGTGTACTGTTATCTTCTCACAATTATGGTTATATAATAATAATAATAATTATTATTATTATTATTATTATTATTATTATTATTATTATATTATTATTATTAAATAATACTTGTTTTTTTACAAAAATACATTTTTTTTATATATTACACTGTTTCGATAGTATTAACTGTAGTCTTCAGAACATACAAATTAATAAAATCTGTGACATAACTTGTTTTTTAATTGCATCAACAATTTATTTATAACAAACATAGAATTTTATAATATAAAACATTTACTTTCTTTTTGTGAGAACTGTTCTTTTGTAATCTTTACTTTTTCGATTTTTTTTATACTCAACAAATGGCATAATAAGTTGTTTTCATACGGTAATTATTATGCAGTTAGTTCTTGTTCATTTATACTTAACTAGCGAGTACCCGGCATGCGGTGCAATGCCACTCAAAGAAAGAAAGTGTTTGTATATATATAATATATAAAGACTTCGTTCGCGTGGTCTTCAATTTAATGCGATAATATATTTAGAACAGAATCTATTCCATTTGGTTGCTATAGTAACCAGATCTAATAAGTTAGTTTTTTAAGACTCCAAAGGACCCCCCAGAGGATCGTATCGAAAAAAACACCTGTCCTATGTTGGTTCTCCCGTTGCGTAAAATATTTGTGCCAAGTTTGGTTGAAATCGGTCCAGTGGTTTAGGAGGAGATGTGGAAGACCCCAAAGAACCCCCAAAAGAACCCCATCGAAAAAACACCTATCCTATGTTGGTTCTCCCTTTGCGTAAAATATTTGTGCCAAGTTTGGTTGAAATCGGTCCAGTGGTTTAGGAGGAGATGTGGAAGACCCCAAAGGACCCCCCGAAGTATCATATCCAAAAAACACATATCCTTGTTGGTTCTCCCGTTGCGTAAAATATTTGTGCCAAGTTTGGTTGAAATCGGTCCAGTGGTTTAGGAGAAGATGTGGAAGACTCCAAAGGACCCCCCAAAGGACCCCATCGAAAAAACACCTATCCTATGTTGGTTCTCCCTTTGCGTAAAATATTTGTGCCAAGTTTGGTTGAAATCGGTCCAGTGGTTTAGGAGAAGATGTGGAAGACCCCAAAGGACCCCCCCAAAGGACCCCTTCGGAAAAAACACCTATCCTATGTTGGTTATCCCGTTGCGTAAAATATTTGTGCCAAGTTTGGTTGAAATCGGTCCAGTGGTTTAGGAGAAGATGTAGAAGACCCCAAAGGACCCCCAAAAGGACCCCATCGAAAAAACACCTATCCTATGTTGGTTCTCCCGTTGCGTAAAATATTTGTGCCACGTTTGGTTGAAATCGGTCCAGTGGTTTAGGAGGAGATGTGAAAGACCCCAAAGAACCCCCAAAAGAACCCCATTGAAAAAACACCTATCCTATGTTGGTTCTCCCTTTGCGTAAAATATTTGTGCCACGTTTGGTTGAAATCGGTCCAGTGGTTTAGGAGGAGATGTGAAAGACCCCAAAGGACCCCCCAATGGACACCGTCGAAAAAAACACCTATCCTATGTTGGTTCTCCCGTTGCGTAAAATATTTGTGCCAAGTTTGGTTGAAATCGGTCCAGTGGTTTAGGAGGAGATGTGGAAGACCCCAAAGGACCCCCCCCCCAAGGACACCATCGAAAAAACACCTACCCTATGTTGGTTCTCCCGTTGCATAAAATATTTGTGCCGTTTGGTTGAAATCGGTCCAGTGGTTTAGGAGGAGATGTGGAAGACCCCAAGAACCCCCCATAGGACCCCATCGAAAAAAATTCATAAACCTTCGCGGGCATGCGCACAACAACTCACCGAAGTTTCATCGCAATCGGATGAATGGTATAGGAACGCATACGGGACAAAGAAAGAAAGAAAGAAACAAACATTCATTTTTATAGATATAGATACATGAAAGCAGCCTGCAATGTATATCACCCAAGAGCTTCAATGTTCTCTACTTCTCAAGAGAACATTTCGCTTTTGATAGAATAAAGTATTTACCTTATTTTGTTTGTCCGTCTGGTGGCTTTATTTCTTCTTCGTTATTACGACACGTTTTGGAACATATGTCCCATCCTCAGGTATTGTCACTAAGCAGAGGTCGTCATTTAAGTAAAAATATCAACACATAAAACATATAACATAACTTACACATAATCAACAATAAAAACGTTTAAACTTTGGAGCACGTACAAGTCGAGATGCGCATCCCGGACTACAACGGTCGACTGCCGAGTCTATGTTATTGCTCGCCGCCCACTGTGGACTTTGTGTGTATTTGTATAGCTGTATCGTATAGCGAATTTAACTGAAACTGTAACTGTTCATTTAGGAGGATTTCTTTTGTGTTTGTGTCCTTAAATGCCTTATATATTTCAAATTCCTCGACAGCACTCATGTATCTCCCTTTCTTGCATATGTGTAGGGGTTGAAAATTACTTGCAAAGTCTGTATAATTATGATTATTGTCAACTAGCTGACGTGCATAATTTGATGTTATTCTGCTAGGATCTTTTTTGGGCAGGTGTTCTCTAAAGCATTTTTTAAACGCTCTACCCGTTTGTCCAATGTAGAAACAACAACAGTCGCTGCACACAACCTTATAAACACCTGTCCTGTCTTCAACTGCTTTTTGGGGGTTTTGTCGAAGTATCTTACCAACGTAAACTTTACCACTGCACCGAGTTACGGTGTATGTAAAAAACTTGCGGCTAAAATAAAAAGCAGTGTGAGAATAGAGAATAATCACAGTATAAAGAATAACATTGAGTTTGTAAAATTGTAAATAAAATGAAAAACATCACAATACAACCCAACCACAGAATAGCCTCTTTTGACATTGTTGATTTATACACAAATGTCCCTGTAAAAGAAACACTTGCTATCCTTAAAACAAATCTTATTAATACCAGAATATGTAACCAGGAAGAAATTAACAAAATAATCGGGCTGTTAGAAATTATATTAAACAAGAATTACTTTACATTCAATAATAATTATTATATCCAGAAAACAGGTCTAGCCATGGGGTCCCCCTTATCTAGCCTGCTGGCTGATATATACCTAAATTATTATGAGAACACATATCTGCTCAGTAACAAAAATAAATTCTCCAACAGATTAGTGTCGTATACGCGCTACGTTGATGACACTTTTATAATTTTTAACGGTACATTGCGGCAGATAGAAAATATGAAAAAATACATGAATAACGTTAATAAGAACATACAGTTCACCCTTGAAATGGAGGTAAACGGCAAGCTTAACTTTCTCGACTTGACAGTCACAAGACTAAATAGCAACTTCCGATACCAGATATACCGGAAGCCAACTACCACAGGTATCACAATAAACGCTGAATCACATCACCCTTTCTCCCAAAAGATGGCGGCATATAACAGTTTCGTGCATAGACTACTGTCCATACCAATGGAAAAGGAAGACTTTCACGAAGAACTTAACACAATTAAATATATATAGCTAGGGCCAACGGTTACAGTAGCTCAGTTATACACAATCTAATTAAAAAACATCGAAAAAAGGAAGGTAACAAAGAAATACGCGAAGGTAGTGAAAATGGGACTAGGTACATAACATCGTACTATGGTAACACCCTACCAAAAATTTTATACAGCGCATTTAAAGACGTAAACATTAGGATGGGGTTCCGGACCAGTAACAACGTTGGTAAGCTACTTCGACAAAACCCCCAAAAAGCAGTTGAAGACAGGACAGGTGTTTATAAGGTTGTGTGCAGTGACTGTTGTTGTTTCTACATTAGACAAATGGGTAGAGCGTTTAAAAAAACGCTTTAGAGAACACCTGCCCAAAAAAGATCCTAGCAGAATAACATCAAATTATGCATGTCATCTAGTTGACAATAATCATAATTATACAGACTTTGCAAGTAATTTTCAACCCCTACACATATGGAAGAAAGGGAGATACATGAGTGCTGTCGAGGAATTTGAAATATATAAGGCATTTAAGGACACAAACACAAAAGAAATCCTCCTAAATGAACAGTTACAGTTTCAGTCAAATTCGCTATACGATACAGCTATACAAATACAGACAAAACCCACAGTGTGCGGCGAGCAATAACATAGACTCGGCAGTCGACCGTTGTAGTCCGGGATGCGCATCTTGACTTGTACATGCTCCAAAGTTTAAACGTTTTTATTGTTGATTATGTGTAAGTTATGTTATATGTTTTATGTGTTGATATTTTTACTTAAATGACGACCTCTGCTGAGTGACAATACCTGAGGATGGGACATATGTCCCAAAACACGTCGTAATAATGAAGAAGAAATAAAGCCACCAGACGGACAAACAAAATAAGGTAAATACTTTATTCTATCAATATAAACAAGTGGCTTGGACACCGATAAACATGAATATAAAATTTCGCTTTTACTTCTCTCTTATAAAAAATCATTGTTAGTAGTCCATTTGATTGCAGAAAATGTTCAATTCAGTCTCCATTTCTCCTCTTTATAACCCTTAGAAGTGGTTTACTCTCTTTGGTTCTTTTGTGATTCAATGTTTGCTTTATTGCCCAGGTTATTCCTCCTATCCACCTCAACATCTATATGTCTACTGCTTCAACCCTTACCCACAGTACCATGTCTCCAACTAATTATGTACAATACTCCATATACCAGTCTCTCCCCCAGATCCAAGTTCAGTTTGCTACACAAATTTCCTTTTTACCTACTGAATGATTCCCCTGCTATTCAATTCCTGACCTCTTGCTCATTCCATGGTCAACATGTTTCATATCTACATTTTATAAAATGGTTGTGTGTGTGTGTGTGTGCGCGCGCGCGCGCGCATAAAAACCACAGTGAATTTTATCAATAATAAATACACACTTGAATAAGAAACCTGTTATTATTATTATTGTTGTTGTTGTTGTATTTAACAATGCAATATGAATATTAATAACACAGCACATCTGTCTCACAGAGGTTTATTCTTTTGCGGTGTCTAATTTTTCAACTGAATTTAATTAAATTTTGAATATAGTCTAAAATAAAGGTTCAAAAAATTTGACATGGTTTTTCTTTTGTTATGTGTAAACAAAATTACAGCCTTTCAAAAAAAAAGAACTTCAATTTAATGTATTCAGAACAAATGGCATTACAAAAAAAACACATTTTTTTCTAATAGTAGTAAATATTCAAAAAAGTACAAGAGAAAACAGGTGATAATAAATAAATACATCAGTAAAATAAAACAAGCGTCATTCATACTGGAATCTATTCTCAGTTTCCATACTGGCAGCATCACTTGACAAATGGTGTATTCCTGAAAAAAAATAATAACTTGGCATTTGTAGAATTTCTTTGAGCCACGTTATTCTGCTGAGCCCCAAAAATGTGACACACAAAATACACTAGAAATAACTAAAATACTACTGCTACTACTAATATCTCCTTACTACAAAGTGTACTGAAAACAGCTATAATATCTACATAAATATCAAGGGAGGGATGTGAGTGCATTAAATAAATCTTAATATCACCAATCAGTGAGCAGAGAGGGCCACAGCCTGTTTATTTGAATCCAAAATGAGCTTCGAAATGTTTACAATCATAAATCAGTCAGTGAAAAATTAATAAGTGAATTAATTATAATTTATTAATTTAAATACCAAAAGGTTATATACTGATTAAATAGTTTACTGAACCTCAGCAGTTGTTTAAGTTAAAAGCAGGGTTAATCGACTAACAAGAACCAAATAGTATCATAAATCAATGCCAGTTTACAACAGGCAACATACAACATACAAGCTATGAATCATTCATGAAAGTTTTTTGTATTTTCTTACACCACAAAGTACTTGAATTACAAGATATTAGTTTACGTTACCTAAGGTGAGAAATTTGATTTACTCTTTCTTTTTTGTTTATTTGCACAGTAACTCCTGCAGAGTGTCACTAATCGTTACAGTTCCTTGGTAGTTTGAAGTGCTCCATTCGCTGCCTGTTGCAGCTCGTCGCAACATCCGCGTGTATTTTCAGTTCATGTCATGGACTGATGTTGTATCCATTCCAGAAGATCTTAAAAAAGGATAATGCTGCAAACGGGTTGATGTTCGGATTCCTTACTCCTGTAGGTCGAACCAAGCTTGGTCATCGAGGCTTCCAGTTTAAAGGATCCAAACGTGTGACTCTGCTCACTGAGGCGGTCTGGAGTACGACTGACATGAACTTGCCGGGGCAATGGCTTCGTTGTAGAAAACACGTGGCGTGACGTCAGGGAAATTTGAGCAATCAACAGATAGGCTTCTATTACACTAGGCAACATGTGGCGGGCAACTAGTTGTCCGACCTTGGACAACTAGTTGACAATGGCTAAAAATGGTGCGCAACTCTCGGCCACATGTTGATGACTTTCGAAGAGCTTCTGCTGCTCGCTTTGTTATTAAAGAAAAGAAGACGCAGAGCTCAGAGAAGACGTATGTACGTACATACACCCTATGTTATCAACAAGGATGGATAAAGGATTATACTACACACTGTTCGATGATCTGTGCGTGGACGAAAATAATTTTTTTAACTATTTTCGTATGTCAAAACAATCATTTGATGAATTGTTGGACTTGATCAAAGCAGACATAACTTCGTATTGAATGCGAAATAACAACTGGGCCTGTCGTCTGCCGTCCCGGACACAGTTAAGGTGGTGTCTGTGGCGAAGTGCGCATGCGCGGAAGCGGGAGTGGTGCGCCACATGTTGCCCAGTGTAATAGCTCCCATCTGAAACAATGCCCCACGTCCAGCGTCAGCAACTTCCGAGTGGTCGGGAAGTTGCCGATCTCGTCCACCGTCATCCACTAGTTGTCGACCCATATCAACAAGTGGCTTAGTATAATAGGCTCCCATATAAACAATGTTACTAGACGACCTCGGCAACAAGTTGCCCGCCACATGTTGCCTAGTGTAATAGAGGGCATAGATGTTCCGTCGTGCGCCTATTTAAACTTTATTTTATTTAAGTGGGTATAAGCTGTTGTTGCATTTGGCAGGAGTGCCGTATAACTGCAACATCTTGTTCAATAACCCTTTTAAATTCCTCATCTGTATTAACATTGTGAGTATGCATGTGTTCCTTCTCCCATTCCATAATTCTCCTTGACAGTATTTCCTGTGCCATTCTTTTTGTGTGTCCATAGCATTGTAATTTTTTTGTTTGGATAAACTCAACAATTGAATTTTTCACATTCATTCTGTCCTTAATGACTTCATTTCTTAATTTTCTTATGTCTATATACTTTTGCTGAATGTCTCCAAAAGTCCATATCTGTTGTCATTAATTTTGTTCTTGTGTGTTTATTAGTAGTATTATTAGTAGTCCAAACTTCTGAGCTGGTTTTCTGAATGGTTTTAAATATTTTGGCTTTAGTTTCTGTTGTAATTTGCTTATCCCACAGGATTCCATTTAATCTAGATATAGCCATCTTTCCCTAATTAATTCTGGACTAATGATCAAAATAGGAATTAATTTTCAGAAGGTTAAAGATACAAACAGAACATTATAATGGTTTAAGGCTCTAGTCTAAATTACACTGAATAAAACTGAAGTATTGTAGATTATTCAATATTCTACAGTAATATATTCTTATGACACCATCAGTTTTCATTCAGACATTAAGATAAATTATGAAGGTAGCATACGACTGTATGAAAAGAATGATTGGAATTACACCTCTGTATCCTTTACGCACTGAAAGGTCTACACATGACTATGTCTAGCTTAAACCAGGAAAACTTCCAGTTCAAGATAATTTGAAATGCTAAAAACAGATTCAATTAAAATTCCAAAATCACGTGAATATTTATCATATAATTTGTTCTCAAGTGGGTACTCCACTTGGTGATGTCACTTTTAAATCTAAAACCACTTCAGGCATTAGTCGCGTACGTCAATGATTGACTTCTTCTGTTAACAAAAATGGTTTTACAAAATATGTTAATGTACTTTGATTTCAATTGGCTGTCATACGAAGAGGTTTTGAGTTTTCAAGGAAGAACAGTTACGTATAGTAAATAACAGAAATTAAACGTTTAATTAACTCAATCAAGTCTCAAGTGCTTTATCATGGAGAAATTCTTATTCTATTAAATAATATAATGTTGGTACAATTAAAATTAATTAACATCTGCAAAGTCAATAAACAACGTTAATAGTTTCATTTATGTTATTATTAATTATTTAAAATTAATTATATTATATATATATATATATATATATATATATTCAAACGATACTCTTAGACACTTACTTTTGCACATATGTTGTTACTCATTTGTGTGCACTTACCCACGTCTCGAAGGTATACTCTTCTTCTGCAGTATTTACCTTGATGTTTCCCAGCTAGGTCGCAGGCTTTGGTAGTTGATTGAGTGTGGATAAGCATGTGAATATCGTTATACAATTGTAATACAAGTAAAGAGTACAGAGGATTTAGTACTGGTTGTGAAATTAGTACGACTTTGTTAATAAAATCATATTCATTTTGTTTATTATTTAAAAAATTCAAAATTATCATATTATTAATTGTTGTGTGGGTTAATTATTATTTGAACCCTTATATTCAATACGAATATAATATAATTATAATGTGGTTAAAATCTTATCTCTTATATTCTAAGACATACTATACATAAACATAAGACATATATGACCTGGAATATTTACACAGACATATAATACATAACACATATATTATTATAATACGTGATTAACACGTACGAAATTGAATATTCATCTTGTCTTAGCAAGTGTGGTTTTTATTATATACCACTTAATTAAAAAATTAATTAATTAAACATTTATTTAAAATACTAATAGAGACCATTCTATTACTTTAATTAATTATATTACTAATGTCTCAATTAATTAACAATCTTCAATTTAAGTAACTCTCATACTTGAATTTAATTATCTAATAAAATATAAAAATATAATAAAATATGGTTTCTATACTGACCATTTATTTATGAGATTAATAAAGTTATATTCTCTGTTATCAATTATTATTCTTTGAACATTTATTGATTATTCATTATGAAAAATAAAAATATAATGAAGTTTATGTAAACTTGTATATGGAATCTAGAGCCTTCTTTCGATAGACCTCAGGGTCATTTATAATATTAAATAAATGTCTGACTTAACACTTGCATATTTCTGCAACCATTTAACTGTGTTGTTACCGTCACATGGACACTCGAGTTTGGGATCCTATTCGGGTATCACCTTCTCTGTCTCTGCGTCGTTGAAATTACTCTCTCCATCTACTGGATGCTGAGTTCTGACGTGGACCTCTGGTCGTGATGATGTACGGCTGGATGTAGCTGCATGTGGCTGTCCCTGCGTCCTCTAGTATTTTGCTCTAGTTCCTCTCCTCTCCTCGTCTTGTCCCTCGTGGATGTCTCGAAGTTCTACGTGGACTTCTTGAAGTTCATCGACGTTACGACTCCTCGTAGATTACGATATTATAGTCTTTTTAAATAAATCGTGTTTCACTACTACTTTCACCAACATACTGCCGGTTCCATCGCACTTCAAGTTACGTAATACAGTTTAAAACATTACTTAACTTTATAAAATATCGGTTGCGAGATGCGTGGATTTCATGTAGTGTCTGTTAATGATCTGAGAAAGCGTGTGTCGCTCGCTGGGGTTTTATACTCCTGCCGTCGTTCCATTCCTGTTGGAAACTGTTTGGACAAAATTGAACAGGTCCACGCGTTGATTTAATTGCTAATTACAACCTACCCGTCTTTCTATGAAGCGCACTTTTTTATAAATATTATTTTACAGATCGTTAGGTACATTATTAAACTTAACTTATGTAAATTATGAACATTAAGGTGTGTAAACTATGGAAGTTATGGCAAAATTTCACACGGTGGCTGAACGGTTCCCACGATCATGGACCACTTAATGTCTAATTGTAGAGCCAGGCGCCAGCTTTATTTTTACATATGTCTCTGATTCGTGTGACTTCTGGTTTTCGTTCAGTATTTAAAAAACTGTAAAATTTTCCACAATCGTATGCATAATTCAACTTGTTCTTCGTTTACACTCTAACACTAACACACACACGCAGACTGATACACACGCGGCTGCCTGTCGCTATGACATCACCCTTGCCGGTCAGCGCGTGTTTCTTTTTCCCCTTCGCTGCGTTTAAAAACCAACTAGGCTTTTAATTCCATATACAAATATTTATTTATTTAAAATTAATTAATACGTTTATTTCTTTTATTATCTCTTATACCTAATGCTTAATTATTACATTATTTTTATTATTTACATCTTTTACATCTCATACGTGCGTTCGAATGTTATCATACCTCAGTCAGGGGTTGATACATAGACTTATGCTAAAAGTATCATTGCAATATATATATATTCAAACACTTCCTGCTACAGTCCGTTTCTTGATGTATATAATATATATTTTGTAATGACTTTACCTCAAGATGTTTTCTCCCTATTTGGAACATGTTTCGGGAAGCCATGTGTTCCCATCTTCAGCCTTCCTGGTGTTGAGCCTTGTGAGGTATTTGTGTGTTGGCTGGTTGTTGCTTTGGTTTCCTGTTGGTAAATAATACCAATTTATGCACCAGAGACCAATCTCTGTAGGGAGAATAGGGAGAACACATCTTGAGGTGAAGTCATTATAAAATATATAATATATATACAGCAGATTTCTACGGCTTAGGCAGCTTCTCTGTCCCTAGTTTCCATTCTCTTCTATTATAGCACATGTCTTCTTCCAGGCCTCTAAGTTTCATAGCTTCATCACCAACTTCTTCGTGGCCTTCCTCTTTTCTTCCTTTCATGTGGTATCCACTCTAAAATTATCTTGGGCCACCTGGTTTCGTCCATTCTTTTTGTATGTCCAAACCATACTACAGTGAAACCTCGGAATGCGAGTAACGTGGTCTACGAGTGTTTTGCAAGACGAGCAAAAATTTTAAATAAATTGTAACTTGATAAGCGAGCAAGGTTCCGCAATACGAGCGTCACGTGTGCCTATGTTTTCCCCTCCCCTGAGCGATTGTGTATAATATTCTCCCGCGCTGGACTTCAGTTGGCGTGCCTCGCTCGCGTAGTCAACACCGTATGAGCGTATACATGTTTTGTTTCTTTCATTAGTGTTATTAGTATTATAATTACTGTTATAACTGTACTGCAACAATGGGGCCAGTGAAGGAAAAGAAGGCTGAAAAGGAATTCGGTCGGAAGAAGGAGATGATTACGATGGAAGTTAAAAAGGAAATGATCGAAAAGCACGAACGAGGTATGCAAGTGGCTGATATCGCAAGATTTTATAACAAGTCTACGTCAACGATTTGCACAATATTAAAGAAGAAAGAAGAAATAAAAGGGCTAGATGCAGCAAAAGGAGTCACAAGAGTATCAAAGCAACGGCCACGTGTTCTGGAAGATGTAGAAAAGTTGCTTCTCATTTGGATAAATGATAAGCAACTAGCAGGTGATACTGTGACCGAGAATTTAATCTGCGAGAAGGCAAAGACGTTGTACGCCAACCTCGTAAGTAAACTGCCATGTAGTACA
Source organism: Magicicada septendecula (assembly GCA_034769895.1). Lineage (NCBI taxonomy): Eukaryota > Metazoa > Arthropoda > Insecta > Hemiptera > Cicadidae > Magicicada > Magicicada septendecula. The sequence goes on along the minus strand of CM068368.1, from coordinate 67,385,329 downwards.
CGTACGTCAACAGAAATTGAAGAAAGCTTCGAGGCCAACAGGGGATGGTTTGATAACTTTAAGAGGAGAAGTGGCATCCATAGTGTTGTGAGGCACGGGGAGGCTGCAAGTTCGGATGCTAAGGCAGCTGAGGCATTCACTGCTGAGTTCCAGAAGCTCATTGTTACCGAGTGTTACCTGCCGCAGCAAGTTTTTAACTGCGATGAAACAGGACTTTTTTGGAAAAAGATGCCGAAGAGGACCTACATTACAGCAGAAGAGAATGCAATGCCCGGTCACAAGCCCATGAAAGACCGTTTAACCCTGTTATTGTGTGCTAATGCCAGCGGGGATTTAAAAGTAAAGCCCCTGCTTGTGTATCATTCCGAGAATCCACGAGCCTTCAAGAAATGCAAGGTGCAGAAGAGCCAGTTAAATGTTATGTGGAGGTCCAACACTAAGGCTTGGGTCACTCGTATGTTCTTTGTTGAATGGATGAACGAGGTCTTTGGTCCTGTAGTGAAGAAATACGTTTTAGATAATAATCTGCCGCTCAAAGTCTTGCTGGTTATGGACAATGATCCTGCTCATCCTCCAGGCCTTGAGGACGACTTACTGGAGGAATTCAAGTTCATTAAGGTTAAGTTCCTTCCTCCCAACACTACTCCACTACTCCAGCCTATGGATCAGCAAGTCATTTCGAACTTCAAGAAGCTATACACCAAAGCACTATTTCAGCGATGCTTTGAAGTGACTGAAGGAACAGACCTTACCCTCCGAGAGTTTTGGATAAATCATTTCCACATCGTGAACTGCCTGAAGATCATCGATAAAGCATGGGATGGGGTCACCAAGAGAACTCTCACTTCTGCTTGGGGAAAACTGTGGCCTGACTGCGTTCTTGGACGTGACTTTGAGGGGATTGCTGGTGAAAATGAGCCGCCGATTGTCGATGAAATTGTGTCCTTAGGGAAGACCATGGGGCTGGAGGTGAATGACGCCGACATTCAAGAGCTGGTGAAAGAACATAGCCAGGAACTGACCATCAACGAACTGATGGACCTGCATCGCGAACAACAGGAGGAGGTTATGGAGGAGATCTCGTCCGGTGAAGAGGATGAGGAAAAGTCAGAGGAATCTCTCACTTCAAATGAGATTCAGGAGAAGTGCAAAATGTGGGAAACGGTGCAAAATTTTATAGAAAAATACCACCCGAATAAGGCTGTAGCAATGCGAGCGATGAATCTGTTCAATGACAATGCAATGTCACATTTTTGTGAAATCCTCAAAAAGAGGCAAAAGCAACAGTCATTGGACAGGTTCCTTGTTAAAGTTGCACAAAAAGAAAACAATTCTAGTGAGCCAACAGATAGCAGTGATTCCGTTAGTGAAATTCGTGCTACACAATAACCCTTCTCATGTCATCTCTCTCATCTCCCTCACACCAACAATGACTCTATTGTAAGGTAAAGTGCAGTTTAATTTGTTTTACGTTATACTGTATTTTGTATTAGAAATGTTATGCGAATAAATATTTTTGTGTTGTGGAACGAATCATCCGCGTTTCAATTGTTTCTTATGGGAAAATTTGCTTTGATATACGAGCGCTTTGGATTACAAGCACGTTCCCGGAACGAATTATGCTCGCAATCCAAGGTTCCACTGTAATGGGAATGTGCACACAGTTACAGAAGATAAAACAAGACAAGATTATGGTGTAACCATATGAGAAGAGTAGAAAACAGTATAACCCCCAAAGCAGTAGCAAAACGGGAGGCAGGTAGAAGAAGACAGAGTACTGGATTGTGTACAGGATGCTGTAAGTACACAGTGGGGGATTAGCAACTCTTGGGCCCCTGGGTCCTATTTTCTCAGCGGCCCACTCCCCATAAATTATAAACTACAACCATTACAAAACAGGCCACATTCAAGGAAATGGAGATATCTGTGATAAGATTTAAATCTTCTATGGGCTAATATCCACCGTAATCCTAGATAATCATTATTCGTTAATATTTGCTTTGAGGCATTTTTACAACTTAAAAACTTTTTTACAGCAATTTTTGGGACAGAAAAGATAACTGCTATTTTTTTAAGAATATTTATTTCCCAATAAAACAAAACACAACTCAATTTTATTCATATATCACATAGATCACATAGAAAATCAAAAACACATTGCAAAAGTTAATATAAATATAAACAAACAAAAATATTAAATTAGTAACCTTCTGAAGTTTTATGTACTGACTGAACACAATCTATTTAATAAACAAACTACAAATCAACTTTGCGAGCTTTCATTGCAGAAAAATCTTGTATAATGTCACTGAAATCAATTTCGTTGAGCAGTTCAGCATTTGCCACAAAACTTGTTAAACTTGACAATCTTAAGTCAGCAGATGAATTACGCAGGTAGTTTTTAACTCTTTTTAGAATGCTAAAGGACCGTTCGCCAGATGCATTTGTGGCCATCATGCACAACAAAATTCTCAACAATGTTTCAACGTTAGGGAAAAGAGTTGTCAATTGCTTTTCTCGTATAAATCTTAAAAACTCAGCAGGAAGATGATGGTCCTTTACATTTAAGTCAAAAGCCTCAACAAACGCCTTAAAGTGTACAAATTCTTCAATAAGTTCTGAAGAAAGGTCTGTAGGCTATTTCTGAACTAAGAGGGAAAATTTTTCCCGAATTTCGTCATCTTTCAAGGTAAGCAATTTATAAATGAATCCAAAAACTTTGTTCTGATTGAAGTAAATTCTTGATCTGTTTTCTAGTTCACTAAAAATTCTGTCGATTATAACATAAAATGTATTAATAATCATGTCTTGTCTGCCATCCACGTCATCCAAGTCCATTTTGGAGGTATCTTCATCATTGTTCTCATCATCAGAAAATTGTTTTTTCTTTCTTCTCCTCTTAAAATCTAAAACATAGTCAGCAGTCTCTGACTTACACAGTTTCATACCTTTCATCTCATAATAATTGAATCGTTCACGTAAGCCCTGCACATAATCTTTGAGAGATTTGTAAATATTGCAAATGACTCCTAAGTCAGTGTTAGTGCTTTGCAATGTTTTACTTGCAGCATTAAAGTGTTCAAGAACATCATTCCATAAAACAAGTAATATTGCTGTTTCTATCCTAGTAAATACTGCACATAATCCCTCAGCTGTAGCTCTGTTTTCTGGTTTTTCTTGGGGGTTTCCAGAGATGACTTGAAGTGCTTTATGAAACTCCCAATAATGAAGGAGTAAAGCCCTTGAAGCATGCCATTTAGCTGACCACCTGGTCGTATTTAGCCTTTTAGGCAACAGTTTTTTCTTGATTTCACTGTCTTTTATTATGTTTTCAAGTAAAGTCCACCTTGCAGTTGAAACGCTAAAAAACACATAGAGTTCTTGTATGAACATAAAAAGCTTAGTTGCTTGAAGGCAGCAGTTAACTGCGTGGGTCCCTACCAGATTTAAGGAGTGGGCCGAACAAGGAACGAATTCTGCCAGAGGATTGTGACCCTTAATTCAGGATTGAAGTCCTTCATATTGCCCCGACATATTCGATGCATTATCATATAACTGGCCTCTCATATCATTTATCGAAATATCTAGTAATGGAAGTGTGTTCAAAATTAATTCTTCCATTTGAGCACCCGTGTGGTTTTCCATTCTGATAAATTTAATAAATCTTTCCGTTGGGCAGCCATTATTTAAGATATAGCGAACAATCAAAGTCAATTGGTCATGATGAGAAATATCAGGTGTTGAATCTACAGTAATGGAATAGTATTTGCATGATTTTAACTCCTCAACAATTGTTGAAACTATTTTATTGTACATTATTTCTATAAACTCATTACAGATAGTCTTTAAGAGATAACCTACCTTTCCTTGACCAGGATTGCCATAATTTTGAATGTGAACTTTTGAAAAATCATCATATTCGGCTAGCAATTCTAGAATTCCTAGAAAATTGCCATTTGTCCGAGATCCAAAAACTTCATGCTTTTCTGAGCCTCGAAAGGCTAGCTCACGAGCACCAAGAAATTTAATAACATGTAATACACGAATCAAAACTTTCTGCCAATAGTCAACTTCCTTTAAGTACTGTTGATGAAGAGCAGAGTCAATCTTACTGAGTAAATTGCCTCTGATGACGTAGGATTGTGTGTTAATTCTATGCTCAGAACTCGTCTCATGCTGTGACAATCTTGAAATATGTTTCCAGTCGTTAAAGCCATGAATAAAAGAATTTTGAGTCTCGTCTGAATGGAAAAGTTTGCACAGAACACAATAAAAAGATCCCTTTGAATTAGAATACATCAGCCATTCTCTTTTCTTCAACTGTCCATTTTGCAAATGAGTAAACAACATACTCTTGTTAGCATACCTTGTCTTATCAGGATAAATACGCCTAGATTTTGAAAAATCACAATCACAATCAGTTATTTTTGACAAGTGTTCTAGAAGATTTTTAATTATATGATCTTTAAGCTCGTTCGTCACTGGTTCCCAAAAATTTGGATCCATTAAATCAAATTTAACAATTTCTTTTTGCACGTTACAGTTAACTTTTGAATTATCTGAATCTAAGCATTGAATGTCGAGAACAGTATCTGCTACTTCTGGACATTAACTTCACCACTTTCATATAAAACAGTATTTACAGTATACTATTAAAGTCAATATTTACTTTGCTACAACATGGGCATTGTTGCAGACCTATGTTAAAATCTGCTGCATTTACAAGTTCATTATTTACTTCACAATAATTTGGATTTTGTTTTTGATCAGAATCCGAATCTATTGTTAAATTAGTTGGGGCAGGATCCGTAAACTTACCAGAATCGGTAGAATTTGAACCAGTACTTTGTGAAACTGTTGAAGCTTTCAAAAACTTGTCCAACTTAGCAGTTTTGTGTAATAATTTTAAGTGAGCATCATCTTTAGCTTTTTTCAACTTGCGTTTATAAGCTCCACTTGCAGTGTGCAAATTCTGACTCTTTTTCAATAAAGACATGAAGATGTTCAGACAAAACAACACACACACACACACACACACACACACGCTGACACACAGAAAACAAACCAGGCCAAACAATACAAATATCTGAACGTAAATAAATGGCTTTCAAATGACTCCACTAAATAATAAAAACAGTTAACCCAAAGTGTATCATCTACAGAGCTTTTACGATGTATTCAGACCTTTCCAACTTAAAATAACCTCAAAACTGACAGGTGCATTGTTGTTTACTGTTCCGCCACCGGTCTATTGGCTGTAAGTTAGAAGGGGAAAGGGAGAGTGACTCGTCACCGCCACGACCGACGCAACGATGCGCCAGTGTCGACTGTCGACTGACTGATATGACGGGCTGTCTACCCAGGGACACATCCTGATCTAGTAACCTCTAGGACTATCAACCTGATATTAGTCACTGCCTTGCACTGTTAATTAATTATTGGTGGTAGTAAACTGCGTGTTTGACTTACAGTTTTTCTCACTAGAAAAAAAATTGGCCCTGCGGCCCCCTTAAGCCTACGGCCCCTGGGCCCAATTGGTAATCCGCCACTGTAAGTACAGTTTTCAACCGGACTGAAGACAGGTATTCATAGCAGTATGTATCAAGAGGGGGAAATGTGTAATTTAGAAATTCTTGTAATTTAGAATTTCTAAGTGTTAAATTTAGAAAATGTTAATGTGTTCAGATCTGTAAGTAATATATGAACTTATGGTTTTTGGTGTTTTTGTACGAAAAAATATCTGTGCTGAAGAAAATTATAGCAACAGATGTGGAGGAGAAATATTATGCAATTCACAAATCAGGTATATAGAGTTGTTATAGACTTGACAATAAATTTTTTGCGAACTCAACAAGCTTATATTCAAATTTTTTGATTCAATTGTAAATGATATTTTTAAGTAGTGTTCATAGCAATAGGGATTATACTGTTATATTGTATATGCTGTCTATATCAGTATTTATTACAACATAGAATTAGTCTGAGATGTGTTAATCCAATGGTTTCCGCGTTATAGCGTGACTTCATAAATTAGATAACCTGCATGGTCTTGTTCATCTCTCTGCATTCACTCAGTTTTTTCTTATTATCGTTCAAATCTTCAGCGATACACAATCATGACTGATATGAAGGCGCTGATCAAAAAGCGTGGCACGATCAAGGCCTCTATATCGCGCATAAACACTTACGCGGATAATTTTGATCACGATACGCATGACCACCATGAGCTAAAAATAAAGCTTCGTCATCTGGTGGAGCTATCCGCAAATATGACGAGATTCAAACGCAAATTGAGTTTGAGGACTCTGATTTTGCATCCGTTAGTGATAGAGTTCAGACGGAAGATGATTTGTGCAACATAGAATGCAAGTTGCAAAATTTATTAGATTATGCCAAAGAGATGAGCAAGAAAATACTAAATCAGTCCGAAGTCGTCACATTCAGTACGTCTCCTATTCAATTACAACCAATTAAACTACCCTGCTTTGCAGGTAACATAATTGACTGGCAACATTTTTACCACATGTTTGTGGAGTTGGTTCATGTCCGAACAGACCTGACCAGCATCCAAAAATTTCACTACTTGCACTCATCACTAAGGGATGAGGCGCTGAATGTTATAAAATCACTCCCAATCACGCACGAAAACTACACGGTGGCCATTGAGTTGTTAAGAGCCAGGTATGACAGTAGATTGATTGTTATGGCGTATTATGTGGCTAATGTCTTGGGCATGAAGCACATGCAGCAGGACTCTATGGTTAGTATTTCCAAATTTATAGATGATCTCACCGCTAACATAAATGCTCTGAACTCATTAAATTTACCAGTGAACACATTCGAAATTATTTTTGTGCATTTTCTCGCCCAAAAACTTGACGATCGCACATGTAGATTATGGAAGGAAGGTTTAACTGACGAACAGCTTCCGAATTGTAATAACTTTATTAAATTCTTAAATACTAGGCGCCAGCTGTTACAAAATGTTAGCGCACCGACTGGTTCGTCTTACGGTAGGCAAGTTAGCGATAAAACTTCTTATCGCAAACCGGGTAAACGTGCTGAGTTCACTGGGACGCTAATACATACTCAAACAAGCAATAGACTTTGCCAGCTGTGTCGCGGCAATCATAAATTGTCCGAATGCCCACAATTCGTGGCTTTACATCCGAGTCAATGGAAAGACGTTTTAATAAAACACAAGCTCTGCCTAAATTGCACACGCTCGGGCCATGAAACCTCGCGTTGCCCTTCCAAATTTTTGTGCAGAGCATGTTCGAAAAGGCACACGATCCACGCTTCAACAAATAATTCTTCGAACAGGAACAATAATCAATGTTCCCTAAAACTACAAACCAACAAATCAATTTTATTGTCTACCGCCGTATGTACCACAACCGATCGTGCCGGTAACAAACACCCGGTAAGAATCCTGTTGGATTCAGGTTCACAAGCAAACTTTTGCACCATGGGCTTCGTACGCCGCATGGGCTTAAAATTAAACAAGTCCGAACTGCCTATCTCGTCACAGTTGAGGAACTTCTGGCAGTTGGAGGACGTTTCTTTCCGTACTCCCTCAGCTGAGGACTCAGTGTGAAAATCATTTCCTCACAAACACCTATCGTAACACTAGTGGTAGGTTTGTTGTGTCACTACCCCGTAGGACAGAGCATCTCGGCGATTCACTCCCCGGAGCAGTTCGCAGATTTCAGACACTCGAACTCAAATTCAGGCAAAACCAGTCTTTGTACAAAGACTATACTAATTTTATGCAGGAATATTTAAGCCTGGGTCATATGTCTGCACTCAATTCATATGATTTATCAATCAATAAGTCGAATATTTTTTACTTACCACACCATGCTGTCGTCAAGTCCACTAGCACAACCACCAAACTTCCCGTTGTTTTCGATGGCTCAGCCAAAACATCAAATGATTTATCGTTAAACGACACCCTCATGGTTGGTCCTACGGTCCAGCAGGATCTTTTCTCCATCATGGCCAGATTTAGAACGCACCGATACGCACTCATCGCCGACATCGAGAAAATGTATCGCCAAATCTTGGTGTCCCCAAGGGATTCTAACTTGCAAAGAATTGTCTGGCGTGACGCCCCCCACAAGGAACTTAAACACTACGCTTTGAGAACAGTCACATATGGGACTGCAAGCGCTTCATTTTTGGCCACTAGATGTTTAAAACAAATCTCACAAGAAAATAGTACTCAACACCCCTTAGCCTGCTCTGTCATTGCAAACGATTTTTACGTCGACGATCTCATCACCGGTTCTGATAGCTCACACGTCTTAGCCCGATTAAACTCTGACATTTCTGGTTTATTAAGCCAGTATGGCTTCACTCTGCATAAATGGTCTTCTAATGACCGGGATATCATATCTTCACATACCAAATCGTCCCTGGACTTCAACAAAGACCAAACCGTCCGCACTTTAGGTATTCAGTGGGACGTTCAGGCTGACAACTTCATATACAATTTCCAAAGAGATCTTAAAATCGATGTGTTTAATAAGAGAAGGGTTTTATCTGTCATCGCTGGAATTTACGACCCATTAGGGCTCATTGGACCTATTACATTTTGGTGTAAGCACTTTATGCAAACGCTGTGGTCATCGGGTACCAATTGGGACGACCCGCTGTCTGACTCATTATCAATACAATGGGCAGAGCTTTACGCTCAATTAATTTCAGACACTCATTTTAAGATCCCAAGAGCTATAAAGGATTCATGTAATTTTCCAATCATCTCATTTCAATTACACGGGTTTGCCGACGCGTCAGTAAAGGGTTACGCATGCTGTATTTATGTGCGTACACTATATTCCGACAACAGTATATCATCTCACTTATTGTGTTCCAAATCTAGAGTCGCCCCTTTAAAACAGGTATCTTTACCTCGTCTTGAACTTTGCGCCTGTCTATTATTGGCTCAGTTGGTTTATAAGGTTGTCAACGCTGTGACCTACAATTTCAGCGAGTTGTATTTTTATTCTGACTCTATGATTGCCTTACACTGGATTCACCAACAGTCGTCTAGGTGGAAGGTATTTGTGGCCAACCGCGTCGCAGATACAGCAGCTCACTGCAAAGGGCACCTGGTATCATGTCGCTTCGCATGACAATCCCACGGTTATTTACCCCGTTTGTTGCACCGCCACCCGCAATGGTCCGTACTGGTTGTCTAAGGAGCTATCATCATGACCCACCAGTCCTTTTGAATCCAACTCTTCCTGCAAGCATCCAGATCTGGACAAGGAAAAACGTAAACAAGGTCAACTCGCTCTAGTTACTACTTCTTCCACTCCGATTACATTGAAAATTACTCCTCGCTTTCAAGACTTATTCGTGTGTTTGCTTACTGCCTACGATTCATTCGGAATGCTAAGTCTACCGTCGCTAGCAGAAACACTTCATTTTTAACTTCACAAGAGCTACACAGCGCACTTTTGATTTTCATACGTCAATCCCAGCTATCGCATTTCAACATCGAAACTAAAGAACTTCAGGCACAACGCCCTGTACCTAATACTAGTAAAACGTTTTCGCTTAATCCCTTTATAGACAACACGGGGATATTACGCGTGGGCGGACGCCTGCAACAGTCTCAGCTCAACTATAATAGTAAACACCAGATCATACTTCACCCGCAGTCTAATTTCACTAGACTAATTATAGAAAACGAGCATATTCGACTACTCCATGCCGGAGTACAATTAACGCAGTGCTCTCAACGTCAAAGATATTGGATCATCAATGACAAATCTTACATACGCTCCGTGATACACAAATGCATCACTTGTTTTCGATTTCGCGCAACTGGCTCAAGCCAACTTTTAGGACAACTACCCTCTTCCAGAATCACTCCTTCTAAGCCATTTTCACAATGTGCCGTCGACTATGCCGGTCCCATATTTCTACGTCAGGGCGGGCAGCGGTCCAAATCATTCACAAAGGCTTACAATTCACTCTTCATTTGCATGGCCACTAAGCCAATTCACCTTGAATTGGTATCAGATTTGACTGCAGACGCCTTTATAGCTGCTTTAAAATGCTTCATAGCTCGCAGGGGCATCCCCGCACAAATATTTTCCGATAACGGTACAAATTTCCGTTGTGCTGGCACTATATTACACGATTTGTACAAACTTTTTCAACAAGACGAATTTCAACAATCCACTCAGGACTTCGCCAGTTCACAGGGGGTCAAGTGGTCTTTCATACCTCCGTCAGCGCCTCATTTCGGTGGTCTATGGGAGAGCGGAGTCAAAACTGTTAAATTTCATTTACGGCGCATTATCGGCAGGACGCTTCTCAACTTTGAAGAGCATTACACTGTTTTGACTCAAATAGTCATGTCTGAATTCATGTCCCTTGTTCGCCATTTCAAATGATTCCGGGGAACCCGAGCCCTTGACTCCAGCACATTTCTTAGTTGGTTCTCCACTTACTGCGCTCCCAGAACCCGACTATTCGGATGTAAAAATGGGTCGCTTGGGGAGATGGCAGCTTCTGCAGAGATTCACCCACTCTATATGGAAGAGCTGGTCAAGAGATTATCTGCATCAGTTGCAACAACGAAATAAATGGAGAAAACATTCAAAAAATTTGTCTCCAGGACAACTCGCCCTCATTTTAGAAGACAATACTCCACCCCTGCAGTGGAAACGTGGTATTGTCACCCAAATCTATGTAGGTCAAGATTCATTGGTATGCGTAGCGGATGTCCGCACCACAAACGGCATCCTGCATAGGCCTATCCACAAACTGTCTCCACTTCCCGTGGCATCAGACTAATTGTTTTTTTTCAGTGCTTCATGCCCGGGACATTTCCAGACGAGCACATGCTCTACGTACTACTAAGTACAATGTTAAATGTACTTATTTATACATTTGTATTTATATTTATGCCAAATTAATGTACGCTATTTATATGTGCATTAGTAAACATTTTAAGTGTTTGTACTGTGTCTCGTGTGGTGCAGTGTTATTATTATCATGAATATTTTGGGTATATTTCTATTGGGCTATTATTATGAATTTTTTGGGTATATTTCTATTGTGCTATTATTATAATGAATTTTTTGGGTATATTTCTATTGGGCGATTATTATCATGAATTTGTTTATATATTGCCATTGTATTATTATGTAATATTGCTTATTATGCACTTATTATCATGCTATTATTACTGAATTCTTTGTATTTTTATTAATTATTATGTAATGCTACTTACTGTGTGTTATTCATTGCCATGTATCATTGTTATTGAATTTGGGTATATTGTCATTATTATTATTATGTGTCATCAGACATTCTAGCATTTGTATTTTATTATTATATATTATTCGATGAGTATTGATCAATATTGTATTTATATTGTATTTGTATTTATGCTATCTAATGGGCCATCTATCGATGCGCCAATATTCATTATACTATGTACTCGTATTATCACACATTTCAGGTTTGTAACTTGTTAATGTATACTTGCATGTTTTCAAGCAACTTTTCATACTGTAAACTATGTCAAAATCGCCCGATTTTGGGCGGGCAGTATGTTAAATATTTGTATTTGTTTATATACTCGTGCGCAATCAGCCAACGCAATTATGTCATTCGCTTAAAGTACAGTTCGCTACGGCGAGCTGCGACAGTTAGTTAGTTAAACTCAGCCTTCATCCGATCAGTACTCTCTTCCATTTGCTAGCCGCGGCGATGTGAAATTTAATTATGTAACTTCTTTATACAATTTTTCTCTCTTCTATCGGTATTTATCTTGGCAATGTACGCCATACCTAATTGCATGGGCCATGTGCTTCATTATATAATTCTTCAATAAATGGCTAGTTAACTCAGATTCATACAGTCCACTTCTTCATTTAAAATACACATTTCCAATTCCTATACCAGCAGCACTTCGCATGACAAATACTAACTCTAGAAATATTCAAGAGCGTTGAGCATGCAACAGCATAGGAAAAAAACGATAAACTTAAAAAAACAATATGCATCTTTAAAAGATGCTGTTATCGACAGAAATGGACTACTGGAGGAAATAAGTAACATACAGTGAAACCTCGGAATGTGAGTATGCTCGCAATCCAAGGTTCCACTGTAGTTGTTTTTTTTTCAATCTCTTCCACTATGTTCTTCGTCATGTTCATACTCTGTCTAATTGTTTCATGTCTGACTCTTTCCAGTTTCGATTTTCTACAGCTGCATCTTAAATAATCCATTTCGGTAGCTAAGAGTTTTTTTTTCAGTTTTTCCTTGTCATGTCCCATGTTTCGGCTCCATATGTGACTATATTTAGGAAGATGCTCTTATACAGTCTCTTTTTTGTGTTTAATTATACGAGATAATTAATTATCTATATATTAATACGTGAAGAGAAAACTTTGTACCCCTTTTTAAGCATATTGCGCGCACGGAGGATTGTGAGATTTGGCATAGTTAAAGTTTATATGGAGAAGGAGTGTAGAAAGCTAAAATTTATATATAATATGTGTTACAAATACATTAAGTAAAAAAAAAAATAAAAATAAAACATTCATCTGCACTTGAAAATTCATGTAAACTTTTTCAAACAATGGTAATTGTTAAAAATAAAATAATTTTGTTGCCAGGCAATAAATACTTTTTAGTGTACGTTCATGCTGCCAATGTCAAACACATAATAGTCTGTCATTTGTTTACGTTCATACTGCCAATGTCAAACACATAATAGTCTGTGGTCAAACAGTCGCACAGAGTAGAGATTGTCGCCAAAGAATTTTAAAATGTTGCCAACAAATAATTACTGACAGATTGACTGAATGAGCTGTGAATTTTGTGTGATTTCAAATGTTCCTTTTTCAATAGTCTGTGGAGTGTATGTCAAGGCAAAAAAGCGTTTATTTTATATTTTGTATATTAGATATCTGTGTTTTATATATTAATGTGCAGTTGAAAGTGAAATACAGCTTGCTTAATATACACCTGTTGCAAAAGGAAAATTTTGTAGCAGCAATTTGAATTGACTTACTCTTGCCTAATTATTATTGGTGGTTTCAAAAAAGTGAGTACATTTTATTATTTTTAAATTAAACCCTGTCTAATCTTAGTTTCAGTAATTTCATTACATGTTTTTTTTTACATTCAGATATTAGCACCTACTTCCATTATGCCTCGACATAAAACATTGACGGGTCGGAGTGAGAGACAAAGAAGAAGGAATATATATTCGCGTGAAAGTCAAAATGATAATAGACCAAATGCAAATTTAAATAGTGTAAATAGTATACAAAATGATGAAATTATTTTGAGGGATACATTTAAATGCGCACTGAATGTCATTCCAAGAAATTTTAATACTTTTGATTGTGGATTAATGCATTTACAATCATACAAATTCATTTACATTTCGAATCTGAGGTCACTTTAGGTGAAAGGACTGCATTCACTTCATGTTGTCATAAGGGCAAAGCAATATTACCGGCCTTAAGTCAAAATGAATACTTTAAATCATTGTATGATGGACTTACTTCAAATGAACCTTCAATAAAAATAAAGTCAAAAAATTATTTTGAAAACATTCGTAAATACAATTCATCATTCGCTATGGTTAGCTCAGAAGCTAAAATTTCGGATACAGTTACGCGTGGAGTGTATCATTTTAAAATACATGATGTTTTTTATCACAGATCAGGTCCAATGACTGCTGGATATGGTCGCTCACCATGTTATACGTAATTATATTTTTATGATGTTGACACTGCTGTCAATTATAGATTACGTGAACACTATAATCAAACATGCAATAACAATATAATGCGCGAAATCTCTCTTGAATTGGAACGCATTAATCCTTTCGTTCGGTCATTCATTGCAATGAAAGATCATTGTCAGAGAATTGAAAATCAAAATAAAGAAATTTGTATGCTCATTAAAGTAAATCGTGATTTAGATCTACGCCGTTATAATGATGCAGTTCAAACTGATGTAGCAGTAATATTTAGTACAGCTGATGGTGAGCCACCCTTTGAACGAAATATGGTTTCGTTTTCAAAAGTTAATGGTACCATTAAAAATATCTCTGTTTTGGATTCATCATTGGACCCTTTAGCGTATCCATTACTTTTTCCAAATGGTGATACTGGGTGGCATATCAATATTTCTCATAATGTACCAACTACATCTAATTCAAGAGTGCCCAGAAATAAATTAACCATGCTTCAGTATGCAGCTTATCGACTTGCAATTAGAGAAGATTTTAGCATGTTGCACCATTCACAAAAATTATTTCTGCAGTGGATAGTTGATATGTATGTGAGAATAGAGGGCACAAGGTTACATTTCATTCGACAAAATCAAACAAGTCTTAGGTCTGAAGTTTACAACAATTTAACAGATTATTTAGAATTGAACCCCAATGCCAATAATGTTGGCCGTAGAGTAATTTTACCATCTTCATTTAATGGATCTCCAAGAAATATGTATAAGAATTATTTAGATGCAATGTCAATTGTACAACATTTTGGAAAGCCTTCTTTGTTTATTACAATGACTTGCAATCCAAGTTGGCCTGAAATAGTTAGCAATATTGGTGTAGGTGAGTCAGCTAATTTTCGACCTGATATTGTTGTGCGTGTATTCAAGTCCAAACTGAAAGCATTAATTGAGGGCCTTACACTAAAAAAAATCTTCGGTAAAGTTGAAGCACTCATTTATACAATTGAGTTTCAAAGGAGAGAATTGCCTCATGCTCACATTTTACTCTCTTTAAATGAGCAAGATAAAATTGTTAACGCTACCGATATTGATAGAGTTGTATCTGCGGAGATTCCTAACATTCAAACACATCCTACATTACATGAATATGTTGTAAAACACATGATGCATGGTCCATGCGGTGTACTTAATCCAAATTCTGTATGTATGAGAGATGGAAAATGCACAAAAGATTATCCAAAACGATTTAATGAATTTACATGTGAATCATTAAATGGATATCCATTATACAGAAGGTGTGATAATGGTATTAATGCTGAAGTTCGCGGTAGTTGCCTCGACAATCGTTATGTTGTACCATACAATCCGTATTTACTTGCCAAATTTAATTGCCATATAAATGTTGAAGTATGCACTACAGTTAAAAGTGTTAAATACATTTATAAATATGTGTCTAAAGGCTATGACAGTGCATCTGTTGAATTAGGTTCAGAGAGAAATGAACCAGGTCAAGAAATACAAATTGATGAAGTTAAAAATTTTTTAAATGGCCGTTATGTCTGATCAACTGAAACTGTATGGCACATCTACGAATTACCAATGCATTTTCAATCACATGTCATCGTTAGACTTGACATTCATTTACCGCGTAGACAGAATGTTTACTTTCGAGAAGGGCAAGAATGTCAAGCAATTGAAAATGCAAGACAAACAAAATTATTAGCATTTTTTGAATTGAATCGATCAGATCCATCAGCGCATGAATATAAGTATATTGAAATTCCTTTGCATTATGTGTGGGAAGATTCCCGAAAAAAATGGAAGAAGAGAAGGCGTGGAGGTGATAAAATCATTACACGCATATATGTAGTATCACCAAAAGACATCGAACTTTTCCATTTACGATTGCTTTTATTACATGTCTGTGGTCCAAAATCATTTGAGGATGTTAGAACATACAATGGAATTATACACACTTCTTTTGTTGAAGCGTGCCATGCTCACGGCATTGCTTCAAATGATAATGAATGGCGCGAATGTTTAAATGAAGCAAAAGAATTACATTCACCAAAACAAATGGGAAATTTATTTGGTTACATTTGTGCATTAAATGTGCCAGCCAATGCATTGGCGTTATGGAATGAATTTAAAGTATATCTTAGTGAAGATTTTTTGAGAGATTACAACGAAGAAGTATCCTTTAACACAGCTCTATTAGAAATTGAAGATATTTTGAATGTTCATAATTTGTCATGTCCAGAACTTGGTTTACCAGTTCCCACGTATTCGCAGAGAACAGACGAAGCAAATGCTATTGATCCAATATAGCAAGAGTTTCTGTTTTGTGAGCATTATGAAACTGCAAATATTGAACAGCGTAATCTAATTGATCGTGTGATTCGTGAAGTTTTGCACCATAATACTGGATCTAATGTTTTTTGTTTAACCGCTCATGCAGGTTGTGGAAAAACATTCACACAAACAGCAATCATTCACAAATTAAATTCGTTTAATCTTAGTTGCATTGCAACAGCGTTCAGTGGCATAGCTTCAACTCTATTAGGCCTACTTGGAGGTAGAACTTTACACAATATGTTTAAATTGCCTATACCTATTTTGGAAAATTCTGTAGCGAATATTACCGCAAATAGTAACTATGGACGTTACATAAATTCATCATCATTGATAATTATTGATGAAATTTCTATGTGCCCACTGCAAGTGTTGAAAATCATAGATAGATTATTGCAGGATCTATGCGATGAAAATGATAAACATAAACCATTTGGAGTGAAAACGATACTTCTGTGCGGTGATTTTCGGCAAATCTTACCAGTTGTCCCACATGGATCACGTGCAACTTTAATTGAAAATTGTGTCACGAGTTGGCATAAATTTGTTTATTTTCATAAAGAAACGTTTACTCAAAATATGAGAGCCTTACCAAGTGAAATAGAATTTGTCGAATTCTTGAAAAAAATTGGTAATGATGAAGCCCCACAATTCCCTCAGTTTGGTGAAAATATTATTGAAATACCTCAGCAATTAATAGGAGATGAAAATAATATTATTAATGAGGTGTATGGAAATATTTCCGAAAACATACTCTCAGATAACATATTGAAGTCAGTTATTTTAGCACCTAAAAATGATGATTGTACTTTTATTAATACTGATATACTTAATCGAATACCAGGTGAACAGAAAACATATCATAGCTACGATAAAATAATTTGTGATGATGACAATGAAATCAATAACTATCCAGTAGAGTTTTTGAATTCTTTGACTATTAGTGGTTTGCCACCACGTAAGTTAGTATTGAAAGTTAATTGCATCGTTTTACTGATCAGAAACTTAAATACAAAGGAAGCATTAGTCAATGGAACAAGAATGCGCATCAAGTGTATGCATTGTAATGCTATTGATTGCAAAGTTTTAACTGGAACCGCACGCTATAAGAGAATTTTGATTCACGTATAAATTTAACATATTCCGGTACTGTTTTACCATTTAACTTTCAAAGAACTCAATTTCCAATTATACCTGCATTTGCGATGACGATAAATAAGTCTCAAGGACAAACATTCGAAAAAATTGGAATTTTATTGAGGTAGCCAGTTTTTACACATGGTCAATTGTACGTTGCAGCAAGTAGAGTTCGATCATTCGATGGTTTGAGATTTTATATTTCCGAATATAATGGCCAAGGACATTTAGCAAATGATGAAAGAATTTTTACAAAAAACATCGTTTACACAGAAGTTCTGAATCATTAAATTCACTTTTAAGTTCAATGGACAACATTTATTTTTTTAACCGCCCAGTTTTTTTGATTTAATGAAAAATATATGAAAAAATACGAGGCACGTATTTTTTATTTCATTTTTTTATTTTGTATTAATTTTTTATTTAAATTTTATATAATTCGAAAAAGATAGGCAAAATAACTGTGTAGCCTTGGCGAAATCTGATCAGTATGGCGATTAAAAAAACCCCAAGGAAATGTCAAAAAACGCGTTATTGCTTTTTAAATATGGCTTAGCCAAGCTAAACCTCATTTTTTCTATCTTTCATATTTTTCAAATAACTCGAAAATTAATGCATAGAAAAAAAAATTAAAAAATTATATAAGCTTTGTAGCAGATAATCTTCAAACTGTTTTTGAATTTTGTACCTTACCAAAAATGAAATGTAATCCACTGGAATTGAAAACAATGTATCTTATACTTCTATGAATGTCAAGTCTCATTTTTATTAGCGTTTATTTGATTCAAAAATAACATGAAAAAATTAAAACTGACAATGAATTATATCAAAAAAAAAAAATTCAAGTACCGTCTGCCTAGTGGCAAAAGCTAAAGAGCATGATAATGTCTTTCGGCCGCCAGCTAAACGCAACATTTGCAGAAAGGAAACAATCAGTCAGTCAGTAACCATAATAATGTTGCGTTTAGCTGGCGGCCGAAAGACATTATCATGCTCTTTAGCTTTTACCACTAGGCAGACGGTACTTGATTTTTTTAATGAATAGATCGTTAGCTGAATCACATACGAAGACGACCATTAACTAGAGACAATAACCCCAATAACCTATCTACAGCTATGCAGTGTTGTTTGCTTGTTAGGTGTTTAATCTGCGACGACGTTAGCATGTTAGCGGTCGCGGTTTTAGTTAACGATTCCCGGCTGGTAAATTGTGCTAACACTTGATTTTAAACTTTCAGGACGCTTTATAAATCTGGTTTAATTGTTTGCAGTGATATTATTTTTAACACATTATATATATTGCGACGTATCAAAACAAACGTTTATTTACAACAATCCCAATGACGTCACGCAAGAATGACGTCATGCAGCGTGATGCGTTACAGTTTACAGCGTTACAGAAATTTTCAAATGATGGCCAGCCAAAAGACATTATCATGTCAAAAAAAATACGAATACAAGCGTAATTGTGCTTTTTTTTCAACTGTTACTAACATTAAATTTTAAATTTCATAGGTATTGCAGGGAATTAAGGCAAACAACACACGCTAATGACGTATTTGTACACGTTCGCAGCTGACGTAATAGAACAAAATTCAAAAAAATTATATGCAATGATTATAGAAGTATACTCTTTGACAAAAGAACCTCAATAACGTTGAAACTTAAAAATTTAATGAATTACGGTCGAATTACGACCGCTGGACGACCACTAGTAATTATAAATATGTATTATAAAGTAAATAATTATATCGTATAATTATTGCTAAATATTTATAATAATTAATAATTATTTATTGTAAATATCCTTCAAGATTATTCAATGATCAAAGCAAGTTCTCAGTTTTAACTTGACTGTCCGCTATTTGTCTCCCTGTATTTTTGTCTATTTGCGGTGTCTCACAATAATTTTTGAACACATCAACTGAATTTTGTAAAACATGCTGTTACCCTACAGAACTGTATTGCTTTTTAGAGTGATCCCCCCCAAAAATATGGGAGACTGGAGGCAAAAATGTGAAGGGGTTAAAATTTTGAAAAATCGCGAAAGTCCATATAGGGCATCAAATTAAAAGAAATTCTAACCAAAACATAAATTTAGCGTTCGTTTTTTTAAATTTTGATAAAACCACGAAAATATATTTGTAACATATCAGATTTAAAGGAATTTTAACTAAAAATAAATGTAGCGTTAAATTTTGAAAGTTTCCAAATGTCGGGGGCCCAGGCCCAAAAAGTGGTTAGAAAGTTTGATGAAGTTTCAAGTTCCATGTGGGATATCAAATTAAAGAGAATTTTAACCAAAATATGAATACAGTGTACAGTTTTGGAAATCTGAAAACTTTTTGATCCCAAGGGCCAAAAGTGCGATCACAAATTTGAAAAAATTGTAAAAATTCAGCCACATGTCAGATTAAAGGGAACTTTTACACAATTCTGAATTTTTGGAATTTTTGGCGTTTAATGTATGATTGCTTTACAAATTGTTAGTTTACACAAAACAAAAAAATTAGTAGGGTGTTATGTTTTATTTATGTTTGTAAATTTACTTTGTTTACATTTTTTCACTTATGGCTAATGCAGCCGCCATGTTGTATAGTACCAACTCAAAATTTTTCACTTACCGTATCCAGGGTTTCGTTGGACGAGCTGTAGAACAATATGGTTATTTTGAAATGACTAATATTTCCTTCAACCCAAGGTAAGTACTCACTATAATTATCAACTCTCTCTCTTAATTCTGTATAACCCCTCCCAACCTCAAACAACTCTATCTTCCTATCACCATACCTCTCTCTCTCAAAATATCCCTCATCATAACACCAAGTCACACTCTCTCTCTCAATATATGCATGGGGCACTAAATCATAAAAACACCTCCTGGTCCTTCCAGGAACACCACCAAAATTCAAAGGACAATTATTTGTAGATCTTTCATCTACCAAATATACTCGTGAAGACCCTTCTTCACCCCCAACAACACCACGGGAAAAAATTACCCCCTGCAACCCCTCTACCTCTATACTCTCTCTCCACTTTCTCTCTGACTCATCAACACACACCAACATTCCATTATTACACTCTACTTCCATTAAAACTTCATCAGCACTCTCAATATTCATAACCTTACTCTCTAACACCACATGTTTAATTATATCATCATTTTTCTCACCCCTACTTACAGTGTTATATGTTAAGTGATCGTCTTTATTTTCGTCTAATTGATCGGTCTCTTCACTATTCTCTACCCCCACTATACTCTCAGAATTATCATCACTTTTCAACATTTTATTCTCTAATGCTACCACTTCCACTATTTTATCATTATTATTATTTGTCATAACTGTAACATTGTCACTTACCTTCTTATTCATCATCTGATTTAATTTACCTTCTTGTTTACACTCTTCCGTTTGTTCTCTTAACTCTTTAGCTCGTTTTTTATCATCACTAATAGTGCCACCCATATTCTCTATTATAAAATCATATAATTCGGGGTTTTGTTTAAGATTATCATTAAATTCACGCCAATCATCATCAGTCATTCCTTCCATATACCTCCATAACCCGTAATAGAATTTCTCCCATGTGTCTATTACAGTTTCTCGTGCCTCAGCCATGTTAAATAAATTTTGTATATTATACCCCTTAACAAACTACAATTCTCCTCATACACACTAGTTACACATATTACCTCACAATACCCGCTACAAAACATCAACATCAATATTTTACAGTAAACAAACAATTCATCAGATACATTGCACTATCGAAACATAACCCCATATCTACGTCTATTTTATGTACATACCAATTCATTTATTCCAAAAAACCATATCGTTCCTCAAACAGGTCCACATTTGCATAATTTTATTTATGCAAATGGTCCAGCTCCTTCGGGCGCCATTGTTATGTTTTATTTATGTTTGTAAATTTACTTTGTTTATATTTTTTCACTTACGGCTAATGCAGCCGCCATGTTGTATAGTACCAACTCAAAATTTTTCACTTACCGTATCCAGGGTTCGTTGGACGAGCTGGAAGAACAATATGGTTATTTTGAAATGACTAATATTTCCCTTTTGTGACAAGTTTATCTTATTTATTTTTTTACTCAAACTTCATCCTTTTTACAATGATAGAATTTGTATACAACATTATGCGAGCCATCATGAAATACAACAAAACGGAGCCCTTACTCCTCTCCTTTACATTTTATTTCTTGTGTTACTATTCTCATTACTGAATTTACTCAAAATACACCAAAACATGATTACTAACAAAATGCAATAGCTATAACTTAAATCTATTGTTATGCACAAACCAGCGCTCCTTATTTAATACTCTTCATTCATGCACACATTCATACGTACCCCTTTTCCTTTATGTGAGATCTCACTTTAAATCATGATAATAATATTGAAATTTTATATTTTATCCCATATTAAAGATTGTTCTGTCCCTCGTTTTTGTTACTTATCTGGAAAATCAGTCCCGAAGACATCTCATTGCTCTGCGCACTACGTAGATTATTTCTTAATCTTCACTGAATTTACATGTCTAAAACTGTTAATTCACTCTGATAAAGTTGAAATTTGTTATTTTACATTTCTTAAAAATTTTATACGTGCGGTATTCACATTTTGGGTGCGGGCGAGACGAAAACTACGCCCGGCCGGCGGACTGCTTGCGTCTGTATTGGATGTTCATAGCCAACTGCTGTGTTCTCCAAGCATTTAATGAACTGCTAGCGTTGACACACCTACATTCCAGCATGACGTATTGGACTGACGTAACATCGTATGATTCTGAGTTACATAACTTGCTTGTCATGTATCTAAAAATAACTGTTCTGCATGCGTCTGGAGCTGACCTTGACACAAATCCACCCAATGCCTGTTGCGTCATTATACAAATTTACAATTATGATTTGTACTTTGTAATTATAAATCAAATTTATATTTATTTTCCCCATAAGTATTATTTATATTTTTTATGTTTCCCAAAATTACCCCAGGTAGGCCTAAATGTCCCGTTACAAGGGTAATGGAGATTTTCATAATTTTTCCAATTTGAAAAATTATTTAATATCAAAATGCACCCAACAGACATGCTTCATTCAAAATTGTGAACGAGTTCTGCAGTTCAGGGAGCATACTATTATTAGGTTGCTTGGTTTGGATAATACAAACAGTCCTCTACTGTTGTAAAATTTTGGGGGGGGTCCAATCGTATAATCAATATTGTAATCTTCAAAGTGACTGAAAAATGTTGATAACTTCATGAAATAAATCCTATTAAAGCTAACAGTATTAACACAATAAAAATGCGTGCTGTTGAAACATTGTTTACAAGATATTTGTTGATATTTTACATTTTAAAATGATGACTACAGTTTTAATATATAAAAGTAAACCAAGAAAACTTTATACAAAATAAAAGACATTCTGTCTGAAAATGTTTTAAAGTATAATTCGCCTTGATTTTTTGGCAATTTCATTAACAACTTCTTCCGGGGTTAGCGAATTAATTTCCCTATATTTAATCTTTCAAGTGTATGCGCAAATGCTTTATAATATACCTAAGAAATTGCTGTGTATACTTAAAAAAAGAATTATTACTATGTTTGCTTATGCAGCTGGAAAAATAATTTAAAAAGCCTAAAATTAAGAGATTAGCAAAATTCCTTGTCAACTTTTCGACCCTCTGGGGGGGGGGGATCCAGTCCCATGTGCACCCCCCCCCCAGTAATACATCACTGGAAAAATAAACCACATTCATTATGTGCTTAGATACATATTGTAACGTTACCAAATATGGTAGTTACATAAAATAAGCTAATATAACGTCAAGTAACAGAAAAGCATGAAAGTATTTCTAGATAAATAAGCCTATGTGAATAAAAGTGTGTATCTACAGATATATTAGAATAAAAATCCAACGATGAGGAAGAAAGTGTTAACATAGCAGCATCAAATACGAAATGAAGAAAGAAAATGACCATGAGCCAAAATAAAATATCAGTAACCAGGCCCAATAGGATCCAACAGTGAGGGGAACCAACAAAATAACTACGAATAAATCCCAACAGTGAGGGGAACCAACAAAATAAGGACCAATAAAATCCCAACAGTGAGGGAAACAAATGAAGAAAATTACTACAATGAAAATATTGAAGAAGACGTTCAAACCTAAAGAAGAGGGAAAGAAGAAGGACAAGGAAACATACCATGAAGAGAGAAGAAAATGGATAAACCATGCAAGGACTCATCATTCATCAAGTGTACTAGAGACAATAATAGTAACCAAAAGGAATAGTGATTATCAACTATGTAGACACAGTGTTTAACATTTAAGGAACCACAAACAATTACAGTGAGTACTTAATATAGATGTGAAAACCTGTGACCAGTTAACTAATTTTAACCTAATAAACCACACAAACAATTCCAGTGATAAGGTTTATAGTGGAAGAAAATGTGTTACTTTCATAGTGAAAACATCAAGAATTAAATAGTCAAATATACACAGACAATTAGTGTGACTAATTTAATAAAGATTGTGATCCATATAGATAATCCTAAGACCATCAAAATAATATAAAATCGAACAATTATATTATTGTTCATAGAGAACTGACAATAAAAACCTTTATTAAATATCAAACAAATGTGACAAGAAAGATATTGTAATTAGTACAAAAAGATTTGTATTATTGTCTAAGAAGAAATAGTGTAAACATGTGTATTAAAACAATTAAAATATTGTAATAGAATACCATACTGAAGTCATGTTAGTAGTAGCAAAATGCTGCATTAGAACATGTTGTACATTGTTACATAACCCCATAGGAAAGACACCTATGAAACAAAAAATCATACATGTTAATTTAACCAAATAACCATCAACTATAATATCAATCAAGGATCTGTTATAAGTAATGATACACCACAGTAGACAGTGTATTATATTGAAATACAATATAAATAAAACAGATCAAATATGATGGCACAAAGATAGGAAAAATGGAACCTAGTATGCCAAATTAGTTAGACAAAATACAGTATTAAAACAAGTACCAATGTTAATGAAAGTATTACCAGTAGTTAGATGAACATCTGGTACTACTATGAGAACAGATTATAAATATAATGACAATAGTTTTGTAACCAAAATATTGTAAACTAGCTAACTAAGAATACATAGCCAGAAGTAAGCAGAAACAATGTAACCAACTAGTTAAGCAAGATACTTTATTAAAGCTTGAACAAAGATTGATAAGAGTGTTACCAGTAGTAAGAGGGACACCTAATGCTACTTTGAGAACAGACCATGACCATGAGAATAGTCATTTTATATATAAATTATTAAAAACTAAATGACCATGATGGTGGAATCCGAATGTAAACAAACAATAAGGAGCAAGTTATTTATACAAAATGCATCATACAAACTTGTTTAAAAGTAGATAAAAATGTTATCAAGGATCAGAAGAATGTCTGATACTACTTTGGAAATATGAATCAAGTGTAGCAATAATAATTTAATTATTGTTTTAACAAAAATAACTGAATACCATGCTATGACATAATGTAAACAAACCCATTACTAGAAATTGAAGGGTTCTCAGATAGCTAAAGGCTAACAAATATATGAAGGGAATTAGGTACTATAAGTGTACACTAATTGCATTTATTACATAATATACCTTGCATAGAAAAAAACAGAAGTAAAGTGACAATTGTAAGAAAAGAGATAGAGGGTACTGAAACAATGTAAATAGTATATGAAATACAGCCCTGTACATATACTCAAGTACAAATTCATGTAAATAGATGTTTCTATTATTATTAGGTTACAATATCAGTGTTATTAGATAAGAAAAATTAGTTTTAAGTACAATTGTGAATAATCAAATATGGACGCCCAAAGACGCCATAACTAGATATTGTTTGGGTAACAATTATTCCCAAATTTTGTATTAAACAAGTTGAGATATAGACTCAGATCGTTTAATTAAAAGTGTTTTAGTGTAAATAATTAAGTTTGGTGTAATAAACTTATTAAATATAAGATGCACCATAAAAATCGATAAAATCGTTATAGTGATTTAAGTAATGGACGGATTATAATCTTGTTTGGCCTTTAATTAAAGCGCAGGATGTCCGCAATTTATTGACACTAACCGTTTAACGATAAGACAAATATTAAGAAAGTTATTACGATTTTAAACTTTCTAATTATTTTTTGTACCAGTGCTGACGTCATATAATCTCCAACGCAAACGCCAAAATTGGTAAAAAATTAAAAATTTTAAGAAAATAAAGTACTTTGGGTTAGAGAGTTCAATCATTTCAGCCAATCGTATGAATGGAAATCGGCAGACAAGCTGCAGACGTTCCGACGGAACGAAAGAGTCATCTATCAACCATCGAACAGACAGGTCATGTCACTCTCCGGACGAGATATGAAGAAGTTTATTTTTGAATTGTGCGCGACATGTAAACATCAGTAACTGACATACACTAACCTAAATACTACACAAGCATTAACGAGTGCACTGTGCGGAGTGAATAATATTTAAATACGATCAGTGTACAATATCGATCGTATTTACGAGTGTTGTGCAAAAAATAAAAACAGGGAGTACAATTCTTTTTTATTAATTAACAATGAAACAGAAATAAAATTTTCTGTAAATACTTAATATTGATATACTACGCAAGTCAGTAATAGCGAAGTACCATAAATGATGATGGAATTTATCAGAATTAATGAAGGTATTAATTCACAATTGTTAACATGTTAAATAAATATTTTAATTATTTTTCATAATTAAAAGATTCACGATTAAAGTACTTATCACAAAATACGAGCAATATAAATAGTCGCTCAATTGACTAACGTTTTTTTTTTATCTTCTCTATTTGAAAATAAATATTTTAACTTTTATGCGAAAGAGTATTATATGATACTGATAATTACACATCAGAACTATTATAAATAATATGTATATGCTTAGATTAAGAAGAAATAAATATTCAAGATAACTAACTCTAATAACAGTTCACGTTATGAGATAACCTTAAAATCATAACCGTAACTTGCCACCTTCTTTGTCACAAGTCTGTTCTCATGTAATCCAAAACCAGATGAAAACAATAACAAGAGTTTTTTTTTAATAACTTTTTCTCTTGTAAGTAAATAATTCCCACAGTGAATTATTAAAATATAGTAATACATTTCAGTAGTGCAAGCCAACGCACTTGTTGATTGTTAAATAAATACTGTAAACGGCGTACGAATTCCCGCGTACGATAATACCATAACTATCTGTTATATGGTACTAATTTTCTATTTTTATATTTGTTTGTTTGTTTTCTATTTATTGTTCAATTGATATCATTATAAATGCCACATCTTGTACCTGGCATCATGCTACTTAAAAGAACCACACGAACTTGGTAATTAACTGATATAAGAGGACATAACCTCTTAAGATAAAAACTATTGTATAACCAACAGGGTTACCAGCCTTGAGGCTAAGGAGAGTCTTATTTTAAATTTTTGTTCATTGTAATTATTATCAGTAAAATTATTAGTAATTGATTGTCAATTTTTAAAGGATTTTATAACATCATTAACCGTTAATAAACCTCTACATTTTGTTACCAGTGGAAAAAGAGTATCATTTCAAACTTAAATTAGTTCATTTATTATTAGTCAGTTCTACCAAAAGGTGGCGGAAGAATTCAAATATTTCTAATAACTCAGAATTTTATTTAGCTATTACATCATTTTATTGTGCATGCTAGTCACATTGGATATTCAACCAGAATATCTACTTGTATATGTAGTGTGTGTATTTCAGCTGAGCAGTCACCGAACAGAACTACAACATCAACGTGTGGTAAGTGGGGGAGGTTACTAACGGAGTGCGAGAAATATTTTAAATTAAAGAAGTAGACCATCGATACCCACATATTTGTCGATTACAATCAAACTAATAATAATAATTATAATTTGAACATTTTATCAAACAACATTATTGTAGATACCGGTGCGTATCTGCAAGCAACACCATTACACTACAATATCAACATATCACTAGTATCACACTAGTATCTTGTATCTTGTATCGTTGTATTACAATATATACATACATACTGTACAGTGGCATAACTGGGGGGGGGGGGATTAATTCTGTAATTGAAATTTCAGTAAAATTCCATAATTACTTGATAAAATTACTTCTTATAAGTATAACACTACTGACTCGGAACACAAAGTTTTATATTGGTAAAAATATAAAATTTTTACCTTATAGCCTGGACCAGTTTTTTCTTATTATAAGCTTTGTCAGAGGCTGCCACTGGGAGCGCTGTCTGTCTTGTTCTTGGCGACGGTGCTGTCTTTTGAAAGATTGATGTTAGGTGTGTAAGTTGTGATATGTTTAAATAATATGTGTGATTTGAATTGTGTCTGTTCGTTTAGGATCTGTTCGTAAACACATAAAAACGACACCCTAAATAAAGAGACACAATTCAAATCACACATATTATTTGAACACATCAGACCCCCCCACACACAGGACATTGATCTTTCAAAAGACGGCACCGTCGCCAAGAACAAGACAGACAACAATCCCAGTGGCAGCCTCTGAGGAATATTATAATAAGCAAATACTGGTTCAGGCTATAAGGTAAAAATTTTACATTTTTAGCAATATAAAACTTTGTGTTCCAAGTCAGTAGTGTTATACTTATTAACTAATCAACGTACATGGACAGCAAAATCCGAGAATAATTACTTCATTTTTAAGCTAGTTGTGTGTGTTAAAGTAAGACTTGTAAATAATTGTATATATAAAAGGAATTTAATATTGTAAATTTATAAAATAAAGTAGAGTTTTCTTAATAATGATGTAATGACAACACTCAATATGTGGTAAACAACATACATATTTGTAACATACTTCACATCAGTTTACTCAAAAACTTTCGGATACAAAGAATTTGTAAAATTGTATGAGAAGTATCCTGAGTTTCTCATTTGTCCTGAGGAAAATGGGGAGTCCAACTTTCAAGCTAGTCTCATCCCCCCCCCCCAAAAGCAGATCCTAGTTATGCCATTGCATACATACATACATATATCAATGTGTGTGGGAGGGGGTATAAATTTTAAATAAAATATCAAATATTTAATTAAAATTACAGTATTTACTAGTAACAATACATCATTTAGTAACATAATATGTAAAGATCAATTCCAGCACCAATACTTTGTGCAGATGTGTTACAGTTATCAAACAATATAAAAAGTTTCTTTTATAGTTGTAACTTTTTTTTTGTCAGTTGCATATCTCATAGAATTACATATACATAATAAGAGACAGATACTATCAAACAAATAATGAATTTAAATTTCAAATTGATCATGGAATAGTACTTTCTTTCTCTGATGATGCACATATAATTCTAAAAAGTATCTACAATTCTACAATTGTTTACAAGTTTTACTTTAACACACAAAACTATTAATATTAATAATAACATAATAATACAGTAACATTAATAACATGTACTTATTATTAATCAATGTTAATATATTGTTACGGCATCACGAACAATCTACGTGTTTGTCGAACGTTCCAGAGAGACCCAGAGTGTAAGCGTGTGGTGTACATGCTTGTATACGCACCTACGAGAAAGTTCTCGATGCCGCCAGCCGTGCGGACTGTGTCAAGGCCGCAGTTAATTACGTAGTTCATACGCACGCTACGACGCAATTAGGAATTGTCTAGATATTCGACTAGCTATAAATACCGGTACTCAAACGACGTTCAGTTTGGTATGAGGCGAATTTTTGACTGTGCGGTTCGAGAGTATCAGTTGCGATTTTGGATAGTGCGGTCCGAGAGTTATAGTAGCAATATTACTGTGTACGTTCAAGTGGTTATTAGTGAAGTATTGTGTTTTATAATCGGGCGGTATAATTACAATTTATTGTAATACAATTAAGTTTTAATATTAGTGGACATTTTATTGCGTGTGAACAATTTTCATTTGATTTGTTGTAGACACTGTGTTGTTAATTATGAACTGTTTAACTGTAAAAAGTAAAGGTGTGATTAGTGACTTAATTGGTGTCTTGTACTTATTTTGTTTCCACTGTACCTACGATGATCGAGTAGACCGTCGTAACAATATAATATTGTTACGACGGTCTACTTGATCGTCGTAGGTACAGTGGAAACAAAATACAAGACATCAATTTAGTCACTAATCACCAGCTTTTATATTCACAGTTAAACAGTTCGTAATTAACAACACAGTCTCTTACAACAAATCAAATAAAAATTGTTCACATGCAATAAAATGTCCACTAATATTAAACACAATTGTATTACAATTATCCCGCCCGATTACTAAACACTTCACTAATAACCACTTGAACACACACAGTAATATCACCCGATAATCACTTGTAATCGCCCGACAATAAACTGAAAACTAAGCAGCAGGCATGGGCTATTTATAGTCTACTATGTTCCATAACATCCGTCCTTAACAAGCCATCAAAAATCACTAGAGGACACTTCAGCTTCAGCGCGACCTTCGCAGAAACACGCACCTCTGGGCTAATTGAGATGCTTCCAGAATGCACGAGACGTGCCGCATTATGTAATACTGCCTCACATGTCAAGTGTCAGAGGTCAATATTTGATTTGAAATTGAAATAATTTAAAGGAATTCATATAATCTCTATTTGTTTAAAAATCCATATGCAGTAGAAAAAAAGAAATAGAATCAAAGTAAGATTAAAGAAAGTGAAATAAAAGTAAATTCATTGTTTAAATAAATTAGTAAGCAATTGCAAAGATAACCACTCTGAATGAGTAAGCCGAGAGAAAAATATTTGATAGGTAAGATTAGAAATTAAGATTTCTGTATACCATGTTTAATGTAAATTGTCAACCAGAAGTCGTGTGCAAAAGATTCGCACAAGCGAAGAATAATGAATTTTTCTATTTCCGAAATAAGGAATGATGTTGATCAATAAATAATGTAAATATTTAAAACGTATTACACATTCTTGTTCTTGGATTTCATTGTCCGTTACTTAACTAAATACCACTATTATATTAACAACTCGGAACACAAAGTTTTTTATAAGTAAAAACATAAAGTTTTACCTTACGGCCTGAACCGGTTTTCGCCTTTAAAAGGCTTCTTCAGAGGCTGCCGCTGGTAGCGCTATCCATCCTGTTGTGGGCGACGGAATCGAATTTCGAAAGATCGATGCTGTGTGTGTGTGTGTGTGTGTGTGTGTGTGTGTGTGTGTGTGTGTGTGTGTGTGTGTGTGTGTGTGTGGTGAGATATGTTGATTTTGAACAAAAAATTCCAATTTTGGTTAAAAATAATACAGAACAAAATTTTTTATTTAAACAACACAATAAATATTTTTGGTAATGAAAGAAACAACTGTCTGAGCAAGTTGATTTTTATTGACTTTATTTACACCATTTTTCTCAGAATTAAATTCTTTACAAGTTTTGTTTTTAACTTTTATGCATTTATTCATCATTTAACAAAGTTATTGTACTTCTAACCTAAAAAAACGTGTTTTTAGGCAAAGATTTTTCTGTTTTATGTCAGATATCATGAAAGTTATGGGAGATACAGTTCTGCGACCTGTTTTATTCGATTTTTCAGGTAAAAAAACATAAGAAAAAACAGAATTCGCCCCTTAATTTACCTTCCCAGAATTTCAGAAAGTGTTCATTTACCCGGGGGAACCGAAACCTGGGCGAAATCTTTCGCTATCCATAACTCGCTTACAAAGCATTTCCGGACATATGTTTATATGAACTTTTCTTCTTCTTTTACACTATAGAACCATTTCTCAAATTATTTCCCTCTCCTCCCGGGACACCCTGTATGTATATATGAAAATCTATTTAAAACAAAAATACACATCATGTCAAATATCAAACTTGACTGTATTTATCATGATTAATAATAAGATTGATCATATTTCTGAAAAGATTTAGTGTTTTTTATGTTTTTTATAATTATTAACATGAATACAAATTCTGAGCTTTTACAATGTCCAGAATTACCCATTAATGGGTAATTACAATAAGGATCTATAAAAGGGAGTATTCGCACTCGCCATCTTTGTTCCGAGACTGACATAATATTATGATGCCGCTTGTGTATACATGGGACACAGTATAAGTTTGTTTTCGATATTACATAAACTATTATAGTTTTTCGTGCTAAAAATATAATTTCAAAGTGTGAAATTATGTCCCACGTCCTTAAAAATATGGAAATAATAGTTTTCATCTTAAAACTTACTGATTCAGACCATAGTAAGAGGAGAATAATTTTGTCTAAAAAACAACAAATACCAATCGTTACCACTTACCACTTTGTTAGGTATATATTCTCAGATTTTACTTTTATTCCTGTTTATAATAGATGGCTGTTGAATTAATGTTTACTAAACTTCGTTTGTCCAAAAGTCCAAATAAAGTTACTAAAACTATTTTTAATAAACACGATTTACATTTTTAACTTACTTACTATTAAGTTTATATTCAGGTTTTTTGCTTAACATTTAGTTAAAATTAATAATAAAAAGTTTAGCTTAACATTTTATTAAAATTAACAATAATGTATTTTTCATTGCACTAGACATTTTATAGTCAAAAGTATTTTTCTCGGTTAGTAGGAAGGGTTAAACTTTGTTAGTACAGGCAAAAAATTCGCAAGTTACAACTTCTCACGGCCATATCTTGAAAACAACTTGTGGATTAAAACCCGGCCAAAATGCATTTTGTTTGTTACTTCGTATAGAATAATTTTGGTCCTATTCATTTTTACTATAAACTCAAACGTTTTTTAGTTATTCGCAAAAAATTACGCTAAAATCCTGTTTTTTGGGGGTAAAAATCGAAATGTTGATTTGGAATAACTCGAAAACAACGCATTTTTCAAAATAGTTGCCTACTGACTTTTTTGCTTAGAATTTGATTCTCTATTGGATCCTGTGGTTAATTTTTTTTTTTTTTTTTATCAATCACCCTTGAAAAAGGGGTGGTTCTCATCCCCAAATAAAAAGCGTACAGTTTAACTTTGTTCTAGAGTGCATATAGAACATACATATCAAATTTCGTGAAATTCCATCGACAGTCAAAATTTTGTTACGTCAAAAGCTGCGCTTACTGGACTAGAATTTCTTCGTGCTGATTTTGTTCTCAACTTTGTTTACAATCTGCGTGTATGTTTCGTGCTTGGCTATCGCGCAGCTGATTTTCGAAAAACAGGTAAATGTGCAATTTTGTGCATTAAAACTACAGAATGTGCAATTTTATGCAGTAACCCCCAAAACGTGCAATTTTGTGCAAAATAAAATGTATGTTAAAATGACCTACACATCCCGATTCGGATAAATAACTTGTCACTGGCCGTTTACGAACTAGCAAAAAAAAAGATGCAATTGCACGTGAATCCGGGCTTTAGTTATAACATTATATTTATAATTAATGGATTAAAAAAATAAACCACCTTTTACAGTGATCTGCGTGGAACTGGGCCGATCCTAGGAGGTGGATTTGGTACGTCAAATAAAGTCGGTATGGCATTAGGCTTGTTTTTTCCAACCATCTACTCGTGCCTGTTCAAACTGTGAACTTTCAAAATGAACCTAAAAGTGCAAAGGTGTATTACATTTTTAGTCGTTATGATTAACATTCACAAACTTTTAAGGAACAACCATTAAATTTACCTCACACAGACGCATTCCCTTGCTTAGTATAAATTTGTCTCGTCTCATATTTTGAATCCATTTTGCACATTGAATAGGGTCTGCCGGAAATTTGAATGTTCTAAACTTAGTTTCTGTTCGATTTTTGCAATTTACAGCACAACAACCAGTCATTATGATTATGAGATGTAGTACAACAATCTGCAAAACATACTACATAACATTAATAATATCTCTAACACCAGTATTTATAACCTTGTTTTCACTGACAAAATGAGATGATTATTATACATATTCGTGTGTAATACATAAATCAAATTAGTACACTAAGGTTATAACCCTGATATGTAAAAATATTAATATTTACATACATAATTTACATTAAATATTCCAACGCACAGCGTGCTTACATTGCTCCCGCCACATTACATTTAAGAGTCTCGGAGCAAAGATGGCGGGTGCGAATACCTATATTATAGAGCTCTAATTACAGTGTACAATGTCAACTAATACCCTCATAATACTTTTTAATAGGTACTGTTTAAACCAAGCAAACAATCCCCATTCTAGTCCAATAATAGCATGAGAAAATTGTTCCCTACCAGGAAAGTTGCATACAACTACCCACTTAGCCTCACACAGCTGATGGACTCTACAAGGACCACCTGCAACACAAAACACAAACATTAATCCTGTCATTAAATTCTAGTCTGTATAAGCAATGAATGGCTCTATTCCCAATCCTTAATAAAATTCCACTCAATCTTTAATAATAACCATAAGCTTATTCGATATTTTTTGTGGAAAATAATAAGTTGTAGCCCTAAATACACTATTTACAACAGCCACGCATTTTATACAGAATGCCTTGAAAGTTTATTATCATGGTTGGAGGAATAAGTTAATTTAAGATTAAATTTTACACCAAAACCTAGTTTCATTAGAAGAATCAAAATCATTTCTAATTAGTAGATCAAAAACACACAATTTAAATACAACACAAACTTAAGTATTTTACAGTTATGTCTTTATTGAACATATCTGTTGAGTTTTGTACTGAACAGTAAATGTGAAAAAACTTAAAAAATTTCACGTACGTTCTTCGGTCGCAAGCAATTGAAGCGCCATGAATTTAGAAGCGTTGTTTACCAACCGTCATATTAGTAACCGTGTCGAACTCATACAGTCGAATCGATTATATATTTTGTTATATTATTTCGATTTGTTAGAACTACATCATATAATATATTCAAGGTTGAAAAAGATTCATGAAATTTTTTATCTCAATTTCAATTTTAATGTTGTTTAAAATGAAATTTAGATTTTATTTAACGTTTTAAAAAGTTTTAGATACGTTTTAAAAAGAAACGCTGTATTCCATTATGATACAAATTTTAATGTAAAAAAAAGACCAAAAATATTTTCATTAGGGCAGATTTTATGATCATTATTTAAAAAATACAGATTACATTCTGTAATTCTGTACCAAAAGCATAAGAGTTTACAGTTGCGAGGCGCGAATTGTTGACCAAACAAGTTGAGTTGAGTTTTGGTTAACATCGTAGGTGGTGTTTACTGTTTAGTAAATTTCATTTCGCTGATAAGAAATGTTACAAGCGGAAATGAAATAACAACACTCATTCTGTAACTATGAATATGGGAGCTTGTTAGCCTTTATCAAGAAAAACATCCTATGTCAACAGGTTATAACCTGGTCCTTTTGAATAATTTCTACTTTTCAACTGCGAGCTTTAAAGTAAATTTGAGTTGTGAAAGGTATACTGTTATTGTTATAATACTTGTACTGTTAAACTTGTGTAAACACTTAATTTTTAATTAGGTTAGTTAGCAGACATTTTTGTTCTAAAATTTGGGACAGTTTTATATTTGGATGGGGTCTCAGAATAGGATATAATATAGAGACAGAAAATGAAAGTGTGAACAAGCAGTGTAATTGAATAATAGTTACCAGTCTACTCATTAAAATAAATTTGTTACAGTACAGTCTAATAACATTCTTGTATTCAGGCCAATGACTAAGATTAAGACAAACTTTTTATAAAATTCACTCCAAACCGAGGGGTCGGTAATTCACTATATTAATAAACATCCTTTTAGTGGATTCTATCTTGTACAAACTTTCATAATTACATAGTCAGACAATAGAACATTAGTTTTACTTTTATATTTACATAATAAATTATTTGGATTGGTAATGTAGTCCAATAATCTGCTAAAATTAGAAAAAATATTTAACAAACCAAAAATATTAAATAAATTGTCTAAAAAATACATGAAGTAACAAAAAATGTCAGTTCAGAAAAGAAAGCTTAGTATGTTGTATTATTTTCATCCTTTTGTATATTATTCTACTGCTTTTGTAATAGAGATAACAGTCACAAATAGTACCGTAATTGACCAGCTATGGAACTATTTATATATTAAAAAAAAAAAACAAAGATTGTTAAGGCTTTATTCAAAATTTTTGATCAGTTTGATAGAAATACATATTTATATTGTAACATTATAGTAAATGTCACAAATTATAACAAGCTTTCTTCATAATCAAAAAAACAATTTTAACGTCAATTACTATCAGTACCATTAAGAAAATTCGTTCGTCTGACTGTTACGATTGACAGTTTGATTTTAACTGTTGCATACTTCACTGATGCCTTCAAACATTTTGTGATGGCTGCCTTTAAATTTGCATTTACACACACGTTAACTTCAAATTCATCCAAATGGTATATTTCTTGAACTCTTGCCATAGGTGTAAAGTAATACTGTTCTGCACTCCATGGTAGGTTTGTTATTCTCTAACTTTTTTTGTATTATTGCTAGTTCCAAAGATATTAGAACAACATAAAATTATAAAAAAGAATCAGATCTATGCTCTGCATTACCAAGCTGTGTAATGTTTGTTACAGAATATAACAAAACACACACAGAAATAGCAGGAATATATGATTGCATGATTTTTTGCTATACCTCCTTGCCCTTCTTATCAAGCACACTTGTCACATTCCTTTTTAACTTTTGCTGTATCTTTAGCTAATGTATTGCTGCTGTATCTTTAGTTGTAACTTTAGCTAATATATGCGTTTTAATGCTTCTAATAATTGTGTGGAATCCTAGGTTTACTTGTGTTTTATCTTTCTAGTAAATGTTTACGCGTTCAGTTTGCAGTGTACACTTGTAATTTATTTATTTATTTTTTTTTTAATAGAAACCCAGGAAAATGTCAAAAATTTCACAGGACTCTGGTCCTGAAGTTCCCAAAATTCAGGAACTATCAGGTGATAGTCTGGCAACACATAAAAAAGTTGGTGAAAATAAGTAAGTAAATTTTGTTATTTTGTAAGACCAAAAACGATATGAAATTATGAACAAATTTTAATAGAATAATATTATATATTATGATATATATCATAATATATAAAAGCTCTTTAATAGATAAATTAATTAACAAACACAGAAAGAAGAAGGTTAAAAAGTTGGCCAGTGATGACTTATTACCGGTTAAGAAATATATATCTGCTGACTATACAAATGTTTTACCAAATATTATAAAGAATGAGTTTAAAAAACACCAGGTACATGTAACGTTCCGCACAAAAAACAGCATATAAGATGACTTGTAGCTCATGCGATATGTTCTACCTGGGCTAGACGGGCAGACCGTTCGAAGAACGTTATAAAGAACATCTCCCTAGGAGGGATCTACAGAAAACAACATCAAATTTTGCCTGACACCTGATGATGAGTAATCATATATATGTCGATTTCGAAACAAATTTTGTGCCTATGCATTACTGCAAGAAGGGTAAATACATGGACGCACTCGAGGAGTATGAAATATATAAAGCAGCTCAAATTAACAGTGGTTGTGTTTTGAACGATAAGCTTGCGTTTTCATCTAATGTATTGTATGATACGGCTATACGTGTGCACAGACAACAATAAATAGATACGTACAGGGTTTGGTAAACAAACAGTTTTATCAGCGTACATCTTACATAAGCACTAAGTCTATTCGACCGATATTGCCCGCGTGTATAGCACTGGCCTGCTCATGTTCGCATGTGTGTTCATATATGTTGAAAGTGCACTTTTAACTTTAAGTTTTAGTATTTTAATAAATCATTTTACTTTTTAACGACCTCGTTTAGAGTGAATGTTTTACCTGAGGATCGCAACTTGTTGCCGAAACGCATAGTGCTATAAATATACGAAGTCGCACGACGGAAAATAAATAGGTAAGATTGTACCTTTGTATTAGAGCGCGCCTTGGAGACAAAACAATAAAATGTATTATTTATAAGTAGTTAATCAATGGACATGTCATGGACAACAGTACTGGTCGGAGTCAGTACAAAACATTATTAGGGACGATATCTGTCATGGTAGGTATGACCGTACAATGGGACAAACACCTACTGCTTACTTTTTGGGGAAGGTGTGTATAGCAAAGTATTTAGACCCAAAGATCCCTGAAGAGTGTCTGGTGACCAAAATTGCGTATCATTTCGAAGAGAAGATCATCAGTGCCCGATTAAGTGGACAAATAAAAATTATTGGAGGCATGGAAACTCTACTAGAAAATTATGAGCAGGAATCTTATTATAGGAGAAGTAGATGGAGGTCAGGGAATACCGAGGAGTGGAAGAATGAACCACCAAGAGAGAATCGACCTAGAGTAAATTATGTGCATGCTAATAACAATTATTTTAATAACAGGTATCGAGGAAGATGGCCAAATTATAACAGTCAAAATTACAGACATGATTCTTATCACCGAGAAGAAGGTCCACAAAGGAGTATGAGTGCAGAGCAACCTAGATTCAGAGATAGTGATGAAGAAAGGAGACCAATAAGCAATATTCAACATAATGAAAATGTTGAATCAAACAATAATAATGATGGAAATAGGGGAAACGGGTACCAGCAGTGAGAAGATGTGACTGCCCGTCACTGCTAGAAACAACCGGGCACAGAATTTACCACAAACCCAATTATAATAATAAATTAAACAAACCAATAACCATTATCAGAAATAATTTTTTAAAAAATATACAGTCAGAGTTAATGGAAGAAAGAGCAATTAAAGAGTCATCGCCAAACAATGACATAGTATATATACAAATAAAATTAAATGGAGTGTCAGCAGAGGCCATGATTGATACAGGAGCAAACATTTCAATTATTGATCAATTAGAACTAGACCGTATTACTGAGAGAATACCTACTTTACCAATTAATAATTTAACAATTGTTGGTGCCACCGGGAAACAAAATAAAACAATCAGGAAACAAGTGTCTTTGAATGTTACCACTAGTGGAATAGGAATACCTATGGGATTTTTAGTAGCAAAAGGGCTACCGTTTAGGGTGTTAATAGGGTGTGATATGCTACGGCGACACACTGCAATTATAAATCTGGCCAGGGGTATAGTAACCTTGAGCACAGAAAATGGTGAGTTAACGGCTGAGATAATTGGTAGCCAAAGTGCCCCTCAGTGTCCGAGCTCATTTTTTATTAGGGAGGATAATAGATTAACCCTAGGTAAAAACACAGAAGTAACAGAATCAAAGATTTGGCAAGAGAAGATAGAAGAGATAATTGAGTTTCAGAATAGGCAGGCACCGGAAATAATTAATGTAAAACAAAAACAACAGCTTATAAAATTTATAATAAATATAAATCAGTATTCTCAGAGTCACCAGGAAAAGCAAAAAACTTCTTGTGTGAACTAAAGTTCAAGGAAAATGTAAATTTTAATAAACGATCATACCCTATTGCTCAAGCTTTAAAAGAGGCAGCAAGGAAAGAAATTCAAAGAATGATATTGGTAGACATAATTGAAAGAAGTAGTTCTCCGTATACCAGCCCATTGGTAGCTATACCGAAGAAAGATGGTCAAGTAAGACTATGTCTTGATGCTCGGGAGTTGAATAAAATGCTCATTAACGATCGCACGTCTCCAGGTGAGATTGAAGAAATAATGAAAAAATTCTATGGATGCAAGTACATGAGTACTTGGGATGCAGTCTGTGGATATTGGCAAATAGAGTTGCACCCTAACAGCAGACAATATGTTGCTTTCATATTCGAAGGACGAAATTATCATTTTAAGCGTTTGCCTTTCGGATTGGTAAATTCTGTGGCCGTGTTCATCCAATGCATGGACCAAATTTTAGGTAAGGAAGTTTTAGATTTTACTACCATATATGTGGATGACATATTAATTACGTCTTGTACTTGGGAGGAGCATTGTAACCGAGTGGAAACAGTATTAAATAAACTATTGCAACATAATATAACTTTAAAACTGGATAAATCTAAATTTATCACACATGAACTACCATTTTTAGGGTTCAGTTTATCTGCTACTGGGATTAAACCATCTCCTGAAAAAGTAAAGGCTATCCAAGATTTTCCTAAACCAAAAAACTTAAAACAATTACAATCCTTTCTGGGGATATGCAACTATTATAGGAAATTTCAACAGAATTATTCAGAAGTAACAGCCAAATTCCAATGTTTACTTTCGAAGAAAAACAAGTGGAAATGGGAAGAAAGTGAAGATAATAATTTTCAGATAGTAAAAAATAAATTTCTTGACAGCATCATGTTACATCACCCAAATTTTAATAAACATTTTTTCATAAATTGTGATGCTAGTAACATTAGCCTTGGAAGTGAGCTATATCAGGAAGATGAGGAAGGAAATCATGGGGTCATCAGTTTTGCAAGCAGAGTACTGAGTAGTTGTGAGAGGAATTATACAGTAACTGAAAAGGAACTGCTGAGTGTTGTGTTCTCATGTATAAAATTTCGAACATTTATATTGAGATACCCAGTAACCATCAGAACCGATCATAGATCAATTTCATTTTTAAAAAATTGTAAACTTAACCACGGCAGACTCACCAGATGGGTATTAATACTTCAAGAGTATAATTTAGACTGTGTAGTGTAACATTTATTTTGAAAATATTTATAAATTTGTACAAGTAGTAAATAATAGCTAAAAATAATGTGTACTAGCAGTTATATTTGACAAAGAAGTATGTGAGGGTGTGTGAAGGGAAAGTTTGTAAGACTGTCCTCTTGGCATTGTAACCTACAGACAGCTTGATGTGTTACGGCTGTAAAGTTAATTGTTTGACAAAAAGAGTGACACTTACTAGATGTATGTGAGACGTTGTATTTCGCATCAGGCAGCTGGTCTGAGGGAAGAAAGGCATAACCCCCAATAAACCAATCTACCCTTTTTAAAACTTTGACACAGACTGAAAGCAAAGAGTTTGTCAATTCGATACGGTACAACATT
This sequence comes from Magicicada septendecula, assembly GCA_034769895.1. Lineage (NCBI taxonomy): Eukaryota > Metazoa > Arthropoda > Insecta > Hemiptera > Cicadidae > Magicicada > Magicicada septendecula. The sequence goes on along the minus strand of CM068368.1, from coordinate 67,345,001 downwards.
AGATGCCAGAACAATTGCAACCTAGAAATTTGACGAAAGTCGTGATTACAAAGGAAGATTCGTTCCAGACTCAAAACAAAGCCAGAGTGCAACTTGAAGATAAACAATGGTGCAGCAGATCGAACAATACCAGTATTGTATCTATGTCAAAGCGTAACAGAAATTGGACACTAGGAGACGGCCACGAGAGACAAAGAAATGTCGCCTGATTTACAAGGGGAAAGTGAAACTCACGAATTCTGGAGTGCTTGAATGAGATTCCTAGTAAATAGAGAAAACGGCTGTAGTAACAATCAGGACGAATGGTAGTTCGACAAGATAATCACGTGTAAAGCAGAGATACTCGAAAACCAATGACGAATATACAATTTGTCACACTGGCTAAAGAACCAATAAGAGTATCCAAGCAGATGGAAGATTCAGCAGAGGTAGGCGGGATGAGAGTTTACTTGGTAGATCTCAGAACAGAAAAACAGCAGTCTAGTACTCATCTACAAAGTGATCACCACGAGTCATCTTAACCGGTTACTTCAGTGCGAACATTCAATTTCTCAAAGTGAACAATGAAGTGAATACGACAAATCGTACGAAACTCGTTGTTATAATTATCACTAAATTCTAAACTCATAGCAAGAGATTTGAACAGTTAATCGCGTTCGACAGACTATTAGTATAAATTAATCTCACGCGAAGTCAACATGTACAACAGACTTTACAATTAATTAACTTCACCGTAAATTAAACAAAGTGTCGGAGAATACGGATACACAATACAATACTAAGTGAAGACAAATTCAGTTAACAGACATTCTACAAGTACAAATAATTCACAAGAAACTATAAACATTACAGCAGCTTTTATATAATACAGAACACATCAACAGAGAGACTCAGTGCATATTCTACCACAGAGACATTAGACATAAAATCAGCAATCTAAACAACTACTTTAAAAAACATTATACATGAACTTTACCAACATCAATTAAGGACACTCATATTCAACACAATACGTGTGCCGTGAAAAGTGAACAGTTCGAGAATTCTTCAATAATTAAACAGTGATCGTGAGGTGCAGTGACCGCGAAGGGATACGTAATCTACAACGACTACGGAGACCAGCAACTACTAAACACAGAGGACCACATGATGTCACCGAGAGTATGAACTACGAATAATCAACGCTCTCAAACTAATGGTACTTTAGAGTTAAGTCAATAAACTCAATTCATTCAAGTCAAAGAACTCACACTAATAATTAATTAACCTTGAGAACTGCCTCTCAGTGCTCTGCATTCGACTGAAGCGAAATAAAACGTCAACTAGTAAATTCTTAAAAAAATCATATCTAAACAGTAATCTAAATTTGCCAAATACAATTGTAGATTATAATTTACAATTATAAGTGTTAGAAAATTATTAAATGTTAATTAGTCGCGATTTCAGAGATACTCATTGTTAAGATAAGAGAAGTGATTCTACTTAAGGAAATATCCATACAGAGTGTTATATTTGTAATTTGCTACAACTTAATTAATTAAATAAGCATTAGACATAATATTGTTGTTGTGTGTTTGGTAAATGAATCCTTTATATCCACATCCTTGTAGATATGAGGTGGCGCCCGGGAAATTGAAACATTTTGGCAGTAAGTGATTTTTTTATTATTAATTTATTACTTGTTTAACCACCCCAAGTAAAAATTCTTTATATTTGGCTGCACAACGCGTGGCATTACTGTTTATATTTGGCGCCCAACGTGGGGCATTAGTCTTTATATTTGGCGCCCAACGTGGGGCAAAATCTAAATTTAGATTTGTCAAAAAGGCAGATGAATGAATTGAGTTAAATAAGTTAACTAAACTGAGAATTAGAAATAAAATAAAAGTATTAATAATTAGAGTAGACATTAAGAACATAGGGCTAGTAATTGTAACTACAGTTGCTTAGTCACGGTTCGAATATATACGGTATATGTTGACGCGAAGTAAGGCACGCAAAATGGAAAAGAAACACCTTATACGACAAGGGCCAGTGAAGAAGAAACACAAGCACCAAGGAGAGCTGAAGAGAGCGAAGAGATGGAGATATATAACCAAATGGGAGATCCTCAAGTCATAGCAATGATGGAGGAAGAAATCAGAACGAATATTGAAAATATAAGGGCAGAAGGACCACGCGCAGAAGTTGAACAAGTAAGTGCAACAGTACCACAGACGGAGAAGGAACAAATAAGGGCAGAAGGACCACGGCCAAAAAGTGAGCTGCAAATGCTATACGAATTGATGAAAGAAGATAACAAGAAATTACAGAATAAATTAGAAATAAGTCTGAATAAATTACATGAAGACAATAAGAAGATACGAGAAGACATTCAAGATGTTAAAGTAAATCAGAAGAAATTAGAAGAAAAAGTTGAAGTAAATCAGAATAAATTAGAAGTAGCTATTAAGGATATTACAGGAAAGCACACTAAGTTAAGACAGGAGTTAAAAAACGATATGAACACGTTGCATGACAAATTAGTTGGTGATATTCAAATAGTGAATAAAACATGGCGTGAAGAATTGAATAAGACTGAGCATAATTTTGGCGAGGTGGTACAGCAACAAAGTGAAAAATTTAAGTGTGAATTACAAAAAACTACTAAAAACTTAAGTGAAAATTTAAATCGAATCAATCAGGAAGTGAGAAGAGAAATAAAAACAACGAAAGAGGTCGTCCGAGAAGAAGTCAGAAATATTTCTACCGTAAACAAAGAAGAAATGGAAGAACAATTAAGAAAATTAGCTGAAGAAAAGGGTCGACGCATCGACGAGATGAAAGAAGATCAAGAGCAATTAAAACGAAAATTAACAGAGTTGGAGTCAAGACCAATGGTAAACAACCAAAATACTATTGTGGCTAACCAAGAACAGTTAAAGGAGGTACGGTACAACGGACGAGACGCCTACCCCATGGAATTTCTAAAAGAATTAAAAGAGGTTAAAGAAATATATTACCCCAGCGGAGGTATTAAGTGGATTAACAGGCATCTAGAGGGTGAAGCAACAGTATGGTGGAGTATCGTACAATCCCAAATACATACGTTTGAACAATTCGAGGAGGCGTTTACCAAGAAATTCTGGAGTCAACAAATTCAAGAAAACATCCGGGATAGCTTGGAGTACGGATGTTATTATCCGAATGGTAAACTCACTATGGTGCAATACCTCGAGAATAAAATTCTACAGTGCAGACAACTGATCCCACCAATCTCGGACCAGCATCTGATTCGCAAACTTGCACGCCACTATAGTAAGGAAATAGAAGTTGCCATCATAACTAGAGGCGTCCAACAAGTAGATCAATTTGAAAGCTTATTAAATGAATTTGCTACCATTCAACAACGAGAAATGAGAGGATCGTATCGGCCGCCACAACAGACAACGGTTGACAACGGTGGAAGACATATTAACAATGGCTATCATAAAACGAAGGGTATGAAAGTGGAGACTGAACACGAGGGTCACAGACCTGGGTGGCGCAATAAACAAACGTTTGGTACAGAGGATAGGGGAACAAAACAGCCCATTGTCAACACAGTAACAATTGAGCGTCAACAACCTGGCCCTTCACAAGAATCACGTACAAAAAACGACCAGCCAACCCACTGTCGCGGCAACAATACTTAGCTAGTAGAAAAATAAATAACCAGTTAGACGTAGCATTAGATTATATTGATATTCATGAAGAATTGGATAAAATGGATGAAGAAGAAGAAACCACTAATTTCCCGTACAATAAATGTCCGGAAATAAAAATAAAATTAAATAATGTAGAAGTAACTGCACTTATTGATTCGGGGAGTCAATTAAACGGAATTGCCGAAACGTGGTTCAACCATAATAAAGATAAATTAGGTAGAATCGAATTATTAAACTTATCGAATACCAATATAAAAGGTGCATTCGGACATAAATCAAAATTAATACGAAAACAAGTACTTTTAGAAGCTGAGGTTGATAATTATAAATTTGACTTAGTATTTTTTATCATCCCTGGACTGAATAAAGACTGTATACTAGGAATAAATATGTTGAAGGAAGGTGAGTGTACTATAGATTTCCAGCAAAATGTAATGCATATTAAAATAGAAATTATAAGAAAAATGTAGAGGATCCTAATGAAATTGTACATATACATCAGATCGCTTTGGATAAAGAAACGGCCGATGAGGAATCTATTAACTTTCAAGAAGCTGTCGAAGAGTTAACTAATATAAATACAGAAACGAAGAAAAAATTAACTAAAATATTAATGAAAAATAGAAATCTATTCCGAGAAGAACCAGGCCGAATTCATGGATATGAACATGAACTACGTATCACGGACAACACCCCCTTCTTCCAAAAGGGATGGCCTATACCAATTGCCTATCAAGACAAAGTCGAAGAGGAGATCCAGAAAATGTTAAGATACGGAGTGATCGAGCGAGCGAGCAGCCAATATATCAATCCCATGGTGACAGTTATAAAAAAGGACCAGAGCGTAAGATTGTGTTCGGACGCCAGGAAGTTAAACAAGGTGATGATACCTGACTTCGAAGGGGCACAACCAATCAACGAGCTCATTGCTAATTGCGGAGGAGTAAAATATATGTCATCGATCGATCTACGCTCCAGCTTCTGGCAGGTACCACTTAAGCGAGAATGCAGGGACTTCACCAGGTTTCTATATAAAGGAAAGACCTACCGCTTCACAGTCACACCGTTTGGATTAAAGACAAGTCTGGCCAGCCTGACGAGAGGATTGGATACTGTGTTGTCAGATGCAGTCAAGAAATCTACGATAATATATGTAGACGACTGCCTATGTCTATCTAACAGTCTGGAGGAACACCTCACACATTTGGATCTATTATTGACCAATTTATACGAAGCAAACATCACAGTGAACTTCAAAAAATCACAGTTTTTCCGTAGAGAAATTAATTATCTTGGTTACTGTTTATCAGTAGAAGGCCTTAGTCCTATGCCAGACAAGGTAAAGGCAATCCAAAATTTTCCACGTCCAAGAAATCAAAAGCAACTAAAAGGGTTTTTAGGACTTACAAATTTTTATAACAGATTTACCAGTCGATATGCTGAAACAACATCTTTATTAATACAATTGTTAAAGAAGGAGTGCTACTTCAAGTGGACGGAGCAGCACGACCGACAATTTAAATTAGTCAAAGAATTATTTATAGATACTGTAATTTTAAAACACCCAGATCTCAAGAAGCAATATTATTTACAAACGGATGCCAGCAACTACGCACTAGGAGGGCAATTGTTTCAATATGATGATGAAGGACACATCGCCGTCGTAGCTTTTACTAGCAGAACTTTCAAAGGTGCTGAATTAAACTATCACACCACCGAGAAGGAACTGCTGAGTATCATACATTGTTTGAAGAAATTTCGGATATACTTAGTAGGACATAAATTCACAATCATAACAGATAATAAAGCTCTCACATTCCTACACAAATGCCACCTATCAAATGCTAGAATTACCCGCTGGATACTGTGCATCCAAGAATACAATTTCGACATTGTGCATTGTAAAGGCAAAGAAAATATTGTAGCCGACATACTAAGCCAAAACCCAGAGGACTCTATGGACAGCAGTGATGTCAGTTTTAGTGAAGAGATGGAAATTAATCGTATTACCTTGAAATTGGATAAGAAAATAATGAAGGATATAAAAAATATTGAGAAATTGCAGCGCCAAGATCCTAAATTGAACAAAATTATTTGTGAATTAGAAAGTAAGGAAGACTCTAAATTAAGTAATAAATATCAATATGTTAAAAAAATCCTATACCGACAAGACAAGAAGTCATGGAAAATATATGTACCGAATAACATGAAAGAAAATTTAATTCAAGAATTACACATTGTATACGGACACTGCGGCATACAAAAAACCGAAAGACTTTTTCGAGAGTACTTTACTGGAGACAGAATAAACAAAACGATACATCAAATCATTACTAAGTGCGATACATGTCAGCGATGTAAGGATCATCATAAGAATAATGTAGGAGAAACCATCCCGATGCTGCCAAAGAAGAAAGGGGAGTTAATCAGTATGGACTACTATGGACCCCTAATTACATCGACTGGAGGTGTTAAATACATTCTTGTTATCATCGATAATTTCACAAAGTACGTCAAACTTTATGCGTTGAAAAGAGCTACAACTCGTGCTACCATAAATAGACTCAAACAATATATAGCGTCATGGGGAAAACCGTTATCAATTGTCACTGATAATGGAACCCAATTCACTACTAATATTTGGACAAGGAGTTTACAAGAACTAGGAATTAAACCGAAGTTTACCGCTATTCGGAACCCGTGTACAAATATAGCCGAGAGAACTAACAGACAACTAGGCAACTTATTTCGAGTATTTGTCAAAGAGAAACACTCAAATTGGGCCGGAAGTATATCCAAGCCATTGAAATTTGTTTAAATGAGACATACCATAGTACCATTGAGATGAGTCCAATCGAGGCACACTTTGGAAAGAAACCAACCAGAGAGTGGACCAAATTTATTGACAGAAGTGTGATTTCCGAACCAACTACTTATAAGCCGGAAGACATTTACTTAAGGATTAAAGAAAGGAGAGAGCGACATGCAAATAAGATGAACCAAAGAGAACTAACAACATTCGCCATCGGTGACCTGGTATTAGTTAAAACATGTCCAATATCCGATGCAATGAATAAGATAATAGCGAAATTTTGCGACCTGTACGCAGGACCATATAGGGTTGCGAAGCAAATAAGTAAAGCTACTTATACGTTAGAATATTTGGACGAGAAGAAAGGAACAAGAGGAAATTTCAATGTCCGACAGCTAAAGCAATATATTACCTGACAAGAAGAGCAGTAAAAGGAAATAATGCGTTAGTAACAATCGGTTACGTGAGTAAGCAAATTGTAGCACTCATATAATAAATATGATATAATAAAGTTATGTATAATAATTGTAAAATTTTAAAGTAATAATCGAAGTAAGGTTATCAACTGACGATGTATACAGAGTAAAGATTTATATTTTGTATATTATGTATAAGAATAAAAGTATATCTACGAAAAACAAAACAAAGACATTGAACAAAGACTAACAATGAAAGTAATGATAAGAACTAAGTGATAATTAATATGATATTATGAATTTTTTGTTGTTGTATGCATTTGCAAGTAGAAAATTATTGACAAATGAAAAATATATATAAGTGGATATTTAACTAATAGGAAGTAAGAAAGAACAGTAATAGTATCTAGGTGAATAATTATATGTAAACAGATGTACATAATGAATTAGATAGTTGTTAATTCTATATTATGATATGTTAGGAAGATAAGTGGTCTGAATGGATGGTAGTGCGTAGGATTGTAAACAATTGGATAGGTTAGAATAGCAAACAGAGAAATTGAAACCGTTAGTAGGACCCTTTGCCAAATAACAAGATGTGAATGAGAGAGTGACAGGGGGATGAATGGGAGAGGTCATAAATCTCAGCCCAGACACAAGGGTACACTGTATAGACAGTTTTGAACGTAAACAAACCAAGTTGAACTTACTCGAACCCGTTAAAGGGATTACATCACTAGCAATAAATGTAACTCATTAGATATTCATACTTAATTAATTAAAATGTACATAATTAATTAAAATGTACATAATTAATTAAAATTTACATAATTAAAAAAAAGGGCACAAATTTTATTATTTGATTTTGTTACACGCCATCAATTAATAAAAATTTAAGGACAATGTAACGTTTATTTTTGAAAATATTTATAAATTTGTACAAGTAGTAAATAATAGCTAAAAATAATGTGTACTAGCAGTTATATTTGACAAAGAAGTATGTGAGGGTGTGTGAAGGGAAAGTTTGTAAGACTGTCCTCTTGGCATTGTAACCTACAGACAGCTTGATGTGTTACGGCTGTAAAGTTAATTGTTTGACAAAAAGAGTGACACTTACTAGATGTATGTGAGACGTTGTATTTCGCATCAGGCAGCTGGTCTGAGGGAAGAAAGGCATAACCCCCAATAAACCAATCTACCCTTTTTAAAACTTTGACACAGACTGAAAGCAAAGAGTTTGTCAATTCGATACGGTACAACATTAGATGCCAGAACAATTGCAACCTAGAAATTTGACGAAAGTCGTGATTACAAAGGAAGATTCGTTCCAGACTCAAAACAAAGCCAGAGTGCAACTTGAAGATAAACAATGGTGCAGCAGATCGAACAATACCAGTATTGTATCTATGTCAAAGCGTAACAGAAATTGGACACTAGGAGACGGCCACGAGAGACAAAGAAATGTCGCCTGATTTACAAGGGGAAAGTGAAACTCACGAATTCTGGAGTGCTTGAATGAGATTCCTAGTAAATAGAGAAAACGGCTGTAGTAACAATCAGGACGAATGGTAGTTCGACAAGATAATCACGTGTAAAGCAGAGATACTCGAAAACCAATGACGAATATACAATTTGTCACACTGGCTAAAGAACCAATAAGAGTATCCAAGCAGATGGAAGATTCAGCAGAGGTAGGCGGGATGAGAGTTTACTTGGTAGATCTCAGAACAGAAAAACAGCAGTCTAGTACTTATCTACAAAGTGATCACCACGAGTCATCTTAACCGGTTACTTCAGTGCGAACATTCAATTTCTCAAAGTGAACAATGAAGTGAATACGACAAATCGTACGAAACTCGTTGTTATAATTATCACTAAATTCTAAACTCATAGCAAGAGATTTGAACAGTTAATCGCGTTCGACAGACTATTAGTATAAATTAATCTCACGCGAAGTCAACATGTACAGCAGACTTTACAATTAATTAACTTCACCGTAAATTAAACAAAGTGTCGGAGAATACGGATACACAGTACAATACTAAGTGAAGACAAATTCAGTTAACAGACATTCTACAAGTACAAATAATTCACAAGAAACTATAAACATTACAGCAGCTTTTATATAATACAGAACACATCAACAGAGAGACTCAGTGCATATTCTACCACAGAGACATTAGACATAAAATCAGCAATCTAAACAACTACTTTAAAAAACATTATACATGAACTTTACCAACATCAATTAAGGACACTCATATTCAACACAATACGTGTGCCGTGAAAAGTGAACAGTTCGAGAATTCTTCAATAATTAAACAGTGATCGTGAGGTGCAGTGACCGCGAAGGGATACGTAATCTACAACGACTACGGAGACCAGCAACTACTAAACACAGAGGACCACATGATGTCACCGAGAGTATGAACTACGAATAATCAACGCTCTCAAACTAATGGTACTTTAGAGTTAAGTCAATAAACTCAATTCATTCAAGTCAAAGAACTCACACTAATAATTAATTAACCTTGAGAACTGCCTCTCAGTGCTCTGCATTCGACTGAAGCGAAATAAAACGTCAACTAGTAAATTCTTAAAAAAATCATATCTAAACAGTAATCTAAATTTGCCAAATACAATTGTAAATTATAATTTACAATTATAAGTGTTAGAAAATTATTAAATGTTAATTAATCGCGATTTCAGAGATACTCATTGTTAAGATAAGAGAAGTGATTCTACTTAAGGAATTATCCATACAGAGTGTTATATTTGTAATTTACTACAACTTAATTAATTAAATAAGCATTAGACATAGTATTGTTGTTGTGTGTTTGGCAAATGAATCCTTTATATCCACATCCTTGTAGATATGAGGTGGCGCCCGGGAAATTGAAACATTTTGGCAGTAAGTGATTTTTTTATTATTAATTTATTACTTGTTTAACCACCCCAAGTAAAAATTCTTTATATTTGGCTGCACAACGCGTGGCATTAGTCTTTATAACTGGGAATATATTCCGGGTAAGAAGAATATAATCGCAGACCGATTATCACGGATTAATCTAGAAAAAGGAACTTGTGAAATAGAACCAGAAAGTATTGGAAAAATATATTACATTATTAAGAATAAAAGGAGTGTACAACCAATCGGAAATGAAACAATATTACGAAGAAAAAGCCAAGAATATTAGGAGAATTGAAACAATCAACAATTTATTTTAGTAAACGAGTAAAACCAAAATAAATTTGTTCTAGTGGGGGGGCTTTATGTAACGGTACATAACCCAGTCCCAATAATTGATGACTCTTGTACTACCATAAAGGTCAGAAATGGGTAAACTATAACTAGCTAAAAATTAAGTTGTATCACTAAACATTATAAACAATATTGAAGTGATATACAGTGACAAGTGAGTTATAGTGTACCCAATGTGGTAATAAGTGAAGGTGAAGGGAACTTCTTACAGAATTGTGCTGTAGATGTGAGAATTATAGACTGTAATAGTAGACTATGATGCTACCAACTGATTATGTATTTTGTTTAGTTATTGTAGGATTTATATTGTGTAGACAACAAAATTTAGTACCTATGTTAATTTTATATTTTATAAAATAATTGTGTTATTATATAAGATAACCCAGGGTTTTTAAAAACATAAAAGATTTAAATATCAGATGATAATAAAAATTAAAATAATACTGCATGAGGAAAATGGCAGAAGGAAATGATGCAGTGTAAGAATACTATAAGAGATTAATAAATAATATATAAATTCATGTAAAGTTAATAATAATATTAAAGACTTATATCTAAAGTTATAAGAAAATAAACAGAAAACTATTATGTAAATCAAATTGGGAAAGAAACCAAAATTAAAAAGAATTATTTTTCTGTAAATCAAAAATAAATTTATAATAATTACACACCGCCTATATACTAAAAAGTAAATAGCAGCACCAATAAAAAAGGATAAAAAAATTATGGGTTACTAAGAGTAACGAAATAACAAGTATTGTTTAATCGAATTTGAGATTGAAAACCGTCCGGTTGACAAAATGATGAGACAAAAATTTGGTTAACCTATATTTGGAGACTAATGTCAAAATCAGCTGATTCGGTTCACGGCAAATATTTGAAAAAATTTAGAAATCGTCTAAACCGAGGGTAAACAAACGGTACTTGCTCTCTCTTCAAAAGAAGGCTAAACAACTTCCCTACTTGACTCAAAACACACACACTCGATTTCTGCTTTGTTTGAGTAACATTACCAACAACTTTATTTAAACTTCAGTCTTTATAATTCATAAGTGGCGATTGCTAAGAGGTGTTCTGACCGATCTGAGACTGTAAAAAAGACGGACGTCACACACACACACACACACACACACACACACTCGAAAGGCAGTACGTTACGAAAATGGCGCCCAACGTGGGGCTGTAATTAGAAAAGAATTTGGATATATTTCATAAATTAATATACCAAAAAACCTAATTATAGTCGGCAGTTATGAGAAAACAAGAAATGCATAATACCAGAGGCAGATCGAAGAAGAGGGCAGAAGAAAAGGAGAAGGAAGAAGGTGGACAGGAACGAGAGATAGAAACATTTATGGACAGTGAAGTGGAACAACCGGTGGGTGATAAAGAAGAAACTGAAGCAATTATGAGCAAGGAAAAGGAAATAGTGGAAGGGGATGCCCAAGGGGACCAACCAGACAAAGCGGAAGCCAGGAGAGAACCAAATTGGCAAGACATGATGAGATTTATAGCCGAGAAGTTTGATAAAATAGATGAGAGCTCAAGGAAACAAAATGAAACCTTGAGCGAAATATTTGACAAAATAGATGAGAATTTTAAGAAACAGGAAGAGAACTCGAGGAAGCAAAATGAAAACTTGAGGGACAGTTTAAAACAAATGGAGAAAATAAATGAAGAAAATTTAAAACAATTTGAGCGTAAAATGGAGAGTTTCAATAAGGAATTAAGAGAAAATCTTGAGAGTAAAATTGAACTGGTCAGTAATACGCTTAGCCAAAGAGTAGATGAATATAAGGAAGAGGCAGAGAAGAAATTAATAGAAACGAATCAAAGGTTGGATAAAACAGAAGAAAAGATGGAACTAATTAAAACAGGAATCGATGCCCGAATGGAAAAGGAGGAACAAAATAATCAAGTTCGTGTAATGGCCATACGCCAAGAAAACAATGACCAGTTAGATAGTATCAAAGGCAGTCTAAACTGTAAATTTTCGGATTTTCATAAAACAGTAGAGAATGTAAAAAATCAGTGTAATAGCCAAGCAGAGAAATTAGATAATTTGCAACAAATACAAACCAATTTTCAATGTGATGTAGATAGAATAAGTTCTAGATCTGCATGCAACAGTCATCATGTTTTTCAAGATAGTAAGGAAAGTGTAAACTTTCGGGATTATCGCAGAAACCCACTCGAATTTTTAGGGAGAGTAGACGAAATTTTGAACAGATCAAAGGAGAATCGATGGAATATGATCAAAGGTATATTAGACGAATCTTTCAAAAACATCAATGATAATTGGTGGACGGCAATCAGGAACGAGGTGTGTGATTATGGGGGTTTCAAAACAATGTTCAAACCTAAGTACTGGTCGGAGTCAGTACAAAACATTATTAGGGACGATATCTGTCATGGTAGGTATGACCGTACAATGGGACAAACACCTACTGCTTACTTTTTGGGGAAGGTGTGTATAGCAAAGTATTTAGACCCAAAGATCCCTGAAGAGTGTCTAGTGACCAAAATTGCGTATCATTTCGAAGAGAAGATCATCAGTGCCCGATTAAGTGGACAAATAAAAACTATTGGAGGCATGGAAACGCTACTAGAAAATTATGAGCAGGAATCTTATTATAGGAGAAGTAGATGGAGGTCAGGGAATACCGAGGAGCGGAAAAATGAACCACCAAGAGAGAATCGACCTAGAGTAAATTATGTGCATGCTAATAACAATTATTTTAATAACAGGTATCGAGGAAGATGGCCAAATTATAACAGTCAAAATTACAGACATGATTCTTATCACCGAGAAGAAGGTCCACAAAGGAGTATGAGTGCAGAGCAACCTAGATTCAGAGATAGTGATGAAGAAAGGAGACAAATAAGCAATATTCAACATAATGAAAATGTTGAATCAAACAATAATAATGATGGAAATAGGGGAAACGGGTACCAGCAGTGAGAAGATGTGACTGCCCGTCACTGCTAGAAACAACCGGGCACAGAATTTACCACAAACCCAATTATAATAATAAATTAAACAAACCAATAACCATTATCAGAAATAATTTTTTAAAAAATATACAGTCAGAGTTAATGGAAGAAAGAGCAATTAAAGAGTCATCGCCAAACAATGACATAGTCTATATACAAATAAAATTAAATGGAGTGTCAGCAGAGGCCATGATTGATACAGGAGCAAATATTTCAATTATTGATCAATTAGAACTAGACCGTATTACTGAGCTAACTACTGAGAGAATACCTACTTTACCAATTAATAATTTAACAATTGTTGGTGCCACCGGGAAACAAAATAAAACAATCAGGAAACAAGTGTCTTTGAATGTTACCACTAGTGGAATAGGGTAGCAAAAGGGCTACCGTTTAGGGTGTTAATAGGGTGTGATATGCTACGGCGACACACTGCAATTATAAATCTGGCCAGGGGTATAGTAACCTTGAGCACAGAAAATGGTGAGTTAACGGCTGAGATAATTGGCAGCCAAAGTGCCCCTCAGTGTCAGAGCTCATTTTTTATTAGGGAGGATAATAGATTAACCCTAGGTAAAAACACAGAAGTAACAGAATCAAAGATTTGGCAAGAGAAGATAGAAGAGATAATTGAGTTTCAGAATAGGCAGGCACCGGAAATAATTAATGTAAAACAAAAACAACAGCTTATAAAAATTTATAATAAATATAAATCAGTATTCTCAGAGTCACCAGGAAAAGCAAAAAACTTCTTGTGTGAACTAAAGTTCAAGGAAAATGTAAATTTTAATAAACGATCATACCCTATTGCTCAAGCTTTGAAAGAGGCAGCAAGGAAAGAAATTCAAAGAATGATATTGGTAGACATAATTGAAAGAAGTAGTTCTCCGTATACCAGCCCATTGGTAGCTATACCGAAGAAAGATGGTCAAGTAAGACTATGTCTTGATGCTCGGGAGTTGAATAAAATGCTCATTAACGATCGCACGTCTCCAGGTGAGATTGAAGAAATAATGAAAAAATTCTATGGATGCAAGTACATGAGTACTTGGGATGCAGTCTGTGGATATTGGCAAATAGAGTTGCACCCTAACAGCAGACAATATGTTGCTTTCATATTCGAAGGACGAAATTATCATTTTAAGCGTTTGCCTTTCGGATTGGTAAATTCTGTGGCCGTGTTCATCCAATGCATGGACCAAATTTTAGGTAAGGAAGTTTTAGATTTTACTACCATATATGTGGATGACATATTAATTACGTCTTGTACTTGGGAGTAGCATTTTAACCGAGTGGAAACAGTATTAAATAAACTATTGCAACATAATATAACTTTAAAACTGTAGATATGAGGTGGCGCCCGGGAAATTGAAACATTTTGGCAGTAAGTGATTTTTTTATTATTAATTTATTACTTGTTTAACCACCCCAAGTAAAAATTCTTTATATTTGGCTGCACAACGCGTGGCATTAGTCTTTATAACTGGGAATATATTCCGGGTAAGAAGAATATAATCGCAGACCGATTATCACGGATTAATCTAGAAAAAGGAACTTGTGAAATAGAACCAGAAAGTATTGGAAAAATATATTACATTATTAAGAATAAAAGGAGTGTACAACCAATCGGAAATGAAACAATATTACGAAGAAAAAGCCAAGAATATTAGGAGAATTGAAACAATCAACAATTTATTTTAGTAAACGAGTAAAACCAAAATAAATTTGTTCTAGTGGGGGGGCTTTATGTAACGGTACATAACCCAGTCCCAATAATTGATGACTCTTGTACTACCATAAAGGTCAGAAATGGGTAAACTATAACTAGCTAAAAATTAAGTTGTATCACTAAACATTATAAACAATATTGAAGTGATATACAGTGACAAGTGAGTTATAGTGTACCCAATGTGGTAATAAGTGAAGGTGAAGGGAACTTCTTACAGAATTGTGCTGTAGATGTGAGAATTATAGACTGTAATAGTAGACTATGATGCTACCAACTGATTATGTATTTTGTTTAGTTATTGTAGGATTTATATTGTGTAGACAACAAAATTTAGTACCTATGTTAATTTTATATTTTATAAAATAATTGTGTTATTATATAAGATAACCCAGGGTTTTTAAAAACATAAAAGATTTAAATATCAGATGATAATAAAAATTAAAATAATACTGCATGAGGAAAATGGCAGAAGGAAATGGTGCAGTGTAAGAATACTATAAGAGATTAATAAATAATATATAAATTCATGTAAAGTTAATAATAATATTAAAGACTTATATCTAAAGTTATAAGAAAATAAACAGAAAACTATTATGTAAATCAAATTGGGAAAGAAACCAAAATTAAAAAGAATTATTTTTCTGTAAATCAAAAATAAATTTATAATAATTACACACCGCCTATATACTAAAAAGTAAATAGCAGCACCAATAAAAAAGGATAAAAAAATTATGGGTTACTAAGAGTAACGAAATAACAAGTATTGTTTAATCGAATTTGAGATTGAAAACCGTCCGGTTGACAAAATGATGAGACAAAAATTTGGTTAACCTATATTTGGAGACTAATGTCAAAATCAGCTGATTCGGTTCACGGCAAATATTTGAAAAAATTTAGAAATCGTCTAAACCGAGGGTAAACAAACGGTACTTGCTCTCTCTTCAAAAGAAGGCTAAACAACTTCCCTACTTGACTCAAATCACACACATTCGATTTCTGCTTTGTTTGAGTAACATTACCAACAACTTTATTTAAACTTCAGTCTTTATAATTCATAAGTGGCGATTGCTCAGAGGTGTTCTGACCGATCCGAAACTGTAAAAAAGACGGACGTCACACACACACACTCGAAAGGCGGCAACTAAATTTTGTTGCCTACACAATATAAATCCTACAATAACTAAACAAAATACATAATTAGTTGGTAGCATCATAGTCTACTAATATAGTCTATAATTCTCACATCTACAGCACAATTCTGTAAGAAGTTCCCTTCACCTTCACTTATTACCTCATTGGGTACACTATAACTCACTTGTCACTGTATATCACTTCAATATTGTTTATTATGTTTAGTGATACAACTTAATTTTTAGCTAGTTATAGTTTACCCATTTCTGACCTTTATGGTAGTACAAGAATCATCAATTATTGGGACTGGGTTATGTACCGTTACATAAACCCCCCCCCCCCCACTAGAACAAATTTATTTTGGTTTTACTCGTTTACTAAAATAAATTGTTGATTGTTTCATTTCTCCTAATATTCTTGGCTTTTTTCTTCGTAATATTGTTTCATTTCCGATTGGTTGTACACTCCTTTTATTCTGTTATTGTTAATTGTTTTAATTTTTTTTTTTTTTTAGGAAAATCTTGGATAGCCTTTACTTTTTCAGGAGATGGTTTAATCCCAGTAGCAGATAAAATGAACCCTAAAAATGGTAGTTCATGTGTGATAAATTTAGATTTATCCAGTTTTAAAGTTATATTATGTTGCAATAGTTTATTTAATACTGTTTCCACTCGGTTACAATGCTCCTCCCAAGTACAAGACGTAATTAATATGTTATCCACATATATGGTAGTAAAATCTAAAACTTCCTTACCTAAAATTTGGTCCATGCATTGGATGAACACGGTCACAGAATTTACCAATCAGAAAGGCAAACACTTAAAATGATAATTTCGTCCTTTGAATATGAAAGCAACATATTGTCTGCTGTTAGGGTGCAACTCTATTTGCCAATATCCACAGACTGCATCCCAAGTACTCATGTACTTGCATCCCTAGAATTTTTTCATTATTTCTTCAATCTCACCTGGAGACGTGCGATCGTTAATGAGCATTTTATTCAACTCCCGAGCATCAAGACATAGTCTTACTTGACCATCTTTCTTCGGTATAGCTACCAATGGACTGGTATACGGAGCACTAGTTATTTCAATTATGTCTTCCAATATCATTCTTTGAATTTCTATCCTGGCTGCCTCTTGCAAAGCTTGAGCAATAGGGTATGATCGTTTATTAAAATTTACATTTTCCTTGAACTTTAGTTCTCACAAGAAGTTTTTTGCTTTTCCTGGTGACTCTGAGAATACTGATTTATATTTATCATAAATTTTTATAAGCTGTTGTTTTTGTTTTACATTAATTATTTCCGGTGCCTGCCTATTCTGAAACTCAATTATCTCTTCTATCTTCTCTTGCCAAATCTTTGATTCTGTTACTTCTGTGTTTTTACCTAGGGTTAATCTATTATCCTCCTTAATAAAAAATGAGCTCGGACACTGAGGGGCACTTTGGCTACCAATTATCTCAGCCGTTAACTCACCATTTTCTGTGCTCAAGGTTACTATACCCCTGGCCAGATTTATAATTGCAGTGTGTCGCCGTAGCATATCACACCCTATTAACACCCTAAACGGTAGCCCTTTTGCTACTAAAAATCCCATAGGTATTCCTATTCCACTAGTGGTAACATTCAAAGACACTTGTTTCCTGATTGTTTTATTTTGTTTCCCGGTGGCACCAACAATTGTTAAATTATTAATTGGTAAAGTAGGTATTCTCTCAGTAGTTAGCTCAGTAATACGGTCTAGTTCTAATTGATCAATAATTGAAATATTTGCTCCTGTATCAATCATGGCCTCTGCTGACACTCCATTTAATTTTATTTGTATATAGACTATGTCATTGTTTGGCGATGACTCTTTAATTGCTCTTTCTTCCATTAACTCTGACTGTATATTTTTTTTTAAATTATTTCTGATAATGGTTATTGGTTTGTTTAATTTATTATTATAATTGGGTTTGTGGTAAATTCTGTGCCAGTTGTTTCTAGCAGTGACGGGCAGTCACATCTTCTCACTGCTGGTACCCGTTTCCCCTATTTCCATCATTATTATTGTTTGATTCAACATTTTCATTATGTTGAATATTGCTTATTTGTCTCCTTTCTTCATCACTATCTCTGAATCTAGGTTGCTCTGCACTCATACTCCTTTGTGGACCTTCTTCTCGGTGATAAGAATCACGTCTGTAATTTTGACTGTTATAATTTGGCCATCTTCTTCGATACCTGTTATTAAAATAATTGTTATTAGCATGCACATAATTTACTCTAGGTCGATTCTCTCTTGGTGGTTCATTCTTCCGCTCCTCGGTATTCCCTGACCTCCATCTACTTCTCCTATAATAAGATTCCTGCTCATAATTTTCTCGTAGCGTTTCCATGCCTCCGATAGTTTTTATTTGTCCACTTAATCGGGCACTGATGATCTTCTCTTCGAAATGATACACAATTTTGGTCACTAGACACTCTTCTAGATGAGTGAGTCACTTAAATGGTGAGTTAACGGCTGAGATAATTGGTAGCCAAAGTGCCCCTCAGTGTCCAAGCTCATTTTTTATTAAGGAGGATAATAGATTAACCCTAGGTAAAAACACAGAAGTAACAGAATCAAAGATTTGGCAAGAGAAGATAGAAGAGATAATTGAGTTTCAGAATAGGCAGGCACCAGAAATAATTAATGTAAAACAAAAACAACAGCTTATAAAAATTTATGATAAATATAAATCAGTATTCTCAGAGTCACCAGGAAAAGCAAAAAACTTCTTGTGTGAACTAAAGTTCAAGGAAAATGTAAATTTTAATAAACGATCATACCCTATTGCTCAAGCTTTGAAAGAGGCGGCCAGGATAGAAATTCAAAGAATGATATTGGAAGACATAATTGAAAGAAGTAGTGCTCCGTATACCAGCCCATTGGTAGCTATACCGAAGAAAGATGGTCAAGTAAGACTATGTCTTGATGCTCGGGAGTTGAATAAAATGCTCATTAACGATCGCACGTCTCCAGGTGAGATTGAAGAAATAATGAAAAAATTCTATGGATGCAAGTACATGAGTACTTGGGATGCAGTCTGTGGATATTGGCAAATAGAGTTACACCCTAACAGCAGACAATATGTTACTTTCATATTCGAAGGACGAAATTATCATTTTAAGCGTTTGCCTTTCGGATTGGTAAATTCTGTGGCCGTGTTCATCCAATGCATGGACCAAATTTTAGGTAAGGAAGTTTTAGATTTTACTACCATATATGTGGATGACATATTAATTACGTCTTGTACTTGGGAGGAGCATTGTAACCGAGTGGCAACAGTATTAAATAAACTATTGCAACATAATATAACTTTAAAACTGGATAAATCTAAATTTATCACACATGAACTACCATTTTTAGGGTTCATTTTATCTGCTACTGGGATTAAACCATCTCCTGAAAAAGTAAAGGCTATCCAAGATTTTCCTAAACCAAAAAACTTAAAACAATTACAATCCTTTCTGGGGATATGCAGCTATTATAGGAAATTTCAACAGAATTATTCAGAAGTAACAGCCAAATTCCAATGTTTACTTTCGAAGAAAAACAAGTGGAAATGGGAAGAAAGTGAAGATAATAATTTTCAGATAGTAAAAAATAAATTTCTTGACAGCATCATGTTACATCACCCAAATTTTAATAAACGTTTTTTCATAAATTGTGATGCTAGTAACATTAGCCTTGGAAGTGAGCTATATCAGGAAGATGAGGAAGGAAATCATGGGGTCATCAGTTTTGCAAGCAGAGTACTGAGTAGTTGTGAGAGGAATTATACAGTAACTGAAAAGGAACTGCTGAATGTTGTGTTCTCATGTATAAAATTTCGAACCTTTATATTGGGATACCCAGTAACCATCAGAACCGATCATAGATCAATTTCGTTTTTTAAAAAATTGTAAACTTAACCACGGCAGACTCACCAGATGGGTATTAATACTTCAAGAGTATAATTTAGACTGGGAATATATTCCGGGTAAGAAGAATGTAATAGCAGACCGATTATCACGGATTAATCTAGAAAAAGGAACTTGTGAAATAGAACCAGAAAGTATTGGAAAAATATATTACATTATTAAGATGAAAAAGGAGTTACAAGATATAATTAATAAAATAAAAATCGATCAGCAAAGGGACACTAAATTAACAAAAATTAAGGAACGAATATTACAAAATGACCCTATAATAATGAAATTTTTCTGTGTTTATGAAGAAATCCTTTTTATTCGTCCTACCATTAAGGATCATGAATGGAAGATGTATGTGCCAGAAGCAACAGAAGTAGCCCTGATTAAAGATTATCATGAAAGATATGGTCACATGGGATCACTCAAAGTTATTAAAGCTCTATCTGAACACTGTTACGTGAAAGCTATAAATAAGAGAGTAAGGGAAATAGTAAAAAACTGTAACATATGCCAGCTAGTAAAAGTAAATAATGAGAAGAGAACGGGCGCAATGATTACAATAAAATCTAATAGTAAACTTGAAAGGACATTCTTGGATATATGTGGACCTTTTCCCAGAAGTGGAGGGAGACATAAATATAAATATATAATCATTATATTTGATCATTATACTAAATATACAAAACTCTACGCTATCAGTAGAGCCACAACGAAGAAAATTTTAGAAGTAATCATTCAAAAATACTTACCTGAGGTGGGAAAACCGGAAACAATTATAACGGATCATGGAACGCAATTTCGGGGTAAAAAGTGGAAAGAAGAATTGAGAAAATGGCAAATAAGGACCTACAAAACATCAGTGTACCACCCTAGTAGTAATCCTGCTGAACGTGTATTAAGGGAAGTTGGCCGAATTCTACGTACATACTGTCACCAAGAACATAAAAACTGGAGCCAGTACATCGAACCAGCAGAGACTTTCCTTAATTGGTCATACCATGACACTATCGGAACTAGCCCTTATCAGGTAATGTTTGATAAACCACCACCAAGAGAAATTACCTCGTTGATAAATTTTCCTCTAGGAGAGAGAGAGTAAAGTTCGACAAAGTGGAAATGCCCAACAGAGTGTTGCATAAAGTGGAACTTCAACAAAAAAGGGATCAAGTAAAAAAGAAAAGATTGGATACATACCAGATGGGAGATAAGGTATTAATCAAAAATAGACAACTACCCAGTTCTATAGAGGGTATTGCTCGGAAGCTACTGTTACTTTATACTGGACCTTACCTCATAACCCAGGTGAAGGGGAATAATACCTATGAAATTAAAACAACAATAACAGAATAAAAGGAGTGTACAACCAATCGGAAATGAAACAGTATTACGAAGAAAAAAGCCAAGAATATTAGGAGAATTGAAACAATCAACAATTTATTTTAGTAAACGAGTAAAACCAAAATAAATTTGTTCTAGTGGGGGGGCTTTATGTAACGGTACATAACCCAGTCCCAATAATTGATGACTCTTGTACTACCATAAAGGTCAGAAATGGGTAAGCTATAACTAGCTAAAAATTAAGTTGTATCACTAAACATTATAAACAATATTGAAGTGATATACAGTGACAAGTGAGTTATAGTGTACCCAATGAGGTAATAAGTGAAGGTGAAGGGAACTTCTTACAGAATTGTGCTGTAGATGTGAGAATTATAGACTATAATAGTAGACTATGATGCTACCAACTAATTATGTATTTTGTTTAGTTATTGTAGGATTTATATTGTGTAGGCAACAAAATTTAGTACCTATGTTAATTTTATATTTCATAAAATAATTGTGTTATTATATAAGATAACCAAGGGTTTTTAAAAAAATAAAAGATTTAAATATCAGATGATAATAAAAATTAAAATAATACTGTATAAGGAAAATGGCAGAAGGAAATAGTGCAGTGTAAGAATACTATAAGAGATTAATAAATAATATATAAATTCATGTAAAGTTAATAATAATATTAAAGACTTATATCTAAAGTTATAAGAAAATAAACAGAAAACTATTATGTAAATCAAATTGGAAAAGAAACCAAAATTAAAAAGAATTATTTTTCTGTAAATCAAAAATAAATTTATAATAATTATAAACCGCCTATATACTAAAAAGTAAATAGCAGCACCAATAAAAAAGGATATAAAAATTATTGGTTACTAAGAGTAACGAAATAACAAGTATTGTTTAATCGAATTTGAGATTGAAAACCGTCCGGTTGACAAAATGATGAGACAAAAATTGTATTAAAATATCCTTTAGAAATCTTTTGAACAGGACAAAATTGTTACAAAATTTAAATAACAGTATAAACATTATGTACCACTACCTTAATTATCAAAAGTAACTTGCTATACTCCAAAAATAAAAGTGAAAAACCATTTGGAAGACCAGGCCTAGCCTAGCCGTGTTTCGAGTTTTTTTGACGAGATAGTATCTGACAGACGGTTATGAAATTACAAACAACTAAGAACACCACCTGAGAAACAGCTTCACACAAGTAAGAACTTCGAGAAGAGAGGTAATATAAACAGTTCTTTTAATATTTAACAAAGAAAACTCAAATCAAATTGTCGTTCAGTACAAAACTTTCCAAGTGTAATCACATGTTCTAATAAAAAAAGAAAATCTGCTCTCTTACGGACAAATCCGGAACTACGTACTAAGAGAATAAACAAACTTTCGAAGTTTTTCTATATTTGTAAAGCGTAGTATAATTATCCATTTCTGACCATCTCATAACAAAAAGAACTTACCCTTAACCCTGGGGAAATAAATAAAAGAATTATATGTTGATTGATGTTTAGATAAAAGATAAAATTGGTCAAAACCAGATTTTATAACAATTCCATGTTTACTCAATTAAGTCGATATCATGTACTAGTTAATGAAAATATCGATTGTTATATTTGTATTTTGGCGGAAGAGAAAAACCAATAATATTATAAATAAATATTATTGAGAAATGATATTGAATAATAAAATGTGTTTCTATTATTGTAGCGGGTAGTTGTAGTAGATTTCAGAAAAAATAAGAAGAGGACGATCCACCAGGTCGTATTCAGCAACAGTGTCGTTTGGTTAACCTATATTTGGAGAC
The DNA here is from genome assembly GCA_034769895.1 of Magicicada septendecula. Lineage (NCBI taxonomy): Eukaryota > Metazoa > Arthropoda > Insecta > Hemiptera > Cicadidae > Magicicada > Magicicada septendecula. Next base: position 67,321,880 of record CM068368.1, on the reverse strand, counting down.
TAATGTCAAAATCAGCTGATTCGGTTCACGGCAAATATTTGAAAAAATTTAGAAATCGTCTAAACCGAGGGTAAACAAACGGTACTTGCTCTCTCTTCAAAAGAAGGCTAAACAACTTCCCTACTTGACCCAAATCACACACACTCGATTTCTGCTTTGTTTGAGTAACATTACCAACAACTTTATTTAAACTTCAGTCTGTATAATTCATAAGTGGCGATTGCTAAGAGGTGTTCTGACTGATCCGAGACTGTAAAAAAGACGGACGTCACACACACACACACACACACACTCGAAAGGCGGTACGTTACAATATATATATATATATATATATATTGTAACGTAACGAAAATATGGTCCCCTATGTTACATAAAGGTTTATAATTTTCAAACTAAAAATAAAAATAATAATTGTCCGTAATAATAAAAGGTCAGAAACAAAAAAAACATTATTAAATGAATGAATAATCCCCTAATAAGAATACAAGGTAAGAGGAAAAATTAAGAGTGTTTATAAATACAAACTTAAGTGTTCAGTGAAAAGGGTAAACGATAAACATTGACAAGTAATGTAAAACCTAACTTAGACAGTTTTAGAATGATTGATGAATTAACTGAGAGGAGAATAATTAATTAGTGCATGATTTATTTTATAAAAACGTACATGTTATTATGTTTTATCATGTTGTGTTATTATCATGATATTTATGTTGTTTTTTGTATGTAGCAAGTGAGATAATTGTTTTAAGAGAATATCAATTAACTGATGTTAATTTCATTTTTATGTTATCAAGTATATCATTATAGAACTGGTGTTAAACTTTATAAAATTAAATGTTTTGTAGACATGTACTTATTTAGAATGCGGATTATAATTGTAAACTTGGCCAGAAAGGCAATAATTGTTAATGAGATACAAAAGGGTTTATTGTAATTACATCATAAACAAATGAAGGATTCTATAATAATGTAGGTAATAATAAATTAAAATCAGAATGAGATAAAAATGTAATGATAGGCCACAAACCAGTAACATTATATAGTAAGTCAGGTCAGAAAAGTTAGGTAACAAAATTTGTAAAAAAACACGAAGTAGAAGGTAATGAGTCAGGAGAAATCAATAATAATTACTGATAGCAGATAAGTAAATTCAATTTAAATAAAATCTCAAAATATAATAGTGCAATGATACCGAAAGGTAATATTTTATAACAAGAAAATAGTACTTGTTAGAATAAGTAGATTAAGAGGAAACGACAGCAAAATGTATATAATTTAATAACAAACAATATGTAAAGGTATAATATGATATAATGTAAATTTAGTAAGGGAGTATTTTAATAAGTGCAAGAACATTGTATGATTATGGTTCTAGGATTATAAATATTATCCAATAAGAGAAGACAGACTGGTTGTCAAGGACGACAAAATGGAATAAAATTTGTTTATTCGATTATTGAATCGTTATCCATGAACGAGGACAGTTTAGTTTTGATGAACTTAGAAAAAAATGATAAAATTAAATAAAATAAATTAATGAGTAAACAAAATTAAATATTAAATAACCAAAGGAAAGTTCACTGACTTTTGACGGTCACATATAACAGAGTACTATTAAGCCTATCAATCAAAATTGACAAAAATCTAAGGGAAGAACTTTACCATTCAAACTCAGTATAATGAGTAATTCTTAAATTTAATTAATAGACCAATGAAGAGAAATAACTACCTGAATGAAATAAAATAATCCAGTATTCTAAAGAACGAAAGCAGAACTCAAAATTGTACTCGAACCTCACCTTCCACGATTCGATAGAGAAAGCATATTTTGACACAAAATATAGTGAAACCCGTAACCACAAGAACTGGACATTGGTGAACAGTAAGGATCGGCATTTCTGCGTCATCCCAGGACCAAGACATCAACTTTTATTTCGAACTTGGAGTGAAGACTGGTGAGGATTTATTCAAGGCCTTTATTGAAATATACAAGGCCTTAAGAAGAAATAAAAATCAGGTACTTAATGAACAGTTATCATTCAAATCAAATAAACTATATGACACAGCTATGAAAAACAAACCGTGAATAGCGTGTACGGATCAGTTGAAAGTCGGACTTCGGCCAGTGCACTGGTTCGTTTGTAGCGTGTTCCGATACAGATTTAATGTTCAATGTTAATTTATTTAAGTGTGTTATGTGTTTGTGTCGTTGTGAATTTTTAACGAAACCCTAATAATAGGGTAGATTTGCTTTTACCTGAAGATGGGGATGTAAGCCCTGAAACATGTAGTAATTAAAAAGAAAAAGAAGATCACTTAGTGGATAAAATAAGGTAATTATTTATTTAAGGATTTATTCATCTGTATCCCGTCGTTGAGCAAACATATTGAAACGAGGTTAGCTGTGCACTGCCTTTACAAGTAACGATGTCGTCGGACGGTAAACTCCACTTATTTTAAATAATAATTAATAAGAAATTAGTAATAGATTGTAATACCTTGTAATCCTATTTTTGCATTTTCTGACCTTACTAATAGTTGAAAGAACCTTCATACCCTGTGTTTAAGAAAAACAATAATAATTAAAAGTAATATATAACCCTGAATCCGATAATTAGTCGATTAATTCCAGTACGATCGACTTTTGTATCCTCGTAAAGGAAGAACCTTTGTTGTCAAAGAAAAAATATAAAATAAAGAATCATTTTGAAATTGACGATTCCTTATCATTTGTATAATATTTAGTACATGTTAACAAGTTGTAATTTATATAGAGAGTGTAATGTGGGAAGTATCGTGAGCGGAACAACTAACCTACAATACCCAGCTGACTGTGAACCACAGCGCTAGCTCGCGGACCGCTGTTGAATTACAAGAGAACGAGAAACAGATATAAGGAGTTACTCTCCTCTCTCAAAACACGGAATAGGCTTGAATAAGAACCTTAGAATTACACAATATATCAACTGGTATTGAACGTTATTATTACAGAAAGTACTAAATTAATATAAAATATTGAGATATTCTTAATATTTGATTAAGATCACCCCTTAAAAGATATTATTTCTTCACAAATAACCAGACATTGTGGTTCTTAAGAGAAACCACTTAACACTAAAAATAATTTAAATCACAACAAAACATATATTCCTTTAAGAGTGAGGAAGAGTTAATATCAGTTGGCACTCACAACAGTGGGGCTTTAGAAGATATTGATACGGGAGAATCCGTGTTAGTATAATATATATATATATATTTATCAAACAATATAGAATCAACTGTTCATTTATTTGTTACTTGTGTGGAGAATCCTTCCGATGTGCGTAGTCCTGAAGATGTTGCAGGTCGGTGAGTCGTCAGCAGCTGTTTGTTGCGTGTTAATCCTGGTTATGAATGCACTAATTCACTTTATCACAGATGTACACTACACTTGACATATTGGTTATACATACAATTATGTCGTATAATTATACACTCTGGTTACAACGATTATTGAATTGACCTTAAGTGCATCTAACACAGTTCGCGTCGCGTGCGTCTCGATTATCTCATACCATCGTGACTTTAATCCGAACTAATTCGCCTTCTTCAGTGATTTCACCACAACGTATCAAATTGATGGAAATTTACATGTAGTATTACTTCTTGTTGTTTGTTATTACTCCGATCATTCACTCATTTACTTATTACTGTTTATGAAACTTTATAACTTTAGTGTTAGTAATTATCGCGTTCCCGTACTTCTGTTTACTTCTGTGAATTTACTTTATTCTTTACATTACTATTAAAATATGTAGTTAACGCAAAACAGTGTACGCGAGTCTCTTCCGTGTAGTTTTGCCGATGTAAAGAAGACTAACTAATTTCTCTCCAAGTTCATATTTTATACTTGCTTTGAATTTCCCTTACCAACTATCGATAGCAAAACGATCCTATAGGTTTAAACTACCGCTAAGTACAAAATCGCCCAATCTGCTTAGCGAAAATCTCCCGCGCAACACATGACGCTTTTTCTGATTCGCTAAACTTTTTTCCGCGTTCCACTTGCTTAAAAAACTAGCGTCTATATTTATCTCACTCACACGTCGCTCTCTCTCACATAACGGTATCTATTGTTACATGCACTTAAAGTTTACAACATTGGCAAACACCCTTAATATCCTAGCGAATAATACATTTTATGACAGTTATGTCCCAAAACGTGACTTAGCCTAAAATTACCTTCCTTATAGTCGTCAGCCCCAAGGCCGGCGTTGCTAACCTACCGCTATACTCTACAGCTTTTTTACAAGTTAATTTCTTTCAAGTAATGCCGCCTAATGGTTCAGGCATCTCGTTACCTCTCCGCTTTCTAAAACACACCCATTTCTTTCTGTTCAGCATAGTTGATTGAGTAAAATTAGCAATTGCTCAAATTTTGCGTTACAAAGTTATATGTTCACTAGTGCCAACTTGTAAAACGTAAGATGTAACTAGGTCATTGTAGTTGTTAGTGCGAATGTACTCTGTGAGGTATCTGCAATATTAGCACAGTTAGTGTTCAATTCTTCATGTTTTTTGCTCGGAGGCTCAATTTCAAAATGCATCTCGAATAAACTATGTCTTTTGCGTAACCCCATAGCTATGACTTGACCATTTTTCAAAAATTTGCACACTTTATTATCTGCAATTTGTTTTAGACCTTTGTCTAAAGCAACACAACTCGAGAAAAGATTGTAACTAAGATCTGGAACGTATAATACATCTGCTAAATGATTTTTATTCCATTTTTCACCATCAAATGTATTCACGTTTATATTGCCTTTTCCATAGGCTTTTAGAAAATCACCATTTCCAATACGCACCAAGATTTCTTGATTTAATGGTTTATAATCTACAAACCAATCTCGATGATGTGTCATGTGGTCAGTTGCACCTGAATCTTTATACCACATGTCAACCTTTTTAGAGCCTTGTAAAATAGATGCTAAGGCCTCACTTATAAGTGCAGTTCCCTGTGTTGTATCACGTTTTTTGCTTGTGTCATTTATATCACTTTTATTATTGTATTTTCTGAATCTACAATTTCGAGCCCAATGGCCTGGCTTGCCACAAACAAACCAATCGCCTTTTGGTTTACACATATTATTAGAATTGTTTTTATACATACCCTGTTTTGCACCTTTGCCTTTATATTGAGATTTTGATGCAAAAGCTTTGCTTTCAGTCTTTTCAGTATCATTCACTCGCATTTCTTCAACTCTTAATCTATTAATGAGGTTTGTTTTTGTACGATCAGCCTCAGCTGTTGACTCCCATGCACACAGAAAATGACTAAAACTCTTTGGCAATGTAAGCAGAATTTTTGACACTATCATCTTGTCATCAACAGTTTCACCCATGCTTTTAAGTCGATAGGCTAAATCTTCAATCTTTGAAATGTGTGTGGCCATATCATCAGCTAAATCCTTGACAAATGAGTGCCACTGCTGCTGAAGAATGTGCACAGATGCTTCGCATTTTTGCTCATACACAGACACAAGTTTTTCCCACATTTCTTTGGCATTTTCTAGATGCACAAGATGAATCATGGTTTTTTCAGTCAGAGTTGTAACAATTACTCTCTGAGCTGTCCCGTCTGCCTTTTCGAAATCAGATTTCTTCTTTTCATATTCTTTTTTCTCGGCTACAGATGCATTATTATCTAACATAGTGGGCATAACGTGTAAACCTTTGACTACTTTCCATAAGCTGTAGGATTTCAATATAACTATAATCTGAAATTTCCATACATACCAGTTCTCGCTACCTTGTAACTTGTTAATACGTAGTAATTCACTTTCCATGTTTATGGCGTTGAGGTTAATTTTCACTTTTACACACGCGGTCGGAATAACCTTTTTATTTGCACGTAAACACTTATATTTGAACGTAAACACGTTTTAAACTATCACTGAATTGATTCACTTTCCATGTTTATGACGTTGAGGTTAATTTTCACTTTACCATGCGGTCGGAATAACCTATTTGCTCGTAAACACATTTTGGACTATCACTGCTCAATTTCACATAAATATTGCCCTTTGCGCGCACCTGGGCCCATAACCTGTTAAAAATATATAGTGGTGGACAATTAACTGAGCGATAGTTAAATATAAAAATGGTCAAGTCATAGCTATGGGGTTACGCAAAAGACATAGTTTATTCGAGATGCATTTTGAAATTGAGCCTCCGAGCAAAAAACATGAAGAATTGAACACTAACTGTGCTAATATTGCAGATACCTTGGAAACATGGCATCAAAAACTAGTGTTATATATAATATAATTTACCTTGTAATTTCCGTCCAGTGATGTCGAGCATAATTTGTATGGTTACGCGTTTCAAGCCATGTGGCCCATCCTCAGACCATCACTCCGAGAGGAGCTCGTTAAACAATAAATCCACACAAAACAAACACATAATAAATAAATACATAAAATATATTAAATAAACATATAAAAGCGTTCTATTACCCGAACACGGTGCACCGCGTATAGCATGTCAGAACTGCGTCAATGGAACCTGTTATCTATTATTATCTGTAATCGATCGCAGCGCGGTATCATACAGTGGGTTGGACCTGAAGTTAAGTTTATCATTAAGTATGTCGTCACACACACCAGGGTTATTATGACCTCTATATATCTCGAATTCCTCTAGTGCGTCCATATAACGGCCTTTACTACAATAATGTAGGGGTATGAGGTTAGTGTTGAAATTAGTATAAGAATGATTACACGAAATCAGATGCCTTGTAAAGTTAGATTTAATATTATCTATGGAAAAATCACCCCTGTTAAAATGGCTTTGTGGTGTGTGTTCATGGAATCTTTTGATAAACGGCCTACCCGTTTGACCGATATAAAATCGGTCACAATCGTCACATATAAGCTTATAAATACCGGTTTTGGATTCAGTGTTTGTCTGAACGACTGGGCGAACCAAGTTACGTAGACGGTTATTTGTTTTAAAAATAACAGTATAACCTAATTTACTTAAAGTGGATGTAAGGGTCCTGGGCATCAACTCAGTGTATGTTGTTGTGATGTATTTGTTGTTAGGTGTATTAACATGTGTCTGTCTGGAACGACGGGATTTGTGTTTTTTAAGAATATTGTCAATCATTTGGGACTCATATCCGTTGGCCATAGCTATGTGTTTAATTATGTTGAGTTCACACTCGAAATCATCATTATTTAGGGGGATCGTCAAAAGTTTGTTAAGTTGCCTGGTGACAGTAAGATCGAGAAAGTTGAGTTCATAATCGGTTTCAGTTTCCATAGTAAACTGAATATTGTGAGTAACAGTATTCATATGGTTTTTAAGGTTACTGAAGCAGGCCTGTTGGCTGATATATATCTTGACTTTTATGAAAACAATTATATCCTTAATAATAATATCTTCGCTAATAATATTATCTTTTATGGCCGATATGTTGATGATACTTTTTTAATTTTCAACGGTACTCTATGCCAAATCAGTAATCTTAAAAACCATATGAATACTGTTACTCACAATATTCAGTTTACTATGGAAACTGAAACCAATTATGAACTCAACTTTCTCGATCTTACTGTCACCAGGCAACTTAACAACTTAAACTTTAAAATTTACAGAAACCTACCACCACAAACGTGACCATACATGCGGACTCACACCACCCTTTCTCTCAAAAATTAGCGGCCTACAACAGTTTCATTCACAGACTTTTGACGATCCCCCTAAATAATGATGATTTCGAGTGTGAACTCAACATAATTAAACACATAGCTATGGCCAACGGATATGAGTCCCAAATGATTGACAATATTCTTAAAAAACACAAATCCCGTCGTTCCAGACAGACACATGTTAATACACCTAACAACAAATACATCACAACAACATACACCGAGTTGATGCCCAGGATCCTTACATCCACTTTAAGTAAATTAGGTTATACTGTTATTTTTAAAACAAATAACCGTCTACGTAACTTGGTTCGCCCAGTTGTTCAGACAAACATTGAATCCAAAACCGGTATTTATAAGCTTATATGTGACGATTGTGACCGATTTTATATCGGTCAAACGGGTAGGCCGTTTATCAAAAGATTCCGTGAACACACACCACAAAGCCATTTTAACAGGGGTGATTTTTCCATAGATAATATTAAATCTAACTTTACAAGGCATCTGATTTCGTGTAATCATTCTTATACTAATTTCAACACTAACCTCATACCCCTACATTATTGTAGTAAAGGCCGTTATATGGACGCACTAGAGGGATTCGAGATATATAGAGGTCATAATAACCCTGGTGTGTGTGACGACATACTTAATGATAAACTTAACTTCAGGTCCAACCCACTGTATGATACCGCGCTGCGATCGATTACAGATAATAATAGATAACAGGTTCCATTGACGCAGTTCTGACATGCTATACGCGGTGCACCGTGTTCGGGTAATAGAACGCTTTTATATGTTTATTTAATATATTTTATGTATTTATTTATTATGTGTTTGTTTTGTGTGGATTTATTGTTTAACGAGCTCCTCTCGGAGTGATGGTCTGAGGATGGGCCACATGGCCTGAAACGCGTAACCATACAAATTACGCTCGACGTCACTGGACGGAAATTACAAGGTAAATTATATTATATATAATTATCATACAGTGACCTGGACCGCTTTAAATATGTTTAAAAAAACTAGTGCATCAAAACTATCCTAGAGTTAAAAAGGTACTTGAACATTTTGGTGTTAAAGTTAAAAACAACGACATAAGGTTTTGTAATGCATGTGCAATTGGAAAAGCTCATCGCCTACCCTTTCCAATGAGTACTTCCGAAACCAGTGCTATTGGTGAGATCATTCATGCAGATTTGTGTGGTCCAATGTCACAAAATTCTTTAGGTGGATCAAGATACTTTCTCCTCCTAAAAGATGATTTTTCTCATTATAGACATGTGTATTTTATTAATGCAAAGTCTGAAGCTCTTGCTTGCATGACTGACTTTGTTAAAAAAAAAAACAACAGAAAAACACTGTTCTAATGGGATAAAAATCATGAGAACTGACAACGGATTGGAATTTGACTGTGAAAATGTTTCCAAATTGCTCAGTAACCATGGAATCACGCACCAGCATTCAGTGGCATATACACCAGAACAAAATGGATCAGCCGAGAGGGAGAACAGAACAGTAGTTGAAGCAACACGTACTATTCTGCACGCATGAAAGTTCTAAACAGATTTTTTGGGCTGAAGCTGTCAATACAGTGGTGTATGTATTAAATCGCACAAGTACAAGTTCAGTAAAGGATTTCACTCCTTATGAACTTTGGCATGGTCGTAAACCAAATTTAGAAGATCTATATTTGGAGAAAAAGTGTACTCACACATTCCCAAGATCAAAAGGAAGAAGTGGGACGCTAAATCTGAAAAGGGATATTTTATTGGATATGAAGACCATATTAAAGGATTTTGAGTTTGGTTTCCTCACAAAAAACAAGTAAATGTATTACGTGACGTCATTTTCACGAATACATTTGAAAGTGAAGAAGAAAATGATGAAAACAGGGAAGAATACACATCATTATTCTTACCCGATGAAAAGAAAGATAAAGTTCCTGAAGTTGTTCAAAACAACTTTTTTGTTGAAGATCATGATATCGTTCAAAATGATATAACTTCTGAGGATCAAGTGCAATCTGAAGAATCTGAAATAGCTGGTACTGAGAATGACCAGACTACAAATTACAGAAGCAGACTGCGCCAATCATCGACAATCAAACCTCCAGCGAGATATGCTGATTATGTTAACATTGAGGACTGTTTTATTGCAGAAGGTACTGAACCTCTCAAGTACCAAGAAGCTGTAAACAGTGATGATGCTGAAAACTGGAGTATTGCTATGCATGAAGAAATCGAATCTCTTCTTAAAAATCACGTATGGGATCTAGTTGAACCACCACCTGGGGCCAATGTCATGGGAAATCGCTGGGTCTTCAAGATTAAAAAGGATCCAAATGGAAATGTTCAAAGGTACAAGGCAAGACTAGTTGTCAAAGGCTTTGATCAAAAGGCTGGAATTGATTTCAAGGAAACTTTCAGTCCCTTAGTAAGATTTGATTCAATTCGAATGATTTTATCTATTGCAGCAAAAGAAAAACTCAAACTGAAGCAGTTTGATATCAAAACTGCTTTTCTAAATGGTGAGATTGAAGAGAATGTATATATGAAGCAACCAGAAGGTTTTTCAGATGGAACAAATCAAGTCTGCAAGCTGCTTCGGAGCATATACGGACTCAAACAATCCTCCAGATGTTGGAACCAGAGGGTTACCAAATTTCTAAAGAAGTACGGACTTGAATCTACCAAGGCAGATCCATGTATCTTCACTAGCACGAATAAAGATCGAAGGCTGATTTTGGCCATCTATATTGATGATTGACTAATTGCGGCTAAAAAAACAAGACGATATCAACAATCTCATCCATGGGTTAAAAAAGGAATTTGAGGTTACTGATGACCAGGCAAATATGTTTCTTGGGTTGCAGATTGAAAGACACCAGGATGGATCAATATTCCTCTATCAAACTGCGTATGCAGAAAAGGAAATCAAAAGGTTTAGGATGCAGAATGCAAATCCAGTGACAATCCCTGCAGATCCTCATGAAGAGACATGCACTGATGCTCATAAAAATCTGAACACTGGAATAGTCATCGCACCTTATGCAGAAGCTGTTGGAAGCTTGCTTTACCTATCAAATGGTACCAGGCCAGATTTGTCTTTTGCTGTTAATAAGGCAAGTCGCTATCTTCAAAAACCTACCAAGCTTCATTGGAATGCTGTGAAACGAATCCTCAAATACCTAAAGGGAACTCTGGACTACGGTCTAAAGTTCGAAGCAGATATTAATACTCATTTGCAAGTCTATAGTGATGCAGACTTTGCTAGAGAAATTGAAACTCGCAAGTCTACTTCTGGATATTTAATCAAACTAGGATCGAGTGTACTTACCTGGAGTTCTCAACGACAAGCCACAACAGCATTGTCTACAACCGATGCTGAATATATGGCAGCATGCCAAGCTGTTAAAGACATAATGTGGCTAAGGAAACTTATGAACGACTTATGCATCTTGAAAAGCACAAAAACAACTCTGTACATGGACAATAAAAGTGCAATTCAACTGATCAAGAATCTAGTCTTTCACAAAAGGACTAAGCACATTGACGTCCAATACCATTATATAAGAGAAAAGTTTGAAGAGAAGGTCTTCAATCTAGAGTATGTCAACACCAAGGATCAGACAGCAGATATCCTCACCAAGCCACTTCCACGTCCAGTTTTTGAGTTACATCGGTCAATCATTTGTAAAAGTTTTAAATAATTTTTATGCAGAGACTTTTTATATATATATTACATAAACAAGAGAAGTGTCGAATAAACATTGAGTATCAGTTAAAAGTGATGTTTATGAAATATAAATTATGATTCGAATATTATATACTTTGTGATTATCTAAATGAAGTTATATGTTCACTAGTGCCAACTTGTAAAACGTAAGATGTAACTAGGTCATTGTAGTTGTTAGTGCGAATGTACTCTGTGAGAGCACAGCTTATGCGTTTGTAATTTCTAATAAATCCATTTTTATATTTAACTATCGCTCAGTTAATTGTCCACCACTATATATTTTTAACACATCAATTTTAGTGTTTTCTTAATAGTGAAGTTGTTGTGTGAGTGTAGTGTGTGTAGGTGTTGCGTGACATCTAAAGAAGAAACTTATGTAGAAGATGGATGTACAATAAACCAAACATGTCTATTAAGTTGTTACTGATTTAAAAATTATCTCAGTAAACAATTGATCAATTGATTTAAAAGTATAAATGAACTGTGAATTATGTTGTGTGTGCGTGCGTTTGTGCGCGCGCGCGCGCGCATGTGTGTGTGTGTTTAAACAAGCAAACCAAATTATCAGCTTTAACTCAACCATTTGGCATCTGTCTGTCTGGAGAATGTCTCATGGTGACTTTTAAATACATTCACCGATTTTCATAAAACTTGACATGCGTGTCCACACTTTTACCCCACAGACCTATATTGTTTTTGAGATGAATCCTCCAAAAAGTATCCTCCAAGAAGCAAAAATAGAGGGGTCATAATTTGAAAAACTCACAAAAATCCATGTATTCACAAATTCAAGAGAATTTTAGTGAAATTAGAATATACTGTTCAGTTTTTAAAACGAAATCTTACCTTCACTGCTTCAAGATAATAAACGACCCAACTTGCCAGTGCAATGCAGGAGAACAAACAGTGGATCACATCATATATGAGTTAAAAAATCAGAGACAAAATTTAATCAATATTGTAAAAAAATCCTGAACTTGGGCACCTACAAAAGAAGATATTATAAAGAAACATCTGAAAGAATTCAAAACATTTATTTGTGCAATTGAAATCTAATAAGTTATTTTATTGTAAATAATCAAATACATTATTCACACAAAAGCATTGTGAAACATGTTGTGTAAGACGTATTTGTAAGTACTTGATGTAAGTGTATAAAAACATTGTTGTTCAAATAAGGTAAATCTTAGCATGTAGTATTACACAATTATAATGGCACATGCTGTAAAATAAAATTATATAAAAAAAACTGTTCAGGTTTGTAATTTTCAAACTTTTGTACATTAGGGCCCAAAAATGGATGAATATTTTGAAAGAATTGTAAAAATCCATGTTGGTATTAAACTAAAGGGAATTTTAACCCAATTCTGAATGTAGTGCTCACTTAGATTTTTTTTATTTTAGGGGCACCACCACTCAAAAATGGAAGTAAACAGTTTTTAAAAAATTGTAAATGTCTATACTCATCACATTATGAAGAATTTTATTCACGGTATGAACATGGTACTTTAATAATTTGAAAAAATTAGTATCTGTCGTGCAAATTTTTTGACTGCCTTCAAAAAGTTTCCAATGCATGTTTCCAAAAATACATATTGTTATCAGTTATTTGTGAAGGTGACTGCAGTCCCTTATAGCACAAGAAGATTTTTGTATTTCATATAAAATAATTAACTTTTAATTCTTTGCATATTGTTTGTAACCTCTTTATTTGCGTATGTACACCAAAAACAAAAACAAAAAACAAAATATGGGAAACAACATGCGGTTATCTCCTGATGTTTCTCAGTTAACGCTAAGAAAGTAATACGCTAACACAGTAATACGCTAAGTGTATGTATGAAAAACATAATTCACAGTTTTAAAACATAAACTTTATTAATTTGATTTATCTAATAGTAAATGCATTTTGTTGAAAGCATCATTGAGTGAGTTCTGTAATTTAAGAAACTTACCAGTTTATTTATGATTCTAGCGGAACTCAGAAGAATCCTAATCAAAACCAGACTTCAACTCCTCTCCTTGGCCAAAAGGCTGCTAGTTTTTTTGAACCAGATATTTCACGTATCAGTGGTCTTCAGCCATCTACAAGCTTAGGTAATCTACATGTAATCATAATTCAACCTCAATACCTTCCTAGAATTATGGTAGTTTTTTTTAATTGGTCACTGCAAAAGTATCACATGATGTAGGAAAATGGTGCTTATTATCATGTAAAAAATTGATATTTTTTGTTTTCTCTTTTAGATATTGCTGGGATATTTGTTTAGTTGAATACTTTTAGTTGATATCTTTGTATTTACTTTATATTTTACACAACATTGTTAGGAAACAAATAATGGCTTAAATGAGAAATTTGCATATATAAATATTCTTTGTCATCATCGTCATCACCACTCCAAGGACTAGGTCTTGGACCTGTTCCGGAACCCATCTCCTCCTCAGTCTACCGACATCTCTCTTCCCAGTAGGATGAGAACCCAAGGCAGCCACAGATAGACGGGTATCAGACATACAATTCAAGTGTTCACACCATCTCCTTCTGTGGTCTTCAATTCTTTAGTGCAATGATACAATCTTTAAATCATGTCTAATACCCTAGTTCCTTCTCCGATCCAAGATAGAACAACCTTGTGTCCCTCTTAGAAATTTCATTTTGGCTGCCTGAATCCTCTGCACGTCCCTTTTACCAAGAGTCCATGTCTCACTAGGATAAAGGAATGTGGGGCCAGCCACAGTTTTATAAAATTTCATTGAGGTATCCTTCCGTGTTTTATTTTTCATATACCTATGAATCGTTCCACATATGCATTTAAATTTAGTTAGCTTACTGTCCCAACCAATATTGGTTTCATATGAGATATTACAACCCAGGTAATTAAAATGATTAATCTGATTCAAAATCTGATTGTTCACGACTATCTTAGTTCTTATAGGATACCTGCTCTGAAATGCCATCATTTTAGATTTTGTAGCAAAATATTCTTTGTAGTATTATAATTGAGGTTTGGATTTTAAATTGGAGTGTGTAAGCTTGTCATTCCAGAGAGAACAGCTGATTGCCTTTCTGGTATATCTGTTAGAGCTCGTGTCTATGCACGTGTGGTTTTGTTTTATTTTGAGATTATTTATTTTGTTGTAATTTTGCTTCCTGCTTCATGTATACTCTCTTTGTTTTTTCATGTATCAGAGTCTGCAATTGTAGAGCCATATGCTTGTTCTGGATGAGATGCCATTGACAGCCCCCATTTTGAATCAGACACAACCCGTGTGTCTATTGGTCTGTAATAACGAAACAAGTCTTCCTCAGTGAAGAGTAATCCATATGGCAGTAGGTTCAAAATTTTATAATATGCTGTGTCTATATACACTGGAGTGTGTGTGTTATACAGACAGAATATAACTCACCATAATAAATCTTATGTATTGTCCCTGACTATCAGATATATGGATAATGTAATGTGGTTATTTGAAACTGAAGTTAACCAAGTAGTTGACACACTGATGAAACTTTTCATCTAGTTAATAGATTGTTTTCATGTACTTGCTGTATTTTTTATCACAGCATAGTTTGTAAAGGTAATAGAAGAGATTGGACAAATTTGAGTTATATGGAATAATTTAAAAAAAACTTGACAAATTGTCTTTTAGCCAAGCGGTATAATGTGTGAATTGTAGGATGAGGGAATTGAATTAACAAAAATATTTGTAACACTTGTTTTATTATTAAAAAAAACGATTTTTGCTACCCATGAGTTATACTGTAGAGTTAATGTTATACTAAGAACTTTATATATATATTGTTATCAGACCGGGTACGTCTCTCTGTCTATCCTCTCTTTGATTATTTTAATACATTTCAATTTCTTATATATCTGGGGTTGCTGGATATAGTAATATCGTTAATTATGATTATCTTATTTACCTATTTAATATACAAGTGTTAGTGTGAATGTAACTTAATTATGTAGCGTGTTATTCTAAAATTCCGCTCAGCCCTATTCTGCCTTGCAGAGAGTTATTGAAATTTCGTATTTAACTCTCTTCTCTTTGGTGTCGGAGAATTCCGCAACAAGCGCTGCAGTTCCGGAACAAACGAAATTTATAGGTTAACCCACCGTGTACGGTGACTAGCTATTATACACTTAGTCTGTTAATTCTGATTCCCAATTTCTAACTAATACCCAAATAATAAGATCATGAAATTATACAAGGTTTCTTTATTAATTCAACTTGTTAATATTCAATAAGATTGGTTTTACTTGATATATAAAAAAGGCTATATGTTGCGTTAATCGATTATTGTTCGGTTCAATATTTTATTTTAAATTCAGTTATATCTTTTGTTTTTTATAATTAATTTAGTTCAGGGGTGAAGGTTCTTGTAACTGCGGGGAAGATTAAAAATACTTAGATAAGAATGCAAGATATTACAAATTTAAAGTGTTGTGGTGTTTAATATTATTTATACAATTGTAAATTACCAGACGTAGAACGAAGCGGCTCTGGAAGGCGGTTGGTTTTTAACCTCGTGAATTGATGCCTCGTGTCGATCAGAAAGGAGATGGTTTTCTTTATTCTTTTCTTCAAGTGGCAATAAAGTGGAATCTTGGTCCTGGTTAAATTCGAAATACAGCTCCCTTGGTTTATTTACGGCCAAACTTGTGATTGTGTTCTTCGGCAAACTCTGGATCCAAATACGTTTTTTCTATCGTATGAAGTAAATGGTGATGTCCAATGTAGTTGAATGGTTATGATTTTCAGTTTGGTGTGTAGTATTAGTTCTTTACACAGTTAGTTCTTTATATTTTATTAATATTTCATTAAATTGTCATTATTTCTTGATCTGATTTTGGGCAATCCAAGTCATTCCTTTTGGAATTCAATTACTTATTATCATTAGCTGATACACTTATACAACTTGGTTAAATGTTGCTGGCCTAATTAAGACAAATAATTATTCATATATGGTGATTTGTAACTGTAGTTAAATAATTTAGAATATGTTATTTATATTAATCATTTCTCTGGGTTTTAATCTCATCACGTTCAGATCATCAATTGCAATAATACAAATCAACAAATTATATTAATTTTTGTTGTCCCTAGCAACAAATTTATTTTTATTCTTTTTCAATGTTTTTTATATAGTGATAATTTCATATATTATTCTTCCATTCCTTATTAAACTTCCATTATATCGGAATATAACTTTATTTATAGCTTGTTTACTAATTTCTACATATATTCTGCTGATTTTTCAATCTTAGTCTGTTTCTTTTCATAATTATTATTTTTCCGATATCAAACGTTATCAATCGATATCATTGCACAATGGCATTATCATAATTTGTTTATATTGAGTTGGTTTATTATATATTATTAATTATCAAATGTTTTTTCTAACTCCTTGAACTATATTCATTAATTATTATTAACTTCTTTACCTAACCTTTATATTTTGAGTTGTTATATAGTGTTATTGGCTGTTAGGCCTTTTATTATATATGGACCTACCTTTGATTATAACTGGTTAACAACTATAGCCTTTTTACATAAGTTTACAAACATAATCAAACCTTAACTATGTACATTTACACAAATAATTATTCTTTTTATAACTAACAACAACTTTATCTTGATCTATGGATCACCTATAAGAAAATTGAGATCAGTTAATACTAATTAACTGCTTTCCTCCACCTTTCTACAACAGTAAACAAATAATACATATTGCTTCATTACTTGCTATTACATCAACAAGTAAGTTTCATAAGCTAACACAAACTTTAACATAACATTCATGGTAACAACATAACATCATTCAATTCAGAATCATTACTTTCGATTAACTAGTAATGTATATTATTGACTCATTTTTATCTAATTTCACTGTCATTTACTTTAACATTTTCGATATTGGTTTCTTTTTTACAATTCTTATCAGTATATTTGATTTATTTACTTTTCACTGAACATTGATTTCTTACTATTGTCTATTTTACAGGTTTATTTTTTATTGTTATCACTACCTTGCATCCTTATTCATTTTTACACAATTATAAATGTATTTATTTGACCTTTGTATTAGTATGGGAGTTAAATATTTATTTACTTATTATATTTCTAATATTTCTATTTATGTAACGTTGAGGACCGCATTTCTGTAGCGTTACATATGCTCCCCCTCCTAACGAAGTTTAATTTACCTGAATGTAATTTAGGTCAAGTAAACTCGTATTTTTCACATGCCTTTTCTTCATATCAACATTAATGGTTAACGATAGGATTCTCAGTGTAACTTTGTTAGACTAGTATTCATAATTCTTTACTTAATGACATTTCATTATTCCTACTAACATTCTTGGTCATATATAATTTTCTTTAAACAGTATTTGTCGATAGTTGGTTCCAGTATTCAATGATACTTTAGGTTCACTTCTCTTCTACTTCTAGTTACTGCAATCACTGTATTTCTCCATTATTCTTCTGTCAGCTATTTTCCTTCTGTTTTCTTCGTCATTCTTTTCTGGAATTTGATGTCATTCTTGCAACGATTCTAATATTCCTTAAATATTTAATTTCCCTAACAATCCCTAATATGTGCGTTGGTACAGTTCAGAGAGGCACTGTTTGGCTTCATACTCTGCTGTCCACACTACACTTCAATATAGTACTGCTGGAATTCATCTACAGTCAGCTATAAAAATATAATAATCTCATAATAATCTTCTTAATTAATTAATAATAAACATTTGGGAATTCTTTACATTGTTGCTTTTATATTTAATTATTCCTATCTTTTATACTTCGTGATTCCATTTTATTTTCCTTAAACATTTTCTGATAATAATTCTGACAGTCATTATTTGTAACTAGTTTTGCTCTTCTTTCTTGTTGTGACCATAACTCTAAGTATCATTTCTTCATTTGTTCTTATAATTCCAAGACTTTCTAACTTGTAATTGTTTTGATTATTACTATTACTGAGTTTCAGTGTAGTTACAGTCATTAACTCAACCATTATTTTTCTTATCTTATTTCATTACTCCAGTTACATCACAATGAATTATGTTGATAAACACTTTTTTTTCTTGTTCCTTTTACTATTATACTGGTCATAATCAATCGTTTATTGTGGTTGTTCATTTCACTTGGCAATGCGGTAGGTATTTTAGGTCATATTATTTTTCTTTTACTATTTTACATAGGTACTTTTGATATAAAAAATTTTTATTTTGGGGTTTCATTATTCCTTATTTATAATATGTCTTCGTAGACATGTATTAATATTTCTGGTTTTCGTCTGTAATCTTGGGGGTTGTTATTAACTCTTCTTAATACCTTCTTCATAACTATATAGTACGTCGGACTTACTTCCTTTTGAATGCTGTGTTCTCTATTTATAATAATATTGTTCAAAAAATACTTTTTAATTCCAAGTGTTTTCTTTTCAAAATTGGTAATAAGTTGTTCTTATTTTAATTTTGGATTTATTGGATTTTCTTCATAATATTTTTTATGGACTCCTGATTGTATGTTCCCTTAATCTTTTTCGTGATAG
Organism: Magicicada septendecula; assembly: GCA_034769895.1. Taxonomy (NCBI): domain Eukaryota; kingdom Metazoa; phylum Arthropoda; class Insecta; order Hemiptera; family Cicadidae; genus Magicicada; species Magicicada septendecula. The sequence continues at coordinate 67,302,887 of CM068368.1, read as the reverse complement.
GGTTCATTATTTCATAGGTATTATTATTATTATTATTATTATTTTTAGTTATCACAAAGGGTCCAGTATATAATAATAATAATTTTTTCGTTATTCCTTCTAGTGTGCTTCTAGTGGGTAACTCCCTGTTTCTTATTAATATTTTCTCGCCAATTTGGTACTTTATTGGTTTTGGATTATTCCTTTCATATTTCTTTTTCTTTGTTTCTGCCTTTTCCATTATCCGGTTATAAAATTTAACGTTTTCAAATTGATATTCTGGGTTTGTTGGAAAATTTATGATATCCTGGATTTCCCTAGGTGGAAGCCTTTCAAACATAACAGTATAGGGGGTATTTTCAATGGATTGATGGTAAGTTATATTGAGAAACTCTTCAGTAAGTGACAAGTATTCGTACCACCTCCTCTGTTGGTCATGACAGTAAGTGCGGAGTATTCTGCCAACTTCCCTCAATACACGTTCTGCAGGATTGCTGCTGGGGTGGTATACTGAAGTCTTATATGTTCTAATGTTGTGTTTTAGAAGATTATTTCTCCATTTGCTTCCCTTGAATTGCGTACCATGATCGGTGATAATGGATGACGGTTTACCAATCTCTATTATGTAATGTCCAATGACTATTTCCAGAATTTTCTTGGTCGTGGCTCTGCTAATAGCGTAAAGTTTAGTATATTTAGAAAAATGATCAAAAATAATAATTATGAATTTATATCTATGGTTCCCTCCACTGCGTGGGAACAGTCCACATATATCCAGGAATACTTTCTCCAGCTTATGTTTGGATGTAATAGGGATCATTACTCCCTCCTTCTTCTCATTGTTATGTTTCACCATCTGGCAGAGGTGACCAGCTTGGATTGATTTTTGCACCTTTCTGTTTATATTTTTTATGTACACTTGTTCTTCCAGGGCTTTGACGATTTTTATGGCTCCCATGTGTCCATATCTTTCATGGTAATCCAAGATTAATTTGTTTTCCACAGCTGTGGGAATTACTAATTTCCAGTTTATCTGATTAGGAGTAACTTTAATAAATAATCTATCATCATGTATACAGTAATATTTTGTAATAATTTCATCAGCATTTTGCACCTTCTGTCGTATGTTTACTAATTTGGGATCCGATTTTTGATGTTGATTAATTTCGTTTGTTATTATTTCTAAATCTTTCCTACTCTTAATGATATTGTACACTTTTGCAATTTGTTCCTTTTCTCCCTCGAACGATTGGTCTTGTATGTTTATTCGGGACAGGATATCGGCTGCTATGTTCTTTCTTCCAGGTATATATTCCCAATCGATGCGATATTCTTGCAATGCAAGGACCCATCTAGTTAGCTGACCATGACTAAGCTTACATCGTTTTAGGAATGAAATTGATTTGTGGTCACTCCTTACGGTCACTGGGTATACAAGTATATAAGTTCTGAATGTATTGCATGCATAAACTACACTTAGCAACTCCTTTTCGGTAACATTATAGTTGCGTTCGCAGTTGTTTAGCACTCTGCTGGCGAAACTAATTACCATGTGATGTCCTTCTTCATCTTCTTGATATAGAGTAGCTCCTAAACTAACATTGCTTGCATCACAGTTTAGATAAAAGCGTTTGTTAAAGTCAGGGTGGTACAACATAACAGTCTGTAGAAATTTTTCCTTGATTAATTGCAGAACTTTATCTTGTTCTGGTCCCCATGCCCATTTGTCCTTGGATGATAGTTGTTTTTGGAATTTAGCAGTTATTTTCGAATAATTATCTTGGAATGTGCGGTAATAGTTATAAATTCCAAGAAAGGATTGTAACTGTTTTCTATTCTTTGGAGTAGGGAACTGTTGAATTGCTTCTACTTTTTCTGTTGAAGGTGTGATACCCTCCTCAGACAAATTAAAACCTAGGAACTTTTCTTGGTTAGCGATAAATTTAGATTTGTTTAACTTGAGTGTTATATTATTTTCGGACAACTTTCTCAGTACTTGTTCCACCCTCTCGCAATGTTCATCCCAATGTGAAGAAGTTATAAGTAAGTCATCTACGTAGACTGTAGTGAATTGCAGTGTTTCTTGTCCCAATATCTGGTCCATGCATTTTACAAATATAGCAACAGAATTAATTAATCCGAAAGGTAGCCTTTTAAATTGATAGTTCCTTCCGTCAAAAAGGAACGCCATATATTTTCTACTATTTGGGTGCAACTCAACCTGCCAGTATCCGCATACCGTATCCCAAGTACTAATGTATTTGATGCCGTGGAACTTTTTTAAGATTTCCGCGATTTCGCCTGGGGAAGTCCTATCGTTGATGATCATTTTATTTATTTCCCTAGCGTCCAGGCAAATTCTCACCTTTCCGTTCTTTTTCGGGATTGCCACTATGGGACTGGTATAGGGTGATTGACTGTATTCTATTATGTCATCCTTAATCATACGATTAATTTCTTCCCGAACTTCGTTTTTTATTGAATATGCTATTGGGTAGGATTTTCTACAAAAGTCCACTGGTTCTTTAAAATTTATCACACACTGATAGCCTTTTACTTTACCTGGAGCATTGGAGAATATGTGTTTGTATCTATTATATATTTTAATTAAATTTTCGGCCTGTACCTTACTTACTTGTTGACAAGTTTTTTCTCTTTGGAATTCTCGTATCTCTTCCAACTTACTCTGCCATAATTCGGGATCGTCGTCCTCATATTGAATGACTTCTTGTATTTTATTATTCTTACAAAAATAACTTTTTATGACCTGACATTTGTTGCTAACTGGAACGGTTCTATTAGCATCTACCAATTCGGCTGTCCATAATCCTTCTTCGGATGTTAATGATATTATTCCTTTATGTAAGTCAATTACTGCTGAATGCTGTCGCAATATATTGCATCCAATCAATACATTGAACGGTAATCCCGTTGCGACCAAGAATCCTATTGGTATGGTTATATTATTATTGGTAAGATCGAGCGATACTTGTTTTTTAACTGTTTTATTTTGCCGTCCAGTGGCTCCAATAATTATCACATTATTAACAGGTAAGGTAGGTATAGGCAACTGGCTTTCTCGCTGTATTTTTTCCAGTTCAGTACTATCTATCAACGAGATGTTGGATCCAGTATCTATCATTATTGTGGATTGTATTCCATTTAATTTAGCTGTTACATATATAATTTCATTATTACTATTACTGTGTACATGACTATTATCCTCTTCCAATAAATCTTCTCTAATATTTTTTAAATAGTGGTTAGTGATTATAGTTATGGTATTATTATTTGTAGGTTTATTTACAAGTCGTTGTTCCCCAAGATTACGGTTCAGTGAAGGGTATTCTTCATTTTTCACTGCCTCTATTAGTTTAAATGAGGGCTTCCCCCATCTTCTCTATTTTCCTGTGAGTTCTGAGGTTGATTTTGTAAAGGTTCGGGTCGGTCCTCTGTATTGTGTTCCGCTGTCCTATAATTTCTTTCATGTTGATAGTTGTCTTCACGCCGGGATTGATTATAATAATTGTTATATTGGTGATTCCTTGGGTAATACCGTCGCTGATTGTTTTGAGGTCTGGAATAAATATAATTAACATTGTGTCTATAATTATTGGGTCGTTTGTCCCCATCTCCTCTATTATTACGACTGTCGCGGTAATTATAATGATTATTGCCACGATAATTATGATTCTTGGTATTATTATTCTAGTGATCGTTCTGTGTTCTATTTGCGTTAACGTTCTGAGTTGGTCGATTGTGATCATTATTATGGGAATTCGTTTGTTGATCGTTACTATTATACTTATGGTATTTATAATTTAATATTCTGTTTCTTTGATACTGAGTTTCGTGCTCATAATTCTCAAGGAATTTGGCCATGGCTGAAATCGTTTTAATTTGGCTACACATACGTGTGTTCTTTATTCCTTCCTCATAATGGTAGGATAGCTGTATCACCAAACATTCTTCGGGAATTCTGGGCTCTAAATTCCCTGCCATGCATACTTTTCCGAGAAAGTATGATGTAGGAGACTGTCCTATGTTCGTTTGGTATCGACCGTTGCTCAAATTATTTCTAACCATGTTCTGGGTCGACTCCGACCAATATTTTTCTTTAAATTGCTTTTTGAATTCGGTCATGTCCGGTATATCCGGACGCACCGCCGTCCACCAATTATCATATGTATCCTTAAATGTCTCATCAATCATACCGCGTATCATACTCCAACGGTTCTCTCTATTTCGTGTGATCAACTCTTCCAACCTCTTTAAAAATTCCATCGGATTACGCTTGTAATTTCGGAAATTAATCGACTCCCGGTTATCGTGGTTAGTTGTATGATTATGTTGACATGTCCTATCCCGCCATGAATATACTTCTTGTAACTGTAGTTCGCGTCTACTAATTTCCTCTATTTTGTTTTTACTTGTATTAATTTGACCTTCCATATTGTTTAAATTGCCATATACTCTTTCGAGTCGCTCACCCATATCTGTTTGTATTTGCGTAATCCCTTCCTTATTCTCCTCCCGTATCTGATGTACTTCTTGTTTAATTTTCTCGTATTTTCCGACAGTTTCCTGTTGGATTTCTTCGACCATTGTTTTACTCTCAATTTGTATGTCATTAATTTTATTTTGTAATTCCTCACGAACCTGTATTACTGTTTCGTTAGTTTTTTCTAACCTTTCATTTGTTTCGGCTATTTCTAATTTCCTTTCCTCATTATTTTGGTCTACTTTTTGGTTAATTGTCACATAGATATTTTCCATTCTTTCGTTAATCTGCCTTACATTTTCTTCATTTATTTGTCGGATATCTTCCTTCATTTGTCTTAAACCCTCCTCATTCCTGTCCAATCTTTCGTTAATTTGTTTTGATGTTTTTTTAATTTCCTCATTTGTTTTCCTTGAATTTTCCTTAATTTCCTCTTTCATCTGTCTTATTAAAGTTTCATTGTTTTGTCGGCTTTGTTCTGCCATAAATTTCATTATTTCTTGCCAATCTGGTTCTCTTCTGGCTTCCGCTTTATCTGATTGGTCCCCTTGGGCATCTTCTTCAACTACTCCCTTTTCCTTATCCGTAATTATTTCAGTTTCCGTTATTTCGTCTGTCTGTTGTTCCATTTCACTATCTGTTATTATTTCTATTTCCTGTCCTTGTTCATCTTCTTCCTTCTCTGTGTCTTCTGCCCTCATCTTTGATCTACCTCTGGTATTGGGCATTTTTATTCTCCCACAGTTGCCTGCTCTGGTTAAGTAATATTAATATAATTATAGTTACTTAACTTAAGCCCTACACTAGTTGAGCGCCAATTTGTTATCAGACCGGGTACGTCTCTCTGTCTATCCTCTCTTTGATTATTTTAATATATTTCAATTTCTTATATATCTGGGGTTGCTGGATATAGTAATATCGTTAATTATGATTATCTTATTTACCTATTTAATATACAAGTGTTAGTGTGAATGTAACTTAATTATGTAGCGTGTTATTCTAAAATTCCGCTCAGCCCTATTCTGCCTTGCAGAGAATTATTGAAATTTCGTATTTAACTCTCTTCTCTTTGGTGTCGGAGAATTCCGCAACAAGCGCTGCAGTTCCGGAACAAACAAAATTTATAGGTTAACCCACCGTGTACGGTGACTAGCTATTATACACTTAGTCTGTTAATTCTGATTCCCAATTCCTTAACTAATACCCAAATAATAAGATCATGAAATTATACAAGGTTTCTTTATTAATTCAACTTGTTAACATTCAATAAGATTGGTTTTACTTGATATATAAGAAAGGCTATATGTTGCGTTAATCGATTATTGTTCGGTTCAATATTTTATTTTAAATTCAGTTATATATTTTGTTTTTTATAATTAATTTAGTTCAGGGGGTGAAGGTTCTTGTAACTGCGGGGAAGATTAAAAATACTTAGATAAGAATGCAAGATATTACAAATTTAAAGTGTTGTGGTGTTTAATATTATTTATACAATTGTAAATTACCAGACGTAGAACGAAGCGGCTCTGGAAGGCGGTTGGTTTTTAACCTCGTGAATTGATGCCTCGTGTCGATCAGAAAGGAGATGGTTTTCTTTATTCTTTTCTTCAAGTGGCAATAAAGTGGAATCTTGGTCCTGGTTAAATTCGAAATACAGCTCCCTTGGTTTATTTACGGCCAAACTTGTGATTGTGTTCTTTGGCAAACTCTGGATCCAAATACGTTTTTTCTATCGTATGAAGTAAATGGTGATGTCCAATGTAGTTGAATGGTTATGATTTTCAGTTTGGTGTGTAGTAATAGTTCTTTACACAGTTAGTTCTTTATATTTTATTAATATTTCATTAAATTGTCATTATTTCTTGATCTGATTTTGGACAATCCAAGTCATTCCTTTTAGAATTCAATTACTTATTATCGTTAGCTGATACACTTATACAACTTGGTTAAATGTTGCTGGCCTAATTAAGACAAATAATTATTCATATATGGTGATTTGTAACTGTAGTTAAATAATTTAGAATATGTTATTTATATTAATCATTTCTCTGGGTTTTAATCTCATCACGTTCAGATCATCAATTGCAATAATACAAATCAACAAATTATATTAATTTTTGTTGTCCCTAGCAACAAATTTATTTTTATTCTTTTTCAATGTTTTTTATATAGTGATAATTTCATATATTATTCTTCCATTCCTTATTAAACTTCCATTATATCGGAATATAACTTTATTTATAGCTTGTTTACTAATTTCTACATATATTCTGCTGGTTTTTCAATCTTAGTCTGTTTCTTTTCATAATTATTATTTTTCCGATATCAAACGTTATCAATCGATATCATTGCACAATGGCATTATCATAATTTGTTTATATTGAGTTGGTTTATTATATATTATTAATTATCAAATGTTTTTTCTAACTCCTTGAACTATATTCATTAATTATTATTAACTTCTTTACCTAACCTTTATATTTTGAGTTGTTATATAGCGTTATTGGCAGTTGTAACGTGTCAAAATTGGGTCATTTTATTTCTTACAGTTATGGGGTATTTGCATTTTTATTTATGTCATTTTTTGCGGGATTTTATAAAGAATTATTGTGAAAGTTTTATTTGACGACAAACGTCCATTCCATTGTAACAGAACACGTGGTAAGAAACAGTGTTGAAACAAAGGCAAGGCGCAATTTCTGTGCTGTAACTCGACAAGGAATTCGCACCACCCTAATTTTCTCAGAACTCGGTATATGTGTGACGATGCACGCACTTAACATCTCAAGCAGGGGCGCTGTAGTGACGCCGTGAAACTCCAACGGCGCTGTAAAAAATGGCGCATGAACGAACAGTTTGTGATATCAGCAAGACGAACTACAGGAAATAAGGTCTAAGTCCGGCCCCTTTTGTGACGTTAGCCAGTGCCTCGCTGAAATCGTCTACTGTCATCACTCCGACAACTACATGCATAGCATAGGACGAAACTGTGACGAACAAATACCAGGCATTGGTTTCCTCAACAAACGACGAAATCGAGGTAGCGGTGAACGCCTTACCGTTCTGGGCAGTCCGATTCCACATCTTACCTGGCCAGGTATAATCCCAAGTGGGCTCATTTTAAAATTTCCTAATTTGCAGTAAAAGTGGAACTATTCGTGAAAATAATGTAACCGTGGAGTGTTTATTCAATTGAAGAACATCAATATCGGTTTCGGACGCCAAGCAGTTTAAAAAACGAGAAGTCATAATGAGCGTGAGTGAACCACGTTGCCGACGGGGGGAATATTCCAAAATGTTAAGGGTTTTATAATTTTTCGGGGTCTGTGTGTATGCGTGAGTGAGCAAGGCTGGGCTGTTTGTGTTTGTGTATTTATGAGTGATGCTTAAGGTAAGCCATAGTACGTAAGTCAATAATATAAAAGTACCTATTACAAGTAAGGTGTGATAGTTGCACAACCTTTAAAACATGTAAAAAACCTATTTTGGAGAAAACTTATACATTCAACACTTTGGATTAATAAACAAAAATTAATTTCTCTTCCAAGAAAAAAAATTGAGAGTTAAATTCTTTCAAAAACCTTATTTCGTTTTATGTATTGTCAAGTTCGTCGAACGAATTGGGTTCGTCCCCACTATGCGATCCGGCCAGATCGAAGATTAAAGGTAAGTGGGAGTTTCAATATGACTAATAAAAAATACCAATAAATAAATAAAGGTTACAATTGGTGCTGCGTGACCAGGATGTAATATAACAAAAAAGGTTGTATTGCACCGACCTACATTTGACAGTACATTGAACGAAGTACGGTTGCGAAAGCAAAATTGTATTGATGTAAACTTACATAATTATGATAGAAGGTTGATTTTGTATATGTTAAAATATCAGTTTTGAAAAGAGAGTAATAATTGGCAGTTGTTACGTAAGAAAAAATAGATCAAGTAAAAATGTCTGAGAATACAGAAAAAAGTAATGTAATAGATTCAGTTATGAGTGAAAGTGACCTTGAGTCGCAATCGCTGGATGAAAGTGGTATGCTGACGGGGGGGCCGAGCGCTGTTACAGAAACAGCTGTCGGCAGTAATGTAATCGTTCACTCCACTCCGATTGCGGCTCAAACACAACTAAGCGAAACAGATGTTGACTCTGGGATTCAGTTGACCCCAGTTTCAGCCAATAAAAATAAACAAGCAGAGGAAATAGATATAATGAGTTTCTTACGAAAAATGGACAACAAATTTGACATGCAGAATAATGAATTAAATAAGCGTCTTGATAGAAATAACGAGAAATTTGAGATTTTAAGTAACGAATTCAAAGAACAGAAAATAAAATGCGAACAGCAGAATATTAAAAATGATATTATTTTTAATGAAATTAAAGACCAGAATACTCAGTTTCAACAGAGTATTAGCATAAAATTTGATGAGGTGATAAATAATATACAAAACAAGAATGAACGTCTAGAAAGTACCAATAAAATAAGAAAGAATTTGAATAAAGTAGAACCGAGTACGAGTAATACAAATGAAAATTGTAATGGCAATGTTGTATTAGATAAAGAATTAATAAATAATAATGAGGTTGTTGAAAATAATGAGAATAATAATGTAATTGAAAATGTAATATCTGAGAGTACTGATGAGTTTGTAGAATGTGATTATGAGATGTTAATGTGTGTTAATGAGTTAGAGAGAGAGCGGAAAAATAGTATAGTGGTAGAGTGTGGGCAGAGGGTAAATTTTCCCTTTATTTTTTCTGAACCAGAGTGTTCACAAATGTTGTTTTTGAAGGGCAAGAGACCCGTATTGGTAGATGAATTGAAGTATTCATTTTTTTTGTGTAATTTTGTACCCTCTGTCTGTAATAATTTTGAGAGTGTGATTTGGTGTTATGAAGAGAGAGATGTAAGTAGAGAATTGTATGTTAATAAAGAAACAGAATTGTATGATTTGAATAGAAAGTATGATGAATGGAAAGAAAGTTTAAAAGTATATTTGAATAATAATGACTGTAATGATTTGACAAAAGTAATTAACCCGATAATGAATGAATTTACTGACGGAGACGTAACAAAAATACCTACCGTTGACTGGTTTAATGAGTGTTTTGGTAAGATGAATGAAGTTAGTTTGTGTTTAAACTTTGTACTGTTTTGTCAGTTGTAAGCAGCCTACTAACATTGCACGGCACGCGCGGATGACGTCACGCTTTTATCAAACCTTGCAATCGGCCAGCCTAGCCGACTGCAAGCCTGTATTAGTTTAGTTTATAACACGACTCCGAGCGCAACTCTCGTTAAACACTTCTCTTACAGCCGCGGCTTTTGGCTATTATACAGCATGCATTTGTAACATTTCACTTTAATCGTCTACCTGCGTCCATCTGCAATGGACCACGATTTCATTCAAAATTAATCTCGGGCATTTTCGCCTCAAATGCTTCCGCACGTGCCGATCGTAACTAACAAACCAAATTATTCAATAAACGCATGTTCAATATCTCAAATACAGTCCACTTCTTTCTAACAAACAATCCAGCTTTCCTTATTAGCGTCTTTGGAATAACTCGCGATTCTTCAAGAGCTTCCAAACCGCAACATTTTTGGTCCCACCGGACCGGATTTCACATTTCAGGCCAAAAACGACATCATTTTTGGTCCAATCAGGCAGGATTTCACATTTTCAGGCCAAAACAAACTACATCATTTTTGGTCCCAACGGCACAGATTTCTCATACCTGAGTACACAGGCGACAACATTTATTTATATACATCATTTCTGGAAAAACCAATCTGAAGTTAATCACGACAGACGGGCATCATTTTCGTCCTGAGCGACACCATTATCGTGAAGCACGTAGCAGTCATCTCGACAAGATTCAGCCAAGCAGTAGACCAGAGACGACGGGACGAAACAGGACAACATTTTCGAGATTCCACAGCTTTAAATGATGGAGGGTACAACATGAGGCAACGGCTAACCGGCAGAGACAGGAGGTGTAGCAGCTCCAAACGGGATCGAAGCCAGCTTCATCACGAATGGATCGACGGCCACGTGACTATAAACTTTACCTATATTTGATTTATTTTTAATAATATTTTACCCAGTGTGTATTTTGACATATTTATATAAACAATTAACTTATTACACAATATAAATTAATAGATGGTTGGCAGCTCATTATCAGTCAGAACTTTAAAGATAAAGCTATACTTTGTAATCATTTAGATTTATAATTTCAATAATTTAACTGCCAACGAGTTTGATCAGTTAGAGAGAGTAAGTTTATGTTCAAACCAACGATCGCTAGCCACCAAACGTATTTAAACTCATTCAAAATTAAGTTTGTGGTTCACATGCTCGATGCTCAATTGTTTCTAAATATCTTTCCATTTTTTATCTCAAACTGTAATAATGGCCGATGTAAGGGCTCTGATAAAAAAACGAGGTACAATTAAGGCCTCAATATCCCGAATAAATACCTTCGCGGATAATTTTGATTTGTTAAACAGCGATCCTCATGCGCTCAAAATAAAACTGCGTCATTTGATGGAATTATCCACCAAATATGACGAGATACAGTCACAAATCGAGGCTGAGGAAGCAGACGTTGCGTCAACAAGTGATAGAGTGCAAACGGAGGACGATCTCTGTGCTATAGAATGTAAATTGCAACACTTGTTGGAGCAATCTGAGCACTTGAACCAAAAACCACTAATTAATACTGATGGTAAACAGCCTAAAACAACCCCCATTCAATTGGAACCAATAAAATTACCACGGTTCGAGGGTAGTATTGTGGAATGGCAACATTATTACCATATTTTTATGGAACTAATTCATGTCAGAACAGACCTGACAGATATACAGAAGCTTCATTATTTACACTCGTCATTACATGGCGAGGCGCTTAACGTAATAAAATCATTACCCATAACACATGAAAATTACGCGGTGGCTATCGATCTGTTGAGGAATAGATATGATAGTAAGCTGATTGTCTCCGCTCGCCACGTGTGGAATGTCCTAGACGTACCATTAGTTCAGCATCCCAAGGTAGCATATCGCAATTTATTGATCAAATCTCTGCAAATATAAACGCTTTAAATAATCTCAAACTGCCAGTCAACACGTTTGAAATTATTGTCGTAAATTATCTAGCCAAAAAACTTGACAGTTACACTTTACGTTTGTGGAAAGAGAGTTTATCGGAGCATAAACTCCCTGATTTTAATAATTTTATAAATTTTTTAAATTCACGTAGGAAACTACTGCAAAATATCGATAACGCGACTAGCCCAACGAGCAGGTTGAACAAAAGCGATAAGTCTTCTTATCGCAAGGCAGTTAAACAGATAAGCAATCCAAAGGGCGCATTCCACTCACATATTAGAAATAATTTATGCAGGCTATGTAACGGTGAACATAGACTTAGCGATTGCCCACAGTTTATATCGCTGTCTATCCCTGATAGAAAAAATGCGTTACTAAAAAACAAACTTTGCTTAAACTGTCTCCGTTCGGGACACGAGGGTTCAAAATGTCCCTCCAAATTTTCGTGTAAAAAATGTTCTAGGCGTCACCACACCATGATTCATGTCCCCAACAGGGACGTAACTTCTGTTAACAACCAGTGCTCACTGAAATCACAGACCAATAAATCGGTATTGTTATCTACCGCCGTCTGTATGACATACAATAAGGTCGGCAAAAAATTTCCCGTTAGGATATTACTGGATTCCGGTTCTCAAGCGAACTTTTGCACAATGGATTTCGCCCGCAGGATGGGCCTCCAATTAGTTAAATCGCAATTGCCCATCACGGGTATAAACAACTCGCTTTCCCAGCCTGAATTCAGCACTAATGTAAGGCTACATTCACGCTATAAACCCTTCACGTTAAACGTACATTGTGCCGTATTACCCAGTATAACTAATAATTTGCCGGCAGAGTCATTCAATCTTACCTCTTTAAATTTACCCAAGCGCATATTCCTGGCGGATCCTCACCTACATTGCTCATCGCAAGTCGATATATTAATCGGCGCTCAATATTTTCTACAATTAATTGAACCTGTGAAATATACGCGCGGACCACACTTTCCTATAATTCAGGAAACCAAGTTAGGATTTATTTTGGCCGGTGACTTACCATTCAACGTCGACATGACTAGAACGGTTTCTTCATTTATGGTCTGTAAGGATGATAATCAGGTTTCCTCGCAACTAAAGGAATTTTGGAAGTTGGAGGAAATCTCTAGTCGCGAAACCCGATCTGAGGACTCACCGTGTGAAAGGCATTTCGTGAAAAACACTAGCCGCAATCGCGACGGGAGATTCGTGGTAGCCCTGCCCCGCAGATCTGATAAATCTTATTTGGGAGATTCTCTCCGCGGAGCAATACGAAGATTCCAATCGTTAGAATTCAAATTCAAGCAGAACCCTACCCTTTACAAGGATTATAGTGAGTTCATGAGTGACTACTTAAGACTTGGCCACATGTCGCCGCTTAATGAATACGATCTGTCGCTTGACAGGTCAGAGATCTTTTATCTGCCCCATCACGCAGTCTTCAAAGACTCTAGCTTAACCACTAAATTGCGCGTGGTATTTGACGCATCCGCTAAAACCACCAATAATTTGTCCCTTAACGACACTTTAATGGTCGGTCCTACGATCCAGCAGGATCTGTTTTCGATAATGGTTCGGTTCCGCACCCACCGATACGTACTTATTGCGGACATTGAAAAGATGTATCGCCAGATCATTGTTAATCCTAAGGATTCAAACTTGCAACGCATTGTTTGGCGTGATGCACCGCATAAGGAATTGCGACATTACGCGTTAAGGACGGTTACATATGGCACTGCTAGTGCCTCCTTCCTTGCTACGCGTTGTCTGGCTCAAATAGCATATGAAAACAAAGCCGACTACCCTACCGCTGCTAAGGCCATAACAAATGACTTTTACGTAGACGATCTCATAACGGGTTCGGATGATCCGAACAGCTTAGCTGAAATGAAAGGCGAGATCGAGAAGTTGTTGAGGAGGTATGGTTTTTCGTTACACAAATGGTTCTCTAACCACCATAAGATTATGACTCTTCGCGCCCAAGTAACCCGTGACTTCAGCAAGGGTCAAAACGTGCGTACCTTGGGCATACAGTGGAATGTTGAGGGGGATAACTTTTTGTACACCGTTAGGGGTGATGACAATCTAACCGTTCTCAACAAGAGAAGCGTGTTGTCAATCATTGCCGGGATCTATGATCCACTAGGTCTAATTCCTCCCATCACATTTTGCTGCAAGCATTTCGTGCAGCAGTTGTGGTTGGCGGGCACTGATTGGGACGAACCCTTGTCCGGGTCACTAGCCAATCAATGGTCGGAATTATACACCCAATTAGTCTCCGACACTCATTTTGAGATTACGAGGTCGGTTAAGAGTTCGAACAGTTGCCCAGTTAGTTCATTGCAGCTGCACGGATTCGCCGACGCTTCGGTTAAAGGTTACGCGTGTTGCATTTATGTGCGGGCGGTCTATTCGAACGGCGCCATATCATCAAACTTGTTGTGTGCTAAATCTAGGGTCGCTCCGCTGAAACAGATAACGCTTCCTAGACTTGAACTTTGTGCTTGTTTATTGTTGGCTCAATTAACGTCCAAGGTTTTAAATGCCGTCGATTACAATTTTGACGGATTATATCTTTATTCGGATTCGATGATAGCGTTGTACTGGATACATCAGCAATCTTCCCGCTGGAAGGTATTTGTGGCTAACCGTGTCGCAGAAATACAGCGTCTTGTTAGCAGCAGGGGAACTTGGCGTCATGTAGTATCGAATGACAACCCTGCCGACGTTTTATCGCGCGGTTGCCTCCCTCGTAGTCTGCACTGTCATGCTCAATGGTGGCATGGTCCCTCCTGGTTGGCTCGTGATGCGGCCTCATGGCCGGTCAGCGCGTTCGACATTAATACTCCCTGTACCTTTCCCGACATTGAAGAGGAGCGTCACAAGCAGGCTCAAACCTCACTAATTGTCGCGTCCTCAACACATAGTTACATTGAAAACTATTCATCTCTTACGAGGCTTATTCGCGTCTTCGCATACTGCCGTCGATTTCTTCGCAATTCTAGGCTCGCGGTGGTTGAAAGAGACACGTCCTTTTTGTCGGCTCAAGAATTGTCTGACACGCTCTGGGTTTTTGTCCGGCAATCTCAGAAGTTGCATTTCGACGTAGAGGTTAGGGAACTTGAGGCACACCGGTGCCTTCCACGCAGTAGTAAAATTCTTGCTCTCAACCCATTCCTGGATAAATCAGGCATTTTAAGAGTGGGTGGACGCTTGCAATTCTCCCCACTTAGCTACGAGACTAAACACCAAATAATTTTACACCCGCACTCTCATCTCACGAGATTAATAATTGAATACGAACACATCCGTTTGTTGCACGCTGGAGTGCAATCAACTCAAGCTTCGCTTAGGCGTAAGTATTGGATCATACACGATAAGTCCTATATCCGCTCAGTGATACATAGGTGTGTCACTTGTTTTCGTTTCCGGGCTAAAGGCGCGAATCAATTACTCGGTCAATTACCCTCTTCTAGGGTCACGCCGTCAAGGCCATTCTCACAGTCGGCCGTGGATTACGCAGGTCCGGTGTTTTTGCGCCATGGCGGGCAGCGCTCTAAGTCCACGACCAAGGCATATATCGCTCTATTTATATGCATGTGTACTAGGGCCATCCATTTAGAATTGGTGTCGGATCTTACTTCCAACGCCTTTATAGCGGCTTTAAAAAGGTTCATATCGCGCCGAGGTATTCCCGCGCAAATATTTTCGGATAATGGCACGAATTTTCGTCGTGCCAACCACACGTTGCATGATTGGTACAAATTTTTAACCTCCAAGGAAGTTGAACAATCTTCTCTGGAGTTTTGCGGTCTCCACGGCATCAAATGGTCCTTTATCCCCCCTTCAGCCCCTCATTTCGGTGGTTTGTGGGAAAGTGGTGTAAGGAGTGTTAAATTCCATTTACGTCGCGTAATTGGCAGTACGATCTTGAATTTTGAGGAATATTCTACCCTTCTTTCTCAAATTGAGGCTTGCCTTAATTCACGCCCGTTATGCGCCGTGTCCGACGATGCTAGAGACCCTGAACCCTTAACACCCGCTCATTTTTTGGTCGGTGCTCCACTGACGGCACTTCCGGAACCCGACTATACACAAGGCAATAATACTCATTTGGGCAGATGGCTTCTGCTCCAAAAATTTACGCAGACCATCTGGAAACGGTGGTCTAGGGATTATCTGCACCAGCTGCAGCAGCGCAACAAATGGCGCACCCCATTTAAAAATTTGAAGGTCGGACAACTTGTCCTCATTTTGGATGACAATTCCCCCCTTTAGAATGGAAGCGTGGGGTAATTACCAATGTTTTTCCGGGTCAAGATTCCTTAGTACGCGTCGCAGAAGTACGCACCGCGCTAGGTATCTTACGCCGACCCATCCACAAATTATGCCCCCTTCCGGTGGCAACAAGCTAGTCGTTTGCGTGCCTTACGGTGTGTGTGTGTGTGTGTGTGTGTGTGTATGCATGGGTGTGCGCGCGTCACATTACATGGAACACGCCCGAGACATTCCCCGGGGCGAGCATACAAGTCCATTGTATCATAAGCATTGTAACATGGTTAAGTGTCGCTAGCTATTACAGAAATAGTGACTGTGTCTCATATGTACTATCAATTATTATGAATGTTGTGTATCGTTAATGTGTTTGTGTGATTCAAATTCTGAGAACCACAAGTGTCAGTTATAGTGGCAATTATTCTATATATGTATTGTATTTTCTAAGGGTCAAAACATTATGAAATTCATTGGGGTTGTTATGTCAATATCATGGGGAAATTATTGTATTTTTATGGTGTTATCAATTTATTGTATGCTTGGTGATTGTTAATTGAATTTATATTATGTCCATTATGTCATTGCTCTCTGGCCAGTGCGCCAATTATTGTATCGCTTACGACATGTAAGTCTAATTATTATATTGTTCAATTTAACCGTTAATGTACAAAATCGTCCCGATTTTGGCGGGCAGTATGTTTAAACTTTGTACTGTTTTGTCAGTTGTAAGCAGCCTACTAACATTGCACGGCACGCGCGGATGACGTCACGCTTTTATCAAACCTTGCAATCGGCCAGCCTAGCCGACTGCAAGCCTGTATTAGTTTAGTTTATAACACGACTCCGAGCGCAACTCTCGTTAAACACTTCTCTTACAGCCGCGGCTTTTGGCTATTATACAGCATGCATTTATAACATTTCACTTTAATCGTCTACCTGCGTCCATCTGCAATGGACCACGATTTCATTCAAAATTAATCTCGGGCATTTTCGCCTCAAATGCTTCCGCACGTGCCGATCGTAACTAACAAACCAAATTATTCAATAAACGCATGTTCAATATCTCAAATACAGTCCACTTCTTTCTAACAAACAATCCAGCTTTCCTTATTAGCGTCTTTGGAATAACTCGCGATTCTTCAAGAGCTTCCAAACCGCAACAGTTTGTATGGTTATAACACACAAAACAGTAATTTGTGTGTTAATGAAATTGAACAATGTTACATAAAACCAAGGTTAATCTGGGACGATGGAAGCTACACTATAAAACAATAAAAGACAGTGATAAACATTTTGTTTTATGGTTCTGACATGGCAGATTTGGACAATGAAGTGCGGAAAAAACTGAACAGTTAATAACTAAAGTTTGTAAATAATTGTAGTGCATTTATTTATGTGTATTGTAGAAGGTCAGCTAAACAATGTATGTATGTAGGTAAGTGATAATAAGAATAATAATATTTTGCAATTTAAATAAATAAACGGAATTAATTTTGAAAACAGTAATTAGAGAATTGTAATTGTTTTTATGGTAATGAATTTTGTATTGTTAATAATTAAATTAATTAAAATGATCTGAGGTGTTTTAAATATTTTGATTGGTTATTGAATTATTAATTTTTTTAATGAATTTAAATTATTTTACGAGATGGAAATTTGGTGATTAAATGATAAATTGTTTGATTTAAACTAACATTTGTGTTAAATGTTTCAGAGGTGAGGTGAAAGTAATATGGTATGGTGAATATGTTTTGTGTATATCATGTTAAATGGACTGTAAGTATAGAACTTTTACAATATGAATCATGTATAATAAAAATGTTTACAGGTGTAACTAAGATTTTAATTCAATAGGGAGATTATTTAAAATAATTGTGTTCAATTAAAATGATAATTAAAAATGTTAATAATAACTGAAAAATGATATATACTAATTATTAATAATAAATTTTGAAAATTTTAAGAAAGTCCAATGGTAGAAAGTTATGAATGAGTTAAATGATTATTGATGAAAATATTATATTAGCATGTATATAAAATTTTTTAAGTAGTTAGTTATTAAGTTGCTATTGCGGGGGTGGCCTGTGCTCTCGTAGATAGTGAAATGGGTTGGGGGTAACAGAGAGTGTTACCTCCATCGGAGGCCAAAATGGCGAAAATGTGCGACACACCTTTTTTTCATGTAAACTTCATTTACACACTGATAGACGATCGTGTCGCACATATCAATGATGAATGAAACAGGCAGTGAAATGCAAGTTAGATTTCCCCGACTTTTCGGGCGATTACTGCCTTACCAGCACTAATCGTGGATTTGGCTAGCGGCCAGCTATGGTCATATCAAGTCCCTTGGCCATAGCTGACTTGAAATTGGTATATAATAGAAATTAAATGGGGGGTGAATTTTAGGGGAAATCCAGGTACTATGGAACAGCGGCTGCCACTGTTCGCGTAGGAACAGCATAGCCAAGTGGTAGACCCGTTTAAGGGCGCTTAATTATAGACCAGAACATGTTGATGTTCATAACCTTTAAAATGTAACAGCCGAAGCAAAGACACGGAGAGGTCAAACTACTCCAAAATATGCCGTCTTTGCAGAAGCGAAAGGGCGATACAGTCCTCCATAATTTGTAATAGAGTGTGTGGCTGGGAGGTGGCTCAGATGAGCCACGAATTTAAATTTTACAACATAAAAAGTTTGCTCATTCAAATTTTGATCCAATAAAAAATGCTTGTGCTCTGTTTAAATAACTAGCTGCTCAGACATTCAATATAAGCTGCTCATTCCATAATTTTAAATGTATTATTTTATTGTTGTACGTTAGATGTAGGTATTGATAAAAATATGTGTTTTCATTATGTGTGTATGTTTTAAACTAAGCCAATAATTAAACCGTCTGGCAGGCGGGTAACACAAAGTATCAGAATCAGAAAGAGGGGAAACAAGGAGATGAGAAGTAATGATAAACAAATATATATATATATATATATTTCATGTAATCTGTTCAATTTTGAGATGTGTTTTCATTGTGTTAGGGATATCAGCTGATCAGCAATAAAATGTCACTGGTATATTGGTTATACATGTTCCAGGTAATTGATGTTTAACGTAATGTTTTAATGTATTACAGATGTTTTAAAGTAATGAGAAAAGTAACTTGATAAAATGAGAAATAAAGTAACAATTTGTGAAAGCTAATACGAGATAGTGTGGGTGATGAATATCTTGTGGGACATATAGATCTGTCCAAGTTGAAGTTAGAGTTGAAGTAATAAAGATCGAAATATTGTTTTGAAGTAATGTAATGTTGTTTTGAGTTAACGTAATGTTATAAAATTTTGAGAAGTATTGATGTCGACACAGTAGTTGTGGAGAATTTATGTAGAGTTTTGAGTGATATATTGATGTTTATAATTAATGATGTTATTTTGTTGTAGTTGTAGTAAGGTAATAAGATTGAGATTTTTGGGGATGGCAATTTTGTAGTAGGGGGTAGTGTAATGTGGGAGTCCGCAACATAATGATAGTTGGGACGGGATTGGGATCGATTTAAGTGGGACGGGGCCGCCTTAGGTAGAATCCAGGGGCCAGATAAGGGAAATGAGTTTTTTTGGGGGGGAAACACGTATCCCAAGTACAAAGGGTTAGAGAGTTTTTTTTATATATCGAGAGAAGGTGGCGAATTGAGTTTAATGATAAGTTGGGTTTAGAGAGTGTTTTGATAGAGATTTTGATAGAGATGGGTGTCATGTTAGTAAAAGTTGTTAGTAGTAGAGTCAGAGGTAGAAAGATTATATATGTATACAGAGCAAGTAGTAAATTAAATTGTTATAAATAATTTAAATCACCCACGGTAATGTAGAATCCGATTGTTAAGAAAAAAGAGAGTTTCATAATAAAGATATAAAATTTTTATTTTGAAACCAGTGACAAAACTTTGATAGAATTTGATAATGTAAAAATATAAGGTGTTTATTTTAAATAATTTAAATGTCAATTTGATTATTATTTATAATATTTTGTTATTTTAAATGTTTTATTTTATTATATTTTGTGTTTCAAGTTAGATTGTTACAGATGTTAAATGTATTTTCAGAAAGTAGACATAACATATGTGGGTCAAGGTTGTGGACTTGACCTAGTTTCGATCAGCTGACAGTGAGGTCATATAAGTTAGTAGTATGGAAGTCGATGCAACTTGTGTTTTTAATCAATTTAACCGAGTTTTAATTAATGTCTACATGTAAAGGAAACCTTTTAATAAAATTAAATTTTTTTTTGAATTTTAAAATTTTTGGCAAATATTTTTTTTTGAAAACAAAAATGATTTTTCGCCTGCCAGCTAATGAATATTGTAAGTATTGATTATTTTATTGTTTGTATATTAACCATGTTTATTTTATTGATTTATTGTATTGACTTGTATTGTTAGATTCTAAGTGATTACATGTTAGGTTAAGGATATGTTTAACTATAAGAAATGTTTAAATTCACATATTTTAAATAAAAACAGGAAACAATGAAGAGAATAATTTAAAATTTAGACCAAATTTATGAATCGATTATATCTGAAAACAACCAATGGGTTGTAATTTAAATGACTTTTAAGGAATTTTTCAATTTTATATGTCATGTCAGTATGCAATGTAATGTGAGGGTGTGTGAGCCCAGTATCTGCTAAAGGCAGCCCAGCTTGCATATAAGGGGAAACATATCGGCTGAGGATCTGGCATAATCTAAGCCAGGGATTGAGGATTTTGGGGGGTAGCATGTTAGAAGGTGAGGTGTGCTGTGGTACTTGTCTGTTCGATTTTTCGGTGTTGGGATCTCTTACGGAGAAGTCCAGTGATCTCGTTCAGATGCGTCCATAGTTGCCGAGCCAGGGGGGTCGGGTACCCATGAAGATTAAGAACCAGGGGGTTGTTGGCACCAGTTCCTCACCGGTCCTCTTAAGGGTTTATCAATGAGATTTCTTCTATTTTGGACAGCAGAATTCTCATTGAGGGGGTATTGTAACGTGTCAAAATTGGGTCATTTTATTTCTTACAGTTATGGGGTATTTGCATTTTTATTTATGTCATTTTTTGTGGGATTTTATAAAGAATTATTGTGAAAGTTTTATTTGACGACAAACGTCCATTCCATTGTAACAGAACACGTGGTAAGAAACAGTGTTGAAACAAAGGCAAGGCGCAATTTCTGTGCTGTAACTCGACAAGGAATTCGCACCACCCTAATTTTCTCAGAACTCGGTATATGTGTGACGATGCACGCACTTAACATCTCAAGCAGGGGCGCTGTAGTGACGCCGTGAAACTCCAACGGCGCTGTAAAAAATGGCGCATGAACGAACAGTTTGTGATATCAGCAAGACGAACTACAGGAAATAAGGTCTAAGTCCGGCCCCTTTTGTGACGTTAGCCAGTGCCTCGCTGAAATCGTCTACTGTCGTCACTCCGACAACTACATGCATAGCATAGGACGAAACTGTGACGAACAAATACCAGGCATTGGTTTCCTCAACAAACGACGAAATCGAGGTAGCGGTGAACGCCTTACCGTTCTGGGCAGTCCGATTCCACATCTTACCTGGCCAGGTATAATCCCAAGTGGGCTCATTTTAAAATTTCCTAATTTGCAGTAAAAGTGGAACTATTCGTGAAAATAATGTAACCGTGGAGTGTTTATTCAATTGAAGAACATCAATATCGGTTTCGGACGCCAAGCAGTTTAAAAAACGAGAAGTCATAATGAGCGTGAGTGAACCACGTTGCCGACGGGGGGAATATTCCAAAATGTTAAGGGTTTTATAATTTTTCGGGGTCTGTGTGTATGCGTGAGTGAGCAAGGCTGGGCTGTTTGTGTTTGTATTTGTGTTTGTGTATTTATGAGTGATGCATAAGGTAAGCCATAGTACGTAAGTCAATAATATAAAAGTACCTATTACAAGTAAGGTGTGATAGTTGCACAACCTTTAAAACATGTAAAAAACCTATTTTGGAGAAAACTTATAAATTCAACACTTTGGATTAATAAACAAAAATTAATTTCTCTTCCAAGAAAAAAAATTGAGAGTTAAATTCTTTCAAAAACCTTATTTCGTTTTATGTATTGTCAAGTTCGTCGAACGAATTGGGTTCGTCCCCACTATGCGATCCGGCCAGATCGAAGATTAAAGGTAAGTGGGAGTTTCAATATGACTAATAAAAAATACCAATAAATAAATAAAGGTTACACTGTTAGGCCTTTTATTATATATGGACCTACCTTTGATTATAACTGGTTAACAACTATAGCCTTTTTACATAAGTTTATAAACATAATCAAACCTTAACTATGTACATTTACACAAATAATTATTCTTTTTATAACTAACAACAACTTTATCTTGATCTATGGATCACCTATAAGAAAATTGAGAATAGTTAATTAACTAATTAACTGCTTTCCTCCACCTTTCTACAACAGTAAACAAATAATACATATTGCTTCATTACTTGCTATTACATCAACAAGTAAGTTTCATTAGCTAACACAAACTTTAACATAACATTCATGGTAACAACATAACATCATTCAATTCAGAATCATTACTTTCGATTAACTAGTAATGTATATTATTGACTCATTTTTATCTAATTTCACTGTCATTTACTTTAACATTTTCGGTATTGGTTTCTTTTTTACAATTCTTATCAGTATATTTGATTTATTTACTTTTCACTGAACATTGATTTCTTACTATTGTCTATTTTACAGGTTTATTTTTTATTGTTATCACTGCCTTGCATCCTTATTCATTTTTACACAATTATAAATGTATTTATTTGACCTTTGTATTAGTATGGGAGTTAAATATTTATTTACTTATTATATTTCTAATATTTCTATTTATGTAACGTTGAGGACCGCATTTCTGTAGCGTTACAATATATATATATATATATATATAGTAACGAAGTCTGTTTCTGGGTGTTTTAAAATTTAGTGTTTTTCTGTAAGTCGTTCTATCTTCGTATAGTATATGTGTGAGTGTCGAGCGTCTGTTAACTCGCTCGTTGGGTTTGTGGTATAGTATTTGTGTATGATTGTAGTTATTAATAATTTCAATAAATTCTGTCACTGTTATTTGCGTGTAGCAAGTCGAGTTGTACCTTCTCTTACCATATACGGTTAAACCGTATATCTCACCGTTTGGTTTCAACATTGCCGCCTCGCCACCTGATTGGCGCACGCCTTTCTGCAGTGTCGACGTGGCTAACGTCTTGTTTTGAGTTTTCACTTCAATAAATTCTTATCTATTATCTTAATTTACTCGAATCAAACATACAGTGTTGCAGAATGAGAATATTTATTAACACTTTGGTAGGTTTCAGTTATTTTGTAGTACATTAATTTTATTTTTTAGCACCGGCTATTACAGTTGTTCTGTTGGTATGCTCAGTTCCAATGTTTTGTACACAAACCGTCTTGACGGTTAACGTTAGTTTACAATTAAAATGGTTTTACTCAGGGGTGTTAATAAGTCCTTTTGGCTACAGAAATATTTGACTACGGGTAAAATACACAAATTTAGAACAATCCTTAATACTAGGTACACAAAAAAATTAATATCTTAACACATTCGAGTAAGTAATTATCAATGAGATTTAGTAAAATTTTTGGTTAGGATTTGTCTATTAGAAATGTTTGTTAACTATTTATTATATTTTGATTTTAATAATTATCAACTGATGAAAGTTCAAATAGTGATATTACCAATATCTTCAGTTCTAAATCAGAATAGTGATCAGTGAAGTGAAAATTGTTGTTTATTATTTTTGATCAAAAAATTTGGAATTCGTTTAATGGGATTATTGTTTATACTCATCAATTTCCGATGGAGCTTCTGCGATGCCGTCTTCTTCTTCCGGATGGATCCAGTCGTCTCCTATTCTTCGGAATCTCATTAATCTTGTCCAGACGGTTTTTCTCGTAGACTTCGACCTCGTACTCCTTCTGTGACCGTCCGTCTTCTTGAATTGAAGTAGGTCCTTATGATCTTCCTTCGGGATTAGTCGTCATCTATTCTTCCAGGCGTCTTCTTGATTTCCTTGGGTAATTATGGGTTGTGAACAAATTTAATAACTAATTTATTATCCAGGATTCCCTGGGTTGCTATCATAATCTTCCTTTCCTCTGATTTTAGTTAAAATTCACTTATTTGGAATTAAATTTTGGGGTGAGAGCTACTCAATCCGCTCTCGGCGTCGGTCAATAATGGACTATCGAAAATCTAACGGTTTTTTGGCAAAACATTTCCGGTTGCTATGGTTACCTAATAAATTATGCTAATTCACATTGGTCATTAATCTAAGTCATTGTTATGTTTTAACGTCTTATTTTAGTTTAATTTTACAAAATATCTTCAAATGAAGATTTCTATCTTATATTAATAGCTAGGGTTATTACATGAGTACCATTGTTCATAATTTTTCATAAGGGTCATTTTGATATCCCTCATGGTCACTTTTGAGTAGCTAATTACATTTTTATTATTTTTCATATTTATATTTTACATAAATTTTATTCAAAATAGGCTTTTATTCATACCTTTTGGTATTAGGAATACTCACTTAATGTGTCTAAACATTTGGTATACTCTTCTTTAATATTGGATTATTATTTGTTCTCAAATCTACTAAATTCTTATTTAACAGTTAGGCCTAGACCCTAGATTTTGCTCTACTACTATCTAACATTTCTTAGTAACTTATTACCTTTACATTTGGTATTTCTAACACAATTTTTTAACAAAACAAGTAATAAACATTGGTGTTCCTAACTCCACCTCTTATTATAGTAATAAACATTTTCTTTACAGGTTCAAGCCTGAAATAACTTCTAATGTCATTAATGTCTTGGTTACATTTAGTTCTTAGCTCCTTCTTCTTTGTTCCGTGGTTCCTTTTGTATTTATCCGATCTATTGTGTCAGGTTAATGTCAGTTTATCAGTCATTGGTCATTTGGATCATTGGGTTATTGATCTCTGAGTTTATAAGTTTTTTTTTTTTTGCCTCTTATTCTTGTCTTCAGCTTTATATTTTTATAGTTAAATATTGTGGATCTTCACTACCTTATGTCATGTTACAATATATATATTGCAATGATATGTTTAGCATAAGTATATGTATCAACCCCTGACTGAGGTATGATAGCATACGAAAGCACGTATGGAATATATAAGATGTAAATAATAAAAATAATGTAATAAATATACGTTAGGTATAAGAAATAATATAAGAAATAAACATAGTATTTAATTTTAAATAAATCAAATATTGTAAGTAAGCCTGCATATGGAATCAAATAGCTTAGTTGGTTTTAAACGTAACGAAGGGGAGAAACTGACACACGTTAACCGGCAGAGGTGACGTCAGAGCAACATGCCGCCGCCTGTGTATCAGTCTGCGTGTGTGTGTAAGTGTACATGTGTAAACGACAGACAGGTTGAATTATGCAAACGAGGGTGGAAGATTTTACACAGTTTTTTAAGTACTGAGCGATAACCAGAAGTCACACGAATCAGCGACATATGTAAAAACATAGCGGACGCCTGGCGCTTCAGTTTGGCGTTAAGTGGTCATTAATCATGGGAACCGTTCAGACACCGTGTGAAATTTTGCCATAACTGCCATAATTTACACAGCGTAACATTCATAATTTGCATAAACAAAGTTTAATATTATACCGAACGATTGGTGAAATAATATTTATAAAAAAGTGTGCGCTTCATAGAAAGACGCATAGGTTGAAAGTAACAATTAAATCGACGCGCCAACCTGTTCAATGTTGTCAAAACAGTTTCCAACAGGAATTTCTACGACAGCAGCAGTATAAAACCCCAGCGAGCGACACACACTCTTTCTCAGATGAACTCACTTTGACACGTAAGCTCCACGCATCTCGCCACCGCGAATTTTACAAAATCATGTAAGGTTTTAAACAGTATTCAATAACGTGAAGTGTGATGGAACCGGCAGTACGTCGGTGCAAGTATTAATGAACATGAGTGATTTTAAAAAGACTATACTAACAAATCTACGAGAGTTGTAACTACGATGAAATTCGAGAAGTCTACATAGAACTTCTAGACATCTACGAGGGACAAGATAAGAAGAGGAGAGGAACTAGAACAAGAAGACGAGAGGACGCAGGGACAGCACATGCAGCTACATCCAGCCGTACATCATCACGACCAGAGGTCCACGTCAGAACTCAGCATCCAGGAGACGGAGCGAGGAATTTCAATGACGCAGAGACAGAGAAGGTAATAACGAAGAGGATCAACAAACTCGAGAGTCCAGATGACGGTAACGACAAAGTTAAATGGTTGCAGAAAAATGCAGGTGAAGTCAGACATTTATTTAATATTATAAATGACCCTGAGGTCTATCGAAAAAAGCTCTAGTTTCCATATACAAGTTTACAAGAACATTAGTATATTTTTAAATTTGCATAATGAATAAATAAATGTTCAAAGTATAATTGATAATAGAGAATATAACTGTAGTAATCTCATAAATAAATGGTCAAGGAAGAACCATATTTTTATTATATTTTTGTAGTTGATTAGATAATTAAATTCAAATATGAGAGTTACATAATTAGAAGATTGTTAATTAATTGAGACATTAAATAATAAAATAAATTAAAATAATAAATGTCCTCTATTAATATCTTAATAAATATTTAATTAATTAAAAGTTTTTATTAAGTGGTATAGCCTATATTAAAAACCACACTTGCAAAGACAAGATGAATATTAAATTTTATACGTATTAATCACGTTTTTATAATAATTATATGTGTTATATATTATATGTCTGTAATATTTCAGGTCGTATATGATTTATGTATGTGTATACTATGTCTTAAGATTACATGTATAAGAAATAAGATTTACACACGTTATAATTGCATTATATTCAGATTGAATATAAGTTTCAAATAATAATTAACCCACCCAAAACAATTAATAAGATGGTAATTTGAATTTTTAAAGAATAAATCAAATGAATATGATTTTATTAAAAGTCGTACTAATTTCACAACCAGTACTAAATCCTCTGTACTCTTTACTTGTATTAAAACTTATATAACAATATTCACGTGCTTATCCACACTCAATCAACGACCAAAGCCTGCGACCCAGCTGGGGAACATCAAGGTAAATACTGCAGAAGAAGAGTATACCTCCGAGACGTGGGTAAGTGTGCACAAATGAGTAAGAGCATATGTGTAAAAGTAAGTGTCTAAAAATAACATAATATATATATATATATATATATATATATATATATATATATATATATATACACACACACACACACTTTGTGTCTGCATTATATATGGTAAATTTTTTATTGATTCTGGTAATTATAATTCTGTTATGGCCATGTTTGTTATGGCTCACGTTAATTAATAGTTAAATAATAGTTTTTGAAATTTATTGAACATATGAGGCCTATCTGGAAAGTATTTAGATATTTTGAATGTCTTGATAATGTGCAGAGTGACCTTCACAAACTGTATAGCAAATCACTGGCCTTAAATGTGCATGCATAAACATTCAGCCTCCCATTGGACAGACCCCTCATTTGACAGTGAAATGCCATTAAGTAAGCATTGTTGTATGCCTGTTGCATTCACAATGATTGAGCAAGCCGATAAGTGAATCAGCATTAAGTTTTGCTTCAAATTTGGGACATTCTGTTGGAAACTGTTCAAATGAATAGTAGGACCTTTGCAGAGGATTCCATGAGTAATGCTTAAGTTGAAGTGTAGTGTTGACGCTTTTAAAATGCTGGTATCCGTGTTGCAAGCAGTTCATATTCTGGTAGGAATGACAGGACATTGTTGACTGTTTTTTCAATCATAAACGAGTAATCCGTCTTGAGTACACCCCTTCTGGTCAGACAATAACTAAGGAGTACTACACAGAAATTCTTCCCAGGCTGAGGGATGCAGTGAAAAAAATTGAAGTAGCTGTGGCCAAGTGGTACGGACACCCTCACCAAAACATTGCACCTTTGCATTGTATTGTACCTATTGCATTATGATCAATGACCGTTCGTGTGTATGTACTGTGTAATCAGACGTTTGTGGGGTTTTATAATGTCCCCTTTTGTAATAGTCGAATTCGTAATATGACCGTGTAAATGCGGGTTGATTATTTGGTATTAATTTGTTAATTACTTTAAAAAATTAATCGTGTGTAGTGAGCCGGGTTATACCTTTTCTCAATACTTACTGGCGAACCGTATCTCTCGTCGCTCAATTCAAATTTCACCGCCTCATAATCTGATTGGCTCACGCTGTCTTGCAGTGTCGAATTCGCTAACTGTAGTATGGTGATGGTTTGTTTTTAATATTTCTTTATATTACCTTGTTTTACAAGAATCAAACGTACAGCAGTTAAGGAATATTAAAATTTATTGAACCTTTCTTTAAATTACCTGTTCAGTTACAGTTAATGAATAATACATATATTTATGTTAATACCGGTGTTTACAAA
The DNA here is from genome assembly GCA_034769895.1 of Magicicada septendecula. NCBI lineage: Eukaryota > Metazoa > Arthropoda > Insecta > Hemiptera > Cicadidae > Magicicada > Magicicada septendecula. Next base: position 67,274,441 of record CM068368.1, on the reverse strand, counting down.
TTGCTCGGTTGGCATCGCTTGGCTTGCTCAGTGGTACGTAAGGAAAACATTATGGCGTACATATTTGTTTACAATTAATAATTTTTGTCTCAGGGTATTTTGACTACAGAAGTTGGATTATTGGCTAATAAATGCACAAAATTATTAATTTCCTTAAAACTAAATACACAATAGTTGATATACTATAATATACAAAGTAAGTTATTGGCAATGAGAATTAGAATAGGTTTGGTTAAATTCTTGTCAGCAAGTTATGTTTTTTGAAAATTATTATAATTTAATATCAAATTTAAACATTTTTCTTGCCTCCAGAAACGATTAAGACTATAAAATAGGTTAATTACCTTCTCTCAAACGTTTCTTAAAATCCTTTTAGGACGACTCGAGTTTCGACACCATTTGGTGTCATCATCAGATCACAATATGAATCAGGTTAAAACATTTTGATGCATATGCATCACGTCAGAAGTTAAAAAATTTTTTAAAAAAATTTTAAAAAACAACACATAACAATATATAAATAATAAATAAACTATATCTCAACAATAACATTACAATAATAAAAATATAAAACAACGCGGCCGCAAACGAACCTGTACAGGAACGCATCCACGGTGAGACTAATCAATGCCGGTCTGACCCTGGTTCAATTTTATCGATCTGATATATCGAATATCTCGCTCTATAAGATCGATTCTATTAAATAAAACGTTATTGATATGTATTGCTTTCTCATTTAGGATACGATTGTGATCCTTCTTAATGGCTTTATATATCTCGAACCTTTCAAGGGTGTCCAGCTTTAGTGACTTTTTACATTTATGAAGGATATCCAGATTATCATTAATACTCTTTATATTATGGTTATATGAGCTCAAGTGTTCTGCAAATGTAGATCTTATTACATTTGATTTGGAGCTGGGGATATGTTCTTTATAGCGTAATTTGAAAGAACGACCTGTTTGTCCTATATAGAACTGTGTGCAATCAGAACAATTAAGTCTATATACACCAGTACTATCAAATATATCGGAGGGTATATTTTTGTTATTAAATGTGAGTTTTTTCTCAAGTTTATTACTTGCCTTAGAGGCCAAGGTAATATTATGCTTTTTTAATTGATTTTTTAAAGTATGGTATAGATTTTCACCATATTCTATAGCAATGTATTTGTTTACTTTTTCTTTGGATACATCAATGTTTATTAGTTTATTTTGTTTTTTATTAATAATTCTATCTACTATATGACTTTTGTATCCATTGGCTAATGCTATATGTTTGATAATGTTTAATTCATTGTTATAATCATCTGTGGATAAGGGTAATGCCAGCAATCTATGAATCATACAGTTGAAAAAAGCCATTTTTTGTGAAATAGGGTGATACGATGAGGCATGAATAGCATGATCCGTGATTGTTGGTTTTCTGTAAATATTATAGTTAATTTTATTATTTATTTTAGTTAAAGTTAAATCTAAAAAATTGATTTTATTATTCAATTCAGTTTCTAATGTGAATTGTAAATTATTTGTAATTGTATTCATATGTTTTTTAAGCATTTCTAACTGTCTGCAATTGCCATTGTAAATCATTATTGTGTCATCCACATATCGTCGGTAAAATAAAATTTTTGTAAAATGTTTGTTTTTAGTTGATAAAATTTTGCTTGTTTCAATATGATTTAGATAAATTTCAGCCAGGATGCCTGACAATGGGGAAATGCTTAAAAAACATATGAATACAATTACAAATAATTTACAATTCACATTAGAAACTGAATTGAATAATAAAATCAATTTTTTAGATTTAACTTTAACTAAAATAAATAATAAAATTAACTATAATATTTACAGAAAACCAACAATCACGGATCATGCTATTCATGCCTCATCGTATCACCCTATTTCACAAAAAATGGCTTTTTTCAACTGTATGATTCATAGATTGCTGGCATTACCCTTATCCACAGATGATTATAACAATGAATTAAACATTATCAAACATATAGCATTAGCCAATGGATACAAAAGTCATATAGTAGATAGAATTATTAATAAAAAACAAAATAAACTAATAAACATTGATGTATCCAAAGAAAAAGTAAACAAATACATTGCTATAGAATATGGTGAAAATCTATACCATACTTTAAAAAATCAATTAAAAAAGCATAATATTACCTTGGCCTCTAAGGCAAGTAATAAACTTGAGAAAAAACTCACATTTAATAACAAAAATATACCCTCCGATATATTTGATAGTACTGGTGTATATAGACTTAATTGTTCTGATTGCACACAGTTCTATATAGGACAAACAGGTCGTTCTTTCAAATTACGCTATAAAGAACATATCCCCAGCTCCAAATCAAATGTAATAAGATCTACATTTGCAGAACACTTGAGCTCATATAACCATAATATAAAGAGTATTAATGATAATCTGGATATCCTTCATAAATGTAAAAAGTCACTAAAGCTGGACACCCTTGAAAGGTTCGAGATATATAAAGCCATTAAGAAGGATCACAATCGTATCCTAAATGAGAAAGCAATACATATCAATAACGTTTTATTTAATAGAATCGATCTTATAGAGCGAGATATTCGATATATCAGATCGATAAAATTGAACCAGGGTCAGACCGGCATTGATTAGTCTCACCGTGGATGCGTTCCTGTACAGGTTCGTTTGCGGCCGCGTTGTTTTATATTTTTATTATTGTAATGTTATTGTTGAGATATAGTTTATTTATTATTTATATATTGTTATGTGTTGTTTTTTAAAATTTTTTTTAAAAATTTTTTAACTTCTGACGTGATGCATATGCATCAAAATGTTTTAACCTGATTCATATTGTGATCTGATGATGACACCAAATGGTGTCGAAACTCGAGTCGTCCTAAAAGGATTTTAAGAAACGTTTGACAGAAGGTAATTAACCTATTTTATAGTATTAATATCAAAGTTATTGATTGATTGTGTTTTATTTAGAGTGATATATTGATTAAGTTCAGTTATAGAGTTAATTTTGTGATCAGTGAAGTGAAAATATTTATAGTTCGTTATTATGGATAATTGAAAATTTATTTTGAAGTGAAGTTATTATTTTATACTCATCGATTTCTTGACGTAGCTTCTTTGACGATCATCTTCTTCTTCAGGATACCTCTAGGAGTCCTTCTTTGGATTGTCCGGAATTCCCGTTCAAATGGTTCTAATTCGAAGTTTGGCTTCCATCAGTTCTCGTAGATGTTCGGTGTCCTCAGGTTGAGTTAGGTAAATTCCTTCTTCCTTCAGAATAGGTCGTGTATTACGTTAATTTGATGTCTTCATAGTTTCTACCAGGATTTTTATGGTTTAATTATTTTAACAGTTGTTCATCTCATCAGTTGTAGTTTAGACTGGTTCTCTTATACTTTTTCTTTGAAAATTTAGTAAAATTTAAAGTTTTAAAAGTTAATTTTAGGTCGAGAGCTTCATACATCTGCCCTCCGCGTTAGTCAATAATGAAGTAATTAGAATTCCAACAGTATTTTATGTAATAAGCGTCAGTTGTCATGGTTACCTTTCAAATTATGCTATTTCTCATTGATCAATATCTTATGACATTCTTATATTCTAACGTTTTATTTTGGTTTACATTTATAAAATATCTTCAAATTATGATTTCTTTCTTATATTAGTAGTAACATCAATTATATGAACACCATTGTTTTTCTTTTTTGTTAAAGATTATTTTGATATCACTCATGATTACTTTTGAATAGTTAATAACATTTCCTTATTTTCTTACTTATATTTCTTATGTAGTTATTTTTAAACTGGATATTAATTATACATTTTTGTACTAGATACACTTACTTAACTGCAAACATTTGATATGTTCTAATTGATACTGGGTTATTGTTTTCCTTTTAAACTTACAATTTTCCTTCACTAAATGTTAGGCCTAGAGCCTAGACTTCCCCATACTACTATTTAACATTCTTTATAACTCATTACCTTCATATATTGGTACATTGAACAATTTTGTTATAAAAACAGATAATAAAACATTGGTGCTTCTAACCACACGTCTTATTATAAAAACAAACATTTTCTTACCAGGCTCAAACCTGAAATTCAACTCCTAACTATTTTTGGTTTCTTATTTCTATCTTGCTTATCTTATAAGTTAATAAATTCTATTGTTTGTCAAACAATAATGGAACTCTTATAATAATGATTTTAAACAGTACCTTACACAATATAATTCACTTACTAATTCCTTCACTAAAATACCGTGTCTGACTTTCTTATCTTCCACTCTAATAACTTAATTTTCATCTTATTTTTTGGTCATTCTTACTTACTATTACTATATTATTACTATATATTATTAGAAATTACTAATGGTACAATTAGTTCATTCTTATTCGATAACATAAAGTTCTATCAAAGGCTGTTTAGCTATACTATTAGTCTGCTTCTTAAGTACTTTATACCATACACTCACTGCACTTTTCCCTTCATAGAAGGTTTCTTTATTTATTAACACTTTCACTTTTTATAATGTGCTATTTACATAGCTTGTTATCACCTACTTATTTTTATTCACTTATTTATATTATTCACTTGATATTTCCCACACTGTTTGTCTACTTATTTTAATATCACTGTGTGGTTATTGTTCATTAATAATTGTTTTATTTTCAATTCACATTGATCACTTTTTGTTATTAATTATTGCCTTTATTTGGTTCAATGTATTTTTTACTTGCTTTGACTATGTTTATTAGTAATTGGGTATTGTTATTTTTAGCTTCCTACCTTATACTTATAAGTACATGTTTCTTCTCCTTTCATATACTGTACATAATATCTCTATCTGACTTTTATTTGTTTACATGGTTACATTTTATTTATGCCCTAACTGTTTTAGTGCATTGTTTTACATACATATATTAGTCATATTTTGGGGATTACAATGGTTATTGTTATATTCTTGTTTACTTTTGGTTTCTGGTTCCTTCTTTCTTGTTCCAATCTATTTTCTTGTTTTTCTCCAATCTATTGGGTCAAGTCATAGTCAGTTCCTTAGTCAATTGTTATTTCGTAATTTGGTCATTAATCTTTGAGTTATAAGTTTTTTAACATTTCTTCCTACCTTTAGCTTTTTTGTTTATTAATCGTCAGTGTATTTTCACTATCTTATGTCAAGTTACAACTGGTACACTAAAATACTAATTAATTAAAACTCAATCATTGGTTTTGAGTGTCTTTGTAATGTCGTTCCCGTATGGTATTTTCATTTTACTGCTGTTGCATGTAGTGCTGTTTTTAGTGCTGTTTTTCGCTCGCCGTATTTGTATTTTTATTGTAATCCTACATGTCGTATAGGATTTCTTAGCAAAACGTTGCACCACACAGGTTTCTCAACCAGCCTACAGTCCCGATTTGGGTCCCTCCTATTTCTCGCTCTTTCCAGAGTTAAAATCGTCGCTGAAAGGAAGTAAGTTTCAGACAGTGGCCAAAAAATGTGACAATACATGTGATTCCAAAAGAAAGGTAGTTTTGTAGACTTTTTGTAGAAGTGAAAGAAATGCTGGTAAGTTACTTTTCTCCAAACATTATGTGGCTTCATATTTTCCGGACAGACCTTGTATGTTCAGTTACTGGTGTAGAGACAGGACGATGTAAATTAAACACTAGGGTTTCGATGCGCAGTAGACAAACACCTCGTTGCGAGGCTAGCAAAATTTTCATTCACTTCGCACATGCTCAGAACAGTTTTGTGCAGTGTTTCATAATGTGAACATCAGCTGCAACAAGACTGGCGAGAACAATGGCAGCATGTGTGTGACAGAGGGAAATAATATGGAAGTGAGGCAGTGAACATTATAGCGTTGTCTCCCCTCTCTTCTCTCTAGATAACTTAGCTGTACTTGAAAGTGGGGTAATTCATGCATTGATGGCGCATATTACTGTTCAGGAAAGGCTGGCGGGCCTATACATGTTGTTATAGAGAGATAGCAGATACATATTCAACATTTGATATGTTAGGCAGCCAAATTTAGTCAGCACATAAAAATCGATAGATTCGTACTGGGTTGTAATAACTATTGTAGTATCGTAGAGTCAGTACATCATGTATTTATTTCATTGTTTTAGGTATACAGGAAAACGCCGATTATTATCTATGTGTGACTTAACCGTGTATTCATAATACATTATTAACTACTATAAAAATGTTGTATTTGTGCCTGGCTGTCTGTAGTGGTTAGAGATTTTGGGATAGGCTGCAGTCTGCATGTTAGAATGACTCATAACAAAGGAATAAATACTGTTTCCTTTGTCATGCAGTAATCCGTACGTTTTCAGACATGCCTTATCGTCGGTTGACAAAGGAATTCTTTGCTTCCTTTGTCTTGGACACAATATTTGGTGCACCCTCACCTTCCCTCTACCCCACCAACCCATTATGATCAATGACCATTCGTGTATGTATACTGATAAATTAAAATACTAATTAATTAAAAGTCAATCATTGGTTTTGAGTGTCTGCATGTAGTGCTGTTTTCGCTCACCTTGTTTGTATAGAACCTTCGTATTTGGATTTTTTGTAATGTAGTAGTTTTTTTAAAACTTTTATTATGCAAATTGTAACTTCTTTTTATTATGACAAATTATATTATAACTCGGGTCCCTAGTTCGGGGCCAATGTAACTACTCACTTAAATCTTATTAATAATTAGTTCTTACCTTCGGGTTTTTCCAAGAGTCATTCAGACGAAACGGCTGCAGAAAGGTTACTTGGGTTTGAGTTACGAATAATTACGCTAACACATGTTATGCAATGAATGGCGCTTATTTATTTTCTTTAATTAATTTCCCTCTTTACTCTCTGTAGGACGACGGTTTACACAAAAATCGCTTAATTACTTATTACATGAAAGTGGTATTAAAAAGTTACTACAATTGTCTTTGCGTCATCCCCTTACAACATTAAGATTATGCAAAAAACTTTTCAATTAATTAATTTACTCAATCTATGAACCAGTATTTTACTTTGTAGGTACGTACCCCAAACTTACGCTCTCACTCACTCTCTCTCTCTCTCTCACCCTCACGCTTCTATTTCATTTAGTTAATTTGGTATACCGTTAATTTTGTTAGTATTCTCCCCATTATATCTGTGAAATTTAAAAGTTTTGGCCAATTAGTTACTGATGGTACTTAACCGTTCCATGTGTCTCTCGGTGAGTTGTACAATCGCTGTTTGTTCAACATTACGGTTCACTCCGCGTTTAGTTGTTTTTCCTTTGGTACACGGGTTAATTCACATCAATGCTATGACCGTCAGTCACCACTGTTCAAATTATACTTGTATTATTTATTTAGTCGGCCGACGTAACTTTTCGCACTTAGAAAGTCACTTGAAGTTTTTTAGGCTGGCCGCGCGTTATACTGTTTTTTATACTAGTTTTAGTACTTTAAAAGATAGGCCGACTCTTAACTATGGCCTATCTTACACCCGAGGCCACTAGGTAATTTTTATCTGCACTGTATGCTGCTTACTTCTGTCCACTCTCTGATGACAAACTGCAGACTGTGATTCACAAAGAGCCTGCTGCTGGGCGGTTACGCAATACGTCTGGGCAATTGTTTAGGCTAACTGTATGTGCATTGATGGTTGGGGCTCCCCACAGGTGAAAGTTAACTACTGAATTAAATACTGATTTATATAAAATAAAATTCCCATTTCTGTACCGTTACAATACCCCCCCAATAAGAGGTTGAAAGCCGAAGCGTTCAAACTCTTATTGCCTAAAACTGAGAGGATCAGTGAGGATATGGCGCCGCAACCCCCCTGAACACTCTAATAACATCATGGGTTCTTACCCCCCTAGTCTGGCGACTGTGACAGCACCCATCCGATCTTACTGGACTTCTCTGTTCGAGATCCCAACACCGAAAAATCGAACAGATACCCGCCCCAGTATCACCTGACTTTGAAACATTCACTTAAAATTCAATAAACGGCCTTCCATCACTCCATATCCCGCAACTGATTTGTTTCCTCTTAGCCATAACGGCTCATTTTTTGCAAAGTACTGGTTCTGCTTATTTGCAAAGTACTGGCTTTAGTTTAAAATAATAATATAATCTTACAGTCTACTTGCAGTTCAATCATATAAACAAAATAATATTCCCCGTATAATATTACCCATCCAAAATAACACCTTAATGGTTGTCCTTAACTACTATATATATATATGTATAGAACAAAAATTCATGACCTATGTAATGTTTATATGTATAGTAATATACCCATCTTATTTTCCAAACACCGTTTCAGCTCAAACATTTCCTTCATTTTCAATTTTAAATGCATATTTTAATCATTATGTTTTTTATCAATTAGTATTTAGTTTATAAATCCAATTTGAATTCGAATGAAAATAAAGTTTAAGTTCATTATTAAAATCATCTTTTCAATTAATTTAATTACCAGATTAATTTAATTTTGTTATCTCAAGACTCTAAATTATATGGTAATTACCTCATTATTCAAAAAATTTACATGGTATTTCTTTTTATTTCATAATGGGATTTTCCTACTGGCAATGGTTCAGCAGACTACAACATTTTTGTTATTGTCACCAAGTATGTCTGTAGACATTAGTCACAACATACAACTACAACACACCTGTTTACATAAACAGTTGTATGCCAGACTGTTTTAATAAACACTCTGTCTCAACATTCATAGTTACATCATATTGCCACACATACTTCCTACAAATTTTTTGTTTCTATAAATCTTCTTGTTAACATATTTATCTCTTAAATTTTTTATTCCAATTCAGATATTTTAATTCACCACAATTACTTTAATAGCATTTTACTAAAAGCATTTTAACTTTAGTTATAATATTTAAAACACTATTATTTATTACACAATACAAAATAGGCTTCATTAATACCTCCTGTTCATTATTATTATTAATTGACAACATAAAATAATATTATTATTAAACTCAATCAATACACATATGGTTACATGAAACATTTTACAGTACACACACAATTAATTTCACTATAATTCCACTATAATATATTTACAAATCTTTATCATTATTATTTCAGTTTTATCACACTTCAATGTCCAAGATTGCGAGGTCTGAACCGTAAAACAAAATATTTACAATTGTTCATTTGTGAATTTCAGCCCCCATCGTCAAACATTAGTCTGGTCTTTATATAACACTTTTCAATTTTATTGATACGCCACATATGGTTATTTTTTGTATTAGAACCACAAAAACTTATTTTTTCCATTGTACCAAAACAATAATCTATAGGGTTACCCCCCGAAATTATCTTAACATAACTCAAGTCGACATCAGTATTATTTGTAAAGTCTCCGTCAGTGTTTTTTGTTATTACCATTACATTATTATTACCATATTCTACTACTATAGGTTCATTAACAGGCAAATATTTGTCATCAATATACACATTTTTTTTTTAGTACGTAGGCTTTCACGGCCGGTGTCAATATGATTGGATAAAACTTCCGGGCTGAAAGGCCGTGGTCGATTGCTTGATGCATTGGCGCTATACGTTTCGGCCGCACCACCGGTGGCCATCTTCAGTAGCAAAACTTGTTCGAATAGATGTACGCCGAACACGTCCCCAATACTGCATCTGGAGTTCACTCGCCTGCATCTGGAGTCCATCCATATTCATAAGAATGCGTCCGTCGCTATGAACCGCCGAGGAGAAAGCATCTCCTTAAATAGTGTCTGGCATGGTCTATTCTCCATGGCCAATCAGAATCAAGAATGATGAGCTGGCTTCTCATTGGTCCGCGCGATACACCTGAAGCGGCCAAAAAAAAAAGCTATAAATAGAGGCATCGTAGCCGTAACTCACTGTTGCTTGTTCCCAGTACATTGGGGACGTGTTCGGCGTACATCTATTCGAACAAGTTTTGCTACTGAAGATGGCCACCGGTGGTGCGGCCGAAACGTATAGCGCCAATGCATCAAGCAATCGACCACGGCCTTTCAGCCCGGAAGTTTTATCCAATCATAATATACACATTATTTGTCACACAAGGTATGTTTTTAATTCTACCAGTTCTCTCACTATTTAAACTCTGTATTAACTCTTCATAATCTCCCCTTCACCTTAAATATTTCTACCATTCTCTCTCTCTCATAATTACTTTCATTACCACAACATTTCATAATCTCATTCCACACAGAGCGCAACACAACATTATTACAACATCTGGCTTTACCAGATACACAAAAATAATTCAAAGACCTTTTGTCTTTTACAAAAACTAAGGAGGAACCTTTATCCTCCAACACTGCTGGTGAAACTTTTTCTTCACCTGTCACACTAGAAAAATTTGCCCTCTTTTTATGCTCTACATTTAAACTGTCTTCACGCTCTCTCTCATTCTCATCGGCATTTACTAACAACACTTCATTACTGATAAAATTATCTTTAATCTCTTGAATTTGCTCATGAACTTGTATTTTGACTGTCTCTGACACTTGTTTGTTTACATTAATGGTATGATTATTTAATTGTTCATTTACTGATCCTATCACTTGTTCTCTAAATGTATTGAAACATTCATCCATCTCATTTAAATGTTTACTAATATTATCTTCTAACTTAACACTCTTTTGTTTCATATCGCATAAACGCTTATCAAATTTTTTGTCAATATTATTTATGTCACCCTTTAACTCATGGAATTTAATATCAGAATCACTCTTCTGTTCTTTGAAAAGCAATTGCATCATTTTTATCATATCATTATCCTCAGATTGTTTATTTTGATTCATTACGGGTGGGGTTACCTGAATCCCTGAGTCATCTATTTCATCTGACTTACTTGATTCTCTATTTTGAACTGGGATTGGGGTCGAATGGACCTCCAACCCACTCATGACCGTTGATTCGGTCAAACTATTACTTTCCATTTTTATTTATTATTTTTACATATATAAATATGCCTAGTTTTGCTTTCACAGTCTACAATTTACAACCTCGCCCCACTCCCAAATAACCCGTTCTGCAGCTTAATTAGGTCTGGCGAATATAGGTTATAAACCCTATACTCGCGTCACTGTACGGGAGCCAATGTAACTTCTTTTTATTATGACAGATTATATTATAACTCGGGTCCCTAGTTCGGGGCCAATGTAACTACTCACTTAAATCTTATTAATAATTAGTTCTTACCTTCGGGTTTTTCAAGAGTCATTCAGACGAAACGGCTGCAGAAAGGTTACTTGGGTTTGAGTTACGAATAATTACGCTAACACATGTTATGCAATGAATGGCGCTTATTTATTTTCTTTAATTAATTTCCCTCTTTACTCTCTGTAGGACGACGGTTTACACAAAAATCGCTTAATTACTTATTACATGAAAGTGGTATTAAAAAGTTACTACAATTGTCTTTGCGTCATCCCCTTACAACATTAAGATTATGCAAAAAACTTTTCAATTAATTAATTTACTCAATCTATGAACCAGTATTTTACTTTGTAGGTACGTACCCCAAACTTACGCTCTCACTCACTCTCTCTCTTTCTCACCCTCACGCTTCTATTTCATTTAGTTAATTTGGTATACCGTTAATTTTGTTAGTATTCTCCCCACTATATCTGTGAAATTTAAAAGTTTTGGCCAATTAGTTACTGATGGTACTTAACCGTTCCATGTGTCTCTCGGTGAGTTGTACAATCGCTGTTTGTTCAACATTACGGTTCACTCCGCGTTTAGTTGTTTTTCCTTTGGTACACGGGTTAATTCACGTCAATGCTATGACCGTCAGTCACCACTGTTCAAATTATACTTGTATTATTTATTTAGTCGACCGACGTAACTTTTCGCACTTAGAAAGTCACTTGAAGTTTTTTAGGCTGGCCGCGCGTTATACTGTTTTTTATACTAGTTTTAGTACTTTAAAAGATAGGCCGACTCTTAACTACGGCCTATCTTACACCCGAGGCCACTAGGTAATTTTTATCTGCACTGTATGCTGCTTACTTCTGTCCACTCTCTGATGACAAACTGCAGACTGTGATTCACAAAGAGCCTGCTGCTGGGCGGTTACGCAATACGTCTGGGCAATTGTTTAGGCTAACTGTATGTGCATTGATGGTTGGGGCTCCTCACAGGTGAAAGTTAACTACTGAATTAAATACTGATTTATATAAAATAAAATTCCCATTTCTGTACCGTTACAAAATATAGAAACATGTGGTATTATCAATAGGGTAAAAATTAGAGTCATTAAAAGTTTTGAAAAGGCAAAAGTGAATCAAAACTAGAAAGTCAGTTTAACATAAGGATACAATCAGTACTTGACTTAAAACAGCAGAAAAATGAAGTTTAGAACTTTGCAGTCAGTAATAACTTGAGGCTGCCTATAAAAAAACAATATAAATGATTAGTTTAGATGACCTTGAGAAAGTCATCTTTTTTATGATTCAGCCAAACACGAGCGAGCAGAAGGCTCCTGTATCTGTACTTGTACTCGTTCAAACAATAAAATTTTTCAATGATACACCTGTTTTACCATGGGTTTTCATGCTGACTACAGCCATTTAAACTATGGCACAGTATTCGTGAGTTATCAGTGCAAAGTTGTGAATTTGGAGGCGGCATCTCAAATTAGAAAAAAATGTCAGACTCTTATGAATCAAAATTAGTTAACATCTCAACAAATATAGAATTGTGACAAATCTGGCCCCATTTGCCATCATCTACCATCAGTATCTCTAGTCCCTGGAAAAAAATCATTCCTGGACACAAAATCAGCAGAGAATGGAAATTTGTGTGCTCCCAGTGTGCACAAGTTACAACTGGCAGTTGTAGCGAAAGCTAAAAAGTCACTGTGTTTAGGGATTTGGCAGTTTTCTTAATTTATGACACTCCACCCCACCTGTTAGAATCAGGTCTAATATCGGATGATGGTGGAATAAAAGCTGTGTTTTTATCTCCTAATGTCAGCTTTGCAAAATTATTTTAATTTTGGAACCTTGTTGGAAGTTTTGGAGAAGCTTGTTGGAAAAGACGCTGATCTTATTAAATTTTGAAACTCCATCACCAAAAGCTTTGGATGCAGTGAAGCAAACATCGCTGGTTTGTAGTGTTATTTATCGGGATCAGTGCAACTGTTATTATCAGGATAATTAATTTTTTCTTGCAACATTGTTATTAAAAAAATACATTGTTATGTTTGTGCACATGAATGGGTCAGCTCCATTGAAGGCGATAAGCTGCGGGTGATGAATACTAATTATAGCAAAGCAGTAATCTCACCTTACGAAGCAGTTTATGGTGCATTGTGAAATCCAGTTGTTGCTTAGAGACAGTTCTGTGACGTAATTCACAATTTAGAACACATTAGTATCAGTGACGGCTCGTCAGGTGACGCAGGTGAAGCGCTGCTTCACCTAAAATAACTGGTTCAATGTGTTTCTTTTTACACAAAATTATTTTCAATTTTTAGTCAATTTTGTGTTTAAAAATATTTTTTTAAATTATTATATTTCGTCCGTATAATAATTAAAATAACATTTACAAGCGATGGAAATACGTTACAGAAGCTGGACTTCGCTGCGATCGCATTCTACTCCACGTATAGTAAGCCTACTGGTGACAGAAAGCGCTGAGACCATAGAAGCAGCTTTCTGGAACTTGTATGCTGCATCAGTTAATACGTCACTAACAATGCTTGGTTTATGACAGTTGCCATGACAACGTATATGCCATACTCAGCGTTCCCCCACCCACGTGAAGCAGTGTCACTGTGCTGTTTCTCAGTTGTGTACGTGTACAGTGCTTTACCTATCCAGCGCGTTTGTTTTGTTCGTTGTGTTTGATCGTGTGTGAAGTTTTTAGAGAATGTTTCCTTCATATGACCCAGTATGTGTTTTATTAGAAACACCATTTTCAAGATGGAATAATGATAAGAACTTTTAAGCTGTGAAAAACCTATGCCTATATTGAAAGTAAATAAAGTTGCAAAAATAAAGGACAAGGTGTACAATCGCAACTTTAAATAAACTTTTTTGTATGCCCTGCTTAATTATTAGTGTTAAATCTAGTGCGTGGAATAAGAATGGCTTTGATGATTTTGGTAACATTACTCTTGCTCTTCCCAAACATGAAGGTTCTTCTGAGCACATGCGTTGTGCATTGAGTTTTTCAAAACTAAAGAAAAATTTAAGTACTATCGAGGATGCTTTGAAGGAAAATTCTAAGTTGTATATTAAACACTTCAATGACAATGTTCGGCTTAACAGACGTTTCATGCATCTTCCTATTCATGCAGTTCTTTACTTGGGTAAACAAGAATTAGCATTTCGCGGTCACCACGGAGAATTATCATCTATTAATTGCGGAAATTTTTAAAAACTGCTAGAAACCTCCGTATCGATAAGCCCTGTAGATATTCAAGAACATTATAAAAAAATCTTACCCGTCTTTGCCCGGCAATTCTAAGACTATTCGGAATGAAATAATTGACTGCATTTCACAATATATTGATGAGCACTTCGCAAAGGAAATAGAAGATAGTACATTTTTTCAATTCAAGTGGATGATTCCACAGACATTGTTCACAAATCTCAATGTAGCATCATAATTAGATACGTTATTCCCGGAGGAAAGCTGGTGGAAAGATTTTTGGGATTTTATGATGTTAGTTCCAGTTGGACTGCCGACACACTGTTTCACTTTGTGTTATAGTCCCTCAAAAAATTTTACTATAAATCAAAACTTATTGCCCAGTGTTTTGATGGTACAAACGTTATGTCAGGGGAATTAAATGGTCTTCAGGCAAAAATCAAAGAAGTAGTGCCACAAGCGATTTTTGTTCACTGCATGGCGCATCGTTTGAATTTAGTGCTACAACAAAACTGCAACAGCATTTTGAAATATCGGATATTTTTTGCAACTGTTAACGGTTTACTGTCTGTTTTCCACAGTTCTGCTAAGCGAACTTACGCAGTAGACACAGTCATTGGAAGACGAATCCCTACTTCCGTTATTACGAGATGGAAGTCTAATTCCAAAAAATTGTGAATAGCCTACTATATATAACGAATGGGATTCATTAAAAGAAGTATTCACTAAAATTGTGAACGATTCAAAATTATGATCAAACATCAATTAGGCAGAGTGATGGCTTCTTAAGTAAATTTAATGATTTTGAATTTACACTTTTGGTTGTCATTTTTAATGACATTTTTGGAGCCACGGATGCTCTCTTCGATGTGCTACAAAAGAAGTCATTTAACATTAATTTCTGTATCTCGCAAGTTAAAAATACGCAAACACTCATAAATAGCAAAAGAACTGATGATGCATTTATGAAAATTTTCGATTTAGCTGCTTCAAAAACAACAGTTCCAACTGAATGCCATGAGTGGCAGAAAAGAATTACACTCACACGATATCAACTTTTTGAAAAATACAAAAATCTAATGTATTATGAAATGTTAGATAACCTTTCAGTACTAATAGCCACACGTTTTAATGATATGGAAAAGCTTCAGTTTGTTACATTAATGGATACTTCGAAGTTCATAACGTATTTTGAAAACTTTCCCACAAATGCATTAAGTAACTTAAAGGTGTGATACCCTAATCTGGTTACCGATTTCCAAAGGCTGAAAAACGAATTACAGCTTATTTATGAGGATAAGCAATACAGACAAATGGAAACACTAAATTTTATGGAACTTTTAGCTGTCAACAGGAACATCTTTAAAGAAGTTTACAAACTGTTTTGTTTAATAGTAACTATTCCACCCACTAGCGTTTCCGTAGAACGAAGTTTTTCTTGTTTAAAAAGAATAAAATCATACCTGCGCAATACAATGACAGAGGACAGACTTACTAACTTGTCAAAAATTTCTATAGAAAAGGAACTGCTAAACGAATTAATTAATGTACAACCATTTTATGATGACATTATCGACAAGTTTGCATATTTGAAAGAGAGGAGAATTGACCTTGTGTTCAAGAAATAAAATGCAAGCCTGTAAGTACTTAGTATTTTTAACTACTTTATTTGTAAATTTTATTAACATACTTTTCTTTTGTCTCCATGTTATTCATGATTCCAAAACAGGAAGAAACATATTCACTTAATTGATTGGGGGGGGGGACCTGCCACCGATTCTGCTTCACCAATCCTCAAAGCCACGAGCCGCCACTGTTTAGTATATCAAAGGCTTCCGAATGTTAATCTTCAGGCTACTTTTGCAATATAAGTTGTTGAGTTTTTATGCGATGGCCAAGATTTTGAATGTTTTAAAAATACGGAAACTTCTGTTGCTGAAGTGTGATCAATTCTACTGCATTGCGTTACAGCAGACTTGCAAAGTCTTGACCTGATTGTATTAAGGAGTGGATTGGAAGTAGCAAAAATGGTCCCAGCAATCAAATTTTCATGAAGATTACTTTGTAATGAAGACGAAGAAGTTTTACAAGAGATTAATGGCAAGATGAAAGGAGAAGACAAAAAGGACGGTGACGAGTTAGTGCCAGAAGATCGTGTTAAATTTAGGCATGCATTGGCCTTCATGCAGAATATATAACATATTTCAAACAGCTGGTGAATACTTTGTCATGGACATTTTACAAAATTCAGTCAAGGATTCAGGAGAAAGAAAGAGAATTTTGCTAGCAGAAAAATGTAACTTTTTTCCAATTGTTTATATGGTGTAAGTACTGTAATCTTTTTATGTTATCCATGCTTAGTGACATGTTGATACTTAAAACACAATAATTTTCTACGTGAGGTTTTTGTGATTTACGTATGACAAGTTTTGTTTTTCTGTACATGTTTTTAGTATATTTTAATTGTTCTTTGCATACAGAATTAATTTAATTTACAAAATCACCTGGTAGTATTAATCTAAATCTAAACAATACATGTTTATACTTATTTTCATTGTGCATATCAGCAAAAAGTACTTTCTCATTCAGTGCCTATTGGTACCTACTAAATCACACGTTCAAGTGTGCAGGGAATTTTGATGCATGATGATGATAGTTCCGACCATATCGTGGACACAACTATGTTGAACCACAACAGCACATGGAAGGATCGGTGGATTGACTGTGTTTTCTGACAACTGTGCATTGTAAATTCCCAATTAACACAGATAATCAGGGTTTTACTGTATTGATTTTACAGTAATGTATAGTATAGACTTTTTAAAATGTATTTTTTTTTGTACGCAAACAAAACCTAAATGTATAATTGTGTATCTATATTTTACTGAAAAGTGCATGTGTTAGTACATTTCCAGTTTGTTGTAAATATTTGTCAAGGAGAAGAGGCATTTAAAAAGTTATTCGTAATCACAGATAATCATATTCTGTTATCCTTTTGTAGGGCAAGGCATGTGTAAGGCAGCTAGTGTGGCATCACTTTATGACATTACAAGACAAGTAGGCAGTAGAGGTAAATCAACACCGTCAGCGGCAGCCAAGAAGAAAAAAGTTGAGTAATTCTGTTGCACGTATTAAAAGTAAACTAAGATGTGTTGAATACAGTAATTTAATGATCAGATTATAGACAGTTTGTAGTTGTATGGCCGCTTTCTTTTTCATCCTGTAGCATTAACTTGACGCTAGACTCCTTCAGTATCTACCTCAAAATATGTTAGCTCTGTAACACTGTTATTATTGATTAGTGACACCCAACATATTTCTTGCATCTTTCTGATATTGTCCCATCTTGTTCATAGTCTACATAGTCTATACTTTATTCTTTTTCCCAATAATTCTTATGTTCTGTGTACCAGTATTCTTATCATCCTCAATCCATTGCCACAGTCTTTTCTGCATAACCCGTCCACAACAAGGTAGCCGACCTTCAGTGGTGTAGTTGAGGGGGTTCAACCTCCCCTCCCCCTATTGGATATGTCACCAATGAGAGATCTTGTACATCAAACCTACAGGTAGGGAGTTATATTTCTAGCTGCCATGATGTAGCATACATATTGGCCTAAATTCTGTGAATTTTTTACTTCCGCCAATGCTTCTCCCCACATATCATCAGAAAACTACCACAATGAAAAAAGTCCCCGGTCTACAACACCCCCATCCCAATGGAAAAATCATGATCCCAACGGAAAATCTTGGTCACTTATCCTCCATAAAAAAAACCTGTCTAGGCTATTACTAATCTTGAGCCCAATGCTATTAATGATCAGGAATTATTTTTTCCACTAATGTCTGTCCAGGCCCTTGTTTCACTGTATTGGTTACCACAGCCAATTTGGACTTACTTTATTTAAATCTTCTGTAATCCACGCAGAGTGTACTGTTTTTACAAAACTCTACTGCTCTTCTGTTATGTGCTGTTGGTTTAGATCATCTCCATGGAAATTTTGCTGCCTCCTACTCATTACTTCACTTCTACTTATGCTTAACAGTTATGTCAGTAGTTTCCCTAGTGGTATTCTACAGTTATATCCAATGTACTGAACATGTGCAGACACACACACAGACTGCTCTAATTATACACTACATCAGCTTGAAGGGCTCGGTGTTCACATTAGATTTCAGTTACCAAGGAGTCGGACATCTTGACATCAATATGAATGTACAAATGAGTATCATGCTTGGTAGCAAGCGTCTTTACATTATATAGATAGTGCATATTAGGCAAATAAAAACAAGGCATACTACAAGTTTAATGTTGATCTTAGTGAGACCTTAAATCAAATAACACGTTATTTCTAGTACTTTTTCATTGACCTATGTATTAACTGCATTATGTATCACACCTGTTAATCAAACCCTGCTGAAATGTGTGTATTGACATAATAATATATAATCGGATTTATGTAAAAATAATGTAGGTCGTGTACATAACAAAACATATTGTATTTGTAATGAAAGTAAAAGTAGTCATGTAGTAAACTTAAGTAAGTACAGTATTTAAAAATTGTGTAAAAAAACACTGGAAAATCTTAAACAATTATGATTGTGCTGCACGAGCACAAATGTGACAGCAAATCAAATGTTTTTTGAATGCAACATAACAGATACTTATTTTAATTATAAAAAAAACTACAACTACAAATACTGCGCCCTTATACATTGCCATTTGTAAAGTATCCACAGTCACGTTCATGTTTTAAATAGTCCTGCAGGTGACCACTGTTTCAACCTTTTCATTCGCGTATTCTCGCATGGAAATCGTCCATGGCATGTTCCACCTTTTCGATAAGAATGTTTCTTATTTCTAAGGTCAGCAATAGTATTTGCGCGCATTGTGTAGACCTTGAATTTGAGGTACTATAACAGAAAATAATCACAAACTGACAAGTCTGATAACCTGGGGGAGGGTACTGCATTCTTGGATACATTACAATCGCCAATAAGTGTCAATTATCCCATTTATGAGACTGTACACCATACTGTGATTCTTTGGCTGTACAGCGACCTTTCGAAGATTGTCTGCTGCCCAATAGTGATAGTTGTTTATCCACAAAACAACTAAAATTAAAACATGTCTTGTCACTTGTCCACAAAGTACATGAGAAAGCTTTGTTGTCTTGCATTATAGCCAAACACTAAATTTGCTGTTCACAGTCATGTTAACTTATCTGATGCACGATCCGTATATTGTTCGATTGTAACTTTAAAATGCCCTGTGAGATTCTATTCATAAGTAGTAAAATTTAAGGTCCCCACTATAGAAGAAATTCATCTTACAAAATGTTTTGCACTTTTCGTTACAAAATGCTGTCTTCTCAAAACTTTGGTATTCTCATGTTTTAATAATTGTATAAAATGCACTTCGTATACCGTTACCTAAAATTCTTCACCTATAATGTGACTGCATGTTTAGGTGGAATAAGATCGTATCTACTAGACGTCTGTGTTCTCATCTGTCAGTGGCAACAGTCACCATTTTTATAAAACAGTTAAAGCACATTGAGCTCCAACCACTGACTTATTTCTGCTAATAGCGATACACGCTGAAGCGACTGACGATCAATAATTGTCCAATATTGTTATGGAATTTTTTCCAAGAAATACAAAATTTAAATTTTTTGCCACATCCTGTATTCATATGATACGGAAGTAATAAAAAGTGAAAGTATATGCATTACAGGTAAAGTGTATGTACTTCACAATGATGCACTCAAGTCATTTAACAATTACCTTTTGCTGTTGTACTTTTAACTATTAAAATGATTAAATTTTTATCAGTAATTTTGTCCTCTTTTATTTTTTAGCCGAAATCAGGCGTTGACCGTCAGATGGAGATTGAGAATCTAAAATCAAGATATGTTCAGTTGTACGGATTGTGTCAACTCCAAGAAAAGCAGAACAAAAAAGAAAATTCAGAATTAGAGGTAATTTAGTGAATTTATGTTACATATACATTTGCAAATTTAATTTTTTATTTGAAAATGTTTGTGTCATAGTGTACATGACCTCTCATATTCTGAACTGAGGTCACCTCTTTGACCTCTCATATTCATATTCTTTGACATCTCATATCTCATATAAAAAAGGATCTACAAACTACTATAGAAATATCATGACATTTGGAGATCAATTATGTGCAGTTAACAAGAAAGATTTGATGTGTCCAGGTTACAAGCTACAAAAATGAACTACTGATGCAATTGCTTGGCATTTGAGGAGATCAACATTTTATCATACCTGAACGCACCGCACCGTATATAGATTGCGTGGTGTGTCAGGAGTTTTTGGCTGTGTTCACTTTATCTGCCATACACAAGCAAATGGCATGTGTGTCAACTCACCAAAGCATATGGACCATCATTAGACATGTCTAAAGACCAGGAAATGACTAGATCATGCCCCCAGTATTTTTTTCTGGTGACTGTCTGTTATTATCAGTTTAATTATGCATGTAACTTTGTAAATTTTCTTAAATCTTTCTTCCTTAAGGGGCATGCCTATCCTTTGTTTCATCAAAGTTTAATACATACAAGACATCTTGCTATTTTTGCTACTTATTATACTTCCTTGAGACTCACCAGAGACTATAATGTGTACATACATGCAAAGTTGATGTTTTGGGGTTTAGAAACATACACGCTAAAATTGGCATATTGAGACTGATGACCAAAAAACAACCCACACTAGATTTTGCAACTTGGGTGATTCTTTAGAAATGGGCAGTATTATGTGAATCAATGAAATCTGTTGTTGAACAAAACTTTCTTGAATAATTAAATTTATATCTTTAATTTTTAATTTGGTGAATGATACATGTCATTAGTCTTGTTCGCAAACTTTTAAAAATTACTGAGAATTCTAACAAAAAAAAATTACAAGTTAGCTTGGTATATTTGTATTATATTTGTTACCTTAATGTATTGTCAACAGCTTATCTACAACACTATAGCACAAGATAAAGCTTCACATTGCTGCTAGTAACAAATCTTACTTTACGGTCTGAAGTATGGTCTGGAAGAAAGGCTGCTCCATAGACGGGAAAAAAAATTTTGAGAAAAATATTTAAGTGGTCAATGAGGAAAGCGAGGAGGAGAATAGGAAGGAGAAATGAAGAGAATAAGAAGAATTGCACAATTAAGACAGTTGTACAAAGAGCCTGGAATTCTGGTGGATATAAAACAGTAAAATGGGCAGAGCACTTAGAGAAGATAAAGTCCCCATCCCCCCCAAAAAAATTTCTCCAATGAGAAATCAAGACAAGGTTGAAGACCTGAAGGAAGACCTCAAGAGAATGGATGTATGCTGATGGCAAAGACTGGTGGAGAATCAAAGAAGTGGAGGCTCCTGAATGGGTTGAAGCTGTACGAGAAGAGGCAACGGAAGGAAGCCAAATATTGATTTGCAACACCACTGACAGTGATGATTATGATGATATTTATTTTAATGTATATTTCTCTTAGAAAATTTTGTATTCATGAAAGTGTATAAAGAAAACAGTGTGCTTAAGATGATAAACAGCTTCCCTGATTACATAACATGTTAATGTAAACATATAATTAAGTTTATAAACATATAAAATGAGAACCATATTTCTCCATCATATTTCTTCTTCTTCAGTGTGTATAACAAGTATGACGAATAATTTCATTAAAATGTACAACTTAAGATGATAAACAGCTTCCCTGATTACATAACATGTTAATGTAAACATATAATTAAGTTTATAAACATATAAAATGAGAACCATATTTCTCCATCATATTTCTTCTTCTTCAGTGTGTATAACAAGTATGGCAAATAATTTCATTAAAATGTAGAACTGTGTATGAACATATTTTCTTTTTATGTTTTTTGCAGGAAATTCTTGAACAATATCGAAAGAAAATTGAAGAAGATAGACGTGTACTAGAGGAGACCAGACGACAGATTCAGCAAATAAAAATTAACTGTGAAATAGAAAACATACACAGACTTCATACAGCTGTGTTCCAGCAAGTAACAGGTTAGTTTTTTGTGCTTATAACAGTAGGAAACAGATGAAGAAGCCACATAGCACACTTACCGTTAAAAGAAGAAAGTACACCCCAAAACAAAGGATCACTGACCACACTTTGACAGGCAGTGCATGATAATTGCTTCACTGTCCCCTTTGAATAAACAACCGAAACACTGAATAACAAAAATAATCCTTTCTCAGAATCCCAGGCACGTTAGGCAAATCCATTGAGCACAGGTTAGGTCAAGATAAGGTGACAAACAACTTATCTCATGTTCATATTACTAGGTATTCTTTATTGAAATCATTTTCATTTACAAACTTCTCAAAGTATTCTTTTTAGATCTGGTTCATACATTCTTTTTCTTTTCCTTTTTTTTTAATTATAAATCTTCTATAATTTTTTACAGTTGTATGACCTTTTAATGGTTACATTTATATTACAAAATGACTGCAAAAATCATCCAGAATTTTATCTCTAATGTTTACTCAGTTCAGCAATAAAGTAAAGCACTTTTAGTATACTTCAAGCCATGAGGCTACCTAGAATTTGCTATCTTGTGTACTCATCTGTACTTTGCCGTGAAATAGAAACTTATCTCTATTCTACTTATGTAATAAAAGATCTTAGTTAATCAAATAACTGTAAAATTGATAGAAATTCGTAAGTATACAATTAGTCAAAGTCAATCCAAAAATAATCAGCACTTTTTTTCATATGAGCCATTGTTGACTGCGGTTGGTTCAACTGGTTCCTCCCTTCTTCTCCTCTCTCTTCCCCCTCTCCCACATCTCCTTCATTCTTTATGTCTCTCCCTCCTTTTATCAGTACAGATGGCACCTGTCCTCTTCTTGGGGTTTTCCTGAAAACCTTGGACATTTTTAAATTTCTTTTTAAGTGATAAGATATCTTCAATGTTTTCTTAAGCAATCTGAAGTTCTTCTGTCTTTCTCTGTTCCTTTGAACCACATATTGGGCATTTTGAGATTTCTGAAATAGTTAAAAAAAATGTTGTCCTCTGCTAGTCTGTCAGGATTCATTCTTTGAATACGTCCATAGAAAATAATTCTTCTTTTTCTAATTGTGTCTGTGATTTTCTCAATATCTGTGTACAGCTCAGGCGTCTTCTGTACTGTTCTCCATCTTTTATTGATCCCAAGATTTTTCTTAATATTTTTTCTTTCCATGACTTCCAGTTCTTCTATCATCATTTTCTTGTTCAGAGTCAGACACTCAGCTGCATAAAGTGCTTCCGGACGAATAACTGTTGAGTAATGCCTAAGTTTGGCATTAATTAGCACTTTTATTATTATCAATTTTGTCCTCAATTAATCCCCCCCCCCACACACACAGTATTTATAATTTAATAATGTTAAGGCTTTTTGAAATGTTCACATCCCCTTCTGTTTTGTTAACTTGAATATTGTTACTTAACTGTGTCGTAGCCAAAAGAGTCCACCATTCCGATGACATCATTACCCATGTCTAGATCAGGATTGTTATAATGGGGCTTTATTGTATTGGGTACATAAATTGATTTTTTTTTAATATAATCACTATTTTATTCTTGTAGTACTATTTATTTTAGTGTTTACCATAATTTAATAGTTTTGTTATTAACATAATATAATAATAAAATAATATGTGTTCCAATAAAAGTAACAAATACTTTGTGCAGAGTGCAATGACTCATAGGACACCTGATATGTGGCATAATTTTGTCATTTTTTGCTATGACCTTTGTATTTTCTCATTGGCACCTAACTCAATATTTTACCCATGTAGAATTTTTCAGGTAATTGAAGTCTTAATTAATTTTTTTTTTTGCAGATAAATTAGAAGCTTCAAACTGTGATGCAAGTTTAAAAGCAACCTGTGACCTTTTAGAACACTATAAGGATAAGGTGCCAATCAAAGATATTGAAGTACCTGAAGATGGATTAGGTAAGCTGTTGTAGTGTTAACTATTTTGAATAATGAAGACTTTAATACTATTTCTCTCTCGTATGGTAACTTTATAAAAATTCCATCGAATTCAGAATAGTCATATGCGCAATTTTATTTTAAACTTTTGATGCATTATTCAACCATAGTTGAATTCGAGTTTTGCCCACGTCAGTTTTTGTTTCTGTTAGCTGCTTTATTTTATTATATGTCAGTGGCGGCTCGTCCATAAGAGCACATGAACCCCCTATAAAAATAATTATACGATATAAATTATACATCTTTATTGACGCAGTATTAAAATGGCTTATCTTCAGTAAGTTTAAAAGAGCAGACAATGAAAAACAGCGTAGAGTGCGCCAAGTGAAGTTGAGTGTAATGACGCGCCAGGGGCTGGGAGCGGACTGAATGCGCTGCTCTCGATGCTGTACACACGGGATATACGACAGACAGGCGAGTCCATTTGCTCGCGGTAGGGGGGGGAAACATGTTTACAAGCGGCTTAACGGAGAATACCGATGAGCTGCCTCTGACACAGCTCAGCTCAGTAGTTCCACGGACTTGAGTCTGCAGACTGACAGTGTGAAGCCACTCGGGCAACTTCGGCAACCTTCGTTCTCATCTATGCCTGCCTATATTCTGTTGTCAGGTGTGAGTTAGGTAAATGTTTGGTTAAAGTTTGTATATTTATTTTAGCACAATAATTTTATTAAGTTCACGGCTTCAGATACGTAAACTCAGGAGTAAATTTTTCGTGTATTCAAGTGTCTGTGTGTATTCGTGTAAAGTTTTATTCATGTATAACCTACCTATACATGTCCTGTAAGCATTTCGATGTTTCGTTTTTAAGTTTTGTCATTTTATTTTTAGTGTAACAGTTTTTTATTTGGTAGGCCTACACGCGCTGTAAGTATTCACGAAGATAAATAATAAACACAACTGAGAATAAATTCATATCATGTCATTTCTTACATTTAAAACCTTAATTGTATAAATACAACTATTTCACTAACGACTCGGAACACAAAACTTTGTGTTCCGAGTCGTTAGTGAAATAGTTGTATTTAGTTAAGTAACGGACACATCATGGACAACGAAATCCTAGAACTTAATTGTATATTTTGTTTCAGTTTTTATCACTCAGAAACAAAAATAATTGATTAAATTGACTCCAGATAAATACGAAACCAACCTGCGAAGTTAGTGCACAGGTAAAAAGGAGTTTTACCACTACTGATTACAGCAATATAATTATATCAAAACCAACACTATGACTACAAAAAACTGAACTTAAAACCGGCAAAACAGTATAAAATAAGTTTTCTTAATAAACGTATATTTCATATACTAATGCGACGATGTAGTCAAAAGGTTCATATTTATCTGGGGATAAATTAACCAATCAGTGAAATTGTGTTTGTTTCTGGAGGAAACAAAGGTTAAAACAAAAACTACAATTCAGGGTAATAAATGGAGTACAACGATATGGTTAAATTAATTCTATATTATGTTTTAATATTTAACTGTGACAACAATCAATATTGATATTCAATTCATCCGCTATGCACACAGGAAAACCCCGATTTGGATAAAAATATGTGCATTTCATTATACACGTAAGTGTGGAGTGTGGGTTGACGAGAGAGTAGACAATAGCGGGGGATGAACAGTAATGAAGTTGCCATGGAACGGCTGTAGTTGACGGTGGATGCTCCTTACCTTGGCGCGCGCACGTGTTACATTTGTGTTTTGCAGTTTCGATTATTTTTTAGTGATAAAGTTTTAGTTTAAATTACAGTTTATCTATTATAGTGTAGCTAGTGAACTGTTGATTTTGTTTACTGTACAATAATGGAAAGTACCTGTAAGTACTCAGTTAGTAATTTAAACGAAGTAGCATTTGCCAGTTTACCCATAGAAGTTAAAATAGCAATAAAAGAGAGTGGTAGGCCAATATAATATAAGTCAAATATAAGTCAAACATCGACATCAAAATCTAGAACTTTTAAAAGAGAATTTAAAGAAGAGCTATATGAAAAAATTCCTTGGCTTTGTGGTTGTGAACAAACAAACAAAATATTTTGTTTTCCTTGTTTGTTATTTTCCTGTGAAAAGGGCGATCCTGCTTGGGTGAAAAACGGCGTTTGTGACTTAGCTCATTTGAATAAAAAAATTAAAAAACACGAAAGTTCTCATGACACATAAGTGCTACATTGGATTTTAATTTGCTGGGAAAGGTTGACGTTCGTCAGCAGCTTGACAGTGCTTATCGACAAAATATTAAAAAGCACAATGAACAAGTGACTAAAAATAGGTATGTCCTTTCTAAGCTTATAGACTGTATTAAATTTTGCGGTGCATTTGAGTTGGCCCTTCGAGGTCGTCATGAGGATGACGATTCCTTAAATCCTGGCATATTTAAAGGGCTTGTAAACTTTTCTGGAGAACTTGACTCATCTTTGAAAGAACACTTGAGTACCGCTACTGTCTTTAAAGGTACCTCGAAAGAAATTCAAAATGAATTGTTAGATTGTATGCTTTTTGTATGTCAAGAAAACATAATAGAAGAAATAAAAACTGCACAGTATGTTTCTTTGATTGCGGACGAAACATCAGACATCTCGTCTGTATTTCAGTTAGTTATAGTTTTCTGCTATGTTTTAGCTAATGACCAACCAGTTGAAAGATTTTTGAAATTTAGATTACGTTGTGCAAAATCCAGAAAAACTCGTATCTCAAAGCTATGACGGTGCGAATGTAATGAGTGGGCACCATGCTGGCGTGCAGACCATAGTGCAACAAACCTATAAACATGCTTTTTCCGTTCACTGTTACGCTCATCAGTTGAACTTGATTGTAGCTCAAGCAACAAGCCAAAACCAAGATGTCAGAATTTTTTTCGGACTTAAGTGATATAACAAATTTTTTTTCGAATTCCCCTCAGAGAGTGGCTGTTTTGGACAAGATAGTTGGGAAACGAATACCTCGGGCGTCAGCTACAAGGTGGAATTTTAAGAGCAGAACTGTTAATACTGTTTTTGAGTACAGAGAGGAATTAATTGAATGTATGGAGGAAATCCAATCAACCTCTAAGCAACCAACCACCATAATTAAATCTGGTGCTCTAGCTCGTCTCCTTAGAGGTAATAAGTTTATATTTTGGCTTTCTATTTTTCACAGATTAATGCCACATGTGGATATTTTGTACAACCAATTACAGCTAACTTACACTGATGCTGTGAGAACTAAAGCCAATGTTGACCACTTCGTCAAAGCCATTGATAAGGAAAGAGCTAACATGGACAAAGTGACAGAGCTGGTTAATCAGTACCCAGAAAATGCACCTAAACGATCGAGGCGTAAAGAAGATTTTTACTTAAGTAGAACAGTGGCTGCCAAGGAAACCTGTGACATTATTACAACGCAAATAAAAACAAGATTTTCATTCACAACATCTTGCTCAGCTGTATCTCTTTTTGAATTACAAAAGTTTGAAGAGTTTGAACAGAAATTCCCCGAGAAATTGCTTGAAGATACAGTAAATGTGTATTCATTTCTTGAAAAAAATCGCCTCAAGACAGAGCTTGAAATCATTTACAAAAGAACTGAGTTCAGAAACATGCGTGGTGCTGTTAGTCTTTTACAGTTTTTTTATTGAAAACAACTTATTGTCATCATTTTCTGAAAGTTATAAACTGTTATTAATTATTGCAACAATACCAATGACGACTGCTAAAGCTGAAAGGTGTTTTTCAACCCTAAAACGGATAAAGACATTTTTGCGGTCTATGATGTGTCGAGAGAGGCTTGCAGCTTTAGCCATGCTTGCAATCGAGAAGGAAATGATTTCTAACATCCATAATTTCAATGAAAGAGTTATTGATGTTTTTGTGTCAAGAAAAGATAGAAGGATGGACTTTGTTTACAAAAACTGTACTTAAAGAAAATATTTGTCTAAGCCAGTGGTGCCGATCCCCCCCAAGCCCTATGTCGCTTCCCCCCCAACTCCAGGCTCGATTACTAAAAAAAAAAAAAAAAAAAAAAAAAAAAAAAAAAAAAAAAATCTCTTTTTATAATGGATCACAATTTAGCATTTTCAGTAAAACGTGATTAGTTTTACAGTATACAGTATCAAATCTGAATCACTTCATTGGAAAAATACTTAGATTTGCAACTTTAATGCCTTACTTAAATTTGTTCCCTTAATAAAATGTTATAAACAATTCCGTCCTTTTATAGACTTTAGTGTACTAAAACATAGTAGAAAGCAAGATAATTAAAAAATCTAAACGCAAATTTCTATTGCACACTGTACTTTATTAATACAGTAAGTAAAAAAAAAAAAATGGATTTCAAAATTACATTATAAATAAATCTATATCTATCTATCTACTATAATATTTTAAGCTTACAATCACAACATTTTTGTTATCTGAAGTTGAAATATTATATTATATATATATGTATGGTATATCACGTGATGAGACATCCACGAATCGGGATGCTTTCACTTGTGCGGACTTTTTGCGTGCGAGGGAATTTTGAAAAACACAAAGTTCGATGTTATTGTTTTGGACTTGTAAACAAGGTCGTTTATTAGTTGTTTATGCTGCAATTTACTTCTTAACGAAGGAAATACGTAACTTTTGGGTTAAAAAGGTAATTGTAACTAAATATAACAAAATATTTCTCAAAACAATAAAATCGAACTTTGTGTTTTTCAAAATTTCCGCTTTATATAAAAATCCCTCCTTAAGGCGTTTGAATAAAGCGTTGTTTTTCCCAATCAAACGTCTTAACTTTATTTTTATCAAAATTATTAGTGTGCAAGTCCAAAACAATAAAATCGAACTTTGTGTTTTTCAAAATTCCCTCGCACACAAAAAGTCCGCACATGTGAAAGCACCCTCGTAGTATAATATTTTAGTGTACAAAATAAAGCTTTATATGTAAATTTATCAAATAAGCGATTATTTGAAAATAAATGTAGACAAATAAGGAAAGTGAGACTGCTCAAGTTGTACACGAGAAAATTTTTTGAAGCAGCAAAATAATTAAAGAACTTTAGGTCGTTTGAAAGCGTCTGTTCCACCTACGTAGGGAACTTCCATTCGCTTTCAAACGATCTAATTTTCTTTAAGTATTTTATGACTTCAAAAAATTGTTTAGCCTACAACTTGACCAGTCTCGCCTTCTTTGTTTTTCAATATGTATTTACAAATAATCGCTTTTTTAATAAATTAAAATATAAAGCTGTATTTTGTACACTAAAATTATTGTACTGTGATTCGTGGATGTCTCATCATGTGATACACCATGCAGCCCCCTTAAGCAAGCTTTGATGCAAATTGCGACCAGGAAATACGTTCTCACATTGTATTCGGTATTTTTAGTAATAGTAAATTTCATACAACAGTAAAAAAAATCCCCCCCAAAAATTTTTCAAATGTCGCCAATGGCGACACGATACCCCCCTGTAGCACCCCTGGTCTAAGCTACCATCCAAGTAAATTTGTGTAAGTAAATACTAGACCTTACCATCATATGCAGCAGCTTTGATTATTTTCCTTTTTCTGTGTGTTTAATAATCTAATAATTGAGAGCATGAGGCCTTGTGACTAACTATCTAAATATTTAACACTTAAAACAAGCTTTCTGTTTTGCGTTTATTTTACTACTTGTTAAATTAAATGAAAATAATTGTTTTAGTAAAAAAGAACAACTAGCATATTAGATAGTTAGTCACAAGGCCTCATGCTCTCAATTATTAGATTAGATTATTAAACACACAGAAAAAGGAAAATAATCAAAGCTGCTGCATATGATGGTAAGGTCTAGTATTTACTTACACAAATTTACTACAATGTGTGCGGTCTACGATGTGTCAAGAGAGGCTTGCAGCTTTAGCCATGCTTGCAATCGAGAAGGAAATGATTTCTAACATCCATAATTTCAATGAAAGAGTTATTGATGTTTTTGTGTCAAGAAAAGATAGAAGGATGGACTTTGTTTACAAAAACTGTACTTAAAGAAAATATTTGTCTAAGCTACCATCCAAGTAAATTTGTGTAAGTAAATACTAGACCTTACCATCATATGCAGCAGCTTTGATTATTTTCCTTTTTCTGTGTGTTTAATAATCTAATCTAATAATTGAGAGCATGAGGCCTTGTGACTAACTATCTAAATATTTAACACTTAAAACAAGCTTTCTGTTTTGCGTTTATTTTACTACTTGTTAAATTAAATGAAAATAATTGTTTTAGTAAAAAAGAACAATTAGCATATTATAACAAGTATGATCAATAAAGTAATCCTTTATTATTAAGTTGTGAAATAGTTAAAGTACAGTAATATCTATAATAACATTTCGTTTCAAAATTAATACATTACATCAAGGTATAGCAGCGCCTAAATTATATGAATATTGCAAGCAACACACAAGTGTTTGACACAGTGTATCTAAAAAACTGCAAATTATTAATTGTGAACCCCCTGTAGATGTACTCATGAGCCGCCACTGTTATATGTAAGAAAAATGCTCTTTCCACATAATTTAAAATGCCGCTCTTTTGTCTGTTTAAAGCGATACTACCAGGTATGACAACAGATTAGCTATTCATCATACCCATTTGTGTGTGTGCTACTTTCCTAATAACCATACCTACACTCATTTTCGATATTTTGATTATGCAATTATTGGCATCAATATGTAGTGAATATCGCATATAATTTTTGTTGGATAATAGAAGTTATGAAAATGTATTTGTCTACGTTATAAAATAGCACGTTGACAATTCCAATTGCCTTAAATGCATACACATTAAATGTTATATTTTTCCTAACCATGGCTGTTATTTCTTTAAAACAGTAATCTAAAAACTAAAAAACTTTATTTCCCAACCTCACAAAGTTAATGTAATGTCATTTCACTTTAAGAAATATAATAAAGTACCCTCCTCCTCCTCCCCCTCCTCTTCCTCCAAGATGACCTCAGGAGGATGGCAGGAATTGAAGGACAAAATCATGTCCATCTACAGTAGAGCACAGTTAACTAACCTAATTGGGACTGAAGGTTGTTCAGACATATGAAAATTCAGATACACAAACCTACAAAAAAAAATAATATACTTACGGTTTCCTTAATATACACATATTTGAACACTACACAGTAAAAAAACTTAGTTTAAAATTTGAAGGACCACCTAATTTTGTATTCCAATCAAGTGCTTTCTTGTACAGTGAAGGCTCTGATATTTGATTCCTCTGAATTGTGAATTGCACAGAAACGTAGTTGGTCACACATTTTGTTGAAGTTGCCATAGTAAACAGCTTTTTCAACATTGTGTTTGGTCTTAGGTCGAAATAACAGGACATTTGAAGATTTAATTGTTGATTTTGTTATCAAAATAATACACAATTAAATTAAACTTATAAATTAAAAAATACAAAAACTGTTAAATAAAGATAAAAAATCCTTGTACAGTAGTCATCATGTATAAGATTCAAATAACAAAAAAAAACTGTAATATAGAAATTTTTAAGCTACTGTGGAATAAATTATTGCACTATAAATATCATAACTGAGTTGATTATGCTGCCAGCTGAACAGACATCTCTTCTTCTGCACTACAAGGATTAGACATTTGCCTGTTCCGTCACAAACATCTCTTTCCTACTAATTAAGAGGGCATAACCTAAAAGACTAGGATAAAAGGTCAAACTATCTCTGAACAACCAGCCATTAACAATGATCACATAAAGCAGTTTTCTACTCGCAAAACACCTATCTCATACTGCAATTAAAATTTTGTAACACGTAATTAGTTAATTATAATTAACTAATTGTAACTAATTAGGCTAATTATTTAATTCAACTTGTATAATTATATTTTTACCAATACAAGTTTTTGTTTTTAATTTTTGACATTTCCTTTTTTCTTTATCCCTCTGTGGGCAGGTTTATTCCCCCCCCCCCCCCAATCCCAAAACCTGCTTCCTGCTACCACTGATATAATACAGTTATTTATAGTTTTTATAGTACAAAACTTTGGTACCAATAGTCTAAGAATGGACATGTTCTTTATGGTGAATACCAAAAATTGAGGTCTGTTTAATTTTTAATTAAAGGTTATTGTTATTCTAGAACAGGTCAAAAAGAGCATGAAGAATGTGATAGAGTCAGTAAAGAACTTGTCTAGTAAGCACAATTTTGAAGCATATGGTCATCTTGGAAAAGTTAATGTCAGTCTGAAGGATTGTGAAGAGGTAGCTAAAAGGTAAGCAAATTCAGTTTTGTAATGTGATTGTCTGTATGTTCCACAGAAGCCAAGAACCTAAGCTGTTCCACACAGCTAAGCTGTACTTTCTGAGAAGAGACAAGAAAAATGTTACTGTTGGATTTGAAAACTGAGTTCTAATACAAACACAAATACTGAATTGTAGGGTTGTTGCAGTAGCAAATTGATTTTCCAGTTATGCCTTTCTACTTTGTTTTACTTATGAAAGTACTTACACCTGTATTTCAGATGCACAGAAAAATTAGAGGACTTGAAACTGCTCAAACTTCAAGAAGCCTCGTTAAAAATTTCATATGGTGAAGAAGATGAAGAAAAGGAAACAGATGAAGAAAAGAAAAAAGATGAAGAAAAGGAAAAAGAAAAAGAAGAAGAAGAAGTGTCGTGCTCACCTGAAAATTAGATTTTGTGCAAAGTAACAATTGTTTATAAGAACTGAATAATTTTGTTGAAATATGTGTAATTCATATTGTAATATTTGTGTTATTAATATAATAATATATAGTGTGTTAATGTTTACAATTTAAAAAAAAATCAAGAAAATAAAGATTGGATATATATATCATAAAAATATAAGCATTTCATAGCTTCGTAGATGTTTCAAACATAAATAATAATTTTGGCATGTTTGTACTCATGTTCGTTCCATAATTAATTTCCTTTTATTGATGTACAATGCATACCGAGACTTACGAAATATACTGTTTACATTATAGTGTCATTTGTAAATGCAATACTGGTACTGTGTACTGTCTCTAGTAGAGAAAGTTGTCGATTCAGAATTTCTGGCTATTACACCAACATTGTCATGTGTCCCACTGGGGGATCACACCACTGTATAGGTTATGTAATTATGTTTTTCAATTTTCTGTACATACAACAGAGACAAAACCTCTTTGTAATTGCTCATAAATGAAAATGAACTTCAAACAACTTTTTGACATCATCAAAACTCTTTTCCACATGTAAAATGAATGTGTAAGTTTTGTAGACTATAAATATATCACTACTGACTCGGAACACTAATTTTTTATTGGTACAAATGTTAAGCTTTTGCCTTGTAGCCTGAACTAGTTTTCACTTATTACAAGCAAGTGAATTAAGAAAACTCAGGCCTAAACTAAACTGCTCAGGATGTAACAAATTCTACATAGGCCAGACAGGATGTAGCTTCAAACAGAGATACATTGAATTCACAGAGGCACTACACTCCACCACTGAATCCACCTTTGGAAACCACATATACAGACACATGGAAATTCTTCACGTACACAAAAAAGAAATCTTGAAAACTAGATACTCTTGAACAACTAGAAATATACAAAAACAACATCCTAAATGATGTGACGGTACAAAAGTCCGTCTAAGGAATTTATGGGTACGGGAGCATAAATTTATTGTATTTCCATGTATTTAAAAGTGGTTAGGTCAACTTTCCCTCCATGCATTGCAAACAACGCAGTTCGTCTGTACAAGTCGACTCCAAGGTCATGGTGTACATGCTTTTCAGCAGATATTAAACAAAGCAAATTGCGAACTAATATTGAAACGTCATCAAATATGTAAAAAACGTAACAATTGTGACACAGAACAATGGCGTCATCCGCTTAAAACAATAGAACGATGACGGCATAACCCTACCACTTGCGTAAATTGTACTAGTGGTTCGCCCCCCAGTCATCAACTTGAACTCAGAGCGTCAACACGCTGTAAAATTCGCCGGCAGACAATTGCCAGCAAAGTGTTTTTGAAAGTATAAAATGTAGCCAAGATGTAACCAGTGAAAGTTTTAAAACATAAATCAGTAAATAACAATTCAGAATGTAAATTAAATTAACAATTCAGTGAAACACAGCGAAAAGTAACAAGAAATGCCCGGCTGAACATCCGCCAGACGATTTGGGACGCCTGACTACAACTTCGATTCTATACCAGCAGGGAAATCCAAATTACCATTACATTTCAATATTCTTTTTGAGCTCAAAATTATAACAAATTTAAAGATGTACCTTTATCAATGTATGTGTGTGTGAGAGCATGGCAGCGTGTATGTGCCGGCATTCATGAAATAATTGAGGCATTGGTTTGTGTAGACAATGATCTGAAACTTAATAGATCAATTTACAAGAGCTGCAGCCGATTTTAAAATGATTTTGTAGTAAATTAAACACAAGAAAGAACTAATGAAAAATAAGTAATTATTAGTAAAGCGGATGCAAGGTGCCATTTTGTTTTTTGATGGTATAAGGCGCCAACTTTGTTTTTTTTTGTAAGTGTAATTAATGCAAAGGCAGAGCATTAAACAAAGTTTTATGTCAACACAAACGTTATTAGAGTCATTATTTCGAAAACCCTTACTGTCTCTGAATCTCGCTGAGAAAGAATCCTGGCCCTTAGAGATGAAATTCAGGTTGTTTACAAGCCACGTGCTCGAACCGGATGTGGCATTGGACATGCGGTAAGTAAATAAACTTTATTTATTAGTAATAAACAAAGAGGGACTCAGAAGTGTTTGTTAACAAATGGCAGCCCGAACTGTGACCTTATATAAAATTTTTTTATATAAAATAAGCCAGAATCAGAGACAGAGTGGGTAGCGAAATAAAATGTAGCATATCACGTAAATAACGTATGTTACGATAGTTAGGTTATGTTGTTGTGAGGTTAAGTAGATGCAAAACAACAGTTTAAAAGAAACAGAATTTTCCTTTTTTATTCAAAATGGCAGATAATAATGAAAGTGTAAATTTAAATAACACAGAAACACAGTCGATGATTATGGATAATGTAGAAATACAGTCTACTCCAATGACAACTGGACCAAGAGAGTTGTCAGTCGACGATGTATTTGACTTAATAAAAACAATGTCTGAAAATATAAATAGCAATTTAAATGAATTGAAAGAACAAAAAAATGAGATTAGAGAAATCAAAAGTAATTTTAACGACAAATTTCATGAGCAAAATGTAAGGTTTGATAATTTTGATAAAAAATTTAATCAATTTGATGAGAAGTTCAATGAAATAAAAAATGAAATCAAGAAACGAAATGAGAAGTTTGATAAACAAAAGAATAAAGTAGACGAGAATCACGAGAGTAAAATGGGGGTAGAAAATAGTAGAGAGTCAAATAAATTAAATGAAAATAAAGACGACAAGGTAAGTAAGGGTGAGAATTATGATAATAGAAGTAAAAATATGGTATTAGAGAATAAAGTGGTGAATATTGATAGTGATAATGAAATTTTAAGGAGAGTAGAATATGATAATGATGGAATGTTAGTGTGTGATGAATTAGAGAGAAAGTATAAAGAGAATTTACAAGTAGAGGGGTTGCAGGGGGTAAATTTTTCCCTTAATGTTGTAGTTGGGGGTGAAGAAATCGCTTCACGTGAGTATTTGGAAGACAAAAGGTCTGCAAATAGATTTCCCTGGATTTTTTGTGCACTTCATAAGTGGTGCAGTAATTATGAGTTAGTGTCCCCTGCATATATTGAGAGAGAGTGTGTAACTTGGTGTTGTGGTGAGAGATATTGTGATGAGAGCGAGAGAAAGAGAGGGATAGAGATTTTTAAAGTGAATAGAAACTATGAGGAATTTATAGGAAGGTTAGGTGAGAGGAGTGATAGTAATAACAAGTACTTACCTTATATTGAAACTGGAGTAGTAGATGATGTTATAAAAGATGATAATATGACTTACCGGAGTGTGACAGACGATACTAAAGGTGACAGGACCATACCCAATCAGGACGAATTATATGAGATTGTGGAAAATTATAAAAATTTGAATAGTATGTACATTTATGATACGAATATAAGAGATTCAATAATAAATGATTTGTATATATATATAGGAATGTTAATTATCGACCGTATTATTATACTGTTAATGATTTCGAGGTTCGCTAACACTATACAAATGTAATGTGTTATATGTGCATAAGTATGGAACAGTGATAAGTGTTTAGTGTAATGTGGTTGCTGTAGCTCATCTCACAGTTAATGTAAGCAATAGTTATAGTAATGTATGACTTTACACACACCTATACACACTTACAAATAATATAATTGTAGTAAGACTATATTTTAATGTTGTAGGCATGATTATGAGAAGAATAAATCTCAAAACGTCGCAAAACTGAGTTTTCATGATTAATGACCGAACCTCGAAATCATTAACAGTATATATATATTGTAACCAGACCCTGTATGCCGGTCTTTACAAAAATAAAATAGTAGATGAAAAATTTTATAAAAAATAAAATTTTCAATAAAAAAAATTTTATGTCAATCAATGTTTGTAATTAAGAAATAAGGCTGTTTTAAAGGTTTTGTAAAAATTTTAAGAATTAGAAAGGTATTTATTAACTATCGAGCACTTCTGGAAGATTTGAACCAAGTCTGGAGTTAAATAGATTAACTCCAGTCAGCAATCGATCGATGATTTTTCTTGCTGGTCCAATATCTCACTCAAATAAAATATTTTCTTCTTCTTGAAGTCTCTTTGCCTTAATAAATCACCTTAAATTAGCCTGTGAAATAATAACAGATAAATACAATTGAAATAAATGGATTTATTAAACAATTTAATAAATAATCGATTTTTTATCGATTGAGAACAATTATCGACTCCGTCTCAGGGAATTATCGATTGTGCATACAGTAGAAAAATTATTATAAGTATTATATAAAAAGGACAGGTTCTTTGAGCGATTAAATTAATAGTCAGAGAAGGGTTACGAGAAAGTATAACATTAACAATTAAAATAAATTCAGTAATTATTATTTAACAATATTGAAATAATTCTGATATATAATGTTTAATAAATTGTTTTGTCAGACCATATGTAGCTTCTATGACGTCACTCGAGGTGGAAAGCAGATTCGTAAATTTCAAAGATGGCCGCTACTAGATCTGGCGAGGTTACGGAAAAAGTCGTCGTGTTAAAAACTCAGCAAAATTGTCTTCATGAATGTTTGAAATGTCCCCGCACTGGTGTAATCCGTCTATTAGGTAGTTTGGTGTGTTCTGAAGAAGTGTTCCGTGTATATTGGCGTTAATTAAGTTATTTGGTATGTGTTCACTTCTGTTGGTTAGGTTGTCTGTAAAAGTGGTTGTGATGGTACAATCATGGTACATTTCATAATTACCTAAAATATGGTAACGAGATCATAAATATTGTATTTTCCTATTTTTTGACATACCCAACCCAACCTCAAACACCCGATATCGAATTTACAGTGAGTGGACTATATTACAGTATTTGCCAGGATTTGAACTAATTCATGACAAAAAACGGTGTCACATCACAAAAACAGTGTGCAGTTATTGCGATAAGCAGAGCCAAGCCTTCGTTACGTCAGAGGCTGAGAATGTGTTGACAACAACCAAACTGCGATGTCAACACGATAGACAAAGAAAATGTGACGTCAGTACGCCCCACTTATCGCAAACTGACAAATCCATTTCAACTAATTTAGACAGTAAATCAGATGAAAGTAACGCAATAATACAATTGTTATTAAAACTAGATAAAAAACTAGACGAACAGAAAAGAGATACTGATATTAAATTCAAAAATTTGAATGATAAATTTGACAGTTTTAACAGTAATTTCAATGAATTGAAAAATGATGAATGTACTCTAGATAATCTAAATAATACAGGTAGTAAGATTGGGGTATTAGAGAAGGATAAACATGATAATGAAAGTATAATGAATGATAATGAAATATTTGAATTTATGAAGTCAGAAAGAAAGTGGAGAGAAAGTATTTTAGTACAAGGAATGCAGGGGGTAGAATTTTCTTTTAATGTTGTATTAGGGGGTGAAGACAAGTCTTCATGTAGTTGTCATAAGGATAAGAATGCCTTTAATTTATATT
The DNA here is from genome assembly GCA_034769895.1 of Magicicada septendecula. Taxonomy (NCBI): domain Eukaryota; kingdom Metazoa; phylum Arthropoda; class Insecta; order Hemiptera; family Cicadidae; genus Magicicada; species Magicicada septendecula. Next base: position 67,235,828 of record CM068368.1, on the reverse strand, counting down.
TGATAGACGATAGTTCTACAAATAAAGTTTCTTTATGTTTTTGTGTACTTAAGAGGTGCAACAATTTTATGATAGGGACCCCTGTATATTTGGAGAGAGAAAGTGTATTTTGGTGTTATGGAGAGAAATGTATTAAGAGAGAAAGTATAGAGAGATATTGTGAGAGTAAGAGAGTAATAGAAGTATTTAAAGTAAACAGAAATTACAGACAACTGTTAGAAAGGTTAGGGTTATATGTGGTATATGAAAATGATGAATACTTACCTGATAATAACAATAAATTGGAAATAACAAGAAATGAGAATAAAGACATTAGGTACTTACCTGTGGTGGAATATTATGGGGATAATTATAGTATAAACCGAGTAATGACATATGATACTAAGACAAACGGAACTCTACTTGATCGTGACTGGAAATAATTATTTAATAACCGTTCAATAACATATGAATATAATGTATCTAATAAAATCTATTTATTAAATAAGAATTTATATAGACCTAAGATTCGTTTGTTGTTTAATGATGGGGGATAGATTGTTATATTGTGAAATGAACATTAAATAATAATATGAAAAGTGGTATTGAATTGAACTGTTATGGACTGATTTCGATTAATGACACAATAATGAAGTTGGAGTGTATATTTTTATTGTATTTATCCATGTATTTTGATGTGTATTATGTATTACAGGTACCCCAGTGTGTAGTATTATATATTTTATATATGTAACATGTTTAATAATAATATTTTAATTAATTACTAATGAATAATAATGAATGTTTAAATAACTAATTATATTTGAATTTTGAAAAGTGAGAGGTATTGTTATAAGTAGGTAGAAGAGGAATTTTATAAGAGAATTGTCAATGATTATAGTAAGTGTTTAAACAGGAATAGAGCCTGGGTATAGATAAAATGCAGGTGAGTAATGCAATTAATGTAAAGGGAGTTAGAAAGATAAGAATTTTAAGAAAATACAAAGAGAATTATTAAATATTTAGGGACACAGTAGTTAGTGATTATTTATAGAAAAGGCGTTTAAGTAGAGGTATAAACATATAATTATTGTTGATGAATTCTGTAGTGGGGGTGAGGTGATGAAGAGTAGCCAACCAATAGTGTTGTGGCAGATATTAGCGTAGTTTAAGGGAGTGTTTGCCGAATTTTATGGAAGGGCAAAATATTAGAGATGTATATAGCCAGTTAGGGAACACCCAACCCATTGCAAAGACGAGCGGTGCCATAGGATTTAAATGAAAGTAGTAATGGAGTATATAATTGAGATATTGGTGTCAATGATAGGTAAATTTGATGGTCAGTTAGAAGAAGGTTAGTAAGATTATAATAAGAGTATAGTGAATATAGGAGTTATCCAGACTAAACAATGATAGAAGGTGAAAGGTTAGGTAGTTAGGTAGATAGAAAGTTCAGAGTATAGAGAAAGTAAGAAGTGAATTATGAATAATGAAATAATAATGTAATATGAATAGTAACAATAAGTTCAAAATATATTTTATTATTATAAATAAATAAATTTGATGTTTAATTAATAACTGCAATGGTAAATTTTAATTTAAATACAACTTTTAAGTAAAGTATACAAATGTTAATGCATATCTTAGATATGATTAAATATGATTGAGTATTTAAAATGTATTAACTGTATTATTAATATATCAGTGTTAATTATTAATATATTATGTATTTATTTGAAAACTTTTTAACATGATGTTATAATATGTGTAGGAAGAGAAAAAAAAAAAATTTTTAAATGGCGTTGTTAATAATATTTATAAGCCAGATGATTAACTGTTAATAATAATAATAATAATAATAATACTAATAATCATAATAAAAGTTTATTTTAAGAGTTATAAATAAATAAATCGATTTATTAAATTTCTTGATTTGTTTTTCTCCAAGTTTGGGAGATATAATTATATTTTATATTATGTATATTTTATATTTTCAATTATATTTTATTCAATTTTTTATAATTTTGTGCTTATGTTACAATTATAGTAATTATAGAACGAAGATAATTATTATCGATAGGAATCGAAACAATTATTCAAGTTAGGGTTTGTAATATGCAGGCAAGATATTCTTTTTAATCCTTGAGATTTATTATTTTTATAATTTTTATACTTTCTAATTTTATTTAATATAATTTATAATTTTATAAATAGTAAGCCAACCCAGTGCTTATTGGCACAAACCAGCACTTAGCTAAGGGGAACCAGATCAGTTGAGGATGGAGTGATTCAATAAGCCACTATATTAATATTTTTTATAAATTGTTTCAGTGTTGGGGATGTGACAGCGGTCCTGAGCTGGCCAATGCGTCAGAGCAGGGGCGTTAAGAGCCTAAGTGGCCTTATGGTGTTGGGATCTCGCAGGAGAAGTCCATTAAGGTCATGAAGGTACAGTCATTATCACCAGACCAAGGGTGAGTTATTGTTATTTTTTATGTAAAATTGTAAGGGGGTTGTGGCGACTTGTCCTGACTGATCCCTTTAGGAAGTATGAAAGGGTCAATGAAAGTTTGTGTGCTTCGTCACACCATCTTTCATTGAGGGGGTTTTGTGATGGTACAATCATGGTACATTTCATAATTACCTAAAATATGGTAACGAGATCATAAATATTGTATTTTCCTATTTTTTGACATACCCAACCCAACCTCAAACACCCGATATCGAATTTACAGTGAGTGGACTATATTACAGTATTTGCCAGGATTTGAACTAATTCATGACAAAAAACGGTGTCACATCACAAAAACAGTGTGCAGTTATTGCGATAAGCAGAGCCAAGCCTTCGTTACGTCAGAGGCTGAGAATGTGTTGACAACAACCAAACTGCGATGTCAACACGATAGACAAAGAAAATGTGACGTCAGTACGCCCCACTTCCGCAGATTTCAACCAGGAATTGTCGTCATTTCATCTGCAGCTCTGATTTGAGCCGGCCGGCCAAAACTCATTCACTCACGGGTGAATTTTTTAACTTTTTAGACCACTGTAGGTGGTTAATAATTGTGTAAAACACTGTACAGTGCGTGACCGTAAAAATGTGACTGAGACGTGTACACGTAAAACTCGCGGTACTGGGCGCGAAGTTTTACCGCCAGCTACAACAACCAGCAACACTACATTGGTGAGAACGTTCCTTTTACATCTTCAATCCTTGGATTAATTCCCAAAACCAAATTTTGAATCAATGTAAAATCATTTTAAATTCAATACTAAAAAATCATTTAAATTTTTCAATATATAAAGGGAGCTCCACTATGTATAAAAGTTGTACCATGAGTATGTAAGAGTGAGTATTTGAGTGTGTGGGTTAAAAAATATTAAGTGTTGGGTTGTGCTGAAATTTCAATAATTTACGTTTAAATAATTACAACATATATTATAATGCAGCGTATATCTTTTGTGTAGAGTAATATCATGGGGACAACGCCCATGGCGCAATATATATATATATCCATGTAACATTTATCATGTTTAATGTTAATAAATACTTTTTATATGTTATTTGAAGTTTCGTTATTTCAGGTAATAGGTTTCACTGAACTGGTACGTGTTAACCGAATTCTGGCCCTAATAGTAAATGTCGATCATACACAGTACAGTACAGACACTTGCACAACATGGCACCCTAGATTGTTGTACAGACAAAATACATTGTACATTGTAATCAAACAATATAAATTAATATAAGAGATTACATTTGCGCCCGAATTGCAGGGACTAATAGATTACATTGGCGCCCGATGATAACAGGAACTCGATATAAGACTTAATTTTATATGGAGTAATACCTACCAGGAAAGTGGAACGGTTACCTGAGGTAATTGCGTAAGTACATAAACACGTGCGTAGAATAGGGTTAAGTTCCTAGGTTATAAATATACATGTTTTAGCAAGATAAAATAACAAAGATGAATACCAATGATAATATAACTATAGAAATCAGTGCTACTGACATAAATTTAACCAGTGAAATGGAGGTTCAAATAAATCCCATTAGTCAGAATGACGAGGTAAATACGCCTGTGTTTGTCGAAATATCGCAAACTGACAAATCCATTTCAACTAATTTAGACAGTAAATCAGATGAAAGTAACGCGATAATACAATTGTTATTAAAACTAGATAAAAAACTAGACGAACAGAAAAGAGATACTGATATTAAATTCAAAAATTTGAATGATAAATTTGACAGTTTTAACAGTAACTAGATAATCTAAATAATACAGGTAGTAAGATTGGGGTATTAGAGAAGGATAAACATGATAATGAAAGTATAATGAATGATAATGAAATATTTGAATTTATGAAGTCAGAAAGAAAGTGGAGAGAAAGTATTTTAGTACAAGGAATGCAGGGGGTAGAATTTTCTTTTAATGTTGTATTAGGGGGTGAAGACAAGTCTTCATGTAGTTGTCATAAGGATAAGAATGCCTTTAATTTATATTTGATAGACGATAGTTCTACAAATAAAGTTTCTTTATGTTTTTGTGTACTTAAGAGGTGCAACAATTTTATGATAGGGACCCCTGTATATTTGGAGAGAGAAAGTGTATTTTGGTGTTATGGAGAGAAATGTATTAAGAGAGAAAGTATAGAGAGATATTGTGAGAGTAAGAGAGTAATAGAAGTATTTAAAGTAAACAGAAATTACAGACAACTGTTAGAAAGGTTAGGGTTATATGTGGTATATGAAAATGATGAATACTTACCTGATAATAACAATAAATTGGAAATAACAAGAAATGAGAATAAAGACATTAGGTACTTACCTGTGGTGGAATATTATGGGGATAATTATAGTATAAACCGAGTAATGACATATGATACTAAGACAAACGGAACTCTACTTGATCGTGACTGGAAATATTTATTTAATAACCGTTCAATAACATATGAATATAATGTATCTAATAAAATCTATTTATTAAATAAGAATTTATATAGACCTAAGATTCGTTTGTTGTTTAATGATGGGGGATAGATTGTTATATTGTGAAATGAACATTAAATAATAATATGAAAAGTGGTATTGAATTGAACTGTTATGGACTGATTTCGATTAATGACACAATAATGAAGTTGGAGTGTATATTTTTATTGTATTTATCCATGTATTTTGATGTGTATTATGTATTACAGGTACCCCAGTGTGTAGTATTATATATTTTATATATGTAACATGTTTAATAATAATATTTTAATTAATTACTAATGAATAATAATGAATGTTTAAATAACTAATTATATTTGAATTTTGAAAAGTGAGAGGTATTGTTATAAGTAGGTAGAAGAGGAATTTTATAAGAGAATTGTCAATGATTATAGTAAGTGTTTAAACAGGAATAGAGCCTGGGTATAGATAAAATGCAGGTGAGTAATGCAATTAATGTAAAGGGAGTTAGAAAGATAAGAATTTTAAGAAAATACAAAGAGAATTATTAAATATTTAGGGACACAGTAGTTAGTGATTATTTATAGAAAAGGCGTTTAAGTAGAGGTATAAACATATAATTATTGTTGATGAATTCTGTAGTGGGGGTGAGGTGATAAAGAGTAGCCAACCAATAGTGTTGTGGCAGATATTAGCGTAGTTTAAGGGAGTGTTTGCCGAATTTTATGGAAGGGTAAAATATTAGAGATGTATATAGCCAGTTAGGGAACACCCAACCCATTGCAAAGACGAGCGGTGCCATAGGATTTAAATGAAAGTAGTAATGGAGTATATAATTGAGATATTGGTGTCAATGATAGGTAAATTTGATGGTCAGTTAGAAGAAGGTTAGTAAGATTATAATAAGAGTATAGTGAATATAGGAGTTATCCAGACTAAACAATGATAGAAGGTGAAAGGTTAGGTAGTTAGGTAGATAGAAAGTTCAGAGTATAGAGAAAGTAAGAAGTGAATTATGAATAATGAAATAATAATGTAATATGAATAGTAACAATAAGTTCAAAATATATTTTATTATTATAAATAAATAAATTTGATGTTTAATTAATAACTGCAATGGTAAATTTTAATTTAAATACAACTTTTAAGTAAAGTATACAAATGTTAATGCATATCTTAGATATGATTAAATATGATTGAGTATTTAAAATGTATTAACTGTATTATTAATATATCAGTGTTAATTATTAATGTATTATGTATTTATTTGAAAACTTTTTAACATGATGTTATAATATGTGTAGGAAGAGAAAAAAAAAAAAATTTTAAATGGCGTTGTTAATAATATTTATAAGCCAGATGATTAACTGTTAATAATAATAATAATACTAATAATCATAATAAAAGTTTATTTTAAGAGTTATAAATAAATAAATCGATTTATTAAATTTCTTGATTTGTTTTTCTCCAAGTTTGGGAGATATAATTATATTTTATATTATATATATTTTATATTTTCAATTATATTTTATTCAATTTTTTATAATTTTGTGCTTATGTTACAATTATAGTAATTATAGAACGAAGATAATTATTATCGATAGGAATCGAAACAATTATTCAAGTTAGGGTTTGTAATATGCAGGCAAGATATTCTTTTTAATCCTTGAGATTTATTATTTTTATAATTTTTATACTTTCTAATTTTATTTAATATAATTTATAATTTTATAAATAGTAAGCCAACCCAGTGCTTATTGGCACAAACCAGCACTTAGCTAAGGGGAACCAGATCAGTTGAGGATGGAGTGATTCAATAAGCCACTATATTAATATTTTTTATAAATTGTTTCAGTGTTGGGGATGTGACAGCGGTCCTGAGCTGGCCAATGCGTCAGAGCAGGGGCGTTAATAGCCTAAGTGGCCTTATGGTGTTGGGATCTCGCAGGAGAAGTCCATTAAGGTCATGAAGGTACAGTCATTATCACCAGACCAAGGGTGAGTTATTGTTATTTTTTATGTAAAATTGTAAGGGGGTTGTGGCGACTTGTCCTGACTGATCCCTTTAGGAAGTATGAAAGGGTCAATGAAAGTTTGTGTGCTTCGTCACACCATCTTTCATTGAGGGGGTTTTGTGATGGTACAATCATGGTACATTTCATAATTACCTAAAATATGGTAACGAGATCATAAATATTGTATTTTCCTATTTTTTGACATACCCAACCCAACCTCAAACACCCGATATCGAATTTACAGTGAGTGGACTATATTACAGTATTTGCCAGGATTTGAACTAATTCATGACAAAAAACGGTGTCACATCACAAAAACAGTGTGCAGTTATTGCGATAAGCAGAGCCAAGCCTTCGTTACGTCAGAGGCTGAGAATGTGTTGACAACAACCAAACTGCGATGTCAACACGATAGACAAAGAAAATGTGACGTCAGTACGCCCCACTTCCGCAGATTTCAACCAGGAATTGTCGTCATTTCATCTGCAGCTCTGATTTGAGCCGGCCGGCCAAAACTCATTCACTCACGGGTGAATTTTTTAACTTTTTAGACCACTGTAGGTGGTTAATAATTGTGTAAAACACTGTACAGTGCGTGACCGTAAAAATGTGACTGAGACGTGTACACGTAAAACTCGCGGTACTGGGCGCGAAGTTTTACCGCCAGCTACAACAACCAGCAACACTACATTGGTGAGAACGTTCCTTTTACATCTTCAATCCTTGGATTAATTCCCAAAACCAAATTTTGAATCAATGTAAAATCATTTTAAATTCAATACTAAAAAATCATTTAAATTTTTCAATATATAAAGGGAGCTCCACTATGTATAAAAGTTGTACCATGAGTATGTAAGAGTGAGTATTTGAGTGTGTGGGTTAAAAAATATTAAGTGTTGGGTTGTGCTGAAATTTCAATAATTTACGTTTAAATAATTACAACATATATTATAATGCAGCGTATATCTTTTGTGTAGAGTAATATCATGGGGACAACGCCCATGGCGCAATATATATATATCCATGTAACATTTATCATGTTTAATGTTAATAAATACTTTTTATATGTTATTTGAAGTTTCGTTATTTCAGGTAATAGGTTTCACTGAACTGGTACGTGTTAACCGAATTCTGGCCCTAATAGTAAATGTCGATCATACACAGTACAGTACAGACACTTGCACAACATGGCACCCTAGATTGTTGTACAGACAAAATACATTGTACATTGTAATCAAACAATATAAATTAATATAAGAGATTACATTTGCGCCCGAATTGCAGGGACTAATAGATTACATGGTTATGAGTTGTAGCGTGAATTATGTCAAATATATTGTTTTACTGTTTTAGATCACTCGTATCATGAAGTTAGGTGTTATTTTTCACTATTGTCGTTAAAGTTTTGGTAAATTTAGTTAAGAAAGTGTTCAATTCATCTAACTCTCGATGCACTGATATTAATGGCAATTTGTCGTACCATTTTCTACTCGGTTTTAAGGAACGTTTTTTCACACAACTATTGTAATAATACAAGATGTTGATTTATCACAACTATTGATGATATATAAGTAGGTATATTCGTGTAATCTTCAATCACTTCTGCCCCGCGATGGAGCGCCACGTTGTAATACAACGATTTTTTGATGTGTAGTGATTGATATAGTGGTGTAGTGTAATTGCAGATACACACCGGTATGTACGATAATGTTGTTTTATAAAATGTTCTAATTATAATTATTATTGTTATTAGTTTGATTGTGTTGTCGAATAGGTGGGTATCTATGGTTCACTTTTTTAATTTAAAATGTTTCTCGCACTCCGTTATTAACCTCCCTCACTTACCACACGTGGATATTGTAGTCCTGTTCGGTGACGGTTCAGCTGAAATACATACACTGCATATACAAATAGATATTCTAGTTGAATAGCCAGCGTGACTATCATACACAATATAAATGATATAATATCTAAATAAAGTTCTGGATTATTAGAACTATTTAAATTCTTCCGCCACCTTTTGGTAGAACTGACTAAGAATAAATGAGCTAATTTAAATTTGAAATAATACTCTTTTTTCACTGGTAATAAAAAGTAGAGGTTTATTAACGGTTAAAGATATTATAAAATCTTTGAACAATTGACAATCAGTTGCTAATAACCTTTCGGATAATAATTACAATTAACAAAATTTAAAAATAAGACTCTGCTTAGCCTCAAGGCTGGTAAACCTGTTGGTTATACAATAGTTTAATTTTAAGAGGTTATGTCCTCTTGTATCAGTGAATTACCATGTTCGTATGGTTCTTTTAGGTAGCATGATACCAGGTACAAGATGTAACATTAATAATGATATTAAATGAACAATAATTAAAAACAAACAAACAAATATAAAAATCGAAAATTAGTACCATATAACTGATAGTTATGGTATTATCGTACGCGGGAATGCGCACGCAGTCTACAGTATTTATTTGACAATCAACAAGCACGTTGGCTTGCACAGCTAAAATGTATTACTTTATTTTAATAATTCACTTTAAGAATTATTTACTTACAAGAGAAAAATTTATTAAAAAAAACTCTTGTTATTATTTCCATCTGGTTTGGATTTTACTTGAGAACAGACTTGTAACAGAGAAATTGGCAAGTTACAGTTACGACTTTAAGGTTATCTACTAACGTGAATTGTTATTATGGTTAATTATCTTTAATATTTATTTCTTCTTAAACTAAGTATAGACATATTATTCATAATAGTTTTGATGTGTCATTATCAGTATCATATAATACTTTTTCGCATGAAAGTCAAAATATTTATTTTTAAAATATAGAAAAATCAAGAAAACAACTTTAGTCAATTGAGCGACTATTGGTATTGCTCGTATTTTGTAATAAATACTTCAAATATGATTCTTTTAATTATGATAAATAATTAAAATATTTATTCAACATATTAATAATTGCGAATTAATATTTTCATTAATTCCAATAAATTCCATCATTATTTTTGATACTTCGCTTTTTACTGACTTGCGTAGTAATCAACATTACGTATTTACAAAATTTTATTTCTGTTTCAATGTTAATTAAATAAAAAGAATTGTACTCCCTGTTTTCATCTTTTACACAACACTCGTAAGTACGATCGATATTGTACACTAATCGTACTTAAATAGTATACACTCCGCACATTTCACTCGTTTATGCTAGTGTGGTTTGTAGGTTATATGTGTGTTGATTTACTGATGGATGCTTGTTCGCGCACAATTCAAAATTTAAACTTCTTCATATCGGCGAGTGACATGACCTGTCTGTAAGATGACTGAAAGGTGACTGTGATGCTTCTTCGAAGCGTCTGTGGCTCGTCTGCCAATGTTCATTCATTCGATTGGTTGAAAAAACTAAACTCTCTAACCCAAAGCACTTTATTTTCTTAAAATATTTAATTTTTTATCAATTTTGGCCTTTGCGTTTGAGGCTATATGACGTCAGCACTGGTACAAAAAATAATTGAAAAGTTTAAAATCGTAATAACTTTCTTAATATTTGACTTATCGTTAAATGGTTAATGTCAGTAAATTGCGGACATCCTGTGCTTTAATTAAAGTCCAAACAAGATTATTTTCCGTCCATTACTTCGATCACTATAACAATTTTATTGATTTTTTATGGTGCATCTTATATTTATAAGTTTATTACACCAAATTTAATTATTTATACTAAAACACTTTTAATTAAACGCTCTGAGTCCATATCTCAACTGGTTTAATTCAAAACTTGGGAATTATTGTTACCCAAACAATATCTCGTTATGGCGTCTTTGGGCGTCCATATTTGATTTTTCACAAATGTACTTAAAACTAATTTTTCTTATCTAATAACACTAATACTGTGATCTAATAATAATAGAAACGTTTATTTACATAATTTTATACTTGAGTATATATGTATAGGGCTGTATTTAATATACTATTTACATTGTTTTAGTACCCTCCTATCTCTTTCCTTACAATTGTTACTTTACTTCTGGTTTTTCTATATAAATTAGATTATGTAATAATTACAATTAGTGTACACTCATTGTACCTAATTCCCTACATATAATTGCTAGCTTTTAACTATCTTAGAACCCTTCAATTTTTTGTAATGGGTCTGTTTACATTATGTCATAGCATGGTAGTCAGTTATTTTTGTTAAAACAATAGTTAAATTGTTATTGTTACACTTGATTTAGTTTTCCCTAGTAGTATCAGACATTCTTCTGATTCTTTGTAATATTTTTATCTACTTTTAAACAAGTTTGTATGCTGTATTTTGCCCAAATAACTTGCTCCTCATTGCTTGTTTACATTTGGCTTCCACTATCATGGTCATTTGGTTTTTAATAATTTATATATAAAATGACTATTCTCATGGTCATTGTCTGTTCTCAAAGTAGCATTAGGTGTCCCTCTTACTACTGGTAACACTCTTAACAATCTTTGTTCAAGCTTTAATACAGTATTTTGCTGAACTAGTTGGTTATACAATGTTTCTGCTTACTTCTGGTTATGTGTTCTTAGTTAGCTAGTTTACAATATTTTGGTCACAAAATCATTGTCATTATGTTCAGAATCTGTTCTAAAAGTAGTACCAGATGTTTATCTAACTACTGGTAATACTTTCATTATTTTTGGTACTTGATTTAATATTGTATTTTGTCTAACTAATTGAGCATACTAGGCTCTATTTCTCCTATCTGTGCCATCACATTTGATCTGTTTTATTTGCATTGTGTTGCAATATAATACACTGTCTATGGTGGTGTATCATTACTTATAACAAATTCTTAATTGACATTATAGTTGATGGTTATTTATTTACATTAACATGTATGATTTTCTGTTTCATAGGTGTCTTTCCTATGGGGTTATGTAACAATGTACAACATGTTCTAATGCAGCATTTTGCTACTACTAACATGACTTCAGTATGGTATCTTACTACAATATTTTAATTGTTTTAATACACATGTTTACACTACTTCTTCTTAAACAATAATACAAATCTTTTTGTACTAATTACAATATCTTTCTTGTCATTGGTTGTATCTAATGTCACTTTTGTTTGATATATAACAAAGGTTTTTTATTGTCAGTTCTCCTTGTTCGATTTTATTCTATTCTGGTGGTCTTATGATTATCTATATTGATCACAATCTTTATTAAATTAGTCACACTAATTGTCTGTGTATATTAGACTATTTAATTCTTGCTGTTTCACTATGAAATTAACACATTTTCTTACACTATAAACCTTATCACTGGAATTGTTTGTGTGGTTTATTTGGTTAGAATTAGTTAACTGTTCACAGGTTTCACACTTATATTAAGCACTCACTGTAATTGTTTGTGGTTTCTTAATGGGTAAACACTGTTTTTCTCCTTTCATATTTGATAATCACTATTCCTTTGGTTACTATTATTGTCTCTAGTATACTTGGTTTATGCTGAGTCCTTGCATGGTCTATCCATTTTCTTCTCTCTTCATGGTATGTTTCCTTGTCCTTCTTCTTTCTTCTTCTTCAATATTTTCATTGTAGTCATAGTCTCCATTTGTTTCCCTCGCTGTTGGAGTTTATTGGTCCTTATTTTGTTGGTTCCCCTCACTGTTGGATCCTATTGGGTCTGGTTACTGATATTTTTGTTTTGGCTCATGGTTATTTTCTTTCTTCATTTCGTATTTGATGCTGCTATGTTAATATTATCTTCCTCATCGTTGGATTTTTATACTAATATATTTGTAGATACACACTTTTATACACATAGGTTTATTTATCTAGACATACTTTCATGCTTTTCTCTTACTTGACGTTATTTTAGCTCATTTTATGTAACTACCATATTTGGTAACGTTACATATGCCTTCCTATAAGAATTGATTAATTCTGAATCAGTTTCTTTATTTTTCATTGAAGAATTTATCAATTGTTGTACGTTTCCATGTCGATTCACATGTTTTTTACATATATCCCTTCACTTTCTTCTATTTGAATCATAATTATTTCTTCTCTATGTAATCATCTCCCTTGTTTATTTAGTTCCCTAATTCCCTAACATAAGCTTAGCTGGGGCAGTTTAGAGCGGCTCACTTTGGCTATTCAACTCTACTGGCCATACTAACTTCAATAAATATGGAGGCAAATCATCTCCTTCAATAATAATAAATGATTGCTGGCATTATTCATCAGTCAATTCATCTCAAATAATCAAAAAAAATAATAATAGTGGTCGTTCTTCCGACAAATAATAAATATCCTTGGGATTAACTCACGCATCTGCGGTTTATACATTGTTATACTCTCTTTTCCTTGATTCAACTCGACTAAATTCTTCACATATTATAGGGATAGTTTGTTTTACACTTCATCACTGGTATACTCTCATGATTATCTTCGTTAGTATATTACTCTTCATTCTTCTTCATCATTGATTAATCTCTTCATTTTGTATCACATTAAACGTCATCTCGTCATATTCTTCATTTCAGGTTTTATTCTTCTAGATATAATTCATAAGTACATTTATTTTTTCTCCTTTTTCATGGTTTTAGTTGGTATATATAGATTCCATGTGGTATTGGGTTTTCTCTAGTAAAATACACTAGAAAACAATGTGGTTGTGTGTGGTTGCTTGTCTACATTAATACATTTCTTTGGGTTTGTTCCTCCAACTTCTCATTTGCTCCTTCTTCCTTCAATTATAGTACGGGTATGATGTTAAATTTTACTTGTTGACGTGGCTCTTGGAATTAATTGTGCCATGGATGTAAGTTGTCTTTCTCGTATATCGCTCTTCTTTTTATAGTACAGGTGAGATGTTTATTTTTTTACTTGTTGACGTGGCTCTTGGAAATTGTTTGTGCCATAGTTGTAGTGTGTCGGCCTCGTAATGTTCATCTTCTTTTTTAATAGTACGGGTAGGATGTTAATTTTACTTGTTGACTTGGCTCTAGGAATTGCATATTTACATATAGTTATGCCATAGATCTTGGGTGTCCGTCTCGTAAAGTACTCTTCATTCATTAGTACGGGTAGGATGTTAATTTTACTTGTTGACGTGGCTCTTGGAAATTGTCTGTGCCTAGGATGGAATGCGTCAGTCTCGTATATCGCTCTTCTTTTATAGTACGGGTGAGATGTTCTTTCTTTTACTTGTTGACTTGGCTCTAGGAATTACATATTTATATATAGTTATGCCATAGATCTTGGGTGTCCGTCTCGTAAAGTACTCTTCATTCATTAGTACGGGTAGGATGTTAATTTTACTTGTTGACGTGGCTCTTGGAATTAGTTGTGCCATGGATGTAAGTTGTCTTTCTCGTATATCGCTCTTCTTTTTATAGTACAGGTGAGATGTTTATTTTTTTACTTGTTGACGTGGCTCTTGGAAATTGTTTGTGCCATAGTTGTAGTGTGTCGGCCTCGTAATGTTCATCTTCTTTTTTAATAGTACGGGTAGGATGTTAATTTTACTTGTTGACTTGGCTCTAGGAATTGCATATTATAATAGTATGAATATTAGGGGTTATTTTTAAATTACTATGTTTATTTGTTTACAGTAATTATATTAAAATAATGTTTAAATTCCGTTTAAAGCCACACGGTTGGTCTAACCTATTTGTAATAAAATGAAAACGTGTGTGTTTACAATTAACTTGAAGTAAAATAAAAGAGTTGTTGTTGTTTAAACTTAAATTCGTGGTTAAAATATTAAAAGTCTCGTTAAAACAAAGTTCAACTATGTGTGAAGTGTTCTTTTGAGGTAACTCAATGTTGAGAATGGTTGTTTCTAATTGAAGGTGACTAATGTAGTAAAGTAATTTAAAATAAAACATTCAAAGTTACTCACAGTGTTTACAATGGTTTAATTATACTTGTTTTAAAAAAAATTTCCCTTGTATTAAATAAATAAAATAGTGAAGTGGATTATACTTAAATGCTAGATTAACTTAAGTTAAAACATGAAGTATAGCAGTTGGTTGCTTGATAATAGTTCTCGTCTGGTTGAAACTGGTAGTAGAAACTTCTTCTCCAGATTGCAGGTAGTCTGAGTATGTCAAGTCCCGTAAAGTCTGGACAATATCATAAACAAACATATGCTTTTACGTACCTGATTGTGTTTACTAGAAGTTCACTAAACTGTCAACTCAGCTTACAATCACCAACTCCCTTTGGTTACAAGGTTAGGTTACCTTGTTTATTAATTAGTGGGCGCCACACGGATTTATTCAGGGAAAATCCCGTGTAAAACCCATACATAAAAATTACTGGATGATTAGAAAATTTAAAATAGTTGAGTACCACCTTTTGGCAATGCTATTCCAATATGTTAAGCACAACAGAAGGTTGTTTAAGCTTGTTAAAAGAAAATATTCAATTATCCTATAGAAATAAATCAAAATCAGGTGATGCTGTTAATAATGGGTTTATTTACACCCTTATAGTGAATTCAAAAAAACAAATATAATGCAAACATACAAAGTTGTACAAGTAAAGGTCGGTTATTATATGCCTTACACGGCTTGCTCAGAACATGAATTATAAATCTGGTTAAGTCCAGATACTATTTATGGTTAATATTAAAATTATGATTATCTCAGTGGTGAATTCTTTGAGACACGAAAGAAAACAATTATGCCTACACAATATCCAATAATCCTTTCGATATAAAATTGATCAACAAAGTTTTAGGTTACTTTTGCAAAGTAATTAAAAAAAAACGATCTGTTGAAAGATCGTGCGTTTCATCAACGCTTGCTTTTTTAGTGACAATATTTATCAAGTGAGAACCCTTACAACTAACATATAGCTTAATTACTAATAACAAATTTGTATAATAAATCGAGACGTGGTGTAATCTTAAATAATGTTTTTGTGTTTTGCGTCAGTACAGGTTATTGTTGCAAAAAGTACAGGTTATGGCACTCAGATCAAGATTAGTAATGATTGCACTTTTACCTTCTGAGTTTTAATTATTTAATTAAAACTTATTAATCACTTAAGTAATCGGATTATAATGATTACTTGGTTTCGGCACTAAATTCGCACAAGAACAGAATAATGCGATCCTCTTCTGATTAAAATGGATCGTGAATAATGACAATAAATTATTTTCTGTTCGTTATTCCCGCACAAAATTAAAATGAAACTGCACTTAATCACTGTTGTTGGTTGTGGATGAACTCGAAGTAATCGTTTCTTGTTGTTGAACTATTGGTTCCAATGTGCTATGTAACTGACGCTAAGTGTTATTAAAAAACGTGGAGATGACGGGCACACGTCTGTGCTGCTTGCTAGTTAGTAAAGGTCTGTCTCAAAATTCGCTGTTTCATCTTTATATACCCTCTTCTTTGAACGGCCTTAGGTAAAAATGTTGATTACTAACTAATTTTCTGATTGGCTTTGGTAGGTGTGTCGGTGTGACGTGTCACTTTTTGACAGTTGATAACGGCTTTTCCTAACCGTCAAATGTCGTGGTGGTAACTAGTTGTCGTTCTTGTTATTATTCATAAACAGTTTCCCGATGTACATTTTTAGAATGATGCTAACATCTCTCCCGCACTAAATACAGTTGCGATTGGGTTAATATTATTATCAAATTAAAGATTGTTCTTTTTCCTTTAATTTGATATCACTCGTTCTCGAATTACTTTCACTTTGACCGACATTGTTATAAAACCAACGTTCGGGTACATTATTCTTACTGTCGTCTGCTCTTTATGATTCGCCGATTTTACACTTTTGGTTAACCTTGCTTGTATTCACATAACATTTTATTAATCAAATGTTTATGCGCGAACACCATTAATGCTGT
Organism: Magicicada septendecula; assembly: GCA_034769895.1. NCBI lineage: Eukaryota > Metazoa > Arthropoda > Insecta > Hemiptera > Cicadidae > Magicicada > Magicicada septendecula. The sequence continues at coordinate 67,219,023 of CM068368.1, read as the reverse complement.
ACTGACGTTTTTTGCTGAACATTACTTGTACACCTTAGCTCTATACATTGTAATAAATGATCCTACTGACTATGACATTTCGTTTCCCGCTAATTTGTTTTAAGCTACTATTTAACAATTAAAATTATGATTAAACCTATTGTTTTAATAACATTTTTTGTTATGTCAAGGCATAACCATAGTTCTGTGCATTTTAGTTTACACTTGTGATAATCCTCGATAGCCATTTTACTGACTAATGTTTGGTCTAAGCTTGCTAAGGCATATCGCCTACATTGAAATTTGGCCTTAATAATGCCTATTGGTTCTCAATTCGGTAAATTGTGGAGACCTCTTATTTGTATAAGATTCTCTTTTATAAATAGTTCTCTTTTCCAACAAGTATATTTGATGCTGAAATACATCTTAGTTCTCACTATGTAGCCATTGTTAACATTGGTTTTGGCATTCATAATCTACTGGTCATTGTCACATCTATTATCAGCAAAATGCTGATTTTGCTTTCACAGTATTTAACTGCTCATTAGTTCATTTTTTGTTTACAAATGACATTCGGTTTACATCAACTATTTACTGAATTGACAGCTGAATGTAAATTTATTCTGTCCATTAGTTCGTTTTAGTCTCAGTCTAGTTGTAGTGTCAAACAGCCCTTGGGTTACTGTTTCATGTGGCACTTCTGCTTCATTCTTCTTTCTTGGTTTCTTCTTTCTTGGTTATTTCTACTATTATATACCTATTTACATGGTTGTTCTGTTTTCATAAAATCTAATAACATACACTTAGGTTAGGTGACATCTTGTGATGTTACATATACACCCTCTTTAAAATTGATCATTTGAAAAAATTTATTTTTTGTAAAATTATCAATTCATGTCAGTTTCTTAGTATACTTTAATAAAAAAAATTTTTTCTCTTGTACTCTTTGATTTTTTTTTTTTTTTTTTTTTTTAAACATATTATTGGTGTATTACTCTAGGTTGGCTTTTTATCCAATGGTACAATTCTTAATTTACTAGTATTTTCAAGCTGCTTACTCTCTAAGTCATTTAACTATAATTGATCTTGTTTCTCAAGTTAACTATTCCCTGTCTTATTCACATTCTACTTTCTCATCACATATCTTTGCATTCGTGATTATCTTAATGGTTATTATAATTCATACCTCACAGATTCTTTCATAATATTCCTTGATACAATAAAACAATATAATTTCCTAACTGTTGTAGAGGTTTCGGAATCAGGGTGGCTCGCTATGGCTAACATCCTCTGCCGTTCCTCACTACACATTCTCAGATTCAGAGGCATTACTCTTCTCTGTCTGAGTAAAAAATAAACATTGCACCTGGCAATAGTTGCACTATCACAACTCAAAAAAAATATCACATATCATTCATATTCAATAATATAATATATTCACTATAATATTCAAGGTATCAGAGGTTTTCATTTAGATCACATTTCCATCTTTATACTTGCTAACATACTTTCTTTCTTACAGGTAGTTACTTCTTTTAGACTTGATGTTTTTTAGCTATGCTTTTATCAGCTATATAGTTACTTATGTACTAGTTAACAATTTGTTTTGGTTCATTTAACTATTCTTAAGATTATACACTTGTTTTGATGCTTACAGTACTTATGCGTTTGGTTTGTTCTATCTAGAGTCTACAATATATTTCTGTTTTCACCATAGTTCATTAAATCTTTCTTAACGAGTTATATTCATCCTGAATTATCAGGGCTTACGTTGTTTGTATACTAAATGGTTTTTTTTTTTTTTTTTTTTTGATGTTCTCTGACATATTCTGGTGATGTATAATATTTGATAATTGACAAACATTTTTCCTTCCTTTCATTCCGTTATAACAATAGTTATTCTTACAATTAACACTCTTTGTTATTTTTCTTCTCTACTCCTTCAAGTGATGGTGGTTTTCACTTATTCTGGATGATTTTATATACTATATTCTATGCTATAATTACAATTTCATTTGACAATATAATAACATACTAATATCTAATTTCATAGACATTTTTGGGGTTTACATGGTTTGTTTCACAAATATTATTTTTTTTCTTTCCTTACATTCCATAATAATGTCCTTCTTTTATTTTACACACTTTGTTATACTGCCTCTCTACTCCTTCAAAGGTTAGTTGGGTGAACCTTTATTCTGGACGATATAATTTAACATTTGAGTTTTATGAGAGGTATACAATAATCATTTTATAAACATTAAGTCACATCGAATATCCATCTGGATACATATTTTTTCTCTAGGTATAGTACAGTAGTTGTATTTTCTTATTAAATCATTTGATTGACCTTATATAATTTTCTATCCCTTGGGGTGATAGATCTGGTAAATTTTCATCAGTAACAAATGGTTTGGCTTACATCTTAAATCTACACACTTTTGTAACTTGATAAGGCAAATTGACTAGTTATAGTTAATTAGTTACCTTCAACCTTTTGTAGCTTAACAATAAATGAGTTTGTTTATAGTAGTGGTTTTTTTTAAATATATATATTTTACCTTTTATACCCTAAACGTTCGGGTGAGAAATGTTGCTTACTATTACATATTATCCATCCTTAATATTAATAATTTTTTACTAGTTCATATTCATGGGGTTATTTGTGCTCTTCCACTCTATTCCTATCATGCGGTTCTTCCACTTGGCGGCTACCAGATAGTCATTGGCTCCCCGTTTCCTTGCCTTCTTCCTCTCCTCATCTTTGGTATTCCTGTGTTCATTGTACTCTGGGCCTGGGCTATTATTGATGTCTGGCCCTTCTTCTAATCCGGGTTGACCTTTGTTCATTTCCTGGTCGGATTCTTCCATCGCTTGGTCCCTCTTTTTCCGCATTTCCCTTATTCTTTGGGCGTACCTTTCAATAAGCTGGTCCAGTCGTTCTTGATCATTTTCCTTCTCCCTGTGAAGCCTCTTCCTTCTAAGAGTATTCACTTTAAATACCTTGTTGTTTATAATCTTCTCCTTCATAACATAGTTAATGGCATGTAACGTGGTCTTAATCGTTCCGTCATCTGGGTCACTAATTAAATGGTTTAATGATTGGTTATTCATTAAGGAATCGATTGATTTTGTTTGGTGTATTTTATTTGGTGGTATATTAAATTTAATCGGATTCTCATTTAATTTTTTACCCACGGTTTTATGGTGATTTATTTTTAATATCTTTATGAAGTCTGGTTTATACTTCTTACCGTTGGTTCTTGCTCTATGACTAATAATTGGGTTGTCCACGAAGTTAATCAATCCACTCCTGGTCATTTCTAATATTTCCCTTGTAATCCTCGTCTTCTTAGAGCGTATTATTCTCTTTATCTTTGTCTCTTTCTCTCCTGTTTTCTTTATTACCTTGTCCTTTATATTTTTAATGATGGCTTCTTTATGCTGAATACTCTCTTCATTCCTGTCGTGTGTATCTTCAGGCACCAATGCTTTCGAGTCTTCTTTATCCTCAGTTTGTTTATTAGTGTCTTCGAATTGTAGACTTAATTCTTCCATGGCTTCATCATTTGGTACTTCTTCTATCGCTGGTTTGTCATCGTCCTTTCTTTCTTCATTATCCTCAGGCTCTGGACACAGTTGTTCCATGTTTTTGTCTTCGGATACCTTCCGTTCTTCTCCCCACTTCCGGTTATTCATGTCATCCATTTTTTGGCTAATTTTCATTAAGGTGGTGTTCAATTCTTTTCTAATGGCCTGGCTGTTATCGTCGATTTTACCGTTCAGCGCGTCCATAGACTTATGAGTATCGTCTATCCTTTTATTTAGGTCCTCCTTCAGCGATTCCACATTTTTACTAAGCGATTCCAGATTTCTATTTAAGTCCCGATGGTCCTCCCTTATCGACTCTATATTTCTATTTAACACCTCGACATTCCTTTGATTTTCTTCCCGGGATTTCTTACCATCTTCCTGTAATGCTTCCATATTTTTATTCATTGATCGACTATCTTCCTTAATCTGTCCGAATTGTTCCATCATCATTCTCATCATGTGATCCCATCTTGCCTCTTCGGGTGGTCTGTTTGGTTGTGGGATTTCTTCAAGCCATCTGGGTTGGTTGTCGACAGTCACTTCTATCTCTGGTTCTACGTGAGGTGTTTCGTCGTTACTAGTTTCGATATTATTGATTGTAATAACTCCCATCTCGTCTGTGGGCTGCGCTTCGTATGCATCTACATCCCGTTGTATCTCTCCTACCCTACTATCCTTATATCTTGTATCGTATTGGTGGGTGTGCGGCATGTTAATTTTTTTGTGTCTACCGGGCTAATATAAAATATAAAAAATATATTTATTTAATATTTTTTAAGCCACACTAGTTGGTGCGCCAATTTATAATATAACGCGCGCTTCGGGGTTATTTTTTAATGTTAAATTTAATGCCCCGCATTGTATGCGTCAATTTATAAGTCAATTTATAAGAAAACGATTATTAGTGGTTGATTCAAACTGATTATGTTTAATTGTTTACAATAATTATATTAAAATAATGTTTAAATTCCGTTTAAAGCCACACGGTTGGTCTAACCTATTTGTAATAAAATGAAAACGTGTGTGTTTACAATTAACTTGAAGTAAAATAAAAGAGTTGTTGTTGTTTAAACTTAAATTCATGGTTAAAATATTAAAAGTCTCGTTAAAACAAAGTTCAACTATGTGTGAAGTGTTCTTTTGAGGTAACTCAATGTTGAGAATGGTTGTTTCTAATTGAAGGTGACTAATGTAGTAAAGTAATTTAAAATAAAACATTCAAAGTTACTCACAGTGTTTACAATGGTTTAATTATACTTGTTTTAAAAAAAATTTCCCTTGTATTAAATAAATAAAATAGTGAAGTGGATTATACTTAAATGCTAGATTAACTTAAGTTAAAACATGAAGTATAGCAGTTGGTTGCTTGATAATAGTTCTCGTCTGGTTGAAACTGGTAGTAGAAACTTCTTCTCCAGATTGCAGGTAGTCTGAGTATGTCAAGTCCCGTAAAGTCTGGACAATATCATAAACAAACATATGCTTTTACGTACCTGATTGTGTTTACTAGAAGTTCACTAAACTGTCAACTCAGCTTACAATCACCAACTCCCTTTGGTTACAAGGTTAGGTTACCTTGTTTATTAATTAGTGGGCGCCACACGGATTTATTCAGGGAAAATCCCGTGTAAAACCCATACATAAAAATTACTGGATGATTAGAAAATTTAAAATAGTTGAGTACCACCTTTTGGCAATGCTATTCCAATATGTTAAGCACAACAGAAGGTTGTTTAAGCTTGTTAAAAGAAAATATTCAATTATCCTATAGAAATAAATCAAAATCAGGTGATGCTGTTAATAATGGGTTTATTTACACCCTTATAGTGAATTCAAAAAAACAAATATAATGCAAACATACAAAGTTGTACAAGTAAAGGTCGGTTATTATATGCCTTACACGGCTTGCTCAGAACATGAATTATAAATCTGGTTAAGTCCAGATACTATTTATGGTTAATATTAAAATTATGATTATCTCAGTGGTGAATTCTTTGAGACACGAAAGAAAACAATTATGCCTACACAATATCCAATAATCCTTTCGATATAAAATTGATCAACAAAGTTTTAGGTTACTTTTGCAAAGTAATTAAAAAAAAACGATCTGTTGAAAGATCGTGCGTTTCATCAACGCTTGCTTTTTTAGTGACAATATTTATCAAGTGAGAACCCTTACAACTAACATATAGCTTAATTACTAATAACAAATTTGTATAATAAATCGAGACGTGGTGTAATCTTAAATAATGTTTTTGTGTTTTGCGTCAGTACAGGTTATTGTTGCAAAAAGTACAGGTTATGGCACTCAGATCAAGATTAGTAATGATTGCACTTTTACCTTCTGAGTTTTAATTATTTAATTAAAACTTATTAATCACTTAAGTAATCGGATTATAATGATTACTTGGTTTCGGCACTAAATTCGCACAAGAACAGAATAATGCGATCCTCTTCTGATTAAAATGGATCGTGAATAATGACAATAAATTATTTTCTGTTCGTTATTCCCGCACAAAATTAAAATGAAACTGCACTTAATCACTGTTGTTGGTTGTGGATGAACTCGAAGTAATCGTTTCTTGTTGTTGAACTATTGGTTCCAATGTGCTATGTAACTGACGCTAAGTGTTATTAAAAAACGTGGAGATGACGGGCACACGTCTGTGCTGCTTGCTAGTTAGTAAAGGTCTGTCTCAAAATTCGCTGTTTCGTCTTTATATACCCTCTTCTTTGAACGGCCTTAGGTAAAAATGTTGATTACTAACTAATTTTCTGATTGGCTTTGGTAGGTGTGTCGGTGTGACGTGTCACTTTTTGACAGTTGATAACGGCTTTTCCTAACCGTCAAATGTCGTGGTGGTAACTAGTTGTCGTTCTTGTTATTATTCATAAACAGTTTCCCGATGTACATTTTTAGAATGATGCTAACATCTCTCCCGCACTAAATACAGTTGCGATTGGGTTAATATTATTATCAAATTAAAGATTGTTCTTTTTCCTTTAATTTGATATCACTCGTTCTCGAATTACTTTCACTTTGACCGACATTGTTATAAAACCAACGTTCGGGTACATTATTCTTACTGTCGTCTGCTCTTTATGATTCGCCGATTTTACACTTTTGGTTAACCTTGCTTGTATTCACATAACATTTTATTAATCAAATGTTTATGCGCGAACACCATTAATGCTGTACTGACGTTTTTTGCTGAACATTACTTGTACACCTTAAATCTATACATTGTAATAAATGATCCTACTGACTATGACATTTCGTTTCCCGCTAATTTGTTTTAAGCTACTATTTAACAATTAAAATTATGATTAAACCTATTGTTTTAATAACATTTTTTGTTATGTCAAGGCATAACCATAGTTCTGTGCATTTTAGTTTACACTTGTGATAATCCTCGATAGCCATTTTACTGACTAATGTTTGGTCTAAGCTTGCTAAGGCATATCGCCTACATTGAAATTTGGCCTTAATAATGCCTATTGGTTCTCAATTCGGTAAATTGTGGAGACCTCTTATTTGTATAAGATTCTCTTTTATAAATAGTTCTCTTTTCCAACAAGTATATTTGATGCTGAAATACATCTTAGTTCTCACTATGTAGCCATTGTTAACATTGGTTTTGGCATTCATAATCTACTGGTCATTGTCACATCTATTATCAGCAAAATGCTGATTTTGCTTTCACAGTATTTAACTGCTCATTAGTTCATTTTTTGTTTACAAATGACATTCGGTTTACATCAACTATTTACTGAATTGACAGCTGAATGTAAATTTATTCTGTCCATTAGTTCGTTTTAGTCTCAGTCTAGTTGTAGTGTCAAACAGCCCTTGGGTTACTGTTTCATGTGGCACTTCTGCTTCATTCTTCTTTCTTGGTTTCTTCTTCTTGGTTATTTCTACTATTATATACCTATTTACATGGTTGTTCTGTTTTCATAAAATCTAATAACATACACTTAGGTTAGGTGACATCTTGTGATGTTACAATATTTACATATAGTTATGCCATAGATCTTGGGTGTCCGTCTCGTAAAGTACTCTTCATTCATTAGTACGGGTAGGATGTTAATTTTACTTGTTGACGTGGCTCTTGGAAATTGTCTGTGCCTAGGATGGAATGCGTCAGTCTTGTATATCGCTCTTCTTTTATAGTACGGGTGAGATGTTCTTTCTTTTACTTGTTGACTTGGCTCTAGGAATTAGATATTTATATATAGTTATGCCATAGATCTTGGGTGTCCGTCTCGTAAAGTACTCTTCATTCATTAGTACGGGTAGGATGTTAATTTTACTTGTTGACGTGGCTCTTGGAAATTGTCTGTGCCTAGGATGGAATGCGTCAGTCTCGTATTGTGCTCCTCCTTTATTAGTACGGGTAGGATGTTAATTTTACTTGTTGACGTGGCTCTTGGAAATTGTCTGTGCCTAGGATGGAATGCGTCAGTCTCGTATTGTGCTCCTCCTTTATTAGTACGGGTAGGATGTTAATTCTACTTGTTGACGTGGCGCTTGGAAATTATATGTGCCTAGGATGGAATGCGTCAGTCTCGTATATTGCTTCTTTTTCATAGTACTAGTACTCTATTATTTATAAATACAATGTTCTGAATCCTTTACATAAATTCTTTGGGAGCATGTTTTTTCACATTATAAAATTACAATATATTCAATGTTCATTACATAGTTATACAGTTACTTCTCATTTAATATAAACACATAATAATCTTCATGGCAATAATACATCCTTTCTTCTTTAGTCAACGTTTATTTTCACAATTATACTTTCATTTTTCACTTTTTAATAAACAATAATCTTCATGGCCACATTTCATTTTTCATCTTGATATAGTCAACAGTTATATTCATAAGTATATTTTCATCTTTCATAACAAATATTTTCATCCTTTACATAATATTCACAACAAAATAATTTACATCGCTAATTTTTTCACTTTTAATTTTATACTTTTAATTACCGATATATCTTTTCATTGAAGCTTGGTTGTAAGTGCCCTTTATCTTTTTGGTTATAGGGTCTTGCAATTCATAAGTGTTATTGAAATTGTTCTTAGTTACAGTATATGGTTATCATAATAGTCGGTCCCATAATTCAGTGTATTTTTATTCATTTTAACCATAGTCATCGTTCTCCTCTCTTCTTGTCGATCGGACTTCTTTAGCATCCATACTCCTTTCCGTTCTTGACATATATCGGGCTATCATTTGGTTTTTCCATTTGAATGCTATTAGGGCTGTGTCGGCCTTCCTTTCTTCTGTCTTCTTTCTCTCTCTCTCTTCAATATATTTGTTTCCATTGTTCTTCTGGTGGCTGTCAGTACTGATGTTTGGCAACTCCCTCAATTTGGTTTGGGTATCGTCATCTATCTTCTGATTGGGTACTTCCGTTAATTGACTCCTCTTCTTCCGCAGTTCTCTTATCTCTCTGGCGTATCCTTCGACAATCCGGTCCCATTTCTCTTGATAGCCTTCCTTTTTCTTAAAATACCTCACTCTTCTTTTGGAAAACCGTGGTTGAAATGCTTTGTTGGTCATTTTCTTCTTTGTTGTTACATAATTTTCCTTTTCATCCGTTGTCACGAAACTCTTCCGATACTCCTTCCTGAAAGTTCCTTCTTTATGGTTGATGATTGGTAAGTTGACCATATTAATCAGACCGCTTCTAGTCATTTCAATTAATTCTTTGGTAATTCTTGCCTTCCTTAAGCGTATGGTTCTTCTTTCTTCCATCTTCACTTCTTCCTTTGCTTGAATTACTTGGCTCTTCTTATCCCCACTATCTTCAGGCTCTGGATTCGTCGGTTCCATGTTTTTATTTTCAGGTACTTTTTCAATCTCCCTTCGATCGTCTACTATGAATTCTCTTCTTATCTTCTTAACGCTCTCTTCTGCCTCTTCACAACATCTTTTTATTGCCTTTCCCGACTGCTTGTAATCATCCTTCACTACCGTGTTTATCGACTCCACGATCTCCTTGTCATCTCCCTTTATTCTCTTATTCATTCGGTCTAATTTCCTGTTGATCTTGTCGATTTTTATTCCCAACTCTGCAGATAGGTCTTCCTTCATTATGGCCATTTTCTTCTCTAATAGTTCTTCAGTTTTTCTTTGCCCGTCTTCCATCCTCCTGTTAGTTTCATTTATTCTATCATTCAATTCCTCCTTTAATAATTCCATATTTTTCTGGCTCTCTCTCTGGCTTTCTTCTATTTTCTGGTTGGTGGATCGACTGGCTTCTTCTATTTTACTGTTCAAATCCTCTTTGGTGGATCGACTGGTTTCTTCTATTTTATTGTTTAAGTCCGCCTTCAGTGACTCTATTGATTTGCTGGTCTCCTTGTTGGATTGCCTATTTTTGTCCATTTTATTGTTCATTGATTCCATCGATGCTCTCATACTCATTAACATTTCGATGATGTACCTGTCTTCTGGCTGCACCGGTCTCTCGGGTTGACTTATTTCCGGTAGAACTTCTTGTGGTATGATTTCCGGCTCCTCATCAGGCTGTTGAACCTCCTCCGCCGGTTCAAGTGGTTTGTCCTCTATTTCCAATAAAATTTCTTCAACGTCTTCCGATGACGTAGCCTCCTTTTCTTCCATTCTGGCCTCCCTCTCTGCTTCTGATGCCCTCTTTCTCGACGTTGATCTCCTTGTGCCGTACATCTTGTCGCTGGCAATGTACCTGCAGTCTCTTAACGGATTGGGGTTATTAGATTATTGGTTATAGTATGTTTTTTCCTAATCCGCGCCCCACGTTGGGCGCCACGTTGTAATACAACGATTTTGTTTTGTTGTAGTTATGTAGTGATGTAGTAGTGTGATTGCTGATACGCACCGGTATCTACGATAATGTTGTTTTATAAAATGTTCTAATTATAATTATTATTGTTATTAGTTTGATTGTATTGTCGAATAGGTGGGTATCTATGGTTCACTTTTTTAATTTAAAATGTTTCTCGCACTCCGTTATTAACCTCCCTCACTTACCACACGTGGATATTGTAGTCCTGTTCGGTGACGGTTCAGCTGAAATACATACACTGCATATACAAATAGATATTCTAGTTGAATAGCCAGCGTGACTATCATACACAATATAAATGATATAATATCTAAATAAAGTTCTGGATTATTAGAACTATTTAAATTCTTCCGCCACCTTTTGGTAGAACTGACTAAGAATAAATGAGCTAATTTAAATTTGAAATAATACTCTTTTTTCACTGGTAATAAAAAGTAGAGGTTTATTAACGGTTAAAGATATTATAAAATCTTTGAACAATTGACAATCAGTTGCTAATAACCTTTCGGATAATAATTACAATTAACAAAATTTAAAAATAAGACTCTGCTTAGCCTCAAGGCTGGTAAACCTGTTGGTTATACAATAGTTTAATTTTAAGAGGTTATGTCCTCTTGTATCAGTGAATTACCATGTTCGTATGGTTCTTTTAGGTAGCATGATACCAGGTACAAGATGTAACATTAATAATGATATTAAATGAACAATAATTAAAAACAAACAAACAAATATAAAAATCGAAAATTAGTACCATATAACTGATAGTTATGGTATTATCGTACGCGGGAATGCGCACGCAGTCTACAGTATTTATTTGACAATCAACAAGCACGTTGGCTTGCACAGCTAAAATGTATTACTTTGTTTTAATAATTCACTTTAAGAATTATTTACTTACAAGAGAAAAATTTATTAAAAAAAACTCTTGTTATTATTTCCATCTGGTTTGGATTTTACTTGAGAACAGACTTGTAACAGAGAAATTGGCAAGTTACAGTTACGACTTTAAGGTTATCTACTAACGTGAATTGTTATTATGGTTAATTATCTTTAATATTTATTTCTTCTTAAACTAAGTATAGACATATTATTCATAATAGTTTTGATGTGTCATTATCAGTATCATATAATACTTTTTCGCATGAAAGTCAAAATATTTATTTTTAAAATATAGAAAAATCAAGAAAACAACTTTAGTCAATTGAGCGACTATTGGTATTGCTCGTATTTTGTAATAAATACTTCAAATATGATTCTTTTAATTATGATAAATAATTAAAATATTTATTCAACATATTAATAATTGCGAATTAATATTTTTATTAATTCCGATAAATTCCATCATTATTTTTGATACTTCGCTTTTTACTGACTTGCGTAGTAATCAACATTACGTATTTACAAAATTTTATTTCTGTTTCAATGTTAATTAAATAAAAAGAATTGTACTCCCTGTTTTCATCTTTTACACAACACTCGTAAGTACGATCGATATTGTACACTAATCGTACTTAAATAGTATACACTCCGCATGTTTCACTCATTTATGCTAGTGTGGTTTGTAGGTTATATGTGTGTTGATTTACTGATGGATGCTTGTTCGCGCACAATTCAAAATTTAAACTTCTTCATATCGGCGAGTGACATGACCTGTCTGTAAGATGACTGAAAGGTGACTGTGATGCTTCTTCGAAGCGTCTGTGGCTCGTCTGCCAATGTTCATTCATTCGATTGGTTGAAAAAACTAAACTCTCTAACCCAAAGCACTTTATTTTCTTAAAATATTTAATTTTTTATCAATTTTGGCCTTTGCGTTTGAGGCTATATGACGTCAGCACTGGTACAAAAAATAATTGAAAAGTTTAAAATCGTAATAACTTTCTTAATATTTGACTTATCATTAAATGGTTAATGTCAGTAAATTGCGGACATCCTATGCTTTAATTAAAGTCCAAACAAGATTATTTTCCGTCCATTATTTCGATCACTATAACAATTTTATTGATTTTTTATGGTGCATCTTATATTTATAAGTTTATTACACCAAATTTAATTATTTATACTAAAACACTTTTAATTAAACGCTCTGAGTCCATATCTCAACTGGTTTAATTCAAAACTTGGGAATTATTGTTACCCAAACAATATCTCGTTATGGCGTCTTTGGGCGTCCATATTTGATTTTTCACAAATGTACTTAAAACTAATTTTTCTTATCTAATAACACTAATACTGTGATCTAATAATAATAGAAACGTTTATTTACATAATTTTATACTTGAGTATATGTATAGGGCTGTATTTAATACTATTTACATTGTTTTAGTACCCTCCTATCTCTTTCCTTACAATTGTTACTTTACTTCTGGTTTTTCTATATAAATTAGATTATGTAATAATTACAATTAGTGTACACTCATTGTACCTAATTCCCTACATATAATTGCTAGCTTTTAACTATCTTAGAACCCTTCAATTTTTTGTAATGAGTCTGTTTACATTATGTCATAGCATGGTAGTCAGTTATTTTTGTTAAAACAATAGTTAAATTGTTATTGTTACACTTGATTTAGTTTTCCCAAGTAGTATCAGACATTCTTCTGATTCTTGGTAATATTTTTATCTACTTTTAAACAAGTTTGTATGCTGTATTTTGCCCAAATAACTTGCTCCTCATTGCTTGTTTACATTTGGCTTCCACTATCATGGTCATTTGGTTTTTAATAATTTATATATAAAATGACTATTCTCATGGTCATTGTCTGTTCTCAAAGTAGCATTAGGTGTCCCTCTTACTACTGGTAACACTCTTAACAATCTTTGTTCAAGCTTTAATACAGTATTTTGCTTAACTATTTGGTTATACAATGTTTCTGCTTACTTCTGGTTATGTGTTCTTAGTTATATAGTTTACAATATTTTGGTCACAAAATCATTGTCATTATGTTCAGAATCTGTTCTCAAAGTAGTACCAGATGTTTATCTAACTACTGGTAATACTTTCATTATTTTTGGTACTTGATTTAATATTGTATTTTGTCTAACTAATTGAGCATACTAGGCTCTATTTCTCCTATCTCTGTGCCATCACATTTGATCTGTTTTATTTGCATTGTGTTGCAATATAATACACTGTCTATGGTGGTGTATCATTACTTATAACAAATTCTTAATTGACATTATAGTTGATGGTTATTTATTTACATTAACATGTATGATTTTCTGTTTCATAGGTGTCTTTCCTATGGGGTTATGTAACAATGTACAACATGTTCTAATGCAGCATTTTGCTACTACTAACATGACTTCAGTATGGTATCTTACTACAATATTTTAATTGTTTTAATACACATGTTTACACTACTTCTTCTTAAACAATAATACAAATCTTTTTGTACTAATTACAATATCTTTCTTGTCATTGGTTGTATCTAATGTCACTTTTGTTTGATATATAACAAAGGTTTTTTATTGTCAGTTCTCCTTGTTCGATTTTATTCTATTCTGGTGGTCTTATGATTATCTATATTGATCACAATCTTTATTAAATTAGTCACACTAATTGTCTGTGTATATTAGACTATTTAATTCTTGCTGTTTCACTATGAAATTAACACATTTTCTTACACTATAAACCTTATCACTGGAATTGTTTGTGTGGTTTATTTGGTTATAATTAGTTAACTGTTCACAGGTTTCACACTTATATTAAGCACTCACTGTAATTGTTTGTGGTTTCTTAATGGGTAAACACTGTTTTTCTCCTTTCATATTTGATAATCACTATTCCTTTGGTTACTATTATTGTCTCTAGTATACTTGGTTTATGCTGAGTCCTTGCATGGTCTATCCATTTTCTTCTCTCTTCATGGTATGTTTCCTTGTCCTTCTTCTTTCTTCTTCTTCAATATTTTCATTGTAGTCATAGTCTCCATTTGTTTCCCTCGCTGTTGGAGTTTATTGGTCCTTATTTTGTTGGTTCCCCTCACTGTTGGATCCTATTGGGTCTGGTTACTGATATTTTTGTTTTGGCTCATGGTTATTTTCTTTCTTCATTTCGTATTTGATGCTGCTATGTTAATATTATCTTCCTCATCGTTGGATTTTTATACTAATATATTTGTAGATACACACTTTTATACACATAGGTTTATTTATCTAGACATACTTTCATGCTTTTCTCTTACTTGACGTTATTTTAGCTCATTTTATGTAACTACCATATTTGGTAACATTACACTATTCAGCTTGATATTCAACAAAAGACTATTTTAACTTGGTCAAAATCTGGCCCAGTTAATCTTTGAAAAAGTATTGTTAACATATTTCGATTACCCATACACATGATACAATATTACATTATATATGGAATTTATTTATTTTATTCATCACTTTCATGAATTATGAACCTTATCATTGGTTTAATCATCTCATTCCTTTTAAATTGATGTATTATAGTCCATATCTGTGGACATTTTGTGGAAATTAACAAATTTCTTTCCCTTTTGGAAATATAGGCTCAAAATCTGATTTCCGTCTTTCCACAATTTTTCTTCCATTTTAATTGTTATTAAAACTATTATAATAAATTTTAATTAGTCATATTTCTCTTCCTTTCCTTAAATACATATAAATTACACCTTTGAACTGGTTTTTTGTGTTAATCTCTGAATTTGACATTGCTCTTTAAAATTAATTAATTTATATATTTTGAAAATTTACAATATTTTAAGGTATATTTCCTTATTATCATTTTAACTCATAGGATCATTCCCAGTAGTGGTTAACTGCTTTACCTTATCTAAATCTTGCTAGTTTACAGGATTTATAAGTGAATTATACTGGTTTATATGGTTTCTGTGAATTCACCAAATGGCCTAGAGTTTAGAATTTTACATTTCTGTCTTTCTCAAATAAATTTAATCCTACCATTCCTCTGACTTTACATAGTTATTATTACATGAAAATAAAATGGTTTATAACTTACTGTGAGGTGTAGTATTTAATTAACACTACTGTTATAAAAAAATAATTATGAACATGATTTAGCCATCTGTACAATTGAACTTATTGCTGTCATGGTTTGAACATATACATTTAACTCCTTTTGAATTAACACAGCATACCTACTGAAACATTATTAATGGTATGTATGCTGTTATTTAGCAAACATAATTCATTTTAAACACATAATATAAATCTTATTTTCTAATAACTCTTACAAACACATTGATTTTATGGCTGTGAACAAACAGTCTATTTAAACATTTTAAACCTATGAATACTAAATTAATGCCAGTCCTTTCTGGTCTAAACCATTATTATTTATGATTCCCTTCATCAGTAAACATGACCACCCATACTCTAGTTTAGCATTTTTTACAAATGTCTTGTAAATAAAGAGTTACATTAAAATAATAAAATACTGGAAATCTTCCATTCTATTATTTTATTATGCTGTTTATTATTGGATATTAAAGTTGTTATATAGCATATTGATAAGTCATAGTATCACTAACTTAAGTTTATTGCATTTCCAAAAAACACTTACACAAATTCACTTTCACTGGTGGTTCTGATATTTTGAGTCTCACTATCTCAGACCAGACCTTTAGTAATCATGGACTGTTAAGACTTGTTTATTTTCTTTATCACACAATCGCTTTAGTAGGTTCACTTCTTATAATACTATACAATACTTTAGGTTTCTAAATAATTACATTTTTATAGGATTTTGGTATGTTATACTTTCTTTTTAATCGTTTTGGTGGGTTTGGGGTTGATGGTAGTTAATAATAATAATAGGTTTTACCACGGTGTTTCTTTCATACTATTTCTTCCTCTCCTCCTGGTCTTCTTTCTTGTCCTTCTTCTTATCTTCTTTCTTGTCCTTCTTCTTATCTTCTTTCTTGTCCTTCTTCTTATCTTCTTTCTTGTCCTTCTTCTAGTCTTCCTTCTTCTGGTCTTCTTGTCTTCCTTCTTCATTCTTGGGTAAACCAAGGTACCTTGTGTTATCTCGACTGATGTTTAGTTTGGAGCATCGAAGTTATTTACTAATACGGACCTTGTTCTTCTCTAATGGTTTCAGGGTATTGTTTTCTTCCTGATCACAAACTTAATTCTTCCTTCTTCTTGTCTTTGGGGTATTTTGGTGTTCACCACTCTTAAACTGACTCTCTTTCTTCTTGATATGGTGTTATTTAATTTGTTTACTGCTCCTAGCTTCCTGGGTAAATTACTGATCTTATAATATGAGTTGCTTTCAATACTTTCTTTGATATTTAAACAGTGGTTTTTATATAATGTAATTATCGATTTTTATTTTATCGTGGTTCATTCCTTTGATTTCATTAAATCTCATTCAATATTATTTTAACATATGTGGTGTAATTAATTTTTATGATTTTATATGTGTGATGGTACAATCATGGTACATTTTTGGAATTACTTTAAATATGGTAATTAGAACATAACTATTGTATTTTTCTATTTTTGTCATACTAAACCCAACCTTAAACACCCGATACGAATATACAGTGAGTGTAGTGTATGACAGTATTTGTCAGGATTTGAACCAATTCATAGCAAAATATGTGTAACATCACAAAAACAGTGTGCAGTTATTGCGATAACCGAGCCAAACCTTAATTATGTCAGAGGCGGAGAATGTGTTGACAACGACAACACGGCGCTGTCAACAAGTTAAACAATGGGATTGTGACGTCAGTACACCCCACTTCCGCAAAATCCAACAAAGAATTGTCGTCATTCCATCTGCAGCTCTGATCAACGCCGGCCGGCAACCCGTTCACTTACGGGTGAATTTTAACTTTTTAGACCACTGTAGGTGGTTAATAAACAGTATAAGTGCGTCAACTACCAAAATGTGACCGTTACGAGTATACGTAAAACTCGCGGTAAAGTTCGCGAAGTTTTACCGCACCAGCTATAACAACCAGGACAGACACGAAATGGGTGAGAGCGTTCCTTGTACACTTTAAATCCTTATTTCATTATTTCCCAATATAAAATTTTATTGTAGAAATCAATTATTAAAAAAATTATTTAAAATTTCAATATATTTAAAAGGAGCTCCACAATTCATAAAAGTTTGTACCATGAGTATGGAAGAGCGAGTGGTTGTGTGTGTGTGTGTGTGTGTAGTAATTCCTAAGTGCTGGGTTGAGCAACACTATATAAAAATATATTATTATTGTATAATCATTAAACTTATAGAAGTAAATAATCAAATATTATTATTACACATTATGTTTTTGGAAGGGTTAAAGTTGGTTTTGAAAAACTGGTATGTAACAAAGTAAAGAATAAAAAGGGGTATTTCATTGATAACAATTAGAACAGCTGTTTTGTTATTTCAAGCAATTTCCGTTTCCTAATAACTTCGCGTGGAAGGGTTAAAGTTGGTTTTGAAAAACTGGTATGTAACAAAGTAAAGAATAAAAAGGGGTATTTCATTGATAACAATTAGAACAGCTGTTTTGTTATTTCAAGCAATTTCCGTTTCCTAATAACTTCGCGTAACGAAATCCTGGCCCATGTCATATGTAACAAGATGGCGTCCTAGTTTTGGTACTCGTAACCATAAGTGTGATCTATAATATATCGTATCTATAAATCAAAATAAACGTAAGTTCACAGGTGTCGCCTGCGAACAGGGACATTAGGTGGTATTATTTAAACATATTATTACCTAATGTACGCCTAGAAAGAACGGAACAAATTGCTTGAGGTAACGGACACAAAATTTTATAATTCGTAAACATAACCCCACAATTAGGTTATACAATTGTATGCATGCGTGTATTGCAAAATTGCCAACATGAGTACTAGTGACAATATTGTAGTAGAAACCAGTACCTCTGAGATAAATTTAACTGGTGAAATGGATATTCAATTAAACCCAATTAGTCAGACTGACGAGGCAAATATGCCTGTGTCTGCAGAGATAACTAAAACTAACACATCCATCTCAACTAATTTGGATAGTAAACCAGATGAAAGTAGTGCAATGATACAATTACTATTAAAACTAAATAAAAAACTAGATGAGCAGAAAAGCGATTCTGATATTCAATTCACAAATTTGAATGACAAATTTGATAGTTTTAAAAGTAATTTCAATGAATTGAAAAATGAAATAAAATTGGGTCACGACAAACTTATTAAGAAATGTGACCAGCTTATTACAAAACTAGATAATTTAAATGTGGTAGAAAATCAGGTAGAAACCCAGAAAGTCAATAGCGGTACCCAGCAAAATGCTGTACTTAATATAAACCTATTTAAAAATAATAATTCCAATAATGAATGTAGTATAGATAATCCAAATAATACAAGTAGTAAGATTGTGGTGTTAGAAAAGGATAAACATGATAATGAAAGTATAATGAATGATAATGAAATATTTGAATTTATGAAGTCAGAAAGAAAGTTGAGAGAACGTATTTTAGTACAAGGAATGCAGGGGGTAGAATTTTCTTTTAATGTTGTATTAGGGGGTGAAGACAAGTCTTCATGTAATTGTTATAAGGATAAGAATGCCTTTAATTTATATTTGATAGACGATAGTTCTACAAATAAAGTTTCTTTATGTTTTTGTGTACCTAAGAGGTGCAACAATTTTATGATAGGGACCCCTGCATATTTGGAGAGAGAAAGTGTATTTTGGTGTTATGGAGAGAAATGTATTAAGAAAGAAAGTATAGAGAGATATTGTGAGAGTAAGAGAGTAATAGAAATATTTAAAGTAAACAGAAATTACAGACAACTGTTAGAAAGGTTAGGGTTAGATGTGGTATATGAAAATGATGAATACTTGCCTGATAATAACAATAAATTAGAGATAACAAGAAATGAGAATAAAGACATTATGTATTTACCTGTGGTGGAATATTATGGGGATAATTATAGTATAAACCGATTAATGACATATGATACTGAGATAAACGGAACCCTACTTGATCGTGACTGGAAATATTTGTTTAATAACCGTTTCATAAAGGAGTACGAATATAATGTATCTAGTAATAAAATCTATTTATTAAATAAGAATTTATATAGACCTAAGATTCGTTTGTTGTTTAATGATGGTGGATAGACTGTTGTATTGTGAAATGAACATTAAATAATAATATGAAAAGTGGTATTGAATTGGACTGCTATGAACTGAGTTTGGTATATAACAAGATAATGAGTTGGAGTGTATATTTTTCATTGTTTTATATGTATTTATCTATCCATGTATTTTTGATATGTATTATGTATTACAGGTATATTTACACCAGTATGTATTATTATATATTGTACATATATAACATGTTTAATAATAATATTTTAAATTTTAATTGGTAATGAAGGTAATTACTGATGAATAATAATAATGTTTAAGTAAGAATATATATTTGAATTTTGAAAAGAGGTATTGTTATAAGTAGGTAAGAGAGGAATTTTATAAGAGAATTGTCAATGATTACAGTAAGTGTTTAAACAGGAATAGAGCCTGGGTATAGATAAAATGCAGGTGAGTTATTTAATTGATGTAAATGGAGTTAGAAAGATAAGAATTTTAAGAAAATACAAAGAGAATTATTAGATATTTAGGGACACAGTAGTTAGTGATTATTTGTAGAGAAGGTGTTTAAGTAAAGGTATAAACATATAATTATTGTTGATGAATTCTGTAGTGGGGGTGAGGTGATAAAGAGTAGCCAACCAATAGTGTTGTGCCAGGTAATAGCATAAATTTTAGGGAGTGTTTGCCGAATTATTTGGAAGGGCAAAATAATATGGATGTATATAGCCAGTTAGGGAACACCCAACCCATTGCAAAGACGAGCGGTGCCATAGGATTTAAATGGAATTAGTAATGGAGTTTATAATTGAGATATTGGTGTCATGATAGGTAAATTTGGTGGTCAGTTAGAAGAAGGTGAGTAAGATTATAATAAAAAGTATAGTGAATATAGGAGTTATCAAGACTAAACAGAGATAGAAGGTGAAAGGTTAGGTAGGTAGGAAGTTCAGAATAGAGAGGCAATGAATTATGAATAATGAAATAATAATATTATAAGAATGTAATAATAAATTTAAAATGAATTCTATTATTATAATATTGTAGTAATTGATGTCTAATTAATGAAAGTTTAATTGAAATTGTAATTTTATAATTAAATGCAACTTAGATAGAATATGCAACTCAAGATTAAAAATGAATCAAGAATATTTAATGTATTAATGTATCAGTGTTAATTATTAATGTATTATTATTATGTAAAATGTATTTATGTTATAGAAATTTCAACATGATTCTATAATAAGGAAATAATGTGTAGAAAAAAAAAAAAAAAATTTAACTGGCGCTGTTAATAATAACAATAAACCAGATAATTACCTGTTAATAATAATAATCATAATAAGAATATTTTGTGTTTTATCATTCACTGAGAGTATTCAATAAATAAATATACCAAGTTATTAATTCTTTTATAATTTGTTTTTCTCTAGATTAGTGAGATCTATAATGTGTAATTTTCCTATTTTAAATTATATTTTATTCAATTGATGATAGATAAGAATGAAGATAAATATTATCGATAGGAATCGAAACCATTTTTCAACTCAGGGTTTGTAAGTGAGATCTATAATGTGTAATTTTCCTATTTTCAATTATATTTTATTCAGTTGATGATAGATAAGAATGAAGATAAATATTATTGATAGGAATCGAAACCATTTTTCAACTCAGGGTTTGTAATATGAAAAAGAGATATTCTTTTTAATTCTTGAGGATTATAATTTTATAAATATATTAAGCCAACCCAGTGCTTATTGGCACAAACCAGCACTTAGCTAAGGGGAACCAGATCAGTTGAGGATGTAGTGATTTACTAAGCCACTATTTTAATGTTTATTATGTATTGTTTCAGTGTTTGGTGATATGACAGCGGTCCTGAGCTGGCCAACGCGTCAGAGCAGGGGCGTTAAGAGCCTAAGTGGCCTTATGGTGTTGGGATCTCGCAGGAGAAGTCCAGTAAGGTCATCTAGGTACGGTCATCATCACCAGACCAAGGGTGAGTTGTTGTTATTTTTTATATAAATTTGTAAGGGGGTTGTGGCGACTTGTCCTGGCTGATCCCTTTAGGAAGTATGAAAGGGTCAATGAAAGTTTGTGTGCTTCGTCACACCATCTTTCATTGAGGGGGTTTTGTGATGGTACAATCATGGTACATTTTTGGAATTACTTTAAATATGGTAACTAGAACATAACTATTGTATTTTTCTATTTTTGTCATACTAAACCCAACCTTAAACACCCGATACGAATATACTGTGAGTGTAGTGTATGACAGTATTTGTCAGGATTTGAACCAATTCATAGCAAAATATGTGTAACATCACAAAAACAGTGTGCAGTTATTGCGATAACCGAGCCAAACCTTAATTACGTCAGAGGCGGAGAATGTGTTGACAACGACAACACGGCGCTGTCAACAAGTTAAACAATGGGATTGTGACGTCAGTACACCCCACTTCCGCAAAATCCAACAAAGAATTGTCGTCATTCCATCTGCAGCTCTGATCAACGCCGGCCGGCAACCCGTTCACTTACGGGTGAATTTTAACTTTTTAGACCACTGTAGGTGGTTAATAAACAGTATAAGTGCGTCAACTACCAAAATGTGACCGTTACGAGTATACGTAAAACTCGCGGTAAAGTTCGCGAAGTTTTACCGCACCAGCTATAACAACCAGGACAGACACGAAATGGGTGAGAGCGTTCCTTGTACACTTTAAATCCTTATTTCATTATTTCCCAATATAAAATTTTATTGTAGAAATCAATTATTAAAAAAATTATTTAAAATTTCAATATATTTAAAAGGAGCTCCACAATTCATAAAAGTTTGTACCATGAGTATGGAAGAGCGAGTGGTTGTGTGTGTGTGTGTGTAGTAATTCCTAAGTGCTGGGTTGAGCAACACTATATAAAAATATATTATTATTGTATAATCATTAAACTTATAGAAGTAAATAATCAAATATTATTATTACACATTATGTTTTTGGAAGGGTTAAAGTTGGTTTTGAAAAACTGGTATGTAACAAAGTAAAGAATAAAAAGGGGTATTTCATTGATAACAATTAGAACAGCTGTTTTGTTATTTCAAGCAATTTCCGTTTCCTAATAACTTCGCGTGGAAGGGTTAAAGTTGGTTTTGAAAAACTGGTATGTAACAAAGTAAAGAATAAAAAGGGGTATTTCATTGATAACAATTAGAACAGCTGTTTTGTTATTTCAAGCAATTTCCGTTTCCTAATAACTTCGCGTAACGAAATCCTGGCCCATGTCAAATGTAACAAGATGGCGTCCTAGTTTTGGTACTCATAACCATAAGTGTGATCTATAATATATCGTATCTATAAATCAAAATAAACGTAAGTTCACATATGACTTAATAAGTAGTGGATTTTCTGTCGCGCTACAATATATATATATATATTGTAACAAATAAATTACCTCGTGATCAATAAGATTTATTTTAGTTTTCGGGGTTTAATCAATCTGTTATTTATAAATATTATTTATGTTATTATTTATATAGTCTTATAGGTGACCTCCTGTAATTCAAATTTAATAGGCAAATATATTTGTGATTATGTTATTTCAACTTTTAATTGTACTATAATACAGGTTAACCTAATTATTCAACAGTTATGCAATATTAACGCTATACGTCATGTATTAACTGAATGTGTTAAGAATTCTTGTCAACCCTAGTCCCTCTGTATTAGATAATTCAATTCAAATTTGGTACGGAAAACACGCTAGTTCGGCAATCTCCCGTTCCACCAGCTGTTGACAATTAGCACTGTTATTTGTAATAGGCTTGCGTCTAGGTTAACCGTCCAACGGATTTTATTCACCCTTTTTCCTGTAACTTACTCCACCCACAACATATAATACCTATTCTGCAATAACATAAAACATCTTATACCAGAAAGATTCTGTATTAATTTTGTACTTTATTTTACACTAACAGTTCTCCTCAAGACAATAATATCATTAAATCGATTATACAATGTTAGATCGATCGTCAATTGACCAAGTTCCTTTTGATTTATACAAATTAAGTATAATACTAAATATCTCTTATCCCAGGGTTCGTGATATTCTTTTAACCATTAGTAAGGCCAGGTAATGCAAAATTAAGGTTACTCAAGTATTACAGAAGGTTATTAACTCTAAATATATTGAAATTAAAAAATAAGTTGATTTTACCGGATTGGCGAATCTCAAACTGGCATTGGACGTCTGTAAACAGTTGAAGATGATCTGCTCAGGTTACATTCATCCAGGAAAGAGTGTTCTGTTCCTTAATAAAATTGATGGTGTGACGTACAGGAAAGCCCCAGGAATTCTTCTGACTGCCGTTCTTCTCTTACGATCCGGATAGTTGTCCGTCACGGTGGAATGGAAATCGTATTATAGCTTCTTCTTGAAGGTGAAGGTTAATTCTGCAGGAACGAGGTCTTCGTATATCTTCTTAATAATTCCGTTAGTTTCGGCCTTTGCTTCCCTCAATTAGTCTTCTGATTACCTGGGAAATCGGTTTAATACCGAATCCAGCGGAATTATCCTGGTGAATGAAGTGAGGAATTCTCGACTCTTTTAGAGGTATTTGGTCATAATTTGGAAGTATAATTGGTTTTATTTTTCATCAGTGGTATTATAGAACTAGGTCTCAATTTGGATTTATTAATTTAGATTCATATTTTTCAAATTTTATCATTCTTTTTTAAATGTGTCTCCTCATCTCAGCTCAATAGCATATAATAATTGAAACGATTCAAAATCAACAACATTGTACCTTTTAGTTGCCCTAACAACCATTATTTTCTGTCATTGGATGAAATTTGATATCCTAGAGCCAGAATTATAAATTATTACTACTCTTTTTTAATAAAATACTCCATGCTTGGAATTATACCGAATTACTTAAAACTTTCACCCAACCTACCTTATAATACCATATATAATTTACTACAGTTTCATTGGACTGGACCCATTAAAAAGGTATTAATTTCCTTTTACAAATATTAAATTTAGGCCTATAGGTTTTCTTACAACTGTTATAATATTGTTTGGTTTTTAACTTAATTTTCTTTACCTGACCTACTGTACAATTAATTACTGGTTCATGGTTATTTACATTAATTTTAATTTCCTGGTTTTACTTTATTACATTAATTAATTCGTCCTGGAACCCTTCATTAGTTTACAACATAATTATCAGAACTACTTGTCAACTTTTAAACACCTATTGCCATCCTGGCCAAGTTTACTAACATTAATTCAAAACAACTTCATTATTCAATTTTAGTCAACACATATAACATAGTATAATACCTAACACAGGTAATTATACTTAATTGTCTAAAGACAATTTTAACATAAATAAAAAGATTACCACTGATTAAGTATTCCTATAAAACAACAGTTCACTCTTGCTATACTCAAAACATAAAATAAATATTCTGTGCACACTACCATGCTACAGTATAAAAACAAGTACAATTTATTACATTAACTATTAATTGGTATAGTATTTTATACTCAACGTTACTTATTACATATCTCAACTTGAGGTACATCCCAGATGTACTAATTACTGAGTAACGTTAACATAGGGGTATGGTCCTTGACCATAGTTAATTCATTTTTTTATGTAACGTTGGGGACCTCAACTCTGTTACGTTACAATATATATATATATATATATATATATATATATATATATATTTAAGATTAGATTATTATTTGATGATGGTGGATAAATTGTTTTATTGTGTTATGAACATTTAACTATGTGGACTGATTTTTTTTTTAAAATGGATTGTTTTGGGAACTGATTTATGGACAATGGTAACAAAATAAGTTGGATTGTATATTGTTTTGTGTATTAATGTCCAGGTATTGATGTATTCTTTATGTTGTGTACTATATGTATTTTTATGTAAAACATGTATGTAACAGGAAGTCATAGTGTAGTTGATTTAATAATAAGTGTAACATTTTTTTGTTTTGGCTAGATAAAGGAGGAGATTAAGTGTGAGATTTTAAATAATGAGTTATAAAAAAAAAAAATAATAATAGCAAATGATTAAACACAAATATGTTCGAGGGTTGTGATATATTATTATTAGTATGAGAGAAGTGATGAATTTTCTAGTGTTATATCAAGGTGAAATGTTGTAAAAAAGGTTTGGGTGATAATGATAAATAAGGCATGTGAGGTAAGCAGGGTTAATTTCAATGGGAGTTAGAGAGAATAAGAAGTTGAAATACCAGTAATACACAAAGTGGGTATTAGATATTTTAGGGACACATTGGTGTTGGTGATTATATGTAGAGAAGGTGAGTAACGTATATGGAGATTAAATAGTAATGGTAATATTTTGTAGATAGCGATGAGGTGGTAAGGTATGATCAACGTGCGCGTCATTGGGCAGTTCCCATAATTAGAGAAGGGTAAGAGTGTTTGCCGATATTTGGTGGAGGGAAAAAGTTTATGAACGTGTATATTGCCAGGTTGGGAACACACATCCTAGTACAAAGAGGTAATAGAGATTTTATTTAAAGAGGAAAATGATTTAAGTAGAATTAGTGAAGGAGTTAATAATTGAGAGATTGGTGTCATAATATGTAAATCTGGTTGTTAGTAGAAAGAAGGTGAGTAAGGCTATAGATATTAATGCCAATATAATAAATCAAGTAATAGTGAATAATGGAGTCACCCAAATTAATAGGGAGGAAAATGTCAAATAAGAAAAAGTTCAAGTAGTAAGGTGTATCAATGTTTTATACAAATTTTAAATGTGAATTATTCAGTTAAATGTAACAGTGTTAATGTTCAATGTTTTATTATGTTATAGGGTAATAGAGTGTGTGGCTGGGAGGTTGCTACAGGGGTAGCAACGGTAACAAATGTTAAGTATTAAATAAATGATGTTAATAAGGGTATTGAACACAAAAATAGTTCTGATTCTGTGGTAAAGAAATATTGAAATCAGGAAGCTGACAGATAAAAATTTAAAAAAAGGTTAGTTGGTTTGCCATAATAAAAGTTATGTTTGAATTTTATATGATAAAGATAGATAGTTGTTGTTTTTGCAAACTTAAGAAATTGTTTTACGTGTTATGATCTTAGTATAAGCATATATTTTTCTTGTGGTAAAAGGAGTAAAGTAGTGTTGATTGGAGTCCAGTCTTGGTAAAGATAATAATGTAAAAGGAGAAGGCATCCTGTCTTAAATCTTGTTTATTATTTTGAAAATCTAATGATTAATAAAACCAATGCCTCGGAACATAAACCAATGCAACTAAGGGGAGACATATCAGTTGCAGATATGGAAGTATATAAGGCCACTATTTTAAATTTTGTATTCAATGTTTCAGAGTTTGGTGATGTTGTGACGGCGGTCCTGAGCTGGCCTGCGCATCAGAGCAGGAGCGTTAAGTGTCTAATGGCCTTGCGGTGTTGGGATCTCACATGAGAAGTCCAGTAAGGTCATGCAGGTACGGTCATCATCATTGGACCAAGGGTGAGTTATTGTATTTTTTTTTTTTTATGTAAGCACTACAGGGGGTTGTGGCACCATATCTGGGCTGATCCTTTTAGAAGGTGTGAATGAGTCAATGAGAGTTTTTATGTTTCGACATAAAACCTCTCATTGAGGGGGTTTTGTGACGGTACAAAAGTCTGTCTAATGAATTTATGGGTACGGGAGCATAAATTTATTGTATTTCCATGTATTTAAAAGTGGTTAGGTCAACTTTCCCTCCATGCATTGCAAACAACGCAGTTCGTCTGTACAAGTCGACTCCAAGGTCATGGCGTACGTGCTTTTCAGCAGATATTAAACAAAGCAAATTGCGAACTAATATTGAAACGTCATCAAATATGTAAAAAACGTAACGATTGTGATGCAGAACAATGGTGTCATCTGCTTAAAACAATAGAATGATGACAGCATAACCCTATCACTTGCGTAAATTGTACTAGTGATTCGCCCCCAGTCATCAACTTGAACTCAGAGCGTCAACACACTGTAAAATTCGCTGGCAGACAATTGCCAGCAAAGTGTTTTTGAAAGTATAAAATGTAGCCAAGATGTAACCAGTGAAAGTTTTAAAACATAAATCAGTAAATAACAATTCAGAATGTAAATTAACTTCAGTGAAACACAGCGAAAAGCAGCAAGAAACGCCCGGCTGAACATCCGCCAGACGATGTGGGACGCTTGACTACAACTTCGATTCTACACTAGCAGGGAAGTCCAAATTACCATTACATTTCAATATTCTTTTTGAGCTCAAAATTATAACATGTAACAGTACGGAAAAGCCTGAATTCAGAGTTATGGTACAGTAGGTAGTAAATTATTGTATTTCATTATTTTTGCACACACATACATGGGTAGGACAATTTTCCCTTTGTTTAAAGAAAACGACGCAGATTCAACAGAGCAGAACGATTCCAAGGCGAAGAGCGGACGTGCGAAACAGAACGCATTCAATGGCTGCATGAGTTAACACAGACTCTCAATATAAATTTTTCATTGGTCCACAATGCGGGGCGTCATTAAAAATATAATAATGACGTAACCACAATGACATGAAACAGGGCATTAGCCGTTCGAAACAACAGAACAATGACGTCGATGCACTCACACATACGTAAAAATGTACATTACATCCGCCCAGTCTTCATACTACAGCCGAGGCGACAACACCTTGTACAAGGTCGACCGGCAGTTACTGCCAGCAAAAGTGTAAATTTCAACAAAATGTAACAATAACTTTAATTAGTGATCAAAAATGTAAAGCAGAGTTTAAATTCAGTGTTCTGACCACCAAAAATCTAATCAGTATGCAGTAAAACTTCGGAAAACCCAGGCCGGCGAAGAGGAGATTTCAAAGGAGCTATGCCACTTCAGAAACAGGAAAGTGCACAATTCCCTCAATTAATTACAATACACATTTGAGCTCAAACATGCATAAGTCAATTCAATTAAAATTGTCTCTACTTTAAAGAAAAAAATATCGGTATGGAGAACCATACATGACTTCCATATTCTAAGATTTATATTTAAAATCATTTTCGAAATGAAATATTACCATAGAAACTACTTCTTTCTACTTACTGCTCCAGCCTTAACCACAGTACTGTGGTCACTAACGTATACCACCTCACGTTATCGCACTCGATTTTCACTGATGATGGAAGTCGATGGCATTACCGAAACGTCTGGTTTTGTAGAAAACATTGGACTACGGCCAAATATCCCAGGAAGGAATTTTAACAAAAACTACTTCTTTGTTGCCGATAACGTTGTACACATATATATAAAAAATATGCATAAAATGAATGGGTTGTATAAGTTAATGATTGATCTCCATTAAGTAGTGCTCAAGTTTCCAAAGTTTTAATATTATGATGTCCGTAATTAAAACATCAGAGCAGGTTTAGTGTGTATGAGGGTACACCGTGGACAACAATTTTCAACATTTCCTATTGAGCGTTGCTTAGAGTAAAGCTGCGAATCTATAGTGTATGTTTCACAGAATAAACACGCGGAAAAGAAGGAGCGCTCTGAAGTCACTCATGAACCCTCAGCATCTTGCAGAGGGTTCATTCCCTAAAGACGAAAAGTCTGTCTATGAGTCATTCCTCTGTAAACACGTGCAGTTACACTGCCCAGCGATCCACAGGAAGCAAATCGCTATCCACGCTGGACACTTTTTCGGCTTGCACGGGTTATGTTGGTATGGGTTTCGGCACTTTCCATTTAAAAACCGTGCAAATGTAAGAAAATAAACATGAATGAGGCCAGAAATAACGTGAATTGTGTGTGTGTGTGTGTGTGTGTGTGTGTGTGTGTGTGTGTGTGTGTGTGTGTGTGTGTGTGTGTGTGTGTGTGTGTGTGTGTGTGTGTGTGTGTGTGTCTTCCATGCCTTTTTATTGCGGTAGTCATAATAATAAAATGGAAACGTAAACATTACATAACTGAGATATGCTTGCCTGCCACGAATGATATATTTTCTCTCATACATGATTTACATTAAAATGAAAAAATTATAATTTTATTGCCTGGCAACATAATTATTTTATTTTTAACAATTACCATTGTTTGAAAAAGTTTAAATGAATTTTCAAGTACTTTACTTTTTTTGGATTTCGTTGTCCATGACGTGTCCGTTACTTAACTAAATATCACTATAATATTGACGACTCGGAACACTAAGTTTTTTATAAGTAAAAACGTAAAGTTTTACCTTACAGCCTAAACCGGCTTTCACCTATAGAAGGCTTCATCAGAGGCTGTCGTAGGTAGCGTTGTTAGTCTTGTTGTTGGCGACGAGATAGTTTTTCGAAAGATCGAAGCTGTGTGTGTGTGTGTGTGGTGAGATGTGTTCGAATAATGCGTGCGATTTGAATTGTGTCTGTTTAGGATGTCGTTTTTATTTGTTTTTGTGTGTTTGTGTATTTCTAATTGTTCTAGAGTGTCTAGTTTTCGGCCTTTTGTGTGTACGTGTAGTATGTTCATGTTATTGTCGATGTTTTTATATGTGTGGTTTGCTTCAATGAGGTGGTTTGCGAAGGTAGATTCTGTAGTGGTGTGGAGTGCTTTTGTGTGTTCAATGTATCTCTGTTTGAAGCTACGTCCTGTCTGGCCTATGTAGAATTTATTGCAATTTGAACAATTTAGCTTATATACGCCGGGTAGATTGAATTTGTTTTGTGCTTTGGGCATGCGTTTTGATAGTGTGTGTTCTGTTTTGTTCGTAGTTTTGTAAGCGATACTGTATCCTGCTTTTTTGAATTTGTGGGCAATTTTTTCTGTTTGTTTGTTGATGTATGTTAGTGTTATGAATTTGTTGTTTTCTGTCTTTGTCTGTTGTTTGATTTGTGTTTTGTGTAGGAGTTTACTGACTATTGTTCTGTCATAACCGTTAGATTCTGCTAGATATTTTATTGTGTTTAGTTCGTCTTTGTAGTCTATTTCATCTAAGGGTAACACAACACCTCCAATCACCCAATACAACACAAACTAGCTGCTTTTAGAACCATGATACATAGACTTAACAACATCCCCTTAGATGAAATAGACTACAAAGACGAACTAAACACGATAAAATATCTAGCAGAATCTAACGGTTATGACAGAACAATAGTCAGTAAACTCCTACACAAAACACAAATCAAACAACAGACAAAGACAGAAAACAACAAATTCATAACACTAACATACATCAACAAACAAACAGAAAAAATTGCCCACAAATTCAAAAAAGCAGGATACAGTATCGCTTACAAAACTACGAACAAAACAGAACACACACTATCAAAACGCATGCCCAAGGCACAAAACAAATTCGATCTACCCAGCGTATATAAGCTAAATTGTTCAAATTGCAATAAATTCTACATAGGCCAGACAGGACGTAGCTTCAAACAGAGATACATTGAACACACAAAAGCACTCCACACCACTACAGAATCTACCTTCGCAAACCACCTCATTGAAGCAAACCACACATATAAAAACATCGACAATAACATGAACATACTACACGTACACATAAAAGGCCGAAAACTAGACACTCTAGAACAATTAGAAATATACAAACACACAAAAACAAATAAAAACGACATCCTAAACGAACAGACACAATTCAAATCGCACGCATTATTCGAACACATCTCACCACACACACACACACACAGCTTCGATCTTCCGAAAAACTATCTCGTCGCCAACAACAAGACGAACAACGCTACCTACGACAGCCTCTGATGAAGCCTTCTATAGGTGAAAGCCGGTTTAGGCTGTAAGGTAAAACTTTACGTTTTTACTTATAAAAAACTTAGTGTTCCGAGTCGTCAATATTATAGTGATATTTACTTTTGGTAAAACGTAAAAGGTTGCAGGTAAACTACCCCTTCCCCTTAACCGATCTTCACCAAAATCAAAAGGCCTTGAGTTCTCTACAATTCAGGGACGTATGCAAAAAATTATTTGATTCTGTTTGAATATGCGGCAGTTATCGTTCGTCATAGAAAAAATTACCCTGGTTAAAACATAAAACATTGCAGGTAAACTACCCCTTTCCCTTAACCGATCTTCACCAAAAACAATAGGTCTTGAGAACTCTACAATTTAGGGCTGTATGCAAATAATCTTTTGATTCTGTTTGAATTTGCGGCTGTTATCGTTTGCCATAGAAAATACCCTTGTTAAATCATAAAACGTTGCAGGTAAACTACCCCTTTCCCTTAACCGATCTTCACCAAAATCAAAAGGCCTTGAGTTCTCTACAATTCAGGGACATGTGCAAAAAATTATTTGATTCTGTTTGAATATGCGGCAGTTATCGTTCGTCATAGAAAAAATTACCATGGTTAAAACATAAAACGTTGCAGGTAAACTACCCCTTTCCCTTAACCGATCTTCACCAAAAACAATAGGTCTTGAGAACTCTACAATTTAGGGCTGTATGCAAATAATCTTTTGATTCTGTTTGAATTTGCGGCTGTTATCGTTTGCCATAGAAAATACCCTTGTTAAATCATAAAACGTTGCAGGTAAACTACCCCTTTCCCTTAACCGATCTTCACCAAAAACAATAGGTCTTGAGAACTCTACAATTCAGGTCTGTATGCGAAACATTATTTGATTCTGTTTGAATTTGCGGCTGTTATCGTTTGCCAAAAAAAAAATTGCCCTTGATAAAAAAAACCGTTGCAGGTAAACTACCCCTTTCCCTCAATCGATCGTCACCAAAAACAATAGGTCGTGAGTACTCTACAATCAGGACTGTACGCAAAAAATTATTTGATTCTGTTTGAATTTGCGGCAGTTATCGTTTGCCAAAAAAAAATCTACAGACACACACACACACACACACAGACACTTTTCAAAAAATGAATTTTTTTCATGTTTTGAGTGTAGTACAATCAGAATCTGCAATAATCTCCAACACGATTTTTTTTGCCATCACCATACTTCCATTTCCTTAAGGAATACGGAAGTAATGAGAGAGAGAGAGAGAGAGAGAGAGAGAGAGAGAGAGAGAGAGAGAGAGAGAGAGAGAGTGTGTGTGTGTGTGTGTGTGTGTGTGTGTGTGTGTGTGTGTGTGTGTGTGTGTGTGTGTGTGTGTGTGTGTGTGTGTGTGTGTGTGTGTGTGTGTAAACGTAAAGCCGGCTATTAAACAGGCGAGACGCCATGAGGCGTTGGTTTGCGTTTCTTTGTTTATTTGTTTTGTAAAAATAACCTGAAAATTTAAAAGGTCAATCTGACAGACCTGCAGCTTATTTTAAAGTCTTTTGGAAATAAAACTAAATATATAAGGTAACAAAGGAAGAATTATTAATAGTTAGCAGAGGCGGAAGTATGGACGCCATTTTGTTTTATTGAATATGCCAGTAGCCATTTTGATGTTTTCTAAAATAAATTATGAAATAATAAAAACAACCGTTTATTTTACCACAAATGTTGTTAGTGTACATTATTTCTGGTAACCGTTCAGTCTCAGCCTTGCTTATAAGAACTCTGGACCCTAATAACAGAAAATACATAAAGTTGGCAACACAAACATGGCGCCTGAATTAATGTGTCAACAAAGAAATGTTAACCTATCTCACCAAGTAAGTCACCAATGAATACATAATATTTATTATCGATTATTTTATTAGTTAACAATTGTCGACCCGAACTAGGGAAGTATTTATCTGTAAGTTAACAATTGACAGCCCGAACTAGGGACTTATTTATCTGTAAGTTAACAATTGACAGCCCGAACTAGGGACATTAGAGTAAGGTGTGACATGATAAGTGAGAGATTAGGTTATGTTATGTAGAGTATATGGTAGATATACAGTAATGTTTCAAATATATATTTAGAACTCCAAAATGGCAGATAACGAAAGCATAAATATGAATTATATGGCAACAGAATCTTTATTATTGAGTGAACCCGAAGCAAACTCAACACCCATTATAAATAATAAAGTGTCATTAGAGGACCTTTTTCAGTTAATGAAAATACAGAATAATGAATTAAATGATAAATTAAACCAGTTTGATGAACAATTTAATGATATCAAAAAAGAAATTAAGAAACAAAATTGTCATATTGATAAAAGATTAAATGAGATACATGCACGGTTAGACGAGATAGAGTTAGAAAATAAGAGGGGAGTAGACAAATTAGATATAAACAAAGACAAGGTAAGTGGGGGAGAAAATTATGACAAAATAAATAAAATTATGATATTAGAAAATGATTATGTAAACAGGGGGAGTGATAATGAGATTTTATGGGGAATAGAATATGATAATGATGGAATGATAGTGTGTGTTGAAGGGTTAAAGAGAGTGTGTAAAGAAAATATAATTGTAGGGGGATTGCAGGGGGTAGATTTTTCCCTTAATGATGGAGTAGGGGGTGAAGTAAAAACTTCACATGTTTTTAGGAAGGACGAGAGTGCCTTCAATGTATATTTGGGAGACATATGGTCTACAAATAAAGTTGTCCCTGGTTTTTTTTGTGCACTTCACAGGTGTTGCAATAGTTTGAATTAGTGTCCCCTGCAAATGTAGAAAGAGAGAATGTAGCTTGATGTTGTAACGGGGCTAAAAGGAAGGGTTTTAATTTTATTAAAATATCAACTTTGTTTCCCCTTTGTGTGGCCAGTCACATGTTGAGTAGAAGTTGTATCAAACAAAGGAGCAAGGCACAGAACGATAACAATGGAATGCGTCGTGTTGTCCACAACGGTGTAATTCTCAGAACGTTAATACTGTGTAATGCGCACGAACGCACAAACACCTGCGGAGCGCATAACTGATGCTGAGCGAAGTCGTGCAAAATGGCTTGGAGATGATATTTGTTCAACAACGTGCTCGGTACATGGCGGAAGTCTTGACGAAATCCTGCCTATCTTTGTGACGAAACCGGTGGCAGTGAAATTTCGTCGACGTCCAAGACACAAATAACACGTGTTGTGGGTGCAACTACTAAGACTTCAGCAGCAAAGGCTGTGAACGGCGATGAAATTTGTTAGCAGGCAAGGCAGTGATGTCCGGCCTCATGTATCTCCAGTCGACGAAAAACAGCAAAACCTAACGGACTCATATAGTGAGGCGTGGACCCGGTCGGGCTGAAACTTTATAAAAACGTGAAGAGCCCAGTCGAATACGACTATCATCCCGGCCGGGATCTAAGAAAATAACGTGCGCACACATTAATTAAAATTTATGATGTGAAAGTATTATAGAACAAATTAAAGTGACTGAAGTCGGAAGAATAAATCTATAAAATCAACCGTAAAGTGAAAAAATGTGAATTAAACTTTCTGACTAAAACACACATGGCCAAGAAAGGAGTAACACCGGTTGGGTAATCCAGCGTAATAATTCATTTTTTTTGTCTAACAAATCAATTAACATAAAAGGGTTTTTTTGTAATGGAATGAGAGTAGAGCGTGCAGCAATCTGGGTCGTCTATAATAGAATAAAATAATTAGGTTCCTGTATTAAGAAATATATATTGGTCTGTATGAAAATGATTCAAGGTCTTGTTATGTTTTTAAATAATAAAAGTTGTTGTTAAGGATGTGAAGGCAGAGAAGTTTAAGTCAGTAGTAAGTTTGAATAATTTTGAGTAAAATTTCAGAAGTAAAATAACTAAAATGTTGAAAGTTTAAAGAATTTAATAAAATCTAATTTGCTTCTTTTCATAAATGTGAGTTGAGTCTGTAATTAATACAACCTTTCAATCATACTTGCATTACATCGTTCGTGTGACGAACCCTTGGCTGGAGAAGATTTTAAAAGGTAAGTGGAGAGCAAATAATTTTTATGATTTTAATGTATTAAAGAGGAGATTAACAACACAAATGTCGCCCAGAACTAGGGGCTTTATTTATTTTTATTAAAATAACTTCACAAATGGCGCCCGAACTGGGACGAATTTTAGAAATTAAATAATTAAAATTCCACACCTACAGATGAATGCAAGTTTGATTCAAGGTTAAGTGACAGTACGAAAAAATTACGTAAAGTACATAAGCTTGTGTGTATATGTTGTAGATGTAAATTAAAGGTTAGTGAAACAAAATTTTGTAAATTTACCACTTAAAAATGGCAGGAAATAATGAAAGCAATATAAATGAAACGACTAGTGTCGACAAGTGATGATGATTCAAATATTATGAATAATGTTAAAGTCCACTCGACTCCAAACGTGAGTCAGGAAAATAAAACAAAAATCAATGTAGATGAAACAAATAGTACAGATGATTCGGGGATTCAAGTAACCCCAAAATTGAGTAGGGAATGTAAAATTAATAATGATGAAGTCAGCTTCACTGACGATAAAACAGAAAGTCAGTCAATACCTATCCAAAGTAAAAGGTCGGACGATAGTAATGAAATGTTAAAAATGATACAAATAATGTTAGAAAAGGATACTATAAACATAAATAATCGTTTTGATAATAATGATATAAAATTTAATGAACTTAAATTTGATATTAATGAGGTCAAAATTAAGTGTGAGAGTGAGTGTAATGAATTGAAACAAGATATTGAGAAAGTGGTAGAGTCAGTAGGGAAACAAATTAAAAGTAAAGCAAATCAAATAATTAATAACAAGGTAAGTGATGACTGTAAAACAAGTGAAAATTATAATGATATGTGTAAAAACGTGGTATTAGAGAGTAAGGTGATTAAGGAAGATGTTGAAGTAGAATTTAGTAACGAAGTGTTGTTAGCAAGTGCTGATGAAAGTGTGAGAGAGCGTAATGAAAATTTAGATGGGCAAAGGGCAAATTTTCCCCAAGTTTATAGTGAAACAGAGGTTTCACATTTGTTTAATGAGGACAGAGTTTCCTCCAGTAGTTATGTGGGAGACATGGTGTCTCAAAGTGGTCCCTTAGTTTTTTGTGATTTAGCTGGTAAAGCCAGGAGATGTAATAAGTATTTTGTGTGGCCCTTTGCATGGAGTGAGATAGTTCAGGAGGGTAGTGACAGGTGTTATGTTGATGAAAGATGTTTTGAGAGAGAGTTGTGTATTTATAGAGAGATAGAATTATATCAGTTAAAGAGAAAGTATAATGAATTGAAAGAGAGGTTAGAAGTGGTGAAGATAAATGATATAAAATACTTACCTTACAAAATAGAGATTGAGAATTATTTTGATGATACTTGTATAAATAATAGTAACTTACCTAACGTATTAATGAGTATAGTAAACGAATATAATGATACAAATGACAGGGGAATAACAAAAAATACAGACGGTGAAAAGACTTCTAATGATATTGACAGGTTTTATGATTTGACGATAGTGGAACCACTTGAAGTATTAGAGAATTATTATATTAAAATTAATAAATTGAGTGTGGACAAGAACGATTTACATTATAAATATATTAGATTATTATTTGATGATGGATGCTGAACATAAACTTAATAAATGGACATTTTAAATATTTTGATTTATGGTTCTGACTTGCTGACTTGGACAATGAAGTGTGGTAAATTGAATAATAATGACAAAAGTTTGTAAATAAATTGTTAGTGAAATTAATTGTGTTTGTATTGTAACAAGTATCTAATGTAAACAGTGTGTATGTAGCAGAAATTGATTTTAATAATAATATTTTATTAGACGAAAGAAATAATGAGTTGGTAATTAATGAATTGTGTTGAAGTAAGGTAATTAAAATATGTTGTGTTTTAATAATTAATTGTAGTAAATAATTTGAATTGTTTAATTAAATGTGATTGATTTAAAATGTTATATGGTTGAATTTTTCTAATTATTTTGAATTATTTTATGAGATCTAAATTTGATAATACTTAATAAGTAAATAAATGTTAAATTGTATTTAGTTGTGGAATCATATTATCGTTATTGTTTCAGAAGGTAATGGAGATGTATTGTTTTGGAATTATATGTTTTGAATGATGTACTGTGAGTATAAATTTTATAATACAAGTCAAATAGAGTAAAATGTTTACAGGTGTTGAAAAGATTTTAAACTCAATGATGCAACTAATTTGAGATAATTGTACTAAATAGAAACCATAGTCAAAAGGTGGTAATAATTGAAATATGAGATAAAATAAATGTTAATAATAAATTTGAAATTTTTGAGGAATCTAATTGTAGTAAGTGATAAATAATGAAATGATGATATATTAAAGAGTTAATAAAAATTTCAAGTTATAATGTTTATAAGTTTCTGTATAAATTATTTAAAAGAGAATTGTTTGCGTAATAATTCATTTTTTTGTCTAACAAATCAATTAACATAAAAGGGGTTTTTTTTTGTAATGGAATGAGAGTAGAGCGTGCAGCAATCTGGGTCGTCTATAATAGAATAAAATAATTAGGTTCCTGTATTAAGAAATATATATTGGTCTGTATGAAAATGATTCAAGGTCTTGTTATGTTTTTAAATAATAAAAGTTGTTGTTAAGGATGTGAAGGCAGAGAAGTTTAAGTCAGTAGTAAGTTTGAATAATTTTGAGTAAAATTTCAGAAGTAAAATAACTAAAATGTTGAAAGTTTAAAGAATTTAATAAAATCTAATTTGCTTCTTTTCATAAATGTGAGTTGAGTCTGTTATTAATACAACCTTTCAATCATACTTGCATTACATCGTTCGTGTGATGAACCCTTGGCTGGAGAAGATTTTAAAAGGTAAGTGGAGAGCAAATAATTTTTATGATTTTAATGTATTAAAGAGGAGATTAACAACACAAATGTCGCCCAGAACTAGGGGCTTTATTTATTTGTATTAAAATAACTTCACAGTGTGGTAGAGAGAGATACTGTATATTAAAAGAGAGAGATGTTTTGAAAATGAGAGGTATTGTGAGAGAAAAAGAGAAATAGAGATTTTCAAGATAAGTAGAAAGTATGAAGAATTTAGGGAAAAGTTAGGAGTAGAGATGATGTATAATAAAAATAAGAACTTACCTTGTAATGAAGCTGATATAGCAGTAGGAGAAGATGATAATGAAAATAATGACTTTATAATGTACCCAGTGGTGACTAATAATACAGAAGGTGACAGGACAATAACCAATCATGACAGATTATATGAGTTTGCGGAAAATGATGAAAATTTGAATGGTATATGCATTTATGATGTTAATATAAGAGATTCAATAATGAGCAATGTATATAGATATAAGATAAGACTATTGTTTGACAATGGAGGATATATATTTTATTGTGTTTATGAACATTTAAATATGTGATAGTGTTTTTCAAGATGGACTGTTTATGAACTGATTTTTGGTAAATGATTAAATGATAATTTGGATTGTATATTTTTTGTGTGTATTAATGTCAATGTATTTGTGTATTCCTGATGTGTGTATTTTATGTATTTTTTATGTAAACCATGTACTGTAGAATTTTAAATATTCAAGAATAATTAAGTTTGATAATGAATTTGAATAATTATGAGATTTAGATTCTAATGGATAATAAATAATTAAACATGTAATATATTTGGATATTGAGATGTACTGTTATTAGTAGGTGAGGGATGAATTTTCTAGTGGTATAGTAATGTAAAATGTTAACAAGAGATAGAATTTGGGTGATAATGATAAAGGCATATTAGTTAAGCAAAGTTATTGGGAGTTAGATAAATAAGAAAGTTGAGACACAGATAATACATAAAGAGGTGTTAGATATATAGGGACACAGTAGTTAGTGATTATATTGTAGAGAGGTGAGTAATGTGAATGGTATATATATTTGTTGATGATGATATTTTGTAGTAAGGGTAGTGGTGTAAGGAGTGATCAGCGTGCGACGTGGCAAGAGACCAGCGTGCAGCGTTGTGGCAGGCGGAGCAATTTAGTTTAAGGGAGTGTTTGCCGATATTTGGTGGAGGGCAAATGGTTAGGAATGGATATGGCCAGGTAGGGAACACACATCCTAGTACAAAGACGAGCGGTGCCAGAGGATTTAAATGGGATTAGTGAAGGGGGTTGTTATGGAGATATTGGTGTCATAATATATTAATGGTTGTTAGTAGAAATAAAGGTGGTAGTAAGGTTAGATAGACAAACGCCAAAATAAGATAGACATAATAGTGAATAATAGAGAGTCACCCAAACTAGATAAGGATTGAGGAAAGGTTAGAAAAAGAAAATTCATAGTGGAAAGGTTAATAATAAATTTGAAAATTTTTTTGTATAGAATCTAATGATATAATAAATGTCAAATAAATAAAAGCTTAATAGAGAGTTGATAGTAATAATGTTTTATCAAATTTTATACAAGTTATTTAAATGTGAATTGTGTAATGTAAATGTAACAATGTTAATGTTTAATGTACAATGTTTTGTTATGTTTTTATTATGTTGATGGTACAATAGTGTGTGTGGTTAGGAGGTCATTACAGGGGTAGCGACGGTAAAAAATGCTAACATGTTAAAAAGATGAAAATAACAATGGTTTTGAACAAAATAAATGATTTAGTTCTGTTGCAAAGAAATATAAGAATAAAGAAAAATGAGTAAAGAAAATATAAAGAGTTTTGAAGTTGTTTGCCATGATAGGTATATGTTTCGATGTTATATGAAGTAAAATAGTAGAGATAGTGGTTGTTGCTTGAAAAATTAAAATTTGTTTTATGTTTAGGATAAGAATATACTTTCTTGTGGTAAAGAGAATAAATATGATCGACTGGAGTCAGAAAGTTTTACTAAATGCAGGGGTGTTAAAAGGAGAAGAGGGTCTTCTATCCTAAATCTTGTTATTTGTTGTTTGAGAATGTTAAGTTAAGCAAACCAACGCCTCTAAACACAAACCAATGCATCTAAGGGGAGACATATCAGTTGTGGATATGGAAATAGATAAGGCCACTACATTAAATTTTGTATTGCATGTTTCAGAGTTTGATGGTGTTGTGACCGCGGTCCTGAGCTGGCCGGAGCGTCAGAGCAGGAGCGTTAGGTGCCTAATGGCCTTATGGTGTTGGGATCTCTCCTGAGAAGTCCAGTAAGGTCAGATGGTATTATCATCATCATTGGACCAAGGGTAAGTGATTGTATTTCTTTAAATATTAACATTACAGGGGGTTGTGGCGACATATCTGAACTGATCCTTTTAGAAAAGTGTGAATGAGTCAATGAAAGTTTTTATGCTTCGGCATCAAACCTTCCATTGAGGGGGTTTTGTAACAGTACAGAAAAGCCTGAATTCGGAGTTATGGGACAGTAGGTAGTAAATTATTGTATTTCATTATTTTTGCACACACATACATGGGTAGGACAATTTTCCCTTTGTTTAAAGAAAACGACGCAGATTCAACAGAGCAGAACGATTCCAAGGCCAAGAGCGGACGTGCGAAACAGAACACATTCAATGGCTGCATGAGTTAACACAGACTCTCAATATAAATTTTTCATTGGTCCACAATGCGGGGCGTCATTAAAAATATAATAATGACGTAACCACAATGACATGAAACAGGGCGTTAGCCGTTCGAAACAACAGAACAATGACGTCGATGCACTCACACATACGTAAAAATGTACATTACATCCGCCCAGTCTTCATACTACAGCCGAGGCGACAACACCTTGTAAAAGGTCGACCGGCAGTTACTGCCAGCAAAAGTGTAAATTTCAACAAAATGTAACAATAACTTTAATTAGTGATCAAAAATGTAAAGCAGAGTTTAAATTCAGTGTTGCGACCACCAAAAATCTAATCAGTGTGCAGTAAAACTTCGGAAAACCCAGGCCGGCGAAGAGGAGATTTCAAAGGAGCTACGCCACTTCAGAAACAGGAAAGTGCACAATTCCCTCAATTAATTACAATACGCATTTGAGCTCAAACATGCATAAGTCAATTCAATTAAAATTGTCTCTACTTTAAAGAAAAAATGAGTGAGTGAGTGAGTGAGTGAGTGAGTGAGTGAGTGAGTGAGTGAGTGAGTGAGTGAGTGA
Source organism: Magicicada septendecula (assembly GCA_034769895.1). Taxonomy (NCBI): domain Eukaryota; kingdom Metazoa; phylum Arthropoda; class Insecta; order Hemiptera; family Cicadidae; genus Magicicada; species Magicicada septendecula. The sequence continues at coordinate 67,177,537 of CM068368.1, read as the reverse complement.
GTGAGTGAGTGTGTGTGTGTGTGTGTGTGTGTGTGTGTGTGTGTGTGTGTGTGTGTGTGTGTGTGTGTGTGTGTGTGTGTGTGTGTAAACGTAAAGCCGGCTATTAAACAGGCAAGACGCCATGAGGCGTTGGTTGGTGTTTCTTTGTTTATTTGTTTTGTAAAAATAATCTGAAAATTTAAAAGGTTAATCTGACAGAGCTGCAGCTTATTTTAAAGTCTTTTGGAAATAAAACTAAATATATAAGGTAACAAAAGAAGAATTATTAATAGTTAGTAGAGGCGGAAGTATGGACGCCATTTTGTTTTATTGAATATGCCAGTAGCCATTTTGATGTTTTCTAAAATAAATTATGAAATAATAAAAACAACTGTTTATTTTACCACAAATGTTGTTAGTGTACATTATTTCTGGTAACCGTTCAGTCTCAGCCTTGCTTATAAGAACTCTGGACCCTAATAACAGAAAATACGTAAAGTTGGCAACACAAACATGGCGCCTGAATTAATGTGTCAACAAAGAAATGTTAACCTATCTCACCAGGTAAGTCACCAATGAATACATAATATTTATTATCGATTATTTTATTAGTTAACAATTGTCGACCCGAACTAGGGAAGTACTTATCTGTAAGTTAACAATTGAAAGCCCGAACTAGGGACTTATTTATCTGTAAGTTAACAAACAAATTTAAAGATGTACCTTTATCAATGTATGTGTGTGTGAGAGCATGGCAGCGTGTATGTGCCGGCATTCATGAAATAATTGAGGCATTGGTTTGTGTAGACAATGATCTGAAACTTAATAGATCAATTTACGAGAGCTGCAGCCAATTTTAAAATGATTTTGTAGTAAATTAAACACAAGAAAGAAATAATGAAAAATAAGTAATTATTAGTAAAGCGGATGCAAGGTGCCATTTTGTTTTTTGATGGTATAAGGCGCCATCTTTGTTTTTTTTTGTAAGTGTAATTAATGCAAAGGCAGAGCATTAAACAAAGTTTTATGTCAACACAAACGTTATTAGAGTCATTATTTCGAAAACCCTTACTGTCTCTGAATCTCGCTGAGAAATAATCCTGGCCCTTAGAGATGAAATTCAGGTTGTTTACAAGCCACGTGCTCGAACCGGATGTGGCATTGGACATGCGGTAAGTAAATATACTTTATTTATTAGTAATAAACAGAGGGACTCAGAAGTGTTTGTTAACAACGAACAGACACAATTCAAATCACACATACTATTCAAACATATCACACAATGCACACACAACATCGATATTTCGAACAACGCCGCCATCACCAAGAACAAGACAGACAGCGCTCCTACCGACAGCCTCTGATGAAGCTTGTAATAAGTGAAAACTAGTTCAGGCTACAAGGTAAATGCTAACATTTTTGCCAATAAAAAATTAGTGTTCCGAGTCATTAGTGATATATTTATAGTTAGTTAATCAACGGACACATCATGAACAACAAAATCCAGGAAGTATTGTAGAATTTTTGGTCGATACATTGGCATCTGATTAGTATGACCCATATTTACAGTGTGTATTATGTAAGCTTAATGAAATTATTTCAAGTTTATCCTGATGGCATACAGCATATCAGATTGTATAAACATGTACAAGATTGGAAGGTACTAGGCAATAGAAAGTGTGAAATATGAAGTCAATCAACGACAAGTGGTCATAGACTTGACAGGAAGAGAATTGGTACTCTGAAATGGATATGGTGTGTGGAAAATACACTATCCCGCCATGCGCATGCACATTTGCAACTGCACTTGTTTGTAAGACAGAGAAAACATAAAATTGCTTACGTCACTGTGTTAGTTTCACAAATTACACTTATTCCATAGTGTTCTAATTCTTGTTACCTGCTAGGACATAGTAAAACCTGCCAGTGTGAATACAAGTATAGGATAGATCACCTAACAGATGGAGGTCTGTTATTTGTAACTCATTAAAGCTGGTGATTAGTGACTTCATTGGTGTATGTATTTTGTTTCCACTGTACCACACAATGATCAGTGACTGCCATAACAATATGTTATATCTTGGGCCATGGGTTAGTTCATATTACTGTCACATTATGGGTGCTTCTTCATTACTGTTAACACAAAATGTTTCAGTATTCAATATATGGCACAAAAAGACAACGAACAGGTCTTTAGTTACAATTTTCATAAATGTTTTGCAAATTTTTGTAATTGGTATCACTTTGTAATCAGCTGATTTAGTTCTGTTTATAATGTTTTTATCATATTTACGTATATTACATATTAATACATAGTGCAATGACGGAACACATTCGAACACTTGGGAGTATTGTTCTTCACATTTCTCTGCTAACCGAGCAGGTGCGTGTCAAGGCTGCACTCAAGTATGCTCTAGACTTGAGGAGTGCTTGTTGACACAAATTATGGAACATCTGCAGTCTATAAATAGGCAACAGCTGCTGCTTAGATAGTCAGTTATAAGTGGCAGTTTATTCAAGTGCGGTTCGAAGTATTGAAGCGAAGTGATTATTGTGTTATAATTAGTGTGGAACTCTAATAGTTGACATTATTATTGCATGTGGACAAATTTAACTTGAATTACTGTACAGGAGTATGTTGTTGATGTCAAATTGTTATTTGTAACTCATTAAAGCTGGTGATTAGTGACTTCATTGGTGTATGTATTTTGTTTCCACTGTGCCACACAATGATCAGTGACTGCCATAACAATATGTAATATATGTATTTATAGTTATATATTTATTTCAAACTTTTTTTGCTAAAGTCCGTTTCTTGATTTATATAATATATTTATTATTTATACTGAAATTACCTCAAGATATTTTATTTTCCTAATTAGGAACATGTTTCGAGAGCTATTGTGCTCTCGTCCTCAGCTGCTGCGATTCTGCGTCTAGTGAAGTACCTATGTGTTGGTTTGTCACCATTGTGGTCTCCTGTTGGTTTCTGGTATCTCAAAGTGGTATTTTTGTGTGTGGTTGTGGTGTATGTATTAGTATTTTGTGTATTTTCGATGTTGAGTGCTTTGAAAATTGTGTCTTGGTTTGTATTGATTTGTATTTGTTTGGGTATTAGTTTGTTTTGTGTTTTATGTTTGTGAATTTTACCAAATGTTCATTATGGTCCCTTTGTGTGGTATGTGTTTTATTAGTGTCATATTGGTTATGTCTGGGAATTCATGTCCTGTGTTTATTGCATGTGTGGCTAAATTGGATTTATATATTTCTGGTTTTTTGTATGCTTTTAGATGTTCAAAATAACGTTTTTTCAGCTGTTTTTTAGTTTGTCCTAAGTAACATTTATTGCAATCTTGGCATTCAATTTTGTATATAATGTTAGTAGTTGTATTATCATTGTTGTGTGGGTTATTTAGTTTTGTAAATTATTTTTATTAGTTTTGTATGCTATTTTGATACGGTATGTGTTTTTAAATAATTTTGTTAGCTTTGTCATTTTATTATTTATGTATGTGAATGTGGCCCATTTTTTGTTGTTGTTATTGTTTATGTGTTGTTCATTTTGATTAATTCTTAATTGTTCAGTTTTTATTTTATATTTGATTTTATTTTCTATTTTGTTTACAGTATTTTTATTGAATCCATTTTCATGAGCAATTTGGTATGTTATATGTCTTTCTTTGTCTGTTTCTTGTTTGTTTAGGGGAATTTTGTACATTTTGTTAAATAGCAAATAGAATGCTGCCATTTTATGTTGTGGTGGGTGGTCAGAATGGTTAGGTATGATGATGTTAGTAGAAGTTGGTTTTCTGTATATTGCATATTGTATGTGGTTGTTGTATCTTGTGATGGTTATGTCTAAATAGTTGATTTTGTTATGTTTTTCTTTTTCTTCTGTGAATTGTATTTTTGGATGTATATTATTGATTTGTTTTTATTGCACAAAACACAATTGTCAAAGCACTCAGCGAAAATACACAAAATACTAATACATACACCACAACCACACACAAAAATACCACTCTGAGATACCAGACACCAACAGGAGACCACAATGGCGACAAACCAACACATAGGTACTTCACTAGACGCAGAATTGCAAAGGCTGAGGATGAGAGCAGAATAGCTCTCGAAACATGTTCCTAATCAGGAAAATAAAATATCTTGAGGTAATTTCAGTATAAATAATAAATATAATATATTTATTTGTACATATTTACATATTTTACGTTTTTACATCTTTTTGTGTTCCTTTGTACTTTTTCTTCTTTATAAAATAACCAATAAAATATTGAATGAAAGTGACAATAATAATTATAGTTCTGGTGATATACAAATGTTTATTAAGTATTAGTATACATTTTTAATAATTTTTTAACTAATAGAAGTAGATTTACTCTAAATACAATTAAATAATCAAAACAAAATTTAAAGAGTGTGCTCCAATCAATAATTTAAACAAAAATAAAACAATCGTCTTTCCTCTTTTTTTTTACTCGAGCAAGAAAGGGATCTGATGAGAAATCTGAGAGATCTGATGAGGGATCAGACTTTTGTGTTATTAGGAGAGTAGAGAGTAATACAGTTGTTGCTACACAATAGAAGGATCTGTGTCACGTTCTGTCGACCAGTCACCCTGTTTACTGCAACATAAACATTGACAATATTCTGAGAATTAAACTTGTGACAAGAAAGTTACTTTTACTTTGAGAATACACAGTTTGTGTGTTGCTGATTGTTAGTGGCACTGACTGTTGGACACGGCTTACTAGTAGTATAAGCATACTGCATCTGAGGCTTATAGTTTTAGTGACAAAACTGGTACAGTATATTGTGACTGTAGCAGAAAAAATTCAGTGTTTTTTTAGTAAAATCTTTTAATGTATTAGGTGGGTACGAGTGTGTGTGTGTCTGTGTCCATAACATTATTCACCTTGCTGGTAGTGCTGGTTCTGGTCTAATGACTTGGTGAAAATAAAATATCGGTATGGAGAACCATACATGACTTCCGTGTTCTAAGATTTATATTTAAAATCATTTACTTGAATTCGGTTCGATAATTTCTATAAAAAATCACCCACCCTCAAACTATTTTCACTGTTTATAGATATTTTTGTTATTATGGGGTAGTCGTTTAATATAATGTTATTTTCGAGTTATTTCATCTATAAAAATTAGGTACTTTATTGTTATAAAGAAACTGAACTACGCAGACAATCACCACTTGTCCTCAATCAATCCCCACCATTAATGATATTTACACTTTCATAGAGTAATAGTTTTATCATATGTAATTTCTATGGTATCTTATCCTTCAAAATTAAATATTCATACTTTACTTGATTTCAGCACAGAAATTTTCAAAAAATCACTTTATAATTTTCACTCCATTTATAATTATTTCATTTACCATTTTACAGTGGATTAATATGACTTGATTTTCGGGGCACTTATTTATAAAAATTAAGTACTTTACTCTTATTAAAACACAAAGAATGCAGATAAACTATCCCTCCCTCCTAACGAACAACCTGGTTGCCTGGTAACAAAATTATTTTATTTTTAACAATTACAATTGTTTGAAAAAGTTTAAATGAACTTTCAAGTACTTTACTCTTGTTAAAACGTAAAATGTTGCAGGCAAACTACCCCTCCCTTTAACCGATCTTCACCAAAATCAATAGGCCTTGAGTCCTTTATAACTCGGGCACATATGCAAAAAATTATTTGATTCTGTTTGAATTTGCAGCAGTTATCGTATACATGACTTCCATGTCCTAAAATTTATATTTAAAATAATTTAAATATTAATTAAATAAGTGGATGCTTGAGTTCTGAAGAAATTACGTATCAGCTAAAATGGTACCACCATGTCAGGTGGATTAAGACTATCCTTAACCATAGTGAGGAAGGACTGTACTTTTGGATAAAATGTCTGTAGGTCGAAGAGACGGAGAGAGCTAAAGGTAGCTGCGATCTGATTCCTGTAATGAAATTGGACTCTCGCTGCAAGGGGCCGAGGGATGTCTATAGTGTTATCAAAGTCTTTCCTGTCAATACTATACTAGTCATTTTTCTTTTTTAAAATCGAGTCTTGATTTCTTTCTTTCCATTTGTCTTCTGATTTCCTGAATGAGTATTCTGTTCACCCGTATAATTATAAATTTCTCAGCAAAACATTTCTTCCTTAATACGTTTGTGTCTCCTGTTTAACACCCACCATTCTGATCCATGTCATAACGCTATATTCCACACAGGGTAGTAAATAACTAGCCATCAGGGAGGTCAAAATATTTTCAAGGAGGGTGAAACAATTTTCCAAAGGAGAAAAATATTTATATATTTTTCATACATACACACATGCACATATTAGTTTATAATTCTCATATCATAATAGAAATAAGTACACAGATTGTATTAATTGCTTTAATACAACAACACTGCCCAGCGATCCACAGGAAGCAAATCGATGTCCATCTTTTCGGTTTGTACACGTTGTGTTGGTGTGGGTTTCAGCACTTTCCATTTAAAAAGCGTGCAAACATAAGAAAAAAAACGAGTGAGGCCAGAAATAACGCGAATTTTGTGTGTGTGTGTGTGTCCTGCCGGCCTTTTTATTGCCATAAGCACAATAATAAAACTTTGGAAAAGTAAACGTTACATAATTGAGATATGCTTGCCTGCCAGGAACGAAAAATATATTTTCACTCATACATGATTTAAATTAAAATGAAAAATGTAGAATTTTGTTAAAGTGAAATGAAGTGTTTCCATAGAAACTACTTCTTTGTTGTCAATAACGTAGTACACATATAAAACTTATAAAAAGTTACCTCCTCCATCATCAACTACCCTTTTCATTTACAGATATTTCATCTACCTTTCTACAGTTGATTAGTATGACCTTTTCAGGATACTTTATTTATCAAAATTAAGCACTTTACTCTTGTTAAAATGTTGCAGGTAAACTACAATTGTTTGATTCTGTTTGAATTTACGGCTGTTATCGTTTGCCATAGAAAAAATTCTACACAGACACTTTTCAAAAAATGACTTTTTCATGTTTTGATGGTAGTACAACCAGAATCTGCCGTTATCTTGAACACGATTCTTTCGCCATGACCATACTTCCATTTCCTTATGGAACATGGAAGTAAAATCAATAATTTTGAGAACATTTATTATATTGAGAAGACCAGTAGAAAAACGCAATGAGGTGTGTTAACAAATGTAAACATTGGAGAAAAATGGATATAACTGATTGGATGAAGGAAAAGCTGCAACTCTGGAATTACCACGTTTACAGGATGATTACAGGTTAGTCAAGAAGGCATGAGACAATTGTGCAGAAGTTAAGAGAAGAATTGGATGACTGAGAATGAGGCAAAGACATTGTATCAAATAGTAAATTGGTTAATAAACAGAAGATTTTCACTGCCGACTCGGAACACAAAGTTTTTTACAGGTAAACGTAAAAGTTTTACCTTATAGCCTGAACCGGTTTTCGCTTTTAAAAGCTTCTTCAGAGGCTGCTGTTGGGAGCACTGTCTGTCTTGTTGGCGACGGTATCGACTTTTGAAAGATCGATGTTGTGTGTGTGGGGTGTGATATGTTCAAATAATGCATGTGACTTGAATTGTGTCTTACATAGTTACTAACGCATATAAACAAAAACATAACCTTTACTGCCAAATACGAACACAACAATAGCATAAACTTCTTAGACCTCTCCATCAAAAAATTTGAACACAGGCACAAATTCAATATATACAGAAAACTGACACACTAATACACAACTCCTCAAATCACCCAATAAAACACAAACTAGCTGCCTTCAGTACTATACATAGACTTAACAACATCCTACTAGATGAAAAAGACCACAAAGACGAACTAAATACAATAAAATATCTAGCAGAATCCAACGGATACAAAACTCCTACACAAAACAAACAACAGACAAAGACAAAACAACAAATTCATAACACTAACATACATCAACAGCAAATTGAAAAAATAGCCCATGAATTCAAAAAAGCAGGATACAGAATCGCATACAAAACTACTAACAAAACAGAACACACACAAAACAAATTCTATCTACCTGGTGTTTACAAACTAAGTTGCTCAGATTGCAACAAATTCTACATAGGCCAGACAGGACGTAGCTTCAAACAAAGATACATTGAACACACATAGGCACTACACTCCACTACAGAATCCACCTTTGCAAACCACCTCATTGAAGCAAACCGCACATACAAAAACATGGACATTCTACATGTACACACAAAAGGCCGAAAACTAGACACTCTAGAATAATTGAAAATATACAAACACATAAAAACGACATCCTAAACGAACAGACACAATTCAAATCACATGGATTATTTGAACATACCCCACACACACAACATCGATCTTTCGACCGTCGCCAACAAGACGGACAGTGCTCCCAACGGCAGCCTCTGAAGAAGCTTTTTAAAAGCGAAAACCGGTTCAGGCTATAAAGTAAAACATTTATGTTTTTACCTGTAAAAAACTTTGTGTTCCAAGTCGGTAGTGAATTAATTATATTTAGTTTAAGTAACGGACACGTCAAGGACAACGAAATCCAAGAAGATTTTCCTAAAGCAAGAAAGAAGAAATTTTCTCTTGTTTCAAAAATGTAATATAAATTTTAACAATATAAACTCTGGGGATAAAATAATATGAGAGTAGCATAACATTAGTTATAAAAATACAATAACATAACAAGACTGGTATTGTAATACAGAGTGGGCCAAAAGTCACTACCCAGACTGATTTGATGTAAGAAAGCAACTTTGACCCATACGGAATACATGAAAGCAATGTTACACTTCAGCCACTTATTATTACCTACGTGTAAGCCTAACTCCAAGGTGTTATTCTAGATATTTACTTATACAGGGTATAAGGTGTACGAAGTTTTACTTGTACCCTGTATAAGTAAATATCTAGAATAACACCTTGGAGTTAGGCTTACACGTAGGTAATAATAAGTGGTTGAAGTGTAACATTGCTTTCATGTATTCCGTATGGGTCAAAGTTGCTCTCTTACATCAAATCAGTCTGGGTAGCGACTTTTGGCCCACCCAGTATAATCATTAGTACTGAGTGTATCATTTCATTTCCTTTATGCTTTTATAATTAACGTACAATGAAAGGAGGAACACTGTTTCCTAATTGTGTTACTCTAACCATTGAAGCTCAGCCTATGTAAATGTGCTGTTTTACTGATAGTTAATGACAGGGAACTAGAAATTATTACTGTCTCATTGGTATCAATGTTACAATGATACTAATGTGTACCAGGGTATATTATGGTTATTATTATTATTATTTTATGTAGCTATTATAATGTGTTGTCTTGTTTTTCTTGTCGTTTGCTTTATAGATAAGCCAAGACAATTAAAATTGATGTTCCACATATGACTATGGTGAAAATGAGATCAGTCGAATGTTGAAGTGGCCAGTGATTGACAATTCAATATTGAAATAAAGCTGTAAATGTACTATTACAGTGGAAGACTGATACAGAGTTTCTGATGTAATGGAAGTTGCAGACAAGGTCAGATTCGCATTGTTTTGCATTTGATACGATTAAATTCCAGAGAAATCATTTGCCAGGTATTTTTAAAGGTCCAATATTACATTGCAGCCTAGAATAATGCTTTAAAAACTGTGTCGTAAAACAGTTGATAAAGTAACTTACAATATTGTAGACTGTTCAAAATTAATGAAGTAATAGTATGATGTTTTCGTCTTCTAGAGATAGCAGCGTCTTGTAATTTAGGCCAATATGTTGAAATGATAATAAAAAGCTATTATAAAGTCAGTGTTTTGTTAGGAACATAATCTAATGTGTATTATAAAGTGAATAAACGTAAAAACTTATGTGTAAATATAGAGCGGTACAATTAAGAAGGGAAACAAGATAACTAATTATATGTTAACAAAGATAATATAATTCATTAATATACAATTTTGATAGAACAGTAGTGAGCTTTGTGTTTTACTGTTTCATTTATTTGCTATATAATATTTAAATATACATACATATTCACGTACAAAATTCACTTTTATAAATAATATTTACATCATAAATACATGTTTAAGAGAAATTCGTAAATTACTTGAGAAACTCATCATACTCTGTTTTAATATTAATTTCCATTTTTTAGGCGACCTTGGTAAATAGTCTGATTACTAAAAAATAAAATTGATGTTTAGTTTGTCTTGCAGTTTATAGCTCTGAAAGAGATTCTTGATTTGAAGCCGTTGTGTTTTAGTAGCTAAATATATTCAACTATATTTTCTTATAATTAATGCTTAAAGTTCTTAAGATCATCAATGTAATTGCACAGATCAGTACTGGTGGTTTCAAAAACAGTCCGCAGAACCGTTGTCAAACGCTTTTCGATGCTTGGTTTATACTTAGTCGTGTGATCGGCCATGATTGAATTTGCTGCTTTTCTGTGGAAATTATCCAGCAAACCAAAGCCAGTCATATCAATTCTCAAATTACTGAAATCCGTTAATTCAACTTTGTTCAAATGAACCGAACAAGCATGGATTAATGGGACTGCTAATTGAATTGTTATTAAATTATGACCCACATGTCCTACAGCGGTACCTTGTTTTTTAAAACGCAAGAAATGTACTTCACAATGGGCAAAATCAATTATCATAGTTTTTAACATAAGAGGCAATGTAAAGTTTAGATATTTATTGTCGGTTTCGGTGATTACTTGGCCCGATCTGTACAATGTTGAAAGGTCTTTCAATTTTCCGTGGGATGCATACATTTTCCCATATACATGATACCCAAAAAATTTCATTGTAAAATTATTTTCAAGATCTTCGAATTTTATGCTGATCTTACCAGTGGTCTTGGCTGTGTTTCTATATTTTTCTAAAGTTTTGTCAAAAATTTTGTCCACCGCGTTCTGAAATGGCAATGTTTTCACTTTCCCTTTTAAATCTACAGACTTCTCACTTGTATCTTCCTGTTTGCTGGTGCTTTCACACGGCAAGCGTGAATCGTCACGCTGATGCTGTTTATCAATTATATGATATTTACCATTCTTGTATTTTATTTTTGAATCAGTAGTATTTTTGTTATCTCCATTTATTGTATCTGATCTAGGCGTATGTTGTTTCTTGGGATCACAGTGGCTGTGTTTACTGCGTGAACATTTGCAACGACATAAGGGAAGAGAGACTAAAAATTTTTTAGGAATCCTAATTAATATCATGCTATCACTGCTGCTGCTGCTGCTGCTACTGCTACTGCTACTGCTACTGCTACTAGATCCTTTGCTTTCAGAAAGAGTAATATTTTTTCGTGAACTTAAATATTCATTGCCGGATGATTCACTGTTGCCGCTACTACTGCTGCTACTGCTGCTCCTGGAAAAGGGCCAACTGTATACTGGAACATACTTTTTAATTAATTTGTTTCTTCTGCATGGATTGGATGATTCTGAACTTTCTGATGACGTACTTACCGATGACCCATAAACTGACAGAGACAGGAGAATAGCAGAAAAATAAACTGCTCTTGTCCGTCCTGAAAAAAGGAAGGTCTGTATTATTTTAATGATGGCTTCTTTTATAGAGGTTTAAAGTCATTTTGATTTTACCGTACTTTTTAGAATGATTTTAATAAAGTTTATTAAATATAGTGTGTACACTTTTATCAAAAAATTATGTCACTGTATACTATGTTGTAATCCAAAAGTATTTGTATAACAGTGGCTAATACAATGCCCCACCAACACACACAGATAAACTGAAAACTTAAAATCCTTGGGTTTTGTCACCTAATGTAACATTTTAAGTACAAGATATGGATCAAGGTTGACTGTAAAGTTTAAAAGGTGACAGAGTAATCTTCTTTCAGAAATTCTAAAGTGGTTCAAAAATAATAAAATAGGATTATGGTTCAGCTATGGCTAAAGAACTGTTTAAAACAATACGTATCAAAGATATGAACTACATGTTGGCAAAAGCTTCTGAAGTGCAGTGTACTTGAAGTTATAAGGAAAACTTCCCATAAAGATGAAAAGAAAGCATTAGTGGTGACAACATGGAAGGATCAAATAAGTCTGTGCTTGTTGATGTTATAATGGATACTGACAATATTTCCCTGCTTAATGGCCTTAAACTGCTGCCAACATGTGATGTACTAGACCAGGGGTCTCCAAACTACGGCCCACGAAGGGTCATTGTCCGGCCTGCGGCAGCCCGGCCAATGCTGCATGCAGTTTTTAAATAGAGCGTCAAAATGCTTCATATATTATAACATTGTACTAAATAACTAAACAAGAAATAAGTTCAGTAAAGAGTTATAATAGTTTGTACAAGTTTAAAAGATTTACGTGGTTAATATGTTTGTTCGTCTGGCTGCCTTGAATAAATTACGCTTTTCACTCGCATCAACCTAAAGCAAAGATTCCTATTCCCCCCGTGTGCTCGGCAAGAGCAGTGCTTTCAAGGTTTGGATCAACCTATATCTGCAAACAAACGTTTTAAAAAATGAACATTGTAAAATCAAAGTACAGGGCTAACTTGTCAGACGAACATTTTAGTGATAAGAGCATCAACATTTGACCCAAAATGGACAGACATTATGCGCAGAAGCAACTCCACACATCCCATACGTACATAAGAAAGCCAAAAGATAATACATAAGAAACATCTTTGAATTTTATTTTGTCCTTACTTTTATTTACATTATTTTGAATAAGTGAATTTGTTTTCTTTGGATAAGTCTGCTTACTTTGTATTTAAATCCCTATTTTATTGACGTGATTATTTTGTAAACTTAAAAAAATAACTATTTTCTAAAACTTCCGGGCTGAAAGGCCGTGGTCGATTGCTTAAAATGCTGCTAAACGTTTCGGCCGCACCACCGGTGGCCATCTTCAGTAGCAAAAGAAAAAAGAAATGTGTTCGATAGATGATACGCCGAACATGTCTCCCAATGGACTGGGAACAAGCAACCGACTTGCTTGTTCCCAGTCCATTGGGAGACGTGTTCGGCGTATCATCTATCGAACACATTTCTTTTTTCTTTTGCTACTGAAGATGGCCACCGGTGGTGCGACCGAAACGTTTAGCAGCATTTTAAGCAATTGACCACGGCCTTTCAGCCCGGAAGTTTTAGAAAATAGTTGTAATGACACCGGCCGTGAAAGCCTACGCACTAAGATTAAGAACCTCTACGGGGAGGAGGTTTTAAAGAAAATTAAAAAACTGGAAACGCTACGCAAGAAGAAAGCCAGTCTGCTGTGTTCCTTGGCCTTTTTACTTCGATGTAGAGACTCGGGAACCGTTCCAAGGTTCCTACGACATAGACACTTATTTAATACACCACAGGCCAACAGGATTTACAGAAGAACAGAAAATGCCATGCTGCGCGAACGCATACATTATACGAGGAAAGAGTTGGCATTAAATGACCAAGACCTGTTTAAACTGCATTTACATCTCAGCAGTACCCTCCAACGACATGATTGGAAGATGTTGGATGGGATCACTTATAATGCGTTTGAGTCGTGTCATGCCAGTACTAGTCAGAGACAGCGGGAAAAATTCGAGCGGTTCGCTTCCCAGAACATCAGGGGAAGAACACTGGATGGTGACAGGATGGACAGGATGGTTGTAAACCTTTCGAACCGTCAACTAACACCACATGAGACCTCGGTGTTAGCCAAAGGTGAGAAGTTTGCAGTTACCCCAAAGACAGTACCGGTGGAGGAAATAGTGGCGAGCGTGGAGGCAGGCATCCGAGGATTACCCCGAGACCAGGCAGATGAAATACGTATGGAAGCTTCTAGGGCCCTTAGAAGGGCCGCTCCGCCAAAATGCAATCTTCTGTCGGCGGAGTTGCGAGCCTTGAGGGAATTAAGAAGGGATGAAACCATTGTCATTATGCCGGCGGATAAGGGGAGTGCCACTGTGGTCTTGAACACCGAAGACTACCAGCGGAAGATTGAAGGGTTATTAGATCCGGCCACGTATCGGAGGCTGAACAAAGATCCGACTACAACTGTTCTGAGAAAAACGGATTCTTTGATTAAGCAATCTTCTCTGGCGCCTGATGTGAAGACGGCCGTCCGGTGTTCGGAGGCCCTTCCCCCTCGTCTCTATGGTTTACCCAAGATCCACAAGAAAGACGTTCCGCTGAGGCCCATCGTCAGTGCTATTGGCTCGCCTACTTACACCTTGGCAAAGCACCTCACTGGATTGCTCAAGCCGCACATCGGGCAGACGGATTCTTTCGTCCGAGACTCTTCTGATTTCCTTCGGAGGATCCGGGAGTTGGTGCTGGAGCCTGGCGATGTTCTCGTGAGTTTTGATGTGGTCTCTCTTTTCACCATGGTCCCTGTTCAAGAGGTCTTGGGGTATTTGGGTGACCTGTTCTCGGCGGACATCACTGCTTTGTTCCGGCAGGTCCTAACAACGACCTATTTCCAGTGGAATGGCGGCTTCTATGAACAGTTGGATGGCGTCGCCATGGGAAGTCCTCTCAGCCCTGTGGTTGCAAACTTCTATATGGAGAAATTTGAAGAGTTGGCAATTTCATCTGCGCCTCTGAAGCCGAAGTGTTGGTTGCGGTATGTGGACGACACTTTCGTGGTCTGGAGCCATGGGGATGAAGAGTTGGAACGCTTCCTTGGACATCTGAACGCTGTACACCCGCGCATACAGTTTACGATGGAGCGCGAGAGTGGTGATCAATTGGCTTTTCTGGATGTGTTGGTCCTGAAAAGGACCGATGGCAGCTTGGGACTTTTTGTTGCTTGTTCCCAGTCCATTGGGAGACGTGTTCGGCGTATCATCTATCGAACACATTTCTTTTTTCTTTTGCTACTGAAGATGGCCACCGGTGGTGCGGCCGAAACGTTTAGCAGCATTTTAAGCAATCGACCACGGCCTTTCAGCCCGGAAGTTTTAGAAAATAGTTGTAATGACACCGGCCGTGAAAGCCTACGCACTAAGATTAAAAAAATAAGTTTACTGTGTGTGTGTGTGTGTGTGTGTGTTGATGGCCTGCCTGACTTCCAAGATTTTTCGATTCGGCCCTCAAGTGAAAAAGTTTGGAGACCCCTGTACTAGACTAAGATGGCACTGAAAATTGGTTGAAAGGTGAAACAGAATGATAATGAAATAAACAATGCAATCTACTGGAAAATGAATTATGAATAGAGAATTAATATGTTATGAACAGTTCTTCAAAAGTTAACTATTTCTGCAAGTAAAATTTTAGTGTATTTTCACCTTATGCATGTTTCACTGATTAAATCAGCACCATCATAGGTTTATATGTTTATATATGTATACAATTCTGATGTGGAACACAAGTATTTTAGACAAGTTTTTAAATTTTTACGTTCATTGACTGAACCAGTTTTCAATTGTGAGCTTATCTAGGCTGCTGCTAGGAGCACTGTCCATTCTGTTTTTGGTGATGGCACTGTCTTTCGAAAGATCATTGTTCAGTGTATATTGCATATTGTTTTAAAATAGTATGTGCAATTTAAATTCTGTTTATTTAAAATGTTGTTTTCATGTGTTTGTTTTTCCAGTTGTTTGAATGTGTCTAGTTTTCAGCCTTTTGTGCGTATATGTAGAATTTCCATGTTGTTAATGTTTGTGCATGTGCGGTTTGCATCAAATGAAAATATACAAACACATGGAAATAACATCCTAAATGTACAGACACAATTTAAGTCATGCATACTATTTGAACACATTACACAACACACATAGAACAATGATCCTTCAAACGACAGCACTTTCGCCAAAAAACAGAATGGACAGTGCTCCTAGCATCAGCCTCTGATAAACCTCACAATGGCAAGAACTGGTTCCAACAATAAAGGTGAAAGTTGTTTAATTTTATCTAAAATACTTGTCTCCTGCATGAGGAATTTTGTGTGTGTGTGTGTGTGTGTGTGTGTGTGTACAGGTATGTATATGGAACAATGAAGAAGAATTGAAAGGCTGAAGTTAAAGGTGATTGAAACACCAAACACAGGAGACACTGAAGGACTCTCTCAAAAAGTAAGTAAAGATAAATTTAGACTGGTTGTAAATCTATAACGTAAGAAAAATAATAATAGACTTTACTGTGTAAATACGAGGTCTGTGCAAAAAGTATCTGAAAGAACTTTCATGCACATGCCCAAGTTTTTGTTTCCTCATAGTGCCATCAGTCGCATCAGTAACTACCAGAAAGTTACACAGAGCAATACGTGTTTATCGCATTTTCATTTTCTTTACAATGACTTGTAACAAAATGGTACTGCATCAAGTTCCGTCAGAGACTAGGGAATACCCAAGCAGAAACCATATGAAAGATTCAGCAGGATTACCAAAAGACCATCAACAAACCAAAATGCTGCCGTTATTGATAAGGTGCGGACATTGACCATGGTGGACCATCATTTGACAGATCAGAAAATTGCTGAGGTTGGGATCAGCATTGGTTCCACAAGTAGCATTCTCAGTGGGGACTGTACAGAGTGGCTGCAAAATTTGGCCACAAGCTGATTTCACCGGAACAAAGACAACTCCGTGTTGAGTCGTAGAGGACATACTGCAGTGCACCAACAAGGAGCCTGAGTTTCTGAAGACTGTGGTCACTGGTGACAGTACGTGGGTCTTTGGATATGGCCCGGAAACTAAGGTCCAGTTGTCACAATGGAAGCACCCAAGTTCCCTGAGGGCCAACAAAGCACGTTGGGAGCAAGGTGATGGTGATGTCGGTTGCATTTTGACTCTCAGGGCATAGCGTATCATGTGTTACATAATTCACATAACACCTCCAATCACCCAATATAACACAAACTATCTGCCTTCAGAACCATGATACACAGACCAAACAACATCCCTAGATGAAAAAGTATACCAAGACGAATTAAACACAACAAAATATCTAGCAGAAACCAACGGATACAATAAAACATAATTAATAAACTCCTACACAAAACAAACAACACACAAAGACAGAAAAGAACAAATTCATAACACTGAATAACCACACTGAAAAAATAGCCCACAAATTTAAAAAAGCTGGATACAGAACTCCAAACAAAACAGAATACACACCGTCAAAAAACATATAAACAACAAAACAAATTTGGCTTACATGGTATTTACAAGTTAAACTGCTCAGGATGTAACAAATTCTATGTAGGCCAGTCAGGACGCAGCTTCAAACAGATACACTGAACACATAAAACCATTACACTCCATCACCAAATCCACCTTTGGAAACCATCTCACTGAATCAGACCACACATGCACAAACATAAAAAGTAAATGTGGAAATCCTACATGTATACACAAAAGACCAAAAAGTAGATACTCTTAAACAACTAGAAATATACATAAATGCTTAGAAACAACGTCCTAAATGAACAGACACAATTTAAGTCACACATACTGTTTGAACATATTACACAGCATACACACAAGAATGATCTTTCGAACGACAGCGCCGTCACCAAAAGCAGGGCAGAAAATGCCCCTAGCAGCAGCCTCTGACAAAGCTCTAACTAGCGAAAGCTAGTTTAGGCAGCAAGGTAAAAATTTAATAATTTTTATCAATAATAATTTGTGTTCCACGTCATTATTATTCTGTATAGTGAATTAATAACATCAGACAGTCATGGACAACAAAATCTAGGAATAATTTGTTTGTATTGACCCATTTGTTCATGAACGACTCACCACTAATTAGTATAATTTCGTGGGCCTTACAACTTAAACCTGTACAGTAGTGTAGCATGAGTATATGCCCAGTGTTCCCTGCTATAAAATTTGTAAAAATTAGACATAAACTCTACAAATTTTTCATTTGTATGAGACAGAGAATATGCGTCATTCTGTGATCTACCTTCTTGCATTCCAGAAATATCCAGTCAATACACTAGACCGATCCAGCATATTCAGTGCATGCTATGGATGTGGTGTGAAGTGAGCATGTGTAAAACTACACTTTCTGTTGCATTGTGATGACTATGGTTTCAGCATACGCTAATGTCAGCTGTGAAGTGCTTGATTTCCGTGCAAAACATTGCTGATTTAATATGCAGTTTCAACTTGGATAAAATTCACTTTGTTTTTGTGTGTATATGTGCGTTTGGTAGCGCTAAATATTCATTTTTTTGACATAGACCTCTGATTAAAGTGATACATTATCTTTTGAAGCCATAATTGTTTTTCACAATATTGATAGATAACTCGTTGGGCACTTGGTGAAACATATTACCGAATTATTAAAAACATCAAACTCTTGGTAAGTTTCACGGTTTAATATTTACCTCAGTCTGACAATTGTTTCAGCCTATTAAGCTAGTTGTCAGAGATAATCTATATATATAAAAGAGAAATACCACTGACTCACTGATTCATCACGAAATCTCCGAAACTATAACACCTAGAAACTTGAAATTTGGCATGTAGGTTCCTTACGTGATGTAGGTATCCGCTAAAAAGGGATTTTTGGAAATTCGACCTTTAAAGGGGGGAAAAGGGGGGGAGTTTGCCTGACTGACTGACATAGAATCAACATAGAGCAAAAACTACTGAATGGATATCAATGAAACTTTGAACATAGCTTCATCATAGGTCTTAGGTGCTCACTAAGAAACGGTTTTAAAAACTTTCACTCCTAAGGGGCAGACCCCCCCCCCATTGTATGTATGTATGTTCCACATCTCCTCCTAAACCACTGGACCGATTTCAACCAAACTTGGCACAAATATTTTACGCAACGGGAGAACCAACATAGGACAGGTGTTTTTTTCGATACGATCCTCTGGGGGGTCCTTTGGGTCTTAAAAAACTATTAGATCTGGTTACTATGGCAACCCAATATAATAGATTCTGGTTACCATAGCATCGGTGGAAGTCTCCCGCGTAGGAAATAGCGCAGGAGTCGTCCGACAGGCCTTCCCCGGAACGATACCTCTGAAACCACTGAATGGATATCAATGAAACTTTGAACATAGCTTCATCATAGGTCTTAGGTGCTCACTAAGAAACGGTTTTACAAACTTTCACTCCTAAGGGGCAAAAAACCAAATACTGAAATTTATCCACTGTAAGTGGTTGACATCTCAGTTTACTGGAAACCCCGAATACATTTAGTCCTGAGTTTTTAATCATTGTTTTAAATTGAAAAAACTTCGTGTTTGCAGGTTCTTATAGTCGAGGAAATTTCGAAGTTCAGTTAATTAATAAATGTATGTCCTTTTTTACTCGGAAACCAATCTAACGATTTTCTCGAAATAAATAATAAATAGCTGTTGCTATGAATGTAAATAAACAAACTAAGAGTTGAGAATTTGTACAATCTATCTAATCCTATACTATTAAGCAAGCAATAATTGTACAATTACATACAACGTGAAACTCCGTAGCGAAGCACGGGTATTTTGCTAGTAAATAATAAACTGTGAAACTTACTAAGTGTTTGTATGTTTTTAAAAACCTTTGTGATAATTGTTTTTTGGAGTACTTTTTTGCAAAGTGCACGGTGTGTGCAGTGCATACATTCGACTGATAAACTTTTGCCAGATTTATATAAAATAGTATTGTAAACACTTCTCTGTATAATTTAAGGGTCACACAAAAATGTCAGCTCAAAATTAAATCACCACCAGCAAAACTAAAACATGTAGGCAAAAATCGAACAACAACATGAACAAGATTTTATTGTATAATAGGTTTCAGTGGTTGACAAGGTGTGCTGAAAATGTTTGCTATTTATGTAGCATGTAATACCTAAACTTTTTGGTCGCTGTGCCACTGAGCCTGCAAGTAATTTTCCTTACTAATAGAACAAAGTTGTCAATCGAAACCAATATCAACATATGGATCGGAATACCCGCACCTTTTTTTAATAGATAGAAAAAAGAGTAATGTGAAATGGATTTTCTGAGATCATGCAGAACATCCTACACAATACTTCACTTTGTTTTACTGGGCATTCGTAATTAGTCTAATAGTAGAGGATGTGACCTTCAAACGGAGAAGTTGGACAAGTGAATCAAATAATTTTCAGAAGTCTGAAAGTACTGTTATCCAATGTTCAAAAAAATCAAATAAGTTTAGCTTTGTCCAGTATTAGAATTGTTTGCTATAAGAGAAATCTATATATAAACTCACACATCTACTTGTCAGCGAACATTTGATAGTTTTCTTAAACATGTAGACATATTTTAAATTATTACAGTGTACTTACCTAACATGTTTATGATGACTTACATGCAGTATCATCAAAACATTACTGAATAACACACAGAAAAAATCTTTTAACTCAACGTGTAGATTCTGACTTTTATAAAATAAACTCTGAAATACGTGTATTCATATTTAAATAGAAGCTAATCATTTTGAATTCTGTAGAAACAAAGTCGGTGACTTGAGGATCACACACTGAGAAAGAACGCATCTCAAAATTTCAATTTAACCATGTTGAAAATTAATTTCACAATTCACTACAACGATGTACAAAGTTTCCACACCAATAGAAATTAAATTTAATGGGATGATAATTGTTACGTACTCTTGTATGAAACAAAATTACTATGAACTTAGCGAGTTTAATAAAATAATATGATAATTACATTTAATATGATGTACATTTTGTTGAAATTACATAAAATAAAGCATTATTTTATAATTCATGACGATAAAAATTGTGTTATCTATTCTTGTTGACCTTATCATATGTTTGTTCCAGCAATTCATATCTACATTAGATACATTAGGAAATGAATCCGTATTCATTTTATCTCTTAATTATTGCATTATCTCTTTGTTATCCAGAATCTTCCAGAACTGAGCTTGTATATTCCTTCCTTATTCTTACGCCCTATCCTCAACTTATACTTGTACTACTGCTTTTACTAAACTTCTGCTGCCAACTATGAGGTGTAGCTCTGCCAAGTATAATCATTTTTGAGCTCTGTCCAAACAAATGATTGCCTAAACCGTAGCCTAATCGACTACTGTTATGTTATAAATGATTTCATTAGGAGAATGCACATCATGTTCACTGTTTGTCATGAACTTGTACTAGTATCACAAAACAAAATTTCTTTTTGTGATCATGTTAGTCACTAAATGCTGTTCAATTTTGATCAACTCAAAATTAGCCAAAATCAATACTTTACACCTACAATCTAAAATCAGTGCCCTTTTGCTTAACATTTTTAAAGGTTGTGGGATGAGGTAAAATTCATGAAGTAATAATTTGGTGAATAAATGTGAGATGACAGCCATGTTACCTATTCCTCAAGGGCACACAGTCACATGCCCACCAGAAAATCATGAATAAATAAAATATTGTAGAAACAACATCATTTCAAATGATCACTGTTTATTGTGATATAAGTCTGGAGAAAGATGACAATGCCAAATAGCAAATGGCAACGGGCACAGGAAAAGACTTGGCCCACATGCTGTTAAGAGGGGCAAAGATAATCACAAGTTATGCTACCTTTGTATTTGTACTACACAATAATAGCCATCAGACACAGATACTGGAATCACTTCCATTATGATTCACAATGATATTTACGGAATCCACAGTTCTGTAATTCTACACTATTTTACATTTACATGTTGCAAGCACATTGTCCATCCATTTGCTTCAGTTTCTGTATTAAAAAAACAAACAAACAAGAATTTCAAAGAATAATCCACTACCCTAGATTATAAGATGTTTCTACAGAACTCATGAATCATCTTTTATATTGTTACGCAATTATAGAACGCTCTCAAACAGTTGAGAGTGTGACCTTTCAAGTGCTTGTTAAGTACGCAAATTATGGAACATTATTCTGGAACATCTGCAGGTTATATATAGCAACAGCTGCCACTTAGTTAGTTACGTTGGGCGATTTATCACGTGGTTGTTGTGGAAAGTGATTATTGTGTTATAATTAGTGCGGAACTCTTTACAGTTAACATGTGGACAAATGTAACTTGAATTACCAATTTGAGGTGACCATTGATACCTCAATGGGAATATTCCTCAGAGAAAATTGGTCTGAATGGTAATATATAGAAAATTACAATACCTAAACATGTACTTTAGTAATTATATTTTATTGTAACAATTTAAATTTTCATAGAAGCTTAGAAACAAAGATTACATAGATTTCATATTTTTGTTGGTTGGGACTTTCATGTTTTAAAAAATAAAAAAATTACAAATAACAGCACTCATTTACATCATATAAAATGCAATATACATATACTATATATCACTGCAATACAATATACTAAAAGATATTTGCAAACATATTCTTGTACATATATTTTTTTTACCTGATTTTTTTCATATCTGAGGACAATCAAGTGAATGAACATGTCTGAGATAGTCCTTTGTTTTCATAATGCTAATATTACAAATGAAATAACCATTTTTCTGATAGTAATCACGTCCAAATGTTGGATTTTCTCAACTCAATAATGTTGTCATAGCTCAAAAATTATGTTCTAGGTAATCAATTTCAAAAAACTAAATTTTGTGGGTAGAAAATATAGCTTTCCAAATGAGGTTTGAAACAAAATAATTGTATGGTATGAGAAATAACCATACCAAAAACCAATTTCAATTTAACCAAAAATTTAATCAATCAATTTTGTCTTTAAAAATTCTTAATTTAGTAGTAACCACTGATCAATCAATTTTAAACGATAGAAGGTTCAGCTAGGATCGGTCAATACGTATAACAAAAATTTTATATTAATTGTGTCGATATTTTGACAATATTTATTGTCATCATACATTCGGGTGAGGGGGGAATGAGACATTTGTTTTACATCAGCAAAATAATTGCATTTCTTACATAGTTTTACTTAAACAGACATAATCATAATACATTAAAACAATTAATACAATATCACAATTTAAAACTTTGATAATACAGTAATCCCTTAATTATAAGTTACACTAACTGATTCTGAAAAGTAATGTACTGCCTACTGGCATAAATTAAAAGTGTTATATTGATTTTCTACAAATTTATGCACATGTTTTCTACACTAATCTCTACTGTCAAAAGCAGCCATGTGTTGAGTTTAAAAGGGAGACAGTGCTCCCCTTTGCTTTACTTTTCAGTTCAGACTATACAAGTGATAGAATGCCACAAACAAAAATGTAAGCAGAGACGTCCTTAGGAGTATGCTACAGGCGTAGTTACAGATGGTTCTGTGCTCAATCGGTAAGAAAATTTAAATGAAAGAAAATGAGGGAGCAAATTGTTTATATTTTCTATTTTTAAACCCATTCTGCTTAATTTTCTCAGACAGAATGTATATACTCAAATATCAGCAGCACGATGGAATCTTATCACTAGCAAAATCATATCTTTCAACGTGGACTCATATAAATTACAAGAAACAGGCAGCAGTACAAGGGATGAAACAAGTTCGTGATTTCTCTGTGTCCATCATATACCGAAAGAGAAAGATAAAACTGCTGAGACATGAGACACTAACGACTGCAACTGTGAATAGGGATCAGAATGTAAAGGATTTGCGTCCTAACAATGACAGCAGTTATTATAATCTGGCTGTATAAATGAACAAATGATAAGTCACTACAGAAACGTTTATATATACTTTAAATACAAGTCAAAATATATCACTATATATTAAAAACACTGATAACACAGCAAAGATACCTGTTCAATGCAACTAGTTTCTTTCCAAGAATAGATAACGAGCTGTATGTAACCTGTTGCTACTGCAAGCGATTACTTACTATAAGAGATTACTGTGTATAATTAGAGAAACAACAGGGCACTGCACCCCTCATGTGTCTGAACTGACGTGTAGTGTCAGCAGGTGTTGTACCACATTTTATTCATATTGTGCCATTGTATCTGTGTCTTAGAAGCTCAGGGTTTGTTTGTTTATAGTACAAATGCATATTAACAATTCATAAGAGATCAAGAAAAGCTCCATAAAGATGAGTTTGGACTTCAAAAAAAAAGCTTTCTAGTTTATGTTTTGAGTCTTTCGTTCATCATATTCTCTGATAAGTAACACTATGTAACAAAGAAACATCATGGCTGGCAATAGAGCACCTTATGCAAATCTTAATCTTCTCAAGCTTCTGTCTCATAAAACCAAAATGCAAATCTACAAAAGCTTGATCAGACTAGTTGTGACTTACGGAGCTGAAGCATGGCCACTCACGGCTGTATCAATGAATTTGTTGATACTATTTGAAAGGAAAATATTGAGAAAGATAAATGCTCCACCAGGAAGATATAGTGCGTTTCTTAAAGGCAAGGCAGATAAGCTGGCTGGGACATGTGGAGAGAATGCCACAGGAGAGACTGCCCAAGCAATGCAAAATGGAAACATGGAAGGAACAAGAAGAAGCAGACTCAGAAGGCGATAGATACATGAGGTGGAGGAAGACTTAAGAAGAATGGGCATACAAAACTGGAGGAATGTTGCAACACACAGAGAGAACTGGAGGCAAGTGGTGGTGGAAGTGAAGGGTCATCCCAGCCTGTAGAGCTCCGGAAGAAGAATACTTAACAAAGAAACATCATCCTAATTATTTAATCACACTTTAATGATTGTAATTATAAGACAACTTAGTAAATTTACATTCAGATTGATAGAGACAACTTTCTCTTAAACTTTAAGATTGTGTTATATATAGTGCGAGAAATGAACTGAGGAGGCTGTTGTTTGATTTCAAGGGATTATAGGGGTTCCACAGTTTCTCATGACAGTTCTGAACGTAAGTATATTGTTTTTCACTTAACGCAGAAATCTTGTTATAAAGTGTAACATTGCTGAGTTAATCTCGCTCGTAAACTTTTGTTTTCATTAATAACACGGTATTTCGGTTGAACACGCGTCTTATTATTATTTGTTTTAATCAAATGTTTAACTGAGGATGTCTCATCATAGTACAGCTGAAACATTTGTTTTTAAAAGAAATAAAAAGACGTGTGTTCAACAAAAAAAACTGTGTCGATTATGTACAATTTTAGTACACCAAAAAATAATACATAATCTTTGTGTTGAATTGGATTACTTATCAAAATTTCCCTGAAATAAGTTTTCCTTAATGTGGCTGTTCAATTGTCTGGAAAATCTGCTTATACAGAAAAGTGGTGCGACACTGATTAGCACAGACAATCAATCCTCTGATATATACAAAATAATCAAACAAAAAAACTTTCCTACAGTGACTTGCCCATATATGCATACACAAATTACTATTGCTTGTTTTCTTCTTATTTCGAAGAACATACGTATATCATTTGTGTAATCTGACAGCTTGCAACGGTTATTAATTGTCTGTGTTCCAATGTATGTAAGTACACATTGATTTACAGAGTGACTGTGCACACAATTCTCATGCCAGAAGACAGCTTTACATAATTATGTTCTCCCCATGCGCCAGTCATTATTCCAAAGACGAAAACATTTACTGTTGAAACCACATTGTGTCAAAGCAGATTTTTCATTATTTTATATTTCAAAACAGATACGCTCACTTCACATTTATTGTGACGACAAAACAGCAGCCGTCAGTGTAACGTAGTATTATGGAACAAAGTTGGGAAAACTAATGTTTGCAGGTTGGGAAGTCATTTGTTTACATCACACTACTTCTGCTTCTCCTGAGTGAGAATTATTTGCACAATCATAAAGTACCTTTATATTAGTTTTGGTGTCATATTTAGTTATTTAATTAAATATTTTTTTTAATTTATACTTACAACAATAGATTATTTTTTGTATATCACATTACAGTGTAGGATACCTAACTACTGAGAAGGCAGTGTGCCCAGTATTACCATTTAGTTGTATATTGGTATCCCAGATGTTTTCACTACGCTCATATTTTTATATGTGGGTTGAAGCAATCAGTTTCTAAAAGCACACTTTAGATATGGTACTGGGGGTTGATTTCGGGGAGGGGGTATTAACGGCTACTGGTTGACTAAGCTTACACTTATATTTACGAATATAAACACTTAAATTTCAATATATTTCACTTGATTATCCTCATATTTGTGAAACTGACAAACCTTAAACAGATTATACAGTACTTTTACACAAAAAAGGAACTGACAAATGCTAAATGAATTTACTACTTAACATGTTAAATTAATACTAAATAAATATTACACTGCTCATTATATCACTAAAGTTTACACACTTTGTCAAAGTTCTTTTTCTGCTTTGGTTTCAAAATCAGATTGAAGTAAGAACTGCTAATAAAATCAAAATCAGCTAACAATTCTGAGCACCGGACTATCAGTTGTTAACTGCACCGTTTGGAGGCACAGGTATAGTCTTTGCGACTGAAATAGAGTACGTAAAATATAAGTAAGTAATTATCAAACATTAGCACAGTATCTAACCGACATAGTATATCATTTTTGTCAATACATAAACTCAAAATAAATAAAAATATTTAAAACCAAAGTCTTACAGGCTAAGTAGAGACATTTGTACACAGATGGAAAGTAATCTCTATAACAACTGAGTATAACAACATTCGTGACTGTTCTCAGAAAAAATTATGAACTACTCCTTACACACACATTTGTAAATGATCACGAATTTATAATGTAATATAAAATACACGCTGACAATTATGCTATTTATTTTACAGATTTTACACTTAATTGACAATAATGTTAAACAATGTAATAAGGCATCAAAATATGAATATTTGTCTACAGAATTTTAAAAGTAAACTACCTTAAAAATTTTTCACATTAACAGAACAATATTCATGAAGTTTGCATAAAAATTCATCCATGAATGGGAATAAAAGTTTAGTAATCCAAAGAATATCACTTGGTGTGTGTGTGTGTATGTTTGAGGTAATGGTTGGAATTACCCATTCAAACAGTCATTATAGAAAAGCCTAACCTCTGAACTTTCTTATTTCTCTTTCTTCCACAAGCATTAGACCATTTGGTTTGTTGGAGATCATCGATCTACTTATTTCTTTTCAGCTTGCCAATATTCCTTGTGGTTTCTAAACTTCAATCACATAAATTGTTTGTGACACATAAGATAAACTTCTTTAAAAACTACAATTGTAGTTTGTTATAAATTGTTAGTTGTAGAGTTGTAATTAGTCAAAATAATTAATTCAAAATAGGTTGTGCAATGCACTGTTACAGAGTGATTGTTCCAACAATAAAAGAAATTAAATAATATCACTTAAATTCAAATAAAATCTTTTGCTGGTGTAAGCAGAAAATATGTTGGTAATGATATGTAGTAACAATGAAAATTATTATCATAAGAAGTAAAAAACAAGGTTAACCCACATCATAAACTTTTTGACATTACATGATACAAAATCTCAACGAGATCTAAACAACTGTTTAGAATCTAACAATACAGCTACACAAGGATAAAAAGTCAACCTATGAAAAGACTAATTTTATTCAAATAATAGAATGTGTTGAAAATAAAATAACGGGCTATTGCGCCATGGTCTACTAAAGTTATTATTCTGAAAGATGTTGTTCTCAGATGTTTTGGCCTCACCTCTGGAGCCTATCTTCAGTGATAAAACGATTTTAACACATTCTTTGCCACAGTACTGTGGTTACTGACGAACACCGTGTCAGTTGTGTTAGAATCATTTTATTACTGAAGATGGCCACCACATGTGAGGCTGAAACGTCTGAGAATAACAACTTTAGTAGACCATGACCCAATAGCTTAGATTTTACTTTCAACAATGTTGGCGCCCTCCATGAAAGCCTTAGAAATAGACTGTGTATCCAAAAGTTCACTTCCTAAGAAAACAATCATAAGAAAACACATTCATACAGTTTAAGTAGTTGACAGTACCATGAAATACCTCAGAATGACCTGTGGAAACAAACCACCATCCTCTGTGCATTTAATCCAGAATAGGATTAAACTACTGTAGCTAAATAATGATTTTAGCCACATGCGGTTCAATCAGCAGCAGGTCCTTCACCTGCTGGAATATACATTTCCAGAATTTGCTGCTGTAGATTCATATTACTATTGTAATTACTTGGATGGTCTTACATCAAACATTTTCAGTGTCCCCCATATTAACTGCTGGCCTGCATTTTAACTGAGCTCAATGGTGGCAAAACATTTTGTTGTGTTTGTTGTCTCATGTGTGTATAATACAGATTGCCTACAGTCCCACCGAGTTATGTAATCTCGACCTACAACAAAGCAGGAATGAATTCTGCAAATCATAGTGGCTCCACTATTTCAATCGTATGAAATCTGAAGAATTAACCAAAGTAACTCAAGAACTGAGTACTCAGGAAGCTGTATTATCAGAAACAAGGAAATTCAGATTCGACAGATCGCAAAGAAATATAAGACACAGTATCATGAATTAACGAAAACTAATTTAAGAAGAAAAGAACAGAATTTAAAAAGAAATAAAAGAATATTGAAGGGAATTAATTGTGCATGAATCATTATTTTTAATACTTAACATCTTTGTTAGTTTACGAATATTAACGTTTTCATAACCATCAGAAGAATAAGTTGGTAGTACCTATTGCTTGTGTACCACATGCGATTTGAATAATTTAAATAGGTAAGTGAATTCAAACGGAATAAAGGAAGGAATTAATCTAAATTAAAGAATTTTAATTAGTCAAGACATTATTTTAATTCATAAAAAAATAACAAAAATTAGAACGATATAGTTATATATCTACAAGTACAGGTAGAAATTTAAGCATACTCCAACTTATAATTATAGAATTGTTCCTATTACATATTTTGGCGCACAAAAGTGAGGCGTAACAGTGAAACTCAATCAGTTCATAAACCAGTATTAAATAATTTTACTATTACATAAAAGGCGTCCACCACGTGAGGCGCAACGCATCAACACAACTCAAAAAATTACCATTACAATATATATAAGTTTTGCAGTCACAAAAGTGCTGCATGGTATTAAAATGTTAGCCACCATTGATCCTGTGGGCTCATGGCGATATGGTGTATTCAGAAGAAAGAATAGAACTTCAGTTTTTTTTTTCAAGTCTCACAAAAATCATTTAGTTGGCTATTCTGCATTACAATAATTGTATCAAGCCTTGTAAATACATAAAAATAACAAATTCCAGTGTAAAATTACAAGCTCAGCCACATAGTTATAATTATATAGTCACATGATGGTGATGATAATATATTTATATAAAAATAATACTATTACCAATAATAATAATATCCATTTTTATAAATATACATATTTTTTTACTTAAAAATATAAACATTTACCAATAATACTTTAATATTTCTGCAATGTTTAATAATAATAATAATAAATTATAAAATTAATTAACACGTCAACAATAATTATTAGCAGCAAGGGGAACAAACAGAATTTTGTCGCAATAGTTTTTATGGGAACAAACATAAAATGGAATGCCATTATAAACAAAAAGGAAGAAAAATAAATAACAAAAACTTAAGTTATACAACAATTTTGGCACAAACATATTACATATAAATAATCTGATTTACTAATACAAAAATTTATTTATATAATAAACAACAAATGTACATAATTTTTTCTAGCAACTTTTATAAAACAAAATATATATATTCAAAAATCTGCACTAAAATCTATAAAAGACTGGATACAATTTGCATGTAAGTACAAGGATATGTGAGCCTTCCAAATATAATAAACATTATCATTAAATGTGGTATATTTTATTTAATAAATACATGGGAATGAAATGGGAGAGGTACCACTTCACAATGTAAGGTTTTATAATATACAAAATAAACAAATATAAAAGTATACTTCTTATTTAAAGAATAAATATATAATATATACAACAGTGATGTAATAGATACCTATAATACAAAAAAAAGCTTTCAAAAAATTCTATTATATGAATTCACATATTATGTTTATAATGAGATGAATTTCACAATAATAATTATTATATAATTTAACGTTCTTATACAGTTTAACAATTTTTGACTAAACTTACAAAATGTATCAACTTGATGAATACATGTATGCATGTGTATATAAATTGTGTGTGTGTGCGTGTGTGTTAGTTTTTAACAATAACTATAGTTTTTAATTTTTTGTCAACATTGCTCGATTCTAAGCTGTATACATACAAATAACAATTTATATATACAAAAAAAATTCTTAATATGTTTAAAACATTTTCTACAGTGATTAAACTATAGAAACAACAAAATACGTATATACAAAATAATAATAAATTCGTTTATAATTTGTAATGTATAGTTTTCTGCACATTTGCTACTGTCAATGAGTGCAGACAGTTCATGTTTAAAGCGTTCTTTAAATACATTTTTCATGTCATTTGTTGTGAAAAAGGAAACAGTTTATAATATTATGCATGACACAAGCTAAGCTTTACACAAACAGACAAACACTGGCCTACAGTAAATTACTTATAATTTAGCATCATCTGTCTCTCAGTTTCTGGAATGGTTTCTTTGGTTGACTAGAGTATATCACAGTATGTCGTGCTATAAATTTCCATTTGTTCCTACCTTAATTTTAGCCATCGCTTCGATAATTGCAATCTCCTTCTTCTCTTTTTTAATATTACGTTTTTCATAATCCAATCTGTTGGCACAATGTCAATTGTTAATAGAATTCACAGGAACTCGCACATTAGCAGGCATGTAATGTATACAAAAATTTGTATTCTTGCATGAATGAGGAATAAACAAAGAATCAGCTAACCTTACCTGTGGCGAATGATCCTGTCCACTATCTTCTCTGTTGTCATTTTATTGTGCGAATCGACTGACATGAACTTGCCCAACAGTTTTGGAACACTGTATGGATCTGATCCATCAAAGTCGGTCATAATTGGCGTCTTACCATGACACACCAAGTCGACGCGGAAGTGGTTCATCAATTCCTCTGTCACCGAATATGGTGCACCAATAACCACCTCCGAAACATACTGTAAAGGATAACATTTATTGTGTTAATTATGATTGTGATGTTTTTTTAATATATGTAACATAATAAGTGTTTGAAAAGTTACACAAAACTTTATATGATAATTTAACTTAAAAAGTTTCTAGTATTGATACCAACTTTTCATTTACCAATTTTTTTAAATGCTCTAGTAGTACTGGGATGCCCTGGTCTTTTTCCTCTTTGCTGCAACAAGCATGTAACTTCCTTTGGCCTATTTCATCAATGCCATCCTTTTAGCTTCTCACTGAATATTGATGTTTGTCTTTAGCTATCTGGCACCATGGCATCACCCTTCATACTTGTTTGTAGCTCTCATGATTTCTACTACTAACTGTTTTGGGATTATCACTTTTTTTCTGTTAGTCAGTCAAACGACTGAGGGGATGTGTCATTGAAGAATGAAGTGTTTGGTGTTAACAAAAGTAAACATTATTAAAAACCAGCTTCTTGATCACACTCCACCCAATATCCAACTTTCCTACATCGAAACACCATAATGACCTTGGGTGCACAGGTTTACGTGTGTTTAACTATGAAGTGGCGGAATCTCCCCAGCACTTTCACTTTTGTTGCCGTGCTCCACAGTTATTGTAATATAATAATGTTAAATTGTAAGCAATTCTGTGAAATATAATTTGCAGGATTTTTCTATTTTCTAGTCTTCAAGTACTCAAATGTTCCATAAATATCATAATTATTTACTTCATAGGTAATGTATAAAACAGGCAGTATTGTAGAATTCTGAAATAGACTATAACATAAAACTTTAGTTGGCCAAATCCAGGAAATTATTAGTTGTGCGTTGCACGTTATCCAAAACCATTCGAGCCAGTTAATTCCTTTGGTTAAACTGCAGGAACTGTCGCCAAAGTTACTGGCATAAGGTCACACACACATACACACACACACACACAATAAAGACAATTGCCAATAAGTGCTGTTCTGACAAATCACAATAAATTAATGTAACACTTAATAACACACCAAATATTATGAAAATTATTTAACCAGTTAGTATACTCTGTATTTTACTGTATAAATTCTTAAAAACATAGCTTAGACATTACAAACACAATGATCAGCACTGGATGCTTAAAATGGTGTATATTTCTAACATGAAACATGTGTACATAGCTGATTGGGTATGTAAACATGGGATGTTTCTGTCACACTGTTCATATGCTCTCTCTTGCACCTGTGCACATCATGGACAATTTGGTTTCAGGAGAGTTGTAGTCTTGTACAGCTCCTACAATTCAGTGTAGCCTCCTATGCTGAGGACATGATCCACCCACTTCAGTTTCTGAATCTAAAGAGCATGAGACAGCTGAGTATTTTAAGCTAAAAAATGCATCATGACAGCCCTCCTTACAAAGGGGAATTTACCTCCACTCTTCTCTTCCCAACACAAACCCAATTCATTTTTGTCTTATATGATCAACTTTTACACTCCTTCCTGTTTTCAACTTTCTAATTCCACTCTGATCCTCTCACAACATTTTCATACTATCTTTGCTCTTCCTTTGCACCTCTTTCTCTGTACCTTACTTTACATGAACTGATTCAAATTAGTTGTTACGATATTAATTGATGACTCGTTGGGCACTTGGTGAAACATATTAATACAAAGGTTTTCAAAAATATATAAACACTTGGTACGTTTCACAGTTTTATTTAACTCTGACAGCTGTTTTTGACTTCTTAACCCATTGTCAAAGAGATGAGTGAAAACTAAACAGAGGATGTAAGGGTGGTTGACATCTGTTTAGGGCGTGTATCGGAACATGTGTGAGGTGTGAAGATGGAGAGGGGGGTTGCAGGAGCTAAGGGAAGGTCAGGTGTCTGTAAAAACTAAATATAATCTGAATGGAAAATATATTTGCAGATAATCTTAGTTTTCAGATATACAGAAAATCTACTTTTACAGATACCGTTACACATAAACAATCACTAATGTCATGGCACATAAAATTAAGCAGTTTTCATGCAGTGGTTAATCTTTATAGTTCCTTTATCCAAAGAAAATTTCAATAAAGATGTAGATATTATAAAAGCCATAGCAAAAAATAACGGTTATGATGAAAGAATAATATACTCTTTAATTTAAAAAAAAAAAATTATTTTAAAAGAATTTTATTCCATAGAGCCAGATCAGGGTAACAAAAAATTTTATATACAAATTACATTCCATTTATAACAGACAGGATTAATAATAGGTTAAAAAAGCATGGTCTTAACATGGTATCAATAAACAAATGTAATCTTTTTTCATTATTAGTTAACAATAAAGAAAAATCAAACACACTGGAGAAAAATGGAGTTTATGAAATACACTGTGCAGAATGCGATGCTATTTACATTGGACAATGTGGCCGTGCTTTGAAACATCGCATTTCTGAACATAAGAAGGCGATTTTAACCAATACAGCCAATACAGGTTTAGGAGATCACTGCTTACAACACAATCACTTCATAGATACAAAAAACATAACACTACTCCACAACATACAAAAAGGTAAAAAAATGGATTTGTTAGAAATTCTAGAAATTAAAAAAGCAATAAAAAATAACAAAAATTTAACAAATGAACAAACTGAATTCTGTGTATCCCCTTTATTAAAAGCTGTTATTTAGATTCGTTAATTTTATATTTTGCATTCAGATTATATTTAGTTTTTACAGACACTTGACCTTCCCTTACCTCCTGCAACCCCCCTCACCATCTTCACACCTCACACATGTTCCGATACATGCCCTAAACAGATGTCAACCACCCTTACTTCCTCTGTTTAGTGTTCACTCATCTCTTTGACAATGGGTTAAGAAGTCGAAACAGCTGTCAGAGTTAAATAAAACTGTGGAAAGTACCAAGTGTTTATATATTTTTAAAAACCTTTGTAGTTCTTATTATGCCCAAAGTCACCTTAGCATTGAAGCTTTAACGTACCATTATGATGGAAACTTCAACGGCAAGATCAACATGCGCTGTTTGGTATGTAGAACTCAGCACTATGTTAGAAAGGAGGTCTACAAAGCTGAAGTTTTATAAGATCATGGCCTGTTGTATTACAATCAAATCATGGAAAAGTTTCGTCCGTATCCGATGTGAAAGTTGGATACAGACAGGGACACCATAGGCATCTTTTTTGCAGAAAGTTGTAGTTTATTAGATTTATCAAGGAATTTGGTTATATGAGGAAACCTGGGAGTCAGGAGTATCATGGACGACGTAGTCATGTGTTGTAAGAAACTAAGATACCACACAGAGAGAATGCCCACCAGATGAATTTTAAAACCAGTGTTATATAACATAACCTTAGGCAAAGGAGTATTAAAGATCTCAGAGAAGAGGAAAGGTTGCCTTTCAAGTCAGAACAGGCAAAGTACCTAATCAATCGCAGTGTAGAAGAAGAAGAAAACAGCTTGCTTATTTATTTTTTTCTTCAATCTGCTGATTTTTGAGCCTTCCGTGTGCACTCTTTCATATACCTTCATAAGTTCTTACTATTCTTCCTTCATGTCAGCTCTTCACGATCACTTGTGTGATACACCCTGTCTCCACCACTTACACCAACTTTAGACAAATTACTGTTTACAAATCTCATTTTGTATCCAGACTCAATATTTTTCTCCTTATAAAATATTTTAATCTTTCTAACAGGCATTCCATCCAATTAGTAGTCTGTGCTAGTTTCAAAGCATCCCACATTTTTATTTACTACCATTGCCCAAAATAATTAAAACTCAACACCTCCTCAAATGTATAATTACCAAATTCTACCATTCTCCATTCTCGAATCTCTTCCTCATTCTGAAGCTTTATAGCTATATTTAAAATAATGTAACGCCTCTTGTAAATGAGCTACTTTTGATAATTATTTACTTTCCACAATTTCAAAAATTACCACTCACTCTTACAACTTAGTTATGCAAGTACTGTTCCAAATTAACCACTAACTGGCTGGTAAAGAAAAAATAGGGATATGTATTTTTATTATACAAAAAGGTTACATACTTATCTATATTACCACATAATCACCACCAACACATAGATACCAACTGCATTCTAGCTAATGCAACCTTAATGGAAAACGTTAAGTGCCCGGCCAAGAATTGAGACATTAATGAGATCCTCTGGTTTTGAAATAGTAACGGGGCAAAATATGTATTATTTTTGTATTGTCTTGTACAGAAAAATATTTAGTAGACACCCTATGGCTTGTTCGGTAACTGGCAGTCGCAGGTACAGCTTGGCCAAGAATGCATGATTCATGAAAAAAGCACGTGTTTGTGCTGCGCAAAAATTAACTCGTGGCAACAATTCGGACACCTTTCCGGAACGTTTGATATTCCAGAATTTTCCAACCAATCAGAGCTCGAGTTTGAGGCCATGTGGTGAGAGTGAAGGGCGTCGCCAAGCCAGTTAAGTGAGCGGCAGTTCAGCACCAACCTTCATACTGAATGAACGTAACGTAAAGTGGTCTCGGATGAGCCCCTGGTAGGCCGAAAAAATATTAAAGTAGGCCTACCAAGGAGTACAAAATGTACAACAAGTGGTAAATAATGAGGTGACGATTAAATGACGATTTAATTTGGTCGGAGTGAAGAGTGTTCAGTGAAAAAGGTTCCAGACAACATCGTGCACAACATTTGGATATTACACAGATAGGTAACAAGTGTAAAGGCAAATTCATTTGGCCAAAATATTAATGAGCTCAAATAGAGGGGGGTAAAGAAATGTAAAAAGAAAGAGTGAGAGAGTGTGTGTACGTAAAAATATAAAGAAACCGAAAAGCACTGGTTTGTCAAGACAGATTTCCTTATAGAATATAAGGAATTTGTTTAAGTAATTTCAGGTTTTCTAATTATTAAAGCAAGATAAAAAAGAAAGGGAAAAAGAGAAAGAAGTAAAGATTGAAATTCAATAAAATGAGATTTGTTTAGCAGCAAAATAAGTTAAATTAATTATTACGCCACACCCAATAACCTCATTTTGTAACTAAAGAGTTCGTCTATACGACCTTGGCATGACATTGAAGGTAAGTCATGAAACACAATGTTTGTATATTTTCTTTATATAATATGATTTAAACTGTTACAAAATGTTGAGTAGCCTGCTAGACTTTCTTCTTGGTAGGATGATGGCACCCTTACCCAGATTCAGTCTGGCAGTTAACAGTCTTGATTCAGCCACTGACCAGGCTCAGTCAAGATCATCTGCTAGTCCCAGTCGTAGACCTCTCTGAAATTCAAGCCTTCGAAGCATACTGATTCTGCCTCCCACACGTCACTCAGCTTCTCCATGTGATGGGGTTGACCACGTTAATAAAGTTTCATCAACAACTCTGAGGCCTCATACTATCCTTGATCCAATGACGACTGCCTGGAATGATTATGCCCACACCAGATCAGATTGTTTGCAACAATGACCCACACAGGTCAGCCAATGGCTGGACAGTTTCTCTCCTGCCTTTCCGACAAGGAAAGCTTTGTCATCCAGGAGTTCAGATCACAGTGCAAAACATATCCAACAGACAATACGATGCTTTAAACGAACGCCCCCATACACCTCACAGCTAGCAGCAAGTATGACTGGCTCCATTTTTTACGTTTATTTTTTTATCAAAACAGTGTAATAGAACATTGATTGCTACTATGTGTGCACCACGTTGCTATTGCAACTTGTTTGTGTGGATCAGCCAATCTGATGCTAATTTTGGAATAGCCCTCATAATAAGAATACGGAGAGAACAAAAACAGTTCTACTGAAAAGAATTACAATAAATACTGTAACGCGAAAACGTGGTCGTCTCTTTAAAAGACGTGTATGTTGTAGTGTAGTGTGCGTTTGTCTTGCACTGGGGTCGTTACATCTATTCTTGTGCTAACGATGTCCATAGCGATGTTGTAATTACCAGTACAATGTGGTAGTAACCTTACCTGTTAGTTAATAGGGGTTTGTGATTCCCGGGTGGTGCCAAATTGTTTATTAAAAACATTTAAAATTCTTAGATAATATGTTATAACTAAGTTCACAGCTGTGACGGCCGGGGCATTCAAATACTTCCCGCCTTGGTTAGACGACTGACTCGATCAGGTAGTGTGTCGATTTGCAGCGTGAGTGCTGTACCGTCAAAGCTAATTCGCTAACAAACACAAATTATATGATACACTCCCTATGAAATAAGAACAATGGTTACTCTCCCTGTACTAGTTATTTTAATGGTTGATAAGTAAAATTTCAGTTTGACAATTAAATTATATTTGTTGATTAATAAATTTGCACCGACATTTTACATGAAACAATTTTTCTCAGGATGACGAATCGATTTTGGCAACGAGGTATTCATATCAGCATGGCTGCTGAGTTGTTTAGTTATTACAATTATTCTCGTTCCAAAATCTGGGATTCTTTTGATTACAAGACAAATAATTCCTATGATTACAATACAAAGTACATTACCTTACTTTACGTGTACTTAAATAATAAGGAGTGTGGTTATAATCTGTTCTGTAGTGTCATTAAATGTGTTTCTAAAGTTCGTATTCAAACAACATGTTATGTTTTATGTTAACAAATTTTCAGTGTGTTATTTTTCTTAATTAATCTTTGAAAGAGAATATTCGGTTTATAGTGAGAGTTCAAATTACTTTTAGAAATATTTAAAGTGAGTTTATTTTTGGAAATTGGGTAATTCAAGGATACTTAACACATCAGATGACTTGGTGTTATCAATCATTGATTCGGAAGAGGATTGGGCTGCAATAGTTTTCAGTTTTTCATTAATCTTGGGGCTTAAGTAGGTCTGGTGTCCTTTTCATATTAGATGTGGTCATATTTTCGTTTAATTTCCTGGTAAAATGGTCCTTGGCTTTAGTTAACTGTTCTGGTTGTTCATCTGGTTCTTATTCGATCATCGTTTTGAATTTTGTTTACTATTTTTACATTTTTTGATTAAAAATTGGTCGTTCAAAATTCGGCTTCTGTTCTGCAAGAGTGTCACTTTACGAGTAACGATATTCAATGGTAATTCCATCCCTAACAGCAGTTGCCATAGTTACTAATTAACTTTGATTGGTTAATCTGGCTATAAATCCATTGTTATCAAAATCTGAATTCTTTTCAAAATCCTTGTATATCTTCTGATTGCTTTTATTCCTCTATCTTCCCTCCTAAGTATTAACTATTATCACTGTTATTTGTATTTTCTTCCAAAGATTATTTTGGTATCCCACAAGTTTGGGTTATTTTATGTTTTATGATCTTACAATTATTTAACATTTGCTAATTACATTTCTCTTTTAATTTAAATCCTTATTATAATATTTTGCTTTAAAAATGATTTACAAATTATCCTTGGTAAGTTATTCACCTCGGATTTGTTAATTTCTTTGTTAACTTATTACAATTTGTAGTTGTTTGTTCTTGACAGTTAGGCATTTCATAGGCCTAAGTAGCCATTATGTGTATTTACTTATTTCGTACAAATTACATCTATTTTTAGCCTAATGGGCTTTATTTTGTTATTATAATTGGTTGTGTTATTTATTGATGTATTTTGGATCTGTCGTTGTGTTATTTGTATGTTACTATTAT
Source organism: Magicicada septendecula (assembly GCA_034769895.1). Taxonomy (NCBI): domain Eukaryota; kingdom Metazoa; phylum Arthropoda; class Insecta; order Hemiptera; family Cicadidae; genus Magicicada; species Magicicada septendecula. Next base: position 67,138,913 of record CM068368.1, on the reverse strand, counting down.
TTTATACATCATGAATCGCTCATTATTTACTATCTGGTTTTCTCGTTTTCTAATTCATACATTTCTTTACTTTCTTCCTTATTTAATTTGCCAATAATAACAATCTGGCTATTATTTACTATTTTTTGTTCACATAAAATACAACATCTAGGCCTATGGTCTGTATAATTCTTCCAGCCATATCCTATTCATAAACTTGCTTAAACAATTATTGGGTAATATTTGTTTACCGTTCATCTCATTTTATATTAGTTTTTGGGCGATAAACAACATCACATTTTTTGAACTTACTTTAATAATTATCCCTTGTAACATGGGGTGTTTATTCATTTGTTTTAACTTCTTAATTTTTAAATAATCTTTACCTTCACTCCATAATAACACTATCTGTTTTCTCTTTCATGGGATTCTCCCTTTTAATTATACTGTAATTGTATTCAATTAAACTTAACAATAATATTCTTTCTTAATTAATACTGTTTTCATCACTTTTCAGTGTTCATTATATCTTAATTAACTGTTTACACTTAATACTATTCTTAACAACTTTCTTAATTACTAATATTTTTCACTGTTAATCCTTTAGTGTTTTTTATTGATTTATTAAGTGTTTATGTTTTTATCCTTCACTATTTTTCACAATACAAACATTCTTTGTTATACATTATTCTCATTTAATCATCACCTTCACTTTTAAATTATTTATTGTTTATTATAATTTATTTAGTGTTTTTTCTTTATCACTTTACTTTGGGGTTTTTACACTTCCACTTTTGCACTTCTCAAATGTTTTTGGTTTTAAGTGTTTCTAAATGGGTAATCCCTATAATTACTTTCTCACTACCGTACTATCTCTTTCATTACAAATATCATTAATAATATTAACAATTTTATATCTCTATTGATTTTAACATTACTTCTAACTCTGATTTGTGGGTTAGTTTGCTTTTATTTTTAACATTCTTTAATTGGGTTTCTTCCAATTGTCATTTACTTTTTTATCCATTAATTGATAATAATATTTATTTTTTACATAGGTTAATTATTGGTCTCTTTTCCAATATTACATTTGAGTGTACCATTTCTCCTGCTCCTATTCTTTATTACTTGATTGTGTCTTATCATTTGTTTTCATTTTTATTTCTCTTTACCTTTGGATTGTTTCTTTTTCATTTTCCTCCTTCTTCATTTTCAGTGTATTTGGTTTATATCTTGGTTTTTCCACCTTCTCCTTTGGGTTCATTTTAATATTTGGCATTGAGTCATTCAATTCCTTCAATTTGTTTCATTTTTGTTTGGTTAATCATTTTCTTCTTCATTTGGTTTTATTCTCGTTTGTTTTTTGTTGTTCCCTTCTTCTTTTGTTTCCTTTTGTTGGGTCAATCACTTGGGTTAGGTCATGTTGTCGTTTGTCGTGTCGTTGTCTTTTTATTTTCTTTATATTAAACATTTTATTTTATATGAATTATTATTTTATATTCAGAATCATCTTTTTTATCCCTGGTATTGGGGTGGCTTATTTGTGTTGTAACAATACAGATTAAAAAGTGAAAACAAACAGCATTACCTTGCACGCTAGAACACTAAGCACTCTTTCATGTAGATTCATAATGGGATAATTGCTTCCCTTGTATCTGTTCACCACCGGGTCTGTATGCAGGCCGACGATAAGGAAGTCTCCTTGTTTTCGAGCTTGTTCAAGGAAATCTAAGTGTCCCACGTGGAATAAGTCAAATGCACCGGCCACATACACGATTCTGTCACCTGGCTAAAAACGAACAAATACATTTTCTTAACACAAAATTATTTGGTATAGTAAAACAAAATTGCTAATACGCACTTCTGAGCAGAAGGTATCAGTTTCACAATTGCTTGAGAAAACATTAATAATAATAACTATCATTTTGAAATATCTCAACCATTCAAAATAAATACAGGTGTAAGACAGGGTGATGGTATTATCCCCAATTCTTTTTAACTGTGTCCTGGAGAAAGTAGTGAGAATTTGGAATGAAAAATTAAAGGAATGCAAAATATCACCCATCATGTTGGGCAGAATGAACAAATGTATTGAAAATAAACATTCGGCATTCGCAGATGACGTTGCAATACTTTCTGAACATCTGACACCTGCAGTAACACATGTTAATTTTTTAGAGGACATAGCCAGTAGAACAGGCTTAAGAATTTCTGCAGAAAAAAACAAATTTCTCACAAACATTAAAAACGCACCAAAATTCCTGGTAACAGATATTGGTCGAATAGAGAAGGTTCGAAAATTTAAGTATCTAGGAGAGACATTTCAAGAGAATGGCTTGGAAAAATCTGCTATAGAAGAAAGGATTCATAAGATGGAAAGGGCATATGGTATAACTAAAGATATTTACAATAAAAGTGCATATCTAAAAACACGAAAAAATAAGGCATTACAGTACAGTAGTGAAGCCAGAATGCCTATATGCAAGTGAATGTCTAGCATTGAATTATATTTTGCCAAACATTATATGGAAAAAATGCCAAAAAAAATTGAATTTTACTGACTATGGTGGTATGTATATAATAATATAATAACATTGAATTATAATTTAGACAAACTAGAAATATTGGAAAGACGAATTATTAGGAAAATTAGGCCCACGAAAAACTTCAGAAGGTTGGAAATTAGGAAGTAATGACGAAATATATCAAAGTATAGAATATATAACAGAAACAATGAGAAAAAGAAGACTATTATTTTTTGGACATTTATACAGAATGGACGACAATAGGTTGACAAAGCAGATCTTCAAATATCTGTGGGGGAAGAAGTCAACATCAAGTTGGATTAAAGAAGTCCAAAAGGATTTAGAAAAAAATAATATACATGCAGAAGAAGCAATTGAAGGAGAAGTTTTTCAGACAAAAGTGTTAAAAATGGAGGGAGTCCAGGGTAGGAGAGAGAAAAACGCAGGTTCAAAGTGGACTGAAGACAGGAAGAAGAGACACAGTGAGAAGATGAAGGATTATTGGAAAAAAAGGAAAGAACAAAGAGTAAAGAATTGAAAACTGGCATGTGGTCCTTAGATGGCCAATATGAAAAAAATAACTAAAATAAAAATAACTTATCATTTTGATGTTACAATGATACTATGCTCGGGTATAACTTTGGAAGAAGTACATGTTGGGTTTCAGCATATAACTGGTTATAAAAAAAATCAGTTAACACTTGATATTGATAAAACTGCTTATTTCAAATTTGGTAATTGTACGGTAAGTTTTGGTAAGTTTAGTAACTCTAAAAAAATATAATTAAAAATTAGAGGAAAAATAATAATAATAGTAAGAGCTGATTAATTTTAAATATCTTGGGGAAGGAAAACATATCCCGAAACGCCTCCGAAAAAGAATCCTTTAAGATAAGGAAACTCAAATTAGCAAAGGCCTTTAAACTGACCCGGGAACTGTATGGGAAGAAAAACCTTGCCAGAAGTGCGAAAGTCCGCCATTATAGCACTGTGATCAGGCCGGTGATTATGTATGGAGTGGAAACAATGTGCTTTCAAAATTTGGAGCCTCTTCTTAAAATTGAACGAAGAATTCTTCAGAAAATTTATGGCCCCAAGAAAACCGAAGATGGGTACAGGCATAGACACAAAGAAGAGCTGTACAGGGATCTGGAAGATCTGGAAACGGCTTTCCGAAGGAAAAGACTAAGATTCCTTGGACATATGGTTTGGATGGATCGGTCCAGATTAAATAAACACATTTTTAACTACATTTGGCAACTTTCCAGTCTGAATGGATACACCAAACAACTCAAGGAGGAAATGGTGAACTGGGTATCTCTTTGAACGACTGTGTGGATAGAAATACATACAGAAACAAAATTCAAAATCTTGAGGTTCTCTGCGGTGAGAAGAAGACCAGAAATGGGTGGACAGTGGAAAGGAAGGTGACGCATAGTGTGCGAATGAGGACCTTTTGGAAGGAGAAGAAAATGAAATTATATTCGCGTGGTCCACGGCTGGCCAGTTCGTGTATATTTGTGAGTTTTAACTGACAATAGCTTATGGCAGGAAAATTACATTAATTATATTATTAAAAGGTTAAGACATCTGTCATTTATATTTTCAAATTTAAATAAGGACTTAAGTTTCAAATTTTTATGAAACTATATATTATAGTCTTTTTAACAGTGTTGGTGCTTATGGCTACTTAAGATGTGATCGCCTGGGGATCTGCCTGTACTACAACTTTGCTGCCTCTACTAAATCTGCACAGCTGTATTATTGTGAAAATAATAATAATAATAATAATACAACAACAATAACAACCGCAACAATAATAATATTAATTAATCTTTCATCATTAACCACTTCATATTTTTATATTTTTCAACTGTACAATTTGAATTCCCTCACGTTCAACTATTTTAATTCAAAAAATTATTATGAAATTTCAACTAGTGTCACTAGACATATACGTATTGCGACAATACAAGCATATGCTGTAATGTACATTTATTAGATAAAATAAATATTTAGATTAAATTTAGAAATATGCAATAAATAAGCAGGTGTGAGATTGAAAGCTGAGTTTATACGCAGGAATCGACCTGCACGATCACGCGATTGTTGCTGAGAGAGTGTACAGTAGTAAATAATGTGTGTGCGTGAGGCCGGTTCAAGCCTGAAAGTTTGCAATCTCACCCCAAATACATGTTAAATAATAGTTTTTATTTAATTATAAGAAAACCATAAATGGTAGAAAAATTGCAAAGACTTCTAAATATTGTAACATGACATAAGATAGCGTAAAATACCACTAATAATTAATAAAAAGAAAAGCTGAAGGTAGGAAGAAATGTTAAAAAACTTATAACTTGAAGATTGATGACCCAACTACGAAATAACAATTGACTAAGAAACTGACTATGACTTAACTCAATAGATTGGAGAAACAAGAATGGAGGAACGAGAAACCAGAATGTAACCCAAAGTATGACCACAATCATTGTAACCCCAAGAAGTAACTAATACATAAAATGTAAAGTAAATGCACTAAAACAGATAGGGCATAAATAAAATGTAAAATATATAAACCATGAAAAATAAAATATAGATATTATGTATGTTAAACAAAAAGAAAAGAAACATGAATTTATAAATATAAGATAGGAAGTTAGAAATAAAAAATACCCTATTAAATAATAAACTAGCCAAAAGCAAGTAAAATATAATTGAGCTGAGTAAAGACAATAATTAATACCAAAAGTGACCAATGTGAAATGAGAATAAAACAAATATTAATGACTAATAACCACCCAGTGATAATATATAAAAAAACCTCATGTGAAAGGAAAAGTGCAGTGTAAGTGCATACAGTGTAGAATTAGTAAAAAAGCAGACTATATTGATATAGCAAAACAACTTTTAAAAAGCATGTTAGATAGTAAGAATACTAAACTAATTATATCTTTAGTAATTTAAGTAGTAGGAGGTAAGGAATACATAAAAATAATATCAAGGTTAAAATATTAGAGTGGAAGATGGGAGAAGGAGACACTAGGCTTAGTGAAGGAATTTGTGAATGAGTTTTATGGTTTAGATTAGTGTGAAAAATTATTATTATTATAAGAGTTTTGTTACTGTAAGAACCATAGTATTAATAAACTTAGAAGATAGGTGAGACAGAAGTAAGAAACCAATAATAATTAGAAGTTTAATTACAGGCTTGGACCTGGTAAGAAAATATTTTTAATAATAAAAGGTGTGTTGTTAAAAGCACCAATGTTTTTTTGTTAATCAGTTTCTATAGAAAATGTTCAATGAACACTAAATAAAGTTAATGAATTGTAAAGAATGTTGAATAGGAGTATTGTGAAACCTAGGCTTTAGGCCTAGCATGAAGGAAAGAATTTTGTAAGTTTAAAGAGAAAACAATAACCAAGGGTCAATTAGAGTATATAAAATGTTTAAGTACTTAAGTAAGAATATCAGGTATAAAAATGTATAAATAATATTCAGTTTAAGGATAATTACAAAAGAAATATCAATAAGAAAATGAGAAAAATGTTATTAACTAATCAAAAGTAACCATGAGGGATACCAAAATAATCTTTAGTAAAAAAGCAAAACAATGGTGTTAGTATAATTAATATTACTACTGGCATAAGAAAGTAATTATAATTTAAAGGATTTTTACATATTTGAACAGAAATAAAACGTTAGAATATAACAATGTTATAAGATGTTGACCAATGAGAACTAGCAAAACTCGAAGAGTTACCATGACAACTCAAGCTTGTTACACATTATGACCGTTGAAATCTAATTACTTCATTATTGACTAACATAGAGGGTGGACGTATGGAGCCCTTGAAGACCAATTAATTTTAAAATCTTTAAGTTTATCTAAATTTTAATGAAGAAGTGCAAAAAGAATATTTGAAGGAACCATTGATGAGATGATCATTATTTAAAAACATTTGTATAAAAAATATTATGGCCAAAACTGGAAAGAAGTAAATTAAATTAATAAACGACCAATGCTGGAGGAAGAACTGAAAATACCTAACTCAACCTGAGGAAGAAGATCATCTACAAGAACTGATGGAAGCTGGACATTGAATTTCAATCATTTGAACGGGGATCTCAGAAAATCCAGAGAAGAAAGGACTCTTAGACGTGTTCCAGAAGAAGAAGAGGATCGCAAGAGAAGCTACGTTAAGGAATCGATGAGTATAAATTAAATACTTCACCCCAAATTTAAACTTCCAATTACCCATAGTAAACGAACAATCTTATTTTCACTTCACAAATCACTAAATTAACTTTTGAACTGGACTTGATTAAATAATCACTTTCGATAAACCATATCGATCACTGAATATTGATTTTATATTAAACTAATTTTAAAAAACATAACTTGTTAACAAATGTTAACCTAGCGTGCACTATTTCTCATTGCCAATAACTTAGTTTTCATGTTTTAAAATATCAACTATTGTGTATTAGTTATAAGGAATATTATAAATTTATGTGCATTTATTAGTCTGTAATCCAACTTCTGTAGGCCAAAGAACTTATCCCTGAGATTATTTTTATAAAACATAAACCTGTACGCCATTGTGGCTTTTACGTATGAATACAACGAAGCCAGACGCTGCCAACTGAGCAACTTGTAAACGCCAGAGTTAAAATAAATATGTTTCATTTATCAACTGTAATTGACCAGATAATATAAAGAATGGGTTCAATAAATTTTCATATTTCTCAATTGCTGTATGTTTGATTAATTTAAAAAAAAATCTAAGAATTTGGGACATAGACAATAAACATACGACAGTTGACGAATTCGACTCGGCCAGATAGCGCGAACCAATCAGGCGGCGAGGCGGAAAAATTTGAACTGAGCGACGAGAATACGGTCGACGTAGTAAGTACTAAGAAAAAGTATAAAACGGCTCGCTACACACTATTAAATACACCAAAAGTAAATAACACATCCATAAATTTAACAACCCAGATAAACGTCTAGTTACAATATGTATAAAATTGAGACACATGTGCAGTGCGAATTTGGCATGAATAGGACGTACAGTGCGAATTCAGTGCGATTTTAAGAGCCTAGTAATTACACGAATTATGCAATTACGATGGTAATTACACTGAACATGTGTAATTAAATCAGACACCGTCAGAGCACCTTGTAATCCACATTAGACATTGTAATTCGCAGAAATGTGCGAAAATATGAAATTGGACGATAGTGGGGGAACTGACGCCACCAAACAATTCCTGACATGCTGAATTCTGGCCTAGCAGTTGCAGTAAGATGCTCGAATATAAATAAGGGCAAGAATGAACCCAAATTACTCTTAATCAGTCTTGAAGTGTTACTCAGTAATTGTTTATTAAAATGAATATGATTATATGTAATGTTTGGTCCAGGGAATCATTTAGTGTACTTAGGCAGAGAACAGTGAGCAAATACAAATAACAAAATGCGTAAATCAAGTAAAATATAACGTTATTTATTTTGTCTCGAAAACATGACAAATATCATGAACACACTTATTCCGCCTTAAAGCGTAAAACTGATTATCAATAAACTACGACATCAAAATACTACTACGTATATAAAAGATTATGCAAACTGAACACTTCTGGTTAGGCCTATTTTCATAATTTTTCATTCACACAAACATTTACTTATTTTTTGATTTTATTGAGCTCAACTTTATAATTTAGGAAAAAACCAGTATTTTAAAATGTTGAAATGGTATATATATTGTTGAAATGTTTACTTCCCTTGATTATGCTGTGTAGAATTTCACCACATGGCATGCGTTGTTTTACTGTTTTCACTGTTACATTTTTACGTGTTACTGCCGAACTGTCAATTTGTTTTAATTAGTTACTGTTGATGAATATTTAGCCAAATACGGTTTTCACTTTGAAATGTATAGAAAGATTCACATTTTTGTTGTATGTGGGCGCCCGCGATTGCTGCTGCAGACAGCAAAAGATGGAAGTCGACTGGTGTTCAGTGTTGCAAATTTTCGTTTGGTGCGTCTCAAACTGCTTCACCCCGCTCCCCACTATTCATCTCGTCCTCAGCATTGAAGAGTTTCATTGAGTTGAGTATCACCTTTTTAACTTCGTCGCGAAATGTTTTTCATCAACAAAATACTTGATGTGTTGGTCACTGGCTATAAATAGATTTTCGTTATAATCTCATAACCATATATGGCCATGGAAATTATTTACTGGCTATCGCGTCATCTCAAAGGGTCATCTCAAATCTTTACATGTTATAGAATTTATGAAATTACACAATAATATTTAGGTAAATTTAGACCCATTACAGTCTTCAGAAGCGGCGGGACGCTATGTTCAGCATCGACAAGATTTGTAAATTTTGTTAATTGAACTACAAAGTCAGATGGACGATATGTTCATCTAAGTATCAAACAATAACTCTTAGTTTGATTACAAATACGATTATAGAACATACTCGACAATGTCTACACCCACAAACGTTCATCACTCAAGACAAGCGACGAGGTCACATCAGGCAGAGGAACGCTATGCAGAACAATAGAGGCGTCTACTAGAACAACAGCAGTGAGTGCAGAACAACATATCACTTTACACTACAGCAACCAGATGGGACCATGAGGGACGATTAACTGGAGGACGACAAGTGGAACCAGAGGAACGTGCAGGGAACTCCCATTAGAAGAGGACCTACGGAACAACGGAGGACATGGGTACGATCTACAGAATCGAGGTGACAAATAATCAATTTATAATTTGTAAATGAGAGAATAAAGACATTGAAAGACACTTTAAAATTTAAAGATAAATAAAAGTTATGTAAAATGTAGATAGAGATAAGAGAATCTAATTTAAATTCAATAAGAATTTTCTTTGATGATTAAAAATTAATTCAAAGTCAATAAATCTTTGCTTTGATGATTAACAATTAATTTAGTAAATTTAAATTTTATTTAAAGTTTGTAAAGCAATAAATGATTAAGAGGGTATGTAATGCATACAGTAATGTAGTTTGAAGTTATGTAAAGAAAATTAAACAAAACTGCAGTAAAAGCACACAATCAGACTGAGCAGTCGAAATTTTAAGATTAACAAGTAAAGACTTAGAATATAATTTTGTTACTGTAAGATATGAGATTCATTTATGATAAATGTATTGCAACGATTGAACGTTAAGCAAACAGTAATGAAGGTTTATGACGAAGTAAATGAGATTTTTACAAATGCTTTTGTTTTGTTTTTTTGAATAAATTGATGAAAACTGGTTAAAATTCAATAAATGACTACTCTTATTACGATTACACCCAAACCCCAGTAATTGGTACATATTAACAGTAATGTTAGACACATGTTGGCACAGCACAAATTAATTTACATTTGTTTTGCAATTTGTTGTGTTATACATTTTGGCGCTCCAAGAACGTGGTGCTACCTAAATTGCATTATACCCAAATTAAATTTAAATATGTAATTTGTATTGTTATAGTATTTAATATTGCCAGCTGTTAAATTAGAAGCTGTAAAGAAGTGTCATCTTTACAGAGTATTCTTCTATTGAATCTCTTTCCTGTTTGGTTAAAAATTATAAACTGTTCTACGAAAACTATACATACCACTTAAAAGACTGGATAAGCAACAAAAAATGTAATTGTTAAATTCAGCCAAACAAACTATTTTTTGTTTAAATAGTTTATTTGTAATGTTTACATTGTTTTATATTCAGATTCACCCAGTGGCGTACGCAGAAATCAATCTAGGGAGGGGTAGGCTTGAACCTTAGCAGTCCAAATTGTTACGCCATCACAGAACAATCTACGTGTTTGTCGAATGTGCCAGAAGAAACTCGATGTAACGCGTGTGGCGTACGTGCTTGTAGACGCATATACGAGAAGTTTCTCGAAGGCGCCAGCTGCGCGGACTGTGTCAAGGCCGCAAGTAATTATGCCATAACTATTCTGGCGCTATCGAATAATCTAGTAATTTGGGGCGGTATCTATACCAGTACTCAACGACATTCAGTCAGTTCAATGCGAGATATTGGATAGTGCGGTTCAAGAGTTATAGTAGCGATATTACTGTGCGCGTTCAAGTGTATATTAGTTAAGTGTTGTGTTTTATAATCGGGCGGTATAATTGTAATACAATTGTGTTTAATATTAGTGACCTTTTATTGCGTGTGAACACTTTTTATTTGATTTGTTGTAGTAGACTGTGTTGTTAATTACGAACTGTTTTACTGTAACAATTTGTAATGGTACAATAGGCCCGTGTAGGAATTTTTGGGTACATAACAAATATAATTTTAGTACGTAGGCTTTCACGGCCGGTGTCATTATGATTAACTAAAACTTCCGGGCTGAAAGGCCGTGGTCGAGTGCTTGATCTACTGTAGCTAAACGTTGCTATGAACCGCCGAGGTGAAAGCATCTCCTTAAATAGTGTCTGGCATGGTTTATTTTCCATGGCCAATCAGAATCGAGAATGACGAGCTGGCTTCTCATTGGTCCGCGTGATACACCTTAAGCGGCCAAAAAGTTATAAATAGAAGCAACGTAGCCGTAACTCACTGTTGCTTGTTCCCAGTTCATTGGGAGACGTGTTCGGCGTGTCATCTATTCGAACACGTTTTTTGCTACTGAAGATGGCCACCGGTGGTGTGGCTGAAACGTTTAGCTACAGTAGATCAAGCACTCGACCACGGCCTTTCAGCCCGGAAGTTTTAGTTAATCATAAATATAATTTTACTGTAAATCTAATGGAATTGAACATGTGAGGGTGAAATTTTCCAAATATGATACAACGCATTAAGCCTGGACGAGTTGGCATCAAGGTCAGTGGCGTACGTGCCGATCGACAGCAAGTCAGACACAACAACGACCGGACCACTCCTAAAAACGTCATCATAATTATGTCAGACGTAACAGCTGCACCGTAAAACAGAGACGTCATCGCCAGAAAACAATAGATTCGATGACGCAGTAACCTTCCACTTGGGGAATAAACACCATATTGTCTTTCTCAGTTACCTCGTACTCCTTGTGTGAGCTGCACGTGCTACAAATTGCTGGCCAGCAAAAGTATTCAAAAGTGGTAAAAATGTAATAAAAAGTGTAAAAAGTTAAATCAGTTGAAACTAACAATATAAAATGTAATTTAAAGTCAGTGGTGCAGTAAGGAAAGAGAGAGACAGTTAATAATTCGGCAGAACACCGGCGGAGCAATGAGGGACGTCTGACTTGATCGTCAATCATCTGAATTCAGGAAAGTAGACATTTTCGAAATTTCAATCACAACCCATTAAATTTGAGCTCAAATAAAAGTTGTTAAAAATGTACCGTTTGCAGTAGTGTGTGTGTGTGTGTGTGTGTGTGTGTGTGTGTGTGTGTGTGTGTGTGTGTGTGTGTGTGTGTGTGTGTGTGTGTGTGTGTGTGTGTGTGTGTGCGTGCGTGCGAGCATGGGTGCATGCATACCGGTACACATATAAGAAAAATCATGAGGCATTGGTTTATGTTACGTGATGTAGAAGACGTAACAAAGTAAAACAGTAAACTGCAGTATCTTTCTAACTTCATTTTATAGTAAATCAGGGTAAATTGAAAAGAAAAATATATGTATGTAATTGTGACGCACATAGGGCTGAGGGAGCGAAAAATACTTCGCCGCCATGTTGTTTTCTATTTAATCAAAGGAGGATGACTCCATCTTGTTTTGTTTGTTCAAATATTTTAAAATATTCAGGTCATTAAAACACAAGTTGGTAATCAAATGCTATCTGAGTTTATTATTTATAAAAACCATTCAGTCTAGCTCGCTTAACGAACCTGGACCCGAACAAAAAAAAAATGTTATGTTGGCAACAACGCCACGTGGTGAAATCCACATGTAAACCAAATATAAGTGTCAATGAGATCGTAAAAGGTAAGTCAATTTTAAGAACGAACAGGTGTTAAGTTACAAATTAAAGCTGGTGATTAGTGACTTAATTGGTGTCTTGTATTTTGTTTGTTTCCACTGTGCCTACGACGATCGAGTAGACCGTCATAACAATATATTAGCATACTCTTCTACAACTTATAGTATAAGATAGAATACATATGCCAATTAATGTTAAAATTTATTAATAGGCATAATGTATGTAACAAAATTTTATTTTGTTACAAAATAATAATAACTTATTTTGTTTATTTTTTGAAAATTTATGTTTTATGTTTTAATTGTTTTTGGATTAATTATTTTAAACTGTTGTGGTGTAAATTTAATTCTATTGAAATTGTTTTTGTCACATTATATTACTTTGTGTAAATAGAATCAGGTTCTGTGTTAATAGGATTGTCTCCTGTACTAATCGATTTGCGGTTCTTCTTCTTCTGAGTGTATGCTCCTTCCACTTTAGTAATTGCCGCTTTTCGTGTAGTCCGTGATTTAAATATTATCCTATTTTATTCTATTTATATGTTTTAGAAATAAATAGAAATCAATTTTGCAGAATTCCAAGTTTTATTAACAAATTAATTATGGATCGATTGTAAATCGATTATTCAACAGTTAAAATATCGACTCGTTCTCTCAGGGTGAACGATTATTTTTATATAAATTGTTAAGATTAATTCACAGGTTCTTTGAGCTGTTATATTATAATAGTCAGAGAAAGGGCAAGTCTGGAAAGTATAACACAATTATAAGCTTAATCATCTAAAAATACAAGGATATGATTTAATATATATTGTTTAGTAAAGTAAGTTGTTCGAACCAATTTCGGTTTGATGTGAAGCTAGCGGTCCTGCAGAGGATCATGGGATTTCAAAATGGCTGCTTCGTGCTGCATATGTTGTTGCAGGCTGCAAGTCAAGGAATTCTCTTCAAATAAATATCGCCTTTCCAAGTTTTCCTCGTCCCCAGCAGTAGTGATTAATCCCTCTGGTGTTAGTGTAGTTGTCCTGGATCAGTGGTCAGTGATTTGCCTCGTTAAATTGTGTTGGATAATGTTTTTAATTCACTTTATGCCATAAGGTCGATAATGGCAGGTTTCGTCTCGCTATTCAGAATTATCGTTTATAGGTGTGAAAATTGTTATTACACTTTATCTGTTCAGTATTAGTTTACTTAAATAGTGGTGTTGGGTTAATTCACTGAATTTAGTGGTTATTTAAACTTTTTTCAAAAAAAGCGATTTCAAAATTATTCGACTTGGTTAGACTCTCGCCATGTTTTACTCCTTTGCTATGTGTGAATATTTTGCGAGAGCTGGCTTAGATGTGTCCTGTTCAACGTATAACAATCAACTGTTCTATTTTCTTCTTCATCCGAAATGTCTTAGCCAATTTAATATTAAAAAGCCATTGTTTTAAATTTCTAGCATTTCCACTTACATAACTTATTTTTACATTATATGATTGAATACATTTTTACTATTATTTAATTTTATTAAATACCTAATACATAATCTCTTTCTCTAGTTAATTCTACGTGATTTAATACCAAATATGATACTTTTACAATGTTTTCCATCTCAAAATGCCCTATTTACAGTATTTTTTACAGGTAGGCCTATAATTTTACTTCCTGTCACATTAAATGGTTTACCATCCTTACATACATACATCCTCGGCACTACAGCCCAGTCCGGGCCCTGACCTCCAAAAGAAATCGTCCCCACTGGTCTCTACTCCCGGCCAATGTCCACCAGTTTGCTGCACCCAGCCTCACTGCCTCCTTACCAACCTGGTCCAGCTATCTTGTACACGGTTTTCCTTTCCTTCTCCTTCCCATCGGCAAATAATTCATAACTCTTTTTGGGATTCTATCCTCCGCCATTCTCTGCACATGTTACCATCCTTATGAAGTTATAATTATGATTGAACAAAATCCCTGATTGAAATAAAATGTTTATTTCTCCTTAATTCCTTGTAATTTTATGAATTAGTTATCTGTTTTAAATATTATTCTTTAATTTGGGACTCCCCCTTTGATTTTTCTGTTATTACATTTGCATTTTTGCCAATAATCTTTCATACCTTTTTCCAATATCTTTCTAAAGTATAGTTTCAGTTATAATACGCTGTGTCTGATTTACATTATACAAATTTCATCAGTTTAATTAATTTACTTGACTTATTCATCAATTATAAGGTTGTTGAGATTTACCATTTTCCTAAATTTTACCTGTGTTCATTTACAATGTTTTATGGATATTACAGCTTGCTTCTACCCCTTCTGACATTCTATTCTAATACAATTTTAATTAAAATTCCCTTAATTAACTACATGAGCATTTAGCATTGATAACAATTATTAACTCTTAACAAATATTTTATAACAAAAATTGTATTCAAACCCAGACATTTCAGCCTTGAGTTCATTGGACTTAACATAAACAAAACACATCTGTACTTTCATTATTTAGATCATTTCTTAAAATTACTTTTGGTGCAGTCTTAGCTGTTTTTTTCTTCGTATTGTTTAAATTAGCAGCCATCCTTACTATTTCTTTTATGAATTTGCTAACTGCTATAATTTTTTATTGTTCGACTAAGCTTTTCGTCATTGCTGACATCTTCAGGTCTTAAAACAAAGACCACCAGGTTGTTTTAAGACCTGAAGATGTCAGCAATGATGAAAAGCTTAGTCGAACAATAAAAAATTATAGCAGTTAGCAAATTCATAAAAGAAATTAGCTGTTTTTGTTTTATATGGGGGATGTACCCTTTTTCACTTCACTTAAACATTTCCTGCTCTTATTTTATCTCTGTCATTTTAATGAATGTTGTTGGATAAAAAGTGGCACTTTCTTAAAAACATTTGTAGTCTATTTTTTATAATAACATTCTACAAAATGTTTTAGTGGATAGTTAGTGAGGATCGGTCAATAATACAACTTTTAGTAATTTTGCGTCGACGTTTCGACAATATTTATTGTCATCTTCAGGACATTTTAGGAAAATGGCTGGGTCGACTGGCGGGGGTGAAAGAGAAGGGTGATTGTGGACACATACATATATTACATTATTCTATAGTACTCTTGACTATATTTTACAATATGATTACAATTACCGTATTATCCAAGTTTACCTGTTAGTAAAATTTACCAGAAACTTTTGTGTGTAACCTTTGTCAACTATCTGATTTAAGTCGTAATGTTTTACAATATTGTGTAAATTGTATATTTCTAAATTATGATTGTTTGCTAACACCAGTAGGGAGTGAAACATGGTAAAAATAACTTTTAATAATTACGTAGTGAACATCCCCTAATCTGTTTTAGTTATAGGTAATATATTACTTTGCTATATGTTGACTGTTGTAGGTATAAACAATTTTTGTACCAATCTAATATCCAATTGTTGGTTACTGTTTGTTTAATTAATTAAAATAACATTATATTTAGTAATTTAAATTGTAATACTGTATAAATTAAGTTCTCTCATACTATAATTTGCTCGCTTTCTTAAAGATAATTTGAAGATGTAAACAAACTATCATAAGTCTTCACATAAAAAATGATACATACATACACACGCACACACTCACATCACCAACACGTTCACCCAAATATTTAATTGTTTCGTTATGTTTGATATTTCTACTGTATTTCATACACAGGTCCTGAAGATGACAATAAATATTGTCGAAACGTCGACGCAAAATTACTAAAAGTTGTATTATTGACCGATCCTCACTAACTATCCACTAAAACATTCACTGATTGACGGTCACTAAAAATTTAAGGATTCTACAAAATACTATTTCTGTATTTGATACAATAACTTTAAAGTTGTGTAAAGGTACCAATCAGTTTAAGATACACTTAGTTTAAGAACTTTAAACACAGACACTTGAAGTTTATTTAACATAATAAAATAATATTCATGTTTAATATGGTAACCAAATCACTTGTACGAATTAATAAATTATTTACCTTAAATTATCCGCCGTGTGATTTCTTGTGCTTCGTCTATGACGCATTTCAGAGCTTATGCCTTTATACCTTTTTAATATCTGATGATGGAGCATAAGCTCTGAAACGCGTCATAGACGAAGCACAAGAAATCACACGGCGGATAATTTAAGGTAAATAATTTATTAATAATAAAATAACTTGCACTGGTCCCCTGTTATTCTTATCTGCTATCTCTAATTAGTTTTTTAGTCTTATCAAAACAAGTTTTTTATTTATAGAGGATTAAGAAGATTTGTTTTTTCCATTATATAAATAACTTCCACTGGTTCACTTATAGTTCTACCTTTAGACACTTTTGTTTATATCTATATTACATTATTTGTTATTATATGTGTTATACTTCCATCGGTTAAATATACTATCTTTTGGGGTTTTATCCTTTTATTACTGGGTTTACTTTGGGTATTTCCCTACTCTATCTTGTTCTACTACGTGGTTTCTTCTAATTTCATTCCTTTTATTAGGGATATCGGTTTGTTCTGGGGTTTTCCTTACTTACTCCTATCCTACCTTGTTTCTTCAAAAATGGTCCTTATATTAGCGGTGTCAGTTTGTTCTGGGTTTTTCCTTACTTACTCCTATCCTACCTGGGTATTTCCTCACTTTATTTTAGTTTTTTGGTTTATTTTTCATTACTCATAGGTGTTGCTTAGTTTTTTTTAATTTATTTTTATTTCTTCAAATTATGATTGCATTTTACTGTGGTACTTATTTGTTTTTATTTGGATTTTTCCTTGATTTCATTTTATTTTAAATTTATTTATGATCATTTTTCATTCATTATGATGTCGATAATCTGTCATGCTACATGTATAATGTTAAATTTATAATATATTATTTTCAGTAGGTTTCACGTTTTCTTTATTAAACCTGTATTATTCGTGATTGGGGGACTTATGTCTCATTCCCTTTTTTAATCAGTAATTTTAAAACATTACTTTTTTTCAAAAACTAAATATTTTAATTGATTTTTATGTTCATTGTAATATTTAACAATAGATTCATTTTACTCTTCAATTAGACTATAACTATTTTATACATTAATGTCAGTAGCACTGGGAATAAAGTTTTGCAACATTGGTATTTTAACAACTATATATTTCAAAATATCTTGCTAATAACTAATTGTGTCAATACAGAAAACAGTTTTTCATTAAACTATTATACTTCTTACTGTTATACTACTATTTTACTAATACTTTATTAATGAAAAATTACACAAGTGCATATTAGCTGAATTCTTACAAAATTAACATTAGTATTTGAAAAATGAAAAAGAAACAATATACAGTAAATAAGAATCAAATTAACTACTAATTTACAATAGGTAAAACATTTGTGTCCAAGCAATAATTAATTTAAAAACCCAAGTCCATTCTCCTATTTCCTTGATTGGCAAACCGCTCAACAACATCTTCAGGAGAGATGTCGATTTCCCTGTGAATATTGAGCGAAACTAGTCCATTAAGCCTTGTCTCCTATGTTGTAGACCTCAGCCATGTCTTCAACCACCTCAGAGTAGAGAAGGAGCATTCTGGCTCAGCTGACATCACTGGGAGTACACACAGTACTTCTAAAATTTTTCGTACATTGGGAAATATGTCTTGATTGCAAGCTTGCAGAGAATACAGAGCTGTGTCTGGAACATTCATATCTGCTTCGTCCACCCACTTTTGCTTCCATATTTCTGCCTCAAGTTTAAGTTCCATCTTGGAAATGTCAGGGTAATGATAGAGGCAACATACTGCTTGATCTCTTGTGTAGCATAGCCTTAATGATGAAATGACGGCATAAATACTTGACGATAACAAATTTTATCAAACTCAGGTCCGAAAAGGGTTTCTAACTCAACAATGCAGTGATCAACAAAAGGAATATATAAATATTGCTTGTAGTGTTGTTTCACATCCATTTCCTGGCCAGCATTTGCTCTATGTGATTGCCTATTACATTTGCTAGGCACCTTAGACTGAACCTCATGTTCATCTGCAATTTCTTTGATTTGTTCAAAACAGTGAGTTGAAAGATTCATCCACATTTCTCCGCCTTTCTATCAAAGCATTTTGCATATTAGTTACCGACTTTTTGGCTTGGGAGAGATCAATATTTCGTTTCTGCAAGTATCTTGTTACTGCAGCACTAGACCGCTGATTTCAGCGCAAACTACCAAGCTAGCTAAAATTAATAGCTTAAAATAGCTTGCTAAAGAGAGAAGGCCATAGTATGTTTTGAGCCTAAATCGTTTATTTCCTAAAGAGTTGTGACAATGGTACCAAACAATTTCAAGAAATCGATAAATGCTGTGTGTCTCTCCACCCACCTTGTCTCACATAGCTGTGTCGTGTCAAAACAGTTTTGTTGGTTTCTTTCATAGAAAGATGTTTCTTAAGTATTTCTCATCTTATATAGCTATCTCTGATAAAGTTAGTAGTATTGTTAACAGTACCTAGCATATTCCTTATCTGTCGGGAGGCAGATTCACTATTTGTAGCTGAGACAACTGTTCAAGTTTAAAACATGGCTCCAGCAATGAGTATATTCAGCATATGGTTGTTTTTCCTTAATTTTAGCTTGAACAGCCTGCAATTTTCCTGACATATTTGATGCCCCATCATACCCTTGATCATGTAACTTGTTAATATCTAAATTATGGTCTTTTAAAACTTTTAATATGACATCTGCCAAGTCCTCTTCTGATAATGAGGCCAACGCAACAAAGGTAAGAAATGTTTCAATAATTTTGTCTTTTTTAAAAAAACGGACACAGATAGACATTTGTTTCAGTACCGGCGATGTCTGTAGTCTCATCACACAAAACAGAGAAATATGGTGACTTTTTAATATCAGTTATTATTTTTTCATTGATCAGGTCTCCACATATTGCAATTAACTCATTCTGAACGCGGGGACTTACATACAGTGCATTTTTTGAACCCTTTTTGAGATGCTCTTTTAATATACTGTCACCAGCATCTACTCTGAATCTAAGGAGAGCATTGAAGGTTCCTCGATTTTGTTCATCTTCTTCCAGAAGAGAGGAGCAACTGCCTTCTCTGTGCCCTTGAAGAGGAATATTTTGCCTACCACGCAAAATAATTGTTTTCACAATACTCACCAACTTCTTCCTACTTTCAGCCAACTTCTTTTTCACTGAACTGTTTGCAAGTTCTTGTACATTGCAAGTTATATTTTTGTATATTTGTTTTAAACGATTCTGCAATCCATTAAACTGTTTACATGGTACTGAGATGAACAATGATTTTTAAATGTTTCTAAGGCTTTTTCCACTTTTTAAGTGGACAATTAACAAGAGTGCCAATATTAGCTGTTTTTTCCAAAGAGAATACAATATTTATTTAGAATTAATATTAGGCAATTACCTGTATTAACTTCCGTCTTGTGACTTCTTTAGTTTTTTTCCTTAAAACAACGCGTTTTGAGAATAAATTCTTATCATCAGGTTTAAAAAACTATAAAAACATCAAATTCACAAAACAATTTTTTTTTTTTAACCTGATGATGAGAATTTATTCTCGAAACGCGTTGTTTTAAGGAAAAACTAAAGAAGTCACAAGACGGAAGTTAATACAGGTAATTGCCTAATATTAATTCTAAATATTAGTAACGTGACTTGGAGACAATTAAAACAAAATGAAATACAATATTTACAATATGCGCCATCTTCACATTAGAATAAACCAACCAATCATATTTCACCAACCAAGAATACTGGAATGATCGCATAATTGCACCTTCTTTATTTACAGGAAATTTGTGGTCAGCCATACTTTCAGTGTAATTTTTTACAAAGGATGCATACTTCAGGTTATCATCAATTTTAGATTTATATTGTAATAAATTGCTAATGTCTGTTACTTTACCTAATAATGAAGACTCGTTTTGTGAAAGAACATTTGTGTCAGAACAGCCATGATTTATAGTTTCACTATTGTCAGAGAATTGAGAAACAAGCCCGGAAACATTGTCGTCATTGGCACAAGTCTCACTAACACAAGTGTCTTGTTGAAATGATTTACAAGTTGACAAAGAACATGTAGGCCTTTCTGCTACACTATCACACTTCGCCAATTTAGTTTTTGTTACAAAGAAATCCAAAGTGCTGACTTTCCTTTTTGGTAACTTTGTATCATGTCATCAAGTTTGGACTTATTAGTCCTCCATCTTTGAAGCAACAAACAATAAAAAAAATCACTAACAAAATTACAAAAACTGCGGATTTAATAAACACCTTACTGCTAAACAAACACAAACGCAACAATGGCGGACGATGACAGCAACGTGTGCATGAGTGGTGTATCGTCTGAACAACTACCTCCGATCGCTCCCGAAAATAGACTAATATATGGAAGCTTGTAGAGGCCACCTCTCACCCGTGGCACTCGTGCAGCGAATTTCTGTTCACACGCCACAGGAATGCATGAAAACTCGAAATTTTGCACACACAATGTGGGGTGTGTGCATGCTTCGAAGGCCCTGCATGCCGCAGGCAGGCGTGCAGGATTTGGTAGGCAGGTTAGTTATGTTTATACGTTCGGAAAATACAATACATTATAAATAAAATATTATTATTTATAGAAATTAATTATTTTATAATAGTATATATAACGATTTTATTTTTCTTTTCAAGTAAAAAAATGAAGTGTTTTTAAAGTAATTTTGTTCATTATATCAAGATATGAAATTAGGAACATTATTAAAATTTTCGTTTTATTTATCGACTGATATTTGCAAAAATGTGCTGAATTTAACTTAAGTAATAAATAATATTTTTATAAAAAGGTTTATGTAGGCCTACTTATTTAAGTATCATAAAAATACGAGGTGCTATCGGAAAGTTCCCCGGACTGTACTTGGCACGGCCGTTGGACCTGGCGTCCCAGTGTCCGATTCCGTAATACGTAATGAGTCAGTCTGCCGAGTTTCGTTGCATTGTGAGGTTGTGTTCGGTCTACGCGTTGTGTTTTGTAATCGTGTGTTAACGTTCATTTGCTAATTTATGATGGCTGATAAATTCGAGCAACGCGCGTGCATTAAGTTTTGTTTTAAACTTGGTAAATCGCCTACTGAAACTTTTGCAATGCTTCGAGAAGCTTTGAAGAACATTCCCTACACAGAACACAGGTTTTTGAGTGGTACGCTCGTTTCAAGGCCGGCAGAATGTCACTTGAAGATGATCACCGTTCAGGATCACCTTCCACGAGCAAAACGGATGAAAATGTTGAAAAAATTCGACAACTCATTCACGAAGACCGTTGTCAAACAATCCATGAGTTGTGTACAAGTGCCGGAATAAGCTATGGAAGCTGTCAAGAAATTCTAACTGAAAATTTAGGCATGCATCGTGTTGCTGCGAAATTCGTCCCTCGGCTTTTGTCTGTGGATCAGAAACAGCGCCGTGTTGATGTGTGCAGTGAACTCAGAGAAACGTCTGAAAATGACCCTACCTTCATCTCCAGGGTCATAACCGGTGATGAAAGCTGGTTTTATGGTTATGATCCAGAAACAAAACAGCAGTCGTCACAGTGGAAAAGTCCACAATCACCGAGACCAAAAAAGCACGGCAGGTCAGAAGTGCAACAAAAACCATGCTCATTGTGTTTTTCGACATCAAAGGCATTGTCCATCGCGAGTTCGTGCCAGCTGGTGTTACAGTGAACTCAGATTTTTATTGTGACGTTTTGAGGCGGCTGAGACAAAATGTGCGATGAAAAAGGCCCAAATTGTGGGAAGACCAAAACTGGCTGTTGCATCACGACAATGCACCTGCTCACGCTTCACTGAAAACAACAGAGTTTTTGACCAAAAACAATATGGCCACTGTCCCACACCCTCCATATTTACCAGATTTAGCCCCCTGTGATTTTTCTCTGTTCCTGAAAATAAAAATTCACATGAAAGGTCACCGTTTTGACACTGTAGAAGATATTAAGAAAAAAACACAGGAGGTGCTTGACAGCCTTCAGCAAAAGACTTTTTTTGACACTTTCCAGGCATGGAAACAACGCTGGATTCGTTGTATCAATTCGCAGGGAGACTACTTTGAAGGAGATGGGAGTCATTTATGCCCTAGGTAAGCAAAAAGAATTTATTAGACCTAGTCCGGGAACTTTCTGATAGCACCTCGTATTATTTAATACTTAAGTAAAATTACGTAGGGTTCACTGGTAGCAGTGGCCGGTGGCCGGTGTGGCCACGCCGTCAAATGAGAGCGAGAGAGAGAGAGAGAGAGAGAGAGAGAGGGGGGGGAGGGAGAGAGAGAGAGAGAGAGAGAGAGAGAGAGAGAGAGAGAGAGAGAGAGAGAGAGAGAGAGAGAGAGAGAGAGAGAGAGAGAGAGAGAGAGAGAGCAGGTATTTTACCGAACGTTACACTCAGCGTAATGCACCACTCAATGAACTATAAATTATAAATGAAGTAACAATTGTTATTATAAACTACTTATTTTGTTAGTATTTATATCCCCTTCCAAATCGGCCGAAATATGCAATTTTGTAATTTTAAACAACAGCCTAAGTAAACTAAGGAAATGCATATTATATTTTTGTGGTTGGGGGGAGAGGGCTTGAGATACGCCATTGGAGTCACCATGACTGTTAAATGTATTACCTCTTACATTCACATCAAGATAGCCTGTTGTGAAATACTGTATTGCAGTTGTATTGTCTTTTGCACTCACTAAATCTTTTATTTCATAAATAGATTCAACTCAACAGCAAGACAACTATTTAATGTGTGTGTGTGTGTGTGGGGAGAGAGAGAGAGAGAGAGAGAGAGAGAGAGAGAGAGAGAGAGAGAGAGAGAGAGAGAGAGAGAGAGAGAGAGAGAGAGAGAGAGAGAGAGAGAGAGAGAGAGAGAGAGAGAAATTCATCCCTCCACAAATCTTTTCTTCACTCTTCTTAAAAATAAATTTACTAGCAGTTCAAACCATCATTTTAAATTTTTATAACAAATGTCTCTTTGAGGTTGGAGATTTACATTCAATATATACTATTGCTAATCACGCAGGTAGCACAGGTGATATAGCCTATTTAATATAAAATGTTTTAATATTAAAATTGTTCACCGCAATGAAGTATCTGACTATATTTTTTCTGATTTATGTAAAATGTTGTTTTCAGGGCAAACGTTATTTTTGATACTCGCCATGCATACCTTCGGTTCTTTCCTTCACTGAACTGTATTATCTTCTGCGTTGTTGGTAAAAACTGTGAGCACCCAGTCCAAGGCGACCTGGCTGTAGCATCAAGGCCCAGAGCCGATGAACCCTCTTTTTCTACTTCATACTCCTGAGCGCCTCGCCTGAAATGCTGTCTTGTCAACAGAAGCATTCGACCCACAACATCGGTCGTTGATACACCTGCCGTCCTTTGGACTTCTCTGCAAAATATTGATAATTTAAAATACAAATTTTGAATAAAAATTATTAAAAGTACAAAATACTAGTTCATAACCTGTTCAATTATGCGAAAAATAAACTGGCTACTATGATACTGTTGCCCATTTACAGAATGTTCTACATGTTTCTCTGCTATTCCAGACCATACCGGTCGGCGCACTGTGTTCAAGGCTGCAATCAATTATGCTCTAGTGTAATCGAGTAGTGTTGACGCGTGTTATGGATTATTCTGGAATCTTAGCAGGGTATAAATATAAGCATTCAGCGACGCTTAGTTTAAGTTATTATCGGGCGATTTACACATTGTGCCTCAAGTGGTGTATTAGTGAAACGTGATTATAGTGTGGAATTCTTTAAAGTTGACACTATTATTGATGTGGACAGATTAACTTAAATTATTGTACGAGTATAATCTTGTTGAATAACTTGTTAATTGAGATAATTAATTAACTTGTTAAAGTGTTAATTGAGATAATTAATTAACTTGTTAAAGTGTTAATTGAGATAATTAATTAACTTGTTAAAGTGTTAATTGAGATAATTAAAGCTGGTGATTAGTGACTTAATTGGTGTCTTGCATTTTGTTTTCCACTGTACCGTACGACGTTCAAGGAGACCATTGTAACGCTACATAAACATCATTATTTAATACCGACAGTCACCACAGACTGTTAAATTTATCACCTGCTATATACACATCAAGAAATTAATTATAATTCAATATACTTTCTGTAACTAATTTGTGTACAATCTGCATAGAAATTTCATCATCTTTTGTATAAACTTTGTCTTTGCCTTTGTTTTATAATTCATTATAAAACATTATAAAAAATGTTTTATTTTTACTATAAAATACTGGAATAAGTGAACTATAAGATTACCAGACTGCAGAGGAAATGAGTATAAAGGCCTACCACCATATGCACCATGGTAACCTTTTATCTTATAATAAAGAAATTAAATAAATAAACGGTACCATACATCTGAGACACCCTGACATTGCACTATGTTCTAGTTTACTTTTAATAATGCCATTGCAGATAACAAAGGTATAGAGCTACTAAAGTTTGTAAATCAGAAATTACTATTTACATATTGTAAGAGACAAAGATTGAAAATCAATGACATCCACCACACACATTATTTTATTTTGTGTGTGTGTGAGGGGGGAGGGGGAGGAGAGACAGACAGACAGAGATGTTCTGATAATGTCATTTCATGTCATGTAGAAAATTTCATGTCATTAATGCTTTACAGAAAATTTCATATAACACCCATATATTTATACCGTACTCAAAACATTGCAAAGCACAACTAATGTATTTTAATTTTAATTATTTATACAGCAAACTTCTTAATAATGTGCTTCTAAGTAACAGAACTTCCACCACGTGACAAACCTTTTCTGTGTACAGTGAAATTTTAGTCAAAGTAGAAATATAATTACTTCCATTACCTGAATAGAAACTTCTCAGTAGCAAAGCAGGTAATTTTGTAATACTAATTTTAATTACACAATCAATTCATTTTGATTCCTGCTTTACTGTATATAGTCTAGAGATTCAGCATACCCATTCAAAGCAAGTGTAATTATAGTAATAAAATGTAAATGTTTAATTATCTTTATTTCATACAAATATTATTCTGTTTTATAAAGGTTTTTTTTAAATCTGTGTTATGATTAAATTTTTTGTATTAGGAAGGTTGAACTTAAATGCTGTTACAAATGTTTTAAAAAATATACAAACACATGGTAAGTTTCACAGTTTGTTATTTGTGAAACTTACCAAGTATTTGTATATTTTTAAAACCTTTGTATTAACATGTTTCACCAAGTGCCCAACGAGTCATCAATCAATATCGTTAAATACTGTTAATAATTTCAACTAGTCTACACGACCATGTACTAACTCCAGCTAGTGTTCAAGAGCCTTCTATATAATACATAAGCCAGTTAATTTATTCGAGATAAAATAATTTAGGTGCTTATGTTTAAAAACAGTAAATTTTTGTTGGTTGAAGGCAATAAATACACAAAGTTTAATAAAGTGGAATGTTATTATAAGCTTTAATAATTTTGAAATGATTACGACCTTCTAGAAACAAATACTTCTCAGTAATTAAACTTTCAGCTGGATACTGAATTCTGTTTGTGTTCAGATGTTCCAGTGTACTTTATAATGATTATTTAATTAATAAAATTAAAAAAATTTATACTTAAACTAACGTATACACTTATAACTAACACTTATACTAATGTGTTAAAATTTCTGTATCAGCTCATTTGAATGCGGAGTTATGTTTGAAGTAGATAATATTGTGATTAAAAACTGCAAAAAAAGTAAAAAATATTTTTCATGACATTTTAATTGTTAGTCACTGAATGAATCATAAGTGTGTCATGAACAAATTTGTTACTCACAAACCATTTAGTATTCCCCTTATTTCTCTTAGATAAATGATCCATTTCACAATTATGGGTCAACAACTATGTAAAACGATATGTACACTCAGCTATCGCAACCATTTATCCAATGCGAATATGACAGAATCTTAAATATTTTAGTCAAAGAAGCCAGATATTTCTCATAATAACAATGGAAAGACCTATGTTTTACTCCAAAGGTACCGGTATTTAAAAAACTTCAATATACGGTTTTCAAAAGGTGAACAATTGTTGATTTGAAAGGAGTAAGTTCTTTTCAAAGAGAGAACATGGATGTATTGGGTCAAGACAATGTCAGTATACTTGTTCAGATCCCAAATATTAATCCTCTCATAAAAAAACCAGTAAAATATACTTAAAACTGTCAGCACAGCTGTCAAAATTAACACGGATTAATAAAGTCTTCAGCAGTGAATTTTCTTTTAAAAAATTAAATTCTTTGACTTTGTTGTCCATGACATGTCTGTTGATTAACTAATTTTAATAATTTTAAGTATAACACTACCAACTCGGAACACAAAGTTTTATATTCGTCAGAGCCTCTGACAAAGCTTATAATAAGCGAAAACTGGTTCAGGCTATAAGGTAAAAATTTTACATTTTTACCAATATAAAACTTTGTGTTCCGAGTCGGTAGTGTTATACTTATAATTAGTAAAAAACTAAAAAAGGAATAATAAAAATTTTACCAGCTGATTAACACAGGTAAACTACAAGTAGCATACAAAATTATACTCTTGAAGGATGTACATAAAACGAGCTTGTCAAAATAATAAATAATGAAATAAGATGCCTTCATTTACAGTCTGATTGTTATTACAAATATAGAAAGTAATTTTTTATGACTTTATGTACCCAAGACCACAGGTTCCGAGTGGTCGGAATGTTGTGGTTTTAATTACTGTTCATTATAGCGTAAGTTCATGGTATTATACCTTGTAATAGTACCACACCAATTAATCTTAGCCTATATACTTGTATTGAGTGCCACACGCACAAAATACTCACTTGTATCTGCCAGCAGCCTTGACTAGATGATAAGTATCCACACCATCAGCTGTCATTGTGATGTCATCTAGTGAAACACACACAAAAAATGACAGATTACTATAATTAATATACAACTACTGAAACGTGATAAGTTTCTGTTTATTCTGTAACAACATTATTATTTTTCTAGTTAACCTTCGACAAGTAGGCATAAGACCACAGGCGACCTTGCAGTGTCACATTTATATCAACTTGATGACTGTAATTATAACTTGATATTGACATACAGCCATATGTTTATACTAACTTCACAAATTAACATGCAAATCACTTATTTTTATTGCTGATGTTCAAACTGAAGGCAGTGTAACAAGCAGGCCTCATGCTATTCATAGTTACATAACAATGCAAATAAATTGCATTTCTGACTGGATAATAACGGTTATAAGTGTATTGTTGGAAATTACATTGGATGAGATTTAAAAAGGCAAAAACATACACGTGCGAATATCAGCAACAAACAACATGATTACAAAGTGGCCAGAGGCTGACCAGCAGTGTTGGTTGAGAATGACTGGTCACCAGTTGAGCGATTAAGTGAATTGTGTGGGTGTGTGTGTGTGTGTGTTCATAAATTTTCTTCTTCTGGCATCACAAACCAGTGTGGTCTTAGCTACTTGATAATTTTCATCCACTTCGTCCCCTCACTACACAACCTTTTCCAGCGTCTCACATTCATGCATCTCAAATCCTCCTCCACTTCATCTGTCCACCTTTTCCTAGATTTTCCTCTAATCCTTCTGCCCATTGGGTTCCTGTCTGTGAAATTTCTGGTTCGTAAATTTTTCTATTTTTTAAAATATTGTTTATACAAAAACTGAAATTCAGTGTTAATAAAAAAACGAATATCTGTTAAGTACCAAATATGAAGGTGAATATATGTACAACTGCAGTCCTTGTATTAGTCAGTTCAATTGAAAACAAATACTTCTATTATAAAGTTCCAAGGGAAAACATATACATGTATATTGTAGCATGACAGATAATCCACATAAATCAATTACCAAATGATCATTAATAAAACTCAAGTATATGGAATATCCAATAAAGATCCAAATGAAAATCAATTAAAAAGCACTATAAATTATTATAATAACAAGAAAAAGTAAACCTAAAGAAAAAATCTGCAACTAATATAATTGTACAACAAATTAAAAACCCAGGAAAATAAAATTTAAAATAACCATTATACCCAGGTAGGATAGAAGCAGGCAATGAAGATACCCAGACCAAGTAAACCGACAAAGTAAACAGACCAGAGTAAACAAAAGAATATAAAAAGAAATGGTACTGAAGAACCAAGAACGAAGAAAGAAGAAATCTAGAATAAACCAAGATACTTAATAATCAGAGACATGTGAAGATCCAATAGAATAAAGGAAGGTGGAACACGACCAATAGCAAACAGAAACCCCATAGGGAAAAAACCAAAAACCCCAAAAATAAATGAATGTCACAAAAGAAAGTATAACACCCCAACAAACCATATACTAATGTAAAACTGATAAAAACCAAAAGTGTTTAGAGTGTTAAGTAACAGTGCACCCAAAAAAGTTATTGTATAGTTTATATAGACAAATCTTAACAGTTCCCCAATGGTTAAATATTTCATATTATAAAACTATAAAAGGACTAGTGATAATATCAAATAATAACCAGGGACAAGTGCAAGTTATTAAATTATAATAAATAAACTTTGAAAAGGTACATGAATTACCGTGCCAATAAATAACTTTAAGTGTTTTTAAACAGTATCATGATAATAGTTACTCAAGTAATATGGTGAAGGAGCAAGGAATAATATTTCTAATGAAGGGCCACTGTGTATATGAGAACATTCCATAGAATGAATAATATAAACAGATAGCTTGTGTTTAGTACAAAGTGACGGGGAATACATTCCTAAAATTGGGAAGTACAGATAAGACTGTAAATAAATAGTTTTAAGAAGATGTTAAACATTTAATGGAACCAAAATGTTATGTTCCTAGTTCCATATATTAACTATATAAATAAGATTTAGTATTAAGCAGTATTGAAGTTATAAAATGTTATTTTTGTTAGTAATTTAAATTAGGAATGCAATATCTGTATGTAGATACCATTCCTATATTATAAAATGTTTTTATTAAGTTACTATGAGTACACAAAGTATCAAAAATCAGTAAACAAAAAAGGTATGATGCAAAGTACCAGATTTAATAGTAAAAAAGTGTTATATTTTAATTGTTTAAAATCAATATTCAATGTTATAATGGTCAAGGAACAAATTGTTAATAAATTATATAAGAATAGAAGGTCATAAAAGGGTACAAACTAACTATATTAGTAAAAATTTTGCAAATAGCAACATATCAAATCTAGGCCAGATAGTAAATTTAGACTACAGAATAATTGACAAATCTAGTCCTATAAACCAACTAAACTCATAATATTTAAGTAAGATAAACCCACCATATAGTAATACCATGTAACTAATACTTAATAAAGATATTGTCAGAAGATAAGTAAAATTATAAATAAAAATGGAATGGACTAATTAGCATTATCAGGGGAGGAGTCATAGATAAATGAATTATATTTAAAAACA
Source organism: Magicicada septendecula (assembly GCA_034769895.1). Classification (NCBI taxonomy): domain Eukaryota; kingdom Metazoa; phylum Arthropoda; class Insecta; order Hemiptera; family Cicadidae; genus Magicicada; species Magicicada septendecula. The sequence continues at coordinate 67,108,916 of CM068368.1, read as the reverse complement.
ATAATTAATAAACTAAATTGCAAGAAATTAAGTAAAAATACACAATTATATCAATTTCAGATTCAATAGAATAATAATTATATCAGAGAAAATGGCTATTATCTGCTCAGAGACAGGAAACACATATTTGAACATACTTTCCAAAATGTAAGAAAAATAACTTTTTTAAATGATAACTTTGTAAAACTATATTTATTAATATCAAAATAAGCAAAATAGAATAAAGAAACCGAATATGTATTTAGTATTTCATACAGTTAATTAATAACGAAAATATTTTCCGTGTATAATGTATTCGAATAAAATGTATCAGAAGCTAAGATAATTTGAAACAATGTATAATATATATTAAATTGGCTAAGATTTTCAGGAGACGAAGGAAATGAGAACAGTTCATTATTATCCGTTGAAGCGATTACTTAAACGAGATTTTTGCTCTACATAACCTTAACAAATGGCGAATTATAAATGAACCAAGTTCGGTAAAAATTTTTATAAATTTTTATTTTGAGTTTTTTATTTGTGAACCAGTGAAAATAAACAATGAACAGTGCATCACCAACAAACAGAACCACACACGCCTAATTAATTAAAATAACACCAATACAATAAATTTTACAGACGAACAAACAAGGTTAATTCCGATACATGTGACAAGTGAGATAGACATAATCACAAACATTTACACCAAGTGAACTATTAAACAATACACCAGTGACACTCAATTAACTCCAGAACCATTATACACAATTGCTGAGACCATTTAAACGGAGAAAGGACATCTTTATTGAAACAAATATTTCGTCGAGGTTAGACGTTCCACTGCGCATGATCAGGTCGGCCATTTTGATTCGTCGCCGTTCTTACCAAAGCAAGGCAGCGAATTTCTAGACTGCATTTGGTTTGAAATAAATATTATATATAAACTTTATTTATTAATTATAACGTTGTATTTGTTAGTATTAAGACATTTATCATTGTAAGTGTTATACTTTCTTGTCCATACCCTTCTCTGGCTATTCTAAAATAACCGTTCAAAGAACTATATTTTTATATACAATCAATGTAAAGTTTTTTATCGACCGGCCCTGAGTAGAGTCGATACTGCTGTAATATATCGATTCTTATCGATAAACTTAAATAATTTGTTAATAAATTTCCTATTTATGCAATTTGGGTTTAATTTTTCTATAATATACTTAAAGAAGAAATTAATCAAGGACTCAGACTAACCGAAAGGCGGTACATATGAAATAACGAACGCATCGAAGAAGAAGAAGAGAGCCGTCTGTCGACTAGGACTGGAGTTAACCAGATTGTCATAAAGTAATTTACAGAAAGTGACACTACTACACTTATAAACATAATACCATTGAAATTTTAACTCCAAACAATAAACCCGATTATTTTCTAAATATTAGTAAATAAAAACACCACAAAAATATTTTTTCAGAAACAACCAAATTTTTTTTTTTTGATATTAAATTATTTTTTTTTATTTCAAATTGTAACAACATTATTACAGATTTTATTTTGTAACCACAAGAACTGTTACAAAATTGGCGTTTCCAAAGTGGAAATTAGACACAAGTCATACATACATACACACAGATTATTTTGTAATTGTTACAAAATTGGCGTCCAACTAAAGGGCTGTAATTAGGGATTGAAAGGCTGTAATAACTCGCCCAATTTCTAGTTCAGCTTGGCAGCGGTTATCTAGCCAGAGAAAAGGGAACAACGACAAGCAAAATGGCAGAACTTACACAAGAAGAGAAGTGGGACAAGATAACGGAAATGTTCCAACAATTAATGGGAGGAATCAAATCCTGGAGACAAGAAATAAGAGAGGACAATAAGAAACTAGACGAGGACATTAAGAAAAAGAGAGAAGACAGATTAAAAAGAGAAGAATCAAGAAGTGATAGGACCAAAGAAATAAATGAGAACCACGAATCGACGATGAAGAGAATAATGAGAACCACGAATCGATGATGAAAGAAATAAGGGAGGATAACCGACGATGGCGTGAGGAAATAAGAGAGGACACTAAGAAAAGGAGAGAGGACAGATTATTAAGAGAAGAATTAAGAAAGGAGAAGACCGAAGAAATAAAAAATGATAGCAAACCAGAACCAGAAGAAATACCAAACGAAGAAACAATGGAACCAGTGGTAGTATTACCTGAAAAGAAAACAAACGGAAACAAAGAAAATACTAAAGACAAAGAAGTGGAACCCAAGAAAAGGAGAAGAACGCATCCGAGGAAATTAATGAAAACAAAGGAAGAAATTGAGATGATGAACCATGGTTTATTTGATGATGATAATATCCATATTACCAACCATGAAGAAATCGTGAGTTCCAGAAATTATGGAAGTAGATGGAGGGTAATCTCAGAGATGGTTTACCAGCAGACAGTAGTTTACCAATGGGAAAGGACCAGAGGTAAACGGAATACAACATGTGGACCAGATCAGTTTCGGCGCAGGACTGGACAGTGTATTCTAGAAAGATGGAAATGTGACATCTTACCAGACTGTGATGACGGCACAGATGAGTCACCAGAAGGTATTCCATTAGTGTGCCATCCAGGACAGTTCCAGTGTACCGTTACACTAAAATGTATTCCTTCAGGGTGGATATGTGATGGTGAACCAGCTTGTGGGGCTTCAGATGAGCAAATAATTAATAACTCAGATGAAGATCCTCACATATATTTTTCAGGTAATACAACATATAGACCAGAGACGTATTGGTGTATAAACACTATGATAGAGGGAGCCGAGTAAGCTTTGTAGCCAACAAAGGAATAACGGCTAGAAAAATGAAATACAAGGCAAAGGCCAGAGATGTCACTAGTACCGGAGCGATTATGAAGACAATGGTCATCCGGACAATGAGAGCAACTGAAATGACAGACCACGGTTAAATCTAATACTACACACCTACACCAAAAGGGACGGATGTTATGATAACCGACGACGGCAAAAAACCATGTCAAAGAAAAAGAAAAATGAAAAACGGTGCGACATAATAAAAATCATCCACCTGGGTATATAAAACAAAAATAATAATGAGAAGTACATTTGAAGTAAAGAAAAGAAGGGGGTTCATACCATATTTATGGTAATAATATGATATGTTAACCATTTCCATGAAAAAATATTATGAGTAATTGAATGTATAGAAGATTGAATTTTGTGTGTAAAAACAAAAAAAAATTCAAAAACAAAGTAAGCACTACTTACTACCTAATATTTGAAACAACTTTTGAATTAATGAAAAGGAAGAAGAATTTGATAATAAAATATGTCAAAATTCCAAAACAAACGTAAGCACAACTTACTACCAAATATTTATGAACGACTTTTAGAATAAAAAGAAAAAGAATTGTGTAAAATGAATAAATTCCAAAACCAAGTAAGCACAACTTACTACCTAATATTTATGAAACGACTTTTGGAATAAAAATAAAAAAAATAATTGGGCATAAAATGTCAAAATTTAAAAACAAACGTAAGCACAACTTACTAACGAATATTTGAAACAACTTTTGAATTAAAGGAAAAAGAAGAAGAATTTGATAATAAATATCTAAATTCAAAAACAAAGTAAGCACAACTTACTACCTAAGATTTAAGAAATGACTTTTGAATTAATGAAAAAGAAAAGGAATTTAAAAAAAATAATAAATTCAAAAACAAAGTAAGCACTACTTACTACCTAATTTTTGAAACGACTTTTGGAATAAAAAAGAAAAAAGAATTTTGTAAAAATGTAAAAAATTCAAAAACAAAGTAAGCACAACTTACTACCTAATATTTGAAACAACTTCTGAATTAATGAAAAAACAAAAAGAAGAAGAATTTATAAATGTATAAATTCAAAAACAAAGTAAGCACAACTTACTACCTAATATTGGAAGCAACTTTTAGAATTAAATAAAAAGAAAAAGAATTGGGCATAAAATGACAAAATTTAAAAACAAGTAAGAACTACTTACTACCCAAATATTTATGAAACTATTTGTGAAAAAACTAAAAGATAAAGAATTTAGTAAAATACAAACAAATTCAAAAAAACCAAAGAAATACAACTTACTACCAAACATCTATGAAACTCAAATCCTGAAGTATAAAGGAAAAGAAAAAGAATTTTGAAGAATAACCACAACATTCAAAAGGAAGAGTAAGTTCACATTACAAACAATTATATATGGAACCAATTCTGAAAAAATTTCGAGAATAAAGAAATGGCAGTAAAAACCACTGATACAATTAAAATGAATAAACTTATTGTGAAGTAAAATAAATAAGACTTTTAAGCAAAATAAGCAGAGACAATAACCACATGGAATTAATAATTAAAGAGTGCATTTGGATAAAAAGCAAGAGCAGAATAAAAATTTTGAAAAAGAAAGAAATAACTATGTATAAATAAATCCATAAGAAAAATATGATCATAAAATAAATGTCAATTATAAGAAGGACAATTAAAAGAGTAATTGCAAGAACATAAACTAGTGGAACGATTCATAAGAATTAAGAAAAAACAAAATATAATACAAAATATATGTTAACAATGACCAGAAGGAGATTGTAATAACAGTCAAAATATGACAGAGAATTAAAATAAATAAAAACTTTACACTGAATAACAAGTGATAATTATATTAAACCAGCTTCCAACCATAAGAAGGAATAAAATGCCAGCAGAGCTAACCATTGAGAAAAGTAACTAAGATAGAAATTAACTAAGATAGAAATATTAATAGATCTGTTCAAATACGAAGTGAAGTATCCAAAGATATTTAATTTTTTTTTATAGTCATAAGGTGGACTATTCTTATATAATTTTTATTAATAACTGTCTGTAGATAAGTCCAGCAGTATTATTATGTATTGATCAGAGATGATTTGCCTCTGTAATCAACAAATGACGTAGTATGGCCAGCAGAGTAGTGTAGCCTACAGTGCCCCTCTGAACTACCCCAGCTAACGTGTTAGGGAATATTAGGGAATAAATATCCCAAGGATAAAGAACCAAGTTAAGAAAAAAATGGAAAAATAAAAAATAACGAACCTCAGATGACTATTACTATTAAGAAAAATCCAGTTAATAATGAAATATAGATAAGCTCAAAAATAAAGAAGAAAAAATTTAGAAATGTGAAGGAAGTAAAGAAATATAATTTATAATAAAATATCATAAGCAATTATTTCAGACAAACCAAGTATGATCTGAACTAATCACTTCTGGAAGAGAGCAATCTGTAGCATGACAGATAATCCACATAAATCAATTACCAAATGATCATTAATAAAACTCAAGTATATGACATATCCAATAAAGATCCAAATGAAAATCAATTAAAAAGCACTATAAATTATTATAACAACAAGAAAAAGTAAACCTAAAGAAAAAATCTGCAACTAATATAATTGTACAACAAATTAAAAACCCAGGAAAATAAAATTTAAAATAACCATAATACCCAGGTAGGATAGAAGCAGGCAATGAAAATACCCAGACCAAGTAAACCGACAAAGTAAACAGACCAGAGTAAACAAAAGAATATAAAAAGAAATGGTACTGAAGAACCAAGAACGAAGAAAGAAGAAATCTAGAATAAACCAAGATACTTAATAATCAGAGACATGTGAAGATCCAATAGAATAAAGGAAGGTGGAACACGACCAATAGCAAACAGAAACCCCATAGGGAAAAAACCAAAAACCCCAAAAATAAATGAATGTCACAAAAGAAAGTATAACACCCCAACAAACCATATACTAATGTAAAACTGATAAAAACCAAAAGTGTTTAGAGTGTTAAGTAACAGTGCACCCAAAAAAGTTATTGTATAGTTTATATAGACAAATCTTAACAGTTCCCCAATGGTTAAATATTTCATATTATAAAACTATAAAAGGACTAGTGATAATATCAAATAATAACCAGGGACAAGTGCAAATTATTAAATTATAATAAATAAACTTTGAAAGTATTTACCGTGCCAATAAATAACTTTAAGTGTTTTTAAACAGTATCATGATAATAGTTACTCAAGTAATATGGTGAAGGAGCAAGGAATAATATTTCTAATGAAGGGCCACTGTGTATATGAGAACATTCCATAGAATGAATAATATAAACAGATAGCTTGTGTTTAGTACAAAGTGACGGGGAATACATTCCTAAAATTGGGAAGTACAGATAAGACTGTAAATAAATAGTTTTAAGAAGATGTTAAACATTTAATGGAACCAAAATATTATGTTCCCAGTTCCATATATTAACTATATAAATAAGATTTAGTATTAAGCAGTATTGAAGTTATAAAATATTATTTTTTTTAGTAATTTAAATTAGGAATGCAATATCTGTATGTAGATACCATTCCTATATTATAAAATGTTTTTATTAAGTTACTATGAGTACACAAAGTATCAAAAATCAGTACACAAAAAAGGTATGATGCAAAGTACCAGATTTAATAGTAAAAAAGTGTTATATTTTAATTGTTTAAAATCAATATTCAATGTTATAATGGTCAAGGAACAAATTGTTAATAAAGTATATAAGAATAGAAGGTCAGAAAAGGGTTAAATAAAAATGGAATGGACTAACTAGCATTATCAGGGGAGGAGTCATAGATAAATGAATTATATTTAAAAACAATAATTAATAAACTAAATTGCAAGAAATTAAGTAAAAATACACAATTATATCAATTTCAGATTCAATAGAATAATAATTATATCAGAGAAAATGGCTATTATCTGCTCAGAGACAGGAAACACATATTTGAACATACTTTCCAAAATGTAAGAAATATAACTTTTTTAAATGATAACTTTGTAAAACTATATTTATTAGTATCAAAATAAGCAAAATAGAATAAAGAAACCGAATATGTATTTAGTATTTCATACAGTTAATTAATAACGAAAATATTTTCCGTGTATAATGTATTTGAATAAAATGTATCGGAAGCTAAGATAATTTGAAACAATGTATAATATATATTAAATTGGCTAAGATTTTCAGGAGACGAAGGAAATGAGAACAGTTCATTATTATCCGTTGAAGCGATTACTTAAACGAGATTTTTGCTCTACATAACCTTAATAAATGAACCAAGGTCGGTAAAAATTTTTATAAATTTTTATTTTGAGTTTTTTATTTGTGAACCGGTGAAAATAAACAATGAACAGTGCATCACCAACAAACAGAACCACACACGCCTAATTAATTAAAATAACACCAATACAATAAATTTTACAGACGAACAAACAAGGTTAATTCCGATACATGTGACAAGTGAGATAGACATAATCACAAACATTTACACCAAGTGAACTATTAAACAATACACCAGTGACACTCAATTAACTCCAGAACCATTATACACAATTGCTGAGACCATTTAAACGGAGAAAGGACATCTTTACTGAAACAAATATTTCGTCGAGGTTAGACGTTCCACTGCGCATGATCAGGTCGGCCATTTTGATTCGTCGCCGTTCTTACCAAAGCAAGGCAGCGAATTTCTAGACTGCATTTGGTTTGAAATAAATATTATATATAAACTTTATTTATTAATTATAACGTTGTATTTGTTAGTATTAAGACATTTATCATTGTAAGTGTTATACTTTCTTGTCCATACCCTTCTCTGGCTATTCTAAAATAACCGTTCAAAGAACTATATTTTTATATACAATCAATGTAAAGTTTTTTATCGACCGGCCCTGAGTAGAGTCGATACTGCTGTAATATATCGATTCTTATCGATAAACTTAAATAATTTGTTAATAAATTTCCTATTTATGCAATTTGGGTTTAATTTTTCTATAATATACTTAAAGAAGAAATTAATCAAGGACTCAGACTAACCGAAAGGCGGTACATATGAAATAACGAACGCATCGAAGAAGAAGAAGAGAGCCGTCTGTCGACTAGGACTGGAGTTAACCAGATTGTCATAAAGTAATTTACAGAAAGTGACACTACTACACTTATAAACATAATACCATTGAAATTTTAACTCCAAACAATAAACCCGATTATTTTCTAAATAATTAGTAAATAAAAACACCACAAAAATATTTTTTCAGAAACAACCAAATTTTTTTTTTTTGATATTAAATTATTTTTTTTTTATTTCAAATTGTAACAACATTATTACAGATTTTATTTTGTAACCACAAGAACTGTTACAAAATTGGCGTTTCCAAAGTGGAAATTAGACACAAGTCATACATACATACACACAGATTATTTTGTAATTGTTACAAAATTGGCGTCCAACTAAAGGGCTGTAATTAGGGATTGAAAGGCTGTAATAACTCGCCCAATTTCTAGTTCAGCTTGGCAGCGGTTATCTAGCCAGAGAAAAGGGAACAACGACAAGCAAAATGGCAGAACTTACACAAGAAGAGAAGTGGGACAAGATAACGGAAATGTTCCAACAATTAATGGGAGGAATCAAATCCTGGAGACAAGAAATAAGAGAGGACAATAAGAAACTAGACGAGGACATTAAGAAAAAGAGAGAAGACAGATTAAAAAGAGAAGAATCAAGAAGTGATAGGACCAAAGAAATAAATGAGAACCACGAATCGACGATGAAGAGAATAATGAGAACCACGAATCGATGATGAAAGAAATAAGGGAGGATAACCGACGATGGCGTGAGGAAATAAGAGAGGACACTAAGAAAAGGAGAGAGGACAGATTATTAAGAGAAGAATTAAGAAAGGAGAAGACCGAAGAAATAAAAAATGATAGCAAACCAGAACCAGAAGAAATACCAAACGAAGAAACAATGGAACCAGTGGTAGTATTACCTGAAAAGAAAACAAACGGAAACAAAGAAAATACTAAAGACAAAGAAGTGGAACCCAAGAAAAGGAGAAGAACGCATCTGAGGAAATTAATGAAAACAAAGGAAGAAATTGAGATGATGAACCATGGTTTATTTGATGATGATAATATCCCTATTACCAACCATGAAGAAATCGTGAGTTCCAGAAATTATGGAAGTAGATGGAGGGTAATCTCAGAGATGGTTTACCAGCAGACAGTAGTTTACCAATGGGAAAGGACCAGAGGTAAACGGAATACAACATGTGGACCAGATCAGTTTCGGCGCAGGACTGGACAGTGTATTCTAGAAAGATGGAAATGTGACATCTTACCAGACTGTGATGACGGCACAGATGAGTCACCAGAAGGTATTCCATTAGTGTGCCATCCAGGACAGTTCCAGTGTACCGTTACACTAAAATGTATTCCTTCAGGGTGGATATGTGATGGTGAACCAGCTTGTAGGGCTTCAGATGAGCAAATAATTAATAACTCAGATGAAGATCCTCACATATATTTTTCAGGTAATACAACATATAGACCAGAGACGTATTGGTGTATAAAACACTATGATAGAGGGAGCCGAGTAAGCTTTGTAGCCAACAAAGGAATAACGGCTAGAAAAATGAAATACAAGGCAAAGGCCAGAGATGTCACTAGTACCGGAGCGATTATGAAGACAATGGTCATACGGACAATGAGAGCAACTGAAATGACAGACCACGGTTAAATCTAATACTACACACCTACACCAAAAGGGACGGATGTTATGATAACCGACGACGGCAAAAAACCATGTCAAAGAAAAAGAAAAATGAAAAACGGTGCGACATAATAAAAATCATCCACCTGGGTATATAAAACAAAAATAATAATGAGAAGTACATTTGAAGTAAAGAAAAGAAGAGGGTTCATACCATATTTATGGTAATAATATGATATGTTAACCATTTCCATGAAAAAATATTATGAGTAATTGAATGTATAGAAGATTGAATTTTGTGTGTAAAAACAAAAAAAAATTCAAAAACAAAGTAAGCACTACTTACTACCTAATATTTGAAACAACTTTTGAATTAATGAAAAGGAAGAAGAATTTGATAATAAAATATGTCAAAATTCCAAAACAAACGTAAGCACAACTTACTACCAAATATTTATGAACGACTTTTAGAATAAAAAGAAAAAGAATTGTGTAAAATGAATAAATTCCAAAACCAAGTAAGCACAACTTACTACCTAATATTTATGAAACGACTTTTGGAATAAAAATAAAAAAAATAATTGGGCATAAAATGTCAAAATTTAAAAACAAACGTAAGCACAACTTACTACCAAATATTTATGAACGACTTTTAGAATAAAAAGAAAAAGAATTGTGTAAAATGAATAAATTCCAAAACCAAGTAAGCACAACTTACTACCTAATATTTATGAAACGACTTTTGGAATAAAAATAAAAAAAATAATTGGGCATAAAATGTCAAAATTTAAAAACAAAGTAAGCACAACTTACTAACGAATATTTGAAACAACTTTTGAATTAAAGGAAAAAGAAGAAGAATTTGATAATAAATATCTAAATTCAAAAACAAAGTAAGCACAACTTACTACCTAAGATTTAAGAAATGACTTTTGAATTAATGAAAAAGAAAAGGAATTTAAAAAAAATAATAAATTCAAAAACAAAGTAAGCACTACTTACTACCTAATTTTTGAAACGACTTTTGGAATAAAAAAGAAAAAAGAATTTTGTAAAAATGTAAAAAATTCAAAAACAAAGTAAGCACAACTTACTACCTAATATTTGAAACAACTTCTGAATTAATGAAAAAACAAAAAGAAGAAGAATTTATAAATGTATAAATTCAAAAACAAAGTAAGCACAACTTACTACCTAATATTGGAAGCAACTTTTAGAATTAAATAAAAAGAAAAAGAATTGGGCATAAAATGACAAAATTTAAAAACAAGTAAGAACTACTTACTACCCAAATATTTATGAAACTATTTGTGAAAAAACTAAAAGATAAAGAATTTAGTAAAATACAAACAAATTCAAAAAAACCAAAGAAATACAACTTACTACCAAACATCTATGAAACTCAAATCCTGAAGTATAAAGGAAAAGAAAAAGAATTTTGAAGAATAACCACAACATTCAAAAGGAAGAGTAAGTTCACATTACAAACAATTATATATGGAACCAATTCTGAAAAAATTTCGAGAATAAAGAAATGGCAGTAAAAACCACTGATACAATTAAAATGAATAAACTTATTGTGAAGTAAAATAAATAAGACTTTTAAGCAAAATAAGCAGAGACAATAACCACATGGAATTAATAATTAAAGAGTGCATTTGGATAAAAAGCAAGAGCAGAATAAAAATTTTGAAAAAGAAAGAAATAACTATGTATAAATAAATCCATAAGAAAAATATGATCATAAAATAAATGTCAATTATAAGAAGGACAATTAAAAGAGTAATTGCAAGAACATAAACTAGTGGAACGATTCATAAGAATTAAGAAAAAACAAAATATAATACAAAATATATGTTAACAATGACCAGAAGGAGATTGTAATAACAGTCAAAATATGACAGAGAATTAAAATAAATAAAAACTTTACACTGAATAACAAGTGATAATTATATTAAACCAGCTTCCAACCATAAGAAGGAATAAAATGCCAGCAGAGCTAACCATTGAGAAAAGTAACTAAGATAGAAATTAACTAAGATAGAAATATTAATAGATCTGTTCAAATACGAAGTGAAGTATCCAAAGATATTTAATTTTTTTTATAGTCATAAGGTGGACTATTCTTATATAATTTTTATTAATAACTGTCTGTAGATAAGTCCAGCAGTATTATTATGTATTGATCAGAGATGATTTGCCTCTGTAATCAACAAATGACGTAGTATGGCCAGCAGAGTAGTGTAGCCTACAGTGCCCCTCTGAACTACCCCAGCTAACGTGTTAGGGAATATTAGGGAATAAATATCCCAAGGATAAAGAACCAAGTTAAGAAAAAAATGGAAAAATAAAAAATAACGAACCTCAGATGACTATTACTATTAAGAAAAATCCAGTTAATAATGAAATATAGATAAGCTCAAAAATAAAGAAGAAAAAATTTAGAAATGTGAAGGAAGTAAAGAAATATAATTTATAATAAAATATCATAAGCAATTATTTCAGACAAACCAAGTATGATCTGAACTAATCACTTCTGGAAGAGAGCAATCTGTAGCATGACAGATAATCCACATAAATCAATTACCAAATGATCATTAATAAAACTCAAGTATATGACATATCCAATAAAGATCCAAATGAAAATCAATTAAAAAGCACTATAAATTATTATAATAACAAGAAAAAGTAAACCTAAAGAAAAAATCTGCAACTAATATAATTGTACAACAAATTAAAAACCCAGGAAAATAAAATTTAAAATAACCATAATACCCAGGTAGGATAGAAGCAGGCAATGAAGATACCCAGACCAAGTAAACTGACAAAGTAAACAGACCAGAGTAAACAAAAGAATATAAAAAGAAATGGTACTGAAGAACCAAGAACGAAGAAAGAAGAAATCTAGAATAAACCAAGATACTTAATAATCAGAGACATGTGAAGATCCAATAGAATAAAGGAAGGTGGAACACGACCAATAGCAAACAGAAACTCCATAGGGAAAAAACCAAAAACCCCAAAAATAAATGAATGTCACAAAAGAAAGTATAACACCCCAACAAACCATATACTAATGTAAAACTGATAAAAACCAAAAGTGTTTAGAGTGTTAAGTAACAGTGCACCCAAAAAAGTTATTGTATAGTTTATATAGACAAATCTTAACAGTTCCCCAATGGTTAAATATTTCATATTATAAAACTATAAAAGGACTAGTGATAATATCAAATAATAACCAGGGACAAGTGCAAATTATTAAATTATAATAAATAAACTTTGAAAGTATTTACCGTGCCAATAAATAACTTAAGTGTTTTTAAACAGTATCATGATAATAGTTACTCAAGTAATATGGTGAATGAGCAAAGAATAATATTTCTAATGAAGGGCCACTGTGTATATGAGAACATTCCATAGAATGAATACTATAAATAGATAGCTTGTGTTTAGTACAAAGTGACGGGGAATACATTCCTAAAATTGGGAAGTACAGATAAGACTGTAAATAAATAGTTTTAAGAAGATGTTAAACATTTAATGGAACCAAAATATTATGTTCCCAGTTCCATATATTAACTATATAAATAAGATTTAGTATTAAGCAGTATTGAAGTTATAAAATATTATTTTTTTTAGTAATTTAAATTAGGAATGCAATATCTGTATGTAGATACCATTCCTATATTATAAAATGTTTTTATTAAGTTACTATGAGTACACAAAGTATCAAAAATCAGTACACAAAAAAGGTATGATGCAAAGTACCAGATTTAATAGTAAAAAAGTGTTATATTTTAATTGTTTAAAATCAATATTCAATGTTATAATGGTCAAGGAACAAATTGTTAATAAATTATATAAGAATAGAAGGTCAGAAAAGGGTTAAATAAAAATGGAATGGACTAACTAGCATTATCAGGGGAGGAGTCATAGATAAATGAATTATATTTAAAAACAATAATTAATAAACTAAATTGCAAGAAATTAAGTAAAAATACACAATTATATCAATTTCAGATTCAATAGAATAATAATTATATCAGAGAAAATGGCTATTATCTGCTCAGAGACAGGAAACACATATTTGAACATACTTTCCAAAATGTAAGAAATATAACTTTTTTAAATGATAACTTTGTAAAACTATATTTATTAGTATCAAAATAAGCAAAATAGAATAAAGAAACCGAATATGTATTTAGTATTTCATACAGTTAATTAATAACGAAAATATTTTCTGTGTATAATGTATTCGAATAAAATGTATCGGAAGCTAAGATAATTTGAAACAATGTATAATATATATTAAATTGGCTAAGATTTTCAGGAGACGAAGGAAATGAGAACAGTTCATTATTATCCGTTGAAGCGATTACTTAAACGAGATTTTTGCTCTACATAACCTTAATAAATGAACCAAGTTCGGTAAAAATTTTTATAAATTTTTATTTTGAGTTTTTTATTTGTGAACCGGTGAAAATAAACAATGAACAGTGCATCACCAACAAACAGAACCACACACGCCTAATTAATTAAAATAACACCAATACAATAAATTTTACAGACGAACAAACAAGGTTAATTCCGATACATGTGACAAGTGAGATAGACATAATCACAAACATTTACACCAAGTGAACTATTAAACAATACACCAGTGACACTCAATTAACTCCAGAACCATTATACACAATTGCTGAGACCATTTAAACGGAGAAAGGACATCTTTACTGAAACAAATATTTCGTCGAGGTTAGACGTTCCACTGCGCATGATCAGGTCGGCCATTTTGATTCGTCGCCGTTCTTACCAAAGCAAGGCAGCGAATTTCTAGACTGCATTTGGTTTGAAATAAATATTATATATAAACTTTATTTATTAATTATAACGTTGTATTTGTTAGTATTAAGACATTTATCATTGTAAGTGTTATACTTTCTTGTCCATACCCTTCTCTGGCTATTCTAAAATAACCGTTCAAAGAACTATATTTTTATATACAATCAATGTAAAGTTTTTTATCGACCGGCCCTGAGTAGAGTCGATACTGCTGTAATATATCGATTCTTATCGATAAACTTAAATAATTTGTTAATAAATTTCCTATTTATGCAATTTGGGTTTAATTTTTCTATAATATACTTAAAGAAGAAATTAATCAAGGACTCAGACTAACCGAAAGGCGGTACATATGAAATAACGAACGCATCGAAGAAGAAGAAGAGAGCCGTCTGTCGACTAGGACTGGAGTTAACCAGATTGTCATAAAGTAATTTACAGAAAGTGACACTACTACACTTATAAACATAATACCATTGAAATTTTAACTCCAAACAATAAACCCGATTATTTTCTAAATATTAGTAAATAAAAACACCACAAAAATATTTTTTCAGAAACAACCAAATTTTTTTTTTGATATTAAATTTTTTTTTTTTTTATTTCAAATTGTAACAACATTATTACAGATTTTATTTTGTAACCACAAGAACTGTTACAAAATTGGCGTTTCCAAAGTGGAAATTAGACACAAGTCATACATACATACACACAGATTATTTTGTAATTGTTACAAAATTGGCGTCCAACTAAAGGGCTGTAATTAGGGATTGAAAGGCTGTAATAACTCGCCCAATTTCTAGTTCAGCTTGGCAGCGGTTATCTAGCCAGAGAAAAGGGAACAACGACAAGCAAAATGGCAGAACTTACACAAGAAGAGAAGTGGGACAAGATAACGGAAATGTTCCAACAATTAATGGGAGGAATCAAATCCTGGAGACAAGAAATAAGAGAGGACAATAAGAAACTAGACGAGGACATTAAGAAAAAGAGAGAAGACAGATTAAAAAGAGAAGAATCAAGAAGTGATAGGACCAAAGAAATAAATGAGAACCACGAATCGACGATGAAGAGAATAATGAGAACCACGAATCGATGATGAAAGAAATAAGGGAGGATAACCGACGATGGCGTGAGGAAATAAGAGAGGACACTAAGAAAAGGAGAGAGGACAGATTATTAAGAGAAGAATTAAGAAAGGAGAAGACCGAAGAAATAAAAAATGATAGCAAACCAGAACCAGAAGAAATACCAAACGAAGAAACAATGGAACCAGTGGTAGTATTACATGAAAAGAAAACAAACGGAAACAAAGAAAATACTAAAGACAAAGAAGTGGAACCCAAGAAAAGGAGAAGAACGCATCTGAGGAAATTAATGAAAACAAAGGAAGAAATTGAGATGATGAACCATGGTTTATTTGATGATGATAATATCCCTATTACCAACCATGAAGAAATCGTGAGTTCCAGAAATTATGGAAGTAGATGGAGGGTAATCTCAGAGATGGTTTACCAGCAGACAGTAGTTTACCAATGGGAAAGGACCAGAGGTAAACGGAATACAACATGTGGACCAGATCAGTTTCGGCGCAGGACTGGACAGTGTATTCTAGAAAGATGGAAATGTGACATCTTACCAGACTGTGATGACGGCACAGATGAGTCACCAGAAGGTATTCCATTAGTGTGCCATCCAGGACAGTTCCAGTGTAGCGTTACACTAAAATGTATTCCTTCAGGGTGGATATGTGATGGTGAATCAGCTTGTGGGGCTTCAGATGAGCAAATAATTAATAACTCAGATGAAGATCCTCACATATATTTTTCAGGTAATACAACATATAGACCAGAGACGTATTGGTGTATAAAACACTATGATAGAGGGAGCCGAGTAAGCTTTGTAGCCAACAAAGGAATAACGGCTAGAAAAATGAAATACAAGGCAAAGGCCAGAGATGTCACTAGTACCAGAGCGATTATGAAGACAATGGTCATCCGGACAATGAGAGCAACTGAAATGACAGACCACGGTTAAATATAATACTACACACCTACACCAAAAGGGACGGATGTTATGATAACCGACGACGGCAAAAAACCATGTCAAAGAAAAAGAAAAATGAAAAACGGTGCGACATAATAAAAATCATCCACCTGGGTATATAAAACAAAAATAATAATGAGAAGTACATTTGAAGTAAAGAAAAGAAGAGGGTTCATACCATATTTATGGTAATAATATGATATGTTAACCATTTCCATGAAAAAATATTATGAGTAATTGAATGTATAGAAGATTGAATTTTGTGTGTAAAAACAAAAAAAAATTCAAAAACAAAGTAAGCACTACTTACTACCTAATATTTGAAACAACTTTTGAATTAATGAAAAGGAAGAAGAATTTGACAATAAAATATGTCAAAATTCCAAAACAAACGTAAGCACAACTTACTACCAAATATTTATGAACGACTTTTAGAATAAAAAGAAAAAGAATTGTGTAAAATGAATAAATTCCAAAACCAAGTAAGCACAACTTACTACCTAATATTTATGAAACGACTTTTGGAATAAAAATAAAAAAAATAATTGGGCATAAAATGTCAAAATTTAAAAACAAACGTAAGCACAACTTACTACCAAATATTTATGAACGACTTTTAGAATAAAAAGAAAAAGAATTGTGTAAAATGAATAAATTCCAAAACCAAGTAAGCACAACTTACTACCTAATATTTATGAAACGACTTTTGGAATAAAAATAAAAAAAATAATTGGGCATAAAATGTCAAAATTTAAAAACAAAGTAAGCACAACTTACTAACGAATATTTGAAACAACTTTTGAATTAAAGGAAAAAGAAGAAGAATTTGATAATAAATATCTAAATTCAAAAACAAAGTAAGCACAACTTACTACCTAAGATTTAAGAAATGACTTTTGAATTAATGAAAAAGAAAAGGAATTTAAAAAAAATAATAAATTCAAAAACAAAGTAAGCACTACTTACTACCTAATTTTTGAAACGACTTTTGGAATAAAAAAGAAAAAAGAATTTTGTAAAAATGTAAAAAATTCAAAAACAAAGTAAGCACAACTTACTACCTAATATTTGAAACAACTTCTGAATTAATGAAAAAACAAAAAGAAGAAGAATTTATAAATGTATAAATTCAAAAACAAAGTAAGCACAACTTACTACCTAATATTGGAAGCAACTTTTAGAATTAAATAAAAAGAAAAAGAATTGGGCATAAAATGACAAAATTTAAAAACAAGTAAGAACTACTTACTACCCAAATATTTATGAAACTATTTGTGAAAAAACTAAAAGATAAAGAATTTAGTAAAATACAAACAAATTCAAAAAAACCAAAGAAATACAACTTACTACCAAACATCTATGAAACTCAAATCCTGAAGTATAAAGGAAAAGAAAAAGAATTTTGAAGAATAACCACAACATTCAAAAGGAAGAGTAAGTTCACATTACAAACAATTATATATGGAACCAATTCTGAAAAAATTTCGAGAATAAAGAAATGGCAGTAAAAACCACTGATACAATTAAAATGAATAAACTTATTGTGAAGTAAAATAAATAAGACTTTTAAGCAAAATAAGCAGAGACAATAACCACATGGAATTAATAATTAAAGAGTGCATTTGGATAAAAAGCAAGAGCAGAATAAAAATTTTGAAAAAGAAAGAAATAACTATGTATAAATAAATCCATAAGAAAAATATGATCATAAAATAAATGTCAATTATAAGAAGGACAATTAAAAGAGTAATTGCAAGAACATAAACTAGTGGAACGATTCATAAGAATTAAGAAAAAACAAAATATAATACAAAATATATGTTAACAATGACCAGAAGGAGATTGTAATAACAGTCAAAATATGACAGAGAATTAAAATAAATAAAAACTTTACACTGAATAACAAGTGATAATTATATTAAACCAGCTTCCAACCATAAGAAGGAATAAAATGCCAGCAGAGCTAACCATTGAGAAAAGTAACTAAGATAGAAATTAACTAAGATAGAAATATTAATAGATCTGTTCAAATACGAAGTGAAGTATCCAAAGATATTTAATTTTTTTTTATAGTCATAAGGTGGACTATTCTTATATAATTTTTATTAATAACTGTCTGTAGATAAGTCCAGCAGTATTATTATGTATTGATCAGAGATGATTTGCCTCTGTAATCAACAAATGACGTAGTATGGCCAGCAGAGTAGTGTAGCCTACAGTGCCCCTCTGAACTACCCCAGCTAACGTGTTAGGGAATATTAGGGAATAAATATCCCAAGGATAAAGAACCAAGTTAAGAAAAAAATGGAAAAATAAAAAATAACGAACCTCAGATGACTATTACTATTAAGAAAAATCCAGTTAATAATGAAATATAGATAAGCTCAAAAATAAAGAAGAAAAAATTTAGAAATGTGAAGGAAGTAAAGAAATATAATTTATAATAAAATATCATAAGCAATTATTTCAGACAAACCAAGTATGATCTGAACTAATCACTTCTGGAAGAGAGCAATCTGTAGCATGACAGATAATCCACATAAATCAATTACCAAATGATCATTAATAAAACTCAAGTATATGACATATCCAATAAAGATCCAAATGAAAATCAATTAAAAAGCACTATAAATTATTATAATAACAAGAAAAAGTAAACCTAAAGAAAAAATCTGCAACTAATATAATTGTACAACAAATTAAAAACCCAGGAAAATAAAATTTAAAATAACCATAATACCCAGGTAGGATAGAAGCAGGCAATGAAGATACCCAGACCAAGTAAACCGACAAAGTAAACAGACCAGAGTAAACAAAAGAATATAAAAAGAAATGGTACTGAAGAACCAAGAACGAAGAAAGAAGAAATCTAGAATAAACCAAGATACTTAATAATCAGAGACATGTGAAGATCCAATAGAATAAAGGAAGGTGGAACACGACCAATAGCAAACAGAAACCCCATAGGGAAAAAACCAAAAACCCCAAAAATAAATGAATGTCACAAAAGAAAGTATAACACCCCAACAAACCATATACTAATGTAAAACTGATAAAAACCAAAAGTGTTTAGAGTGTTAAGTAACAGTGCACCCAAAAAAGTTATTGTATAGTTTATATAGACAAATCTTAACAGTTCCCCAATGGTTAAATATTTCATATTATAAAACTATAAAAGGACTAGTGATAATATCAAATAATAACCAGGGACAAGTGCAAATTATTAAATTATAATAAATAAACTTTGAAAGTATTTACCGTGCCAATAAATAACTTAAGTGTTTTTAAACAGTATCATGATAATAGTTACTCAAGTAATATGGTGAATGAGCAAAGAATAATATTTCTAATGAAGGGCCACTGTGTATATGAGAACATTCCATAGAATGAATAATATAAACAGATAGCTTGTGTTTAGTACAAAGTGACGGGGAATACATTCCTAAAATTGGGAAGTACAGATAAGACTGTAAATAAATAGTTTTAAGAAGATGTTAAACATTTAATGGAACCAAAATATTATGTTCCCAGTTCCATATATTAACTATATAAATAAGATTTAGTATTAAGCAGTATTGAAGTTATAAAATATTATTTTTTTTAGTAATTTAAATTAGGAATGCAATATCTGTATGTAGATACCATTCCTATATTATAAAATGTTTTTATTAAGTTACTATGAGTACACAAAGTATCAAAAATCAGTACACAAAAAAGGTATGATGCAAAGTACCAGATTTAATAGTAAAAAAGTGTTATATTTTAATTGTTTAAAATCAATATTCAATGTTATAATGGTCAAGGAACAAATTGTTAATAAATTATATAAGAATAGAAGGTCAGAAAAGGGTTAAATAAAAATGGAATGGACTAACTAGCATTATCAGGGGAGGAGTCATAGATAAATGAATTATATTTAAAAACAATAATTAATAAACTAAATTGCAAGAAATTAAGTAAAAATACACAATTATATCAATTTCAGATTCAATAGAATAATAATTATATCAGAGAAAATGGCTATTATCTGCTCAGAGACAGGAAACACATATTTGAACATACTTTCCAAAATGTAAGAAATATAACTTTTTTAAATGATAACTTTGTAAAACTATATTTATTAGTATCAAAATAAGCAAAATAGAATAAAGAAACCGAATATGTATTTAGTATTTCATACAGTTAATTAATAACGAAAATATTTTCCGTGTATAATGTATTCGAATAAAATGTATCGGAAGCTAAGATAATTTGAAACAATGTATAATATATATTAAATTGGCTAAGATTTTCAGGAGACGAAGGAAATGAGAACAGTTCATTATTATCCGTTGAAGCGATTACTTAAACGAGATTTTTGCTCTACATAACCTTAATAAATGAACCAAGTTCGGTAAAAATTTTTATAAATTTTTATTTTGAGTTTTTTATTTGTGAACCGGTGAAAATAAACAATGAACAGTGCATCACCAACAAACAGAACCACACACGCCTAATTAATTAAAATAACACCAATACAATAAATTTTACAGACGAACAAACAAGGTTAATTCCGATACATGTGACAAGTGAGATAGACATAATCACAAACATTTACACCAAGTGAACTATTAAACAATACACCAGTGACACTCAATTAACTCCAGAACCATTATACACAATTGCTGAGACCATTTAAACGGAGAAAGGACATCTTTACTGAAACAAATATTTCGTCGAGGTTAGACGTTCCACTGCGCATGATCAGGTCGGCCATTTTGATTCGTCGCCGTTCTTACCAAAGCAAGGCAGCGAATTTCTAGACTGCATTTGGTTTGAAATAAATATTATATATAAACTTTATTTATTAATTATAACGTTGTATTTGTTAGTATTAAGACATTTATCATTGTAAGTGTTATACTTTCTTGTCCATACCCTTCTCTGGCTATTCTAAAATAACCGTTCAAAGAACTATATTTTTATATACAATCAATGTAAAGTTTTTTATCGACCGGCCCTGAGTAGAGTCGATACTGCTGTAATATATCGATTCTTATCGATAAACTTAAATAATTTGTTAATAAATTTCCTATTTATGCAATTTGGGTTTAATTTTTCTATAATATACTTAAAGAAGAAATTAATCAAGGACTCAGACTAACCGAAAGGCGGTACATATGAAATAACGAACGCATCGAAGAAGAAGAAGAGAGCCGTCTGTCGACTAGGACTGGAGTTAACCAGATTGTCATAAAGTAATTTACAGAAAGTGACACTACTACACTTATAAACATAATACCATTGAAATTTTAACTCCAAACAATAAACCCGATTATTTTCTAAATATTAGTAAATAAAAACACCACAAAAATATTTTTTCAGAAACAACCAAATTTTTTTTTTTGATATTAAATTATTTTTTTTTTTATTTCAAATTGTAACAACATTATTACAGATTTTATTTTGTAACCACAAGAACTGTTACAAAATTGGCGTTTCCAAAGTGGAAATTAGACACAAGTCATACATACATACACACAGATTATTTTGTAATTGTTACAAAATTGGCGTCCAACTAAAGGGCTGTAATTAGGGATTGAAAGGCTGTAATAACTCGCCCAATTTCTAGTTCAGCTTGGCAGCGGTTATCTAGCCAGAGAAAAGGGAACAACGACAAGCAAAATGGCAGAACTTACACAAGAAGAGAAGTGGGACAAGATAACGGAAATGTTCCAACAATTAACGGGAGGAATCAAATCCTGGAGACAAGAAATAAGAGAGGACAATAAGAAACTAGACGAGGACATTAAGAAAAAGAGAGAAGACAGATTAAAAAGAGAAGAATCAAGAAGTGATAGGACCAAAGAAATAAATGAGAACCACGAATCGACGATGAAGAGAATAATGAGAACCACGAATCGATGATGAAAGAAATAAGGGAGGATAACCGACGATGGCGTGAGGAAATAAGAGAGGACACTAAGAAAAGGAGAGAGGACAGATTATTAAGAGAAGAATTAAGAAAGGAGAAGACCGAAGAAATAAAAAATGATAGCAAACCAGAACCAGAAGAAATACCAAACGAAGAAACAATGGAACCAGTGGTAGTATTACCTGAAAAGAAAACAAACGGAAACAAAGAAAATACTAAAGACAAAGAAGTGGAACCCAAGAAAAGGAGAAGAACGCATCTGAGGAAATTAATAAAAACAAAGGAAGAAATTGAGATGATGAAACATGGTTTATTTGATGATGATAATATCCCTATTACCAACCATGAAGAAATCGTGAGTTCCAGAAATTATGGAAGTAGATGGAGGGTAATCTCAGAGATGGTTTACCAGCAGACAGTAGTTTACCAATGGGAAAGGACCAGAGGTAAACGGAATACAACATGTGGACCAGATCAGTTTCGGCGCAGGACTGGACAGTGTATTCTAGAAAGATGGAAATGTGACATCTTACCAGACTGTGATGACGGCACAGATGAGTCACCAGAAGGTATTCCATTAGTGTGCCATCCAGGACAGTTCCAGTGTACCGTTACACTAAAATGTATTCCTTCAGGGTGGATATGTGATGGTGAACCAGCTTGTGGGGCTTCAGATGAGCAAATAATTAATAACTCAGATGAAGATCCTCACATATATTTTTCAGGTAATACAACATATAGACCAGAGACGTATTGGTGTATAAAACACTATGATAGAGGGAGCCGAGTAAGCTTTGTAGCCAACAAAGGAATAACGGCTAGAAAAATGAAATACAAGGCAAAGGCCAGAGATGTCACTAGTACCAGAGCGATTATGAAGACAATGGTCATCCGGACAATGAGAGCAACTGAAATGACAGACCACGGTTAAATCTAATACTACACACCTACACCAAAAGGGACGGATGTTATGATAACCGACGACGGCAAAAAACCATGTCAAAGAAAAAGAAAAATGAAAAACGGTGCGACATAATAAAAATCATCCACCTGGGTATATAAAACAAAAATAATAATGAGAAGTACATTTGAAGTAAAGAAAAGAAGAGGGTTCATACCATATTTATGGTAATAATATGATATGTTAACCATTTCCATGAAAAAATATTATGAGTAATTGAATGTATAGAAGATTGAATTTTGTGTGTAAAAACAAAAAAAAAATTCAAAAACAAAGTAAGCACTACTTACTACCTAATATTTGAAACAACTTTTGAATTAATGAAAAGGAAGAAGAATTTGATAATAAAATATGTCAAAATTCCAAAACAAACGTAAGCACAACTTACTACCAAATATTTATGAACGACTTTTAGAATAAAAAGAAAAAGAATTGTGTAAAATGAATAAATTCCAAAACCAAGTAAGCACAACTTACTACCTAATATTTATGAAACGACTTTTGGAATAAAAATAAAAAAAATAATTGGGCATAAAATGTCAAAATTTAAAAACAAACGTAAGCACAACTTACTACCAAATATTTATGAACGACTTTTAGAATAAAAAGAAAAAGAATTGTGTAAAATGAATAAATTCCAAAACCAAGTAAGCACAACTTACTACCTAATATTTATGAAACGACTTTTGGAATAAAAATAAAAAAAATAATTGGGCATAAAATGTCAAAATTTAAAAACAAAGTAAGCACAACTTACTAACGAATATTTGAAACAACTTTTGAATTAAAGGAAAAAGAAGAAGAATTTGATAATAAATATCTAAATTCAAAACAAAGTAAGCACAACTTACTACCTAAGATTTAAGAAATGACTTTTGAATTAATGAAAAAGAAAAGGAATTTTAAAAAAATAATAAATTCAAAAACAAAGTAAGCACTACTTACTACCTAATTTTTGAAACGACTTTTGGAATAAAAAAGAAAAAAGAATTTTGTAAAAATGTAAAAAATTCAAAAACAAAGTAAGCACAACTTACTACCTAATATTTGAAACAACTTCTGAATTAATGAAAAAACAAAAAGAAGAAGAATTTATAAATGTATAAATTCAAAAACAAAGTAAGCACAACTTACTACCTAATATTGGAAGCAACTTTTAGAATTAAATAAAAAGAAAAAGAATTGGGCATAAAATGACAAAATTTAAAAACAAGTAAGAACTACTTACTACCCAAATATTTATGAAACTATTTGTGAAAAAACTAAAAGATAAAGAATTTAGTAAAATACAAACAAATTCAAAAAAACCAAAGAAATACAACTTACTACCAAACATCTATGAAACTCAAATCCTGAAGTATAAAGGAAAAGAAAAAGAATTTTGAAGAATAACCACAACATTCAAAAGGAAGAGTAAGTTCACATTACAAACAATTATATATGGAACCAATTCTGAAAAAATTTCGAGAATAAAGAAATGGCAGTAAAAACCACTGATACAATTAAAATGAATAAACTTATTGTGAAGTAAAATAAATAAGACTTTTAAGCAAAATAAGCAGAGACAATAACCACATGGAATTAATAATTAAAGAGTGCATTTGGATAAAAAGCAAGAGCAGAATAAAAATTTTGAAAAAGAAAGAAATAACTATGTATAAATAAATCCATAAGAAAAATATGATCATAAAATAAATGTCAATTATAAGAAGGACAATTAAAAGAGTAATTGCAAGAACATAAACTAGTGGAACGATTCATAAGAATTAAGAAAAAACAAAATATAATACAAAATATATGTTAACAATGACCAGAAGGAGATTGTAATAACAGTCAAAATATGACAGAGAATTAAAATAAATAAAAACTTTACACTGAATAACAAGTGATAATTATATTAAACCAGCTTCCAACCATAAGAAGGAATAAAATGCCAGCAGAGCTAACCATTGAGAAAAGTAACTAAGATAGAAATTAACTAAGATAGAAATATTAATAGATCTGTTCAAATACGAAGAGTGAAGTATCCAAAGATATTTAATTTTTTTTATAGTCATAAGGTGGACTATTCTTATATAATTTTTATTAATAACTGTCTGTAGATAAGTCCAGCAGTATTATTATGTATTGATCAGAGATGATTTGCCTCTGTAATCAACAAATGACGTAGTATGGCCAGCAGAGTAGTGTAGCCTACAGTGCCCCTCTGAACTACCCCAGCTAACGTGTTAGGGAATATTAGGGAATAAATATCCCAAGGATAAAGAACCAAGTTAAGAAAAAAATGGAAAAATAAAAAATAACGAACCTCAGATGACTATTACTATTAAGAAAAATCCAGTTAATAATGAAATATAGATAAGCTCAAAAATAAAGAAGAAAAAATTTAGAAATGTGAAGGAAGTAAAGAAATATAATTTATAATAAAATATCATAAGCAATTATTTCAGACAAACCAAGTATGATCTGAACTAATCACTTCTGGAAGAGAGCAATCTGTAGCATGACAGATAATCCACATAAATCAATTACCAAATGAGCATTAATAAAACTCAAGTATATGACATATCCAATAAAGATCCAAATGAAAATCAATTAAAAAGCACTATAAATTATTATAATAACAAGAAAAAGTAAACCTAAAGAAAAAATCTGCAACTAATATAATTGTACAACAAATTAAAAACCCAGGAAAATAAAATTTAAAATAACCATAATACCCAGGTAGGATAGAAGCAGGCAATGAAGATACCCAGACCAAGTAAACCGACAAAGTAAACAGACCAGAGTAAACAAAAGAATATAAAAAGAAATGGTACTGAAGAACCAAGAACGAAGAAAGAAGAAATCTAGAATAAACCAAGATACTTAATAATCAGAGACATGTGAAGATCCAATAGAATAAAGGAAGGTGGAACACGACCAATAGCAAACAGAAACCCCATAGGGAAAAAACCAAAAACCCCAAAAATAAATGAATGTCACAAAAGAAAGTATAACACCCCAACAAACCATATACTAATGTAAAACTGATAAAAACCAAAAGTGTTTAGAGTGTTAAGTAACAGTGCACCCAAAAAAGTTATTGTATAGTTTATATAGACAAATCTTAACAGTTCCCCAATGGTTAAATATTTCATATTATAAAAATATAAAAGGACTAGTGATAATATCAAATAATAACCAGGGACAAGTGCAAATTATTCAATTATAATAAATAAACTTTGAAAGTATTTACCGTGCCAATAAATAACTTTAAGTGTTTTTAAACAGTATCATGATAATAGTTACTCAAGTAATATGGTGAAGGAGCAAGGAATAATATTTCTAATGAAGGGCCACTGTGTATATGAGAACATTCCATAGAATGAATAATATAAACAGATAGCTTGTGTTTAGTACAAAGTGACGGGGAATACATTCCTAAAATTGGGAAGTACAGATAAGACTGTAAATAAATAGTTTTAAGAAGATGTTAAACATTTAATGGAACCAAAATATTATGTTCCCAGTTCCATATATTAACTATATAAATAAGATTTAGTATTAAGCAGTATTGAAGTTATAAAATATTATTTTTTTTAGTAATTTAAATTAGGAATGCAATATCTGTATGTAGATACCATTCCTATATTATAAAATGTTTTTATTAAGTTACTATGAGTACACAAAGTATCAAAAATCAGTACACAAAAAAGGTATGATGCAAAGTACCAGATTTAATAGTAAAAAAGTGTTATATTTTAATTGTTTAAAATCAATATTCAATGTTATAATGGTCAAGGAACAAATTGTTAATAAAGTATATACGAATAGAAGGTCAGAAAAGGGTTAAATAAAAATGGAATGGACTAACTAGCATTATCAGGGGAGGAGTCATAGATAAATGAATTATATTTAAAAACAATAATTAATAAACTAAATTGCAAGAAATTAAGTAAAAATACACAATTATATCAATTTCAGATTCAATAGAATAATAATTATATCAGAGAAAATGGCTATTATCTGCTCAGAGACAGGAAACACATATTTGAACATACTTTCCAAAATGTAAGAAATATAACTTTTTTAAATGATAACTTTGTAAAACTATATTTATTAGTATCAAAATAAGCAAAATAGAATAAAGAAACCGAATATGTATTTAGTATTTCATACAGTTAATTAATAACGAAAATATTTTCCGTGTATAATGTATTCGAATAAAATGTATCGGAAGCTAAGATAATTTGAAACAATGTATAATATATATTAAATTGGCTAAGATTTTCAGGAGACGAAGGAAATGAGAACAGTTCATTATTATCCGTTGAAGCGATTACTTAAACGAGATTTTTGCTCTACATAACCTTAATAAATGAACCAAGGTCGGTAAAAATTTTTATAAATTTTTATTTTGAGTTTTTTATTTGTGAACCGGTGAAAATAAACAATGAACAGTGCATCACCAACAAACAGAACCACACACGCCTAATTAATTAAAATAACACCAATACAATAAATTTTACAGACGAACAAACAAGGTTAATTCCGATACATGTGACAAGTGAGATAGACATAATCACAAACATTTACACCAAGTGAACTATTAAACAATACACCAGTGACACTCAATTAACTCCAGAACCATTATACACAATTGCTGAGACCATTTAAACGGAGAAAGGACATCTTTACTGAAACAAATATTTCGTCGAGGTTAGACGTTCCACTGCGCATGATCAGGTCGGCCATTTTGATTCGTCGCCGTTCTTACCAAAGCAAGGCAGCGAATTTCTAGACTGGATTTGGTTTGAAATAAATATTATATATAAACTTTATTTATTAATTATAACGTTGTATTTGTTAGTATTAAGACATTTATCATTGTAAGTGTTATACTTTCTTGTCCATACCCTTCTCTGGCTATTCTAAAATAACCGTTCAAAGAACTATATTTTTATATACAATCAATGTAAAGTTTTTTATCGACCGGCCCTGAGTAGAGTCGATACTGCTGTAATATATCGATTCTTATCGATAAACTTAAATAATTTGTTAATAAATTTCCTATTTATGCAATTTGGGTTTAATTTTTCTATAATATACTTAAAGAAGAAATTAATCAAGGACTCAGACTAACCGAAAGGCGGTACATATGAAATAACGAACGCATCGAAGAAGAAGAAGAGAGCCGTCTGTCGACTAGGACTGGAGTTAACCAGATTGTCATAAAGTAATTTACAGAAAGTGACACTACTACACTTATAAACATAATACCATTGAAATTTTAACTCCAAACAATAAACCCGATTATTTTCTAAATATTAGTAAATAAAAACACCACAAAAATATTTTTTCAGAAACAACCAAATTTTTTTTTTTTGATATTAAATTATTATTATTTTTTATTTCAAATTGTAACAACATTATTACAGATTTTATTTTGTAACCACAAGAACTGTTACAAAATTGGCGTTTCCAAAGTGGAAATTAGACACAAGTCATACATACATACACACAGATTATTTTGTAATTGTTACAAAATTGGCGTCCAACTAAAGGGCTGTAATTAGGGATTGAAAGGCTGTAATAACTCGCCCAATTTCTAGTTCAGCTTGGCAGTGGTTATCTAGCCAGAGAAAAGGGAACAACGACAAGCAAAATGGCAGAACTTACACAAGAAGAGAAGTGGGACAAGATAACGGAAATGTTCCAACAATTAATGGGAGGAATCAAATCCTGGAGACAAGAAATAAGAGAGGACAATAAGAAACTAGACGAGGACATTAAGAAAAAGAGAGAAGACAGATTAAAAAGAGAAGAATCAAGAAGTGATAGGACCAAAGAAATAAATGAGAACCACGAATCGACGATGAAGAGAATAACGAGAACCACGAATCGATGATGAAAGAAATAAGGGAGGATAACCGACGATGGCGTGAGGAAATAAGAGAGGACACTAAGAAAAGGAGAGAGGACAGATTATTAAGAGAAGAATTAAGAAAGGAGAAGACCGAAGAAATAAAAAATGATAGCAAACCAGAACCAGAAGAAATACCAAACGAAGAAACAATGGAACCAGTGGTAGTATTACCTGAAAAGAAAACAAACGGAAACAAAGAAAATACTAAAGACAAAGAAGTGGAACCCAAGAAAAGGAGAAGAACGCATCTGAGGAAATTAATGAAAACAAAGGAAGAAATTGAGATGATGAACCATGGTTTATTTGATGATGATAATATCCCTATTACCAACCATGAAGAAATCGTGAGTTCCAGAAATTATGGAAGTAGATGGAGGGTAATCTCAGAGATGGTTTACCAGCAGACAGTAGTTTACCAATGGGAAAGGACCAGAGGTAAACGGAATACAACATGTGGACCAGATCAGTTTCGGCGCAGGACTGGACAGTGTATTCTAGAAAGATGGAAATGTGACATCTTACCAGACTGTGATGACGGCACAGATGAGTCACCAGAAGGTATTCCATTAGTGTGCCATCCAGGACAGTTCCAGTGTACCGTTACACTAAAATGTATTCCTTCAGGGTGGATATGTGATGGTGAACCAGCTTGTGGGGCTTCAGATGAGCAAATAATTAATAACTCAGATGAAGATCCTCACATATATTTTTCAGGTAATACAACATATAGACCAGAGACGTATTGGTGTATAAAACACTATGATAGAGGGAGCCGAGTAAGCTTTGTAGCCAACAAAGGAATAACGGCTAGAAAAATGAAATACAAGGCAAAGGCCAGAGATGTCACTAGTACCGGAGCGATTATGAAGACAATGGTCATCCGGACAATGAGAGCAACTGAAATGACAGACCACGGTTAAATCTAATACTACACACCTACACCAAAAGGGACGGATGTTATGATAACCGACGACGGCAAAAAACCATGTCAAAGAAAAAGAAAAATGAAAAACGGTGCGACATAATAAAAATCATCCACCTGGGTATATAAAACAAAAATAATAATGAGAAGTACATTTGAAGTAAAGAAAAGAAGAGGGTTCATACCATATTTATGGTAATAATATGATATGTTAACCATTTCCATGAAAAAATATTATGAGTAATTGAATGTATAGAAGATTGAATTTTGTGTGTAAAAACAAAAAAAAATTCAAAAACAAAGTAAGCACTACTTACTACCTAATATTTGAAACAACTTTTGAATTAATGAAAAGGAAGAAGAATTTGATAATAAAATATGTCAAAATTCCAAAACAAACGTAAGCACAACTTACTACCAAATATTTATGAACGACTTTTAGAATAAAAAGAAAAAGAATTGTGTAAAATGAATAAATTCCAAAACCAAGTAAGCACAACTTACTACCTAATATTTATGAAACGACTTTTGGAATAAAAATAAAAAAAATAATTGGGCATAAAATGTCAAAATTTAAAAACAAAGTAAGCACAACTTACTAACGAATATTTGAAACAACTTTTGAATTAAAGGAAAAAGAAGAAGAATTTGATAATAAATATCTAAATTCAAAAACAAAGTAAGCACAACTTACTACCTAAGATTTAAGAAATGACTTTTGAATTAATGAAAAAGAAAAGGAATTTTAAAAAAATAATAAATTCAAAAACAAAGTAAGCACTACTTACTACCTAATTTTTGAAACGACTTTTGGAATAAAAAAGAAAAAAGAATTTTGTAAAAATGTAAAAAATTCAAAAACAAAGTAAGCACAACTTACTACCTAATATTTGAAACAACTTCTGAATTAATGAAAAAACAAAAAGAAGAAGAATTTATAAATGTATAAATTCAAAAACAAAGTAAGCACAACTTACTACCTAATATTGGAAGCAACTTTTAGAATTAAATAAAAAGAAAAAGAATTGGGCATAAAATGACAAAATTTAAAAACAAGTAAGAACTACTTACTACCCAAATATTTATGAAACTATTTGTGAAAAAACTAAAAGATAAAGAATTTAGTAAAATACAAACAAATTCAAAAAAACCAAAGAAATACAACTTACTACCAAACATCTATGAAACTCAAATCCTGAAGTATAAAGGAAAAGAAAAAGAATTTTGAAGAATAACCACAACATTCAAAAGGAAGAGTAAGTTCACATTACAAACAATTATATATGGAACCAATTCTGAAAAAATTTCGAGAATAAAGAAATGGCAGTAAAAACCACTGATACAATTAAAATGAATAAACTTATTGTGAAGTAAAATAAATAAGACTTTTAAGCAAAATAAGCAGAGACAATAACCACATGGAATTAATAATTAAAGAGTGCATTTGGATAAAAAGCAAGAGCAGAATAAAAATTTTGAAAAAGAAAGAAATAACTATGTATAAATAAATCCATAAGAAAAATATGATCATAAAATAAATGTCAATTATAAGAAGGACAATTAAAAGAGTAATTGCAAGAACATAAACTAGTGGAACGATTCATAAGAATTAAGAAAAAACAAAATATAATACAAAATATATGTTAACAATGACCAGAAGGAGATTGTAATAACAGTCAAAATATGACAGAGAATTAAAATAAATAAAAACTTTACACTGAATAACAAGTGATAATTATATTAAACCAGCTTCCAACCATAAGAAGGAATAAAATGCCAGCAGAGCTAACCATTGAGAAAAGTAACTAAGATAGAAATTAACTAAGATAGAAATATTAATAGATCTGTTCAAATACGAAGTGAAGTATCCAAAGATATTTAATTTTTTTTTATAGTCATAAGGTGGACTATTCTTATATAATTTTTATTAATAACTGTCTGTAGATAAGTCCAGCAGTATTATTATGTATTGATCAGAGATGATTTGCCTCTGTAATCAACAAATGACGTAGTATGGCCAGCAGAGTAGTGTAGCCTACAGTGCCCCTCTGAACTACCCCAGCTAACGTGTTAGGGAATATTAGGGAATAAATATCCCAAGGATAAAGAACCAAGTTAAGAAAAAAATGGAAAAATAAAAAATAACGAACCTCAGATGACTATTACTATTAAGAAAAATCCAGTTAATAATGAAATATAGATAAGCTCAAAAATAAAGAAGAAAAAATTTAGAAATGTGAAGGAAGTAAAGAAATATAATTTATAATAAAATATCATAAGCAATTATTTCAGACAAACCAAGTATGATCTGAACTAATCACTTCTGGAAGAGAGCAATCTGTAGCATGACAGATAATCCACATAAATCAATTACCAAATGATCATTAATAAAACTCAAGTATATGACATATCCAATAAAGATCCAAATGAAAATCAATTAAAAAGCACTATAAATTATTATAATAACAAGAAAAAGTAAACCTAAAGAAAAAATCTGCAACTAATATAATTGTACAACAAATTAAAAACCCAGGAAAATAAAATTTAAAATAACCATAATACCCAGGTAGGATAGAAGCAGGCAATGAAGATACCCAGACCAAGTAAACCGACAAAGTAAACAGACCAGAGTAAACAAAAGAATATAAAAAGAAATGGTACTGAAGAACCAAGAACGAAGAAAGAAGAAATCTAGAATAAACCAAGATACTTAATAATCAGAGACATGTGAAGATCCAATAGAATAAAGGAAGGTGGAACACGACCAATAGCAAACAGAAACCCCATAGGGAAAAAACCAAAAACCCCAAAAATAAATGAATGTCACAAAAGAAAGTATAACACCCCAACAAACCATATACTAATGTAAAACTGATAAAAACCAAAAGTGTTTAGAGTGTTAAGTAACAGTGCACCCAAAAAAGTTATTGTATAGTTTATATAGACAAATCTTAACAGTTCCCCAATGGTTAAATATTTCATATTATAAAAATATAAAAGGACTAGTGATAATATCAAATAATAACCAGGGACAAGTGCAAATTATTCAATTATAATAAATAAACTTTGAAAGTATTTACCGTGCCAATAAATAACTTTAAGTGTTTTTAAACAGTATCATGATAATAGTTACTCAAGTAATATGGTGAAGGAGCAAGGAATAATATTTCTAATGAAGGGCCACTGTGTATATGAGAACATTCCATAGAATGAATAATATAAACAGATAGCTTGTGTTTAGTACAAAGTGACGGGGAATACATTCCTAAAATTGGGAAGTACAGATAAGACTGTAAATAAATAGTTTTAAGAAGATGTTAAACATTTAATGGAACCAAAATATTATGTTCCCAGTTCCATATATTAACTATATAAATAAGATTTAGTATTAAGCAGTATTGAAGTTATAAAATATTATTTTTTTTAGTAATTTAAATTAGGAATGCAATATCTGTATGTAGATACCATTCCTATATTATAAAATGTTTTTATTAAGTTACTATGAGTACACAAAGTATCAAAAATCAGTACACAAAAAAGGTATGATGCAAAGTACCAGATTTAATAGTAAAAAAGTGTTATATTTTAATTGTTTAAAATCAATATTCAATGTTATAATGGTCAAGGAACAAATTGTTAATAAAGTATATACGAATAGAAGGTCAGAAAAGGGTTAAATAAAAATGGAATGGACTAACTAGCATTATCAGGGGAGGAGTCATAGATAAATGAATTATATTTAAAAACAATAATTAATAAACTAAATTGCAAGAAATTAAGTAAAAATACACAATTATATCAATTTCAGATTCAATAGAATAATAATTATATCAGAGAAAATGGCTATTATCTGCTCAGAGACAGGAAACACATATTTGAACATACTTTCCAAAATGTAAGAAATATAACTTTTTTAAATGATAACTTTGTAAAACTATATTTATTAGTATCAAAATAAGCAAAATAGAATAAAGAAACCGAATATGTATTTAGTATTTCATACAGTTAATTAATAACGAAAATATTTTCCGTGTATAATGTATTCGAATAAAATGTATCGGAAGCTAAGATAATTTGAAACAATGTATAATATATATTAAATTGGCTAAGATTTTCAGGAGACGAAGGAAATGAGAACAGTTCATTATTATCCGTTGAAGCGATTACTTAAACGAGATTTTTGCTCTACATAACCTTAATAAATGAACCAAGGTCGGTAAAAATTTTTATAAATTTTTATTTTGAGTTTTTTATTTGTGAACCGGTGAAAATAAACAATGAACAGTGCATCACCAACAAACAGAACCACACACGCCTAATTAATTAAAATAACACCAATACAATAAATTTTACAGACGAACAAACAAGGTTAATTCCGATACATGTGACAAGTGAGATAGACATAATCACAAACATTTACACCAAGTGAACTATTAAACAATACACCAGTGACACTCAATTAACTCCAGAACCATTATACACAATTGCTGAGACCATTTAAACGGAGAAAGGACATCTTTACTGAAACAAATATTTCGTCGAGGTTAGACGTTCCACTGCGCATGATCAGGTCGGCCATTTTGATTCGTCGCCGTTCTTACCAAAGCAAGGCAGCGAATTTCTAGACTGGATTTGGTTTGAAATAAATATTATATATAAACTTTATTTATTAATTATAACGTTGTATTTGTTAGTATTAAGACATTTATCATTGTAAGTGTTATACTTTCTTGTCCATACCCTTCTCTGGCTATTCTAAAATAACCGTTCAAAGAACTATATTTTTATATACAATCAATGTAAAGTTTTTTATCGACCGGCCCTGAGTAGAGTCGATACTGCTGTAATATATCGATTCTTATCGATAAACTTAAATAATTTGTTAATAAATTTCCTATTTATGCAATTTGGGTTTAATTTTTCTATAATATACTTAAAGAAGAAATTAATCAAGGACTCAGACTAACC
Source organism: Magicicada septendecula (assembly GCA_034769895.1). Taxonomy (NCBI): domain Eukaryota; kingdom Metazoa; phylum Arthropoda; class Insecta; order Hemiptera; family Cicadidae; genus Magicicada; species Magicicada septendecula. The sequence continues at coordinate 67,073,778 of CM068368.1, read as the reverse complement.
GAAAGGCGGTACATATGAAATAACGAACGCATCGAAGAAGAAGAAGAGAGCCGTCTGTCGACTAGGACTGGAGTTAACCAGATTGTCATAAAGTAATTTACAGAAAGTGACACTACTACACTTATAAACATAATACCATTGAAATTTTAACTCCAAACAATAAACCCGATTATTTTCTAAATATTAGTAAATAAAAACACCACAAAAATATTTTTTCAGAAACAACCAAATTTTTTTTTTTTGATATTAAATTATTATTATTTTTTATTTCAAATTGTAACAACATTATTACAGATTTTATTTTGTAACCACAAGAACTGTTACAAAATTGGCGTTTCCAAAGTGGAAATTAGACACAAGTCATACATACATACACACAGATTATTTTGTAATTGTTACAAAATTGGCGTCCAACTAAAGGGCTGTAATTAGGGATTGAAAGGCTGTAATAACTCGCCCAATTTCTAGTTCAGCTTGGCAGTGGTTATCTAGCCAGAGAAAAGGGAACAACGACAAGCAAAATGGCAGAACTTACACAAGAAGAGAAGTGGGACAAGATAACGGAAATGTTCCAACAATTAATGGGAGGAATCAAATCCTGGAGACAAGAAATAAGAGAGGACAATAAGAAACTAGACGAGGACATTAAGAAAAAGAGAGAAGACAGATTAAAAAGAGAAGAATCAAGAAGTGATAGGACCAAAGAAATAAATGAGAACCACGAATCGACGATGAAGAGAATAACGAGAACCACGAATCGATGATGAAAGAAATAAGGGAGGATAACCGACGATGGCGTGAGGAAATAAGAGAGGACACTAAGAAAAGGAGAGAGGACAGATTATTAAGAGAAGAATTAAGAAAGGAGAAGACCGAAGAAATAAAAAATGATAGCAAACCAGAACCAGAAGAAATACCAAACGAAGAAACAATGGAACCAGTGGTAGTATTACCTGAAAAGAAAACAAACGGAAACAAAGAAAATACTAAAGACAAAGAAGTGGAACCCAAGAAAAGGAGAAGAACGCATCTGAGGAAATTAATGAAAACAAAGGAAGAAATTGAGATGATGAACCATGGTTTATTTGATGATGATAATATCCCTATTACCAACCATGAAGAAATCGTGAGTTCCAGAAATTATGGAAGTAGATGGAGGGTAATCTCAGAGATGGTTTACCAGCAGACAGTAGTTTACCAATGGGAAAGGACCAGAGGTAAACGGAATACAACATGTGGACCAGATCAGTTTCGGCGCAGGACTGGACAGTGTATTCTAGAAAGATGGAAATGTGACATCTTACCAGACTGTGATGACGGCACAGATGAGTCACCAGAAGGTATTCCATTAGTGTGCCATCCAGGACAGTTCCAGTGTACCGTTACACTAAAATGTATTCCTTCAGGGTGGATATGTGATGGTGAACCAGCTTGTGGGGCTTCAGATGAGCAAATAATTAATAACTCAGATGAAGATCCTCACATATATTTTTCAGGTAATACAACATATAGACCAGAGACGTATTGGTGTATAAAACACTATGATAGAGGGAGCCGAGTAAGCTTTGTAGCCAACAAAGGAATAACGGCTAGAAAAATGAAATACAAGGCAAAGGCCAGAGATGTCACTAGTACCGGAGCGATTATGAAGACAATGGTCATCCGGACAATGAGAGCAACTGAAATGACAGACCACGGTTAAATCTAATACTACACACCTACACCAAAAGGGACGGATGTTATGATAACCGACGACGGCAAAAAACCATGTCAAAGAAAAAGAAAAATGAAAAACGGTGCGACATAATAAAAATCATCCACCTGGGTATATAAAACAAAAATAATAATGAGAAGTACATTTGAAGTAAAGAAAAGAAGAGGGTTCATACCATATTTATGGTAATAATATGATATGTTAACCATTTCCATGAAAAAATATTATGAGTAATTGAATGTATAGAAGATTGAATTTTGTGTGTAAAAACAAAAAAAAATTCAAAAACAAAGTAAGCACTACTTACTACCTAATATTTGAAACAACTTTTGAATTAATGAAAAGGAAGAAGAATTTGATAATAAAATATGTCAAAATTCCAAAACAAACGTAAGCACAACTTACTACCAAATATTTATGAACGACTTTTAGAATAAAAAGAAAAAGAATTGTGTAAAATGAATAAATTCCAAAACCAAGTAAGCACAACTTACTACCTAATATTTATGAAACGACTTTTGGAATAAAAATAAAAAAAATAATTGGGCATAAAATGTCAAAATTTAAAAACAAAGTAAGCACAACTTACTAACGAATATTTGAAACAACTTTTGAATTAAAGGAAAAAGAAGAAGAATTTGATAATAAATATCTAAATTCAAAAACAAAGTAAGCACAACTTACTACCTAAGATTTAAGAAATGACTTTTGAATTAATGAAAAAGAAAAGGAATTTTAAAAAAATAATAAATTCAAAAACAAAGTAAGCACTACTTACTACCTAATTTTTGAAACGACTTTTGGAATAAAAAAGAAAAAAGAATTTTGTAAAAATGTAAAAAATTCAAAAACAAAGTAAGCACAACTTACTACCTAATATTTGAAACAACTTCTGAATTAATGAAAAAACAAAAAGAAGAAGAATTTATAAATGTATAAATTCAAAAACAAAGTAAGCACAACTTACTACCTAATATTGGAAGCAACTTTTAGAATTAAATAAAAAGAAAAAGAATTGGGCATAAAATGACAAAATTTAAAAACAAGTAAGAACTACTTACTACCCAAATATTTATGAAACTATTTGTGAAAAAACTAAAAGATAAAGAATTTAGTAAAATACAAACAAATTCAAAAAAACCAAAGAAATACAACTTACTACCAAACATCTATGAAACTCAAATCCTGAAGTATAAAGGAAAAGAAAAAGAATTTTGAAGAATAACCACAACATTCAAAAGGAAGAGTAAGTTCACATTACAAACAATTATATATGGAACCAATTCTGAAAAAATTTCGAGAATAAAGAAATGGCAGTAAAAACCACTGATACAATTAAAATGAATAAACTTATTGTGAAGTAAAATAAATAAGACTTTTAAGCAAAATAAGCAGAGACAATAACCACATGGAATTAATAATTAAAGAGTGCATTTGGATAAAAAGCAAGAGCAGAATAAAAATTTTGAAAAAGAAAGAAATAACTATGTATAAATAAATCCATAAGAAAAATATGATCATAAAATAAATGTCAATTATAAGAAGGACAATTAAAAGAGTAATTGCAAGAACATAAACTAGTGGAACGATTCATAAGAATTAAGAAAAAACAAAATATAATACAAAATATATGTTAACAATGACCAGAAGGAGATTGTAATAACAGTCAAAATATGACAGAGAATTAAAATAAATAAAAACTTTACACTGAATAACAAGTGATAATTATATTAAACCAGCTTCCAACCATAAGAAGGAATAAAATGCCAGCAGAGCTAACCATTGAGAAAAGTAACTAAGATAGAAATTAACTAAGATAGAAATATTAATAGATCTGTTCAAATACGAAGTGAAGTATCCAAAGATATTTAATTTTTTTTTATAGTCATAAGGTGGACTATTCTTATATAATTTTTATTAATAACTGTCTGTAGATAAGTCCAGCAGTATTATTATGTATTGATCAGAGATGATTTGCCTCTGTAATCAACAAATGACGTAGTATGGCCAGCAGAGTAGTGTAGCCTACAGTGCCCCTCTGAACTACCCCAGCTAACGTGTTAGGGAATATTAGGGAATAAATATCCCAAGGATAAAGAACCAAGTTAAGAAAAAAATGGAAAAATAAAAAATAACGAACCTCAGATGACTATTACTATTAAGAAAAATCCAGTTAATAATGAAATATAGATAAGCTCAAAAATAAAGAAGAAAAAATTTAGAAATGTGAAGGAAGTAAAGAAATATAATTTATAATAAAATATCATAAGCAATTATTTCAGACAAACCAAGTATGATCTGAACTAATCACTTCTGGAAGAGAGCAATCTGTAGCATGACAGATAATCCACATAAATCAATTACCAAATGATCATTAATAAAACTCAAGTATATGACATATCCAATAAAGATCCAAATGAAAATCAATTAAAAAGCACTATAAATTATTATAATAACAAGAAAAAGTAAACCTAAAGAAAAAATCTGCAACTAATATAATTGTACAACAAATTAAAAACCCAGGAAAATAAAATTTAAAATAACCATAATACCCAGGTAGGATAGAAGCAGGCAATGAAGATACCCAGACCAAGTAAACCGACAAAGTAAACAGACCAGAGTAAACAAAAGAATATAAAAAGAAATGGTACTGAAGAACCAAGAACGAAGAAAGAAGAAATCTAGAATAAACCAAGATACTTAATAATCAGAGACATGTGAAGATCCAATAGAATAAAGGAAGGTGGAACACGACCAATAGCAAACAGAAACCCCATAGGGAAAAAACCAAAAACCCCAAAAATAAATGAATGTCACAAAAGAAAGTATAACACCCCAACAAACCATATACTAATGTAAAACTGATAAAAACCAAAGGTGTTTAGAGTGTTAAGTAACAGTGCACCCAAAAAAGTTATTGTATAGTTTATATAGACAAATCTTAACAGTTCCCCAATGGTTAAATATTTCATATTATAAAACTATAAAAGGACTAGTGATAATATCAAATAATAACCAGGGACAAGTGCAAATTATTAAATTATAATAAATAAACTTTGAAAGTATTTACCGTGCCAATAAATAACTTTAAGTGTTTTTAAACAGTAGCATGATAATAGTTACTCAAGTAATATGGTGAAGGAGCAAGGAATAATATTTCTAATGAAGGGCCACTGTGTATATGAGAACATTCCATAGAATGAATAATATAAACAGATAGCTTGTGTACAAAGTGACGGGGAATACATTCCTAAAATTGGGAAGTACAGATAAGACTGTAAATAAATAGTTTTAAGAAGATGTTAAACATTTAATGGAACCAAAATATTATGTTCCCAGTTCCATATATTAACTATATAAATAAGATTTAGTATTAAGCAGTATTGAAGTTATAAAATATTATTTTTTTTAGTAATTTAAATTAGGAATGCAATATCTGTATGTAGATACCATTCCTATATTATAAAATGTTTTTATTAAGTTACTATGAGTACACAAAGTATCAAAAATCAGTACACAAAAAAGGTATGATGCAAAGTACCAGATTTAATAGTAAAAAAGTGTTATATTTTAATTGTTTAAAATCAATATTCAATGTTATAATGGTCAAGGAACAAATTGTTAATAAATTATATAAGAATAGAAGGTCAGAAAAGGGTTAAATAAAAATGGAATGGACTAACTAGCATTATCAGGGGAGGAGTCATAGATAAATGAATTATATTTAAAAACAATAATTAATAAACTAAATTGCAAGAAATTAAGTAAAAATACACAATTATATCAATTTCAGATTCAATAGAATAATAATTATATCAGAGAAAATGGCTATTATCTGCTCAGAGACAGGAAACACATATTTGAACATACTTTCCAAAATGTAAGAAATATAACTTTTTTAAATGATAACTTTGTAAAACTATATTTATTAGTATCAAAATAAGCAAAATAGAATAAAGAAACCGAATATGTATTTAGTATTTCATACAGTTAATTAATAACGAAAATATTTTCCGTGTATAATGTATTCGAATAAAATGTATCGGAAGCTAAGATAATTTGAAACAATGTATAATATATATTAAATTGGCTAAGATTTTCAGGAGACGAAGGAAATGAGAACAGTTCATTATTATCCGTTGAAGCGATTACTTAAACGAGATTTTTGCTCTACATAACCTTAATAAATGAACCAAGTTCGGTAAAAATTTTTATAAATTTTTATTTTGAGTTTTTTATTTGTGAACCGGTGAAAATAAACAATGAACAGTGCATCACCAACAAACAGAACCACACACGCCTAATTAATTAAAATAACACCAATACAATAAATTTTACAGACGAACAAACAAGGTTAATTCCGATACATGTGACAAGTGAGATAGACATAATCACAAACATTTACACCAAGTGAACTATTAAACAATACACCAGTGACACTCAATTAACTCCAGAACCATTATACACAATTGCTGAGACCATTTAAACGGAGAAAGGACATCTTTACTGAAACAAATATTTCGTCGAGGTTAGACGTTCCACTGCGCATGATCAGGTCGGCCATTTTGATTCGTCGCCGTTGTTACCAAAGCAAGGCAGCGAATTTCTAGACTGCATTTGGTTTGAAATAAATATTATATATAAACTTTATTTATTAATTATAACGTTGTATTTGTTAGTATTAAGACATTTATCATTGTAAGTGTTATACTTTCTTGTCCATACCCTTCTCTGGGTATTCTAAAATAACCGTTCAAAGAACTATATTTTTATATACAATCAATGTAAAGTTTTTTATCGACCGGCCCTGAGTAGAGTCGATACTGCTGTAATATATCGATTCTTATCGATAAACTTAAATAATTTGTTAATAAATTTCCTATTTATGCAATTTGGGTTTAATTTTTATTTAATATACTTAAAGAAGAAATTAATCAAGGACTCAGACTAACCGAAAGGCGGTACATACGAAATAACGAACGCATCGAAGAAGAAGAAGAGAGCCGTCTGTCGACTAGGACTGGAGTTAACCAGATTGTCATAAAGTAATTTACAGAAAGTGACACTACTACACTTATAAACATAATACCATTGAAATTTTAACTCCAAACAATAAACCCGATTATTTTCTAAATATTAGTAAATAAAAACACCACAAAAATATTTTTTCAGAAACAACCAAATTTTTTTTTTTAAATAAAATTATTATTTTTTTTATTTCAAATTGTAACAACATTATTACAGATTTTATTTTGTAACCACAAGAACTGTTACAAAATTGGCGTTTCCAAAGTGGAAATTAGACACAAGTCATACATACATACACACAGATTAATTTGTAATTGTTACAATATACATATACATCATATATGTATATACGATAATACCACAAATACGCCTGTGACAGAAACTAGTAAACAATTAAATTAGTGCTACACTAACTTTATTTGTAAGGCTTCTATGACACTTAGATATAAGGTATGCTTACACTGGCGGTGTCAACATTATTAGGTTGAAATAAAACCGTGCTGTTAGGCCGTGGTCAGTTGCTGACAAATTGTTATATAGTTGGCTATCGTTTCGATCCCAGCCACTTGGAAGCTTCTTCAAAACCTCAAAGCGGCAGAGAATACATACCAGGTTGCTTATACCCGGTAAAAGTACTTGGGTATTGTTAAGCTGTACGTGTATTCTCTGACACTTTGCGACTCTGAAGAAGATTCCCAGTGGCTGGGATCGAAACGTATGCTGACTATGTCGCAATCTGTCAGCAACTGACCGCGGCCTAACAGCCCAGTTTTATTTCAATCTAATAACTTAGAAGGTTATATTAGATGCATTCAGAGTAAAGTTATATTTACCTAAGATTATTATTCAAGTAATACAATTATTATTATTATTAATGTCATTATTATTATACATTTTTATTCAAATAAATGGGAAGCACATATTCAGGTACTAAATCTTGGATGTTTTGAACCAAGACACAATCAACTAGTTACATTGCAAAACAGACTTCGGCTATGTACTAGCAGACAATAACATGATAAACAGAATTATCACTGTTGCACACCACTATAGAAAAATTATTCTATAGTGGTGTGCAACAGTGATAATTCTGTTTGTGATTTTAACCACTAACACAACTTTCTTCATTAAACTTCTAATAATATGATAACTTGCCTCCATGAACACAAAATGCGCAGTCGTACTTGTCCAAAGTTTCCAACGTTGTGATGTATGGGGCACCTTCAACAACTTCATCGACCCATTTGATACCACGCACCATTTTGTACCTACAAAATAAACAATAAAAGACAGAATATATCAAATTTATGTAGGAGAATATTTGTAACATTTTTATTAATACAATGAGCTTATAGTAATGTCAGTTATTTTGCTGGTGGAAGAAACTGTTAGTTGCAATAATTGTTTCATTTCATCAGGCTTGCATTTTAGGATAGGACCCAGGCCAGATCTGACTCAATTGATTTGACTGCATCTGTGATCTGATGAAAACTTGTACACTAAATTGGTGTATGTATGAGCTAAATGGTTTGTGGCTTGGAGTTATAGGTAACAGATTGGCTCTCACAAACCACCTGGTCTTATAATCCACTGCATTAAGTTTCTGTTCATTAAGTGGAACTATCATATTTACCTTGATATGATATCCATTACAAGTTACAATATAATATATTATATAATACAGCAGGGGGGATATCATAGGACAAGTTGTGCTATCAGAATTTTGGAGAAGCTTTAGATGTGACAAAGTTTAAAGTGAATAAAACTGAGTTTATTCACTAAAGTACAGTATAAAAATAAACGTAAATGTAAAAATTAAAAAAGTGAATTTATACAACTTTAAGCTTAGACAAACTGTAGGCCAGGTTACCAGTTTTAATTTGCTAACAGGCTTCCTGTGGCAATAGGTGGCACTGTCCTTTTGCTAAGAATCAGTACAGTTTGTTTTGTGATTCTGACTGGCCCTATGGCAGCCTGCACAACAATATCCTGCAATCATCTGCTACAGAGTGGTAGAGTGGCTCCATTTTGAACTCCCGGCATAAAATCTTTTATACCCCTATATAAATGTGCTTTCAAAATGCCCAAACAGCTCAAGCAGTCAATTAAATAACAATAAACTGATCAGTAAGTTTACTGATTTTGATAAACATGTAGTGTAGTTTTTCAATTAATAAAAATAAATATTGTATGGCCTTTTGGTAATTTATGGAAGTTGTTTTAAATGACATTTAAGGGACAAACTGAAGGTGAAACTTGGGGTGGAGAGTGAGAAATTTTGAGGGGAACTACTGGACACCAAGGGCAAGGGATACAAAGCAGACAATAACATCTGAGATGAGATTTCTCAGTTTTGTCGAGGGCATATCATGGAAGATAGAATTTAAAAAAAGAACTACATGAGAAAACCGGGTGTATAACCAATGTTCTAATGATCAAAGTTGTAAAGGGATAAGTGGAAAACCAAAATTCAAAATAAGGAAAAGTAGAAAGCTTGTGTTGAAAGAACAGCTCCAGGAAGAATTCAAAACCTAACCTAACCTACGAACTACCAGCAACAAAGTAAAAGAAGTCTCAGTAGAAGACCAAGGACAAGATAGTGAAGCTGGAACAGGTTGTAAGGCCTTTAATGAGCCTGGAATATACCATGAAGAAGATTATCAAAATATATTTATTTACAATAATACATTGCAATGTTACGAGTGTTATAAAATAAATGAATACATTTCTATCCAAGTAAATATACAAATATATGTTATGTTGCAGTAGATAATTATGTCTAGACAAACTAATAAGCTGTTCAAGGAAATTTTGTACAATTCATATCACTAAAGGTAATTTTTTGTAAATGAAAGAGAAAATAGATGAAATAGGAAACTCCTATGAGATACATAGATGAAATAGGAAACTCCTATGAGGTAAATACATTCCACAATTTAATTTCACATAGTTTATTGAATACAAAACCATAATTTCATAGACTAAAGCTTTTTGGTATCTTAACAATTCATCTACAATACTGTCCTGATGATGTTAATAAAATCTGTTCAGACTTTGACATAAATGTTTCAAAAACCGAATCTACTAACTAATGACTAAACCCATCAAATACATTTAACAATCTCTTATGGCTATGCACGTCACTAAGTCTCTTTCTCATCCCTTCAACATAAACATTTATGATTTACTGCTAGAGGACATGGAAGATCCTCTACAAAATGCTAGTTTCTTGGCAGAATGCTTATGGGGCCTATCAAACCAATGGGTACAGTGCTTAGCTATTAATCTATAGGTGTCAGGTTCAATTCCAGGAAAGTATCACACAATCATGGTGTGCTTCTCAGCATCAAGACTGACTCAGCCTTTGGGAATGAGTACTGTTTTACTGGCTACACTACCTTCCTCATACACCGCTTGATATGAGTTAATAGATGACTCATTTACTTCAGTAGTACAAAAAGAAGCCAGTACTTACAAATACTTACTGTGTAGACAGTTTAAGTATACAAAAAAGTAAACAAAAGCATACATTTTTCCAGTTTTTTTTTACATGAATACGTCTTTAAATTTGCTTCCATAGTGGGAGGCAATTCAGAAAACTGATGATAACAAAATCGGGGGATACAGTTTGGTGTTGCAGCTACATATCTATCATCTACATCCAAAATTTAATTACACCACTCGATAGCTAAAGGCTCAAAGAATTCGTTACATTGAGTGAGGATGTGACGCATCGCGCGCAGCGGAGGGGGAAGCGCCGCCATTTTGAGGTCGTTTCGCTGCGTCACATAATGTCCGTTTAGTATAAATTTTGACTCGGAGGAGCTAGGACTTTCGTTTGAGTTTCAATCGTCAGCTCTCGTCAAGATCTATCGATTGCATATATAAAACATTAGTCTGAAATAGTTATAGTGAATATATATGGTGTTAAAGTAAAAAATTAAAATAAATAATGCAATGCCGGCCTATACTCGTCAAAAAGCCAAATCAAAATATAGAGATCGTATACGGTTGGAAAGGGCTTCTCAAGAGCAATCCAGTGATACCCGTAAAAAACCATATGACAGAGTGAAGCGGTGCCGGGAACGTAAAAGAATGAAGGCATCCGAGCGGATCAACGACGGCGCCAGTACATCTGCAGCTGGGGCGCCCGAGCCTATGCAAGTGGATGATGTAATCGCTTCTATATCAACGCCGGACTGTATAGACATCGACTGTGTGCGATCGCCGATTATGAAGACACATTGGGCAGCAGCTAGTCCACGTTTCACTACTACGTTTGTCAACAATCCATTCGGACATAAGTGTGATGTGTGTGACCGTCTATGGTTTCTGCGCTCATTGAAGCCACCAAAGGAAAAACTCTTACCGCTGCTTAGTAATACTTTCCCAGAAGAGGCAGTGGCTGACTTTAAACTGTGCGGTACGTGTAGGAAATCACTGGACTCGGACAAAGTGCCCACGTTGTCACGTTCGAACGGATTTGTGTATCCACCTAAGCATGTTTATGTGGCTTTGAGTCGCGTCACATCGTTAGATGGCCTTTATATTATCAATGCCCGAAACGATTTCAAGTTTTATCATGGATTTGGTCAGGCGTCTCCTACAGTTAGAGAGATACGAGATGAGTACTAGCGACTGGCCCAACATCCGCTGCCGACACTAGTCGCACAAGTAAAAAAGTTTTGTGATTATGTTCCTGACAGCGTTGTCTTATACTTATCACCGCCATTAATGCACAAAGCTTGGTCGCGCACTCAGAAGACATCTCTACCGATTCCATCATCAACGGATCTGATTACTTGGCAATTAGCGAGACGTGGATGGAAGATTTCAAGCCAGTGCAGGTGACTGGCTTTGATCTGAGATCATATCGTAACACCGCTAAGCGCAGACAAATTGCAACTACATCATCGGCGGCGGTATCATCATCATCAAGTCGCATAGCCGGTGGAGTCGCCATATATCGCAACATCAATAGCTTCACTGATTGTAACAGAGTTAACATTGACATTTCCGAGATGAATTTGCAGATCAAAGACCCAAAGGTTGGTGATGTCTGTCTAGTGAACGTAACAGTCAATGGCATCTTCAAATTCATACTCGGGTGTGTGTACATCCATCCGGGCACAGCGTTAGCAGAAATTAAGCTCTGTATGTTACGATCGCTGTTAAAGTATTCTAAAAACATCGTTAAGATTATACACGAATACGAACCAGATCTCACTACACCAATCATGATGGTCGGAGACTTTAATGTTAATGTCTCGCAAGACCGCTCGTTGCCCGACTTCATGCTCAGCGAGTTTAATTTGTCTTACATCGAAACTTCTCCAACAACGCCAGGTAATACCTGTATTGATTTAACGTTTACCAGAAATCTCGATGTATCCTGTATGCCATTTGTTTCGTACTTTTCGTATCACAGACCTATCATTAATAAAGTTATAACACAGTAATTATTTGTTTACTTGATTTCTTTCCTGAACCCGACGAAAGGAAAATGTTGCCATCACAAATAAAACATGGAAATCCGAAGGACTTCTTAGTGTTCAAAAATGGTTATGACATACACTGAGAAAAAAAAATACTATTGTTCAGAGAAAAATTTCTTGACTCAAAGAAGAACTTTTAAGAATAAATTTTTTGAAAAACTAATTTCTTCACAAAAGAAAATCAATATTTATTTTCATAGCAATAACTAAACAAAAGAATGATTTTATTTGAATTAAGAAAATATTATTGAAATAAATTTAAAAACACTTGAGTAAATTTAAAAAAAGTTTTTGACAAGAATATACATTCTCGATAATTATCGAGAATATATATTCTTATGTCAAGAAAATTTACTTGATATAAGTATTTTTTTCTCTCAGTGTATACATATAATACGCTCAAAGAAAATATTACCCGTTACGTACACGTATTCAGGTAAAACACATGGCCGTGTCCACGACACAGCCACACCCCGTATTTTTTATAATCAGAATCTTTCAATGGGAGTTAAAAAATAAATAAATTTTCCTTATTTCCATTTTAAAGTTTTTAATTTTACTCCAGCAGTCAAAAATGTGGCTAATTAAATCCACAGCCTTCTCATAATCTATACAAGATTTAAATGCTTTTACATTTACAACTCACCACTTTCGATTAAGTGTTTTATAATGTACAAATACATTATTATCAAAAAGGCTTTTAAACATGATTTTCCACTTTAAACACAAAGAATACTGAAGCAGACAAAATAGTAATGTAATATACAATTTTATAATCACCGTAATGAATGTAAACAAAACTATGTGTTGCAGGGGTGACCATCCCCCCCAAAGACTATGGCGCATGCCCCCCCCCCAAATTCAGTTATCCCCTCAGGCCACCTGAACGGCGCCCGGCGGTGCATGTGCTCACACATTTGATATTTAAATGGTGGTATAAAGGTAACCAAAAAAAAGTATAAGTGTTTTGAGTTACAAGAAAAACTATATTTTTACAATTTATTCAGAAAGTGAAAATATAAATAAGAAGAATATTGCAATTTTTACATGTCTGTAGAGATTTTTTCATTGTTCTCACTTGATGTTGTCACTTTGATGCTCTGAACGATTGATATAATAAAAGTTGTTTTCTCCGAGAAGTTGTCAATGCAAATTTGTTTACTATTTCTTCATTTGGAATCGATTTGAAAATGTCTTTTTCAGAAGCTAAAATTAAAAGATTAGAAAGCCACAAATCACTACTATACTACTGCGTAGCCGATTAGCCGAATACTGTAATTAAAATAAGGAGGTTATTACATTTTTTTTCAAATAGTCTTTTATTTATTTGCCCCTCCTTTTATCATCAAAAAGTCTGTAAAAACATGCCCCCCCAAATTTTGATGGAGCAACTTGTGCCATGCACCCCCTTTCTCGGCACCACTGATGTGTTGTATTATTTAGTGAAATTTTGTAGTAAGTGAAAATTTTTAGACTTCCTGATTTTTTTTTCGAACTACTCAAAATCATTTCTGAAACATATAATTATGACTGCATAAGCATCAATGAAGGCTCTTAATTCCTGAACAACAGATCTCAAAGAAATTTACTACTAGCTGAATTTTTTTCTTGTTTGTAAATGATAATCAGGATATTCCTGAGTAGTGGGTTCCCACCTAAGCAGTATAATTTAAAAATTAATTTACAATTTGATAAAAGAATGGGTTTAGAGAAAATAATGTTTTAATCCATACCATTTTCCCAACCCTATCTCTTTTAATAAAGGGACTGCATACAAAAGCTTGTTTTGCAAAAGTAAACTCCCACTTTATACACTCTGGTACGTTAAAATAATCTTGTTGTGACAGTCATATTCCTGATAAGCATCACTAATTTCTTCAGAATCAAGAAAGGCAATAAAAAAATTGGCACAGTAACAAAGCTAAATTTAGCTACAAAAGAGAACCACTTTTCAGATTTGGAATGCTACATTCCATTATGGTAAATATTTTATCACTTATCATGGGCAGCTCCCTGGCTTGGGAGAGGTCAGGGAGGGAGAGTCTCCCTGTACCAGGAGATCATAGATGGAACACTTTCCCATTTGGGCAAGGAAGTTCTGGGGCACCAGAAATTTTGTTAAGAGATAAGATTCAAATATTGCCTACAGTAATGATGAAATATATCAAAGTATAGAAAATACAACAGAAACAGTGAGAAAAAGAAGACTAGTATTTTTTGGACATTTATATAGAATGGACGACAATAGGTTAACAAAACAGATCTTCAAATATCTGTGGTGAAAGAAGTCAACATCAAGCTGGATTAAAGAAGTCAAAAAGGATTTACAAAAAAATAATATAAACGCAGAAGAAGCAATTGAAAGAGAAGTTTTTCAGGCAAAAGTATTAAAATGGAAGGAGTGAAACCCCCCTTTTATTTTATAAGCTTTTTTTGTAATTTTTTTTGTTTTATTTTTATTTTATTTTATTTTATTTTTTATTATATTTTTGTGTAAAGGGGAGAGACATAATATTTAGAACTAGGTGGTGAACCTAGAGGAAGAATAAAGTGTGCAAAGGCCCACGCTACAATTACAGACATGTCCCCTGGTGAATGACAGGACTTGCAAATGAAAAACTCTGTTAACAAAACAAGCGTGAACTTTATTGAGCATGCATGCATTTACATGATATTGCAAGGCGTAAACTTAACAATGAATAAAACCATGAGTAAAATTGAACTACATGATTATATATATGTCAGTATTCTTCACAGCATAAGATTGTGAGTGAATTTGAGCTTAAATATAAATATAAATAGACCCTGCCACGCTATGTCCAAGTTAATTCTTGCAATAATTTTGTTCACAAGTAAAATTGAAATCTTTGAGTGCTATATAAAGTGAAAATTAAAGAGGCTAGCCTTTTGAGTAATTCTGTAAGCACATTTGTCATGATATAATTTCTGACACATTCCCCAGCAAAAGTGAAAATTACACACAAACACATACATATAACACACATACACCATTTCTGTATCGACCCTCTCACAATAACCCTTTGCAATAAAGAACAAATAAATAAATATATATATATATATATATATATTGTATCTATTTCGTGTGAACGGCTACCGTTTTATTCTGCAAAATGTGAATAATGTACAATTTGTGTGTGATGGGTGTAACGTGTCTTCTCGATCCGTAGTTCAAATGCGTGCAACTTCCGCAGATTTCGTCCGTTGCGAACGTACGAATAACCAGGTCTTGATGTTCTTACCTGATGTTCACTAGGGGTGAGAAAATCCCGGTGGCGCCAAATTGTTTTCTTAAAACAATTAAAATAAAATTCAAAGGCGTATGACCAGCGCAGCTCAGGCGGTTTGAATAATTCAAATATTTCCGCCAGCTAGGCCCACTGTAGCGCACAGCAGTTCGATGCGTGGGCTGTGTAAATCGTTAGTCATCTGCTAAAATGTACATAAAATATTGTGCACCTCCTAATGAAATTATAACACCGTGGTTACACTCAATACTTACACATTTTTTATTAGTGATTGTTATTCATTTAATACAAATTATTCTAATACAAATGCTCCGGTTGTTTATATGAGACAATTACAGGGTTTGACAATCGATATTTGAATTAATAACCAGACGTTTAATGATGGCGTCTGTTGAAAATTGTATACAAGTTATTAATGTTGGTTTGTCATAGGTTCTTGAGGTTACGTTCAAAGGATTACAAATGTTTTAAAAACAATAAAAATACACACCCTTACATCAAGTAAACTTAACTAACATATTGTGTAGGTATAATTTGTTTAGCGCAGTGTAGTAAAAGTGTTTACAAGTTATGGATCATTAACAACAGTTTATATTGGTTAGTTTATAAACTGTCAGTGACTTAGTATTCTTTAAATCTTTGAAAGTAATTGATTTCAGTTCAGTGAGATTTCGACCTTTAGTGAGATAATTAACGTGAGTTTATTTATATATTTTGGGTAATTTAAGATGTACTTATCACTTCCGTAGTTATGGCGAATTCATACGATCTGTTATTCATGGGTTATACTATAATCTTCTTTAATTTGCTGGGTTCAGGACATCAGGCATCTTTTCCAGTTTAATTGGTAGTAATTTATTTTCTTTTTTCGTTAATTTGGCCTCAACTTCAATAATATGATTCCAGTCCTTGTCTTATGTCTTGGTATACACTTAGTAGTAACTTTTTCGGATATTTGCTATGTTTTAATTGACAATTTTGGTCACTCGAAAATTAGCGTCTATACCATTAAAGCGTCATGCATTCAGTAAAAAAATCTAACGGTATTTTTGCTTGTTACTCCACAGTTTCCATGGTAACGTAATTATTCTACCTGGTCGATCTCAAAATAAACACATTGTTATCAAACTTTGAATTTTTTGTTTAATTTGAATAAATATTTTATAATGGTTATATTTACTTAGGGATAATTTCAATGGTTGTAATCTTTACATAGATGTTCCTATTTTCTTTCAAAGATTAGTTTGATATCTTACAAGATTGGTCTAAGTCATGTATTAATGTTTTAGTCCAAAATTGATAATACTATGTTAATACATAATTTACTTATTTCTAAGTTTTAATATAATTCTGCCATGTTCCCTTTCGTTACACATAATTAATATATTTTGCCTATTATTTCTTATAAAGGTATTGCTATTATTTTCTTTATAAATTCCTTACTTACTTAAAACATACTAACATATTACTGTAAAACTATTTCTTCTGGTATTTATTGCCTTAAACATTAAGCCAATAACTTCTTTCTTTAAATTAACAAATGAACAAATTTGGTGAGTGTTATATCTACACCATCTCTTTTATAACAGTAATCACCCTGGTGATTTTTATACTGAGATAATATTTTTCTTTTTTTTTACATTCACAATTATTCTGTGTCTTTCAGTCTAATATACTTAACTTAATTGCTCATTTAACATGTGCTTATGTTTTGGGTTTGTCACACTTGTTTAACTCTTTTTTCTTAAGATTATATGCTGTTTATTTTATTACACTTATCACTTCACTGTTCATCTTTGTCACTCCCTACCTATCTCTAATTACCCTTATATTTCTCACGATCTCACTATTATTACAAAGTTTTTGTATCTAATGAGTTCATGTCTCTTTTGTTCACTTCAGACTGTCACATATCATTTTACAATATGCAAACAACATGGTATTGTAAATACATCTTTCAAATAAAACATAACTTTGTATATATTGTCATTAAAGTGATAAAAATTGGTCTGAAATGTCATAATTAGTAATAATAACAACAATTTAATAATGTTAAAATATATTGTGTTAATTGAAACCTACTACATCTGTAGCAACAGCAATAATATTAGCGAATAAATAAACTCTCCAAAACCTTATACTTTCAAATACATAATGCTGAGATAACATACATACTGCTGAAATAATCCTAGTAAAAGTTCCAAAGTATATAGTAGACTATAAAATTTGTTCTCTGATTGAACCACGCACACATTTCTCTTCCCTGTCTGTATGAGTGTAATTTTAAACATAACAGCTGACACATCACCTATAGATAAGGATATACATACAATCATATCTACACATGGTTTTTTATGTATAACAATTGCTGAGATACTGTCATTTACAAGTTACCACTAATAAAAATTTAAACATAAATTATTAACAATAATAAAAAATTATGCTCTTTTAAAACAATCTTGTGAGTTAATTGTTATGGCCATGTAATTTTTTATTTTCTTTTTTCTTCACTGTCTTCTTGTCTCGCTTTACTTTGGTTAATATCTGGCCAATCTCTGGGGTTGGGTCAATGTCAGTTGTCTGTCAGTCTAGTTCGTATTTTCTTGTTTTGTAACCACCTTTGGTTGTATTCTTCCTCCTTCACTATTGATTATATTTACTACTTTCATTCTTGTTATCATTTATCTATCAAAATATATTGTTTCTTGGCATTTTTTACATACTTATTTATATCAAATGTGATCAGGGTTTGGCAATGTTATATAATGCCCTTCCACCAAAATTGATCATTTTATAAAACGTGAATTTAAGTTTGATGAAATTATCAATTGTATCGTATCAATTTTTTTTTTTTTTTCAAATTCTTCTGCTTCTCATTCATTTTTTATAATTAATTCGGTATCTTTTATTTCCATTCTTCTTAGTCTTTTCTTCATTATTTTCTCATATTGCGAACTGGCTTATTGAATTTTTTATTATAACTTATTCCCTATAAATCTTATTTTTCATCAAAACTACTCTTATACTGATATCAGGGGAACATCATCCCTGCTCAGTAAAATGATTGCTGGTCCATTCAACAGACAATCTCAATTAATAATTCTTAAATATAGTCAACTCGTGACTCAAAATAATAATAATAATAATCATAATTATAATATTTGTTGGGAATCTTTTACTTTTATACTTCATTATAGCTCAGTTCGAGTCATATATTGTTCCATCTTTCTTTATAGATACTATTTGATACATTGTTTTTTATTGATACAATTCACATTTTTATTCATTTTTAATTACTCTTTGTTTCATCTCATTTCACATTATAACTCTTAGAACGTTTATTTCATTTATATTGTTTTGTGATCATTGGTTTGGGTAATTTTACTTCCCCTCTTTCTAAATAGTTGTGGAAGCTGATCATTTTGATTGATATATTTTTTTTTTTTTTTCATTTTTTTTTAATATCATAGTAAGTTATGGCTTCTTACTAGTTAGGAATTTTTTGTAGCTTATTCCTTCATAGTATGTCATGCTTTTTATGCCTCATTTTTTGGCTAAATATTATGGTAATTTAACCTTATTTTGTAGGAATGTTTTGTAACTACACTCCTCTATTGTTAATTTTTATTTAAATATTGTAGTAAGTTGGTTGCTCTTACTTTATCTGAATGCCTTGTGACTTTTATCTCTCCATTTTTACTTGTTCTAAAATATTATTGAGATATTTGGGTAAGCTTTTCTTACATATCTTTTTTGATTTTTTACAATTTTTTATTCATCATAATGGTTTCTCTAATGCTTAGTGTAAGCTGTACTTACGAATGTTTTGGAATTTTGACATTCTTTAGAGATCTTTTCTTTATGACATTGGCAGACTTGTTTGTTTGTCACTTTATTTTTTTTATTTCTTTATTTAAAGTATTTTTGTTGGTTTTTTACTTTAAATTGTTTTTTACAGTTATTGTTGATTGTCATAATATTTCTTAATTGAGGCTTGATTGTATACCCCCTTTATTTTCTTGGTGACGGGGTGAGTGATCTCGTAAGTGTTATTGCCCTTGTCTTTTGTTATAGTGTATGGTCCCATATTCCAGTGTTTATCTGCATTTGGTTTATCCATTGTCCATGATCACACGAGTTTCCTCCGTTGTTCGGACTGCTCTGGTGTGCATCACTGTTTCTGTCTGTGTTATATATGTCTCTTCTATCTGGTACAGCCACTCTTCTAATACCATGTGTTCTCTGGCATCAGTGCCTACCTCAATCACTTGATGATGTTGTTTACTACTCAACGAAGTTAATCGTACCTCCGTTATTGATCTTCTCACTGATATTGGTTTATTTGGTATTTCTATCTCTGGTAATTTCCCTTTTCTTGTAGACTTTCTCAATTTGTCATACATTGTTTTGTTGTGTTCCTTTTCAACTTTGGATATCCTCCATTTAAAGATAGGTTTGCTGAAAGTTTTACTCGCTGGTTGATCGTTGATCCCTCCTAGAATTTCCTTCAGAGTTCTCCTGCACTCCATAACATTCATCATTTCCGTATGGTCATTAATTGGTCGATTAAACGTCTCAAGTAGTCCGTTCTTCATCATCTCCAATTCCTCTCTGGTATTGATTCGTTTTCTCTGATGTATTTTCTTAGTCTTCTTAATTATCTGTTTTTTCTGTACTCCTCTACGGTTGGTTCCTTTGTGCTTACTCTTCTCTTTGTTTTCGTTACCTTTATTTTGATGTAACAATGTATCTGGGTCTTCTTGAATTTCTGTTTTTTCATTATTTCCTTCTGGAGTGGTGTTTATTGTTTCATTCACCTTCTTGAACCCGTTACCTAATGTCTCATTAAGTAGATCCATTTGGTAATTGGTTTCTTCCCCTTTCTTATTCATCTCCATTTTTGTCTGGTCGCTTTCTTCACGACGTTCTCTGAAAATTAGTCTTATTTGCTGCTTCATTTCTTCTTTATTTTTCTCGTGGTCCTCCTTCAGCTGTTCCTTCAATTCTTCCTTCAAATCTTCATTTCTTTGCTGAATTTCCTCCATCAATCGTTGTTGTAATATTTCATTATTCTTGTTAATGGTTTGTCTCAATTCTTCCTTCTGTTTCTGAAAATTGTCCTCCTGTTTTTTAAAATTTTCGTTTGTTTCTTTCTTCATTCCGTCAAATTTATTGGTCATCTCCTTCAAACTCTCTTCATTCTTGTCGAATTTATTGTTCATCTCCTTCAAACTCTCTTCATTCTTGTCGAATTTATTGTTCATCTCCTTCAAACTCTCTTCATTCTTGTCGAATTTTTTGTTCATCTCCTTCAAATTATTATTCATCATTTCCATTAATTTTAGTATGTTCGGGTCTCCTCTAAATTCTCCCTTGTCGCCCGCCTGTAATTCCATTTCTTCGTCTTGGCTTGGTTCTATTGTGGTTATTATTGTCTCCACTTCTTCAATCGGTGTTCCTTCCTCTTCTTCCCCTCTGTTTTCTTCCATCTCCTTCTCCTTTGCCAATTTTTTCGACACTCCTCTGGTGTGCATATTGTAACCTTTCGTAATCGCCGCTAGAATTTATAGGGTTTAATTGTGTAATTTCTTTATTATTCTAGCCCTACTAGTTGGCGCGCCACTTTGTAATGTAGACGTGACGTCCGCCTCGTTCAAGCCCCGCGATGGAAGCCACTTTGTAATGTTGTCGTGTGTACGGCCACCGTTTTATTCTGCAAAATGTGAATAATGTACAATTTGTGTGTGATGGGTGTAACGTGTCTTCTCGATCCGTAGTTCAAATGCGTGCAACTTCCGCAGATTTCGTCCGTTGCGAATGTACGAATAACCAGGTCTTGATGTTCTTACCTGACGTTCACTAGAGGTGAGAAAATCCCGGTGGCGCCAAATTGTTTTCTTAAAACAATTAAAATAAAATTCAAAGGCGTATGACCAGCGCAGCTCAGGCGGTTTGAATAATTCAAATATTCCGCCCGCCTAGGCCAACTGTAGCATTCAGCAATTCGTTGTGGGTGCTGTGTAAATCGTTAGTCGTCTGCTAAAATGTACATAAAATATTGTGCACCTCCTAATGAAATTATAACACCGTGGTTACACTCAATACTTACACATTTTTTATTAGTGATTGTTATTCATTTAATACAAATTATTCTAATACAAATGCTCCGGTTGTTTATATGAGACAATTACAGGGTTTGACAATCGATATTTGAATTAATAACCAGACGTTTAATGATGGCGTCTGTTGAAAATTGTATACAAGTTATTAATGTTGGTTTGTCATAGGTTCTTGAGGTTACGTTCAAAGGATTACAAATGTTTTAAAAACAATAAAAATACACACCCTTACATCAAGTAAACTTAACTAACATATTGTGTAGGTATAATTTGTTTAGCGCAGTGTAGTAAAAGTGTTTACAAGTTATGGATCATTAACAACAGTTTATATTGGTTAGTTTATAAACTGTCAGTGACTTAGTATTCTTTAAATCTTTGAAAGTAATTGATTTCAGTTCAGTGAGATTTCGACCTTTAGTGAGATAATTAACGTGAGTTTATTTATATATTTTGGGTAATTTAAGATGTACTTATCACTTCCGTAGTTATGGCGAATTCATACGATCTGTTATTCATGGGTTATACTATAATCTTCTTTAATTTGCTGGGTTCAGGACATCAGGCATCTTTTCCAGTTTAATTGGTAGTAATTTATTTTCTTTTTTCGTTAATTTGGCCTCAACTTCAATAATATGATTCCAGTCCTTGTCTTATGTCTTGGTATACACTTAGTAGTAACTTTTTCGGATATTTGCTATGTTTTAATTGACAATTTTGGTCACTCGAAAATTAGCGTCTATACCATTAAAGCGTCATGCATTCAGTAAAAAAATCTAACGGTATTTTTGCTTGTTACTCCACAGTTTCCATGGTAACGTAATTATTCTACCTGGTCGATCTCAAAATAAACACATTGTTATCAAACTTTGAATTTTTTGTTTAATTTGAATAAATATTTTATAATGGTTATATTTACTTGGGGATAATTTCAATGGTTGTAATCTTTACATAGATGTTCCTATTTTCTTTCAAAGATTAGTTTGATATCTTACAAGATTGGTCTAAGTCATGTATTAATGTTTTAGTCCAAAATTGATAATACTATGTTAATACATAATTTACTTATTTCTAAGTTTTAATATAATTCTGCCATGTTCCCTTTCGTTACACATAATTAATATATTTTGCCTATTATTTCTTATAAAGGTATTGCTATTATTTTCTTTATAAATTCCTTACTTACTTAAAACATACTAACATATTACTGTAAAACTATTTCTTCTGGTATTTATTGCCTTAAACATTAAGCCAATAACTTCTTTCTTTAAATTAACAAATGAACAAATTTGGTGAGTGTTATATCTACACCATCTCTTTTATAACAGTAATCACCCTGGTGATTTTTATACTGAGATAATATTTTTCTTTTTTTTTACATTCACAATTATTCTGTGTCTTTCAGTCTAATATACTTAACTTAATTGCTCATTTAACATGTGCTTATGTTTTGGGTTTGTCACACTTGTTTAACTCTTTTTTCTTAAGATTATATGCTGTTTATTTTATTACACTTATCACTTCACTGTTCATCTTTGTCACTCCCTACCTATCTCTAATTACCCTTATATTTCTCACGATCTCACTATTATTACAAAGTTTTTGTATCTAATGAGTTCATGTCTCTTTTGTTCACTTCAGACTGTCACATATCATTTTACAATATGCAAACAACATGGTATTGTAAATACATCTTTCAAATAAAACATAACTTTGTATATATTGTCATTAAAGTGATAAAAATTGGTCTGAAATGTCATAATTAGTAATAATAACAACAATTTAATAATGTTAAAATATATTGTGTTAATTGAAACCTACTACATCTGTAGCAACAGCAATAATATTAGCGAATAAATAAACTCTCCAAAACCTTATACTTTCAAATACATAATGCTGAGATAACATACATACTGCTGAAATAATCCTAGTAAAAGTTCCAAAGTATATAGTAGACTATAAAATTTGTTCTCTGATTGAACCACGCACACATTTCTCTTCCCTGTCTGTATGAGTGTAATTTTAAACATAACAGCTGACACATCACCTATAGATAAGGATATACATACAATCATATCTACACATGGTTTTTTATGTATAACAATTGCTGAGATACTGTCATTTACAAGTTACCACTAATAAAAATTTAAACATAAATTATTAACAATAATAAAAAATTATGCTCTTTTAAAACAATCTTGTGAGTTAATTGTTATGGCCATGTAATTTTTTATTTTCTTTTTTCTTCACTGTCTTCTTGTCTCGCTTTACTTTGGTTAATATCTGGCCAATCTCTGGGGTTGGGTCAATGTCAGTTGTCTGTCAGTCTAGTTCGTATTTTCTTGTTTTGTAACCACCTTTGGTTGTATTCTTCCTCCTTCACTATTGATTATATTTACTACTTTCATTCTTGTTATCATTTATCTATCAAAATATATTGTTTCTTGGCATTTTTTACATACTTATTTATATCAAATGTGATCAGGGTTTGGCAATGTTATATAATGCCCTTCCACCAAAATTGATCATTTTATAAAACGTGAATTTAAGTTTGATGAAATTATCAATTGTATCGTATCAATTTTTTTTTTTTTTTCAAATTCTTCTGCTTCTCATTCATTTTTTATAATTAATTCGGTATCTTTTATTTCCATTCTTCTTAGTCTTTTCTTCATTATTTTCTCATATTGCGAACTGGCTTATTGAATTTTTTATTATAACTTATTCCCTATAAATCTTATTTTTCATCAAAACTACTCTTATACTGATATCAGGGGAACATCATCCCTGCTCAGTAAAATGATTGCTGGTCCATTCAACAGACAATCTCAATTAATAATTCTTAAATATAGTCAACTCGTGACTCAAAATAATAATAATAATAATCATAATTATAATATTTGTTGGGAATCTTTTACTTTTATACTTCATTATAGCTCAGTTCGAGTCATATATTGTTCCATCTTTCTTTATAGATACTATTTGATACATTGTTTTTTATTGATACAATTCACATTTTTATTCATTTTTAATTACTCTTTGTTTCATCTCATTTCACATTATAACTCTTAGAACGTTTATTTCATTTATATTGTTTTGTGATCATTGGTTTGGGTAATTTTACTTCCCCTCTTTCTAAATAGTTGTGGAAGCTGATCATTTTGATTGATATATTTTTTTTTTTTTTTCATAATTTTTTAATATCATAGTAAGTTATGGCTTCTTACTAGTTAGGAATTTTTTGTAGCTTATTCCTTCATAGTATGTCATGCTTTTTATGCCTCATTTTTTGGCTAAATATTATGGTAATTTAACCTTATTTTGTAGGAATGTTTTGTAACTACACTCCTCTATTGTTAATTTTTATTTAAATATTGTAGTAAGTTGGTTGCTCTTACTTTATCTGAATGCCTTGTGACTTTTATCTCTCCATTTTTACTTGTTCTAAAATATTATTGAGATATTTGGGTAAGCTTTTCTTACATATCTTTTTTGATTTTTTACAATTTTTTATTCATCATAATGGTTTCTCTAATGCTTAGTGTAAGCTGTACTTACGAATGTTTTGGAATTTTGACATTCTTTAGAGATCTTTTCTTTATGACATTGGCAGACTTGTTTGTTTGTCACTTTATTTTTTTTATTTCTTTATTTAAAGTATTTTTGTTGGTTTTTTACTTTAAATTGTTTTTTACAGTTATTGTTGATTGTCATAATATTTCTTAATTGAGGCTTGATTGTATACCCCCTTTATTTTCTTGGTGACGGGGTGAGTGATCTCGTAAGTGTTATTGCCCTTGTCTTTTGTTATAGTGTATGGTCCCATATTCCAGTGTTTATCTGCATTTGGTTTATCCATTGTCCATGATCACACGAGTTTCCTCCGTTGTTCGGACTGCTCTGGTGTGCATCACTGTTTCTGTCTGTGTTATATATGTCTCTTCTATCTGGTACAGCCACTCTTCTAATACCATGTGTTCTCTGGCATCAGTGCCTACCTCAATCACTTGATGATGTTGTTTACTACTCAACGAAGTTAATCGTACCTCCGTTATTGATCTTCTCACTGATATTGGTTTATTTGGTATTTCTATCTCTGGTAATTTCCCTTTTCTTGTAGACTTTCTCAATTTGTCATACATTGTTTTGTTGTGTTCCTTTTCAACTTTGGATATCCTCCATTTAAAGATAGGTTTGCTGAAAGTTTTACTCGCTGGTTGATCGTTGATCCCTCCTAGAATTTCCTTCAGAGTTCTCCTGCACTCCATAACATTCATCATTTCCGTATGGTCATTAATTGGTCGATTAAACGTCTCAAGTAGTCCGTTCTTCATCATCTCCAATTCCTCTCTGGTATTGATTCGTTTTCTCTGATGTATTTTCTTAGTCTTCTTAATTATCTGTTTTTTCTGTACTCCTCTACGGTTGGTTCCTTTGTGCTTACTCTTCTCTTTGTTTTCGTTACCTTTATTTTGATGTAACAATGTATCTGGGTCTTCTTGAATTTCTGTTTTTTCATTATTTCCTTCTGGAGTGGTGTTTATTGTTTCATTCACCTTCTTGAACCCGTTACCTAATGTCTCATTAAGTAGATCCATTTGGTAATTGGTTTCTTCCCCTTTCTTATTCATCTCCATTTTTGTCTGGTCGCTTTCTTCACGACGTTCTCTGAAAATTAGTCTTATTTGCTGCTTCATTTCTTCTTTATTTTTCTCGTGGTCCTCCTTCAGCTGTTCCTTCAATTCTTCCTTCAAATCTTCATTTCTTTGCTGAATTTCCTCCATCAATCGTTGTTGTAATATTTCATTATTCTTGTTAATGGTTTGTCTCAATTCTTCCTTCTGTTTCTGAAAATTGTCCTCCTGTTTTTTAAAATTTTCGTTTGTTTCTTTCTTCATTCCGTCAAATTTATTGGTCATCTCCTTCAAACTCTCTTCATTCTTGTCGAATTTATTGTTCATCTCCTTCAAACTCTCTTCATTCTTGTCGAATTTATTGTTCATCTCCTTCAAACTCTCTTCATTCTTGTCGAATTTTTTGTTCATCTCCTTCAAATTATTATTCATCATTTCCATTAATTTTAGTATGTTCGGGTCTCCTCTAAATTCTCCCTTGTCGCCCGCCTGTAATTCCATTTCTTCGTCTTGGCTTGGTTCTATTGTGGTTATTATTGTCTCCACTTCTTCAATCGGTGTTCCTTCCTCTTCTTCCCCTCTGTTTTCTTCCATCTCCTTCTCCTTTGCCAATTTTTTCGACACTCCTCTGGTGTGCATATTGTAACCTTTCGTAATCGCCGCTAGAATTTATAGGGTTTAATTGTGTAATTTCTTTATTATTCTAGCCCTACTAGTTGGCGCGCCACTTTGTAATGTAGACGTGACGTCCGCCTCGTTCAAGCCCCGCGATGGAAGCCACTTTGTAATGTTGTCGTGTGTACGGCCACCGTTTTATTCTGCAAAATGTGAATAATGTACAATTTGTGTGTGATGGGTGTAACGTGTCTTCTCGATCCGTAGTTCAAATGCGTGCAACTTCCGCAGATTTCGTCCGTTGCGAATGTACGAATAACCAGGTCTTGATGTTCTTACCTGATGTTCACTAGAGGTGAGAAAATCCCGGTGGCGCCAAATTGTTTTCTTAAAACAATTAAAATAAAATTCAAAGGCGTATGACCAGCGCAGCTCAGGCGGTTTGAATAATTCAAATATTCCGCCCGCCTAGGCCAACTGTAGCATTCAGCAATTCGTTGTGGGTGCTGTGTAAATCGTTAGTCGTCTGCTAAAATGTACATAAAATATTGTGCACCTCCTAATGAAATTATAACACCGTGGTTACACTCAATACTTACACATTTTTTATTAGTGATTGTTATTCATTTAATACAAATTATTCTAATACAAATGCTCCGGTTGTTTATATGAGACAATTACAGGGTTTGACAATCGATATTTGAATTAATAACCAGACGTTTAATGATGGCGTCTGTTGAAAATTGTATACAAGTTATTAATGTTGGTTTGTCATAGGTTCTTGAGGTTACGTTCAAAGGATTACAAATGTTTTAAAAACAATAAAAATACACACCCTTACATCAAGTAAACTTAACTAACATATTGTGTAGGTATAATTTGTTTAGCGCAGTGTAGTAAAAGTGTTTACAAGTTATGGATCATTAACAACAGTTTATATTGGTTAGTTTATAAACTGTCAGTGACTTAGTATTCTTTAAATCTTTGAAAGTAATTGATTTCAGTTCAGTGAGATTTCGACCTTTAGTGAGATAATTAACGTGAGTTTATTTATATATTTTGGGTAATTTAAGATGTACTTATCACTTCCGTAGTTATGGCGAATTCATACGATCTGTTATTCATGGGTTATACTATAATCTTCTTTAATTTGCTGGGTTCAGGACATCAGGCATCTTTTCCAGTTTAATTGGTAGTAATTTATTTTCTTTTTTCGTTAATTTGGCCTCAACTTCAATAATATGATTCCAGTCCTTGTCTTATGTCTTGGTATACACTTAGTAGTAACTTTTTCGGATATTTGCTATGTTTTAATTGACAATTTTGGTCACTCGAAAATTAGCGTCTATACCATTAAAGCGTCATGCATTCAGTAAAAAAATCTAACGGTATTTTTGCTTGTTACTCCACAGTTTCCATGGTAACGTAATTATTCTACCTGGTCGATCTCAAAATAAACACATTGTTATCAAACTTTGAATTTTTTGTTTAATTTGAATAAATATTTTATAATGGTTATATTTACTTGGGGATAATTTCAATGGTTGTAATCTTTACATAGATGTTCCTATTTTCTTTCAAAGATTAGTTTGATATCTTACAAGATTGGTCTAAGTCATGTATTAATGTTTTAGTCCAAAATTGATAATACTATGTTAATACATAATTTACTTATTTCTAAGTTTTAATATAATTCTGCCATGTTCCCTTTCGTTACACATAATTAATATATTTTGCCTATTATTTCTTATAAAGGTATTGCTATTATTTTCTTTATAAATTCCTTACTTACTTAAAACATACTAACATATTACTGTAAAACTATTTCTTCTGGTATTTATTGCCTTAAACATTAAGCCAATAACTTCTTTCTTTAAATTAACAAATGAACAAATTTGGTGAGTGTTATATCTACACCATCTCTTTTATAACAGTAATCACCCTGGTGATTTTTATACTGAGATAATATTTTTCTTTTTTTTTACATTCACAATTATTCTGTGTCTTTCAGTCTAATATACTTAACTTAATTGCTCATTTAACATGTGCTTATGTTTTGGGTTTGTCACACTTGTTTAACTCTTTTTTCTTAAGATTATATGCTGTTTATTTTATTACACTTATCACTTCACTGTTCATCTTTGTCACTCCCTACCTATCTCTAATTACCCTTATATTTCTCACGATCTCACTATTATTACAAAGTTTTTGTATCTAATGAGTTCATGTCTCTTTTGTTCACTTCAGACTGTCACATATCATTTTACAATATGCAAACAACATGGTATTGTAAATACATCTTTCAAATAAAACATAACTTTGTATATATTGTCATTAAAGTGATAAAAATTGGTCTGAAATGTCATAATTAGTAATAATAACAACAATTTAATAATGTTAAAATATATTGTGTTAATTGAAACCTACTACATCTGTAGCAACAGCAATAATATTAGCGAATAAATAAACTCTCCAAAACCTTATACTTTCAAATACATAATGCTGAGATAACATACATACTGCTGAAATAATCCTAGTAAAAGTTCCAAAGTATATAGTAGACTATAAAATTTGTTCTCTGATTGAACCACGCACACATTTCTCTTCCCTGTCTGTATGAGTGTAATTTTAAACATAACAGCTGACACATCACCTATAGATAAGGATATACATACAATCATATCTACACATGGTTTTTTATGTATAACAATTGCTGAGATACTGTCATTTACAAGTTACCACTAATAAAAATTTAAACATAAATTATTAACAATAATAAAAAATTATGCTCTTTTAAAACAATCTTGTGAGTTAATTGTTATGGCCATGTAATTTTTTATTTTCTTTTTTCTTCACTGTCTTCTTGTCTCGCTTTACTTTGGTTAATATCTGGCCAATCTCTGGGGTTGGGTCAATGTCAGTTGTCTGTCAGTCTAGTTCGTATTTTCTTGTTTTGTAACCACCTTTGGTTGTATTCTTCCTCCTTCACTATTGATTATATTTACTACTTTCATTCTTGTTATCATTTATCTATCAAAATATATTGTTTCTTGGCATTTTTTACATACTTATTTATATCAAATGTGATCAGGGTTTGGCAATGTTATATAATGCCCTTCCACCAAAATTGATCATTTTATAAAACGTGAATTTAAGTTTGATGAAATTATCAATTGTATCGTATCAATTTTTTTTTTTTTTCAAATTCTTCTGCTTCTCATTCATTTTTTATAATTAATTCGGTATCTTTTATTTCCATTCTTCTTAGTCTTTTCTTCATTATTTTCTCATATTGCGAACTGGCTTATTGAATTTTTTATTATAACTTATTCCCTATAAATCTTATTTTTCATCAAAACTACTCTTATACTGATATCAGGGGAACATCATCCCTGCTCAGTAAAATGATTGCTGGTCCATTCAACAGACAATCTCAATTAATAATTCTTAAATATAGTCAACTCGTGACTCAAAATAATAATAATAATAATCATAATTATAATATTTGTTGGGAATCTTTTACTTTTATACTTCATTATAGCTCAGTTCGAGTCATATATTGTTCCATCTTTCTTTATAGATACTATTTGATACATTGTTTTTTATTGATACAATTCACATTTTTATTCATTTTTAATTACTCTTTGTTTCATCTCATTTCACATTATAACTCTTAGAACGTTTATTTCATTTATATTGTTTTGTGATCATTGGTTTGGGTAATTTTACTTCCCCTCTTTCTAAATAGTTGTGGAAGCTGATCATTTTGATTGATATATTTTTTTTTTTTTTTTTCATAATTTTTTAATATCATAGTAAGTTATGGCTTCTTACTAGTTAGGAATTTTTTGTAGCTTATTCCTTCATAGTATGTCATGCTTTTTATGCCTCATTTTTTGGCTAAATATTATGGTAATTTAACCTTATTTTGTAGGAATGTTTTGTAACTACACTCCTCTATTGTTAATTTTTATTTAAATATTGTAGTAAGTTGGTTGCTCTTACTTTATCTGAATGCCTTGTGACTTTTATCTCTCCATTTTTACTTGTTCTAAAATATTATTGAGATATTTGGGTAAGCTTTTCTTACATATCTTTTTTGATTTTTTACAATTTTTTATTCATCATAATGGTTTCTCTAATGCTTAGTGTAAGCTGTACTTACGAATGTTTTGGAATTTTGACATTCTTTAGAGATCTTTTCTTTATGACATTGGCAGACTTGTTTGTTTGTCACTTTATTTTTTTTATTTCTTTATTTAAAGTATTTTTGTTGGTTTTTTACTTTAAATTGTTTTTTACAGTTATTGTTGATTGTCATAATATTTCTTAATTGAGGCTTGATTGTATACCCCCTTTATTTTCTTGGTGACGGGGTGAGTGATCTCGTAAGTGTTATTGCCCTTGTCTTTTGTTATAGTGTATGGTCCCATATTCCAGTGTTTATCTGCATTTGGTTTATCCATTGTCCATGATCACACGAGTTTCCTCCGTTGTTCGGACTGCTCTGGTGTGCATCACTGTTTCTGTCTGTGTTATATATGTCTCTTCTATCTGGTACAGCCACTCTTCTAATACCATGTGTTCTCTGGCATCAGTGCCTACCTCAATCACTTGATGATGTTGTTTACTACTCAACGAAGTTAATCGTACCTCCGTTATTGATCTTCTCACTGATATTGGTTTATTTGGTATTTCTATCTCTGGTAATTTCCCTTTTCTTGTAGACTTTCTCAATTTGTCATACATTGTTTTGTTGTGTTCCTTTTCAACTTTGGATATCCTCCATTTAAAGATAGGTTTGCTGAAAGTTTTACTCGCTGGTTGATCGTTGATCCCTCCTAGAATTTCCTTCAGAGTTCTCCTGCACTCCATAACATTCATCATTTCCGTATGGTCATTAATTGGTCGATTAAACGTCTCAAGTAGTCCGTTCTTCATCATCTCCAATTCCTCTCTGGTATTGATTCGTTTTCTCTGATGTATTTTCTTAGTCTTCTTAATTATCTGTTTTTTCTGTACTCCTCTACGGTTGGTTCCTTTGTGCTTACTCTTCTCTTTGTTTTCGTTACCTTTATTTTGATGTAACAATGTATCTGGGTCTTCTTGAATTTCTGTTTTTTCATTATTTCCTTCTGGAGTGGTGTTTATTGTTTCATTCACCTTCTTGAACCCGTTACCTAATGTCTCATTAAGTAGATCCATTTGGTAATTGGTTTCTTCCCCTTTCTTATTCATCTCCATTTTTGTCTGGTCGCTTTCTTCACGACGTTCTCTGAAAATTAGTCTTATTTGCTGCTTCATTTCTTCTTTATTTTTCTCGTGGTCCTCCTTCAGCTGTTCCTTCAATTCTTCCTTCAAATCTTCATTTCTTTGCTGAATTTCCTCCATCAATCGTTGTTGTAATATTTCATTATTCTTGTTAATGGTTTGTCTCAATTCTTCCTTCTGTTTCTGAAAATTGTCCTCCTGTTTTTTAAAATTTTCGTTTGTTTCTTTCTTCATTCCGTCAAATTTATTGGTCATCTCCTTCAAACTCTCTTCATTCTTGTCGAATTTATTGTTCATCTCCTTCAAACTCTCTTCATTCTTGTCGAATTTATTGTTCATCTCCTTCAAACTCTCTTCATTCTTGTCGAATTTTTTGTTCATCTCCTTCAAATTATTATTCATCATTTCCATTAATTTTAGTATGTTCGGGTCTCCTCTAAATTCTCCCTTGTCGCCCGCCTGTAATTCCATTTCTTCGTCTTGGCTTGGTTCTATTGTGGTTATTATTGTCTCCACTTCTTCAATCGGTGTTCCTTCCTCTTCTTCCCCTCTGTTTTCTTCCATCTCCTTCTCCTTTGCCAATTTTTTCGACACTCCTCTGGTGTGCATATTGTAACCTTTCGTAATCGCCGCTAGAATTTATAGGGTTTAATTGTGTAATTTCTTTATTATTCTAGCCCTACTAGTTGGCGCGCCACTTTGTAATGTAGACGTGACGTCCGCCTCGTTCAAGCCCCGCGATGGAAGCCACTTTGTAATGTTGTCGTGTGTACGGCCACCGTTTTATTCTGCAAAATGTGAATAATGTACAATTTGTGTGTGATGGGTGTAACGTGTCTTCTCGATCCGTAGTTCAAATGCGTGCAACTTCCGCAGATTTCGTCCGTTGCGAATGTACGAATAACCAGGTCTTGATGTTCTTACCTGATGTTCACTAGAGGTGAGAAAATCCCGGTGGCGCCAAATTGTTTTCTTAAAACAATTAAAATAAAATTCAAAGGCGTATGACCAGCGCAGCTCAGGCGGTTTGAATAATTCAAATATTCCGCCCGCCTAGGCCAACTGTAGCATTCAGCAATTCGTTGTGGGTGCTGTGTAAATCGTTAGTCGTCTGCTAAAATGTACATAAAATATTGTGCACCTCCTAATGAAATTATAACACCGTGGTTACACTCAATACTTACACATTTTTTATTAGTGATTGTTATTCATTTAATACAAATTATTCTAATACAAATGCTCCGGTTGTTTATATGAGACAATTACAGGGTTTGACAATCGATATTTGAATTAATAACCAGACGTTTAATGATGGCGTCTGTTGAAAATTGTATACAAGTTATTAATGTTGGTTTGTCATAGGTTCTTGAGGTTACGTTCAAAGGATTACAAATGTTTTAAAAACAATAAAAATACACACCCTTACATCAAGTAAACTTAACTAACATATTGTGTAGGTATAATTTGTTTAGCGCAGTGTAGTAAAAGTGTTTACAAGTTATGGATCATTAACAACAGTTTATATTGGTTAGTTTATAAACTGTCAGTGACTTAGTATTCTTTAAATCTTTGAAAGTAATTGATTTCAGTTCAGTGAGATTTCGACCTTTAGTGAGATAATTAACGTGAGTTTATTTATATATTTTGGGTAATTTAAGATGTACTTATCACTTCCGTAGTTATGGCGAATTCATACGATCTGTTATTCATGGGTTATACTATAATCTTCTTTAATTTGCTGGGTTCAGGACATCAGGCATCTTTTCCAGTTTAATTGGTAGTAATTTATTTTCTTTTTTCGTTAATTTGGACTCAACTTCAATAATATGATTCCAGTCCTTGTCTTATGTCTTGGTATACACTTAGTAGTAACTTTTTCGGATATTTGCTATGTTTTAATTGACAATTTTGGTCACTCGAAAATTAGCGTCTATACCATTAAAGCGTCATGCATTCAGTAAAAAAATCTAACGGTATTTTTGCTTGTTACTCCACAGTTTCCATGGTAACGTAATTATTCTACCTGGTCGATCTCAAAATAAACACATTGTTATCAAACTTTGAATTTTTTGTTTAATTTGAATAAATATTTTATAATGGTTATATTTACTTGGGGATAATTTCAATGGTTGTAATCTTTACATAGATGTTCCTATTTTCTTTCAAAGATTAGTTTGATATCTTACAAGATTGGTCTAAGTCATGTATTAATGTTTTAGTCCAAAATTGATAATACTATGTTAATACATAATTTACTTATTTCTAAGTTTTAATATAATTCTGCCATGTTCCCTTTCGTTACACATAATTAATATATTTTGCCTATTATTTCTTATAAAGGTATTGCTATTATTTTCTTTATAAATTCCTTACTTACTTAAAACATACTAACATATTACTGTAAAACTGTTTCTTCTGGTATTTATTGCCTTAAACATTAAGCCAATAACTTCTTTCTTTAAATTAACAAATGAACAAATTTGGTGAGTGTTATATCTACACCATCTCTTTTATAACAGTAATCACCCTGGTGATTTTTATACTGAGATAATATTTTTCTTTTTTTTTACATTCACAATTATTCTGTGTCTTTCAGTCTAATATACTTAACTTAATTGCTCATTTAACATGTGCTTATGTTTTGGGTTTGTCACACTTGTTTAACTCTTTTTTCTTAAGATTATATGCTGTTTATTTTATTACACTTATCACTTCACTGTTCATCTTTGTCACTCCCTACCTATCTCTAATTACCCTTATATTTCTCACGATCTCACTATTATTACAAAGTTTTTGTATCTAATGAGTTCATGTCTCTTTTGTTCACTTCAGACTGTCACATATCATTTTACAATATGCAAACAACATGGTATTGTAAATACATCTTTCAAATAAAACATAACTTTGTATATATTGTCATTAAAGTGATAAAAATTGGTCTGAAATGTCATAATTAGTAATAATAACAACAATTTAATAATGTTAAAATATATTGTGTTAATTGAAACCTACTACATCTGTAGCAACAGCAATAATATTAGCGAATAAATAAACTCTCCAAAACCTTATACTTTCAAATACATAATGCTGAGATAACATACATACTGCTGAAATAATCCTAGTAAAAGTTCCAAAGTATATAGTAGACTATAAAATTTGTTCTCTGATTGAACCACGCACACATTTCTCTTCCCTGTCTGTATGAGTGTAATTTTAAACATAACAGCTGACACATCACCTATAGATAAGGATATACATACAATCATATCTACACATGGTTTTTTATGTATAACAATTGCTGAGATACTGTCATTTACAAGTTACCACTAATAAAAATTTAAACATAAATTATTAACAATAATAAAAAATTATGCTCTTTTAAAACAATCTTGTGAGTTAATTGTTATGGCCATGTAATTTTTTATTTTCTTTTTTCTTCACTGTCTTCTTGTCTCGCTTTACTTTGGTTAATATCTGGCCAATCTCTGGGGTTGGGTCAATGTCAGTTGTCTGTCAGTCTAGTTCGTATTTTCTTGTTTTGTAACCACCTTTGGTTGTATTCTTCCTCCTTCACTATTGATTATATTTACTACTTTCATTCTTGTTATCATTTATCTATCAAAATATATTGTTTCTTGGCATTTTTTACATACTTATTTATATCAAATGTGATCAGGGTTTGGCAATGTTATAATATATATATATATATATATATATATATATATATATAACCAAGCGAACTTAGTAATTCTCAGTTAATCACCAGTAATATGCAAGTATAAATAACACGGGAAATGGAAATGCCCCCAACAGAACCAGAGACTCAAAAATATTAATCAACTACCACATCAATAATTATGAAGCAACTCCGCGTATATAATCATGAAAATAGTTTAAGCACGTAAAGAAATCAGACAGCCCCCATTAGTCCGGAATTCTGCATTGACCTTATGACATGCACAAGCAGAAAATAACTAACTCTCAAATAAATTTAACTCATTAAAAGTAAAACTTAGAGCAGAGCCTGCGGATACCTGTGTGTGTGTGTGCAATTTCCTTACATAGTATAAGAAGGTATAATAGGTTGCATAAGACTTAATTATACAAGGTCCACACATGTAGGCACAGAACTTAACATGAGAGTTTTTGCAGAACTTTAGCAAATTAAACGCGGTCTCATGAGTCTGCTTCTGGGAGCTTCTGTGGATTCACAGTGTAGTGGTAGTTGAGAGAGTATACAATAAAGAGAATGGTCCCACCTGGATCGTCCGGTGTACTTAAGTAACCCTGGTTAACCTGTAGCGTCTTGGTAGCACCAATAAGTCCTGGGGCAGAGTTCCTCCACGAGTGTGTCTGTGTGCGTGAGTCCCAACTGACGGCATCACATGGCTTAAGTGTAATCTCTGCCAGAAGGGTAGACAGCTGAACGTCTACACCCGACACCCATCTCGCCATTGTTCGAGCACCTGGAGCAGACTTTAGTTTAGCCTCTCATAGAGTGGAGCAACTGAGTCTGAACAGATGGGTGCCGTCAGTCGGAACCAAGCTTCTCTGATGATGGTAGAAACAGAAATGAGACCGATTTGTTGGTAATGTCTAACCACGAAGGTTTGGCAAAGGCAGGCTCACACAGATCACAGCTGAGCCTGCCGACTGAATATCGTCGCTACACAACAAACCGTCTACATACCCAGCGGCGATGCGATGCAGTGGCACGGCGTGACGTCAAGAACCCGCCCGTTTTAAAAGAAAATCACCCGTCTCGGCAACCGCCTTTCTCGGGCCGAACAAAGTACGGCACAGGAGTCCAGAGCAGGAAAGAGAAAAACACAGGTTCAAAGTGGACTGAAGACAGGTAGAAGAGACATAGTGGAAAGATGAAAGAATATTGGAGAAAAAGAGAAGAACAAGGAATAAAGAATTGAAATTGGCATGTGGTCCTCAGATGGCCTATACAAATAGAAAAGAAAATATTGCTTACAAGTACTGCTCTAGTGCAAACAATTCTGCCAGTTCAAAGTTAAACTTTTATTTTAATTAAAATAAGCTCCCCCAAAACTTCTGAGTGGCTCAACTCCCCATGCATCCCCCAACTCCCTCACCCCCCATGTTGTTACAACCAGGCCCGGATTTAGGTGTCCCGCCGCCCCTAGGCACTATTGTTAGCCCCCCCCCCCCAACAAGTAACTTCTATATATTCAATTCTTCTTGACTGTTGAAAAAAAGTTGCTGAAAATAGTCATTTCAACTATCTCTATTCCAGATATCTCATTTGATCTTAAATCTAAAAGAGAAGTGTGATGGAATTGTGAAAAACCTACGTTTTTAAATTTTATTAATATTTGTTATGTGTACACTTTAGTAACACATAGATTAGTTTTATAACAAGTAATATACGTAGGCCTACTTTCTTTTTATAGGTTTATTTATAGACCTACATGGTTTGGTTTTATCATCAAACATAGTAAAATAAATGAAAGTACTGTAAATTGGATAAATTGAACAAATAATTTAAGAGTAATTGAATAAGATCCCAAATTACACAAATAGCTTGATTTTACATTGGCTTTCGTCTTGCTTTGAACAGTGAAAATTCTTCAATAAGGCCTTCAAAGTTCATTTGTTCACTATTTAAAATTGTTTTGATTGTTTATCATCTTTTTTCACAGCACTAAACTTTATAGAATATTGAAACTTTCAACTTGTGAAACTTACTTCTGCTTCTGCGGTATTATAGTTGTTTTGATTGTTCATCATCTTTTTTCACAGCACTAAACTTTATAGAATATTGAAACTTTCAACTTGTGAAACTTACTTCTGCTTCTGCGGTATTATAGTTGTTTTGATTGCTCATCATCTTTTTTCACAGCACTAAACTTTATAGAATATTGAAACTTTCAACTTGTGAAACTTACTTTAGTAAGTTTGTCAAGCAGTCTGTCAATGCTGTTGGGCAGTCTGTCTCAAAGCTGACGAAGGCGAACACCACGCCGAAACGCGTACGAGAAGAAAAGACAAGTAAGTTTCACAAGTTGAAAGTTTCAATATTCTATAAAGACTATTTAAAAGTTCTGCCTCAACATGCAGGATTGACAGTGAGTTGAGTTTTTCCTCATTCATTGTGGATCTAACACATAATTTAATTCTTTTTAAAACAGAAAACGTACGTTAAATGTATCAAGTTCTTCCCTTCATTTAAACAGCATTCTCTATTATGCTTTGAATATATGATCACGCGCAGTAGGGATTGACGTCTAGATCGCCTCGTCTCGAGCGATATCGAAAATATCGACTAAACTATTTTAGTCGGCAAAAAAGCGGACAAGAATTTCAACGGAGTGTCCAGACCTGTATACAGTATACGACCCTGCTTCGCTCCGACCACCGCTATTGATAGGCCCAGTGTCAATACCGTGTTATTCAATGCTATAATTAAAGGTTATTTCAAAACCATTTTCTTCAATTTGCCCATAATGCAAGTGCCCAATACAAATACTGTAATTAAAAACCGAAAACATGAAATTTTAGCAAATAATTTTTCACCTCGTGCCGCCTACTGGGCCTGCCGCCCCTAGGCACGTGCCTAGTGGGAAATCCGGGCTTGGTTACAACATATAATTAACAAATCCGATTTAATTAAAAAATTATTTCCTTAATACAGGTGGCCACAAAAAAATTCAAAACAAAGTTGCAGTTAAATTCTGACCAGCTTTTTTTGTAAAACTACGGCATATATGACTAATTTTATTTTACTTATAATTTTGTGAATAAGAACAAGAAAAAGTAGATTTAAAATGTATAAAAATGACTTTCTTAGGACATACACATCGCTACTTAACACAAAAAGTGAATACAGCATTAGTTAATAACGAAAAATAACGTGTGTGAACTTGTGATCCCAAAACAAAACTGGTGCATACGCATTGAGTTCATAATGACCTGCTCCGCGCCACTGAATTACGACAAACGAATGGCATTTTAATCTTTAAAAACGCGATAAGAGGCGTGAAGCACACTTTCTTTCATTCAATAAAAGATAATGCCGCCGCCGACAGTCAGCTGTCTAATTGTTACATAATAATCAGGCTATGCGTAGTACTATTATACTTGTGACGTCACAAACAAGGTTGACTGGATTACTTCGTAGTAATTGATCGTATGATTATCCACGTGGTTGTAATATACCCGTGCGTCATCCGCTCATCAAGCTGAACGAGAGGCACTGATTTTGCATATTAGATTGGAAAATTAATTCACACGCGCGCGCGCGTTAACCTTTAATACAAAAAAGTATTGCGTGCAATAGTGCTTCGGTTCGTGACTACCGATGATAATTAATTTATTGTACGGGTCTCGAAAACGCGGCTTGCAACATATTTAAAAAAATTCCAGTATTTAGTTCGTCACGCGATAAGAATACTTCGAACACGGAATCATATGTCATTAATAAATAAGTTTCATAAAAATTTGTACCAAAATGTCATTCAAGACTTACACGTTTATATGGGATCGTGTTCTCTCACTTATCTTAGCAAAACCATGATTTTTTAATATATAGTAATTATTCAAAATTGTATTCCTTTAACGTTTACCAAACAGTAAATAATACTAATACACTTTTTCTTTGAAGCATCAAAATTGTACAGGAAAGGTCATAACTATAATTGTGCAGTGTGCTTAGCTTGAGCTTACAACATACAAAAAATAAGTGTGGCCAGGACTGCTTGAACCTCCCACTACTACTCAGCGCAGGGCCACCCTAGGCACGTCCGACAGGTGTGTTGAATAGGCCACGCGCTCTCTCAGTACGGAAAAAAGAAAGATAACGTGTGTGTGTGTGTGTGTGTGGGGGGGGGGGCGAGCGAGCGAAGTGTATTTTTTAAATATCGGTTGCTGATTTATATTTACTAAAATATCGGCAGCAAAATACAAAGTTGTGACTGCCAAACTAGTAGTGAAGTCCCCTTGCTGTTGGAGATGAAAGATATGCATGGAGAACTTCTCACAGAGATGAAAACGCTATATGAATTACTTCTATATGATTGTCAAAACTGCAGTCGATGCTTCAAGATTCATGACAAAAAAATGTAGAATAATTTTCCTAATCCCAACTCCAACTGTGTAACATTTTGTGAAACGACACCGCTATACAGGTAAAAGGATATTAGTTACTATAGGCCCACCAATAGCCTTGGCAAGAGCAAAGAGATATTTCCTCTTTCCACATCAATCAAGATTGAAAGACGTTAAATAACTAAATCTTATTTACGGTCTGTCATGACTCAAGAGATATACGTCTTTGGAAAATCTGTAAAACTGAACAGTATAAAGCAAACAAAATAAATTTTGTTAACTGGACAGCTGATTTCACTAGGAGGAGAGGAAGTATAGTCTAATTATCATAAGCGAGTTATTAATGTATGTAATACGTCAGACAACGGTAATACGCTACGTGGTGTTCGTTATTCTCCCAATGTTTTAGTAAATTGATTGATATTTGATTCTTTAATGATGGCTTTTACTTCAAGCATATTATTTCTAATTATTCAAATTATTATCGGGGCTGTAAGGCCGTGGTCAGCCTTTGCCACAGTACTGTGGTTTACTGACGCAAATCTTGCCAGCCGTTTCAGAAACCTTTCACTGAAGATGGCCTCCAGAGATGAAACCGAAACGTCTGATTATAACATCAACATCGATCGGCATGAGAATTTTAGTAGACCACGGCCTTACAGCCCCGATAATAATTTGAATAATTTGACGCGGGCCGTGAAAGTCTACGAAACAGATATTATTTCTACTTTCAGTGTATGACCCAAATAAAGACAGAAAGCAATTTCAAGAATTACAGGCTACTCATTTCTTTACGGGATGTAGATTATACTTCAGTGTTTCGTTCAACATTTCCTGTGACGACATATTTTAGTACGACAAAAGCGTAGAGAAACGTTACCCTGATTATTTTATTTTATTTTACAGTTTGTAATTTCGAGATAACTTGGTGATTTACATTCAATTTAGTAGAGGCAACGTTTTTCTATAACTTTAAGATGGGGTTACACAGAATGTGAAGAACGAGTTGAGGTGACTGTTGTTTGGTTTTAGGGAGGTTACCGGGGCTCCAAGGCTAGCTAGGATCGCGGCTGCTATCAGGGACATATCTACGGTGGGGGGATAAAGGGGACCGGACCCCCCTTCCAGAAGGTCGAAAAAAGTTTACAATTTTGTTTAATCTCTTAATTTTTAGGCTATTTATTAGTTTATTTCAGCTGTAAAAGCTAATACAGTAGGAACTAACTCTTTTTTTAAATATACAAACAGGTTTATTACACCGTCTTTTCGTATACGTTTGAAATATGAAATATAGGAATATCAATTCAATAAATAAGTACCTTGTAAACGTTACAATAACGTGTATTTTTATCGTATTATTTAATGGGATTGATTTCAGGATGTTACCATACGTTTTTCAACACTTTAAACGTAGTAATGTTGATTATGATTAACTTGATTTCTCTTTTGTATGAAGCCGATTCACCGGTACCCCCAAGGCCAAATTGCAGATACGCCACTGGCTGCTATGGGCGGCGGAACGTCGCAAACATTATCCTATATACTCGTTTCCACACGTTGAGTGAAACTGAAGGGGCTGCCAGCGGTGTCCTAGACTTTACAGTCAATATGCCAGGGATCCAGTGTCGTAACTAGGTGCTGCTCCTGGTGGTGGGGAGGGGGGAGAAATATGAGATTAGACTAGCCTCAAGGTTGCACTCACCATTTTCCTAAGGACAAATTAGAAATTCAGGATTCTTCCCGCATAATTATAATTTCTTTGCTTCTCCAAGTGTCTGCGGTAAACCAACAAGTAGAGTACAAGTTCATGGGAAAAAGTACAAAAAGTGCTGATTTCGAAATATTCTATCTTGATTTAAATGTTATTCAACAAATCAAAGGTAATAAATTTCGTGTCATTACAAATCGCTTTATTTCTAAATTTGTATTTGTAATAGATCTTGTGAAAATGAGTCTCTCCAAACGTATTTTGAAAAAACCCAATTTCTTCGCACTTTAATTAAACGACGTTGTCAAAAGAACGTTTTAAGCAACTTACTGTTCGAGTTCAAGTCGGTTATATTTTATGTAAAATCTAGCAATAACGTCTTACAATTTTGCCGAATCTAAGTCAAGAAACTGTAGTTTACCTGTCCAAAGAGACGGTTCAAATCACAAAGATATTAGAGACTAGACGTTTTACGACATTGACAACTTGTAAGAGAAGCATCTGCGTAATTGTTATTTTTCTTCTTCTGTACCTCACGGAGTAGGCACTTTGCCTGTTCCGTCTTCACAGAGTATCTATCTCTCCGTCTCACTCTCGTCTTTCTACATCTCTTGTACCAAAGGGTCTATACCGAAACGCAACCTTAGGTAGTCGTCCATCCTCCATTCTGTCCAGTTGCTGTAACCATTCCCTGCGATATGTCTCTATTTTATCATTTATGGAGAATACCTGTAGCTCTTCTCTAATATCCTCGTTGCGAAAACGATCCTGTTTTGTGCAACCCTTTGTTCCCCTAAGAAACTTCATTTCCGACGTTTGAATCTGGTTTTTAATCTTCTTGTAGGAACCCGTTTCACAGCCATATAGTAAAACAGGCACGGCCATTTTTAATATAAGTTAAGCCTTGTCTTTGTCCTCAACGTTCTATGGTATGACGCCACACATCATATGAAACCTCGATATTTTATTTTATTCTGTTTTAATGCTACAAATCGTACGTTATTTACCAGATGCTGAGCGACTGCCATTATTAAGAAAACTCTTAATCTTGTTTTATTAATTTACAAATGCCGTAATTTCTTTTACTTCTACAATTATTTATACCCCTTACTATAACAAACGCAACTGGCTTAGAAATAGGCTTACGTCACGTGCTCATGCATATTCCTCTCCAGAATAATTTTTAATACCTCTGGAGAGATCCTTCAAACATAGTAAAGTTTATCAAGTCACAGAGAATTAGATGGCTAGGACATTTATAGAATGGAGAAGACCAGAAATACGAGCGATATCACAGAATGGAAACCCTTGGACTCTAGGCCCAGAGGAAGACCGAGAAAGAGGTGGATGGACTGTATTGAGGAGGACCTACGAACCATAGGGATCAGAGGATGGAAGACTGTTGCTGAGAACAGAA
Organism: Magicicada septendecula; assembly: GCA_034769895.1. Classification (NCBI taxonomy): domain Eukaryota; kingdom Metazoa; phylum Arthropoda; class Insecta; order Hemiptera; family Cicadidae; genus Magicicada; species Magicicada septendecula. Next base: position 67,030,441 of record CM068368.1, on the reverse strand, counting down.
GGAATGGTGTAGGAGGATGTTGAGGAGGCCAAATATCATAGAGGGATGTAAAGCTAGAAGAATAAGAAGAAGAAGAAGAAGAAGAAGAAGAAGAAGAGAGATCCTTCTGACCCCCCCCCCTCCAGTTACGCGACTGTTAGGGGTCAATCCGGGATTGGTAGCTAGAAGTGTCAGTTTATTTGTCTACTAAGTTCCTCTTATTGAAACATATTTAAAAATAACAAATTTTCATCCATCCGGCTTTTCGTGAAGCTTTTGAGTATGTTTCAGTTTCCTTAGTAGAGGTGGCGGGGGTTTCAGCTAAGTTGTTGGGTGGGGGGGGGGTTGCCACCTTCAGGTTCTTAACAGGCCTGTTTTCTGTTGGGATTGTTTCCCTAGCCGAAGGTTCCAGTTTTAAGGCTCGCCGTTCAGCCTCTTCCGACAGTCACATAACGCACACCCATTGTACACCATGCTTTCCAGGGGCCACGCGGCTTTCGCCTGCGAGGACGTGGAAGTAGGCTTTGCTGGCAGAGCTGTCTTGATTCTCAAGTTCCGACTTTTGTCGGGAACAGTGGCATTAACCGAAATTTATTGATCCATTTCCAATTTCGTACGACAGCGACATCGACATAAAGAATGATGTGGTACTATACACAGAACACTTGGAAGTAAGACCAGGAAAGACACCACGATAAAATTCTAAAGTAATGGTAACACCTGGAAGTTTTAACTTATGGAAGTGAAACTTGGACGATGACGAGAAATGAAGTTCTTGAGGAAAACCAAAGGCTGCACCCTTAGAGATCAAATACGAAATGAAGATATAAGAACTGAGCTAAATGTATATTCTATGGCCAGCAGAATAAGGGAAGGGCAAATAAAATGGAGGCAGCATATCGAGAGAATGGAAGATATGAGGCTACCTAACAAGTAATATGATACAGACCTCAGGGAAGACGTGAGTAGGTAGACCAAGGAAGAGATGGCCTCAGTGAAGTCGGAACAGGCTGTTAGTCTATACCTTGACGTGGAGAAGAAGAAGAAGAAGAAGAAGAAGAAGAAGAAGAAGAAGAAGAAGAGAAGAAGAAGAAGAAGAAGAAGAAGAAGAAGAAGAAGAAGAAGAAGAAGAAGAAGAAGAAGAAAGAAGAAGAAGAAGAAGAAAGAAGAAGAAGAAGAAGAAGAAGAAGAAGAAGAAGAAGAAGAAGAAGAAGAAGAAGAAGAAGAAGAAGAAGAAGAAGAAGAAGAAGAAGAGAGAAGAAGAGAGAAGAAGAAGAAGAAGAAGACTAATTTTCATCGACAGATATATATATATATATCTCGAATAAAAAAAAATACATAATTTTATACGTGAGTAAATATGCGCAAATACCCCGCATTTTATGCGTAGGTGGTATGCGCAAATACCCGTTCTGTTTCGTCCCACTTACAAAGCAAGACCGTACGATTTTCATTCGTACATGATGAAAGTATTTTTTCCCTGTAAAAATAAGTAGGCCTAATCCGAATTCCAACTATGCAACGACATAATTTGTGAAACGACAGCGCTTTAAACGTTCGTTTAAATTCCAGCCAGTGCCGTGTCGAATTCACACAGACATTTACATACAATTCGTGCTGCAGATTATACTGTAAAAAAAAAAATACCAGGACAAATTAGAAGCCCGTGAAAATACGTTATTAGAATCACATTTGGAAAGGAGGACAACAGAAAACTTGGCCTATTGACCCGATATAAAACAAAATAACCGAGGTTTTGTTGGTGGCTGTTTCCGTATCGTGTTATTACGAGGGTCATTCAATAAGTAAACAAACAAACAGCTGTGGTGCAAAAACTTTTTATTCAATCAATACAATTTTTTTTACTTTTCAACTAATCTCCAGCAACGTCTATGCACTTGTCCCATCTCTTTACAAGCTTTTTTATTCCCTCAGCAACGAATTCTTTACCTTCATGTCGAAGCCAATTTTGGACTTTTTCCTTCACTTCTTCATTGCTGTTGAACTTGACACCACGCAAAGTCTCCTTGAGTGGGCCAAACAAGAAAAAGTCAGATGGGGCAAGGTCAGGGATGTAAGGGGGATGAGGCAGGACTCCCAACCTACTTTTTTTATTGTTTCGAGCGTCAGTTTTGCCCGTGTGTGGGCGGGCATTATCGTGAAGAAGAATCACACCTTTCCTCTGCCATCCAGGACATTTCTTCTTCAATGCAGGCTTAACTCTGTTCACAATCATGTCAGAAATAGTACTGACTATTGATGTACCATAGTCAACGTACCGCTGGTGTTGTAGGTAATCACAGAAAATTGGGCCTTGGGAGCTCCAAAAGATGGTTAACATCACCTTACCAGCCGATGGCTGGGTTTTGAATTTCTCTTTTTGGCGGGGTGAACTGGGATGCTTCCACTCCATGCTTTGTCGCTTTGACTCAGGTTTAAAATAGTGAATCCAAGTTAGTGGTTATAGTGGTTCCAATCCAAAAATCTTATAACAGAACGCTGTTCTTCGAAAGTACTGTCCTCAAGAGGACTCGCCATCGTAAATAAAACTGTATTGGTTATGTTTATGCAATATATTATTGAACAGCTGATCAAAACTCACAACGACGTTGGCAGGTAACACTCCTGAAAGTTTCAACCAGCTGCTACAATTAATTTCTTTTCTACAACTGTTTGTCTGTTTACTTATTGAAAATGACCCTCGTATGCTGCGACGTTACTACAGCAGCGAATACAAAGTATTTTCTGCCTGCTGATTAAATAAATAAATACGAAGAACTTGAAGTAAACTGTTTGGCATTCGCAGATGACTTTGCTATACTTTCTGAACATGTGACATCTGCAGTAACACAAGTTAATTTTTTAGAGGACATAGCCAGTAGAACAGGCTTAAGAATTTCTGCAGAAAAAAAAACAAATTTCTCACAAACATTAAAAATGCGCCAAAATTCCTGGTAACAGATATTGGGTCGAATAGAGAGGGTTCGAAAATTTAAGTATCTAGGAGAGATAATTCAAGAGAATGGCTTGGAAAAATCTGCTATAAAGAAAGGATTCATAAGATGGAACGGGCATATGGTATAACTGAAGATATTTACAATAAAAAGTGCATATCTAAAAATGTGAAAATAAGGCATTACAGTACAGTAGTGAAGCCAGAATGCCTATATGGAAGTAAATGTCTAGCATTGAATTATAATTTACACAAACTAGAAATTTTGTAAAGACGAATTATTAGGAAAATATTAGGCCCACGAAAAACTTCAAAAGGTTGGAAATTAAGAAGTAATGATGAAATATATCAAAGTATAGAAATCTGCCCTCTGCCCCTCTAAGCTCTCTACACACACACTCATACCCTCATCAACACTTTCTCTGCTCACAACCTTACACTCTAACACCACGTTTTCAATTTCACCACTGTCATTACTCATTAACTCATTGTTATAATTATCGCTACTACTCACCTGGTCTTCCGTCACCTGACACAGAAACAATGAGAAAAAGAAGACTATTACTTTTTGGACATTTATATAGAATGGACGACAATAGGTTGACAAAGCAAATCTTCAGATATCTGTGGGGGAAGAAGTCAACATCAAGTTGGATTAAAGAAGTCAAAAAGGATTTAGAAAAATAGTATACACGCAGAAGAAGCAATTGAAGGAGAAGTTTTTCGGGCAAAAGTGTAAAAATGGAGGGAGTCCAGGGTAGGAGAGAGAAAAACCCAGGTTCAAAGTGGACTGAAGACAGGAAGAAGAGACACAGTGAGAAGATGAAAGAGTATTGGAAAAAAAGAACGAACAAAGAGTAAAGAATTGAAATTGGCATGTGGTCCCTAGATGGCCGATACGGAAAAAAAATACGAAGAACTTCAGAAAAAGTTAGCACTTCGTATCTACGGGGGAGACGAACGGCACCGAACTCCCCCAGCCCACAGAGGATCGATGACGAATTTTGTTAATCTCTTAGTTTTTAGACTATTTTATTACTTTTTCAGCTGTGTAAGCTAATGTAGTAGTAACTCTTTTCTAAATATACAAACAGGTTTATTACACAGCCTTTGCGTATACGTATGAAATATGAAATACAGGAAAATCAATCTAGTCCATGAATATTTTCTAAACAGTGTTTCAATAACCGCGTATTTTTATTGTGTTATTACCATTTATTTCAGGATATTATCACACGTTCTTCAGCCACTTTAAAACTAGTAAAGTTGATTACTCTTCACTTGTTTTTTTTTCTTTTGTATGAAACTGACTCGACCGGAAACCCCCCTCCAGGCCAAATTCTAGATACGCCACTGAACGTTAGTACGCGTTCTTTCGATATGTGCGAAAACTACTCGTAAAATTCACAAGATTCAAGAAGTTAAATAGACACCAACGGTTAGTGTGATGTAATTATAAATCGACGCAAAAACAGAGGACACAAAACATTATGTACGAAAGTACATGAAACCCGTTTTACGTAGGCCTACTTGTTATTATTTTGCCGCGTGCAAAAACAATAATCAGAACGAACGGAAACTACCTCCACCTCCACCTCACAGTCTAGGGTCTTGGGTCTCCCTACGCTTCGTCTTCCAGCTAGTTTGTACCTACTATTTTATTTACCAAATGAAGCTTTAATTTTTTCTTGTGTTACACTGGTTCGACTTGTGCACCGAATTTGCAACAAATATAAACAATAACATCATTTCAAAAATAAAAACAATACAAAGTACAAACTAGGGCAAAAAAATAAATAAAAAGCGTTCTGATAACCCCGCACCAAAGCCATGAATCACAGCATCATTGACGGATCTCGAAATCTCGGCCCCCGTTATCGACCCACTAAAAGGGAGATAACTCTTCTGACAGTAAAAACAGGAAACCGTCCCGCGACACATAGATAACTGAGAACACAATAATTTTTATGTGGAAAATTACCAGAACTTTATTTAAAACCTTTAGTACTATGACTCGGCTCGGGTTAATTTGATACGTCATATAAACCCATATAAATTGCATATATTAATTACTTGTTAATTCAGATCACATTTTATACAAAACTTGAGGTAAAAGCATATTTTTCGTCACGCTTGATTCGTTTTCTGTTTGATTAGATGACGGTGTTTTTTAATAATTTTTTTATACTGCAACAAATAATATTAGGCTACTTGAACGAAACCGGAATGTCTACCATGATGTAAAACAGCCAACATTATTTCTGGAAGATTGCTGGAAAAAGAATACCGAACTGGGTGGAGGTGATGCAGAACGTCTTACGATGAAACGTAGAAAGCAGCTTCTAGAAATACAAAGCTGTACTGGCAGATAACCAGAGGATCCTTCACATATGAGAATTTCAAAATGCACGTCATCGTACTTCGGTGTAGCTCTAATGAAAATGAAGACTAACTTCATCATCACCATCATCATCCTCAAGGTAAATAGCTTCATCATCATCCAAGAATGGTTTGTTCCGGTCTCAAATAGACAAATATTACAGCTAGTCACTCCAGCGCTTCCTCGGACGTCCCACACCTCTCCGTCTCCTCGACTTATAGTTCCATAGTTGTTTGGGGATGCGGCAGTCATCCATTCGGCAAAGATTCCCACCAATGCATCCTGTCGCGTATACTCATAATATTCAGTTCCTGCCGTATATCTGTGTTTCTTCTATGATCATGGAGAGTATACCCTGCCACGTGCCTGAGAAATCTCATTTCAGCCGCTTGGATGCGATTGGCCTGGCCTTTCGTTAAAGTCCAGTTCTCAGACCTATAAAGAAGTGTGGGAAGAGCCATCACCTTGTAGAATTTTAGGCGTGTTCCTTTACTTGCTGACTTAAGGGTTCGCCTGATGGTCCCGCACATAAGGTTGAACTTATACAACTTATGCACCACGTCGTTGCTTGCATTATAAGACACACTGTAGCCCAGGTATTCAAACTGTTAACTTGTTCCAGGACAGTACCATCTATAACAATTTTTGGGATCAGTTCCACAAAAAGCCATCACCTTGGTTTTAATTGTGGATATTTGCAATCCAGAGTCTTTGCAGATTCCATTTAACAAATGTATACCCATCTGCAATCTGTTTTTACAGACCGACAGAATAGCGTGATCGTCCGAAGACTAACTTAAGGTCATATTTTTAAAATAAGTACACCCGTCTGATTATACAAAAAAGAAAATCAAAATTTACAGTGAAGGTTATCCAGTTTTATCTTATATTCCTTTATTTTACCGGTTTCAGATTTTTGTAGCTTATAATGCCGAATTTAAAAAATGGAAGCTCATCAAAGTGCTGAAGAGAAGTTGAATGATGTCTCCACGGAAAAGGGTAGAAGACTGGACGAAATAGCAAGCAACCTTACGACAGTACGGGAAAGTCAACAAAGGGTACAGCGTAGGTTGGAAGAAATGGAGCAGAGACCAGCCGTCGCCGTAAATGGAACGAGCATAAATAAAGATGCCACCTTTGTCGGAGAAGATAACTTCCCGATCGAGTTCCTGAAGGAGTTGCGAGAACTCCAGGAGACATACTACAGTGAAGATAACACAAGATGGATAGGCCGACATTTGACTGGTGAAGCGGCTATCTGGTGGAGAATTGTACGTGAACAAATTAAAACATTCAAGGAATTCGAAGAGGCATTTATGGGTAAATATTGGAGCGCTACACAACAAGAGCGGGTCCGTGACCAGTTGGAATATGGACGCTTTAATCCAAACGGATCACTTAATTTGATACAGTATATGGAACGATGCGTATTAAAGAGCCGACAACTAATCCCAATACTCTCAGATAAACACATGATTACGAAATTAGCACGACACTATATTAGGGAACTACAGATTGCGGTAGTGACGAGGGGCGTAACAACAATAAATAGCTTCGAGGCGTTACTGCGTGAATACATGAACATAAATACGAGAACTGAGAACGATGGACAGAAAGTAGGCGAGCGCTCTGTCATAAAATATAAGGGTGACGCACCACCGCCTCGACAAACGAACAACGGCAATAATAAACCGCGCGCCGGCTGGAGGGACAACTTTGTACAAAGAGTGCCGACGAGTGAAACCAGCAAGCCGCAGGCCATAAATAGTTTGGTCATTGAGCGCCACACGAATTCTAAGCAAGACGAACGACCGTCGACGTCAACACAAATGACTGTTACCTACGAGTGCAATGAACTCAGAGGTTGGTCAAAACAACAAGATAACCAGAAATGATGAGAATATAAAAGCAATTTTTCCGGATATCAAAAAAGATTTGATGGAGGAAAACGAACAAAACATAGTAATCAAAACAATTAAAAGCCCTGAAAATCAATTAAGATTAATCAAGTACCGGTTAATGCCTTAATTGATACAGGAAGCGCCGTCAACGCATTATCCGAAAATTGGTATAATAACAATAAAAAGCTACTTGGAAACCACGAGATCCTAAGTGTTAATAATACGACGATAGTTAGCGCTGTAGGAAATAAATCTAAACACATTAAAAGGCAAGTATTTTGTGAAACAATTCTAAATGATAGCATAAGTGTGGATTGTGTGTTCTTAATAGTACCGGGGCTAGTAAGAGATTGTATACTCGGAATGAATTTTCTGCAACAATCAAAGAGTGTAATCAACATACCGGAAAAATGGATTAAAATACAACCGGAATTAGAAACGACTGTGGAGGAAGGTCCCTGCGAAGTGCCTCTGTTAGTAATGGAAGAAGATATATGTAACATGGATGAGAAAATCCGTAAGAAACTTGATGAACTTGACGGGGTGGATCAAGCCAGACGAAGTCAGTTGGAACAACTTTTACATAAAAATAAAAGAGTATTTAATGAATGGCCAGGCCTCATAACGGGATATCAGCATTACTTCCAGGTAACCGACAGCACGCCTTACCTACAAAAGGGGTGGCCCGTTCCTATCAAGTACCAGAGGGCAGTTCAGGATGAAGTTAGGAGAATGCTAGAATACGGGATAATTGAAAGAGCCCAAAGCCCCTACATCCAGCCTCTGGTAACTGTCATTAAAAGGGTCGGGAGGGTGCGATTGTGTCTAGATGCCCGAAAAGTAAACAGCATAACCATCCCGGATTATGAAGGACCGCCGCCGATAAATGAAATTCTAGCACGATGCAGTAACATAAAAGTGATGTCCACCATAGACTTAACAAATAGCTTTTGGCAAATTCCGCTAAAGGAGAACTGTCGTAACTATACAGGTTTCTTATACGAAGGCAGATGTTACAGGTTCAAAGTGACGCCTTTTGGTCTAAGTACAAGCTTAGCAAGCCTGGCAAGGGGACTTGACCACATACTAACGGAGGAGGTCAAGAAGCACACTATCATATACGTTGATGATATTCTATGTTTCTCACAAAATGAAGAGGAGCACGTTGTACATTTGAAAAACCTGTTGGATAACCTAAGTAGGGCCAACATAACCGTTAATTTAAAAAAGTCGCAATTCTTCCGAAAGGAGATACAGTATCTCGGTTACTGTTTAACGACCAATGGGATTAAACCGACAACAGATGAGGTATCAGCTATTTTAAATTTCCCAACACCGAGAAATCCCAAACAATTAAAAGGTTTCTTGGGACTTACCAATTTTTATAATAAATTCACAAATAGATACGCAGAATATACCCAGCCATTACTAAAACTACTACGATACGCAGAATATACCCAGCCATTACTAAAACTACTACAAAAAGGAAATAAATTCAAATGGGACACTACCATGAGCGAACAGTTTCAGCGAGTGAAGGAATTGTTTATAGACACAGTAATACTTAAATTTCCCATGCAAGGACGCCGGTTTTACCTACAATGTGATGCAAGTAGTTATGCATACGGGGGCCAGCTGTATCAGATCGATCAGGAGGGGGAGATCCCCGTCATCGCATACACAAGTAGAACCTTTAAAAACGCCGAAAGAAATACTTTACAACAGAAAAAGAACTGCTTGCCATAGTCCAATGCTTAAAAAAGTTCCGTATATACATATTAGGTCAACCACTAACCATAATTACGGACAACAAAGCACTAACCTTCATTCAGAAATGCCATTTAAACAACACCCGGTTTACTAGATGGATACTCGCTATACAGGAGTACAATTTCGAAATTCTACATTGCAAGGGGAAGGAAAACTTAGCTGCAGATATACTAAGCAGATATCCAGAAGATAACGACGTAAACGAAACCACCGACGAAAAGCATGAATATTATATGCATGCCATTGAAATCAAAATGAACAAAAATGTTGCTGCTAAATTGAAAACAATACATCAGTTACAACTCGAGAACAATAAATTCAAACAAATAATAAACAAAATTAAGGAGGGAGGCGACGACCAGATAAATCAACATTTTAAGGTAATAAATAATAAATTATACCGAAGATGGAAAAACCAATGGAACTGTATATTCCGGAAGAGCTTAGGACTGAATTAATCCAGGAGATTCACCAAATGTACGGTCATCCTGGCACGAAAAGGACACTGCAGCTACTGAAGGAACATTTTACGATCGACGCGATGTGCAGAATTGTCAGCCAAATAATACGATACTGTGACCTGTGCCAAAGATGTAAGGATAGCGGAAACCGAATCATCACCGGAGAAACGCGGCCAATACTACCTACACAGAAAGGAGAGTTAATAAGTTTGGATTATTATGGTCCATTACCTACATCCAGTGGGGGGGGGGTGAAGTATTTATTGGTTATCGTCGATAACTTTACGAAATATGTAGAGTTATACGCATTAAGAAGAGCCACTACCAATGTGTCCCTTAAACGACTACAGCAATATATCACTACCCACGGAAAGCCTAACAGTGTATTAACGGATAATGGTACACAATTTACATCACATAAATGGACGCACGGTCTGAAAGATTTAAATATAAAACCAAAATATACAGCAATCAGAAATCCATGTACCAACATCCCAGAACGATGGAACCGACAGCTAGGCAACTTATTCCGAATCTTCGTACGAGAAAGGCACACAAAATGGGCTACGTATATAAAAACAATAAAGGCATGCCTAAATGAGACGTATCAAGACACTATCAAGATTACACCGTATGAAGCACAATTCGGAACCAAACCAGGTAGACATTGGGAAAAAAATCTAGACCCCATTGTAATAAATAACGAAAGTGTCGACGTAGAGAAATTACAATTAAGAATCAAGGAGAGAGGAGAGAGGCAGGCAGCTCGGATAAACAAATTAAGTAAAATTACCGCATTTGAAGTAGGGGACCAGGTCCTAATTCGGACACATAAACTTTCAGACGCTACGCAAAATATAATTGGGAAATTCTGCGCATTGTATGAAGGTCCTTATACTATCACACGGAAGGTGGGAAGCGCCACGTACCAAATACAGGACGACGTAAACAGCAGTTCAATACGTGAATTTTTAACACGTCGCAGCTGAAGAAATATCATTCAGAGGCTTAGTTGACGCCCAGATAAAAAGAAAATTGTATACCTTGTAAAATGATCAATGTGATGTCTAAAATTTAACTGAAAGAATTTATAAAAAAATGTGATAACAATTATCTTAATAATGAGATATAATATGACGAATTGTATAATTGTAATTATTAATTCCTATTAGCAAATGTTGACTAAACTATTGACAATTATTGTTAACGTAGATGCATAGATAAAATAAATGTCTCAAAATGTTGCTTGTGTAATAACAATTAGTAGGTTACGGATAGGAACGTTAAATGTATGATTATCACAAAAACTTTAAATCTAAAAGAATAGTGAAGTGTTTGTGAAGTGTCAACTAATAAACTGTGAACTAACAGAACATCGGTAGCAATTTAAATTAGAAAATTGTTGCAATAAATTGATTAAGTACATTAGACTATCATTATAACGTAAACGTTTAAATTGTAGATTCGTAGAGATGTAGCGAAAATATTTTGTTAATTAATATTTCTACAATAATATTCTCAATTAACTATCTATTCAAGGAATGTACATATAATAGTGTATTGTTAGGTAATATTTGACATAAAAACCGAATGTACTAAATGTGTACGGGTGAGAGATAATCTAATTTTCAGGATTACTAATATTATTATCATGATGATTATTACTTTTATCAAAATGAAATGTTTAATTATTTTCTGTGTATATTTGTGTGTCATGTGCAAGGAAGAACAACAAAAGAAAATATATGTAAAGAGTCGCGTTGAAACATAGATAAAATGTAGAGTTTAAATTATATGACTAGGTGTAATTTTGTAATCATAGATGAATGTTAAACATAGCTATAAGAATAGAAAAACAGATACGGATTCATTTAAAAGGGTGAAGGAGAAAGTAAGTTACTAATGGGGTGAGACCGTTAAGTAGGGCATTTAAAGTTACGGCACCAGTTGTTTGTCAGTGGGTCAGTATTTCCAAACAGTAAACATATTACACTATGTTCAGGGAATGATGAGCCTGTACACGGAAATGCGAAGTGTATCTATTTGACGTTGTATCTCAACGACAGGGCGCAAATTTGGGGTCCCTTTTTATTATTCAAAGAGTTCATCCAAATTGACCCAAATTGGGGACTGATATAATGCCGAATTTCAAAAAAATAAAAATAAAAAATTTTCTTTTAGTTAAGGTAAGCGTCATTGAACGTGGTGACAATTGATGTATGGAGTTATTCGTAGGAGTGTGGCGAACAAAAAAGGGTGAAAGCCGTCCGCTGCCGTCTACGCAAGTCTGATTTACACGCCATACATCTAGTGTAACAAGTGGCCATGTGTTAGAAAGACAAGGTCATTGTGCTGGGTATCTAGAAAAAACGCCAGTGAATAAAAGCTTACAATCCGGAGAGAAAAGTATACGAGGGTGTGAATAAACTCATCAAGTGAGAAATGTTTCGTTCTGACAAAGGATGAAAGGTTACACGAACATAACAACTGCAGACAGAAAACAATGAAGAATGTTCCTTGACTGAAACGCATCAACAGAGGATACACCGGAACAATACTATGATACCAGGAAAGAAATCGTACTCGAGGTTAACGCAAGAACTAAAAGGATAGGTTTTTGCTGGGAGCCAGACAAAAAAAATACTTACGGAGAGAGTTGGCGAGGCCTGTGTTCAAGAAAAGATAAAACCATAGGCGCAACTAATTGGAGAGGCAGCTGTTGGAAGAGAAATCGAAGGATTGTCTTTGTGAAGACTAAGAGATACGACAGCTAGATTTATTACCAGAGTATTCGGAAATGCCGTTGACCGAAGGGTAAAGGACCCAGGAGAAGAGTTTGGTGGGAATCAGAAGACCTATCAGAACTTACCTTTGAAAAAGTAGGTGGTCTCTGGAGTAGGTTGTACGAAACGGCATCGCCGAAAGCAGAAGTCTAGTGGGGAAATTGTCATGTTCGATATAGGCAAGCGACAGAGACGCGAAAAAGGGGAGTTTTTACTAAATTTTCGAAGGAATCGGAAGTAAAAGGCGTGACAAAAGTGTTACGGGAGTTCGTAATAAAATGACTTAGAAAATATCGATACGATATGAACTGTTTAACATTTTCTAGCGTTCGAGTTTGTCATCGTATTACAGTAACTGATAGTGAAACGCAATACAACGGCGATATTAACAATTCGAACAATGTTGTATAAAATTTTGTCGTGAACGAATAATAGTAACTTACCGTCAAGTGTATCAGTTAAACAAACCAGAAAACCGAGTGTAACATACATCTTTAAACAATATCGCGAGTAAATTAAATGATATATTTACAGAATGTCAGTGAATAACCGAAGTAATAGCAACAATAATTTAGACTCGCAATAAATCCAATACGAACACGCGTGTGTAATGTGCTGTATATGTGAAGGGCTACACTGAGGTCCACGCAGACCACTCGAGATTCCGGAAGTGACTTATCATCAATACTCCAAATGCTGATCAAGAAGCGTAGCTTACCACACCTGCGACCTCTACAAGACATGGATAATTCGTACCAAAAGTAAATTTGTTATGTACTAATTAAATTTTATACCCACTTGTCTGTCACTAAAAGAACTCACTAAAGAAATTCACTAAAAGAACTCACTAAAGAAATTTACTAAAAGAACTCGCTAAAGAAATTTACTAAAAGAACTCACTAAAGAATTTTACTAAGGAACTCACTAAAGAAATTTATTTAAAGTATTAATTTAGAGACCTCATATTTATAAGTAATGTCATGTTATAAGTACGTAAGGTCATGTTGAAACCCACTGAGAAAATCGTAGGAAGTCTAGTATTTCATAAAATATCTATATTACAATCGCTTTGATTTTAAATGAATCCGTTATGATACAATATGTTGTACTAAACTTAAGTTGATTAAATACTGAAGAATGAAATATAGTAAGAAGTAAAGTTTTAGAGATTGACGAATTATTAAATTTGTTAAATGTGCATAAATTAATATTTATAGTAATAATTATGTGTACAATGAAATATGATGATATATAATGATATTTTGTTAATAAATTAACTACTAGAAAGTAATGAAGTATTAAATTTATTGAATTGAACCCTGAGATAAACAAAAATGTATTAAAAGAAGAGTTATACAAGTGTTATACAAGTTATAAAGTTTTCAAGTGTATAAATGCACGGATATTTTTAGATTTTGTTAGGTCATATGAATCCAAATTCTAATTACAACTGAACAACGAACAATGTATAACTGAGTATTGCTCTCGTTTAATGTGCAATTAAATGTAAAGAATAGCAATTAAATGGTAAACAGAAAACTAAACCTCAACATCTGAAGTAAACGTGTTAGTCACGTGACACGTGCTGTGTGTGTGTTCACTGCACAGTATACTGAAACAATGTGGCATGTGTAGAGGACATGGTACTGACTTTTCAAAACTTGTCTTATCCATCCAAAACCGAAATTTAGATGGCAATGAATTCTTATAGTATATTTAGCGCTCGTTTTGAATATAGCAACCATTTGTTCCAAAACTCGCTGTAAATGGCACAAAAGAAGCGTTGAAGTTTGCTTTCTGTTCCAAAACTCGTCTTATTTCATGAGCCTTCCATTCCAAAACTCGCCTCATCCTCTCAGCCAATCAGAAACTTGATTTCATGAAAAATCAACATGGCGCCCATTGTTGTTTATTTAGTGAACGAGAAGGGTTATGTTTTATTGTCAGTGTTAATAAAATAAAGTTTTAATTGAAATTAAAAGTGTTTTGAGTTAAAATGAGTGAAGAAAGAAATAATACAAGTTATACAAATTTTGCTTGCGGAGAAGGTAGACGGAAAGGTAACAAGGAGAAGTGGAAAAAAACACAAGAAAAGTTACATCGGCACAAACCAAAGGGTATGCCTAGGTACCCAGTTTGTAAACACTCAGGCCCATCTTACAAATGTGTCAAACTATCTATGCTAGATTGCAAACTTTTTCATAAATACTTTTATGAAAATAAAACAAAAATTCTTCAGGATCACTTTCTTTTAAAGTATATTGACATTGAAAAACCCGAACGAGATCGAGCCAGTAAACAGAATGGTAGTAGGAAGAAAGTCGTAATTAAATACAATGGTAAGGTAGCTAGATGTGATACTTTCAAATTACCTGTGTGTCAAGATACGTTTCTCAATATTTTAAATGTTTCAAAAGACAGAGTGCAACGTATTGCACGCAATCATTTTTATACGGGACAGTCACCAATCGAGAAACGTGGTGGTGATACTAGATCACATGCTTTTGAACGTAAAAGATCCAATGTACGAAATTTTCTATCATCTTTAGAAACAAAAGAAACCCATTATTGCAGAGAAAAAATATCACGAAAGTATCTTTCAAGTGATCTTAGTATTGCTAAACTGAGAAACCTGTATAACAAAAACGCTGATGATGAATTAAAAGTAAAAAAAAGTTTCTTTGATCAGATATTTTATCGTGATTTTAATCTAGGTTTTGGGACCCCACAAACTGATGCTTGTTCTCAGTGCCTGTCTTTACAAAATAAGATAAACAGTGAAAATGACGAAGAAAAAAAGAAATTTCTAGTGGCCCAAAAAGAATTCCATGTGAAACGTGCTGACGCATTTTTTAAATTACTTGGCGAGGTAAGAGATGACCTAATGACATTGTCAAAAGAATCTTGTGAACCCCAAAGTTCCAGATCAGGCTGCGTATTACAGCAGACAAATTTATACTTACAATTTTACAATTGTTCAAGGTCATAGTCACTGTCATTTAACTACTGAAAATGTTTTTATTTACACTTGGATGGAAAATCATTTTCATAAAGGTTCTAACGAGATTGCCTCTTGTGTTTATCACAGACTGTTACGTACACATTTTCCTGAAAATGTCAAGACTGTGAGACTGTGCAGATGGATGCGGTGGCCAGAATAGAAATTCTACAATGATTGCAATGGTAACTTCCTGGTTAGCTAAAGCTCCATCTCATATTAGTAAAGTAGAACTTATTTTTCCCATTCCTGGTCACTCATTCATTCCGCCAGACAGAGTGTTTGGCAATATTGAAAGAGAATTGCGGAAAAAACGACTATCGTTAATCCACTGGATTACTTGAACATTTTTGAACACCATGGTACTGTTATTAATGTCGGTTGCGAGCCGGTTCCCATTGTTCATGACTGGAAGTCAATTGTTGGCAAAGTGATAAAAGTTCCTAGTCAATGGCACTTCAAATTTTCAAAGGCTAAAAGATTTATACTTCTGAAGAAAGCTTCTTCTGTTCTGCTTCAAGGAGAAGATAGATATTTAAGTG
The DNA here is from genome assembly GCA_034769895.1 of Magicicada septendecula. Lineage (NCBI taxonomy): Eukaryota > Metazoa > Arthropoda > Insecta > Hemiptera > Cicadidae > Magicicada > Magicicada septendecula. Next base: position 67,014,674 of record CM068368.1, on the reverse strand, counting down.
AGATGAGTGTTCCCAAGTCAATTTTAAAGAAGTCTCAGAACATTCAAAACTTTAATCCTGGTGTAATTCCAAAAGGAGTACCTCTTTCGGCAGCAAAAGTGAAAGATGTAAAGAACTTGCTAGAAAAACACTTTGGTGAACAGTGGATAAATAATGAAGATTTAAAATATTTTTTCAACGTTATTAATCAACAAGTGGTTAATGTACAAACAGTTAACCCTGCAGAAGAACAAAGTATTTTCTGTGAACCTGTGATGGATGATGAACTTGAAAATGATGATGTGCTCCCATTTGTTTAACAAAGACTATTATATTCTGAAGTTATTATTTTTTTTCTTGTAATATTTTAATGGTTGCGTATTCTAATAACTGGTAAAGTAGGCCTACATCATGATGTCACACTTGTTTAATAAGGATTGCTCTGATTGTATTAATTTTTTAATTGTTTGGTTTGTTTTTAATTGTTAAGGATAGTTTGCTGTTTTCTAAAAGCTGTATCCGAATGATATTTTAAATACAATTTTTCTAGAATTACAATAAACTCCAGTTAGATTAGTGATACAAGAGTTGTGAATAAATTTGTTGGCAGAAAAATTAAATTTTGTGTTTTCTTACAATTTTTTTTCCAAAACTTGTCTTATCCACAGTTTTCTTTTCCAAAACTGGCTGTATCCAAACTGTCATGCCAAAACTTGTTATTGGCAGTTTTTAAACTGAAATTACTTAAATTCTATTACTTTGTGAACCTTTTCAATACTGTTTCTGGTTTTAGATTAGTATAAACAATGGCTCTGACAAGTATCACTTAATACAAACAAATGACAAATAAATAATACGTTTTTTTTATCTCCTGTAAAACTTAGTAAAATGGATTAGACAAGTTTTGGAAAGTTGTTACTTTGTGTTCAGTTACGAACGAAAATTAGGGATAAAATCCCAACATCCGGCATCCGAGACATCCTACGTTCTGTATACGGTAATAACACTACACTCATTTTCGATTATACGTTTAGTGCCATCGATATGTAGTGAACATCGGCATATAACTTTTGTTACATAATAGAAATCGTGAAAATTTATTTTTGTATGTTACAAAAGAGCTTGTTGACGATTGCAATAGTTTTCTACTATCATATTTTTTTACAAAAAATATTTCTAGCAATAATATAGCTCTGATGTGTGCCTGTGACGCCAAAAGTTAACGTTTTTAGGTGAACATGCAAACTGAAAGTACACTTGCAAATCAACATGCCTTTATAACAATAGAGCTCTATAGGAATAGGTATTCGCACCCGCCATCTTTGCTCCGAGACTTTTAAATGTAATGTGGCGGAAGCAATGTAAGCACGCTGTGCGTTGCATTATTTAATGTAAATTATGTATGTAAATATTAATATTTTTACATATCAGGGTTATAACCTTAGTGTACTAATTTTATTTATGTATTACACACGAATATGTATAATAATCATCTCATCTTGTCAGTGAAAACGAGGTTATAAATACTGGTGTTAGAGATAAGCTTATTATTAATGTTATGTAGTATGTTTTGCAGATTGTTGTACTACATCTCATAATCATAATGACTGGTTGTTGTGCTGTAAATTGCAAAAATCGAACAGAAACTAAGTTTAGAACATTCAAATTTCCGGCAGACCCTATTCGATGTGCAAAATGGATTCAAAATATGAGACGAGACAAATTTATACTAAGCAAGGGAATGCGTCTGTGTGAGGTAAATTTAATGGTTGTTCCTTAAAAGTTTGTGAATGTTAATCATAACGACTAAAAATGTAATACACCTTTGCACTTTTAGGTTCATTTTGAAAGTTCACAGTTTGAACAGGCACGAATAGATGGTTGGAAAAAACTGAAGCCTAATGCCATACCGACTTTGTTTGACGTACCAAATCCACCTCCTAGGATCGGCCCAGTTCCACGCAGATCACTGTACAAGGTGGTTTATTTTTTTAATCCATTAATTATAAATATAATGTTATAACTAAAGCCCGGATTCACGTGCAATTGCATCTTTTTTTTTGCTAGTTCGTAAACGGCCAGTGACAAGTTATTTATCCGAATCGGGACGTGTAGGTTATTTTAACATACATTTTATTTTGCACAAAATTGCACGTTTTGGGGGTTACTGCATAAAATTGCACATTCTGTAGTTTTAATGCACAAAATTGCACATTTACCTGTTTTTCGAAAATCAGCTGCGCGATAGCCAAGCGCGAAATATACACGCAGATCGTAAACAAAGTCGAGAACAAAATCAGCACGAAGAAATTCTAGTCCAGTAAGCGCAGCTTTTGACGTAACAAATTTTGACTGTCGATGGAATTTCACGAAATTTGATATGTATGTTCTATATGCACTCTAGAACAAAGTTAAACTGTACGCTTTTTATTTGGGGGTGAGAACCACCCCTTTTTCAAGGGTGATTGATAAAAAAAATTAACCCCAGGATCCAATAGAGAATCAAATTCTAAGCAAAAAAGTCAGTACGCAACTGTTTTGAAAAATGCGTTGTTTTCGAGTTATTCCAAATCAACATTTTCTATTTTTACCCCCAAAAAACAGGATTTTAGCGTAATTTTTAGCGAATAACTAAAAAACGTTTGAGTTTATAGTAAAAATGAATAGGGCCAAAATTATTCTATACGAAATAACAAACAAAATGCGTTTTGGCCGGGTTTTAATCCACGAGTTGTTTTCAAGATATGGCCGTGAGAAGTTGTAACTTGCAAATTTTTTGCCTGTACTAACAAAGTTTAACCCTTCCTACTAACCGAGAAAAATACTTTTGACTATAAAATGTCTAGTGCAATGAAAAATACATTATTGTTAATTTTAATAAAATGTTAAGCTAAACTTTTTATTATTAATTTTAACTAAATGTTAAGCAAAAAACCTGAATATAAACTTAATAGTAAGTAAGTTAAAAATGTAAATTCGTGTTTATTAAAAATAGTTTTAGTAACTTTATTTGGACTTTTGGACAAACGAAGTTTAGTAAACATTAATTCAACAGCCATCTATTATAAACAGGAATACAAGTAAAATCTGAGAATATAAACCTAACAAAGTGGTAAGTGGTAACGATTGGTAACTTATTTGTTGTTTTTTAGACAAAATTATTCTCCTCTTACTATGGTCTGAATCAGTAAGTTTTAAGATGAAAACTATTATTTCCATATTTTTAAGGACGTGGGACATAATTTCACACTTTTTTTGGCACGAAAAACTATAATAGTTTATGTAATATCGAAAACAAACTTATATTGCGTCCCATGTATACACAAGCGGCACCATAATATTATGTCAGTCTCGGAACAAAGATGGCGAGTGCGAATACTCCCTTTTATAGATCCTTAATAACAATAGCCTACTCGCTTTTTGTGAAAACCACATACAAAAAAAAACTCGAAGCCGGTGGGGTGGCCCCTTGGGGATCATGTCTCCCTGTTTTGTCGCAGAACTCGTTTTCCACTAGTACTCGCTTTTTAACTAATTCTCGGGTGTCACTTTTATGTGTTTCGCATAAAAGTCACTTGCAGTGAAGTTTTCGAGGTTTTACCGAATACGATAAAAGAAAATTGGCCGCCTAACGAATAACAAATCTTGTTGTCATTTGTCAATACGTTGTTTTTTTTTGTGTTAATCTTACTAGCCAGAAATAATAGTAAATAATTTTGCAATTTACGTTTTCTGCTGTTTTGTTAAGAAACGTTACGTTCTTTATTTTAAATTTTATTCTGTTACAAGCATTTCATATCCACATTAAACGTTATATTTTCTCTAACCATGACTTTTATTCCTTCAAACAGTAAACTAAAAAAACAAAAACATATTACCTAACCTCACAAATGAAAACGTTACGTAAATTCCACTTTACATTAAGAAATAGAATAATTTACAAATAGTACACTTCTTATCCCTTTTCACCCCGTGGTATATCGATACTATCGCACATTCAAAACATCGAAAATGTAGTGTGGATATTGGGAATGTACTCAACAAAAATTAAACCTAAAAAAGTAATTTGCAATCACATACAATAAACAAACAATACATAAGTTAGAATTACGTAAGAGGATACTGGGGGTTTCTGGGGAGGAGTCCTGGGTCCCCGATCCCAGGCCACAACACCACTGGCGAAATAAAAGCACATGCGAGATTAGGCTATATTTCAAGTCATAATGAATCTGATTAATTTTCTAACTCAAATCAAAGTAAAATATCGAAAGCCGACGCACGGAGTTACATAGACGCGCGTGTTTCGATCGTTAGTTCATGTGAGCTGACATTACGAACGGGGATCCACGTGCAGAGTATGATGTCGTGTGTTACTCATAGCGGCTTACGTAAGGCTTGCGCATACTCTTGAAACCCTCATTTTCCACCAGCCCTGAGGCTTTTAAAACGTTTACTTCTGTTTCTCCTACTCTTTTTGTATGACGACGATCGAGTGTCAGGTTCCCGGCGATTTTCGATCACCCAAGCTTCTGGAACGATCTGTTTCATTGTACATCATCAGGTATAGACCCAGTTTCCTTTACGTGTAGAGTATTATTTCCCTACAAATATACAACTCGTCCCGACTCAACAATCCACAGGCACGTGTATAACAATTCACCGTGCGAAGGAATCTCATCTCCGCGGCGTACATACTACCTCGAGCCGCCTGTAGCATGTAGCACTGTAGTAGCGGTCTTTGCACCCGGTGCGTGATTGCAGCATTTGGGTCGAGTCCAATGGCTGCCTGGTGATATACTTAGGGCTGGTGCAGTAAACGGATTCCTAAAACTGGAGGGGACAACCGCCAACAAGTTAACACAGAAGGCGGGGGGGGGAGAAATCTTTTATTTATTTTAATTTATATTTGTCGTTGGGTACTGCTGCTTGAACAGATTCAGGTGAGATGTCAAGCCTAGCTAGCAGACGCCATGACAGCCTCCGTGCCAGTGATAGGCGTAACAGCGCGGTCGGCGTGCAAGGAGGGAAGGAAGGACAGCTTAGTAGGTAAGCTCGGTGACAGAGGCAGATGTTAAAATTTTTACTGCGTTTATGGCGGGCATCGAGAATCGCCCGAGGGCGTTTGACCCGGACAGGGGAGGCGTTGCGTGGTGCTGATGGTCCGTAGGTAAGGGAAGGAAGAGGTCGCAGCTGCAGCAAAAAGAGATGCAGCTAACGACCAGACAAAGCCTGAGAGGGTAGGAACTCGAAGACCTCCTCGAATTACATCATTCCTTACAAACCAAGGAGATCCCGCCAAGGAACGACGGCTTTTCTATTGGAAACTTTCCAGGCTACGCCGGACGCCGCGAGCCTTGGCGAGGGTATCCGTCACGTGGGCGTTGAAGCAAAGGCGCCGGTCGAGCCGAACGCCTAGATGCTTCACCGACTCTTTGTAGGCGATAGGCCTCCCTTCCAGCGAGAGGCGCTGGTATCGGGAGATGGACTTACGCGTGACACAGATCGTTTCGGAATTCTCCGTATTGATCGTCACCCGCCATTCCCTTAACCAGTCCGGAAGCAGGTCTAACTGACGCTGCAGCTTTGTACTCGCAAAACCCGGGGACAGGGAGCTGTAGTGATACATAGTACCGTCAGCGAACAAAGACACCTCAAGCTGCCTGTACAACGCGCCCGAGGTTCGCTACCACGGAACCGTATTATCGTATTTGTATCTGGACAAGTTTTACATTTTAGATACCTATTTACTAACTTACACACGTTACCCCAATGGCAGTTGGCACGTTACCCTTACTTACGGGTCAGAAACGTGGACAATGTCTCCTAGACAAATACCAAGAATTCAGGCTACGGAAATGAAATTTTTGCGTTCTATTTCTGGGTACACAAAATTAGATACGAAAAGAAACGATCAGATAAAGAGAGGAACTGAAAGTTGAAGAAGTAAAAGGAATCATCAATAAGTATAGAAAAAGCTGGAAACAACACATTAGCAGAATGGGCAGTGACAGATTCCCAAAGGTAGCATTATTGTATCAGCCGAAAGGGAAGGGAAGCCTGGGAAGACCCAAGAAGAGATGGTTCGACCAGTTTGGAGCCGGTCAAACTAAACAGTCTAAGCCAGTGGTTCCCAAACTTTTCAATCCGCGGACCTCCTCAAAAAAAAATTAAAAATTTCACCCCGTCTGAGTTATGAAATAATAAAAATTCTTAAATTTTAATTAAAATGTATTAAAATCAAAATTCTTTAAACTTGCAAAATTATAATATTAATTATATCAAACATAGTTTAATGTGAACAATGAAGCTGCTTTTGAACAGTTAACTCTGCAATATTAGGTTTAATGTCTGACAATTTCAATAAGTCACTCTAGACATCAAGTTTATTTCTTAACTTTGCCAAACTCGGCTCTATCTTTCCAGCCACATGTGTCAAAATCCAGCTACTTAGGCGTAAAACCAGCTAATGGAAAAACGTTTTGCTTTAGACACAGTGCTTATTATACGCGAGATACAACGCATAGGGGAGAGTAAGGCAAAATGACATATAAGGCAAAACGACATACCGACTGTTTCTTGGCGCTTTTTTAAGGATTATGTTTTCTGCGCGTGGCAACACTGCGACTGCGCCACGTTGAAAGTGATTTCCGTTGTTATTATAGCAATTTGTTTAAAATGCATATTAGTTCTTGGTATCCAAGTCAGGTATGAACAGTAAATTATTATAAATTCCTCAAACGATTTAAAGAACACACACCAAAACGTCACCTAAATAATCTCACTTTGTTAAATAATATCAAGTCCAACTTTGCCCGCCATTTAATCTTACACAATCATAATTATACTGATTTTAAATCTAATTTAATACCCCTACATGTGTGCAACAAAGGCCGTTACATGGACGCAATAGAAGAGTTCGAAATATACAAAGCATATAATAACATAAACAGCCGAGACTTCATATTGAATGACCACTTAAATTTTAAATCCAACCCGCTATACGATACAGCTTTGAACCTGCTTAGGCGTAATCACTCAGATAATAGTTCAGTGTCCGATCGGCTTCGTCGTGGTGCGCACCATTTAGGAAGCAAGTGAATTACATAGTGGACAATTATGTGTAACATGTGTTTTTAACGTTTAACGACCTCAATAGAGCGATTTTATCTGATGATGGAGCAGATGTTCCGAAACGCGTCATTTTAATCGACGTAACGAAGTCACACGACGGATATAAGGTGATTTATTTATAATAATTTACAATTTGTTTAAAATATACGTTTCAAGATCAAGGTAAGTTGAAAATTGACATAATAATTTTGTTACTAATTGTGCTAGTAAGTTATTCCTTTGTTGTCTGCAACACCTGTTATTGTTTGCCTTTCAATTGATGTTAAATACGATCGCCTGCATAAACATTCTAACCTATAAATTGACGTAACCGTGTCCACAACGTATTTGGGCAAAATGACACATGGAGTGTGTGTGTTGTTTTGCCTTACGTTAATTTCATAACTTTCTTTTTGCTTCAGATGGTTTCTAATTATAAGAAAAAATCGAATCGACAATCCTGGTCGAGTGAAGACATGCAGAAGGCAATAGAAGCGGTGAATGATAAGAGGATGGGATGGAAAAAAGCATCTATTACGTTCAATGTTCCTCAGGCGACATTGCGGAGACGCGCTCAGGGAAAGAATATTCATGCCCGTGGTGTAACAAAATGTCTCGGTCGCTTCAAGAAATCACTCAGTGGTGATCTGGAATAAAGATTAATCACACATATATTAGACTTAGAATCACGACTTTTTGGCCTGACTACCTATGACTTGAGGGAACTTGCATACAAACTTGCCGAGCGCAGTAGATGTGAACATCAATTTAATAAAAATAAAAAACTGGCTAGTAGGCAATGGGTTCATAGCTTTATATCTCGGCATCCGAACATATCCTTAAGAGTTCCTGAAGCTACCTCAGCTGCAAGAGCCCAAGCCTTCAATAGACCTCAGGTTCAGAATTATTTTAAAAAGTTGGAAGAAACAATTCAAACTAATAACATACAGGCAACAATGATTTTTAACATGGATGAGACTAAACTTAGAACTGTACAAAAACCTCAAAAAATAATCGCCAAGAGAGGTAAAAAGCAAGTTGTTGCAATTACTAGTGCCGAAAGGGGTATTCATACTACAGGTGTGGCGTGTATGAGCAGCGCTGGAACTTTTATTCCACCAGCATTGATTTTTCCGAGGAAAAAATTCAATCAAGATTTGTATGAGGAGCTCCCACCAGGTACCCTCCCATTGTATAATGAATCAGCATATATGACTGGAGACCTCTTTCTTAAATGGATTAAACACTTCGTGAAGTTTGTAAGACCTACGAATGAAAATAAGGCGTTATTAATTTTAGATGGCCACGCAAGCCACAAAAACCTGGATTCTCTTGAATTTGCTAAAAAAAATCACGTCATTCTGTTTTGTCTCCCAGCCCATTGCACGCACCGACTCCAGCCCCTAGATGTCGCATTTTTTGGACCTTTAGCAACCTACTATGACCAAGAAGTCACGACACGGCTGAACTGTCGTCATGAAGGCACATCCAGGGAGAACTGTGTCAATATACCAAATCTCTTCATTATTTACAAGAGCCTACAATAAAGCTGCTACCGTCGGAATAGCACTTAGTGGATTTAAAGCCACCGGCATTTCTCCATTAAACCCCAATATATTCCCTGACCATTTATATCTACCCAGCGCTGCTACTGATATCCCTGAAGATGACACAATTTACGAGCAGCAGTCAAAAAATGAGAAAAAAATGCTCACTAACCCATTAAATTGCGATGCTATTGCTTCAACTTCTGGTAACGTTTTCGTAGAGGCTTATTCCGAAAATGAGAAAACTGATGTGTCTGAATTGCTGAACGAATTGTCTCCAGTTCCGATAGCAAGTGTATCATCATCATCACGTCACAAGAAGAAAAATACATATCAAAGTGTTCTCACTGAGAGTCCGTTTTGAAATGAATTAAAAGAAAAAGAAGCTGAAAAGAAAGAGAAAGAAAGAAGAAAGAGTGAGAGGGCTAAAGTTAAAAGACGTATTGCTATAGACTCTTCCGATGATGAACCAACATTTGATAATGACGATACTGATTCTGATGTTGGTTGTTTGTATTGCAACGAACTGTTCAGCCAATCTAGACACCGAGAGCAATGGATCCAGTGCCAGCAATGTCGTCAGTGGGCTCATGCTGAGTGTGCTGGAGTAACTAAAAAGATTAAACAGTTCATTTGTGAAGCGTGCCGGGACTAGTGTTTCAGCTATGTTAAAGAAAAAATATAAATAAAATAAGTGTGTCATTTTGCCCACCATGTTATGCAAAATGACACACTTGGTGTTTTTTTTGTAAAATTTCTGTTATTTAAATATAGTTTTTTTTTTGTCAATTGAACCATGTACTTTGTTTCGCAAGTAAATAAAGCATTAGAAAAACCCAAAGCCGCATTTTTAATGTAATCCACAGTAAATATTTACAGGCGATTTTTAGAAAGTATGTCATTTTGCCTTACTCTCCCCTATATGTGGACTAAAACAGAGCGATCAGTTCTGCGTTGATGCGGTGCTCTAGACAGTTCGGCTGACAAACAGATCTGCCACACGACATGATTTAAAGACATTATTAAAGCCATTAGTTTGAAATTACTTTTACAGTTACAATTAGTTTGAACAAAAAAAAATACTGGAATCTTCTACTAATTGTTTTAAGATTCTAAAATTTAGATTTTAGACTACAAAAAATCGGAAAAACTACGGTATAGTCTATTTTTTCTCAAAAGTGCCCGAGGACCCCCTGAAACACTGTCGGGGACCCCACTTTGGGAACCACTGGTCTAAGCCACGTTAACAGTGGCATAACTATGTGCTGGTCCTTGGTGAGGGGGGAGACTAGCTTGAAGTTTGGACACACCATTTTCTCCTCAGGACAAATAACCTGGTCAAAATTCTCTCCATCGGCCTATAATTATTTATACACTTATTTATAAGCCTATTTTTAACACACGCAACTGGCTTAGAAACAGGCCTACATTAAGTAATTTTGAAATTTCACTGAAATTTATAGTAGCTCTGGAGGGGGGAGGATTGATCCCCTTGGACCCCCGGCGGTAGTTATGCTACTGCACGTTACCATATACTTACCCAACTAATAATAATGTTTCTACGATTCACAACGTTTCTAGTCTATAAGGCGACAATATAGTATTCACAATCAGAATGATCACAGTTGCACACCACTATGTAAAAATTATCCCAATTAGCGCTTTCAAGCTTCACAGCCCATCGTCAGATTGGAATAGACACAAAATAAGTGGAAACAACCCCTTCACCCCTCTCCCCCACCATGCTCACACACAACAAGCTATAATATGAATGACCCTTCCCCACCCCCTTAACCCTGTCACACCATCTGTAGAGTTACATATTTTTTCTAGCAAATTCCTTGTGTTTCAGTGTTGTGTGTGTGTGTGTGTGTGTGTGTGTGTGTGTGTGTGTGTGTGTGTGTGTGTGTGTGTGTGTGTGTGTGTGTGCATCCTTTTAAACTACCCACTTCCTCTCCACACACGTGGGTCAGTCAACACCCTTATTTTAAAACATCCAAATAGTTCTATGCAAAATAATTCTTAATATTGTCTATCTGTCCTCTATCATTTACTTCTTAATCATGTTATAAAATATTTCTTCATTATCAAATTTAATTTTAATATTAATTAAATTGTCTAACCCTTTTTCTCTCTCTTTCAATATTTCTAACTCCTCTCTAAGCTTCCTTTCAACTGTGTTATTCACTACTTTTACAATTTCGTATTCTTCCAAAGGATTAACAAACTTATGGTTGTCTTCTATGAAATGTCTTGCATATAACGAATTGGTTGTTCTATTACCTTCTCCACGTTTGTGGTCAGACAGCCTGCATACGAATTTCCGTCCTGTCTCTCCTAGGTACACCTTGTTGCAGTCTTTACATTTTAATTTATAAATTCCGCTTTTCTGTAATACTGGAATTTTTTCTATATTCTTATTCCTTATCTTATCAAATACCGTTTCACATTTTTTAATAGCTATATCTACTCCATATTTATTAAAACATTTTATAATTTTTCTAGTATGTGAACCTATGTATGTCAATGACCCTGCATAATTCTTTTGTTCTGGTTCTATTTTATCTTTTTGTATATTAACCCTTTTCATAACTTTATCCACTATGTTGGTGTTATAATTATTATTCCTTACAATTCCCTTTATCGTTCTTAACTCCCTATCTTTTGACTCGGTCTCTTTTAAACACTTCTGAGCTCTGTAACAAAATGAATTGATTGCCGCCATTTTATATCTATATGGGTGGTAAGACTCTCTTGGTATAATTATATCAGAATACGACTCTTTCCTAAATATCCCAAACTGTAGTTTCTCATTATCTTTAATTTGTATGTTTAAATCTAAGTAATTTATTTTCTTACCTCCTATCTCTTCTTTAAATTGTAAGTTTTTATCCTTACTATTTACCTCATTTATAAACTCATGCACTTCTTCTATGCTTCCTTCCCAAATTACTAATACATCATCAACGTATCTAGACCATAATTTTATATTGTTTTTATACTTAGTGGAAGTTATTAATTGCTTTTCAAAATCATTCATGTATATTTCAGCAAGAATAGGGGATAATGAAGACCCCATAGGTAAACCTTTTTTCTGTATATAAAACTTGTTATTAAACCTAAAATAGTTCTGATTTACACATTCTTTAATTACTTTCATCAACTGCTTTTTATACCTGTATTCTCCCATATTATTATCGTTTATTAACTTAACAACTTTATTTACCGTGATATTGGTAAACATGTCCTTAACATCCAGTGATATCAATTTCGTATTTACATTAATCCTAATATTTTCTAATTTTTCTATCAATTTTACATTATTCTCTATGTTGTATTTTGTCCCAAATTCATATTTCTCTTTCAGTACTCTGCTAACTTCCTTTGATAATTTATAAATAGGTGCATTAATAAAAGAAACAATCGGTCTAATTGGTTTTCCTTCTTTATGTATCTTAACCTGACTTTTAAAAGTTGGTGCTGTTGGATTACTTTCCAATAAATACTTTTTCTTATTTTCTTCTATAAATGTTATCTGTTTCATCATTTGTTTTATCCTTGACTGGTACTTACTTGTATAATCATACTTTATTTCCTCGTATGGTCCTTCCCTTATAAATTCTTCCGTTTTCTTTATGTATTCGTCCTTTCTCAGTAGTACCATTGTATTTCCTTTGTCCGCCTTCGTTACTATAATATTATTCTTCTTTATTTTATTCTTTAGTTTAGTTACAGTTGATTTGATTTTTTGTTCATTTTTTGAATTATACAAACTTCTCTTAAATATTTTATCTACTACATTCCCTACTTCCCACCTTATTCTTTTTTTATCATTTTCATTTCCTAGTTTTTGTACTATGCTTTCGCATTCAATAATCGTTTTTTCTTGATTTAATTCTGGTGGCGGTGCGTATTTTATTTTGTGTCTATTCCAATCTGACGATGGGCTGTGAAGCTTGAAAGCGCTAATTGGGATAATTTTTACATAGTGGTGTGCAACTGTGATCATTCTGATTGTGATTTCAACCACTAACACAAATTTCTTCATTAAATATAGTATTCTCTGAAATCAGTTCGATTCACAGATACGCTCTCGATGCGATGAACAGAATGAATCTGTTACGTGCAGAAAATAAAAATAAATGCAAATTCTTTTATTGTTTATTATCAAAAATTATTTTCTCATAAATGTTAACCGTATTAATATTTGGCAATGTCGCTATTTTCAATATAACGGCATGAATATTAAATTCTGGTTCATGATTTTTGTTATTCTTTTATTGACAAATTACGAAGAAAATACTTAACCCTAATTATAGCCAATCTGTTGTCACTTAGTGATCATCACCATCATCTTCAGCAATTATTAAAGCAAAAATTGTTTGTTCCGGTCCCAAGCAGATAAACTAGAGCTGGTCACTCCAACGCTTCTCCGCCCTTTCGGCTTATAATTCCATAGCTGTTTGGGAATTGCAGTCGTCCATTCGGTTAAGACGTTCCAACCATTTTAGCCAATACTGGACAGTTCTATCAAATATACTCATAATATTCAGCTCCTGCCATACGAGGTGTGGCAGAAAAGTAATGAGACTGGGAACACTGCAAGCGATCTGGCAACGCTGCGCTGTTGTCCTTGACAGAGCACGTGTATCAGCCCCCTCCCATCACTCAGTGCGAGTTTCAACTCCTTCCGTTAACTACGTGATTGATGTGACTGCTATTAGTGAAGTTGTGTTTTGGTTGTGCGTCACGCAAAATGGAACAGCGTAATTTGGAGCAACGTTGTGCCATTAAATTTTGTGTTAAGCTTGGAGAATCGGCAAGTGTGACGTTTGAAAAGTTAAAACAAGCGTATGGGGAACATTCTTTATCCCGAGCTCAAGTTTTTCGCTGGCATAAATCATTTTTGGAAAGCAGAGAACACGTTGAAGATGAACACCGCTCAGGGAGGCCTTCAACTTCTAAAACCGACGAAAACATCGAACGTGTGAACACTCTTGTGAGATCAGACCGTCGATTAACATAAAGAATGTTGAGTGAAGAATTAAATTTGAACAGATTTACCGTTCATCAAAATTTTGACTGAACATTTGCACATGCGAAAGGTCTGTGCCAAAATGGTGCCGACAAACCTCACAATTGAGCAGAAGGACAATCGAAAAAACAAGTGTCTTGATCTTCTTGACAGAATCGCCAATGAGCAAGATTTCTTTAGTCGTGTAATCACAGGCGATGAATCATGGATTTTTCAATACGATACTGAGACCAAGAGGCAAAGTGAGGAGTGGCACACTGCGAGTTCTCCTCGACCAAAGAAAGCTCGAATGAGCAAATCGAAGATCAAATCAATGCAGATTTGTTTTTTGACAGAAGGGGAATCGTCCTCAAAGAATTTGTTCCTCCAAGACAAACTGTCAACCAATTTTTTTATAAAGACGTCCTTGAAAGGCTCAGAAAAAGGGTCATTCGCGTGAGACCGGACATTGCAGACAAATGGATGCTCCATCATGACAACGCCCCATGTCACACTGCCCTCTCCGTCACAGAATTTCTGACCTCAAAAGGCATTCCTGTGGTTCCCCAGCCCCCCTATTCACCTGACCTCAGTCCCTGTGACTTTTTCCTATTTCCTAAACTGAAAAATGTCCTCAAAGGACGGCATTTAGGGACTTTAGAAAACATCCAAAAGAGTGTAACGGACATGCTACAGACCATACCGGTTGAAGACTTCCAGCGCTGCTACCAACAGTGGGAACAACGTCTCCATCGGTGTGTAGCTGCCCAAGGGAACTACTTTGAAGGGGATAAGATTGATGTTTGAAAAAAAATAAAAACTTTGGTAAGTAAAAAATCAGTCTCATTACTTTTCTGCCACACCTCGTATATCGACATTCTTTTGCGATCTTGAAGAGTATATCCTGCCACGTGCCTGAGAAATCTCATTTCAGCCGCTTGAATACGACTGGCCTGGGACTTGTTAAGTCCAATTTTCAGACCCCTTGAGAAGTGTACGGAGAGCCATCACCTTGTAGAACGTCAGGCGCGTTTCTTTCCTCGTTTATTTTAGAGTTCTCCATATATGGTTGAAATTGTGCAAATTATTAATCGCGTCATTGTTTGTAATGTAATTCAGCATGTACCATCACTTAATGGTAGAAACGATATTTATATTATGAATATAAAAATATAAAAATATTAATAATGTTGGATTATTATATAAGCATATTAATAACAAACAATAAACATGTTAATAATATTCTACGTTTTTTAACAAGAACTTTTTTTTAAATTGATTTCTATTTACAGTGTTTCGACATTTTTCATTACCGTCATCTTCTGTGTAATAGTGAAAATTCTAATAAATAAAATATATATTCTTGTTAGAAAGTTTTATTATTAATACGTATATTAAGAATTATGAATAGATATTATTATCATTTCTATGGAAAACAATGGCAGCCTAATAACAAGAAGAATAAATATTGTATAAGAAAAGTTCGATTTTCAGAAAAATACTTTCCAGCAGGCCATTTTTAGAAACTTTCTCCAATAATAGGTAGACATTTTCAACTGGACCAAAAAAGGATTAAGAAATCCTTGGATCCTCCTTTACGGTTCCCTTTACACTCAGGGACTCGCCCTCAGAAGATCGACTCCGCCAGACGGTTACCACCCAGTGTCCTCCATTTCACGATCTTTTTTTTTTTAATTAAATTTTTCATCCTGTATGTGTAAGTGTCCGAACCATCTAATCCTGTGCGCTTTAACTATAACTCATAATTAAATTAAGAAGAGTTCACGTCCGGTATTTCACAGATGGTCATCACCCTCTTGCTTCTTCTTTTACACTGCATCTGAAGCCAGACATTCAAAGAATTTCGATACAAGAAAACCACCAAACAATTTAAAGCAATTCTGTATTGACACTTGTTTTGAATATTTTCTTGTAACCACTGGGTACCGGGCTATATGGTTTTCTAAACGTATACCGTGCACAATTTTTTACATAGTATGTGAATTAAATTTTTCATACAGTACGTACCTAATTTTGATATTTAGACTTTTAGCGCATCAACATTTAAAATATTTTTCGTTTTACGTCACATATGGAGTATTTCTGGAAATTTCCCGTTTGTCCGGACAATCGACTCTCTACTGTTGTCCTTTATCTGTAGATAACGATCGTTGTTTGACTGTATTTGGGAAGCAAAACTGTCGAGATAACTGTAAACTGGACACACAGATCAAACAAAACTTGCGATTGTTCAACTGGATCTGATTTGTAATCGGTTCACGTCAAAACGTTTCCGTTAATATAGTCGCGGTTGAAAATGCTGCCGTACCGACAGGACTCGACTTTTGCCATGAGCCACTGTGGACTACGAGGACGTTTGGCTCCTACCTTCTTCTCGTCTCTCTTCCTCCTCTCCCATATCTCCTTCATTCTTGATCGATGTCTCTCCATCCTTTCGTCAGTCCAGATTTGCACCAGTCCTCTTCTTGGGGTTTTCCTGAAAACCTTGGGCAGTTTATTAATTTCCTTTTGAGTGGTAAGCGTTCTCCAATGTCTTCTTCAGTGATGTGGGCTTCCTCTATCTCTTTTTCCGTTTCTTTGAACCACGTACTGGACGTTTTGAGCTTTCTGAAATAGTTAAAAAGTTTCACTGTTAGTCTGTCCGCATTCATTCTTTGAATACATCCGTAGAAAGTAATTCTTGTTTTTCTAATTACGTCTGTGATTTTCTCAACATGTGTGTACAGCTCATTATTCTTCTGTACTGTTCTTTTATTGGTCCCAAGCTTTTTCTTAATATTATCCTTCCAGTGACTTCCAGTTCTTCCACCATCATTTTTTCTTGTTCAGAGTCAGATACTCAGCTGCATAAAGTGCTCCAGGGCAAACTACTAATGCCTAAGTTTGGCATTAATGGATATTGATTTCTTGTGATATGTATCCTTGGTTTGTCATTCATTTCATTATAGTTCATTTTTTTAATGTAGGGGCTTCGTAGACCAGTGGATTGGCGCCTGGCTACTACTCTAGACGTCCCGGATCGATTCGCAGGCGCGACATAAAATCAACGTACGTTTGGCAGCCCCAGGTCGATTCAGCCTTTGGAAATGAGTACCACATCCTGTGTAATGATGAGCGGCTGAAGCGTAATGCTGACCACATTATCTTCCTTGTGCCTCGAATGACTCATATAAGGCAATGGTAGATTGTTACTCATACATCCCCCCCCCTCTTGGAGTCGTCAATCTTTCGACTGGTTGTACCCTCCCCGCATATACCCGTGGTGCGTGTGTTACGGAGTCTCTCATATGGGACCTACAGTTTAACGCCGGATCCGAACGGCATAGTTGGGGAGGGCTTATTCTAGGCAGGATACCTCTCGCTGGTTTGCCATCGGCTTGCGAGGGGGAACGGCCGTATATAAATCAGATGGCCCCGGCGGGAACCGAACCCGCGCCGACACTAGCCACTACGCCACGCCCGCTCCACTCATACATTACCATTTTCTAAACAGTAAACTAGAAACAAAAAAACATTATAACCTAACCTCACAAATGAAAACGTTACGTATTTTCCACTTTACATTAAGAAATAAAATAATTTACAAATAATACACTTCTTCGCATCGTGATAAATCGATACTATCCCACATTCAAAACATCGAAAATGTACTGTGGGTACGGATATTGGGAATGCACGCAACAAAAATTAATCCTAAAAAAGTAATTTGCAATCACTCATACATTATTACTTTTTAATTCGTTCTGGGTTTTTTTTCCATTACTTACTGTTATTTTCTTTGTTCAGTTACTGTCTCAACGATTCACGCTTCGCTGCCAAACAAAAGTGACGACACTGCCAACCCTTTGTAAAATTTTAGTCGAGTCTCTCTCTTCTACAAAGCCTGCATAGTGCTCTTCGAATTCGACCGCACATCCTAGTGAAAGTTGTCAGTTTCGTTTGGATATCATGACAATTTCCATATGTAATTCCGCGCCCCAAGTTGGTGTAAAAGTGTTTCTAGAATGTTTCCTATTATACGAAGTTTTGCTCTAAACTACGCTCTCGTTCCCTTACCGAGCACTCGACGTGATCGTGTCCGAAACTCAAGAGTATTCGCTGTGGGAAAGAACGCCAAAGAATATACCGGCGACCATAGGCGGAGAGTACAGAATGCCACAAACAGTTCCCAAATACGACCCCAAAGGAAAAAAGCTTATAGGATGCCACCGAAAACGAGACGTTCCGCGGAGAAGCAACAGACCTATTCCTACAGACGACGATAGTTTACAGTAACTTCTTTGTTTTTAGTTTTGTATATTCACCTTTGCACAGAGTATCCCAGCATTAACCTACTGTTTGAAAAATACACAGTTCTTTAAATTATCGATTACTTGGTACTGTCCCAATAACCGTACCCGCACTCATTTTCGATATTTCCATTACGCGATTATTGGCATCGATATGTAGTGAATATCGCATATAATTTTAGTTAGATAACAGAAATCGTGAAATTTGTGTACGTTATAAAATAGTTTGTTGACGATTGCAGTCGTGTTTCATTGTCAAACTTTTTACGAAAAATGTTTCTAGCCATAATATAACTCCAATGTGTGTGCCTGTGACGCCAAACTTGGCGTTGTTAGGTAACATGCAAAGTAAAATTAGTCTACATATGGAAACCAATTTGTATACAAAATAATACTCGCTTTTTGTGAAATTCACGTAAAAAAAACAACTCGCAGTAAGGCGTTGCCTGTTACTATACATGTCTCTCTTTTTGTGACAGAACTCGTTGTTTTTCAACAGTACCCGTTTTTTCAATAATATTTGGTTTTTGTGCGTCACAAAAAAGCAACCAACTATTCAAAGTGCCTATTACTATAGTGTCTCTCTTTTTGTGGCAGAACTCGTTTTCCACTAATACTCGGTTTTTGTGAAGATCACTGGAAAAGCAACCAACTCGAAGGAAAGCGCATTGCTATTCATGGCTCCAATTTTTTTTGTTTGCACAAAATTTGCTTCCAATGTTTTACATATTTTACTGAATAACACAAAAAAATATTGACCACCTAACGAATAACAAATCTAGTTTTCATTTGTTAATACGTTGTTTTTTGTTTCAACATTGCTATTCAGAAGTAATTGTATTTTTCATTTTATATTTTCTGTTGTTGTTTTTGTTAAAAATACATTATGTTCTTTGTTCCAACCATTGTGCAGACACATCAAACGTCATATATTTCCTAACCATGGCTTTATATTTCTTTAAACAGTAAGTTAACGCCTAAAACCATTATTATCTAACCTCAAAAATGAAAACAATACGTTTTTTGGCTTTACATTAAGAAATAGAACAATTTAGAATTAGTACACTTTTTCTTCTTCACATCATAGTATATCGGTACAATCGCATACTCAAAACGTCGAAAATGTAGTGCGGGTACCGATATTGGGACAGTTCCGATTATTTTTATTGAAAATAATGATACATAACATTTGAACGTTTACCATCTGTTACAAAACAAAAATCGTTGTTAAATGAACGTAAAATTTTAAATCATTGTTATTTTTTTAATTTAACTCCCATTAGATGCCGTCCATTCGGGTTCTTGGATTCGTGCACTCGATCGACCACGTTTTCCATAACTGGCACAATGAAGTCGTTGGTATGGTATGGCGGTGTTATTAATCGCCTTCGCAATTCTCTTCTTGATGCGTTTAGATCTGGTGACAGCGTTTGAAACACGCTACCCTTTGAAAAGCCCAACGGGAAGAAGACACGAGCAGACAAATCGGGTGAACGGGCCGGCCAAGAAACGCCTCCAAAGCGGGAAATAATCCGATTCTAAAATATGATTGTTATTCTTTAAGAGTCCACTGGCTGCCGAGCAGTAAGCGCTGTGGCTCCATCTTGTCGAAAATAATTCCTTGCAGAGTCAACATTTCGGCCACGTAACGCCGGAAACAAGCAATTGTCAGTATTGCCACGTGCCGTTCTGTCACCGTGATTGATAGTCGATTTTCGTCCTCAAGAAAATAAGGACCAACGACTCCGAAAGCAGATATTCCGCTCCGTACAGCAACTCTACGACTGTGAAGAGGTTTCTGATGCAGCCGACGAGGATTATTCTCAGTCCAGTATTTAATGTTCTGCTTATTCACACAGCCCGAGAGTCAAAATGAGATTCATCCGACATTATCAGGGTACTCTTGCACTACGCCGACAAATTGGTCACAGAAAGATTATCTTGAAACAAAATCTAATTCAGACCTATTTCCTGATTATTGCTAAGACTGTCTCGTCTATGGTGGACTCACCATCAGGGGTCCACAGGGTGGATACGGGTTTGGGAATCCCGATGTGCCCTAGCTGGATTCTCACTTTGCTTCAACTTGTCTTGGGTGAGATCCCTTCCTCTAACCTTTCCTGTCTAGTCTCTCTTGGCTGACTCTTGTTCTTTCTGATCCCAAAGCTATTAGAGTATTCGAGGGCTAGGGTATCTTTATTTTTTCTTTCTAATTCCTTAATTTTGAATGGGCAGACCGGGCTCATCAGCCGTAGAGAAAAAGAAGGCCGGTCTAGGGTTGTGTACCGCTAAATCAATGCACCTGGTCCTCCAGGGTGGGGGTTGTACGAGGGGCTGGTAACCCTTCCATGTAAAATTTAGTTTACTCGAATACTTCAACAGAGAATGAAGTTAAATAAATTTAGTTATACCTGTGGAACAATAAGACGACTATTGAAGAATAAAACGCAGAGGGAGACACAGGTAAAGTTCTATAAGGTCGTGGCTGTGACGACTTAAGAATATTTAAAAAATACAGGCCTCGGAAATGAAATTTTTAAGAGCAGTTAAGGGGTGTAGTTTGAGAGATCGTCTACGAAACGACGACGACGACGACGACCCTCAGGGGGGTCCAGTCCCGTTCGCCCCCCCCCCCCCCCCGTGGACTTCATCTGGTGTCAGTCAGTTATTCTGTTTACACTGAACAATACGATGATCCGTGAAGCCGGCGTAACAATACGTTTGCACACGGAGCCGGTCAACAGTATTTCTCAGTATGAACAAACAACGACAACACCGTACTACCTATTCTTCAATGAAAGCACACAACGTCTGCCCGTCTACAAACACTTTCGATTGAGCGTTATGGCAATGTAAATTCCGTTCGTTCACGGTATACAGCGTGCAGAGGTCGTGTTACACTATTTGACCTCACGACACGTGTATAGACAAGCTGTCTCTCATTAGTACGCTGTAAGTGATTCTCATTACTAATAATAACACGTTTAGAGTTTTGCACACATCAAACTAAATAACTCTATAGAAGTTCAGAGTCCTTTATTCACGTCAAACGTTTCGCTCGCTGTAACACGAATCGTCCTCAGTAGCGACACTGAGATTGAAAAGTTGTGTACAGTTTCTAGAGATGCCGTTACGTTGGTAGAAGTGTTTTCCAAAATCGCCCTTACGTCGAAATCGTAACGAATTCTTAGACCCTGTGTAGGGAATACATCTATCCGCTGGACGTTAATATGTCAAAAATGTATCTCTATAACCTATATCCAAAGTTTCTAAACTCTTAACGAGGGTGGGAAACCGCTTTTTATTGGTACTGTTTATTAACGGCAAACGTTCCTCACATTCTATAATGTGGTACATGGGTGTATGTAGAACTTCACTGTGGGGGGGGGCGTAAACAAAACAGGGAAGTGTAAATTTTTTGTCACTCGTCTCCTAACAACATTTCTGTAGTTACACTGTGAACAGTACCAAAATATGGTAGTTACATACTATAAATATATATGACGTCAAGTATGATAAGAGACATGGGAACATATTTAAATGAACAAAGATAAGTATATAAGTTGTGTATCTACAAAACTAATAATAGAAGAATCCAACAATGAAGACGAGAATGTGAATATGTCAACCTTAATTATAAAACGTAAAAAGAAAATGACACAAGACCAAAACAAAATACTAATAAATAGACCCAATAGGATCCAGCAGTGAGGGGAATCAATGAAAATAATATCCAGCAGTGAGGGGAATCAACGAGACAAGGATCATCAAGCTACAACGACAATGGAAATAAAATGAAAACAGCGACTACCATGAAATTTGGAATTAAGAAGAAAGAAGAAGGACCAAGAAGAAGAATGAAGAGAAACCAAAGACGTAAGGAATCAATGAACCATATATATTTTAAAGAAGAAACAGTCAGTGACAAAAGAAATAACTATAAGTGTGACATGAAAACCAGTGTGATCATTTAAAGAAACACAAACAATAAAAGTGTACTTAATACAAATGTGAAACCGGTGAATAACTGATTATTTCAACTGAAAACCACACAAACAATTACAGTGAGGAAGTTTACAGTGTGAAAAAATAGGTTAATTTCATGATGAGGCAACAAAGATTAAAAAATAGTCAAATAAACACAAACAATGAGTGTGACTGATTTAACAAAGTTGTGACCAACACACATAATTATAAGACCACCAGATCAGAACATATAAAACAATCATATTATTGTTTATATCAAAAAACTGACAACAAATAGAGAATATTTGTTAAGTGTCAAACATGACAGGAATTTAGATTCCACAATTGACCAGAGAAAAACATTGTAAGTAATATAAGAAAGATTTGTATTAGTGTATTAGAAGGAGTTGTAAACATTTGTAACAAATTAGTGAAGGTATTATGTTAATATACCATAATGGAGTCAGTTTAGGTGTAGGTAGATACTGCACTAAAACCGATGATACATTGTTACAATACCCACAAGGAAGTGACCTATTATAACAGAAAATGATACATATTAGTATAAATATATGATCATCAAGTAAATATAAAGAAACAATATAATGTATAAGACAAAACAATGTAAACAAAACAAGTCAGACATAGTGACACAGTCAAAGACAGAAATAAGACAATGTACCAATTTAGTTAAGCAAACTACAGTATTAAAACTAATGTAAATGTTTATCAGAATAGTACCAGTAGTGAAAGGAATATATGATAATACTTTGAGAACAAGTTTTGAACATGTTAAGAACAGTATTATGACTGAATTATTGTAAACAAAATAACCATGTATATATGACCAAATGTAAGCTAAACCAGTGTATAGCAAGTTAGTTAAAGAAAATACTGTACTAAATATTGAGAACAAGGTATTACAATTATTACCAGTAGCAAGAGGAAATATCAGAGCTACTTTGAGAACAAATAATGACCACTAAAACAATCATATTGTACATAAACATTTGAAAACCAAATGTCCAATGTGAAAAAGGACAGAGGTAAACAAACAATGACCAACCAGCTAGTTATGAAAAATATAACTAGTAAACCTATGTAAAAGTAATTGGAAACATTACTAAAAGTTAGATTGATATCCAATGCTACTTTAGGAATACAATCCAAATAGGACAATAACACTTTTGTTATTATATTAAACAAAATAAATACCTATAATGTCATGACACAACATAGACAGAGCCACTACTGAATAATTAGGAGGTTCTGAGTTTATTAAAAGATGACCATTGAATATAACAGATTAATTATTGTGTATGTACACTAATTATAACAATTAAATAATATAATCTATGTAATAAAAATAGAAAACAAGATGAAAAGTTGTATAAGCATTATGTGAGAGGTTTAAAATGATGTAAATACTGAATTGACCACGGTAATACACCAATATTATAGTAAAAAAGTATGTAAATAGTCATTGTTAGTAATACTAGGTAATAATATGTTCATTTTAGATAAGGATATTTAATAATAAGCATGTTTGTGAAAAATCCAACATGGACGCTGAGTAACACCATAGCGAAAATTGTGTAGGAAATAGTTTTTCACAAATTGTAACTTAAACCAAATGAGATATAGACTCGAAGTGTTTAAATAAGAAATGTTATATTAGATTTAAGAAAAATCTGGTAATACGAACTTATAAAGATAAGACGTACCAAAAATAATAAATAAAATCAATATAATAATATTGATAGTGAACAGAAAATAAGCGTGTTTGGACTTATTTTAATAAGCAAAACGCCCTGAGTTCAGTGATATAAACCGATTAACGATAGGACGTATAATAAGGAAGTTGTGATAGTTTTTAACTTTCGAACTAAAAATTTGTACCATCGATGACGTGAAAAAGTCTCCAACCCAAAATCGATTTTGACTAAAAATTAAATATTTTAATAAAATATAGGCCTTTTGGGTCAGAGACTATCAAAAACCAACCAATGGAATGAATGAAGTTCATCAGACGAGCGAGAGATGCTCTCGAGGTACATAACAGTCTACGATCGAACACCTAAGGAACAAGCCACGCCACTCCAGACCAGAAAAAGTATATTTTTAAATTAGTGCGCGACATGTTTTACTCAAGTACAATATACATACACTAACCTAATACTACACATTTACTAACGAGTGCAACAGTGCGGATTTGTGTTATTTTTATCAAGTAGATCAGTGTACAATATCGATCTATTTGCGAGTGAATTTTTTAATTAAGAAACAGGGAGTACAATTTCAATTAAACAATACTTAAAAGAAAAATAAGAGTTTAGCCAATTTCGAATTTTCGATACTACGCAAGTCATTATGCAGCGTATCGGAAATCAACAACTAAGTTATCAGAATTTAAAGGAGATTTAACACAACATTATTAAAATATTATAAAAAATATTTTAATAAATTATAACGATGTAAAAAATAATGCTTAAAGATAATTATTGATAAATACGAGTGCATTTAGACGCTTACTTGATAAAACGTATTTGTTGAATATTTCGTTATTTCAGAATTTATTTTATTAATTGTATCAAACATAATTCTGATAATCCTATGTTAAAACTTATTAAAAAATAATATGTTTACCTGTATAGCATAAGTAATATTAGTTAATAAGACAAACTTATCCTTATAAAAATAACGGTCATTCTTAACCTCAGAAACCATTACGGTAGCTTGTTATGATGACATTACCGAATTGTTCTCAATTAACATGCAAATTAAAGTACATTGCAAACAAGAGTTTTTTTTTATTAGAAATTTTTCTCTTGTGAACAAATTATTTTAAAACTAATTATTAACTAAAAGTAATACTTGTTAAATGCTGTACAAGTCATACAGCCTAACCACAATACTAAAGTAAAGATGCGTGCGCATACCGGCGTACGATAATTTTTGTAAACATCAGAAATATGATACCAATTTTAAATTTTATATTTTGTTCAATTATCAGTTAATATTGTTAATCCTAAATAATTAATTATAGTACATCTTGAGTCTGGTATCATGATATCTCCAAGAACCTTAACGGAATATGGTATATACTGAATTAAAACAACATAACCTGTACAGTAAAATTATTGTAACAACAACAGGTATACCAGAGCCTTGAGAGATCAGATAGAGTTTCATTTGAAGTTTTATTTTGTAATCAGCAATTGAAAGGGTTGTTAATTATTGTTTTGTTTGTTAAAAATATTCTCACTTAATAACTTGTTAATAAACCTATAATTTTTATTACCATAACAAGAGTATCATTTTATTAAAAGTAGATTCATTCATTATTTTTAATCAGTTCTGACAGGTGGCGGAAGAATTCAAAAAGTGTTAGTATAAATCAATATACTTATCAGATATTGCTGCATTCATTACTGTGTGTGAAAACATGTTAAATATTCAAATTGAATATTTTTTCTATTGTGTTTGAAGTGAATGTATTTCAGACGGAACGCCACAAGATAGAATTTGAATTTCAACAGTGGTAAGTAAATCAGATACACCACAAGTGCGCGGACTATATTTTAATAAGAAGAGTGAATTATTACGGCGTACTTACAACAGCAAAACATTAACACCAGTGACAGTTACGATTGCAAATTACACCTTTTATAACCAACATTATAGTAGGCACCGGTGCGTGTCTACAACCACACGAAAACACCTAACATCAATACAACAAGAAATACATAACTTAAACTTGTAATTTTATTATATTACAAGTTGGCTAGCCCAGCAGTGTGGCTTTAAGGAGAAACACAAGACAGCAAAATATACACAGTATTACTTGTAACTATTATATTATATTATATATATATATATATATTGATATAACAAAAGTTGGCGCCCAACGTCTGAGCACGATTTAAGGGGAATTACACCATAACTAGATACACAATAATCCTAATTCGTGAAACAGACAGCAGATACATTACCAAGACAACAAGATGTACACTGACAGGTTGAAATCAAGATCGAAATCACGGTCAACATCAAGGAAGAGGGCGACCGAAAAGGAAAAGGAGACTAGAAGAGAAGAAAAAGAAGTCATGTCTACAGAAGATATAGAAGAAGTTGTGATGGAACCAAAAGAACAAATAATTGAACCGGCGGAGGAGGTTCAGCAGCCTATGGAGGAACCGGAAATGGTGATTCAAGAAGCTCCACAGAAACCAAGCCAACTTGAACAAACAACGTCAATCGGAGAGCCTGCTTTTCAAGAATGGATGAGAAGGATGATGGAGTCACTGAAAGAAGACAATCGGTCAATGAAAACAGACTTAAATAGAATGGAAGAAAGCCAGAAGTCCACAGATCAGAAGATGGAAATAATGAACAAAAAGATGGACGAAAATAGCCAATCCAATAGGGAGACCAGTCAATCAATAGAATCACTGAAGGAAGACAATCGGTTACTGAAAGCAGACTTAAGCCAAAAAATAGAGGAAGGCCAGAAGGACAACCAGAAACACATAGAATTGTTGAAAGAAGAGCTTAACAATCAAATAAATGAAACAAATAGAAGAATGGAAGAGGGTCAACGAAAAACTGAAGAACTGTTGGAAAAGAGAATGGCCACCATGAAAGCAGATTTGTCAGCAGAATTAGGAGAGAAAATCGACCAAACCAACCAGAAGATAGATGGGATCAACGCCAGACTTAATAGAGATGTGGAGACTATACAAGCCGATCATGACAATATTTGGCTACAGATAAATATCAATAATAATAAAATGGAAGAGACCGCCAAGGAGACGGCAGAGATGGTGGAAAGAAGACTAGGAGAAAGCGTTGAAGAAATTGAGAAGCAAATGGCCATTCTAACGACCGAAATTAATATGGAAATAGTGGAAGTGCGCAAAGAAGGAGAAAGTACAAACTTAAAATTAATCCAGACTGAGTTGGATATTCACCAACGTATTAATGAGGTGAAGCAAACTCATGATAACCAAATAAGTATATTAACACAAGAACAAACAAGAATGGAAGCAGCACAATCCACATTAAAGGGTAAGTGTGAAGAAGTTGCGGGAAAAGTAGATGCCATCAAACAGCAGGTAAACAATGATAAGGCACAATCTACAGAACGCCAACGGAGGGAAATGGACAACCTACGGGATGAAATGCATCGACTACAAATAATACCGAATTTCTTATCCGGTCTAAGCCATCTAGAAGGAAGAGATCAAGTCGACTTCAGGACATATTCAAAAAACCCTTTGGAGTTCCTCGAGCGAATGGAAGAAGTAATACAACGAAATCGTGAGAACAGATGGACTGTAATAAAAGGTATGTTGGACGAGTCATTTAAAAACACATTTGACAATTGGTGGACAGCGACCCGACACAAAGTGTGTAACTATGAAGCCTTCCAGACAGCGTTCAAACAGAAATATTGGTCAGAGGCAACTCAGAATATTATACGTGACGACATAACCAATGGACGATTCGACATAAATGGCAGGCAGTCCATGACCACCTACTTTTTGGGGAAGATTTGCCTAGCAAGAAACCTGGAACCGGCAATCCCAGAGGAATGTTTGGTAACAAAGTTGGCGTACCATTTCAATCAAGGAATAGCACAAGGTAGACTCAATGCTCAAATCAAAACCATCCAAGGCATGTGCGAGTTACTTGAGAGCCACGAGAGGGAACGCTATTGCCAAAGGAGTCGACAGGTACCACACCAGACGTACGATCAAGGAGGACCGGGGAACAATAACCCTACCATTCACAACAATGGTAATAACCAAGGAAGGAATTTCCATAATCCTCCCATTCCAGAGTCAGCCCACACCGCGTCAAGATGGAGGTGGAAATAACATTAATAGAGGGAACCAGAACAATTATCAGTCTAACAATTACCCACGAAATACAAATTACCAAAGAGGTAACCATTATTATAGACCATATCAAAATCAGTCCCCTAATCACCAACCAAGACAAGGGAATGGTCATAATAACAACCACAGTCAATTTAGAAGAGTACATTATACACATGCCAGTCGGGGTGGAAACCACAGGCATTATTATCAAGGAAGAAGAAGCTTCCCACACCAGCACCAGCATTTCAATAACCATGATCGGGATGAAAGAGAATCCGGATATAGGTCGAACGGAAGTGACAGCAGTGGGAGTCCCAGAGCAACCACGCAAAATACAGAGATATTCCACAACACAGGGAATCAGGAGCCAGTCGCTTCGACATCTCAGGATCGACACGAAAATGGTGACACTAATTTAAACGCAAACCGGCAGTGAAAACCCCAGGATCACCCTCACTGAACCGGCCTATTGGGTCCAATGTTTTGGCAGAATCAGCAAGGCTTCGAAGTATATATAACAATAACTATCTAAAAAATATAAGGAAGGATCTAGTAATAACATCTCACCCATACTAAAAAAAAAAAAAAAAAAAAAAAAAAAAAAAAAAAGAGAGAGAGAAGAAACAAGTGCGAAGTTGGAAAAATGAAACCAAATTAAAGTTGTAATGTAGACCAGCCACCACACACAACCACATTGTTTATAATGTATACTACTAATAAGGAAACCGATACCATATAGAATGTAAACACCAAATACAACCCATGATGAAGAAGAAAAAACAAATGTATTTAAGTTTTATACCTAGAAGAATGAAACCTAAGATGAAGAATATAATGAGATGACGCTCAAGGTGACAACAAAAGAAGAGATTGATCAAGATTAATGAAGGATGAAAAATAATATAATAACGAAGACAATCATGAGAGTATACCAGTGAGAATGTGTAAAACAGACTATCCCTACAATATGTGAAGAATATAGTATAAGTTGAATCAAGAAAAGAGAGAATAAAAATGTATAAACCGCAGATGCGTTGATTGATCCCAAGTATATTGATTATTTGTCGGAAGAACGACCACTATTATTATTTTGATGATTTAAAATGAATTGACTGAAGAGTAATGCCAGCAATCATTTATAGTTATTGAAGGAGATGATTTGCCTCCAGATTTATTGAAATTAGTATGGCCAGTAGAGTTGAATAGCCAAAGTGAGCTGCTCTAAACTGCCCCAGCTAATATTTATGTTAGGGAATTAGGGAACTAGATAAACAAGGGAGATAATTACATAGCGAAGATAAATACGATTCAAATAGAAGAAAGCAACGGGATATATGGACAAAACATGTGAATCAACGTGGAATGTACAACAATTGATGAATTCTTCAAGTGAAAAATATATTATAATAATTCAGAATTAATCAATTCTTAAAGGAAGGCATATGTAACAGTACCAAAATATGGTAGTTACATACTATAAATATATATGACGTCAAGTATGATAAGAGACATGGGAACATATTTAAATGAACAAAGATAAGTATATAAGTTGTGTATCTACAAAACTAATAATAGAAGAATCCAACAATGAAGACGAGAATGTGAATATGTCAACCTTAATTATAAAACGTAAAAAGAAAATGACACAAGACCAAAACAAAATACTAATAAATAGACCCAATAGGATCCAGCAGTGAGGGGAATCAATGAAAATAATATCCAGCAGTGAGGGGAATCAACGAGACAAGGATCATCAAGCTACAACGACAATGGAAATAAAATGAAAACAGCGACTACCATGAAATTTGGAATTAAGAAGAAAGAAGAAGGACCAAGAAGAAGAATGAAGAGAAACCAAAGACGTAAGGAATCAATGAACCATATATATTTTAAAGAAGAAACAGTCAGTGACAAAAGAAATAACTATAAGTGTGACATGAAAACCAGTGTGATCATTTAAAGAAACACAAACAATAAAAGTGTACTTAATACAAATGTGAAACCGGTGAATAACTGATTATTTCAACTGAAAACCACACAAACAATTACAGTGAGGAAGTTTACAGTGTGAAAAAATAGGTTAATTTCATGATGAGGCAACAAAGATTAAAAAATAGTCAAATAAACACAAACAATGAGTGTGACTGATTTAACAAAGTTGTGACCAACACACATAATTATAAGACCACCAGATCAGAACATATAAAACAATCATATTATTGTTTATATCAAAAAACTGACAACAAATAGAGAATATTTGTTAAGTGTCAAACATGACAGGAATTTAGATTCCACAATTGACCAGGGAAAAACATTGTAAGTAATATAAGAAAGATTTGTATTAGTGTATTAGAAGGAGTTGTAAACATTTGTAACAAATTAGTGAAGGTATTATGTTAATATACCATAATGGAGTCAGTTTAGGTGTAGGTAGATACTGCACTAAAACCGATGATACATTGTTACAATACCCACAAGGAAGTGACCTATTATAACAGAAAATGATACATATTAGTATAAATATATGATCATCAAGTAAATATAAAGAAACAATATAATGTATAAGACAAAACAATGTAAACAAAACAAGTCAGACATAGTGACACAGTCAAAGACAGAAATAAGACAATGTACCAATTTAGTTAAGCAAACTACAGTATTAAAACTAATTTAATGTTTATCAGAATAGTACCAGTAGTGAAAGGAATATATGATAATACTTTGAGAACAAGTTTTGAACATGTTAAGAACAGTATTATGACTGAATTATTGTAAACAAAATAACCATGTATATATGACCAAATGTAAGCTAAACCAGTGTATAGCAAGTTAGTTAAAGAAAATACTGTACTAAATATTGAGAACAAGGTATTACAATTATTACCAGTAGCAAGAGGAAATATCAGAGCTACTTTGAGAACAAATAATGACCATTAAAACAATCATATTGTACATAAACATTTGAAAACCAAATGTCCAATGTGAAAAAGGACAGAGGTAAACAAACAATGACCAACCAGCTAGTTATGAAAAATATAACTAGTAAACCTATGTAAAAGTAATTGGAAACATTACTAAAAGTTAGATTGATATCCAATGCTACTTTAGGAATACAATCCAAATAGGACAATAACACTTTTGTTATTATATTAAACAAAATAAATACCTATAATGTCATGACACAACATAGACAGAGCCACTACTGAATAATTAGGAGGTTCTGAGTTTATTAAAAGATGACCATTGAATATAACAGATTAATTATTGTGTATGTACACTAATTATAACAATTAAATAATATAATCTATGTAATAAAAATAGAAAACAAGATGAAAAGTTGTATAAGCATTATGTGAGAGGTTTAAAATGATGTAAATACTGAATTGACCACGGTAATACACCAATATTATAGTAAAAAAGTATGTAAATAGTCATTGTTAGTAATACTAGGTAATAATATGTTCATTTTAGATAAGGATATTTAATAATAAGCATGTTTGTGAAAAATCCAACATGGACGCTGAGTAACACCATAGCGAAAATTGTGTAGGAAATAGTTTTTCACAAATTGTAACTTAAACCAAATGAGATATAGACTCGAAGTGTTTAAATAAGAAATGTTATATTAGATTTAAGAAAAATCTGGTAATACGAACTTATAAAGATAAGACGTACCAAAAATAATAAATAAAATCAATATAATAATATTGATAGTGAACAGAAAATAAGCGTGTTTGGACTTATTTTAATAAGCAAAACGCCCTGAGTTCAGTGATATAAACCGATTAATGATAGGACGTATAATAAGGAAGTTGTGATAGTTTTTAACTTTCGAACTAAAAATTTGTACCGTCGATGACGTGAAAAAGTCTCCAACCCAAAATCGATTTTGACTAAAAATTAAATATTTTAATAAAATATAGGCCTTTTGGGTCAGAGACTATCAAAAACCAACCAATGGAATGAATGAAGTTCATCAGACGAGCGAGAGATGCTCTCGAGGTACATAACAGTCTACGATCGAACACCTAAGGAACAAGCCACGCCACTCCAGACCAGAAAAAGTATATTTTTAAATTAGTGCGCGACATGTTTTACTCAAGTACAATATACATACACTAACCTAATACTACACATTTACTAACGAGTGCAACAGTGCGGATTTGTGTTATTTTTATCAAGTAGATCAGTGTACAATATCGATCTATTTGCGAGTGAATTTTTTAATTAAGAAACAGGGAGTACAATTTCAATTAAACAATACTTAACAGAAAAATAAGAGTTTAGCCAATTTCGAATTTTCGATACTACGCAAGTCATTATGCAGCGTATCGGAAATCAACAACTAAGTTATCAGAATTTAAAGGAGATTTAACACAACATTATTAAAATATTATAAAAAATATTTTAATAAATTATAACGATGTAAAAAATAATGCTTAAAGATAATTATTGATAAATACGAGTGCATTTAGACGCTTACTTGATAAAACGTATTTGTTGAATATTTCGTTATTTCAGAATTTATTTCATTAATTGTATCAAACATAATTCTGATAATCCTATGTTAAAACTTATTAAAAAATAATATGTTTACCTGTATAGCATAAGTAATATTAGTTAATAAGACAAACTTATCCTTATAAAAATAACGGTCATTCTTAACCTCAGAAACCATTACGGTAGCTTGTTATGATGACATTACCGAATTGTTCTCAATTAACATGCAAATTAAAGTACATTGCAAACAAGAGTTTTTTTTTATTAGAAATTTTTCTCTTGTGAACAAATTATTTTAAAACTAATTATTAACTAAAAGTAATACTTGTTAAATGCTGTACAAGTCATACAGCCTAACCACAATACTAAAGTAAAGATGCGTGCGCATACCGGCGTACGATAATTTTTGTAAACATCAGAAATATGATACCAATTTTAAATTTTATATTTTGTTCAATTATCAGTTAATATTGTTAATCCTAAATAATTAATTATAGTACATCTTGAGTCTGGTATCATGATATCTCCAAGAACCTTAACGGAATATGGTATATACTGAATTAAAACAACATAACCTGTACAGTAAAATTATTGTAACAACAACAGGTATACCAGAGCCTTGAGAGATCAGATAGAGTTTCATTTGAAGTTTTATTTTGTAATCAGCAATTGAAAGGGTTGTTAATTATTGTTTTGTTTGTTAAAAATATTCTCACTTAATAACTTGTTAATAAACCTATAATTTTTATTACCATAACAAGAGTATCATTTTATTAAAAGTAGATTCATTCATTATTTTTAATCAGTTCTGACAGGTGGCGGAAGAATTCAAAAAGTGTTAGTATAAATCAATATACTTATCAGATATTGCTGCATTCATTACTGTGTGTGAAAACATGTTAAATATTCAAATTGAATATTTTTTCTATTGTGTTTGAAGTGAATGTATTTCAGACGGAACGCCACAAGATAGAATTTGAATTTCAACAGTGGTAAGTAAATCAGATACACCACAAGTGCGCGGACTATATTTTAATAAGAAGAGTGAATTATTACGGCGTACTTACAACAGCAAAACATTAACACCAGTGACAGTTACGATTGCAAATTACACCTTTTATAACCAACATTATAGTAGGCACCGGTGCGTGTCTACAACCACACGAAAACACCTAACATCAATACAACAAGAAATACATAACTTAAACTTGTAATTTTATTATATTACAAGTTGGCTAGCCCAGCAGTGTGGCTTTAAGGAGAAACACAAGACAGCAAAATATACACAGTATTACTTGTAACTATTATATTATATATTATATTATATATTATATTATATATATATATATTTATATAACAACTGTATTAATTATTATTGCTTATAATAAATAACAATTATAACTACCTTTAAGAGGTCAATCAAATGGTACAAAATTATGGTTTTCATAAGTGAGTAGGGAATTTGAGCCCCTCTCAAAACTTCCCTCTTCTTACATCCATGGTACAGCATCCTCAGTGGTAAAGCCTAGACACGAGAAGATGTAAGTTGGTAAAGTAGAGTCTCAACTTCACCACTGAGAATGCCGCAGCATTATAGGCGAAAAGTTTGGCGTTATCAATAAAATGTGGTGACCAACAGAAACAAGTGTCGTTATTCAAAATTTCGATCACGCAAATCTATGAACGAAAAATAGAGGTAAAGATTCTGTTCAATCAAATATAAAAATAAATATTAAACAAAAAACTAAACCTTTTAAAATTAAATAATGAATTACTTTAGACGAATTAATGGTTTTAAAAACTGTGTAAACATATAGGGCGAGATTATTCATTAAAAAAGGCAATAAAGAATACACAATTGACTTTTTTTTATTTGATGCGTTCTTATGAAACACTAATTTTAAAAACTTTCTGTTTTCTGATGTTTCCAACCATAAGTTGGCCACTTTTTGCTGTACAGGGATGTGACGGGTCTCAGTATAAAGAGAATTAAATGGTAATGTCAGCTTATATACATTATCTCTTTTAGGTAGGACCCTTACTTTTACAGTAATTCGAGAAAATATTAACCTCCGAAAAGAATACTGCAATATTTCTAAATCTCAATCTTGGTCAACTTTTATCTGCAAAATAAGCAGAATATCCAAAAGAACTGAAACACTCAAATTAACGGAAATCACCTCACCTTTAAAGTCGTATTCTTGACAAACTTTATGAAAATACAGTTTTGAAGAAATTTAAAAAAAAACAGGTTTCCATCCTCTAATTTAAGGATATTGTCGCAAGATTATTTTATGCAACTCTTAGTGTTTGATAAAGTACATATATAATTTTTAATGTAATTCGTAACAACTTTGTCAAATTTTGTTGCTGCCCTGCCCTTTCGGTTTTGCAACCATTATCAAGTTCTTCCTACAACAACAATTGGCCTCGTTCGAGGGAAAAGTGTATGTAGCAGGGAAGCAACAAAATTTGACAAAGTTGTTAATGTAATTCGGCAATAAAATTTTAATTTTTCCAGATCAAACGCTATTTTACCTGGACTATATCAGTTCAATGAAAGCAAGCACACACAACATCTAGCCATAGTTCACAGAACACAATGCACAGAGGTCACGCGTTATTACTTGACCTACTGGCACGTGTATACATGTATAGACAAGTAATTTCTCATTATCGTGCTTTCGGTGATTTTCATTACTAAGAATAACACCTTTAACGATTTTACATAGGTTTTGATTTTACTAGCATTGGCACGTTGTAATACGAATCGTCCTTAGTGGCGAGGCGATGTTGAGACTGAGAAGTTATTCACAGCTTCTACAGATGGTGGTACGGCCGTAGAAATATTTTTAAAAATAGGCCTTGCATTGGAGTCGTAAATATTTCTTAGATTTCGTGAATATTTCAGCAGAGCCGCCGCTAGGGTGCTTGCCGTCCGTGTGCAGTTTTACCTTTGCCGCCCTCCTTTTTCATATCTCTACTTTGCCACATTATTTAATATTATCTCCTTAAATTCGTAGTGACCGTCAATCAATGAATTTTTCATTGGACGTTAGTGAGGAATCGGTCAAAAATAACACAAATTTTTAATTTATTTGTGTCGACGTTTCGAGAATGTTTATTGTCATCATCAGGTATTAAAAAACAATCATAATTTAGAAACATACAATTTACACAATAACGTTCTACAGTTATTGTGTAAATTGTATGTTTCTAAATTATGATTGTTTTTTAATATCAGTAGCGAATGAAACATGTTAAAAATAACTTTTAATAATTACATAGTTGAACATCCCCTAATCTGGTTTTAGTTATAGGTAATATATTTTACTATGCTATATGTTGACTGCTGTATGTATAAACAATTTGTGTACCAATCTAATATCCTGTTTACTGTTTGTTTAATTATTTAAAATATCATTACATATAGTAATTTAAATTGTAATACTGTATAAATTAAGTTCTGTCATACTATAATTTTCTCGTTTTCTTAAAGATAATATTGGAAGATGTAAACAAACTATCTCAAGTCTTCACATATACAATGATATATACATACGCACGCACACACACTCACATACACGAACACATTCACCCAAATATTTAATCGTTCTGTTGTGTTTGACATTTCTTTTGTATTTCATACACAGGTCCTGATGATGACAATAAACATTGTCAAAACGTCGACACAAATAAATTAAAAATTTGTATTATTTTTGACCGATCCTCACTAACCTCCACTGAAAAATTATTTAGTATTATTTTAATTAAAAATTGATGCATACATAAATAGTAAAATTGAAAAAAAAAAAAATCTGAAGTTGAAGCACCAACGTTTACACCTTCATTCTCATCAGTTTTTGGACGCTTAGTTTCACTTCACTAGTATTAGCTAAAAATTTTTCTAACGCACCACTTAACTTCTGTTGTTAAATTTTTGCCTTTCTTTTTTTGTTTATATTGAAAGCCAGACAACCATTTCGTTTTTCTGTCAGACGTTTTGATGATATTACGAATATAAACCGTATACAAATATGATACATCTCAGAATTACAATGCCAGACCATGACCAAAACCATGACCAAAAACAAGACCGTACTTGGAAACGTCTTAAGCATAACTAACAAATTTCTGTTACTGCTTACAAACTGCTGTTGTTTTGAATACAAGCTGACAGTCCTAAAGACGCCCGTCCATCAAAACAAAACAAATAATTTCTTATCTTATCCGATCGGTACTTTACAGATTGCCAGCATCAACATGCGTGTGCCTGTCTACAAAACCACAAAAAGGCTGTAGCTATAACTCAGACATAAATGTCGTGCTATACACTTTCTTGGCAGCCAAAACACAGCCCAGTACACTGCGGCAATGCTAACAAAACAATATCAAGAACAACTCAATAAACGTTAATGCCACTTACTTAGCTAGACCTAGTTGGTAATAATTGTTTTAATTTATTTTGCAATATCTGCTGATGAATTTGGTAGTCTACGGCCGCCCCTTTGTTATGGCCGCCCTTGTGCGGTGCACATGTCGTACAATATGGTAGCGGTGGCACTGTATTTAGTGTCGGGTATGTACACAAGTGTTCCGCAACTGGTGTGCCGCGGCACAATAGTGTGCTGTCACAAGATGAAAGGTGTGACGCGACTTTTACCTATTATTGTAATAAATTAATTGTCGATTTTAAGTAAGAAGGTGCTTGTTTATTCTTTAATACATGCTGATAACTGTTATATTTTCATAGAAATTAAATGTAATTTATTTACTCAATATTGTTGTTATAGTTTGCTTATCTTAAGTTATTTGTATTCTCGCCTGAAATATTGGGCCGGTTAGATGGGTTACAGGCGGCAAGCTTTGTGTTCACCACAAAGAAAGCCGCGTAAGACTTTTAGCAAGCCTTTTAGCGGACCGCACCAATCATACAATAGAGTTTACAATCAAAACTCTAAACGTTCTAAACTCTATTCAAGAGAGTTCTTTGTAACACCGCATCTTTTGTGTACGGCTGGCTGTACGTGCTTTTAACTAAAATTGCGGGGATTAGCAAAAATTTCCCTCTCTTTTATTATTTTATTGCCTTGTTTTGATATTTGTGCCTGTTTGTCGGCGCTTCTTAAACTTTACTGCTCTTTTCCTTCGCCGAAGGACCCACACATTGTCAGACAACAATTACAGTATTTCAGTTCAGTTCTATCACAGCTGTGCTCTGCAGTAGTGCGAATATTATGATTGCTACACCAGTCTTACTATTTTCTATTACAGTGTTATTAAACTATTTTTTTTTCGATATGGATAAGTTCCTTGTACGGAGTGGTCCGTCCTCGAGTGCAAGTAGTGAAACCATCGAGCCCGAAAAAAATAAACAGAAAGTAGTTCACCGGCAATATAGTGATAATTATTTATCTTACGGGTTTTTTTGGTGTGGTGACAAAAAATGCCCAATCCCCGAGTGTGTTGTGTGTGGTGAAAAACTCGGTAATGCTGCTATGGTTCCCAGTAAATTGAAACGACATTTGTCAACAAAACATTCCTCTCTGTTAAGTAAAGATGTGAATTATTTTCGTCGGTTGTTGGAACAAAATAAAAAACAAGTGACGCTCATGACTATGTCAGTACGTGTTTCGCAAAAAGTACAGGAAGCTAGCTATAAGGTAGCCGAACTTATCGTAAAGGCCAAAAAAACCACACACAATAGCAGAAACGTTGTTAATGTCCACGTGTAAAGAAATGGTAAAAACAGTCCTGGGTTTAGAAGCTGGTACTGAAATTTCAAAAATTCCTCTCTGCTGACACAATCAGCCGCCGAGTTAGTGACATGTCCAGTGACATCGAAGACATTATGAAGGAGAAAATAAAGAGCAGTCGAAAGTTCTCACTTCAGATCGACAAGTCCACCGATATTGGCGGTCACGCACAACTTTTTTCCTACATAAGGTATGTTGATAGGGATGTAATTGCAACTAATTTACTTTTTTGCAAAGAACTACCCGAGCTTTGTCAACGATTCCGCCACGAATCAGCCGTCTGTGTGCAGCTAAGCAGGCTCAAGTATCACATTGAAGGTATGAGTAGAGTTATTTACTTTAAAATCGTATTTTCTACAGTGAATTAAAGTTAATAAATTGTTAATAAATGCATGAATCTATTCCTGTTTTATAATAATAATAATAATAATAATAATAATAATAATAACAACAATAATAATAATGATGATGATAATAATAATAATAATTGATTACATAACGACGTAATATTTCGTAATTATATTAAGATTCATATGATTTTGAGGGGACAGACATTTTGGTGTGGCGTGTTGAGTCTAGGCCCGTCTGGGGTGTGCCGTGAGTAAAAAAAGGTTGCGGAACACTGATCTACACGAAGAGTGTTAATACGTTAGGATTCGTACCCTTATCGGTATCTAAGTATCTCTATATTCATAATACAGGCAGGGAAAGTACAAACCGCTTAATTGTTATTGTGATTAACATCAAACATTCCGCTCATCCTATGATGCGCCTGCCCAGTGCCTTTTTAAAGGTTTTTCAATCTACTGAAAAAAAATCTGCACTGCTCAAAAGTAACCATTTTCCTATTGTAAAAGATGAAATCTTGTATCACGAAGACCATGAACAGAACTAGTTTATACAGCTCAGTAGTGGCGGTGAGACAACAGAGGATGTGAAGTGGTAAAATGGAGTCTGTTGAACAGCATGGAGACTATGTTGAAAAATAAGTCTTTCATTATTGTTTCGCAGATTTTTCAAGTTGGCTACATAATTTCTCTTTACATTTAAACCTTCAGAATATAAGTTCGTTTTAAGATTTGC
This sequence comes from Magicicada septendecula, assembly GCA_034769895.1. Classification (NCBI taxonomy): domain Eukaryota; kingdom Metazoa; phylum Arthropoda; class Insecta; order Hemiptera; family Cicadidae; genus Magicicada; species Magicicada septendecula. Next base: position 66,975,527 of record CM068368.1, on the reverse strand, counting down.
ACAATTTAATAATGGAAGTTAATCATTATCTGGATCAATACATTGTTCGCAGTGAATGAACCCTATACTTTTCGCAGATGACTAAACAGTAATTAAAGAACTGGGAGACCATTTCCAATGAGCTACACAGATTTAACATACTGTATCATTATATAATCTGAAGATCGTAGCAGGAAAGATAGAAGATCTTGGCATTTAAAGGTTCCCTTCAGGAGTAAAACAGTGATAACACAGTTGAACAGCTTTCAAATTTTCAGCACACAAATGTGATGTCAGGTATGAGAGGGATCACGATGTACGATATAAAGTTAATAAATTTCAAGTTCTAAAGTGATGATTAGGGACAACCTTTAAGAGAAAACGTTAAGGGACACCCAAATATGATTGTATAAGATATGCTGGAGAACCCAGTGTTACTTTCTGGTTCAGAAACGTAAGTGCTTACACCACAAGATCAAAGCAGAATAACTGCAGTTGAGATGCGTTTTCTATGGGAGGTATTCAAGAGATGACGAGAGAGATGTGAAGTGGTGTTCAAGAGAGGACAGAATGAGAATTAAAGACATAAGAAATGAATACAGGACATGCTCAGTATTAGAGTTAATAGAGGAAGCCAAGAATAAGTGAAAAGAGAATGTGGTGAGGATGATGAGTGTAAGGCTGCCAAAATTAAGTAGTCTCAGATTATAGTTTTAATAATACAATATGCCCTTTTTTCTACGGATTTGAGGTAGTTGTCAAAGTTTAACGTTTCTTAGTATGGAGAGCGATGAACTCAGCCTATTTGCCGTGAGCGTGTTGGGGCTGATATATGATTTTATTGCCTGTCAGTCACCTCTGCGTTTCACACAACAATTCCCTGTTACGGCGTTTAAAGATACATCTCTACTCAAAATAAGAAATTTTCAAAATTTCTGATTTTGGCGTTATATCGTCCCCGAAATTTGTCGCTTTGGATAGATTTCATACATCTAAAAGAGATTCAAATTTCTGCGCCTTGTCATCGAGGTTTAACATGACGAAATGCATACATTTTATATTCCTAGTATTGGCTCATCATCCGTTGGACGTAGTGTAATGGATTTGCTACCTGTAGTGACCCACTGCGGGCTGTTTATTATGTAATGTAAACAGTACCCCAGGACCCTATTCCAAGACACTTTCGCTTTCCGTTTTTAAATGAATCCGTTACATATATCTTTTAACTTTCTTTTCTTACAACCCTTACTTAACATATAATTATACTTACAAACTAACCTTTAGATATTAAATTTAAACTCGTCATTCTGCATCAATTTAAAACAACTCCTTACATCTCCCTTACAGGACCTATAATATTTACAAAATTAATTTAGCAAGTTTTATTCAATGCTAGCATCATTTATCATATCAATAAATTTTATATTTCTGTAAAATAATTTTTAGAATTCTCTATTTTCATTGTACAATTTTAACACATGTTAATCATTATGTTAACCTTTAATTTAACTATTCATTACTATATTCACATTGATTCACTCTATATTACCTTGCAGTATTTATAAAATACTAATTACTATCAAAATTTCTACTAATTCGCCAATTACATCTTGCTATTCTACTAATATTATAGATTTCAATGACATAAATTAATCAAGTTTTCTACAATAATTCGCTATTAATGTCCTTTGATAGTCCATCTTTTACTTATTGTAACTTTTCAATCATTTCATTATTTAATTGAATTTTAAGAGTCTTGCATCACATATACATGTACATATCACTATTCTAATTTTATTGATTGTTCGCATTCAATTGTTATATTAAACACATATATTAAACAATCTTATTCTAACCATATTAATTGTCCTTACTTTTGCATTCGTTTAACACATACATATATTGTCTATGTACTTATGTTAACATAATTATCGCTAAAATTTTTAGTTCACATTTCGTTATCATGAAGATTATAAGTACTACTACACTTGTTAGTATTTTACTTCATCGTTTATACAATTATACAATTATCATTTTAGTTTAATTAATGTTAAAATTATTACAATTTATTTAATACTCTATTGCGTCTTACAATTCCTTTATAATTCATAACCTTTCACTGGCGTCAACTAAGAATCTGAATGATACTTTTTTAGTTGCCTAGTGTTGAATATTCCTCGTATAGAATCGTTATTCTGGTCGTCCTGTAATTGGTACGTAGCGCTTCCGATTTTTTTTACTATTGTGTACGGACCCTCATATATCGCACAGAATTTTCCTATTATATTCTGAGTAGCGTCCGATATATGATGCGCTCGTATCAGAACTCTTTCTCCCACTTCAAATTCCGTAATTTTCTTTGATTTATTTATTCGGGCCGCTTGTCGCTCTCCCCTTTCCTTGATTCGTAATTGTAGTCTTTCTACATTTACTCCTTCATTGTTAATCACAATAGGGTCTACATACTGTTCCCAATGTCTGGTTGGTTTTTTCCCAAACTGAGCTTCGTATGGCGTAATCTTTATTGTCTCTTGGTATGTTTCATTCAGACACGACTTGATTGTTTTTATGTATTTTGCCCATTTAGTGTGTCTCTCTCTGACAAAAATACGGAACAGGTTTCCGAGCTGCCGGTTCCATCTTTCCGCAATATTAGTGCAAGGATTCCGAATCGCTGTGTATTTAGGTTTTATGTTTAGCTCTTTCAGACCCTCCACCCATTTTCGAGACGTGTATTGCGTGCCATTGTCTGTTAACACACTATCCGGTTTACCATGTATATCAATGTATTGTTGTAGTCGTTTCAATGTTATGTTTGTGGTGGCTCTACGTAAAGCATACAACTCCACGTATTTCGTAAAATTGTCCACTATTACTAATAGGTACTTCACTCCACCACTGGACATCGGTAGAGGTCCGTAATAGTCCATGCTTAAGAGCTCTCCCTTTCTTGTAGGCAGGATGGGTCTTGTTTCTCCAGAGATGAGTCGATTCCCACTGTCTTTACATCTCTGACACAGATCACAACATCTGATCAGCTGGCTGACACACTTGCACATTTCTTCGAATGTAAAGTGCTCCTTCAGAAGCTGCAGAGTCCTTTTTGTACCTGGATGGCCATATATCTGGTGGATCTCTTGTATCAATTCCTTCCGAATTTCCTTTGGGATGTATAACTTCCACTGCGTCTTCCATCTCCTATATAGTTTATTGTTTATTACTTTGAAATGTTGGTTTAATTTATGATGGTCTCCCTCCTTAACTATGTTGATCAATTGTCCTAACTTCTTGTTTTCCATTTGTAGCAGGTGTAATTTTCTTAACTTTGTTGTTATATCTTTGTTCATTGTTATTTCCATTGTGTGGATGTAGTATTCGTATTTCTCGTCGATGAGTTCGTTTATAGTATCACCTTCTGGGTATCTGCTTAAGAGGTCTGCAACAACATTGTCTTTACCCCTGCAGTGTAATATCTCAAAGTTATACTCTTGTATCGCAAGTATCCATCTTGCGATCCTGGTATTATTTAAATGGCATTTTTGGATAAACGTTAACGCTTTGTTATCGGTTAATATAGTAAGAGGTTGGCCTATTATATATATCCTGAATTTCTTTAAACATTGGACGATTGCTAACAGCTCCTTTTCAGTAGTAAAATAGTTTTTCTCCGCATTTTTGAATGTTCGGCTAGTGTACGCTATTACGGCAATCTCCCCTTCTTTGTCGATCTGGTATAGTTGACCTCCGTAAGCATAGTTGCTTGCGTCACACTGCAGATAGAAACGGCGTCCCTGTATAGGAAATTTTAATACCACAGATTCTATAAATAATTCTTTTACAAGTTGGAATTGCTCCTCCATCGTTTTATCCCATTTAAACTTAATGCCTTTCTTTAGTAGATGCAATAAAGGTTGTGTGCACTCCGCGTACCTACTGGTGAACTTATTATAAAAGTTTGTTAAACCCAAGAAACCTTTTAATTGCTTTGGGTTTCGTGGAGATGGGAAATTTAAAATTGCTGAAACTTTATCCGGTGTCGGTTTGATTCCTTTTGTAGTTAGACAGTAACCCAAATATGGTATTTCCTTCCTGAAAAACTGGGATTTCTTTAAATTGACTGTGATATTAGCTTTTTTTAAGTTGTCCAACAAGCTATTTAAGTGTTCCATATGTTCCTCCTCACTTTGCGAGAAACACAAGATGTCATCTACGTATATAATCGTATGTTGCTTAACTTCCTCGGTCATCACATGGTCGAGTCCCCTAGCCAAGCCTGCTAGGCTGGTGCTCAATCCAAACGGCGTTACTTTAAAACTGTAGCTCTTACCTTCGTATAAGAAACCAGTGTGATCTCGACATTCCTCCTTGAGTGGAATTTGCCAGAAACTGTTTGTTAAGTCTATTGTGGACATGACTTTGATGTTGCTGCACCTTGCGAGGATCTCGTTGATCGGCGGAGGTCCCTCATAATCTGGGATAGTGATACTATTCACCTTCCGGGCATCTAGGCATAATCGCACCCTCCCGTCCCTTTTAATTACCGTTACCAGAGGTTGTATGTAAGGACTGTGGGGTCGTTCTATTATCCCAAATTCCAGCATCCTTTGAATTTCATCCTGAACTGCCCTCTGATACTTGATGGGGACGGCCCACCCTTTTTGCAGGTAAGGTGTGCTGTCGGTAACCCGGAAACTATGCTGGTATCCCGTTATGGTCCCTGGCCTATCTGTAAAGATCTCCTTGTTTTTATCCAGCAACTGACCCAATTGATTTAACCTTGTCTGATCCATTCCTTCTAATTCTTCAAGTTTTCTGTAGATTTCCGTTTCAATGTCACATATATTTTCTTCTATGGTTAGTAACGGTACTTCATAAGGATGTTCTTCCGCATTTGTTACTACTTCCGGTCGTACCTGTATCCACCCTTCTGGTATGTTAATTACCCCCTTTGATTGCTGCAGGAAGTTCATACCAAGAATACAATTTCTCACTAAACCTGGTACTATTAAAAACACACAATCGACACTTAAATTACTGCTTAATACTACTTCTAAAAATACTTGTTTTCTAATACTTTTTGACCTATTTCCCACGGCGCTAACTATCGTGGTGTTATTGACGCTGAGGGTTTCATGGTGTCCAATCTGTTTTTTATTGTTTTCATACCATTCTTCAGATATAGCGTTCACGGCACTACCTGTGTCAATAAGAGAAATTACCGGAACTTGATTTATTTTAATCGCTAGTTCAGGACTTTTTATTATCTTGACATCAATATTTTGCTCCGCCTCTTCCATTAAGTCTTCCTTGATGATTGGGAAGATTGTAGTAATATTTATCTTGTCTGTATTCGTTTTGTTTTTCTGTTTATACCTTAGGTTTATTTCATTTGAAGTTTGGAGTCATTGTCTCGAACTTGAAGGTCGTTCATCCGGTTTTACAGCCGTTTGTCGTTCAATCGTGACACTGTTTATAGTGGTTTGTTTACCTCCTCCCCCGCTGGTCCTAGTTGTCGCTTCTTTTTGTTGGTAATTTTCCCTCCAGCCAACACGTGGTTTACTGCTTTCATTGTTCGGCTGGTTAGACGGCGCGTCCCTTTTGTAATTTATGGCTGGTCGGTCGCTTACCTTCTGTTCATTATTGCTTCCTCTTGTATTTATATTCATATATTCACGAAGGAGTGCTTCAAAATCATTTATAGTCGTTACTCCTCTCGTAACCACAGCAATTTGCAATTCTCTGTTATAATGCCTAGCTAATTTCGTGATCATATGTTTATCAGACATGATCGGGATTAACTGTCTGCTTCTTAAGACGCATCGCTCCATGTATTGAATCATGTTAAGCGATCCATTTGGTTTATAGCGCCCATATTCAAGTTGGTCGCGAACCTTCTCTTGTTGAGTCGCACTCCAATATTTGCTCATGAAGGCTTCTTCGAACTCCTTAAACGTCCTTACCTGCTCCCTCACGATTCTCCACCACAGAGCCGCTTCTCCGGTCAAGTGACGTCCGATCCACCGGGTATTCTCCTCACCATAATACGTTTCCTGAATTTCCCGTAACTCCTTCAAGAACTCCATTGGGAAATTATCCTCCCCGTCGAAAGTGGCTTCCTTATTTATTATTGCTGTATTCATGGCTACAGCCGGTCTTTGCTCGATTTCCTCCAGCCTACGTTGTACTCGTTGCTGATTCTCGCGAACCGTTGTTAGGTTGTTGGCGATCTCATTGAGTTTTCGCCCCTTTTCTGTAGAGACTTCGTTTATCTTCTCTTCCGTACTTCGGTTAGCTTCTTTTATGCTCCTTACTTGCTGTTCAATTCCGTCAATCTGCAGTTTATTTTGATGTTGATTGTTGATTATGGCTTCTTGCCATTCCTTCCGGTCACTCTCGCGAGTTTCTTTGTTTTCTTTCGCCTGTTTCTTTATTTCTCTGCTTAACTCCTTAATTCCGCTTTCGTTCTTCTTCTGTACTTCTTCTAACTTTTCTGACTGTCTTTGTAGTTCAGTACCCACCTGGTGGATTTGTCCTTGTAAATCTCCTCTCATTAACTCTATTTTTTCGTCTAATTTCTCGGCGAGTTGTTTACCTATTTCTTCATTCTGTTTTTTCGTTTCTTCAATCTTCCTTATTGTCTCTTCATGTTGCATTTTTGATTCTTCAAATTGTTGTTTCATCAATGCCATTAACATTTGAAAATTTGCTTCAGATGACTGCGACTGTGATTGCGGTCCCCGGGCGCCATTCTCTTCACTCGTTGCAGAGCTCTCTTCATTCACCACATTTCTGTCCTCAGATTGCTCCATCCCCATCTGATTGTTAATTTCGAATACCTCGGAATTTTCTTTCCCTGTCGCCATTTTTGCCTTTCGTCGGGTTATCATTCAGATACTTATCGACAACTAACAATAATAACGTTCTTATTCTACAGTATTAACATTTACTTATTTAACTTAGTGTATCTCTAACCACTGTCTGTCACTGCCCTAGCCTAATTTCTTTAATTAAGCCGTGCGGTGCGGCGCCAATTTAATAATACAATATGCCCTTTTTCTACGGATTTGAGGTAGTTGTCAAAGTTTAACGTTTCTTAGTATGGAGAGCGATGAACTCAGCCTATTTGCCGTGAGCGTGTTGGGGCTGATATATGATTTTATTGCCTGTCAGTCACCTCTGCGTTTCACACAACAATTCCCTGTTACGGCGTTTAAAGATACATCTCTACTCAAAATAAGAAATTTTCAAAATTTCTGATTTTGGCGTTATAGAACCCAACGTAGGTGAGACATTGTAGGCCTTGGCAGGTGTGATGGGTTGTAGGAATCAGAACAGGGTTCAGCCTAAGCCTGCAAGGCAGAAGAAAAAGAGCCTAATCCTTGTATTTGTATCCATTTTTATTTCTTCTATAATTATATGGTTATTTTTATCGATAATCTCTCAGTTTAAAATTTTTCATAGCATGTTAGACAGAAAATTTGTTCTTGGATTTGTATGGATTGAATGTCTTTGACAGATTATAGCTCAGAATAAATTACTTACACATTTCTAAACTCTATCTGGGACACATTGCATCCCTTACACACTTCTGTCTCAAACCAGTGGTCTTGAATAAATATGCATTCAAAACATGTACACGAAACTGTTTTTAACATTGAAAATGTTTACAAGGACATGTCGCACATTTGTGGCCGATCGCTGGTGTGTGATCGAAAATGGGAACCGGTGAGTTTCCATAGAAACTACTTCTTTGTTGTCAATAACGTAGTACACATACAAAACTTCGCTTATGAATGCGACTACATTTAACTTATAATCTGTACATTGGTAAATGAAGAATGAATTCATTGATTGGTGAATGAACATAAATATATATATTTTTTTAGATTTATTGAAGCATTTTCAATGCCCTTCTCTGTGTATTGCATTTGTGCAATGCCTGTAAATTTTTTTTAATAAATTTTAATCCAACAAAACAATCAGAAGGCATCGTCCCTCAGAGGAGGGATGGAAATTTACCTTTCTAGACTATACACATCTCTCCAGATACATTGGACTCATTTAACTATTTTTAACATTATCTTCAACTTTCAAGGATTTGACATTCAGCTTGACCTAGATCCTAATGTATGTCCCCTTAAACTAGAAACAACATTTCTATGATGTGATAACACAAACTGGTAAACAAATTAGAAAAAATATTTAAAAACAGAATGCTCACACACACAATACCACAACAAATTAATTAGTCTCATGGAAAACAAATAAACACAAAACTCACAGGTATGAGAAATTCTTTTTAATTTAACAATTAGAATGTACAGCATCCTGCTGACACTATATAGTGCACTCAAGTTTTATACCACATTTGATCATTTATTCGAGTACTTTCCAGATTCCTGGCAGGATTTGGAGAATACAACCATTCAGAAGAGTGTGAAATTCACTATTAGCAAAAAAAGGTGTTTCTTCAGACGCGTTTTTTAATAACAATTGTATTTATTTTTTTGTTCCTTACAAACTTGCTTGAATGTGGCAGGAGTAGTAGGAGGTAATTCAAAACCCCCCAAAAATTATATTTCGGGCCTATAATTTCAATCAGTAAAGGTTTTCAATCAGAAAAGTTGAATAATATGTTGACGGCAACATTAAACGCTGGTTTTTAACTCTTTCAAAAATGAAAGACAAGAGCCACAAAATTATCCACAGCATTCAGCTTTTAGAGAAAATCCAGATCATCAGCTTATTTATAATAAGTCTTATAAAAATAAAATAGCAGATAAATAAACTGAATATGTTTCAAGCAGATGAACATACTGAAAACGAAAAAGCACATATGCCTCAAGTTCTATAAAAAGTTGATGATAAAAACAGAAGACAGGTTCAGAGAAAACGTTTGGTGTGTTCTACAGTGAAGAAATTGAAAACAAAAGTTCATAATTTTTCCACCCTTTTGCAAAAAAAAGTGGAATTAATATTGTTTATCAAACAACAGGCAGGCAGTGTTTTGAATATCATATAAAAACTGGAATCCAATTGAGAGAATGATTTGTTTAAAAAAAAAGTATACAATATTTTTGTAATGTACTAAAACTACTATTTGTTTTTTCATGTTTATAATTATTATTCATACTTTATTAAGTATATAAGAACTGGAACTTATATACTCAGCCTTGTTTTGTGAAGTAAACAACATATATTACTGTATTACCATGATGTACTAAATAACTACTTACTATTGACTGTGTTCATAATATTGACATTGCTATTTTAATAATAATAGTGAGAATATTATTATTATTATTATGATTATTTAATATTTCATAATAAAAATACTTTAAATTAAAAAAGCACATTTCAAGACTTGCTATTATTTTTTCCCTTCCCAGACCCTGTCATTACAGCCTACACCATATTTTCTTTCATTCTGATATATCTGTGCAGTGTTTATGTAGCAGCATGTAGCATTGTAGTAGCGGGGCGCGACTTTGCACCCGGTGCATGATTGCACCATCTGGATCAAGCCCAAGGGCTGCCTGGTGATATAGTTAGGTCTGGTGCAGTAGACTGGTTCCTAAAAACTGGAAGGGACAAACGCCAACGAGTTAACTCAGAAGGCGGGGAGCAAAGAAAAATTTATTTTTATTTTTACTGATCGGTGGGCACTGCCACTTTAACTGATTAAAGCAACAGATGTCATCTGTTTCAAGCCTAGACAGCAGATGCCAAGAGGCGTCAGTCACTCTCCGCGAGGCAGAGAGCCTCCGTGCCAGTGATGGTCGTAACAGCAACAAACAGTGTGGTCAGCATGCAAGGAGGGAAGAAAGGACAGCTTAGAAGGTTAACTCAGGGGCAGGGACACATGTTAAATAATAGTAATGTTTTTATGGCGGGTCATCGAGAATCGCCCAAGGGCGTTTGACCCAGACAGGGGGGAGGCAGTTGTGTGGTGCTGATGGTCCGTAGGCAGGGGAAGGAAGAGGTCACAGCTGCAGCAAAAAGAGTTACAGCTAATGACCGGACAAAGACTGACAGTGTGGGAACTTGAAGACCTCCTCGAATTACATCATTCTTTACACTGTTTATTTCCTTATGTGTGCACTGTTTATTCTGTTTTGTTTGAACTGTAAAAGTAATGTACTGTTGGAAGGACAAAGTGATCTACACAAAAGTCATTTCAGAAGGACAAATGCCTGTACACCATTAAAGCTGCCGTCTCCCTACCAACTGACAATATTAGAATGGTTTGTCACTGCTGTTATATGGATCTGAATCTTTTGTACTCATAATAAAAAAAGAGTATACCAGAAGTTCAGGCTTTTGAAATGCAGACCCTTCAAGTGTTTACAATTAAAATGGGTGCACCATATAATCAATGAAACAATATTAAAAGTCTAAATTAACACAATAACTTATCAACATGTAGAATAATCAGATCAACTTCTTAAACTGAATATAAAATAAACTTATTTAAACTACTTAATGAGGTATAACAAAATATGAAATGAACATGTTTCACTACATGGTACACTTGGCATTCAAAAGAAGCTGGCTTCAAGATTTTTTAAACAGTCTTTTTCTGTTTCTTACCCTTTTTGACTCCCTTCCCTCTCAACCCAAAACATTTGAGACAACGTATGTACTGCCAAGATTTTATATAATACACGTAGTATACACACTCACCTCTCTTCCTCTGTAAACACAGGAGGGCCTTTGTGTTTTGTGATCTCTTCATCAGTATGTATGCCGACTATCAAATAATCACCCAATGCCTTTGCTTGTCGCAATGAATTTGCATGACCAAAATGAACCATGTCATAACTGAAACAAAAAAAAGACAAAAATTTGTCACACTTATGTTATATACCATGAAATTATCTATGACAAACTGGAAAAGATGAATTAATGTGCTTCAGCATCCAAAGAGGATAAAAACCTGAAAACCTATATCTAAGTAATTATTCAAACAAAGTGGAAGTCAGCAGACCAGAATGGAAATAGATAGTGTGATGCTATAACAAAAAGAGTTATTTTGTCCATAAGTTAGACTTAATTATACTGAAATCTCTCCCTTCAAAAAGCTTTTTATAGTAAAAAATGAATAACTTAGGCCCACGAAAAACTTCAGAAGGCTGAAAATTAAGAAATAATGATGAAATATATCAAAGTACTGTAGGCCTATAGAAAATATAACAGAAACAATGAGAAAAAGAAGACTATTCATTTTTGGACATTTATATAGAATGGACGACAATAGGTTAACAAAGCAGATCTTCAAATATCTGTGGGGGAAGAAGTCAACATCAAGTTGGATTAAAGAAGTCCAAAAGGATTTAGAAAAAAAATAATATAAATGCAATTGAAGAATAAGAAGAACCAATTGAAAGAGAAGTTTTTTGTACAAAAGTTTTAAAAATGGAAGGAGTCCAGGGTAGGAGAGAGAAAAACACAGGTTCAAAGTGGACTGAAGACAGGAAGAAGAGACACAGTGAACAGATGAAAGAATACTGGAGAAAAAGAAAAGAACAAAGAATAAAGAAATGAAATTGGCATGTAGTCCTTATATGGTCGATACAAAAAAAAAAAAATGAATACAACACAATTTAATCTTGGAATCAAATTTTTGCTCTCCGTCTACCCTCATAAGTATAGATTTCCCGGTTAACAAAAGCTTTTCTGTGTGGTTAACGTGCATCCAGTTTTTGTATTAACCATGTGGAACTTGATCTTACAAACGAAGCAATGATGCCTCAATCACACAACTGAACTGTTGAACACAATACAAGTATGTCACAATTCCAATGAGAAAATACTTATACATTATTTCAACATTACTCATACAATTGTTGCATATCAAAGTCAAAGCATCTAGCTTCTGATCCTTCAAGCAGATATAAATAATTCACTATCAATTAAACTGGTGAGCACTGTAAATATATTAGCATTTAAACGAAACTCTAAATAATTAGTACACAGTAAAACTAAACTGACCTGTATATACCTATTCCAGTTAACGTCATACCCTAATATTAATACAATGATACCTGTTCAGATCCACGTTATTATTAGTCATTCATACTTCGTTGTTTTTTTTTCTTTTAAAAGTCATTGGTTATTTTTCCTTCTTTTTTCTAATTAAATCAAGTCGAGTACAAATAATTTCTTATAACACTACTGTACTTCAAAGACACTCTGTGTACTAGTGAAAAAATTTTTTAAAAATTAACTATGTCCTGAATAATTAAATTACCTCAAAGAATACGAGATATTCAAATTCAAGTAGCTTATAAAAAAAATTCTACATCAAGCTTATTACCTTTTCACAGCAATTTCCGATCTGTTGATGAGCTGTGAAGCTTGAAAGCGCTAACCAGAATCATTTTTTCTATAGTGTTGTGCAACAGTGTTATTTCTGTTTATGATTATAACCACTAACACAACTTTATTAATAATTATTACTTTTTGTTACATATACAAAACATTATAAGATACAAAGAAATCTGTGACTGCATATCTTTAATTAGTTATACTGTACCTTCAGAATTTGGTGAGACTAATAACAAAATATATGCAGTTTCAAAGTTAAAGTGTCATGCAAGATACATGAAAAATGCATTACAATTTTGTTGAGGCTTCAGAGTATTGAAATGAAGAAACAGCGGTAGCGATCATCTGTAGAAGAGAAACTGTAGCATACGAAGCAGATTTTTGTGCACGAGATGGTGACTAACCAGTCAGGACAGTGACGACAATAGGGAAAGTGAAGTGTGATTTAGGATTCTAATCACAGACATGATTACAACTTGAAACAAAATTATAAACTTTAGATCATTTGCAGCATTACAGTTTAACTAATCAGCTGGTTTTCTTTAAAGCAGCACTCATTAATAAATATTACACATTGTTTAAATTAAATGATTTATTTTTTTGGGGGGGATGATACATGTTTCATATAGGTCTCCTTTTCTCCTACGCCAGTACTACACTTCAATATGTTCAAGAGAAAGCGATTTCTCAATCTCTTCCTCCTTCTTTCAAGTGGATAATTTCATTCAGGTGGCTGAAATGTTGCTGAATACTGAAAGTTTATGAAATCTCTGTGTGCTGCTCCATTCCCTTTTGGGAAGAAACGCTCTTACCCTTTTTCTTTTTGTGCTGATTTACGGATTAATGAAATCTATTACACAACAGTTCCTTATTAACCCTCTACTGTGGGCAGCTAGTTACAGGCCAAAAATTGTTCATTGGCTTTTCATGGAGGGTGACGTAGAAGTCTGCAGCCGTACCCAACTGTAATTCTGACCTTCACTTCCTAGAGGTGCTACATTCTGCAGCTACTCTACCCATTTGGGCCACTAATGGCAAAGTAGAAGTTGCAACTTCAGCGCAACTTGAATCTACACCACATGTATAAAAGGTAACTATTATAAATACCCTAATCTTACATCAGTCTAACACACAATGTCCACCCTTTGGCCATTTCTAAAATTATCACATGGGCTGGCTGTAACAGTGATATATTTTTCTTCTGAACCCTTCAGACCTGAACAACAAAACTAGAAATGCCACAATCTGTAAAACTTTGTGCCCTTTCTATTTTGTTTTTAAGTGTTTGGTGGATCATTCAATTAGGTCATTAAAGATGTAATATAATGACCATTTCATAAGTTAAGTAAAAATGCATCTTGTAAATAAAAAATAACCCTACTGACTATTTTATTCTTAAGAAATATTCACAATGAGCGACATTTGAACAGTAAACTCCAAAGAGTTGATGCAACTTTAATAAGGACAATTATAATGAAATAATTAAAGTCTGTTAATCTGCAATTAAATTTAAAAACTGTTGTTTAGAGCTGAAAAGTTTGTTTTAATCATGCAAATTTTGAAACTGTTTGCTTAATGTTTTGTATTCTATTGCATGTTAATGAGGCTAATGTAATCAGTGCTGTGATTCCTCACGAAAACCTAGCTGAAACAACTGAAGGCTACGCTTTATATTGTTCAGCATTTTTAGACCACTTCTTGTGTGACTTCCCTACATCTGACTGAGTAGCGTATTTCAATTTAGTAACAGTTATATATACCGGATTCACAGGAGGATGAAAGTAGGAGATGAAGTAATCTGCACTTACGGATTTTCAGATAGTTTGGTGAAGTTAGATAACCGAAAGTGAGGCATGATCTATAGAGCAATTTCTTTGTTTATTTTCAGATTTTGTGAGTCTGACATAAGATGAAAGATGATAGAGAAAATTGTGACTGTAGATGCCGTAGATGAGGTGATACACAAAGTCAAGATGGCTAGAGATTTTTTAAAGCAAAAGAGTCTAGCAGATGAAAGAAATAAAAAACACAGAAAATGGTTAAAAAAAAATACTATTGGTCTAAAGAACACTATAAACAAAGGGAAAAATCTGGTAGTAGTCTGGTAGTAGTTCTATGGGGTGTGGGTTTGTATCACAAATCATAGACTGTAGAAATGAGGAGGAACGTGGAGCAATGAGAGGCTTTAGAACATGGTACTAGAGGAGAATGAAAATAATTTTATTGACAAGTGTTTAGTAGGAATGATGAGATAAGAAGAATAGAGACAATCATACTAGAATGAAATCATACTGGAGCACTCAGACACAGTAGCTATAATAGTTGAGTATTATAGGGAAAAAGCTGACAGAAGAAATGGTCGGCAAAGGACACGAAATGAGACCTTGTTTGGCATGTTTATAGAAGTTTCAAAGGATACAAGAGTTTAATGGAGGGCAACTTGTCAAAACTCGATTATCCACCAAATCTCAGGGAATTATTAAGATCACCGCTTACACTCCAAAAATTTGTGACAAAGCAAAACAAAATATTTTGTAATGGTACATTACATGATGCACGACGTAAAAGCAGATATTCAATATAACACTGAAACAGATTTTCGTGGCCGAGAGACATCAGAAAGCGAGAGCATGGCATTTTTTGTGCATGACTTTTGGCTTGAGAAATGCTGTTGCGGTCGGTCAAGTAGGTAAATATTCGGCAGCTGTACTTGCCTAACAGTCAGTTTCACACACCCAAGGAGCATTACATCAGCCACACTGGCCAATTTTCTCACAGAAGAGCATTGGTTTTAGTGCAGAAGCAGGGCACAGAGATGCTATGGCCAAGCATAAATTGTTTTCACGGGGAAAGTTGATACAGTTTCCACATCTCCTCCTGTAAAAATTGTAAAAATGTGGTGGTGACCCATGGGCTTTTTTTTTTGAAGGTAGGTAGAAGGTGGTAGAAGTGGCAAGGTAAGTAGATAAAGGAGTAGAAGGTAAGTAAAGGTAGTATCGAGATCGAGATCTCCTTTTATATATTTTGTATGCTTATTAATTGAACGATTAAATAAGCATAGGTGTAATTGAACAACCACACTTGTAGAAATGACACTAGTTTGTCTAGTTGAAAAAAAGCCTGGAACTGATAACAAAAAAAAAAAAAAAAAAAAATGAACGCATTTCTGTTGTTGACAGACTTCTGACATAACACATTCTTTTCCGATGTAACATCACCAGATTATCCAAAGTTTAGAATAAATATTATTATGCTGAGTAAAGAACTGATCGCTTTACTAATTAAAAAAATAAAAATAAAAATGAATCATCTACCGCTACTGACAAAACTAACATAATATGTATTCATTAGTTCAACAAAATTAAAAAAAATGTAAACAACGGACATTGAGATAACCCTGGCGTCAACTATCTCAACCTTTGTGCAGTTGGAACAATGTATAGATACATTATCATCAGACACATCTATAAACTATGATTATAACAAAAGGAACTTTAAACTGTGCGTTAATCTTCTTCAGCTCTTACGACCTGACAAGAATTTAAAATTATTCTAGTTGTCTGATCATGCCTTATAAGGACATTCTACTCCCCGTTTGGAAATTAGCATATATGAGTATATTTTGGGAAATAATAAATTCTGACAAATACTGATATTTACCAATTTTTCTGATGCGCCACAACTCTTACATTCGTGTTGTATGTGTTTAATGTTTTCTTACATTATTATCACACTCAATCTTGTTGATTTGCCCAATTCTGAATAGCAAAATGCATTTTAATAAGTTGAAAAACATTTTTTTATTGTTAACTCCACCACTGGCAACTGGCAAATTAGGATGAGAAAGGTGAAAGGGGGAAGTTTTTTCTTTAACCAGCTAAGAACTCAGCTGATAGCATTTTATGAAGGTCCAGTCTATATTTAAAATATCGGTATGGTGAACTATACATGACTTCCATGTGCTAAGATTTATATTTAAAATCATTTTCGAAATGAAATATTTCATAGAAACTACTTCTTTCTACTTATTTCTGTCAAATATATCATATGTACAATTTAAATATGGTTAAACAATGTATGTACAATACGCATGCGCGTATTATTATTGTTATAACGGATGTATGTATTCTATGAAGGTTAGTTCAGTGAATAAAGTCTTTTCTAATCAATGTTTTGTCTAACTGTATTTGGCAATAAAATTCCAATATTAAATAATATCTCTCACAGGTTATGGGCCCAGAAAGTTGTTGATGATTCCTAATTCTTTTGCGTTGAACTCCTTTTTAAGGAACTCAATGATTTTTAGACATTCGCTCTTGTCACCTGTGATGATTATATCATCAACCCATATAATAAGGTAAGCATTTTTACCCAAGTACAAACAAAAGTCATTCTGAGATCTGGTTAGACCATGATGTTGCACAGCCTCGTTAAACCTTTCATTCCATTTTCTGGGTGAAGAGCGAAGAGGGTATTGAGGTACTTAAACGGTACCAAGCATTTGAATCTCACATTTCATAAAAATCAAGATACTGGATTAATCACATATTCAGATGCAGATTGGACAGGAGACATCACCAACAGAAAGAGTACAAGTGGATGAATAATATATCACTGTAACAACCCTGTATCCTGGTTTACAAAGAAACAAACATGCGTATCCTAGTCAACAGTTGAAGCGGAATACATAGCATGTGCAATGGCAGCGATGGATGTGGTATACTTTCAACGCATACTTGTGGACTTGAAGTGCAATGTCTTAATTCCTTTAATTTATGTAGACAACCAAAGTGCACTTAACACGTGTGAAAGCTATGAGAATAGCAGACGTACTAGACATATAGACATTAAATATCACTATATTAAGGATCTTATACACAAAAAACGTATTGAATTAGAGTACATAACAACCCAAGATAATGTAGCTGATATTTTCACAAAATCCTTAAATAATATAAAGTTTGCAAAGTTTTTTGAAAAACTCAACATAAAATAGTTTTCAGATACCAAAAATTTTCAACTTTGCATTTATTTTTTTAATTTAAGTATATTTATCAACTGTACTCATACCAAAACTGTTCCACATGTAAATTAAGGGTATTTAAATTATATGGGTATTTAAATTGAGGGGGAATGTCAAATATATCATATGTACAATTTAAATATGGTTAAACAATGTATGTACAATACGCATGCGCGTATTATTATTGTTATAACGGATGTATGTATTCTATGAAGGTTAGTTCAGTGAATAAAGTCTTTTCTAATCAACGTGTTGTCTAACTGTATTTGGCAATATAATTCCAATATTAAATAATATCTCTCACAATTTCTTCAGCCTTACCCACAGCACTCTGGTCACTAACCTCTACCACCTCACATTAGTGCACTCGATTTTTACAGATTATGGCACTGCCAAAATGTCTGGTTTTACAGCAAACATTGGTTACAGCCAAGCAGCCCAGGAAGGAATTTTAACAACAAACTACTTCTTTGTTGCCGATAACGTAGTAGACATATAAAAAATTATCTCCCCCCCCCATCTATCATTTTCATTTATAGAAAATTACCCCTCCCCCTTCAACTACCCTTTTCATTTATAGATATTTCATCTACCTTTCTACAGTGGACTATTATGACCTTCTTTTCAGGATACTTTATTTATCAAAATTAAGTACTCTACTCATGTTAAAACGTAAAACATTGCAGGTAAACCACCCCTCCCCCTTAACCATCACCAAAATCAACAGGCCTTGACTCCTCTACAACTTCGGTACATATGTAAAAAATTAGTTGATTCTGTTTGAATTTGTGGCAGTTATCGTTTGCCATAGAAAAAATTCTACACACAGACACTTTTCAGAAAATGACTTTTCTTCATGTTTTGAGGGTACTACAATCAGAATCAGCCCTTATCTCAAACACGATTTTTTTCCATCACCATACTTCTATTTTCTTATGGAACATGGAAGTAAAATGAATAAATGGTAACAAAAATAATCTAGAAATCTGAGGAGGAACCATAAAAAGGAAGACTACTGACATAAACCCTTGACTACTGACAATTTAGAAGAAGAAAACCTCAAATAAAAATTACTTGGCCCTTCACTGTTGGGGATTAAGTGTCAAATTGGTTCCCTGTAACTTGTTACCAAAACGCCTAATAACTGCTTAAAAACTTTGGACTGGATGAATAATAAATGTTATTAGCTGCGTAAATAAAAAATGAACTATGGTATACTGTATGTACAAGGAATCTCAGATAAGGTTGAGAACATCAGCCAAGAAATTAATAATGTAATTACAGATGTTGTAGTCTTAGCTGCATAAAGAAGAAAGGAAATGCCATAGAAACAACTACACATGTAACTTCAGTACTATTGTAAAACATGAAGTAGCAAAGACAGAACTGTTACAATTCATACAACCCACCATAAAATTACTGATTTAAGATGGTACGTGAAAGCATCTTGATAATTCCCACTTTGTCGAGCTTACTTGCTGAACTGCTACCTGTCATGCTCCAGACAAGGCCTTTCAGTGTCTCCACCATTATCAAGTCCTGGTTGTCACGGTTTACGACTTGATAATGGTGGAGACACTGAAAAGCCTCATCCGTATCGATAACTGACTATGACTTAAATGGACGCACAGTCACAAATCTTAAATTATACAAAATCTCTGAGAAGACCAATATGTTGTAAAAGGTGATATCTTCAAGAGAGTTAACATTCTCAAAATGGTAAATACAAGTGATTTGATAACAACAAGAGGGATCTTTTTTGTTATTACCAAGCTGCCACTAAACGGAAAAGGTCCAATAAGAATTCTAAATGGGGGAATGGGATGGAAAATGGTCAGCAAAATAGTTGACCCCTTGTACTGTAATGGAAAAATAACCTAGAACAATAATGTTGAAAAAGTTACCAAGGTATCTGAAAAAACATGACTTAAGAATAACATACGGAAGCATAAATACGAAAATGTATGTACGTGGATACAACCCACACAAAAATCTAAAGTGAGTTACAGATCTAAAACAGAATAGCGCATTACAGGTAAGTGACATTAGAGTGCATAAAGGCATAACCTGATAACTTGTGGCTCACTCCGTAACATAGTCAAAACAAAAATAATACTCTTATATGCATGTAGAAAAAAGAGAGGTAAACTAATGATCAAACAGAATAACAGAAGTAATGTCAGGTGAATACTACAGTTTAGATGGTTTGATTATACAAAACACTGTAAATCAATGTATCTAGAGAGAAAACTATCAAACAGAACAGTCAATAAACATTACAAATAAAATTATTAAATGATAACAAAGGTTTCCCAGAGCATTGGCACAGAACTGCTTGCAAATAAAGCCCAAACATACAGAATAAGGCTATAATGGAGTGATGAGATATAAAAATTAGTACAGCCAAAGCAACAACAGTAATTAAATACTAAACTACAGACAAGAAATGAGAAGCTTAACAAGAAGTATTGTAAAGCAGCAAAACATTGCATGTGGAATAAAAGTTACAAGAGGAAAAAGTATTTGAAAGAAAAAAAATGGTCGTACTCTGATCTGTGAGAGGAAAATTTATAAAGGAAGTAAAATAAACACAAAAATATAGCATGTACACTGATTGTGTGAATAAACAATTGGAAAAATACAGTGAAGAGCACTAAAAGACTGACTCTGAGATTAATTCATGGAATCAATTTCTGTAGAAACTAAGGGATCCAGATACTGATTCTGTAGAACATACATCAGGCAAATAAAATCTGATATTTGATTGCAAAAGTAATTTTTATTAAAAAAATAATCATAATCTATAATTATTAAACGAAATAATTATACGGAAAGGAAAATATTAAGAAAACTCTTGATTCTAATAAAAGATGGAGAACAGTACAGAACACACCACAATAATGAGCTGACACACATGTTGAGAAAATCACAGACGTAATTACAAAAAGAAGAATTACTTTCTATGGACATATTCAAAGAATGAATCCTGACAGACTAACAGAGAAAATATTTAATTATTTCAGAAAGCTCAAAACACCCAATATGTGGTTTAAGGACATAGGAAAAAGACACAGAAGAACTCCAGATTACTCAAGAAGACATTGACGAACGCTTACCACTCAAAAAGAAATTGAAAAAAGCTCAAGGTTTTCAGGAAAACCCCAAGAAGAGGACAAGTGCCATCTGGACTGACGAAAGGAGGGAGAGACATAATCAAGAATGAAGGAGATTTGGATGAGAAGGAAGAGAGAGGAGAAGAAGGGAGGGACCAGCTGAACCAAATATAATCCAGAATGGCTCACATGAACGAAAACAAAAAATTATTAAACAAAGGTCCTAATTACTCTGACAATTTGTAGTGCTTCCTTGCTTTAATTGTTAATGTCAGCTATCAAAGTATCTGTTATCAGTTATATTTATTTTCTAGCTCCACTTATGTTGTCTTTTTCACATTTTTGTGTATATCACTTAAAGAAAGGCCCACACCAATAGCAGAATGATGATGAGAAAATGGAAGGTAGATAAGCTGCACTTAATGAATGTTAATTATGACAATGCTGCACCCACACAGACAAAAAGTGTTTCCTATATTTTACTAATGGCAAAATCCATTTGGGCAGACAGACAGACCTACCATTCTAAAAACAATTTATTTCAACAAAGCATTCCAAATGTAAACCTTTCGACTATGGTTGTAACAAATGGGATTGTGTGTATGTATAGTAGCTTGTAATTTTAATGATTATAGGAATAATCTTTTCTTGCAAATACTGAAGGTACATCTAACATAAGTTTCACAAAAGCTAATTTTGTATCTTTCTCTACAAAATACATTTTCTCTATCTTTGAACATTTTCTAAATACACAGAAATCATTTGAACATCTCCAAACCACAGATCTAGCTTTTGTGGAAACATATGTTAGGCACATATTCACAAATTACTAACTTTATACTTGTATTGTCTTCATTACCGACTACCAAATAAAATCTTTTCAACATGAATTACATTTTATTTAAATTATACTATACTCAATTTTGACAGTTTTTAGAAAGTGTGGCATTCTCTATTTAGTATAAGATAATATACAATACATTTCGTATACTGACACATAATGCATTTTGTATATTACAGTATAATTTAAATAAAAATATATTCTTGTTGAAGCTTTCACACACACACACACACACACACACACACACACACACACACACACACACACAAAATTCAACAACTCCTAATAGTAATCTGCAGTGAAAAATAATTTTTGTTACTTCTCTCTCTCTCTTCACGCACACAGAAATTGATATTAACTATATATTATAAAAAATTAACACCCATCTAAACCTAAAAATCTTTCATTTTTGTAATTTTAAATATATAACATCACTAACCACTTCTATTTAATATGAAACTATTACATTTTTCTGTTTACCATCTCTATTATATAAGTTACAGAGTAAACAAATCTAGGAAAAAAATGGTGTCATGGTTTTTGTTATGCAGTCCTACATCACTACTGTATAAAAAGTAGATAGTAAAACACAGGCAATCTGCCAAGAAAGTACAACACACACACACACACAGTTTACAATAAATAGCAAAAGACACATGAAAACCAGCGAGCACCCTACATAGTTAATAATGCCAATCTGTAAGTGGGCAAAACCTTGCTATTACGTTACATGAACGGATTTAGCTAAAATAGCAAAAAAAAACCAGCAATATAGCAATAGCAATAGTGTTGAAAACAGTATACAATAAATTTTGTTACAATTAAATTTATAATGAAAGTAAATTAATAATTATTGTTAATTATAAGGCTGTTAATAAATAAATAAAATCATCACATGTTATTTAAAATATTGTATGTTATTTACTAATAATACTAATAAACATATATATTGATATTAATTGGTTATATTAATTAAAAAAATATTATATTTATTTATGTACAGTTACGACCATTGTACAGATGGTACAACTGTGACCATGACTGAAAGAGCAAAGTGAGTTCTCAGTTTTAACTCAACTGTTCGCATTTGTCTTCTGTCTGTCTGTCTATTTGGGGAATGCCTCACGATAAGTTTTGAATGCATCACCCGATTTTTGTGAAACTCGACATGTGTTCATACTTTTGCCCTACAGAACCTATTGTTTTTGAGAAGATCACAAAAATAGGGGGGGGGGCTGGAGGCAAAAATGTGAGCGGATCAAAATTATGAAAAAATCACAAAAGCCCATGCTGAGTATCAAATTAAAGGGACGACAATATGAATAATTTGTTTTAATATTTTAATACAATAATAAAAATAAACCAATAATTTATATTATTGTGTTGTTATAATTAATAACTACAAGAAACTTAAAGGGTTACTGAAAAAAAAAAAAAATACTGCTAAAATGTTGTAAAAGAAAAAAGGTTTACTGAATCAAGAATGTCTTACGATTTGGTGCAGACTTCGTTGAATGTCTGATCAAAATATCTAAAGAAAAATGAAGGAGACATTCGCCCAATAAATTAATTTTTAGCAAATTATACACATCAAATAACTTGAAGGAAATGGTGGCAAAATAGTGAAAGACTACTTTAAATAAATTCTAAAATTGCATATTATTCTCATATAAACATAACATAATAATTAACATAATATGATAAAATATATTATATTTTAGCATGCATGTATCAAATTAAAGGGACTACAATATGAATAATTTCTTTTAATGTTTTAATACAATAATAATAATATAATATTTGATACAATGTTTTAATAATGATGTTTTAGCTACAATCCGAATATATTGTTCAATTTTGAAAATTTCAAAATTTTTGGGCATCAGGGCCCACAAAGTGAGTAAAATTTTTTTTTTTAATCACAAAAACCAACTGAGGTATTTGCCTGAGTACTGGGGTACAGTACTTAAGGTGAACATCTGCCATATACATTTTTACCACAGAAAATGGGATCCGTTGGTGAAGCTGAAACTTATTGTTATCAAAACTTAAGACCACAGCCTAATGGCCCAACAATTAATCATTTCAGCAGTATTTCCACTAACACTTTAACATTTTTCAAGTTCCTACTTATTACATCACGTAATGTAGAAAGGAGTATCTCAAAATACAAAGAATTGCTGGTAGGCAACTATAGTTTCTTCAAATCTGAGAAGTTGAAAATGCATATCATCATTTAGTACAACTCTAGTGAAAATTAAATCTAATTTAAGGCAAAGGTACTTTTATCTGTATCTTTTGTTAAAGAAAAATACACTGTTTGTTTATGCAAAAAACTAAAGCTAAAATTAATTATTACATTATACTGTCAGTTGCCCTCTTTCATCTTATGTGTCTTTATTTATATAGTACACATTTAACCAGCTTTAGGGTAGAACATAAATTTATTTTGGTACTTTGTAGGAATAAACGCATTTATATTTCTACATTTTTATGTCACATAAATTTGAACTGTGTAGGGGTTAAAAGATTTCCTTTCAAACTCAGTTATGATGTCTGCGTGAGAAAACATTTGCATAACATTTCAAAAACAAAAAACAGCACTCAATAAACTAAAATTATTACACACTCGCATGTATTATTTTTTAACTGTGGAAGTCATTAGTTATGCTTCTCCAATTTTAACAAGTGTTTTAGTTAAATTAGGTATTGTAACAGGACATTAGGCGTTTTAAATTGGATGATTTGAAGTAAAGTGAGCTGATGTAACTAAATAAAAGAACTATCAATGACGTAATCTCAATTACCATTATCTCTCACAGACTTATGAATAATTAAAATAACAATAATCATAAGACACTAAGAAGTGATAAAAATGAAAGAAGAGGAGAGAAAAACAGACAAGACAGACACATACAAAGAAAGGCAGATAGTCATATAGACAATGACAGTGAATATATGAGAAACCGACAGCAAATGTATAAACTACAACGGAAACAAATTATGTCATTTAGACCAGGAAAAATTACAATATTACGATGTCGTTCATAACAAAAACCAAAAATAAACGTGAACAATTAAATAATATAAAAATAGTAATAATTTTAACCGCGTACAAGATGGCTGGACCAGGTTGGTAAGGAGGCAGTGAGGCTGGGTGCAGCAAACTGGTGGACATTGGCCGGGAGTAGAGACCAGTGGGGAAGATTTCTTTTGGAGGCCAGGGCCCGGACTGGGCTGTAGCGCCGAGGATGTATGTATGTATGTAATGATTTTAAAATGCCTAATAAAAAATATAAATATAAACATACACATTTTATCTTGCCCTACATTTATTACTCACATGTTATTTAATAAACTATTTATTAAAAATAGTAAACAGTTTACTAATAAAATATAAGACTTTTATGAAACATGTGATGCTTATTTAGATTAAAATACTTCGTTATTAACATCAAATTTTTAATAACATGTTACCTACAGAGTCTTTCAACAATAACCACTGTTTTCTGCAGAAAAAATGTCAACAGTGTATAATAAAGAAACGCATAAATTGAAACAGCCATAAAAATTACAAGACACAGTTCGAGATAAATCATGGGATCATGTTTCAGCATATGATTTATGCTAGTTTTCTGTTTACAACCTTGTTTTATGGGCGGTTACCCAGTGTTTAGCACTTAAAACCATTCTAAATATATATTTTACTACTCTGATACAGGCATGCACAGTCACACAAGATTTGTACAGTTACTCGTAAACTTGGCTGGCTTGTGTGAAATATTCAGACGACAAATATTTTTAATGTATGTTATTTTATGACACCTCAAACTCAGTCTCCTTTGTGATAATCATCACTGGCAGGAAAAGAGTCAACTGTCACTGGTATTTTATCCCAACCAATGTCAAATACTTACGTGGAAACTTAAAAATTTTATAAAGTCAATAATATATTTTTACTTAAGACAAGAGATATTCAGCTGAAGTGAAAAGAAGAACCCTTCCCAAAACATTATTGAATAGAAAAAGTTACAGGCATTGCACAAATGCAATGCACAGAGAAGGGCATTGAAAATGCTTCAATAAATCTAAAAAATATATATATTTATTTTTCTTCATTTACCAATGTACAGATTATAAGTTAAATGTTGTCGCATTCATAGCACGCACAGAGAGAAGCTCGCTGTTCTT
Source organism: Magicicada septendecula (assembly GCA_034769895.1). Classification (NCBI taxonomy): domain Eukaryota; kingdom Metazoa; phylum Arthropoda; class Insecta; order Hemiptera; family Cicadidae; genus Magicicada; species Magicicada septendecula. Next base: position 66,950,053 of record CM068368.1, on the reverse strand, counting down.
CTTGAGATTCATCGATTTCACTTGGAAGTATAATCATCGGACAATGCGTAGTGAAATATGAAGCATATGGGACCACTTCGGTTGGTCACAACTTATAAAATACACCATCAATTGTAGTACCATTACGAGTGGTTATGATATTTCGATCAGATGCTAAACATACCGAATAAAATTCTTCCAAATATGCGAGCAGTCGTCCAGTATAAGTCATCGGTACGTGACGTATAGCTGCGCATGCTATAAACGTTAAAGCGCAAAAGAGCGGCATCGAATAAACGAAATAACTCATCTTCATTGATGTTTGGTCGTCCGTACATCAGAATGATGTGGAGTTTATCATTTAGTCCTTGATTATTCTTAAATTTGACACAAACACAACACACATCACCGTACGGTGCGCTCATAGTATCCAAATGGAAATGCATACAACGCTTCAAATAAGGCTTGATACACTCATAAATTGCTCAAAATTCCTTCTACACTAGAATCGGTGGAAGTCTGAGCCGTACTTCCACTCGCTTCCTCCTGATGCATCACTCCATAAAAAATTCTTGTCTGATGTACTACCTTACGATAAATTTAAGGGGGGATGGCACTGAAACTCACCAAAAAATTCAAAATTTTCTACGTTATTGACAACAAACAAGTAGTTTCTATGGAAACTCACTGGTTCCCATTTTCGATCACGCACCAGTGATCGGCCGTAAACGTGCGAAACATCCTTGTAAACATTTTCAATGTTAAAACTATAAAGAAATAGGCACATCAACTTAAGATATAAGAAAATCTTTTGCAAAATCACTTGTATGAAGCACACTGATTTATTGAAGGGAGAATTGGATGTTGAGAAGGAACGAGAAGGGGCACAGTGAAGGAATAGAAATGTGGATATGGCAAATAATGGCAAGAAACAGTTGGCTTACAAATGAATAAAATTTATAGGTATTAAACAAAGTGCAAGTAAAAATGAAATTTTTATAAGAATCTGTTGTACAACCTTAATGTTAGATAACAATATCATACATGACATAATCACTTCATCATAAGGATTCAAGAGAGTAAGATCAAATATAATTAATTCACTACCGACTCTGAACACAAAGTTTTTTATGGGTAAAAATGTAAAAGTTTTACCTTATAGCCTGAACCAGTTTTCGTTTTTAAAAAGCTTCTTCAGAGGCTGCTGTTGGGAGCACTGTCCGTCTTGTTCTTGGCAATGGTATCGACTTTTGAAGGATTTTAAAAAACTTTGTGTTTCGACTCGGTAGTGAATTAATTATATTTAATTAAGTAACGGACACATCATGGACAACGAAATCCAAGAGTAAGATCGTAGGAAGGACAGGGTGAGGAAGACAATCGTAGGAAGGACAGGGTGAGGAAGACAATGTCTAGAAGACGTCAAAATATCTAAGAAGGGGAGATGTGTGAGTTTTCTCTACATGAAAGAAGCAACAAAATCATAAATGAGTGACCACAGCAAGAGGGGATAAACTTTATATAATGACAATGGGTGTTACTTTTTTCTATATGTTGTATACACTTGAGGAACCTAGTTAATTAAAATCTAACTGAATCAGAAGCACATGAGATGCAAATTGTAATATAAATTAATTTTATAAACAGAATATGTTGAAATGATACATCACTCATATAAAAAATTAGATATGTTACAATGGTTAAAACCACTACTGCCAGACACCTAAAACTTAATACTGAATGAATAATTTTTTATTACTCAAAACCTAAGTTTATTTTCCAAATAACATAATTTTTTGTAACAATAAATAACACATATATTGTTATACAAACTTTTACTATAATGAATATTATTGTTTTATGATTTTAAATACAGAATTTCAAAATGTTACCTTTACTTTCAATTTAAATTTGTTACTTAACTAATTTGTTGTCAATGTTATGATTGTACAAAGTATTGAGATACTTCCTGAAGATTAAATTTGTTTGTATTTTCATGAAGAGATATCTGCACCACTGACATAACTTGAAACAACTGGGTTAATCAATCAGCTTAAATGTTTATACCGTTTTCGATTTCCATTATTAATTAGCTTGGGGGATAATGGCACAATTACCCAGTTGAACCATTTTTTTTTTTTTTTTTTTTTTTTTTAACTACACTCTTTGTTGTTTTTTTTAATCTGTATATGAGTGAAATGTTAATATAAGTAATTATGACACTACCGACTCGGAACACAAAGTTTTATATTGGTAAAAGAATAAACTTTTTACCATATAGCCTCAAGCAGTTTTCACTTATTATAAGCTTTGTCAGAGTTTACAGGAGCCTCTGACGAAGCTTACAATAAGCGAAAACTGATTCAGGCTATAAGATAAAAACTTTACATTTTTACCAATATAAAACTTTGTGTTCTGAGTTGGTAGTGATATACTTATAATTAGTTAATCAACGGACACATCATGGACAACAAAATCCAAGAATTTAATATAAGTGTTTGATTTTCTGAATGTACACTCTGTTCTCTTTTCAGTCAGCAAATATATATATATATATATATATATATATATATATATATTACATTTAATATTTATAAATAAATTTACCTCAAGATATACTTTTTTTCCTTATTAGGAACATGTTTCGAGAGGTCCTGTGCTCTCATCTTCAGCCTTCGCGATCTTGCATCTGGTGAAGTATTTGTGTGTTGGCTGGATGCTATTAAGGTTGTTTGTTGGTCTCTGGTATTTTAAAGTTGTATTATTGTGTGTGATTGTGGTAAATGTATTTGTATTTTGTGTATTTTCGATGTTGAGTGCTTTGAATATTGTGTCATGTTTTGTATTGATTTGTGACATTTGTATAATTCATGGTTAAGAGTTCAGTCATCAGTGGTTTTGGATTAGTCATGGATCTCATTCCCTCCATTATCCCCAGACAACTAGGAGTTACTTCCAATTTTTAAATAGGCCTAATAATTTAATATATTAGTTGGTTTAATAATCTCTTATCTACACTAATTTTTCTCAGTCTTAAAAGCATAAACGTGAAGCTTTCCACAGTTCAAACTGATACTTGTTTTTTGGTAAGTGTAAACTATTTAAATATAATGACTAAACTCAATGAGACATAACGACCTAATGAGCGATTAATAGTTATCATGTTTCTGATTTCCACAACACTTTTCTCTACCGATTCCTGACTCGCATGACAGAATTAAAAAAAAAAAAAAAAAACTATTTACCTACCTCAAGGCTATCTATCTCGATTTAAACAGTGATATAAGTCACCACAAGTAACTAAACAAATTAAAATGCCTATATATTTATTAGCTTCAGCTGTCTATCAATCTCATTAACACAATTACAACAGAAGATTATGTTGAATAATTGAGTTTATTTAAGTAATTTTATACAATTCTCCATGAATGTATGTTGGAATCACAGACACACTTTACTTATCCAGTTTTCCATTATAAATTAAAGTGATAAAATTAACATTTATAATTTTCATAAACACTATAATATATTTTTTTAAATAATAAAAATAATTATTTGCTTACATAGGCATTATATGTTATATAGCCCAACAAAGAGTACATTAGTAAATAAAAGAAAATAAATATTTGCAGAGAAAAAATGTATAGCAAAATAAGAAATTCATAGTATTGTGTTTATATAATATATAATTACTACAAAATCTGAAGGGTTGCTGAAAAATAAAATAATGCTAAAATTGTGTATAAGAAAAAAACGATTACTGACTCAAGAATGTCAGTGTGGACTTAGTTGAATGTTTGATCAAAGTACCTAGGAGAATAAGATAGGAATCATTCGCCCAATAAATTAATTTTTAAAAAACTGTACACATCAAATAAATGGAAGGAAGTGGTAACAAAAATGGTGAAAGACTACTCTTTAAACAAATTCTAAAATTACATATTATTCTAATATAAACATATATTTTAGTATGCACTTGCACGTGTGGGTGTGTGTATATGTGTACGAAAATAATATTATGATATAGTCCTATCAACTGATTTCTTTTAAGCCTTGTCAACTAAAGTTCACTAGTTTACCAGTTCTTACTATATGATTTGACTTTTTTTAACACAAACGTACTTCTGCAAAAAGTAATATCATCGTTAGTCAATGTACTAGTCATCACACTTATTAACACTCATTTATTGTTCTGTCAAAAATTATAATTTAACTTTTACTATGTGTCACTGCTAGCAAAATTTCAAATCATTAGTAGCATTTGCGTAGTCATGGAGCTCATCCCCTTCATACTCCCAGATAATTAGGAGTTGATTACCAATTTTTAAATAACAGTTTTTAATAAATCCGTTTAAATTAATGATCTCTTATCTCAGCCCAATGTCTACATGCTTAAAGACATAAACATGAGGCCTGATGCCTGTTATAGTTTAATTAGCACTCTTTTCTTTTGGTGAATTTAAAGTACCTATATATATTAATCTAAACTCAATAAAACATAAAAACATATCGAGCAATTAATACTTATCACATTTTCAATACAAATTCTCTGCAGATTCCTGATTTGCATGACAAAATCAAAAAAAAAAACTGTTTACCTCAAGGCCATCTATTCTTTATCTAAACAGTGATATATGTCAGCAAATGTAACTAAACAAATTAAAGTGCCCATAACTGACTAGCTACAATTATCTATCAATCTATTTGACACAATTGTGTCACAACAGAACGCTGCATGAAATACCTGATACTTTAATTATGCAATTTTACATCATTGACCTTAAAAGTATTATCATGCAATGTCAGAGATATTTTATTTAAGCTATTTTCATTATAAATTAAAAACATGAAATTAATTTTGACATATGTTCGCTATAATAAAATTCTTATTAAATTCTATACAGCCTCTTGTATACAGGATCAATTCTGCGCCATCAGGAATTGATTGTTTTAAGAAATAACTCAAGAGACACATGTATACGAAATGAAAAGAATACAATAATATCAAATTATGTAGTTAGATTTCTCCCTTTTCAGCTAAAAGGAAATAACTGAAACAATCTAAAGTACTGTAATTCATAAATTGATACTTTATAAATTCTTTTTAACGACTGTGTTACCTGCTGATGGTATTTTATTTAACGTAGCCCATTATGTCAACTATCTGATGTAAGGTCGTAAAGTTCTACAGTTATTGTGTAATTTATATGTTTCTAAATTAATGATTGTTTTTAATACCAGTAGTGTCTAAACATCTTAAAAATAACTTTTAATAATTATATAGTTGAACATCCCTTAATCTGTTTTTAGTTATAATATATTTTACTAATCTATAAACGTTTTCTGTATCAATCTAATAATTAATTGATGATTATTGCTTTTATAATTAACTAAAAATATCATTTTTAGTTAAATTACATATAGTAATTTAAATTGTAATAGTCTATAAATTAAGTTCTGTGATTTATAATTTTCTCATTTTCTGAAAGAAAACATTTGAAGATGTAAACAAACTATCTCAACTCCTTCACATATACACATACGCACACACACACTCACATACACAAACACATTCACCCAAATAATTGCTCTGTTGTGTTTGACATTTCTTTTGTATTCATACACAGGTCCTGATGATGACAATAAACACTGTCGAAACGTCAACACAAATAAGTTAAAATTTGTGTTATATTTTTGACCGATCCTCACAAACCCTTCACTGAAAAATTCATAGACCATGTAGTTTTTTATGAAACTTCACAAGTGTAATTTTGATTTTTTTGTAACAGAACTATAAGAGGTGAAGTGCAAAGCACTGATGATAAGAGTAAAAGGTTTGAGAAGACCTGTTGAAATGGTTTTTATGCAAGTATGTATCCAGCTTACACAAAAAAGTAACTAAAACACCGTATTTGTTTACTGAAATCTCCACACATGTTCACAGAACACTGAAGAACAAATAAATTTCAGCTGATATCATACCATATCTTTTGCCTAATGCCAGACAGTTTAATTTTTTATTACAAAATACTACTAATAAGATAAAAATCCTACCCAAGATTGTATAACCCAAAACCAGTATTTTTATGTCTTTCAATATAAAACTGTCAGATAAGATGTTAATTACACCTTAACAACGTAATCTCTAAACCCAAGCAAGCAAAGTGAAGTTACCGATTTTATAAGACCCTCTCAAGAGGGTACCAGAAATAAGACTGAAAGCATAACAAGAAACTGTTGCAAATTGAATGGATTTTGAATTTAAAGTGGCATGATTTGAATATTAAAGTGTGAATTTGAAGTCATTCCTGAAAACTGAGATATCTCAAGTTCATGTTATTGATGAAACATCAATATGATTAGAAACAAACTTGTATTGCACATATCTTTGAAGAAACTTGTATTGTGTCATCTTGAAGGTTGTAGCAGCCAAACAAAAATCTTGTGTGAAACGTGTAAAGTATGTCTACATATGGCATGAACCTATCATGGGATAGGTTCTTCCCTGCAACTGAAGGGTGGTGATTGGATGCAAGCATATAACAATACAGAACAGATGAGGCTATTCGGTCATTTTAGACCAATCAAAAAAGATAACAGAGAAGAAGAAAAGGATCTAAATGAATTATACTTTCATGTATTTACGATTTTACTACTCATTTGATTAAAATATTTATTATCAAAATGAAAAGCATTTTCAACTTTGCATTGATAAAGAAAAGCATTGTCATTATCATTAAGAATTATTATTTTCCTTTAAATCTGTAGAATCTATAAATAATCCACCATACATGATTACATAAATGTGTGTGTATTTATACGCATGCATGTGTACACACACACACACACACACACACACACACACACACACACACACACACACACACACACACACACACACACACACAGTATATGTTATTGTGAAAAACAAACAGGATACACCATTCACTAACACATAATGTACACACATCTAATAGGTATGTAATAATCTTGCAAGGTCAGTACGCCAAACAAATGGACATCATTTGAAACAAGTCAAACCAGTTTACACAGTTGATCAGTTTCTGTTTGATCACACTTCTTACAATTTCGTCTGCATGCACATGTGCGCACGCGCGCACACACACACACACACACACCATCCACTTGTACATCCTAAAAGGATACCAAACAGGTCTAAATATACAACATTACATTTGTACACACAACCATCATGTGTGAGCACACTCCGTGATCTAGGACAATCAGATTACTCGGAACAGCAGAAAAAGGATTTGAAAACTCCTATTTAACCACATAAACAAGTGTGTGTGTGTGTATGTGTGTGCACGCGCGCAAACGCACAGACTTAATACATGTTAGTTCTACGAGTTTATTTTTTTACAATTCCTTTAACTATGTAATGTAACTTTGTACCTATGTAATTAAATATTTTTCCTTTAAAACAAAGTAAATTAAAATGTAATTCCTTTGTATTTTAATTACCAACAGTTAATCAACCTTTTAAAGTACGCGCATTTTAAAACAATTACATAAAAATCATAATCAATAACATAATCAACATTTTTGTTACAAAAAGTTTTAGCAAAACGTTTTACCAACCCCACCGAATTTGAATGAAACTTTAGACTACTTGTATTATGCACAGCACTCTTTTGGTAATAACAAATTTTATACTGACATGTTGGGATGATTTTTGGTTTTTATATTGGGAAATTCCACAGCCTATCAGAAGTATTAAAGTTCTAATATTAAATATAATTATTTCACTACCAACTCGGAACACAAGGTTTTTTTATGGGTAAAAACGTAAAAGTTTTACCTTATAACCTGAACCGGTTTTTGTTTTTTAAAAATCTTCTTCAGAGGCTGCTGCTGGGAGGACTGTCCGTCTTGTTGTTGGCGACGGTATCGACTTTCGAAAGATCGATGTTGTGTGTGTGGGGTGTGATATGTTCGAATAATGCATGTGATTTGAATTGTGTCTGTTCGTTTAGGATGTCGTTTTTATTTGTTTTCGTGTGTTTGTATATTTCCAATTGTTCTAGAGTGTCTAGTTTTCGGCCTTTTGTGTGTACGTGTAGAATGTCCATGTTATTGTCAGTGTTTTTGTATGTATGGTTTGCTTCAATGAGGTGGTTTGCAAAGGTGGAGGATTCTGTAGTGGAGTGGAGGTGGAGTGCCTTTGTGTGTTCAATGTATCTTTGTTTGAAGCTACGTCCTGTCTGGCCTATGTAGAATTTGTTGCAATCTAAGCAATTTAGTTTGTAAACACCGGGTAGATCGAATTTGTTTTGTGCTTGTGTGTGTGTGTGTGTGTGTGTGTGTGTGTGTGTGTGTGTGTGTGTGTGTGTGTGTGTGTGTGTGTGTGTGTGTGTGTGTGTGTGTGTGTGTGTGTGTGTGTGTGTGTGTGTGATAGTGTGTGTCCTGTTTTGTTAGTAGTTTTGTAAGTGATTCTGTATCCTGCTTTTTTGAATTTGTGGGCTATTTTTTCAGTTTGTTTGTTGATGTATGTTAGTGTTATTAATTTGTTGTTTTCTGTCTTTGTCTGTTGTTTGTTTTGTGTAGGAGTTTGTTGACTATTGTTCTGTTGTATCCGTTGGATTGTAATCCAAGAATTGTAATATTAATCCGATGTTTTATTTGAAAATTATATTTAATTTGTCTGTCTATGTTTACGAATTGTGTTACAGTAGAACCCCTCAAAACCGAATCCCGGGAAATCCGAACATGATTTTGAAGAAAAACAACATTTGAAAAAACACATAAAGACATAAGAAACACATTTATTATTACATAAAATTATCATATGTAACCTAATTTTACGCAAAGAATCATTGAAAAATTAATAAAGTATGTACAAGTATTGCTACTTACGTAAAACAGGATTGAAATGTAAAAAATATTGGAATTAACACTGTATAAAAACAACAACGTCATACAGCATTTCATTAACATCACAGCTGAATGGCCAAGGAAAAACACAAAAGAAACACACACAAACACTACACTACATTTTTTCACTTAAAATCAGTGATCTTCATCTAGCGAAGTGACATAAACCTTCCCGAGGATGCGATGTTGCGCCAGCGTCGCATAAACATGACATCATTGAGTGTCGCAGCTGCGTGTTGTTCTACGTAGCGCAACGCGATGTCGAGAGCGACGGCAACGTCAGAATGAGTCTCGTTTGTTGAGGCATCTTCTCCCTCGCTATCGCTATCTGATACATTGTCATGTTGATCCTGGACCACAGACACTATGTCATGCTCGGTGCATTCTTCATTGTCGTCTAGTGCTGCCCACTCCTCCAGACAACCTTTTTCAGCATCCTCACATCCTGGTACTTTTTGAAAGAGATGAAGGAGCTCAGTTTCATCATCTCGTGTTGTAAGTGGTGTTTCCACAAATTCGAGGCTTCGTCCAAGATCTCTGTAGTAAATTTTGGTACTGTTCCAGGATTCTGCAACCCAGTAAATCACATCTTTTATTGTTATCTTCTTTAGCTTCTCAAGAATAGAAAGAGAACAATCTTCTTCAATAAGAGTTTGCAGAAGCATTTTTCTGTAGCTTAGTTTTATGTTCTGTAGCACACCTTGATCCATAGGCTGCAGCAGCGATGTCACGTTAGGTGGTACAAAAATTGCTTTTATGTCTCTGCACACCAACTGCATGTCTGAAGGATGTGACGGAGCGTTGTCTATCAAAAGTAGAGCTCGAGGTGGCAGTCCATTTTCTTCATTAAATCTTGTTACCGAAGGAACAAATTTCTTTTCAAACCACTCCTTAAAAAGATTACCAGTCATCCACGCCTTAGTCTGATTTCTGTAATAAACAGGGAGAGAATTCATGTTCATACTTTTAAGGGCTCGTGGCTTGGCAGATTTTCCAATCACCATTAATGGTAGCTTGTTTGTTCCCGCGGCGTTACTGCAGGCCAAAACTGTGAGACGCTGTTTGTTCATTTTAAAGCCTGGCGCAGAAGATTCCTCTTTAGAAGCAAGACTTTTAGTGGGAAGTGCTTTAAAATTCAATCCAGTCTTATCCGCATTATACACTTGCTGGGGCGAGTAATTTTCCGACGAAATCAAATCGGCGAATTCATCTAAATATTCTTTTGCAGCAGTATTATCAGCTGATAACGTCTCTCCGCTTATCGTCAGTTGTCTGATTCCATGCCTTCTCTTCCATCGATCCAACCACCCATTGCTAGCAGTAAATGCCAAATCTCCGTTCATTAGTTTGTTCAGCCGCAATGCCTTTTCTTGAATTAATGGACCACTAATAGGAACTCCTTTCTGCCTCTCTTGTGTAAACCACAAAAACACTGCTTCGTCAATTTCTTCATTTACACAAACGTTTGCGTGATGGCGTTGTTTCAAAGTTTTTTCACTTGTTGCACTGGAAAACTGTTCAATTTTCGCACGATTCTTTTTCCAGTCACTGATTGTTGCCTTACCAATACCAAATTCAACAGCCAACTTCGTCAAACTTTCCCCTTTGTCTAGTCGCATTAACACTTCGAGTTTTTCTTTTAAAGTACAAGAACTATGTTTTCGTTTGCTTGCCATAATTTAAGAAAACTAAAAAACCCGATCTACACTGCTCACTTCAAATGCAAAAACAATAAACCTTAAACGAAAACTCGAACAAACTATGTACACTGGATGGAAACAGTAACAGCAGACAAATGCACAGGACAACAAACGCCAGAGGACTAACTGGAATACAAAGATTTCTAGACCTATTGTAGTAGGACTGGGCCATTTTTAGCGCACTTCCGCCCGACAGCAACAGTGATTCATGGGCAGTCAAGGTCAGCAACCTCCGGCGGCTTCGTCTCACCCCTACGCAACATTATCGGGCGGCGCGTACACCGTAACTAGTGTTGAGTACTATGTATGCAGATTTTTCGGCTAATCTGAACTTTTCCGAACCGAACAGGCTACAGCCCCAATTAGTTCGGATTTGAGGGGTTCCACTGTATTTGAAAACTTTACCAACATATACGGACTTACTTATATATTCCCACAAAATAGTTGTATCATTAAAGTTACAATACAACTGGAGTATACTACACTTCCTGGTTACATAAAATGAAGTAGGACGTTTGAACACTATGTAAAAACATAGCTAATATGGTCAATAAAAGTTGCACAAGTATGAAATAAGTGAATAGAATTACATTATTATTGGCTTTAAACTGACTAAATGCAAAGAGAAGTACCGGTATTATTTACATTGTAAATGGCAAAATCAATTTGTGAATTATTATTACTTCCATATTCCTTAAGGAAATGGAAGTATGGTGATGGCAAAAAAAATCGTGTTCGAGATTATTGCAGATTCTGATTGTACTACACTCAAAACATGAAAAAAGTCGTTTTTTGAAAAGTGTCTGTGTGTGTGTCTGTCTGTCTTGTGTCTGTAGATTGTTTACTTCCATATTTCTTAAGGAAATGGAAGTATGGTGATGGCAAAAAAAATCGTGATCGAGATTATTGCAGATTCTGATTGTACTACACTCAAAACATGAAAAAAGTCGTTTTTCGAAAAGTGTCTGTGTGTCTGTCTGTCTGTCTATCTGTGTGTCTATAGATTTTTTACTTCCATGTTCCTTAAGGAAATGGAAGTATGGTGATGGCAAAAAAAATCGTGTTCGAGATTATTGCAGATTCTGATTCTACTACACTCAAAACATGAAAAAAAGTCATTTTCCGAAAAGTGTCTGTGTGTGTGTGTGTGTGTGTGTGTGTGTGTGTGTGTGTGTGTGTGTGTGTGTGTGTGTGTGTGTGTGTGTGTGTGTGTGTGTGTGTGTGTGTGTGTGTGTGTGTGTGTGTGTGTGTGTGTGTGTGTGTCTGTCTATAGATTTTTTTTCTATGGCAAACGATAACTGCCGCAAATTCAAACACAATCAAATAATTTTTTGCATACAGCCCTGATTTGTAGAGTACTCGCGACCTATTGTTTTTGGTGAAGATCGGTTGAGGAAAAGGGGTAGTTGACCAGCAACGGTTTTTTTTTATCAAGGGAAATTTTTACTTCCATATTCCTTAAGGAATGGAAGTATGATGATGGCAAAAAAAATCGTGTTCGAGATTATTGCAGATTCTGATTCTACTACACTCAAAACATGAAAAAAAGTCGTTTTCCGAAAAGTGTCTGTGTGTGTGTCTGTCTGTCTATCTGTGTGTCTGTCTGTCTGTGTGTCTGTAGATTTTTTTTCTATGGCAAACGATAACTGCCGCAAATTCAAACAGAATCAAATAATTTTTTGCATGCAGCCCTGATTTGCAGAGTACTCGCGACCTATTGTTTTTGGTGAAGATCGGTTGAGGGAAAGGGGTAGTTTACCTGCAACGGTTTTTTTTTAGCAAGGGTAATTTTGTTTGTTTGGCAAACGATAACAGCCGCAAATTCAAACAGAATCAAATAATGTTTCGCATACAGCCCTGAATTGTAGAGTTCTCAAGATCTGTTGATTTTGGTGAAGATCGGTTAAGGGAAAAGGGTAGTTTACCAGTAACGTTTTATGTTTTAACAAGGGTATTTCCTATGGCAAACGATAACAGCCGCAAATTCAAACAGAATCAAAAGATTATTTGCATACAGCCCTAAATTGTAGAGTTCTCAAGACCTATTGTTTTTGGTGAAGATCGGTTGAGGGAAAGGGGTAGTTTACCTGCAACGTTTTTTTAACAGGGGTATTTTCTATGGCAAACGATAACAGCCGCAAATTCAAACAGAATCAAATAATGTTTTGAATACAGCCCTGATTTGTAGAGTACTCAAGACCTATTGTTTTTGGTGAAGATCGGTTAAGGGGAAGGGGTAGTTTACCTGAAACGTTTTTTTATCAAGCGTATTTTCTATGGCAAACGATAACAGCCGCAAATTCAAACAGAATCAAATAATTTTTTGCATACGTCCCTGAATTGTAGAGGTCTCAATGACTTTCGATTTTGGTGAAGATCGGTTAAGGGGAAGGGGTAGTTTACCTGCAACCTTTTACGTTTTAACAAGAGTAAAGTACTTGAAAATTTATTTAAACTTTTTGAAACAATGGTAATTGTTAAAAATAAAATAATTTTGTTGCCAGGCAATAAAATTATAATTTTTTCATTTTAATGTAATATAATATTTTTCATTTAATACAGCAATAAAAAGGCAGGTAAGACACAGCCTGGCTGTTTGGCTGAAAATGATTTTAAATATAAATCTTAGAATATGGAAGTCATGTATGGTTCTCCATACCGATATTTTTTTTTGGCATACGATAACAGCCGCAAATTCAAACAGAATCAAATAATGTTTCGCATACAGCCCTGAATTATAGAGTTCTCAAAACCTATTGTTTTCGGTGAAGATCGGTTAAGGGAAAGGGGTAGTTTACCTGTAACGTTTTATGTTTTAACAAGGGTATTTCCTATGGCAAACGATAACAGCCGCAAATTCAAACAGAATCAAAAGATTATTTGCATACAGCCCTAAATTGTAGAGTTCTCAAGACCTATTGTTTTTGGTGAAGATCGGTTAAGGGGAAGGGGTAGTTTACCTGCAACGTTTTTTTATCAAGCGTATTTTCTATGGCAAACGATAACAGCCGCAAATTCAAACAGAATCAAATAATTTCTTGCATACGTCCCTGAATTGTAGAGGCCTCAAGACCTATCGTTTTTGGTGAAGATCGGGTAAGAGAAAGAGGTAGTTTACCTGCAACGGTTTTTTATCAAGGGTAATTTTTTTCTATGGTAAACGATAACAGCCACAAATTCAAACAGAATCAAATGATGTTTTGCATACAGCCCTGTATTGTAGAGTTCTCAATACCTATTTTTGTTGGTGAAGATCGATTAAGGGAATGGGGTAGTTTACCTGCAACGTTTTATGTTTTATAAGGGTATTTTCTATGGCAAACGATAAGAGCCGCAAATTCAAACAGAATCAAATACGTTTCTGCATACAGGCCTGTTTTGTTGAGTACTAAAGACCTATTGTTTTTGGTGAAGATCGGTTAAGGGAAACGGGTAGTTTACCGGACACGTTTTTTGTTTTATCAAGGGTATTTTATATGGCAAATTATAACAGCCGCAAATTCAAACAGAATCAAATACGTTTATGCATACAGCCCTGTTTTGTTGAGTACTAAAGACCTATTGTTTTTGGTGAAGATCGGTTAAGGGAAACGGGTAGTTTACCTGACACGTTTTTTGTTTTATCAAGGGTATTTTATATGGCAAATGATAACAGCCGCAAATTCAAACAGAATCATATAATATTTTGCATACAGCCGTGAAATGTACAGTTCTCAAGACCTGTTGGTTTTGTTGAAGATCGGTTAAGGGAAAGGGGTAGTTTACCTGCAACGTTTTATGTTTTAACAAGGGTATTTTTTCTATGACGAACGATAACTGCCGTAAATTCAAAGAGAATCAACTAATGTTTAGCATACAGCCCTGAATTGTAGAGTTCTCAAGACCTATTGTTTTTGGTGAAGATCGGTTAATGGAATAGGGTAGTTTACCAGCAACGTTTTATGTTTTATCAAGGGTGTTTTCTATTGCAAACGATAACAGCCGCAAATTCAAACTGAATCAAATAATTTTTTGCATACAGCCCTAAAGTGTAGAGTTCTCAAGATCTATTGATTTTGGTGAAGATCGGTTAAGGGAAAGGGGTAGTTTACCTGCTACGTTTTATGTTTTAAAAGGGTATTTTCTATGGCAAACGATAAGAGCCGCAAATTCAAAAAGAATCAAATAATGTTTTGCATACAGCCCTGAATTGTAGAGATCTCAAGACCTATTGTGTTTGGTGAAGATCGGTTAAGGGAAAGGAGTAGTTTACCTGCAACGTTTTATGTTTTAACAAGGGTATTTTCTATGGCAAACGATAACAGCCGCAAATTCAAACAGAATCAAATAATTTTTTGCATACGTCCCTGAATTATAGAGGTCTCAAGACCTATCGTTTTTGGTGAAGATCGGTTAAGAGACAGGGGTAGTTTACCTGCACCGGTTTTTTATCAAGGGTAATTTTTTTCTATGGTAAACGATAACAGCCACAAATTCAAACAGAATCAAATGATGTTATGCATACAGCCCTGTATTGTAGAGTTCTCAATACCTATTTTTGTTGGTGAAGATCGGTTAAGGGAATGGGGTAGTTTACCTGCAACGTTTTATGTTTTATAAGGGTATTTTCTATGGCAAACGATAAGAGCCGCAAATTCAAACAGAATCAAATAATTTGTTGCATACAGCCCTGATTTGTAGAGTACTCAAGACCTGTTGTTTTTGGTGAAGATCGGTTAAGGGAAAGGGGTAGTTTACCTGCAACGGTTTTTTATCAAGGTTAATTATTTTTTTGGCAAACGATTACAGCCGCAAATTCAAACAGAATCAATGTATTGCATACAACCCTGTATTGCAGAGTTGACGATCAAGACCTAATGTTTTTGGTGACGATCGGTTAAGGGGAAGGGGTAGTTTACTGAGAACGTTTTATGTTTGAAAAGGGTATTTTCTATGGCAAACGATAAGAGCCGCAAATTCAAACAGAATCAAATAAGTTTTTGCATAAGGCCCTGATTTGTAGAGTACTCAAGACCTATTGTTTTTGGTAAAGATCGGTTAAGGGAAAGGGGTAGTTTACCGTCCACGTATTTTGTTTTAACAAGGGTATTTTTTTATGGCAAACGATAACAGCCGAAAATTCAAACATAATCATATAATATTTTTCATACAGCCCTGAATTGTAGAGTTCCCAAAACCTGTTAGTTTTGGTGAAGATCGTTTAAAGGAATAGGGTAGTTTACCTGCAACATTTTATGTTTTAACAAGGGAAAATTTTTTTATGACGAACGATAACTGCCGTACATTAAAACAGAATCAACTACTCTTCTGCATACCTTTTTGAATTATACAGAACTCAAAGTCTGTTGATTTTGTTGAAGATCGGTTAAGGGAAGGGGTAGTTTACCCCTTTATGTTTTAATAAGGGTTATTTTTTATATGACGAACAATAACTGCCGTAAATTCAAACAGAATCAACTACGTTTTTGCATACCTTTTTGAACTAAAGAGAACTCAAGTTCTGTTGATTTTGTTGAAGATCGGTTAAGGGAAAGGGGTAGTTTATCACCAAAGCTTTATGTTTTAAAAAGGGTAATTTTTTATGACGAACGATAACTGCCGCACATTCAAACAGAATCAAATATTTTTTTGCATGCATCCCTGCATTGTAGAGGACTAAAGGTCTATTGATTTTGGAGAAGATCGGTTAAGAGAAAGGGGTAGTTTACCTGAAACATTTTATGATTTAACAAGAGTAAACTACTTAATTTTTATAAATAAAGTATCCTGATAAGAAGCTCATAATAATCCACTGTAGAAACGTAGATGAAATATCTATAAATGAAGAGGTTAGGTGAACAGGGTGGGGGTAATTTTCTATTATTAAAAATTATAGTTGAAGGTGGAGGGGAGAATTTTTATACGTGTACTATGTTATCGGCAACAAAGAAGTAGTTTTTTGTTAAAATTGCTTCCCTGGCTGTTTAGCCGTAGTCCAATGTTTTCTGTAAAACCAGACTTTTCGGCAGTGCCATCGACTGCCATCATCAGTGAAAATCGAGTGCGAAAACGTGAGGTGGTATACGTTAGTGACCACAGTACTGTGGTTAATGCTGAAGCAGTAAGTAGAAAGACGTAGTTTCTATGGAAATATTTCATTTCAATAAAATCATATTTAAAATATGATTTTAAATATAAATCTTAGAACATGGAAGTCATGTATGGTTCTCCATACCGATATTTTTCATATGGGAAACGATAACAGCCGCAAATTCAAACAGAATCAACTAGTCTTTTTCATACCTTTTTTAATTATACCGAACTCAAGGTGTGTTGATTTTGTTGAAGATCGGTTAAGGGAATGGGGTAGTTTACCTGCAACCTTTTATGTTTTAACAAGGTAATGTTTTCTATGACGAACGATAACTGCCGTAAATTCACACAGAATCAACTACTCTTTTGTATACCTTTTTGAGTTATACAAAACTCAAGGTTTGTTGATTTTGTTGAAGATCGGTTAAGGGAAAGGGGTAGTTTACCTGCAAAGTTTTATATTTTAACAAGGGTATTTAATATGGCAAACGATAAAAGCCGCAAATTCAAACAGAATCATATTATGTTTTGCATACAGCCCTGAAATGTAGAGTACTCAAGACCTATTGTTTTTGGTGAAGATCGGTTAAGGGAAAGGGGTAGTTTACCAGCAACGTTTTTTTATCAAGGGTAATATTTTTTCTATGGCAACGATAACAGCCGCAAATTCAAACAGAATCAAATAATGTTTTGCACACAGCCCTGAATTGTAGAGGACTGAAAGTATGCTGATTTTGGTGAAGATCGGTTAAGGGGAAGGGGTAGTTTACCTGCAACGTTTTATGTTTTAACAAGGGTATTTTTTTCTATGACGAACGATAACTGCCGTAAATTCAAAGAAAATCAAATATTTTTTTGCATATCTTTCTAAAATTGTAGAGAGCTCAAGGCCTGTTGATTTTGGTGAAGATCGGTTAAGGGAAAGGGGTAGTTTACCTGAAACATGTTATGTTGTAACAAGAGAAATGTTTTCATGACGAACGATAACTGCCGCAAATTGAAACAGAATCAAATATTTTTTTGCATGCATCCCTGCATTGTAGAGGACTGAAGGTCTATTGATTTTGGTGAAGATCGGGTTAGAGAAACGGGTAGTTTACCTGCAACGTTTAATGTTTTAACAAGAGTAAAGTACTTAATTTTGATAAATAAAGTATCTTGATAAGAAGCTCATAATAATCCAATGTAGAAACGTAGATGAAATATCTATAAATGAAGAGGTTAGGTGAACGGGGTGGGGGTAATTTTCTATAAATGAAAATTATAGTTGAGGGGGAGGGGAGAATTTTGTATGTGTACTACGTTATCGGCAACAAAGAAGTAGTTCTTTGTTAAAGTTCCTTCCCGGGCTGTTTAGCCGTAGTCCAATGTTTTCTGCAAAACCAGTGAAAATCTCAGTCTTCACATCTCAGTGAAAATCGAGTGCGAAAACGTGAGGTGGTATACGTTAGTGACCCCAGTATTGTGGTTTAAGGCTGAAGCAATAAGTAGAAAGAAGTAGTTTCTATGGAAATATTTCATTTCGAATATGATTTTAAATATAAATCTTAGAACATGGAAGTCCTGTATGGTTCTCCATACCGATATTTTTCTATGGCAAACGATAACTGCCGCAAATTCAAACAGAATCAAATAATTTTTTGCGTACAGCCCTGATTTGTAGAGTACTCACGACCTATTGTTTTTGGTGAAGATCGGTTGAGGGAAAGGGGTAGTTTACCTGCAACGTTTTATGTTTTAACAAGGGTATTTTCTATGGCAAACGATAACAGCCGCAAATTCACACAGAATCAAAAGATTATTTGCATACAGCCCTAAATTGTAGAGTTCTCAAGACCTATTGTTTTTGGTGAAGACCGGTTAAGGGAAAGGGGTAGTTTACCTGCAACATTTTATGTTTTAACAAGGGTATTTTCTATGGCAAACGATAACAGCCGCAAATTCAAACAGAATCAAATAATTTTTTGCATACAGCCCTGATTTGTAGACTACTGAAGACCTATTGTTTTTGGTGAAGATCGGTTAAGGGGAAGGGGTAGTTTACCTGCAACGTTTTTTTATCAAGGGTAATTTTCTATGGCAAACGATAACAGCCGCAAATTCAAACAGAATCAAATAATTTTTTGCATACGGCCCTGAATTGTAGAGATCTCAAGGACTTTTGATTTTGGTGAAGATCGGTTAAGGGGAAGGGGTAGTTTACCTGCAACCTTTTACGTTTTAACAAGAGTAAAGTACTTGAAAATTCATTTAAACTTTTTCAAACAATGGTAATTGTTAAAAATAAAATAATTTTGTTGCCAGGCAATAAAATTATAATTTTTTCATTTTAATGTAAATCATGTATGAGAGAAAATATATCGTTCGTGGCAGCCAAGCATATCTCAGTTATGTAATGTTTACGTTTCCATTTTATTATTATGACTACCGCAATAAAAAGGCAGGGAACACACACACACACACACACACACACACACACACACACACACACACACACACACACACAAAATTCGCGTTATTTCTGGCCTCATTCATGTTTATTTTCTTACATTTGCACGCTTTTTAAATGGAAAGTGCCAAAACCCATACCAACAAAACGCGTGCAAGCCGAAAAAGTGTCCAGCGTGGATAGCGATTTGCTTCCTGTGGATCGCTGGGCAGTGTAACTGCATGTGTTTACAGAGGAACGATTCATAGACAGACTTTTCGTCTTTAGGGAATGAACCCTCTGCAAGATGCTGAGGGTCCATGAGTGACTTCGGAGCGCTCCTTCTTTTCCGCGTGTTTGTTCTGTGAAACGTACACTGTAGATTCGCAGCTTTACTCTAAGCAACGCTCAATAGGAAATGTTGAAAATTTTTGTCCACGGTGTACCCTCATACACACTAAACCTGCTCTGATGTTTTAATTACGGACATCATAATATTAAAACTTTGGAAACTTGAGCACTACTTAATGGAGATCAATCATTAACTTATACAAGCCATTAATTTTATGCATATTTTTTATATATATGTGTACAACGTTATCGGCAACAAAGAAGTAGTTTTTGTTAAAATTCCTTCCCGGGATATTTGGCCGTAGTCCATTGTTTTCTACAAAACCAGACGTTTCGGCAATGCCATCGACTCCCATCATCAGTGAAAATTGAGTGTGATAACGTGAGGTGGTATACGTTAGTGACCATAGTACTGTGGTTAAGGCTGAAGCAGTAAGTAGAAAGAAGTAGTTTCTATGGTAATATTTCATTTCGAAAATGATTTTAAATATAAATCTTAGAATATGGAAGTCATGTATGGTTCTCCATACCGATATTATTAATGGTTCTACAGTGTCATTTAAGATAAGTTATTGTAACCTCTTTGTACTTCTCAGTTTGTAACTAATACTATAGACACTTCTTTCTCTGTTATCCCATGCCTCAAAGTATCTCATCACTCCTACTCTGTTTAAGACCATCTTGTCCCTCAATTCAGTTTTACTTTTCCTTTTCTTTCTCCCTCTTATTATGTCATTTATTCTCACTGCTGTCTTGGACTTTCTACCACATGTTTAGCTTCTAGCATGAGCTCTCTCTCAGAAAGTCTTTTTTCACTCATTCTGCACACGTAGGTGTAACAGTTGTTCCATTTGTACATCTTGTATTAGCCGTCAAAGATCTAGTTCTTCTCTCTTTTCTGAGTTTTAATTATATCTCTTCACACATTTACATTTCACTTTTCATATATAATTAATTGATTTCTTCCACATTTCCTTTATTTGTTATACTTTTTCTTGAGATTCCATCTTCTATTTCCACATATAAAGAATGGCAAACACATGTCAATGTGTGTGTGTGTTCATAGGCTTTGTTGCTTACTTCTACTTTCGTTATTACTATTTTCCCTAATTAGCAGGTATGCTTATTTTACCCTGGAGGAAGAGGCAGACGTTTGGCAAAACGTTTGACCGTGTGGATTAACAACGTACATGCACATTAATTATATTTTGAATTACACCTTACATCTTTAGGGTATACAAGCATATGATAAAACACACGTATGCAGACACAAACATGTGCACGAAAGTAATAAATCATGAACTGATTGCAAACTCCTTCCTGAGCAGTAAAATACAATTTTAATATGACACTGCTTGTGAAATCCATCAAATGCAGGGTAATTTTCACTTCACTTAAAATACAACAGTTCGAACCATTCAAACAGTTTCTAATCTTCACTCAGTTCCTGACGAAGAATCATGGAGACCATATATAAAGGTAAATTTTTTATTTATAGGAAAAATCAGACTTTGACTATAATAAATCTTGTGTGTGTGTGTGTGTGTGTGCACATTGTTTTAGGGTTGCGTCTCACATTGAATTCTATCATTTTTCCTCACTGTTTACCACATTTTATCAGCTCTACTTCTGTTACATTCAGACCGATTCCTCCTTCACACGCACGTACGTGCACACACACACACACACACACACACACACACACACACACAATCTTCGTAACTCTTTATGTTTTGAGTTTCTTGTAGTATTTGTATTTTTATATATTATATTATGAAATAATAAATTACTTCTATGACTATATTTTTGAATATTTATATACTGTGTTTGTTATTTCAAAGTTTCCTCAAATATAATTTTTTTTAAATTCATGTTTAAGTAAATGTTATCTCTAAATTAGGAAAACAGTTATTATTAAACTAAATATATAATTAAATTTGATTTTAAAATTTAAGTACATTTTAATTCATGTCATTTTAAATAACAATTCCATCTTTACACATCCATAATTTTTTTTTTAGTCTGGTCAATTTGTGTATCACACACACATACACACACACACACACACACACACACACCACTTTCATTAAATTGTCAAATAGATGCTTTAGGTTCAATACTTAACATCTGTTATTTGTTTAAGATATAATTTTCATATTTTTGAACAGTTATAAAACTTTATGGTTTAATGTACTACATTGGTAAAATTTATATATCACAGATTTTAGTATTACATGCAGAATTATTTAATTCTTTAATTTCATATTTATAAAATCTGTTGCCTGCCTGTAGGTTCAATGCAAGAACCATTTGGAACTGCAATTAGCATGAATGATACTCCTGTCTTTTTTTCTGAGTAATTTAAGCAGAATTTTGAGTTACTTCAAAAAATCTGTAAACTGACTTGTAAATTGTATATAAGTCTGCATACTATTATTTTACAATATATAAGCAACAATTTCTAAATTTCGAGAGTCAAATTTCATCTCCAAATTACAAAAAAAAAAATTATCTGCTCTTTTCAAAACTATGTTTTTTTTACACCAAGAATAAAAGTAATATAAATAAAATTTCTATTATTTTCAAACCAAACATGTTACTATCAATAAGCTTAACATTTCATTTTTCCAACTTTTCTTTAATCTTTTGGTCCTTTATGGTGGCTGATAAATTATATTTTATTTATTTGCTCACAGTAACTTATGTTTAATTATATACCCACATAATATGTAGTTATATATGTTTGTAAATTTTATATGTAAAAATACATATACCGTACTTATACTGTATTTAGGAAACTGACATTTTCATATTTCATTATTGTAAAAAATAAAAACGTTATTTAAAAAATTATTTTCATTTCAGAGCATGTTAAAATTTAAGGAACAAATTTAAACAGAACATCTCATTGGGAACCCAGAAACAAGAGAATGATTATTGATTAAGCTACTAATGTGACATCATCAGAGCTATTTAGTGACACCCACTCGCAAGTCCAATTTATGGGCTAAATTTTAATTAACAAAGTTATAAAACGGAGTTTGAACATTCAATATTCATAATTTATGTGCAGTGTATTGTGGAATTAATGAATGTACATTTTCAGAATTATAATATGCGTTTTTTTTCTTGCATAGACTAATAACGTGAATTATACATTTAATTTCGAAATTCTTCTTTTCTGTAAATGGTTTCATTGTTGATTCTATTGTTGGAATGAAAAATTCCTTCGAAATCAAATGACAACTCCTGACTTACCTAGGCTGCGTTGTGGTCAACAATTATACTTTATTCAATAAGTATAAATAAATAAATGCCAAATTTCCACTCTAAATTATCAATTATAATTCATACTTACCATCCGTCACACCACACTCTGACTTCCTTTTTTCCATTATCAGACATGACACAAGACCGCAAAAAAATTTAAGTCAACCAAACTAGCACGCCGTACGTACGTATACTTCAAATGAAACAGCCGAAGCAGAAATCTGTATTATCAAATCAGCTGCTTGGTTTGGGTGGTGGGATCAGCTGACACTGCTATCGTTATTATTACTATATTACGTGGAAATGGTGATGTTCTGTCACAGTTTTATATATTGCCTTTCTATACATGTATAATATTAAAATTCATAATTTTATTACAAGGCATATCCTCTGCTAAAATATTTTCCAATGAATTTAAATAAATTCAGGCTGTTAAACTAAAATTTATTATCAAACTTGACAATATTTAACGCCTGCTAACGCAATTTCAAGGGCATCGGAATCATTATCTGCCAGGGCCACACGCTTAATCCAATGTTTTGTTGAATCGCATTTCGTTCGCTTAAATCTTGATACCTAACCTTACACACGGTGTTACATAATGAACGCCACAAAATTACTTGGTACTGCGAAAATATTAAAAGGCGTCCCTACTGTTATCAGAACATCAGAAAAATGTTTATCGACAACAGCCGGTAAACTGAAATCGTTTAAAGTTCAAGACGTTGCAGACTTCAATGAAAAGGTTAAGAACAGTAAAACACCAGTGATAGTGGATTTTTTTGCTACGTAAGTATTCATTCAGTACAGTGATTTCTATTAGTTCTGTTCCGTAATTATACTTTTGTGGTGTACAATTTATTTGTAATTGAACATTGTATTGTGAAATGTAGGCCTACCTAGTGTGAAATATCCTTTTCTTTATATTTTTTTAAGAAAACAAATAAACGAGAAGAAATGTAGGCCTACCTAGTGTGAAATATCCTTTTCTTTATATTTTTTTAAGAAAACAAATAAACGAGAAAAAATTGTAACGAGAGTGTTAATACCATTGAATGAAGCAGCATTGATGACTTAAACATGCTGATGATTTGTATAAGTTGTGTAATTTGTAATATCTAAAAACAAGCTCACTGTCGACTTACAACACACATAACTAGTTACTGGCATGAATGCAAGTTTGTTCAAAATTTCCTTAAAGTATTCCAAAAATGAATTGTAGTTACAACACTAAACTGAACGTATATTGCATCACATTATAATCAATATAACCTTTTAACAAATTAAATTGAAAATAATTTCTTTATCAATGGGAAGACTCACAATTATAATTTCTAAATATGGTACCATTATATTTCTTGGGCCAAGGAATCCTAAGATTCGTAATTAACAAACCAAAGATAAAAGGAAATACAGTTGGATGTGATTTCTCCATGTAAACTCGTATTTTGGTTAGATTGTGTAGGCTGCATGTTGGATTATGTAACCTACATTAAAGGTTATCACGTTCAATTTGGGTGACTTGGAGATAAGGTTGTATAGACTTTTAGGTATTGGTGCTTTAATAGCTTGAAATTCAGAATATTCCATTAATCTTTATTAATATGAAAACTGTACAGTATTCTACATTTACTATCTTGGGTAAATATTTACCTGTGCTACACCATACGCCATATTAACTGAGTAGTTAGTGGGATCACCACTACATTTTGCCTTAACGTAATTCAATTGCCTACAACGCAAAGCATTACATTTCAGACTCGTGGGTGGCCGACTCATCAGTTTCCTACAGTATCCACCGCTGAGAGTGATTTTGGGTAGCCGGCTCACCGCACATGCTTTAGTCTACGGCGCCTCCGAGGTTACTAATAATAAACTCGCGGTGGGCTCAACGCAAAGCTTTAAACCGCCGTTTGGGCTCAACGCAATTTTGAACATGTAAGAATCATGTAAATTTTGTTTTGGAAACGCATCAACATGATTTCCAGTCAAATTCGGCTCACCGTCTACACAGTCAATATGGCGATCATTCACTTTTGCATGCATCCTTATGGGAGTATTTATTTTATTTTTTTTCTTCGTAAATAGCTTCGACCCCCGTTTAAAATTAATTTTCGCATGTTTATATAACATAGAAGAATTAAAAAAAAATATATTTCACTTCAAGATTGTATGGTGGAGCACAGGTAAATATTAACCCTATCTTGCATTTGTAAAGATTGTAGCTATATTACCCAGTAGCTGTTAATTATTTTTTAAATAAAAAATTAACACGTTATATTTTACGAATAAACGGTCACATATCTGATGTCGTTTTTCTATATACAATCTCTGTGAGCATTTGTGCATGTAGGCCTATCATAACATGTGACCTGTATCTCTTCATAGATTCCACTGTTGGTTCAAAACTAAGTTGGAAGTTTTTGAATAATTTAATTCATGTTTATGATTGGGTTTGTGTAAAAACAAATAACTGTGCGACTGTATTATGTCAATTGTTTTCATCTCAAAAGGAATATTTATACATTGTAATGTTTCAGTTGGTGTAATCCATGCAAAGCATTGGAACCAAGACTAGAAACAGTTATGGCTGAAAATGAAGGAAAGATTGTCCTGGCAAAAGTTGATATTGATCAGCACGCAGAACTAGCAGATGACTATGATGTAAGTGAACATTTTATTCATTCAGAATTTGAGTAGAAAGTAAGGCTCTCACATATTAATAAGGCTCTGCTGTTGGCATCATCCTACAGTAATTTGTTACCAGCGTTTTTGAGTTTGTTTTACCAGAGCACCTGATACTGGAGTTAAGGTGTTCTGTGTCAACTCTTTTACTGCATAAGTTGACTATAGTCAATCTGGGTTTTATACCGTTCATTGTGTAAATTGACCACAGTCCACATCATTGAAAAATGATCTCTAGTCCCTGCTGTAATCGACTTTGATCACAGTCATATGACAGCATTAGAATTCCATTCTGATTAGTATCGCAATCTGTGGAAGCCAAGAAAAACTAGGTATATTAACAGCTGTTGTTAGCTGTGTCATTGTTCTTACTACAGAAGTGTGCGTTATTATTTATGTCATGCTCCACATGTTGTTTTGTTTGCCTGCGTGTAACTATTACACCTTGTGTAAAGGACCTTGTGTTCCTTTTATTCTCATGTCTAATGTACTGTTACAGTTCTTAAATGTATTCAGTATTTGAGATTTTATGATTATTATACATATATGGTTCTCATCAGTTTAATAGTGTTTTCAGAACTTGGTATACGCATATTGTTTGTTAGCTTATATTTGTCAACCTGTTTTATTTTATTTGTACAGTTATTTATTAATTTCACACCTGGTATTCACAGACAGTTTTATAGAAGGTTTCCAGCATTATAAAAACTGATAAGTGAAATTGCTGCTTTACCTACTCTGTTGCCAGTTAACTAAACTATTTTAACATAACGGCAGTGGCAAAATAATAATTTTAGTCCTACAATTTTTTTATAATAAAATAGGTCTAATCACATTTTGAAACTGAAGTATGATTAGTCATTTTATAAATAAAATTATTTAAAAAAATCAGTTAACAAAAATTTTTTTTTGTTTTTGCTCCTTTATGCAATTTATTGGATAACTAGCTGATTGAGTTGACGCAGTGAACGGTTTAAACCATGTAGTCCTTATGAATATTGTAGGTCAAGCTTCCTACTGTATGGAGTATTTATCATCAGACTGCTTCCATGAGCATATTCTATACTTCTTACACCTTCTTTCTAACATAAGTTATATACTTCTTACAATTTCTTTCTAATAGAAGTTATATTTTTGCCAGAGCTGTTGTAAATTTATGACTTTCCTAGTATATCTTCTGTTCTGTTTTTTAATACCTTTCTCCCAGGTGAAAATTCATTTTAATTGTGTTATCTCCGATTACCATCACTTTATGTGCCCATTTTATTCACCTTTCATAATGTTAAAAATTATTGTTTTGTTTTGTTATATACAAAGAAAGTTTATTGAAACATGCAGTTATATCATTTTGTTGTATGTCATAGTCCATAACATTTCATTGTGTAATATAAAAACAAAATGGCATACAATTTCTGCAGAGTGGCAACGTGCCAATAAGATATCGGTGAGAGATGTCTTAATCATTGAAAATTTGTCACTTAATTTGTTGTATGAAACAGTAAATAGATTTTAAATTTTATGAGGTTTGTGCATTGACTCTCTTATATTATGTGCATACATATTCTTGTGGAGAAACAAACTTTCTACCTTTTTATACGCCCCATATTCCACTTACCCTGATTCCGTTAAACTTACCTTTTATATAAAAACACCCCAGAAGATTCCAAACTCGCTAAAAAGGTCGCCACGATGTTTTAAGGATATACATCGAAACCATAATACTTACACTTACTCAATTTTGATCATATAATGCCCTTAGATCAGAAGATTCACAGGTTTCGTTTAGACGAATTCTCGATGCAGAACTCAGATTATGGGTGTGAAGTAATAATTAGTTTGACACATTTTTATGCTATTTAAACCAACTCTTTTATTTCAATCACTTTTCAAATACTTTCTTTCTTTCTCTTTTCTTTATGAAATATTATTTATTCTTCTATCATATAAAAGTTTTATATTATACATAACCAACCAGTACCGTACATTCCGGTACCGTGCTGTACCTAACAGGGAGCTATAGTCAACGACCAAAAATATACTCTGGTTAAATAAAAAGGTGAAAAGCTTTAAATTATAGACTGTCATCAGTTTGTCCTGTTACATTCTCTATCTTGGCCCCTATAAGAGTGTAAACAATTTTTAATACAAGTTGATAACCCCTGTATTAATCTCAAATGTTTATAAAACTGTGTAATATTACATATGTGTAGTATGAAAACTTTGAAGAGGGCCTGAAATTATTATACGTGATAATTAATGTTCTTATCTACATATGCTTCTAAAATAAAGAAACACACTTATTAAACTTTAAACATTTAGAAACACAAGACTAATTCTAAGCACTAGACAGATTCAAATAAGAAATCAGCAACACATTTAAAATAAACCAGTGACTTTTTCATTGTATAAATTATTTCTCTTCTACATTAATAAAATGTTTACACCTTGATAACATTTTGTTTTTAGATAATCCTTTATTCGAGAAATTTCAGAAAAGTTCAGCAACTGTGTGTTCATTAGTTTCATGTTCTTTAAGTCTTATTTTTTATGAAATGTAAGTTAATTAAGTTCCCAGACTACATGAAGATCGTTTTTACTTTTAATTCTGTAAATTATATATATTTCTGATATTATGGCATGTAGTATAATGTGGTAAACAGACCATAATGGTCTTAAAATAAAAAATAGTTAATCAACATTACACACAGCAACTGGGTATTCAGACAAAAATTTTTAATTTGGTAAAATTAGCTGACAGTTTAAGATAGACAGCGATCCAGTCTGTAAGGAAACACTAAAATAAATACTTGCATTTGGAAATATACTGTATTGTGAATAAAATTAAATAATATAAGCAAGAAATGGTCTCACAAAATATTCAGTAAATGTATTGACTTTAATTTATGTTAGTGTATGCAAACTTTTTGAAAAGTAAACACTTTAATTGCTATCCACTATTTGGCCTGACTGCAAAACTCTTTTAGCTCATCTTCAGAGTGGTTGGAACACCGTGAATTGTGTTACCTTTATGTTAATTAGTACTAATTGCATCATCTCCTGTCTCTGTAATCTGGTACTGCCTACATATTTGATACAAATGATAAGGATTCTTGCCATCTCTTTACTGGCCAGGTTCGAGATTTGCTTTATGTCAGCAATTGCTTTCACTTTAGCAGGGAACATCAAACACTG
This sequence comes from Magicicada septendecula, assembly GCA_034769895.1. Classification (NCBI taxonomy): domain Eukaryota; kingdom Metazoa; phylum Arthropoda; class Insecta; order Hemiptera; family Cicadidae; genus Magicicada; species Magicicada septendecula. Next base: position 66,921,481 of record CM068368.1, on the reverse strand, counting down.
TTTATCTGCCCATACAGTGTGATCATTCCACAGTGTCTCTTTACTTTGACCCATTCAGTGATTTGTTGAGACACATTGATTTCGTGTGTCATTATTTTACATCCGGTCTGACCGGGGTTTCGTATAAGTAGTGCAATATCTTAACACAAATCGCTACCCAAAAGTTCCTGAAATATATTTATAAAGAAATCATAGTTACTTGATTTTATGACTACTGTTTATTAAAAAATAATAATAGTTGATTTAATCGCCTGCTGCATTAATGCATCAGTCCCAGCACAATTTTAATACTCAGAAAGGCTTTTGGAAGTTATTTTCGATCAGTCTCTTCAATACATCCTGTGGGATACCTTTTGAATCTCCTTTACTGTGCAAAGTGTTTCACCTTGAGGTCTATTTTTATTTTTGGGAACTAAAAGAAGTTGCAGGGGGCTAATTCGGGTGAAGAAGAGAGGTTGGGGATATTCATGTTTATAAAAGTTAAAAATTCATGCATAATGAGTGATGAATGAGCTGGCACATTGTCTGACGCAACACGTTTGGTTGGCCCAGATCTAAGAATGTTTCCTCCAACATTGTTTGTGAAGTCACCTCAAAATGTCACGTTAGAAGAACATCTGTAGAACAAATTCTTTGTGGATAATATCTTTTACATAAAAAAGCAAATCAGCATTCACTTCATGTTGATCCAAACTTGCCCTTTATTGTCTCTGTGAACATGGTGTCTACTATTGAGACAATTGCTGTTTTGTTTCTGAAGCAAAGCCATAAACTCATGATTAGTAATAATCTGTGAATTCAAGTTTGGGTAAATTTTCAGAACTTTCTGTGAGCCCCCTCCACATATGAACTCAATTTTATTTTGATGATCAGTAACAGAATGGCACAAAGTTTGCTGCATTATAAGTTTTACAACAAAATTGGCTTGCAAGTTGCATTTGGCAAACCCATCAATTTAAAAAAAAAAAAATCATCAAGTATTTACAGACTATCTTCAGTGAATTGTTTCACAAACTTCAGTGACATTTGTATTGGTGATGTCAGTTGAAGCATGCCCAGAACATTCGCCATCCTCAACAGATGTTTAGCCATTTTTCAAATCCTTAAACTACTCGTGTAGGTTTGAGTCTGTCCCATAACTTCACTGCCAAAAGCTTGTTTTGAACATTTGTAGTGTCTCTGCTGCCACCTCCCCAAGTTCTTCTGCACTACAAGGATTAGCCATTTGCCTGTTCCGTCCTCACAAACTTACGACCACTGTTTTCATGGTCTTCCTATATCTCTTTTCCCTCTTGGGTTGTAGTTAAGTATTTCTTGGGTATTCTTCCATTTCCTATTCTATTTACGTGGTGTTTCCATCGTTCTTTATATTCAGTAAGTTTTTCATTTATTGCATATACATTTAGTTCATTTCGCACGTCTTCATTTCTTACTAAATCTCTTCTTGTGCAGCCTTTGACTCGTCTCAAAAATCTCATTTCTGCTGCCTGTATTTTGCTGTCTCCTTTTTTGGTATTTATCCAACTTTCACTCCCATACATAAGTACAGGTACAGCCATCGTTTTATAAAATTGTATCCTTGTGTCTCTTCGTGTTTTGTTATTTAATGTTCTATTTATTGTGCCACATATTGCCTGGAACTTATTTATTTTAGTTTCCATGTCATTGTCATAATTGTAGCTTGTGTTGCAGCCCAAGTATGTAAAATTTGATACTTGTTCGATTGGCTTATTGTACTGCATTAGACTAAACTCCAAGTCTCTGATGGAGGAGATAAAGTATGTGTGATTATGTTGTGTGTGTGTGTCTGTATTGGTATTGTTTGTTTGTCAAGACCAATGATTCATCAGCCCTGTTCACAGTGCAAACTGGCATCCATCACAAAGGCAGACTACCAATTGGCATCCATCATAATGAGTATCATGGGCAGATGAACTATGAAATTTTTAAAAATGGGTTGAGAATAAGTTGTTGCCAAATATCCGGCGGAATCAGTAATAGTTATGGACAATGCGCCGTATCATTCTGTTTTAGCTGAAAAGATTCCGACAAAGTATTCTACGAAACTCGATATGATACAATTTCTGAGAAATAAGGGTATTAATTGCGATGGAGGTATGAGAAAGGAACATCTTTTTCAAATTATAGAACTCCATCGGCCCAGAGAAAAGCAGTACAAGACTGACCAATTTTTATCAAGCAAGGGTCACACTGTTGTATGGCTTCCTCCCTATATGTGCGACCTCAATCCTATTGAACTTGCCTGGGCAAAAGTTAAAAACTACATACGAAATTGCAACAGTCTTGGAAGTCTTAATTTTACAGAATTGACTGAAATAACTGAGCAAGCAATAATGTTGGTAACTGAATGTGACTGGGTAGGGTACTGCAAGAAAGTTGGGGAGGTAGAGGACTACTACTGGGAAAGTGATGGGATAGTGTCACACGTTATTGACAAGATTATTATCACATCAGGTTCGGATGATGATAATGTCAGCAGTGACAGTGGTGACACATAGACAGCAGAGATAGTAACTCTGATTGCAGTTTCAATACTGACAGGGAAGAGGAAAAAGATGAGGAGTTAGCTTGCCCTCTTTAAAATGTAAATCATGTATTAGATTTTGAAATGATAATCTATGTGAAATTAAAATTAGATTTTAATACTAATCATATTTAACAGTGCCAATTCTTGTACAACGCATAGCGTCACAGTTATCTGCCTTAATGCTCAATGAGAGGAAAGTGAGCGTTGAGTGAGTTTTGATAATGCATGTGAATCGGGATTTCTCAGTAATCGCTAATTGCTTAACGCAACTGCGCATCCGTGTGTCTACTACGCTCTCTCTCTGCCTGCGTTCCTCTCAGAGACTTGGAGTTCAGTCTAATGCAGTACCTTCCCAAGTTTAAAGCAAAATTTAACACAAACATTTCATTAGTTCAAGTTACCCATGTCAGCTATCGCATAACATCGCAGACTTAACTTTACAAAAACACACACAAGTTTAAAGCAAAGTTTAACACAAACTTGCATTTCAAGCTAGTCATGTTAGCTATCACATAACATCACAAACTTAACTTTATAAAAACACAGTTTTTGTAGACAAAATATGATTTTCCAAATAATCGAGTAGGTAGACCATAGCTTCTAATATATTGATTGGTTTATAAGTATGCCACATAATTCAGTAGGGTTGAAATAATAGTCAAGTATCATGTTAATCAAAGTATTCAAGATTTAATGAGCATTGTCAATAGGATAAAAATGTCCCAGACTGTAGTATAGCAATGTTCAAGTTACATTCAACAGACATTTTTGTTACCATCACTGTGCTCAAACTATGTGGCAATATGACTGTAGAAGTCCATCAAAAAATTGAATCAATGATTGGAATGTTAAATGGCATTGTGAGCGACCCAAGGTTTTTTGTATTCTGATTAAATGATAGTGTTTCTTTTTAACTTCAGTCCATCTTGTACAACTATAGCATTTTTTATTACTTAGTTTTTAAGAATTCTGTATTTATAATTTTGGTTACAGGTGAAGAGTGTTCCTGTACTGCTGGTCATGAAAAACGGCAAAGTTGAAGATCGTATCGTCGGCTTGCAAGACACAGACAAACTAAGGAAATTTGTTGATAAAATTATTGATTCAAAATAAAGTATTCGTAGGGACTAATTGCAGTATTTGGATGTTAGCATTATGCATTATAAATTATTACACTTAGACACGTAAATGCACAGTGGATACCAAATATAGTAATAATAATATAATTGATACAATAAAACACCATCTGATGACCAATTTCATAAATAAGTTTGGCTGTTTAATGTGATAATAACTTTTGTAAACACAACAGAATAAAACATGTCGATGTAGACTTTGTAAATAACAGAAAAGTGTGTTATATTTGATAGGTTGTTACATAATAATTGTTGTATAGCTGTTGTGTAGTATTTGAAAGAAGTGCTGGATGTAAGTATTGAATGTCACAATTGTTAAAATAACAATTTTCGGCATTGTTAGAAAAATCTATGAAACCTGTAAAAATATTGATAAATGTAAAGACAAATTAAAGAAGAAACTTCTTATTAAACAGTGGTTTTGTTTCTGAGGTTTTTGAACCAACTGTAACCACCTCTGACTGCAGTGGATAAAGTCGTGAACAAAGTCGAGAACAAAATCAGCACGAAGAAATTCGTGGAACATCAAATGATGTAAACATGCAACAACCGAAGGAAATAGACAAAAATTTTTACTCGCTCGGTTGCTAGTAAATATGGCTCAACTGCCTCGTTCGTTCCTACAATTTTGACCCAGAGCAAGCAGGAGCCGGGTTTATTCTTCCAAGAATTTTTGAATTACTCTATTTTCCCTTCTCACTGTTCTCTTCTTCTCGGAGCGATGTTTTGTTTTCAGTTGTCTGCCTCCGGAACAGTGTAGACTCTCGGCTATCCGACTCCCGACTATTCGACCCGCAAAAAAAAAAAAAAAAAAAAAAAAAAAAAAAAAAAAAAAAAAAAGTATGGTACGTATGCAGTATTTCCGATCCGATTACTAGCGCCTTCAAACGTCATGTGAGCAATCCCGCCACGCGGGTGAAGGCGCTTACGCGTGAATCACCAGTTACCAATACAGTACGCCAATTGATTCATGTTGTGACAGGAAAGTTTCGTGTTCCTACTTGAGTGTGTAACAGGTGCATCAGTCGGTCTGTATCCAGAAGTTAGTCCGTGCGGTTCAGTCGTTCGTGGATTGTTAATTTGTTATAAAGTGTGTATACAGTATTGTTGGTGGCTTTTATTTTTAAGTGAAATATGGGTGACGAATGAAAGAAAGTGGTAGTAACTTTGGAAGAAAAACTGCAAGCAATAAAAAGAATGGATTCTGGTGAGTCGGTAAATAAAATTGCACTGGAGTTAGGAGTTGGAAAAACTACTGTGGGTGATTGGCGAAGAAATCGCGCAGAGATTGAAAATGGTGTTCAAAGCAAGCAAGTGGCAGTGGCGTGAAAGTTAGAAAAACTATGCAAAAAGGAAAACATGTGGAAGTTGAAGAGGCTTTATATCTGTGGTATGAAAATGTGATGGGGAAAGGATTGATGGTTTCAGGCCCCTTGCTCCAAGAAAAAGCGATTCAGTTTAAAAAACAGATCGAAGGAGACGGTGGTGAGTTTACTGCCAGTGACGGGTGGCTTGATCGCTGGAAGAAACGTTTTGGTGTTCGTCAGATGACGATTAGTGGTGAAGCATTGTCTGCTAATAAGGACGCTGTCCCTGACTTTAGAAAACACTTTTTTGACCTGCTTGATAAGGAAGGTATTTCCGGAGAACAAGTGTACAACTGTGATGAGACGGGTTTGAATTACTGTATGTTGCCGTCTAAAACACTAGCGTCTAAACAGGAAAAGGCCACACCAGGGTTCAAGAAGAGCAAGGACCGCGTTACAGTTTTAGCTTGTAGTAACGCAACCGGAAACCACAAGTTGAGACTGACCTTGATTGGAAAATCTCGCAAGCCTAGGGCTTTTAAAAATCTTAAAGATTTAAGTTCTTTGCCCCTGCATTATACCCATCAAAGAAAGGCGTGGATGAATAGAGAAATTTTCAAAAATTGGTTTGAACAGGAATTTGTGACACAAGTTGAAAAACATTTAGCTGAAAACAATTTAACAAGGAAAGCAATCCTAGTTTTGGATAACGCTCCTTCACATCCAGCAAATGACCAATTAAAAGATGGAGACATAAAAGCTTTGTTCTTGCCTGCAAATGTTACATCTATATGTCAACCAATGGATCAGGGAGTGCTCCAAGCTTTGAAAAAGAAATATCGACGTAGGCTAAGCTATATAATCGCGACAATTGATAATACAGAAGTTGCGACGGCACTACAGTCAGTAGACATGCTTGACGTCATCAGATGGGTGTCCGAGGCATGCATCTTTAACACTTGTGCGATTGTGGAAAATTTTGCTGGATCACAGAGCCAGTGATAAGTGGGAAGAGGTAGAACAGCAATGTGATGTGGAAAATGCAACTGATAACACTGCACTTGTATCGCTGTTAGAAAAAGTTCCCGGATGTGAGGAAGCTTCATTGGAAGACATCACAGAATGGTTGGCAAAGGACGAAATCGAAGAAATTGCAGACGAAGATATTGTAGCGATGGTATTAAATGAACAGCCGATTGAAGAGGAACAAGGTGATGAACCCTCCGATCGTATAACCCACTCCGAAGGCCTGAAGGCGATCGAGACGGCAGTGGAATACATTGGCCAGCAAGAAGAAGCAACACCAGCAGACATCATATGTTTACGTAAGTGGAAGGATATAGCGGCGAGGAAAGAAGCAGGTCTCAATTATAGACTTTTTCAAACCTTAGACAATGTAAGTTTCACTTGTTCTTTCATTATACAGTACGTAGTTTTAGGTTATTATAATTTGATTTATATTAACAACTAATTTGGTTGAAAGCTTTCGTATAAATTAAAACTCATTCAACTTATTGTTAACTACACATTTTGTTTCGTCCTTCAAATAAAGGTTTTGTGAAAGATACTGTAGTTGCGAATTCTTATTTCATTTCTTTCTAATTCATTTATTACTGTACGTCATTTATAAGGACAAACTGATATGACGTACGCATCCAAATAGCAACAAGTACATTCAACGCAATAGGGTGGCGGTCATTGACCTTACAGAGGCTGGTATGCCTACGGCTCTGGTGTATCCGACTTTTTTGCTATCCGACCCGGCCGACTGCCACATTAGGTCGGATAGTTGAGAGTCTACTGTATGCCTAAAACGGCAAGCAGTCTCAGCTCCAAGATAAGAGGATGGATTGAAAAATATCCGGAGCTGAAAGCTGATGGGAAGACGATCTACTGTATGCCCTGTGATAAGGCTGTAGGCAGCGAGAGAAAATCACAAGTTGATGCTCACTGCAATTCGAGTAAGTTAATGCTATGAATTTTTCTCTCCTCGTGTTTTAGAGCTAAAAAGATTCTGGTTCTTTCAACTGTAGGTTTTCATTTTTAATTCTGGTTTTTAACTACAGGTGGACACACAGTTGAAAGATTCTAAAATACAAAAGAGTGGCCTTGTACAATCTTTACTGGCAGAGTGCTCCCGCCATACCGATAGCCGAGAAGAATTCATGATGGAATTGTGCTACGCGATGGTTGCTACTAATATCCCATTCCATAAGTTGCAGTCAACACCTTTTAAATCGTTTTTGGAAAAGTACACAAACAAAAAAATTCCTGATGAGAGCACACTCAGAAAAAACTATTTAAATATATGTTTCAATTCAACTATGTCAGAAATAAGAAAGAAAATCTAAGGTCATTTTATTTACATAATGGTTGATGAAATACTGATCCTAGGAGTAAATACATTTGTAGTTTAGTAATTGGCATTCTCCACCCAGAAGTTCTACCAACCCCATTTTTAATTTCAGTTAAAGAACTCGTGAAAACAAATCATGAAATTGTTTCCCGTTTTATTAACGATAGTTTAATGAATTTTTTTGAAGAAACTACATTTCAAGATAAAATTTTACTCTTCATTACTGATGCTGCTCCTTACATGGTAAAAACTGGAACCACATTAAAAGTGAATTCAAAAATGATTCATTTAACATGCATGGCACATGCCTTACATCGTGTAGCTGAGAAAATTCGTGAAGTATTTCCTGACGTAAATAAATTGATAAATAATGGGAAAATAATTTTCCTTAAAGCTCCCCATCGTGTATCAGTGTATTGAGATAAAATAGATTGTCCTCTTCCACCAGAACCTGTTATTACTAGGTGGGGGACATGGTTGGAAGCCGCGTTGTTTTATTCCAATAACTTTTTAAAATATAAGGAAGTTATTGCTGAACTTTAGGAAGATGCTCAATCTGTCACAAAAGTAAAGGCCATTTTAAAAACAACTTCCATTACTTCCGATTTAGCGTTTATTCGTGCTCACTATTCCAAGCTTTCAGATTCAATTAAGACACTTGAAGAAAGAAATCTTTCATTAAGTTCACAAATAGAAATTATAGAAAAAACAGAAAACCAGCTTAAAATAATAAATAATGAAAAGGTTTACTAATTTACAATAAATTCAAAAATGTCATTGAAAAAAATCCGGATTACAATACTTTAACAAAATATAACAACGCTCTTAATGGAATAGATGTTTCATTAGAAATACTGTAGATCCAAAAATCCTAAGCTGTTTCAAGCTGTGTCCAATGACAATTGTTGATGTCGAGCGTGTATTTTCTCAACTCAAATATGTTTTAAGTGACCGACGATTTAGCTTTACAGAAGATAATTCTGAAAAATACAGTATTGTTAATTTTAACAAAATGTTAAGCTAAAAAGCCTGAATATAAACTTAATAGTGTAAGTTCAAAATGTAAATTCGTTTTTATTAAAAATATTTTTAGTAACTTTATTTGGACTTTTGGACAAACGAAGTTTAGTAAACTTTAATTCAACAGCCATATATTATAAACAGGAATAAAAGTAAAATCAGAGAATATACAGTGGAACCCCTCAAATCCGAACTAATTGGGGCTGTAGCCTGTTCGGATTCGGAAAAGTTCGGATTAGCCGAAAAATCTGCATACATAGTACTCAACACTAGTTACGGTGTACGCGCCGCCCGGTAATGTTGCGTAGGGGTGAGACGAAGCCGCCGGAGGTTGCTGACCTTGACTGCCCGTGAATCACTTGCTGTAGGGCGGAAGTGTGCTAAAAATAGCCCAGTCCTACTACAATAGGTCTAGAAATCTTTGTATTCCAGTTAGTCCTCTGGCGTTTATTGTCCTGTGCATTTGTCTGCTGTTACTGTTTCCATCCAGTGTACGTAGTTTGTTCGAGTTTTCGTTTAAGGTTTATTGTTTTTGCATTTGAAGTGAGCAGTGTAGATCGGGTTTTTTAGTTTTCTTAAATTATGGCAAGCAAACGAAAACATAGTTCTTGTACTTTAAAAGAAAAACTCGAAGTGTTAATGCGACTAGACAAAGGGGAAAGTTTGACGAAGTTGGCTGTTGAATTTGGTGTTGGTAAGGCAACAATCAGTGACTGGAAAAAGAATCGTGCGAAAATTGAACAGTTTTGCAGTGCAACAAGTGAAAAAACTTTGAAACAACGCCATCACGCAAAAGTTTCTGTAAATGAAGAAATTGACGAAGCAGTGTTTTTGTGGTTTACACAAGAGAGGCAGAAAGGAGTTCCTATTAGTGGTCCATTAATTCAAGAAAAGGCATTGCGGCTGATCAAACTAATGAACGGAGATTTGGCATTTACTGCTAGCAATGGGTGGTTGGATCGATGGAAGAGAAGGCATGGAATCAGACAACTGACGATAAGCGGAGAGAAGTTATCAGCTGATAATACTGCTGCAAAAGAATATTTAGATGAATTCGCCGATTTGATTTCGTCGGAAAATTACTCGCCCCAGCAAGTGTATAATGTGGACGAGACTGGATTGAATTTTAAAGCACTTCCCACTAAAAGTCTTGCTTCTAAAGAGGAATCTTCTGCGCCAGGCTTTAAAATGAACAAACAGCGTCTCACAGTTTTGGCCTGCAGTAACGCCACGGGAACAAACAAGCTACCATTAATGGTGATTGGAAAATGCCAAGCCACGAGCCCTTAAAAATATGAACATGAATTCTCTCCCTGTTTATTACAGAAATCAGACTAAGGCGTGGATGACTGGTAATCTTTTTAAGGAGTGGTTTGAAAAGAAATTTGTTCCTTCGGTAACAAGATTTAATGAAGAAAATGGACTGCCACCTCGAGCTCTACTTTTGATAGACAACGCTCCATCACATCCTTCAGACATGCAGTTGGTGTGCAGAGACATAAAAGCAATTTTTCTACCACCTAACGTGACATCGCTGCTGCAGCCTATGGATCAAGGTGTGCTATAGAACATAACTAAGCTACAGAAAAATGCTTCTGCAAACTCTTATTGAAGAAGATTGTTCTCTTTCTATTCTTGAGAAGCTAAAGAAGATAACAATAAAAGATGTAATTTACTAGGTTGCAGAATCCTGGAACAGTACCAGTAAAAATTTACTACAGAGATCTTGGACGAAGCCTCGAATTTGTGGAAACACCACTTACAACACGAGATGATGAAACTGAGCTCCTTCATCTCTTTCAAAAAGTACCAGGATGTGAGGATGCTGAAAAAGGTTGTCTGGAGGAGTGGGCAGCAATAGACGACAATGAAGAATGTACCGAGCATGACATAGTGTCTGTGGTCCAGGATCAACATGACAATGTATCATGTAGCGATAGCGAGGGAGAAGATGCCTCAACAAACGTGACTCATTCTGACGCTGCCGTCGCTCTCGACATCGCGTTGCGCTACATAGAACAACACGCAGCTGCTACACCCAATGATGTCATGTTTATGCGACGCTGGCACAACATCGCATCCTCGGGAAGGTTTATGTCACTTCGCCAGATGATCACTGATTTTAAGTGAAAAAATGTAGTGTAGTGTTTGTGTGTGTTTCTTTTGTTTTTCCTTGGCCATTCAGCTGTGATGTTAATGAAATGCTGTATGACGTTGTTGTTTTTATACAGTGTTCATTCCAATATTTTTTACATTTCAATCCTGTTTTACGTAAGTAGCAATACTTGTACATACTTTATTAATTTTTCAATGATTCTTTATGTAAAATTAGGTTACATATGATAGTTTTATATAATAATAAATGTGTTTCTTATGTCTTTATGTGTTTTTTCAAATGTTGTTTTTCTTCAAAATCATGTTTGGATTTCCCGGGATTTCGGATTTCTGGGGTTCGGATTTGAGGGGTTCTACTGTATACCTAAAAAAGTGGTAAGTGGTAACGATTGGTATTTGTTGTTTTTTAGACAAAATTTTTCTCCTCTTACTATGGTCTGAACCAGTAAGTTTTAAGATGAAAACTATTATTTCCATATTTTTAAGGACGTGGGACCAATGTCATGTTAGTTTTTAACTCAATTTTATGATTTGAATTTTATTTTGCACAATCTAAAATTTTTACTCCATGAAAATCCGGGCTTTATGACCCTGAGACTAAGCAGCAGTCGTCGGCACATTCAGCGCAGCCAAAAAAAGCACGTCAAGTTCGTTGCAACGTGAAGTCCGTTTTTCTTTTTTCCCCATCAAAGGAATTATCCATAAGGAATTTCTCCCCCCCCCCCCCCCCGGTCAAACAGTCAATGGGAAGTTTTATTGTGAAGTTTTGAAACGGCTACGTGAGAGCATTATGTGCAAACGTCCAGAAAACTGGATGAACAACAGCTGGGTTCTCCACCATGACAACGCGCCCGCCCACACATCGTTAGCTGTTCAGCATTTTTTGGCTTCCAAAAACATGGTAGTGATTCCCCATCCACCCTATTCGCCTGACCTCACCCTGTGCAACTTTTTCCTGTTCCCCAAAATGAAGCTTCACTTGAAAGGTCGTCGTTTTGACACAATTGAGGACATCCAGGCCGAATCGCAGGAGGTGCTTCGAACGCTTATGCTTGCTGACTTCCAGCGGTGCATGGAATCATGGAAAAAATGCTGGGATCACTGTATCCATGGCCAAGGGGACTATTTCGAAGGAGACGGCGGAAAATAGAAGTTAAGATAAGCAATTTTAATTTTATGGGCGAATTCACTGAACATTTGGGTAACACTTCATACTTGTATAAATTTTCTTTTAGTTCGGCAGAAGTTTTAAGAAACTCTGATAGAATACATGAGCCATGCACAGTGTTATGATTGATATTCGTATTTCAAATCGGGGAAAGCATCCATTGTAAAAAAATCCAAAATATGGACAGCCATCAACATAATCTAATAACATTCGTTTTAACAAAGCACATAGAAATCATCTATCCACTGTCTATAAAACAGTACAATTAGGGATTTTTTAAAATCCAGGTCATATGATTTTGATTAGAAAACTCCACAAGCACTGACCGGGTTGCAGCAAAATTTTACCCACACTTCCTGACAAAGTGAACGAATAGAAATCAGTCAAGACCTCTTGTATCAGTCAAATGGCAATGACAGCTTTGTGAAGAACATCATACAGGTTAAGTATACAGTTATAATGTAAGTAAATAAGTATAATGTAAGTATTACAGTTATAAAAGCACAGTCATCAGAGTGTGTCTGGTGAAATTATCACAGAGACCAAGAAAAATGATTATCACAATGTTTGCACACCTTGTCAGCAAGGAAAATGATGGTGTCAGTTTTTTGGGACAGAAAAGGAGTACTCCTGGTAGAGTGTATGGAATGGGGTGCCACAATCAACTCTGAGGCACCTTAAAAAAAAGCTGTGGAGAGCACTCCAAAACAAGTGACACAGTAAGTTGAACTCTTCAGAGTATTGTTCTCCCAACTGCATACTGCAGCACAGATGCAAGAACTTTTGGAACAGTTTGGGTGGGAGATTTTCGATCATCGCCTGTTCATGCATATGAAAAAGTGGCTGGCAACACAGCGCTTTGAAGATGAAGAAGAGTTGATGGCAGACATTAATGAATGGCTGAAATTATAGGGAGCAGATTTTTATGGTAAGGGCATTCAAAAACTCAAATCGTTATAAGTGTCTGAACTTAAATGGAAACTATGTGGAAAACTAGTCTAAGAATGTCGTTTTCAACTGTGCTAATAATATTGTTTTTATTTATCCAAAACGTAAGTTACTTTTATGGACAGCCCTCATATAACTCTCCATCTTTCAAAATGAAAACATTAACATTTATTTAATATTCTGTAATACTTTTTGGAACAGTTTATATACTGGTAGAAACTGTACATTCATATTCACAAAGATGTTATCTGTACGATTTAAAATTAAGGCGGGTAATACCTCCTCTTACAAACATTCTATACAGAGTAAAATGGTAGAAGTACACAAAAAAAAAAAGAGCCTCATACTCAGAGCAGAACAAGACTGTCGAAAAATTAGAGTAGAGTAGCAAGACTGCCAAAACTGTGAAATTAGAAAAGGAAGAAAGTGCATTTCAGCTTGTTTAATGGTATGAGCACTGCAAGCAACTCCCCTCCTCCCTATTTAATGGTTTCTGGTATTTTTGGATTGTTAATACTACTTCATTTATTTACTCATCATCAAAACATTATAGTGATAAGTAGCCTCAAATTATATTGTCTTCTAAAATTCATTCCTGACACTGAACACAAAAAGTTATATTTTTGTTAATTTCTAAAGGGTTGCATTCAGAGTTATAAACTTCAATGTATGTACGTTACTAAATACACATCCACAAAGTGAAAAAAGGATTGCACCAGAAAACATGGCATATTTGCCCTGGATAATATCATGAGCAGTATATGTATAAACTATATCTACCTGGAACCGTAATACGAGGGTCAGTTGAAAAGTTCGCAGAGCGACATCTATAGCTCAATGTTAGAACTAAAATCTTTTGTATATTTCATATGAACACCTGTTAATTTCCAGGTATGTCTGTCAACTTATTCACTTTTTACCAGCTGTTTGAAATTTTCCTGTCACGCATGTTTTTAAAATGCACAAAATCAAAGATCGTGTTGTGCTGCACTGTTAAAAACCTTTTAGCACCAATGGAAAATCAAAACGAAATTGTCAATGTGTTAGAGATGCTACGCTTTCAGAAACAACGATAATTGGGGCACACTCGAGTTTAAACATGGTGGTACAAGACGAAGACTCGTAGTAGTAGACGTGTAGAAGACTCGTGTGGTAGAAGACGATCCCAGCAGTGGACGTCCAAAAAGTGCAACAAAAAATGGCATTATGGAAAAAATTTCATAGGGTGTTGGAAGACCACAGATTGAGGAGTGGATGATGTTGCTAAAATCATAGGCATCTCACATGAGCATGTGCATCATACTTTAACTTGAGAACTTGGTGTGAAAAAGCGTGCAAGATGGCTGGTGCATCTGGAGTTGTTGCATTTTTTGGGCATCCAGTGCGGGGAGGGGGATCATCTTCAAACATTGTAGTTTGTCCATTTGTGACGACCATTTAGAAACCACTACAACTGGCCATAACATTAAAAAAGTTGACAATACTGTGTGAACTGACCGATGCATTAAATGTGTGAACTTAACGACATAGCAAACATCTCGACAGATCAAGTCCACTCTATATTAGACCAACATTTACAGATGAAAAACTTTAGAAGTGATGGGTGCTCCGTTTCCTAATGGTTGATAGATACACATTTGAATTAACATGTCTCAAAAGTGCTTCGATGTTTAAAAGCAACCTAACCAATTACAATGATTTATCACTATTAATGAAATATGGATTTACTACTATACACCAGTGTCAAAATAAATCTAAAAATATGGCTTGCTGGAAAAAGTTCCCTTCAAATATGCAGGCCATCACTGAGAAAAATGCACACAAAGTTAATTGATCACAACTATCAAAGTAGTAAAAACCGCTGTTTTCAACATTATGGTGTGCCATCTGACAGATCTAGCTTGCAACCACTCATAGCCATCTGATGCTCCTGGTACTATCACTCTGTCAGACTGAGTCATTTTCGAACTACCCTCGTATTAAACATAAAGCACAAAAATGCAAAGACAGCCATGAACTTTGAAGAAGGAAAACTGAAAATAGTTAAATACAACAAACAACATAAAGTTACAAACAATTTTATTCCTCCAATCCCTGTACAATGTCTCTAGCTCTATTGTATTTCATTTCATCGGGTTTCTGAGAAGCCTGGTCTTGCTCTTCTGACATTTCACACCACTGTTCCATTTCTTTTACAACTTCCAGTGCCTTATTGTTGACTAATTCTCTCATATGACCTGATGAGCCAGCTATATATTCCACAAAAATTGGAAATATTTCATCAGACACCTGAAAATCATTAAAGATTTCATTTTATTTAAACAATATCATATATTACATATTAATAAAAACACAATTACTGCAGTAAATGTTTAGTTATACAACTGATCATTTACTATCAACCTCAGTGATGTCAATTTTTATAAAACAAATATATAAAAATTTGTTGTCGAGTAGATCGTCGTAGGTACAGTGGAAACAAAATAAGTACTAGACACCAATTAAATCACTAATTACCAGCTTTAATTTCCACAGTTAACAGTTCGTAATTAACAACACAGTCTCTACAACAAATCAAATAAAAATTGTTCACACGCAATGAAATGTCACTAATATTACACACAATTGTATTACAGTAAATTGTAATTATACCGCCCGATTATAAAACGCAACACTTCGCTAATAACCACTTGAATGTACACAGTAATGTCACTACTATAACTCTCGAACCGCACTTGCCAATATCTCGCACTAAAACTGACTGAACGTTGTTGAGTACTGGTATATATACTGCCCCAAATTACTAGAATATTTGATGGCGCTAGTATAGTTACGACGTAACTACTTCCAGCCTTGACACAGTCCGCGCGGCTGCCACCGAGAAACTTCTTGTATATGCATCTACAAGCACGTACGCCACACGCGTTACATCGAGTTTCTTCAGGCACATTCGACAAACACATAGATTGTTCTGTGATGCCGTAACACTTCCCCCTCCTTAAGCCTGTTCCCGTTGAATCCAATAAACAACATCGTTAATTCTTTTTTTCACAGTGTATGGTCCTTCCCAGTTAGACTGAAGCTTAAGTGAGCGACCACGACGGCGCTTTGGATTGAACAACCAGACCTGATCTCCTTCTTGGAAACCCACACTATTGCTGCGAATGTCATACCGAGTTTTCATTTTATCACTGGCAATCTTCAGCCGTCCTCTTACCAAGCGATTCATTTCTCACAGTTGGTTTCCTAATTGCGAGGAATAGTTCTGCAGCTCTTTGGACTGAGTCTCAGGTGATCCGAACATTAAGTCCCCAGGAAGACGAATCTCCCGCCCAAACACCAATTTTGCTAGAGTCATGCCAGTTGTGTCGTGTACTGATGATCTATACACCATGAGGAATAGTGGTATACGTTGGTCCCAGTCTGTTTGGTTATCGTCAACAACCTTCGAAAAATGCTGCTCAAGTGTCCTATTGAATCTCTCAACCATCCTGTCCGACTGAGGATGAAGAGGCGTCCTGGTCTTTCGAATTCCGAGTAGACGGCATAATTCTTTAAACACTCCTGATTCGAAATTTCTCCTTTGATCCGTATGGATTTCCATAGGGGCTCCATAACGGCAACAGAAATTGTGAACTAACTGCTTTGCCACATTGGTAGCCTCCTGATTTGGAATTGCGTAGACTTCCACCCACTTAGTAAAGTAGTCACCTACAACCATGATGTACCGGTTTCCATCATCAGTAACTGGGAATGGTCCAGAAATGTCTCTATGGCAATTCTCTCGAAAGCCAGTCCAATGTTATACTGTCTCATTTTACCCCTGCTTCTGGTTTGTGGGCCCTTGCTTGCAGCACATATTTCACACGTCCGAACCCATTCCTCTATGTCGTGGTGAAGATGAAGCCAATAGAATCGCTTCCGTATTTTGTCAAGGGTTTTGTTAACGCCAAGATGGCCTCCAGATGTTACATCATGCATCTCCTTCAAAACAGACTGCACTTTACTTCAGGGAACTATCAACTGCATGACCACGTCTCGTCCATCTGCACTTTCCCAAGTCCTTTTCAGCAACCCGTTTTCTAAGATGAGAGATTCCCATTGTGCCCAGTAGCCCTTCAACACTTCAGAACCATGGCAGATATCTTGCCAGTCCGGGCGGCGACCTTCCTCTTATGCTGTCAAGATCGGTCTAATGTCTTCATCAGTCATCTGTTCTTGTTGACAGTCTTGTGTTGTCCAGCCATCAACCAGGAAAAATATAACCAGCCGACTCCAAATGTACTCGCGCTCCACGTTGACTACTCCATACGTTCAATCTGATCACTCGTTAGCACTGATTTTACTGTTCTAATAAACTTTTACTCACTTTCTACATTGTTCGATTTATATGATGTTACATTTTAATCGAGTAGGCGGTGGATCCACCTGGATTTTCGACCGCGGACTTATACGGCTATACAGCACGAGAGTATATTGTCGACTGGGCTGAATGGAAACGGCGTTGATTTCTGAGATGTGGGGGGGGGGGGGGTCACGTGGTCACATTGCATTGTTTTAATCGTGTTATGTAGCCAAATTTGAAAGCGTTGTTAAATTCGCTCGACATTCCAAAGTGACGTAAACAAAGGTTTGGCCCTGACGTCATATGGCGCTTTGTCTAACAGGCATAGTTCAGAGTTCATTTAGCTAAAAATAGCTCACTCCTGCGCTTGGCCGACAACCTTGACATTAATACATCCACGACGTTTATAATCCCAAATCAAATTTACAATTATTATTACAGAATTATCCCTGGGCGGGTTAGTACCGTTACAATACACCACAATCACACACAAAAATACCACTGAGATACCAGAAACCAACAGGAGACCACAATGGCGACAGACCAACACATAGGTACTTCACTAGAAGCAGACGCGCGAAGGCTGAGGATGAGAGAGCACAATAGCTCTCGAAACATGTTCCTAGTAAGGAAAATAAAATATCTTGAGGTAATTTCAGTATAAATAATAAATATCTCTATATATATAAGCGGCTTTGTCCTGACTGACAGAGAATCAACGTAGAGCAAAAACTACTGAAGATAATGATCTCAAAATTTGAAGGTATATTCTTATGGGGTCGTAGATGCTCACTACGAAACGGTTTTAAAAACTTTCACTCCTAAGGGGCAAACCCCCCCCCCCATTGTATGTATGTATGTTCCACATCTCCTAAACCACTGGACCGATTTCAACCAAACTTGGCACAAATATTTTATGCGACGGGAGAACCAACATAGGATAGGTGTTTTTTTCGATGGGGTCCTTTGGGGTCTTCCACATCTCCACCTAAACCACTGGACCGATTTCAACCAAACTTGGCACAAATATTTTACACGACGGGAGAACCAACATAGGTTAGGTGTTTTTTCGATGGGGTCCTTTGGGGGTCGGTTCTTTGGGGTCTTCCACATATCCTCCTAAACCACTGGACCGATTTCAACCAAACTTGGCACAAATATTTTATGCAACGGGAGAACCAACATAGGATAGGTGTTTTCTTCGATGGGGTCCTTTGAGGTCTTCCACATCTCCTCCTAAACCACTGGACCGATTTCAAACAAACTTGCATAAATACTTTACGCAACGGGAGAACCAACATAGGATAGGTGTTTTTTTGATACGATCCTTCGGGGTGTCCTTTGGGTCTTAAAAAACTATTAGATCTGGTTACTATGGCAACCCAATAGAATAGATTCTGGTTACCATAGCATCGGTGGAAGTCTCCCGCATAGGAAATAGCGCGGTAGTCGTCCGACGGGCCTTCCCCGGAGTTCATCCACGGAACCCGGGGAGTCTTAGGTCGGATCCCGCGAAAGACGGCGGGGCCAGAGTCCATGGTTTTTATAAATAAAGATATAGGTTATGATATCAAAGGTGGTGACTGCATCTTAAGAAACTTCTTAATAGTGTGTGAATTCAGAGTTGTTTCAGTTTGAATTTAAAAGTGGATAAGTTAAGATCGAAGTAAGTTATAAGCGAGTATAAAAAACAAAGTTTTGATAGCGAATGTATTCAGATCATAGTGTTCAGACAATATAAATGCACTTGCTTCAGTTTGAATTTAAAAATTGATAAGCTGAAATGTATAGAGGTATTGTATTGTTAGAATAAGTTTAGGAGACACTAATTTAACAAATGCCTTATTTCAACATTAACACAATGAATTATAAAACGACAGTTAAATACGCAGCGCGTGCAAGTACTGTAGACATTTTATTGAAAACTAATTTAGCTGTTCGCCCTCTCCCAGAGTTAGAAATCGAGCAGGAGCATCACGCGCAACAGAATTCTTCTCCAGATATAAGAATACAGTTTATGACATGTTCTTAAACAGGTGCGCTACAGAGTATTCCTCCAGTGAGAATGCGAACGTAACAATATAAGGAAGATTATACAATATACAAGTAATATAACATTAGAACAAGAATAGGTGCCTATGAGCCTATGAATAAATTATGAACCAGAGGAACGCTGGGTAAATCGGCTAGATATTGTAACACCACAAAATGTTACATAACCTAGACATTCACCAGAAGGGTAAATAAGGTAACACTGTGACAATTTATTTTATTTATCTGCTTGCACTGATCATTATTTACCACAAAATTGTACTGACGCAAGAACAACAAAACTTTCTATCTGATACACCAGATCAATTTATTTAGCGGATTTATTAATCCAATGTAAGATATTTGTATTAGTACTAAATGTTAAAAATATATGTTAGTAGATAAGTAAGCGTAACACACGCTAACCTGAAAAATAGTTACGAGTTTTAAAAAAAGGCCAAATCATTAATTATTATTATTAACGTCTGTCAAGGCATAAGATAGTTCTTTATTGTATTTCAAAGAGCCTACCCGTGAGGTATATTATATAATTAAAAGTTAAATTTGTTAATAGATATAAGAGTTTATTGTTCTAACTGAGCTAGACCGTATTGTAAACGGGCAAAGTAACATCAAATTTATATTAACGTATCAATTGTATTTTAATTATTGAATTGTTCTAAAAGGGTAAAATAAACCCCGATTTTATTCAGCATAAACTTGATCATATTTATTTCATGTAGTTAATTAATAATTAACATTGAGTACAGTGAGATACCTCTGAGTAGAGACTTTATTATATTATATTTGAATTGTAGTGAATGCATCAAGCATTTAAAGAAGTATAAAGCGAATTTATACAATTTTAAATTATATTAATTCGTTTTTTTCATGGGAATTTTTCCTAAAATAAACCCATGTGGCGCCCTTATTGCACACAAGGAGTGATATAACCTTGTTGATAAAGCAAGCTGGTCTTAAGTACATCTTGACAGTTTATTTTTTGGTAAGTGAACTTCAGAACTTCCAGTATCACGAACAGGTACGTGAAAGTGTATATTATTATAAATTATTTGTCCAGACGAGACTTAACGTTACGTACACTGACGACACTTAACCGAGAAGAGGAGTTCCACTGCAAGATCGACGCTATGGCTACATTCATCCACCGACCAGCGATTAACATATTATTCACTATAATTATCAAACTTTACTAAATAAACAATATTTATCAATTATTACTAAAGCTTATTACTGCAAATATGTTAAAGAGAGTTCATTTCGAGTTGTAACACGAGATTTCATTAGAATCGAATTTTACTTAACTTTAAATTAAATCAAATACATTTAATTTTAACAGTAGGGATCTAGTTTCCTTACTAATTGGCGCTCACAACAGTGGAGCATTTTCAACGATTGTAACGTGACAAATACATGGGATTTCATTTTATTAAAATTTCGGGGTTTATAGAAAGTATTTGTAAATTTAATTTCCAACTGTGACCAGGCCACGTGTTGTATTGTAATAACAGTGTTCTAACAAAGGAACGATACGTCTCAACAGTTGTGCAATCGCTAACAAGGTATGCACCCAGCATCATTTTCTAAGAACTTTGCGAGTGTGTGGCAGTACGTCCGAGCGCGTCACACGAGCATGCGCGCGGACCCACGCCGACTTATGAAACACAAAAAATGGCTAAGAGAAGAATCGCTGTTTGCTTCCTTGACGAAGTTGCCGGATGTGAGCTTAAGTCGAACCCTTCTCGTGACGTCAGCCAGTGCTGCACAAATATCTGCTATGATCCACACACAAACACTTGCACGGGTAGAATGGAAATTAACAAGCGACGAAGAACCATGAGGCCGTGTCTTCCATCTAAAAAGACGCAATCGAGATAGCGGTGAACGCTATGCCGCTCTCCCCAGTTCACATACAGACGCTGATAGGGTTGTGCGGGCCCGGTCGGCCGAACGTCAGAAAATGTGAATAATTAAATATAATATCGTTTTAATACCGACCGGGACCCGAGGAACCAACGGACTTACCAATATTACAACGGGTGCAGTGGAGTTGTCCACAAACACAGTGAAATAACGGGCAGTTGAATCGGGCGACAAAAGCACGTGTTCGGCCGGAATCGCGGCAATGAACAGTGTATAATTCAAAATGAAATTTGTAAAATAAACAAGGGGTAAGGGGTAAATAAGTGTGAATGTGAGAATGTTTGGCAGACTGGGCGGTCTGAGGTTTATGTCTGAGGTAGAATAAGGTAAGCTGTAGTAACTAAGTTAACATGGTATAATAAAATATTTCAAGGAAGTTGTATTCCATTTAAAAGTCAACTAAAATTAATAGATGGTTTGTAAACATACAAAAAAATGAATAACTAATAATTTGAGACAGAGCATAGTGAATGAAAAAATAAAGATCAAGTAATTTCTCTTCATAAAAAATGAGTTGCGTAAGTCATTCACACAACCTAAAATCACGCTTGTATCCTAACGTTCGTATGACGACCCTGGACTAGAAAACAAATTCTGAAGGTAAGTGGAAGTTGATAATTTTATGTATTTGTAATTGTAATCAAAATAGAATGGTACACGATAATCTAGTTACCTTACAAATTGACGCATACAACGTGTGGCAGAAATTAACACACACAATCGAGATACCTTACAATATAGATATCTATATAACCCAAATACCACTGACTGACTCACTGATCACGATATCTCTGAAACCAGAAATGAAGTTATCGTGTTCTTCCCCTAGACTATTCAACATATAATAAATGGCAAATTAAAATTCATACATGTTCCACAAGATTAATACTATAAATAATCTGTGTAATGGATATCAATGAAACTTTGAACATAGCTTCATCATAGGTCTTAGGTGCTCACTAAGAAACGGTTTTAAAAACTTTCACTCCTAAGGGGCAAAAAAACAAATACTGAAATTTATCGCGGGAATTGCATACTTTGTAAATGAAGTGGTTGACATCTCAGTTTACTGGAAACCCTGAATACATTTAGTCCTGAGTTTTTAATCATTGTTTTAAATTGAAAAAAACTTCGTTGTTTGCAGGTCTTGTAGTCGAGAAAATTTCGAAGTTCAATTAATTAATAAATGTATGTCCTTTTTTTCTCGGAAACGGCTCTAACGATTTTCTCGAAATAAATAACAAATAACTGTTGCTATGAATGTAAATAAACAAACTAAGAGTTGAGAATTTGTACAATCTATCTAATCCTATACTATTAAGCGAGCAATAATCGTACAATTACGTACAATGTGAAACTCCGTAGTGAAGCAGGGGTATTTTGCTAGTATTATATAAATCAAGAAACGGACTGTAGCAAAAAGAGTTTGAATATATATATTCAATCACTTTCAGCTACAGTTCGTTTCTTGATATATATAAAATATTTAAAATTTATATTTATTTTACCTCCAGATGTTATTTTTCCCTTATTTGGAACATGTTTTGAGAACATGTTTGGAACACAGGAGTTCTCAAAACATGTTCCAAATAAGGTAAAAATAACATCTGAAGTAAAATAAATATAAATTTTAAATATTTTATATATATATATATATATATATATATATATTGTAACGTTACATAACCCAGTCCCAATAAATGATAACTCTCATACTACCATAAAGGTCAGAAATGGGTAAACTATAACTAGCTATAAATTAAGTTATATCACTAAACATTATAAACGATATTAAAGTGATATACAGTGACAAGTGAGTTATAGTGTACCCAGTGCGGAAATAAGTGAATGTGAAGGGAACTTCTTACAGACTTGTGCTGTAAATGTGGGAATTATAGATTATAATAGTAGACTGTGATGCTACTAACTAATTATGTATTTTGTTTAGATTGTAGGATTTATATTCTGTAGGCAACAAAATTTAGTACCTGTTAATTTTATATTTAATAAAATAATTGTGTTATTATATAAGATAACCCAGGGTTTTTTTAAAAAATAAAAGATTTAAATATCAGATGATAATACAAAATAAAATAATACTGTATGAGGAAAATGGCAGAAGAAAATAGTGCAGTGTAAGAATACTATAAGTGATTAATAAATAATATATAAATTCATTTAAAGTTAATAATAATATTAAAGACTTATATCTAAAGTTATAAGAAAATAAACGAAAAACTATTATGTAAATCAAATTGGGAAAGAAACCAAAATTAAAAAGAATTATTTTTCTGTAAATCAAAAATAAATTTATAATAATTAAAAACGGCCTATATACTAAAAAGTAAATAGCAGCACCAATAAAAAATGATATAAAAATTATGGGTTACTAACAGTAACGAAATAACAACATTGTTTAATCGAATTTGAGATTGAAAACTGTTCGGTTGGAAAACGTTATGAGACAAAAATTGTATTAAAAAACCTTTAGAAATCTTTTGAACAGTACAAAATTATCACAAAATTTAATTAACAGTATAAATATGATGTACCACTACCTTAAATACCAAATGTAACTTGCTTTACCCCATAACAAAAATGAAAAACCATTTTGAAGATCAGGCCTAGCCAAGCCGCGTTTCGAGTTTTTGACGAGATGGTATCTGACAGACAGTCATGAAATTACAAAACAACTTAGAACACCACCCGAGAAACCGCTTCACACAAGTAAGAACTTCGAGGAAAGAGGTAATATAAACATTTCTTTTAATATTTAACCAAGAAAACCTCAAATCAAATTGTCGTGCAGTACAGAAACTTTTAAAGTGTAATCACATGTTTAATAAAACATAATCTGCTCTCTTACGGACAAATCCGGAACTACGTACTAAAAGAATAAACAAATTTTCGAAGTTTATTGTTTTATTTTGTAAAGCGTAGTATATAATTATCCATTTCTGACCATCTCATAACACAAAGAACTTACCCTTAACCCTGGGGAAATAAATAAAAGAATTATATGTTGATTGATGTTTAAATAAAAGATAAAATTGTAAAATCAGTAAAAACCAGATTTTATGATAATTCCATGTTTACCCAATGAAGTCGATATCATGAATTAGTTATTGAAAGGATCGATTGTAATATTTGTATGTTGGCGGAAGAGAAAAATCAATAATATTATAAATAAATACTATTAAGAAATTATATTGAATAATAAAATGTGTTTCCTTTATTGTAGCGGGTAGTTGTGGTAGATTTCAGTAAAATAAAAAGAGAACTATCCAGCAGGTAGTATTAAGGAACAGTGTCGTTTGGTTAACCTATATTTGGAGACTACCGTCAAAATCAGCTGAACCCATTCACGGCGAATATTTTAAAAAAATTTAAGAAATCGTTTACTCCGAGGGTAAACCAACGGTACTCGCTCTCTCTTCCAAATAAGGCTAAACAACTTCCTTAATCTTGACCCAAATCACACACACCTGATTTCTGCTTCGTTTGGGTAACATTACCATCAAATTTATTTAAACCTCAGTATTTATAATTCATAAGTGGCGATTGCTAAGAGGTGTTCTGACCGATCCGAGACTGTAAAAAGATGGACGTTACGCACACATTATAAGCGACACGTTACGGAGGTCACACCTATAGAGTCGTTATGTTACAAATTGACGTACTAACGTGGGGCTTAATTAGGAAAGCGTAACAAATAAAAACAGACTTTCGAGGTAACCAGCGAGACGTTACAAATTGGCGCCCAACGTGGGGCATATAACATAACTCTACTATACCTCATAGTGAATACGTTACCAAATAGGCGCTTACAATAGTGGGGCTGAATTAACTATAAACCCGTAATTGCAATACACTCTTGAAGAGGCGGAAACCTTTGATACCAGCGAGACGTTACAGATTTGGCGCTCAACGTAAAAGGGCTGTAATTAGAAAAGAATTTTGGGATATTCAATAAATTAACATACCAAAAAACCTAATTATCATCGGCAGTTATGAGAAGACTAGAAATGCAATAAAGAGATATGATACAAAAGGAAACGAAAATGCAAGGACAAGAGAGACGATTAAGTTACGCGGAATGGACGACGGTGCTATTTAAGAAATTCAGCAAGGAGATGGGATACATAAAAAAGAATACCAAGGATCACGAAAGAGCGCAAATGAGTCGCGCGAATGCAATGGGAACACCAGACGACAAAATGACATTGAGAGAGATTTATGATGAATTGTGGGAATTAGATGCCAGGTGTAATAAAGAAAAGACTATTGGGACATCCCACGAAAAAGACGATAACAAGGTGGAAAGGATGACGGAAGAAGATTGGGAAAGATGGTACGATAATGAAGAACAAATGAAAAACGAAAGAACAGGAGTATATGCCCAGGTGACAGAACAATATACTCAGGAAGATTATGAACAATGGAAACGAGAAATAAGACCACCTGAAAACCCAATACAAACAGAAAACACAGAATTAAGGGAATGGATAAGGGTGATGTTTGAACTATCCCGAGAAGATATGTGTAACTGGAGGAAGAAACATAATCGAATAGAAGGATTTATAGAAATGCCAAATCATAAAAACTTAGAACAATCAAATGTGCAAAGAGAAGTAGAAATAGTCAAAGTGAAGCAACAGAAGAAAATACCAGAACAGAAGAAGGAGGAAAGCTTCGAGGAATGGATGGACAAGTTTTTAAAAAAATTCGTTATGGTAATCGAAGAATATGATAGGAAAATGAGTGATAAGGAGCGACAACAACTTGGACAGTGGATAGAACATTTCAAGAAAATGAATGAAACACTAAACAGCACTTCCGAAGGTATTATAGTAAATCCAAATACAGAAGAGAATATCAAGAAAATAAGGAAAATATGGAGAAAGAAAATAGTAAATACAAAAGAAGAAATGGAGATGAGGCAAGGTGGATTAATTAGTGCATTTAACATCCCAATTAATGAACGAAGGGAGTTATGTAAAGGTATGAAATATAGAAGAAACTTAATAAAAATATCAAAGGTAAACCACCATAGAATAATAACAAAAAACTTAAATAAATTTAAATATCATTTAAATATATCGACGATCAAAGAGTATCTGACCACATCAATTATATTTTCAAGACAGAGTATACCAACAGAACATTGTATAAATAATACAGAGGTCAAAGAGAATGGAATGATAGAATATATGAATGATTACGTTAGGTTAGAGGAGATACAATACTTGTCAATTAAAAGTGTAACGTTACATAACCCAGTCCCAATAAATGATAACTCTTATACTACCATAAAGGTCAGAAATGGGTAAACTATAACTAGCTATAAATTAAGTTATATCACTAAACATTATAAACGATATTGAAGTGATATACTATACAAGTGAGTTATAGTGTACCCAGTGCAGAAATAAGTGAATGTGAAGGGAACTTCTTATAGACTTGTGCTGTAGATGTGGGAATTATAGATTATAATAGTACACTGTGATGCTACTAACTAATTATGTATTTTGTTTAGATTGTAGGATTTATATTGTGTAGGCAACAAAATTTAGTACCTATGTTAATTTTATATTTAATAAAATAATTGTGTTATTATATAAGATAACCCAGGGTTTTTAAAAAATAAAAGATTTAAATATCAGATGATAATAAAAAATAAAATAATAAGGTATGAGGAAAATGGCAGAAGAAAATAGTGCAGTGTAAGAATACTATAAGAGATTAATAAAATATAACATAAATTCATTTAAATTTAATACTGATATTAAAGACTTATATCTAAAGTTATAAGAAAATAAACAAAAAACTATTATGTAAATCAAATTGGGAAAGAAACCAAAATTAAAAAGAATTATTTTTCTGTAAATCAAAAATAAATTTATAATAATTAAAAACTACCTATATACTAAAAAGTAAATAGCAGCACCAATAAAAAATGATATAAAAATTATGGGTTACTAACAGTAATGAAATAACAATATATTGTTTAATCGAATTTGAGATTGAAAACTGTTCGGTTGGAAAACGTTATGAGACAAAAATTGTATTAAAAAACCTTTAGAATAATTTTTAACAGTACAAAATTATCACAAAATTTAATTAACAGTATAAACATTATGTACCACTACTTTAAATATCAAATGTAACTTGCTTTACCCCATAACAAAAGTGAAAAACAACTGAAGATCAGGCCTAGCCAAGCCGCGTTTCGAGTTTTTGACGAGATGGTATCTGACAGACGGTCATGAAATTACAAAACAACTAAGAACACCACCCGAGAAACCGCTTCACACAAGTAAGAACTTCGAGGAAAGAGGTAATATAAACATTTCTTTTAATATTTAACCAAGAAAATCTCAAATCAAATGGTCGTGCAGTACAGAAACTTTTAAAGTGTAATCACATGTTTAATAAAACATAATCTGCTCTCTTACGGACAAATCCGGAACTACCTACTAAAAGAATAAACAAATTTTCGAAGTTTATTGTTTTATTTTGTAAAGCGTAGTATATAATTATCCATTTCTGACCATCTCATAACACAAACTTAACCCTGGAGAAATAAATAAAAGAATTATATGTTGATTGATGTTTAAATAAAAGATAAAATTGTAAAATCAGTAAAAACCAGATTTTATGATAATTCCATGTTTACCCAATGAAGTCGATATCATGAATTAGTTATTGAAAGGATCGATTGTAATATTTGTATGTTGGCGGAAGAGAAAAATCAATAATATTATAAATACATACTATTAAGAAATTATATTGAATAATAAAATGTGTTTCCTTTATTGTAGCGGGTAGTTGTGGTAGATTTCAGTAAAATAAGAAGAGAACTATCCAGCAGGTAGTATTAAGGAACAGTGTCGTTTGGTTAACCTATATTTGGAGACTACTGTCAAAATCAGCTGAGCCCATTCACGGCGAATATTTTAAAAAAATTTAAGAAATCGTTTACTCCGAGGGTAAACCAACGGTACTCGCTCTCTCTTCCAAATAAGGCTACACAACTTCCTTAATCTTGACCCAAATCACACACACTCGATTTCTGCTTCGTTTGGGTAACATTACCATCAAATTTATTTAAACCTCAGTATTTATAATTCATAAGTGGCGATTGCTAAGAGGTGTTCTGACGGATCAGAGACACACTATAAGTGAGACGTTACAAAAGGGATCTAAATATGACCGAAAACCGTGACTTAAATGAAGACTTTGTATCAGCCGAGTTACAATATCAGATGATAGAGAGTTATTTAACAAGGACAAAAATCATTATGGACACCCCAGTAATCCGAGAACATGGAGTACCTGAGTTAATGGACCATGGTTAACCTAAATAATAACCAACCAGAAAAGGGGACTGATTTTCTGATACCGACCAAGCAACCCATTGGAAAAATAAAACCCCAAAATTCAAAAAGCATGTAAGGACAACTTACTCAAGTTATTTCGAACAATGTAATTTAAAATAAAGAGACTAAAACCCCAACATTCCAAAAAAACTGTAAGAACAACTTACTCAATATTTATTCAGGAACAATATGATTTAATAAAAAGTATGTAAGTACAACTTACTTAAGATATTTCGAAACCATTTAATTTAACAAAGAAATAAGAACAGATTATTCAATAATATTTATAAAGAATGAATTTAAAATGAAATAATAGGAAAAAGTAATATTTTATGGTAACAAACAGAAGAATAAATAAATAAATAAAAACAATTGATGGTAATGTGCTCAGATAAGAAGAATAAAGAATAATTTAATGACTCCAATGAAACTGAAGGAGGATGATAATTAATACAACAATAATTAGAATTTCTCAGAATTGAAGATTATATAAGAAGAAATGATATGGAGAAATATGTCACAAGAAGGAAAGTCAAAAGGATTTTAAAGTAATGCCTATCAATAATGTTATATGCTATTAGTTAATGATAACGAAGAAGGAATCAAGAAGAAGAAGAAATATATAAATAAATGCAAACAGCTACAGTATGAAGAATCCCAAAGGTGTTTAGTATTAGTCGCTAATTGACTACTTATAATCTTTTTATTTTAATGTATTGACCGTAGAAAAGTTCCGGCAATAATTTTCCTGAGCAGCGATGATGTTCCCCTGGTCTCAGAAGGTGTAAGGTTGGACAGCGGAGTTATGGACCCAAAAGTGGCCACCCGACTGGTACCACCGCACAGGATAGGAAAAAATGTTAGGGAAATTGAATATTTAAGGGATAATAATTATAAAATAGCTGAAAAGAGTTATATTAGATTCCAGAAGTATAGATGAAGAAAATAGAAGGAAGATAGCAGACCGAAGCTTAATTGATAAAGCGAGTTTATAAAAGTAAATAGAAATGAGTGTTAAAACAAGTTTAATATGTTAGTGTGACCAGTCCTTATCAAGTAAAATGTGGAAGTACCACAACTCAGAGAAATAAATAATTGATGAATTTGCCTCCAAGAGAGAGAGTTGAGTAAGAAAACAGCAATTACCACCAGTATGAATTACCAGTCAGTATATAACCAGTTTGAAATGAAGGAAGATATTATGAAGAATAAAACCAGGAATATTATGAAAATTGAAGCAATCAACAATTTATTTTGGTAAACAAGTAAAACAAAAATAAATTTGTTCTAGTGGGGGGGCTTTATGTAACGTTACATAACCCAGTCCCAATAAATGATAACTCTCATACTACCATAAAGGTCAGAAATGGGTAAACTATAACTAGCTATAAATTAAGTTATATCACTAAACATTATAAACGATATTGAAGTGATATACAGTGACAAGTGAGTTATAGTGTACCCAGTGCGGAAATAAGTGAATGTGAAGGGAACTTCTTACAGACTTGTGCTGTAGATGTGGGAATTATAGATTATAATAGTAGACTGTGATGCTACTAACTAATTATGTATTTTGTTTAGATTGTAGGATTTATATTGTGTAGGCAACAAAATTTAGTACCTATGTTAATTTTATATTTAATAAAATAATTGTGTTATTATATAAGACAACCCAGGGTTTTTTTAAAAAATAAAAGATTTAAATATCAGATGATAATAAAAAATAAAATAATACTGTATGAGGAAAATGGCAGAAGAAAATAGTGCAGTGTAAGAATACTATAAGAGATTAATAAATAATATATAAATTCATTTAAAGTTAATAATAATATTAAAGACTTATATCTAAAGTTATAAGAAAATAAACGAAAAACTATTATGTAAATCAAATTGGGAAAGAAACCAAAATTAAAAAGAATTATTTTTCTGTAAATCAAAAATAAATTTATAATAATTAAAAACGGCCTATATACTAAAAAGTAAATAGCAGCACCAATAAAAAATGATATAAAAATTATGGGTTACTAACAGTAACGAAATAACAACATATTGTTTAATCGAATTTGAGATTGAAAACTGTTCGGTTGGAAAACGTTATGAGACAAAAATTGTATTAAAAAACCTTTAGAAATCTTTTGAACAGTACAAACTTATCACAAAATTTAATTAACAGTATAAATATGATGTACCACTACCTTAAATATCAAATGTAACTTGCTTTACCCCATAACAAAAGTGAAAAACAATTTTGAAGATCATGCCTAGCCAAGCCGCGTTTCGAGTTTTTGACGAGATGGTATCTGACAGACGGTCATGAAATTACAAAACAACTAAGAACACCACCCGAGAAACCGCTTCACACAAGTAAGAACTTCGAGGAAAGAGGTAATATAAACATTTCTTTTAATATTTAACCAAGAAAATTTCAAATCAAATGGTCGTGCAGTACAGAAACTTTTAAAGTGTAATCACATGTTTAATAAAACATAATCTGCTCTCTTACGGACAAATCCGGAACTACGTACTAAAAGAATAAACAAATTTTCGAAGTTTATTGTTTTATTTTGTAAAGCGTAGTATATAATTATCCATTTCTGACCATCTCATAACACAAAGAACTTACCCTTAACCCTGGGGAAATAAATAAAAGAATTATATGTTGATTGATGTTTAAATAAAAGATAAAATTGTAAAATCAGTAAAAACCAGATTTTATGATAATTCCATGTTTACCCAATGAAGTCGATATCATGAATTAGGTATTGAAAGGATCGATTGTAATATTTGTATGTTGGCGGAAGAGAAAAATCAATAATATTATAAATACATACTATTGAGAAATTATATTGAATAATAAAATGTGTTTCCTTTATTGTAGCGGGTAGTTGTGGTAGATTTCAGTAAAATAAGGAGAGAACTATCCAGCAGGTAGTATTAAGGAACAGTGTCGTTTGGTTAACCTATATTTGGAGACTACTGTCAAAATCAGCTGAGCCCATTCACGGCGAATATTTTAAAAAAATTTAAGAAATCGTTTACTCCGAGGGTAAACCAACGGTACTCGCTCTCTCTTCCAAATAAGGCTACACAACTTCCTTAATCTTGACCCAAATCACACACACTCGATTTCTGCTTCGTTTGGGTAACATTACCATCAAATTTATTTAAACCTCAGTATTTATAATTCATAAGTGGCGATTGCTAAGAGGTGTTCTGACGGATCAGAGACACACTATAAGTGAGACGTTACAAAAGGGATCTAAATATGACCGAAAACCGTGACTTAAATGAAGACTTTGTATCAGCCGAGTTACAATATCAGATGATAGAGAGTTATTTAACAAGGACAAAAATCATTATGGACACCCCAGTAATCCGAGAACATGGAGTACCTGAGTTAATGGACCATGGTTAACCTAAATAATAACCAACCAGAAAAGGGGACTGATTTTCTGATACCGACCAAGCAACCCATTGGAAAAATAAAACCCCAAAATTCAAAAAGCATGTAAGGACAACTTACTCAAGTTATTTCGAACAATGTAATTTAAAATACAGAGACTAAAACCCCAACATTCCAAAAAAACTGTAAGAACAACTTACTCAATATTTATTCAGGAACAATATGATTTAATAAAAAGTATGTAAGTACAACTTACTTAAGATATTTCGAAACCATTTAATTTAACAAAGAAATAAGAACAGATTATTCAATAATATTTATAAAGAATGGATTTAAAATGAAATAATAGGAAAAAGTAATATTTTATGGTAACAAACAGAAGAATAAATAAATAAATAAAAACAATTGATGGTAATGTGCTCAGATAAGAAGAATAAAGAATAATTTAATGACTCCAATGAAACTGAAGGAGGATGATAATTAATACAACAATAATTAGAATTTCTCGGAATTGAAGATTATATAAGAAGAAATGATATGGAGAAATATGTCACAAGAAGGAAAGTCAAAAGGATTTTAAAATAATGCCTATCAATAATGTTACATGCTATTAGTTAATGATAACGAAGAAGGAATCAAGAAGAAGAAGAAATATATAAATAAATGCAAACAGCTACAGTATGAAGAATCCCAAAGGTGTTTAGTATTAGTCGCTAATTGACTACTTATAATCTTTTTACTTTAATGTATTGACCGTAGAAATGTTCCGGCAATAATTTTCCTGAGCAGTGATGATGTTCCCCTGGTCTCAGAAGGTGTAAGGTTGGACAGCGGAGTTATGGACCCAAAAGTGGCCACCCGACTGGTACCACCGCACAGGATAGGAAAAAATGTTAGGGAAATTGAATATTTAAGGGATAATAATTATAAAATAGCTGAAAAGAGTGATATTAGATTCCAGAAGTATAGATGAAGAAAATAGAAGGAAGATAGCAGACCGAAGCTTAATTGATAAAGCGAGTTTATAAAAGTAAATAGAAATGAGTGTTAAAACAAGTTTAATATGTTAGTGTGACCAGTCCTTATCAAGTAAAATGTGGAAGTACCACAACTCAGAGAAATAAATAATTGATGAATTTGCCTCCAAGAGAGAGAGTTGAGTAAGAAAACAGCAATTACCACCAGTATGAATTACCAGTCAGTATATAACCAGTTTGAAATGAAGGAAGATATTATGAAGAATAAAACCAGGAATATTATGAAAATTGAAGCAATCAACAATTTATTTTGGTAAACAAGTAAAACAAAAATAAATTTGTTCTAGTGGGGGGGCTTTATGTAACGTTACATACCCCAGTCCCAATAAATGATAACTCTCATACTACCATAAAGGTCAGAAATGGGTAAACTATAACTAGCTATAAATTAAGTTATATCACTAAACATTATAAACGATATTGAAGTGATATACAGTGACAAGTGAGTTATAGTGTACCCAGTGCGGAAATAAGTGAATGTGAAGGGAACTTCTTACAGACTTGTGCTGTAGATGTGGGAATTATAGATTATAATAGTAGACTGTGATGCTACTAACTAATTATGTATTTTGTTTAGATTGTAGGATTTATATTGTGTAGGCAACAAAATTTAGTACCTATGTTAATTTTATATTTAATAAAATAATTGTGTTATTATATAAGACAACCCAGGGTTTTTTTAAAAAATAAAAGATTTAAATATCAGATGATAATAAAAAATAAAATAATACTGTATGAGGAAAATGGCAGAAGAAAATAGTGCAGTGTAAGAATACTATAAGAGATTAATAAATAATATATAAATTCATTTAAAGTTAATAATAATATTAAAGACTTATATCTAAAGTTATAAGAAAATAAACGAAAAACTATTATGTAAATCAAATTGGGAAAGAAACCAAAATTAAAAAGAATTATTTTTCTGTAAATCAAAAATAAATTTATAATAATTAAAAACGGCCTATATACTAAAAAGTAAATAGCAGCACCAATAAAAAATGATATAAAAATTATGGGTTACTAACAGTAACGAAATAACAACATATTGTTTAATCGAATTTGAGATTGAAAACTGTTCGGTTGGAAAACGTTATGAGACAAAAATTGTATTAAAAAACCTTTAGAAATCTTTTGAACAGTACAAACTTATCACAAAATTTAATTAACAGTATAAATATGATGTACCACTACCTTAAATATCAAATGTAACTTGCTTTACCCCATAACAAAAGTGAAAAACCATTTTGAAGATCATGCCTAGCCAAGCCGCGTTTCGAGTTTTTGACGAGATGGTATCTGACAGACGGTCATGAAATTACAAAACAACTAAGAACACCACCCGAGAAACCGCTTCACACAAGTAAGAACTTCGAGGAAAGAGGTAATATAAACATTTCTTTTAATATTTAACCAAGAAAATTTCAAATCAAATGGTCGTGCAGTACAGAAACTTTTAAAGTGTAATCACATGTTTAATAAAACATAATCTGCTCTCTTACGGACAAATCCGGAACTACGTACTAAAAGAATAAACAAATTTTCGAAGTTTATTGTTTTATTTTGTAAAGCGTAGTATATAATTATCCATTTCTGACCATCTCATAACACAAAGAACTTACCCTTAACCCTGGGGAAATAAATAAAAGAATTATATGTTGATTGATGTTTAAATAAAAGATAAAATTGTAAAATCAGTAAAAACCAGATTTTATGATAATTCCATGTTTACCCAATGAAGTCGATATCATGAATTAGTTATTGAAAGGATCGATTGTAATATTTGTATGTTGGCGGAAGAGAAAAATCAATAATATTATAAATAAATACTATTAAGAAATTATATTGAATAAT
The DNA here is from genome assembly GCA_034769895.1 of Magicicada septendecula. NCBI lineage: Eukaryota > Metazoa > Arthropoda > Insecta > Hemiptera > Cicadidae > Magicicada > Magicicada septendecula. The sequence continues at coordinate 66,886,893 of CM068368.1, read as the reverse complement.
AAAATGTGTTTCCTTTATTGTAGCGGGTAGTTGTGGTAGATTTCAGTAAAATAAGAAGAGAACTATCCAGCAGGTAGTATTAAGGAACAGTGTCGTTTGGTTAACCTATATTTGGAGACTACTGTCAAAATCAGCTGAGCCCATTCACGGCGAATATTTTAAAAAAATTTAAGAAATCGTTTACTCCGAGGGTAAACCAACGGTACTCGCTCTCTCTTCCAAATAAGGCTAAACAACTTCCTTAATCTTGACCCAAATCACACACACTCGATTTCTGCTTCGTTTGGGTAACATTACCATCAAATTTATTTAAACCTCAGTATTTATAATTCATAAGTGGCGATTGCTAAGAGGTGTTCTGACCGATCCGAGACTGTAAAAAGACGGACGTTACGCACACATTATAAGCGACACGTTACGGAGGTCACACCTATAGAGTCGTTACGTTACAAATTGACGTACTAACGTGGGGCTTAATTAGGAAAGCGTAACAAATAAAAAGAGACTTTCGAGGTAACCAGCGAGACGTTACAATATATATAAAATATAAACTACATATAAATAATAATATTGTCTACTCTTACGTTTGTATAATACATATGGGACCTGGAAGACTAGTACATACGGCATCTGGCTACTAATCTAGAGGTCAAGGGTTCAGTTCATAGGTGGCACCCTAAAAGTTGTTTTTCAGCTCCAAGTCAACTCAGCCTGTAGAAATGAGTACCTGGACTCAACATGTTTTTTTTTTATGTGGGGCATTGTAAACAGAAGACTCACTTGGTTCCAGACTGTGTGTGGTACCCTGTGAAACTGCTTCTGTGTAGTTCAGAAACTTACAGTTAGAAAAATGATGTACGAGTATGCAACACCTTTCCGAGGTAAGTTAATGCGAGAGACTGTGTTTGAAATGATACATCATTCTCCCATATTCTCCCTTGATACATTCAATGAAATAAATAAATTACAAGCTCAATGTTGGAAACAACTTCTGAACTGACACTTGATAATGTAGAAGAAGTGGAGATTTGGCATTCTTTGAAGTAGCCATTACGCTGTGATATTAAAGCCATCCCTCCCATAGCACATGATGAGTGTTGCCACTTCATATCAGTAGAGACAACAACCATGCCTTTGTTTTCAATAGGTAATATATTACTTTGCTATATGTTGACTGCTGTAGGTATAAACAATTTATGTACCAATCTAATATCCAATTGTTGATTACTGTTTGTTTAATTAATTAAAATATCATTACATTTAGTAATTTAAATTGTAATACTGTATAAATTAAGTTCTCTCATACTATAATTTGTTCGTTTTCTTAAAGATAATTTGAAGATGTAAACAAACTATCATAAGTCTTCACATATAAAATGATATAAAATTTGTATTATTGACCGATCCTCAATAACCATCCACTAAAACATTCTTTGTTTTCAATGTGTACTACGCATTCTGTGTTGTATCTCAGAGTTAGCTGTTTATTTTTACGCATGCTTGTTGATTTATTTTTAAACTGTTTTTTGTTTGTTTTTATTTGTTAATAACAAACCAGTTATTATTTGTAATTACAGTAATATCAGACTACTAGTTAAACTTTAAAAATTTTGTTAAGTATTAAATTTATTTTTGTATCAAATGTCTTCTCACACGGGAGCTGATAGTTCAGAGAAATGGATTTCGATCCTCAAAATCCGATAAATTTTTATAATACCAGTATATGTATAAATCATAAAGCATCAAATTTAACATAGCAAGTTAATATTCAGTCTTTGTGACAAAAATTTCACACATACTAAAACTGCGAGGCCCTTGGTGACACCTAGTTTGCCTCATAGAAGGGTTGCATCTCCAGGTCACCCTTCAGTGTCCTACGGGATGATTGATAAATAGGGGGAAATCTCAAGAAGCTGTCAGGTAAAAGCTCAACAAACCCAACTTCTGAGTGTGTGTCTTTAGTACTACAGTGTCACTTAAAACTATCATTTGTCCTTGAAAGTTATGCTCAATTCTTGAAAGAGTTTTCAAAACACATATTTAACATTTATCATGGTAAGTGTAAAATTAAATATGTATATTGAAATTATTGATATTTTTAGTGTGTTTGCATGTATTTGGTTTACAATGGAACCAAAATGTGTTCTAATGTTTCAAAATCTTTTCACAGATTAAAAATATACTAGTAAGGCATACTTGTTCTGTCAACACCTCCAACGCAGGTTTTCTTCCAAAACCTATCCACAGGGATCAACACAAATTTTATGTGAAACTACTGATTTTAATACAATCAAATAATTCAAGTACGGTATATATTTATACACATACACTTAAACATACATTTTTGTAATTTCCTTCAGTCACTCCCCAGAAAATATTCTGACACCTGGCATGTATCTTCCTTTTCAGCTACAAACCGTCAATGACAATGAAATCTCTGATTGTATATAGCAAGACTCAACATGGAAAGTATAGTGCCAAAGTGCGAAGGTGGAATTGTTATATGAGATATGTATTTGCTATTTTCTTTGTAAAGTGCACAAAACCCCTCATTCACATCGTACACATGAAAAAATTTGGTTAACGAAAGTGAAAGAACACTGAAAGTATCCTTAGTAACTTAAATACACATAAACGTACATTGACATCTGTTTTCGGTCCACAATGATAAGTGTCAATTTTGTCTATTCCGTGAACAACTGATAACATGCACATTCCATATAGCAGCAGAGCTCTAAGTATCCTGGAATTAATTTTGATGTTGAGTTCTGATGGATGAGTATGTCAAAAAATAATACCTGTCAAAACAAGATGTACCTTAAACACACAGAAATGTATTAGCCGGTCTGGAAAAGTGTGCAACTATTAGCACATAAGAAATTATAAACAAGTTCTGCATTGCAATCAACCAGGACAGTATTCTAGAACAACACATTGGCTAGTCTTATGGTATCCACGTACGGAATTGGGCAACAACAAGATTAAGGTGAAGTTCTGAGAAAAATTTTGGGCGTACCACGGTATTTCCGAAATAATAAAATCAGAAAGCTTTGAAGATGGCTACAGTGACAGAAGAAATCCAGTGAGCCTCTGACGAAGCTTGTAATAACAAAAAACGGGTTCAGGCTACAAGGTAAAATTTCACATTTTTACTAATAAAAAACTTAAAGTGTTCCAAATCAGTAGTATTATACTCATAATTAGTTAATCAATGGACACGTCGTGGACAACAAAATCCAGATATGGAGCAAAAAATCTGACAATACTTGACACTCGACACTCACACCAACACAGACATTGCTGCTTCTCACCAATAACAAGCTGAAGACAAAAATCCGAAGTATTACATCTATTATCCATCTATTTTATATTAGGACTGCAGGAAACATCTTAGTCTGTATTAAAATTCTTGTGATAAATTGTAGGTTATTCAATATAAAGACTGGAACAATATTTAAAAGAAATGGAAAAAATGTTTATGCTCACATTTCTACTTACTCTAGTCGGATGAAACATATTTTGGACAAGTCTAATTTGCTTTAATTTCTCGAATTTCCAGTTAGGTTTATCGTCTTTCCATTTATTCAGATACTCTGTACATTCTTTCAATATCTTTCCGTCATCAACAACAGGGTGCTGCTCCTTGTTCTTCCTTTTCTGTTTACTTTTTTTCTTGTATAATTTCTGTTTCTCCTTCTTTCTCTTGGATTTTGCAACTTCGTGCTCTCTGTGAAATGTGGATACATCAAGTGTTTTGGTCTGTCCTCCCGGTCCTATGACGAATCTCTTCCTCTTATTATCTAACAGCCCGTCATCACGCGTTTCATTCTTTCTTTTCTTGTCGTTCAATTTTTCTTTTGCGGTAAACTCCTTATATTCTTTTAAACTGTTATCCCCCTTTACTTTCTTCGTTTCCTTTTCTTGAGATTTGAGAGGTTGTGATATATTGCTACCTCTCATCGGCATTCCAATACTTACATAACTAAGAGGCATTGTAAAATAAATGTCGAGAAAAGTCTTTAACACGTTAATACTTTACCGAGTACGAACACAAACAAAACTAACCTAAAACCACGTGTTAGTTCTGACATTCACTAAAATATATCGAAGCAATATATAATATCGAGATCGTACTAGTACGATTTCAGTCAAATTGAATATCGATTGTAATGTGTACCATGAGGTTTGTGTTAGTTTCTGAAAGTGTTAAAGCTTATAACTTCCAGTAATCCTTTAATTATTTCACTGAAACTTAAGTAGATTTCACCAACATTTACATCAGGAGTTTTATTTTAATTATAATGGAGGATTTAGACGACGATTATTTATTCGAAGTGATTTTAGGAACGTACGAAGAATACGTGTTAGGTTATAAGTTCGTAAAAGACGATTCTGAGGTATGATATAGTAAATAATTGAAGACAGTTATAATCTCAGATAAATTCACAGTCGTTAAAGGAAACCCTAAATTTACTGTATTGTATGTTTGGTACACTATCGAAACTTTTTATGTCTATTTGACTTAACCTCTCAGCCCGTGATTCAGGAAATTGTATGTCAAGCTTACTGTTTCCATGAGCACAAACTCGCTCTTGTATCTAAAGACAGATTCATTAACAAAGAAAAAAATAGCATTTAGCTTTACAGTCATAGTTTCGAACGAATATAAATCTGCCACATTTTAATTTATATTAGCCGGAGTTTAATATATTTTTTTCTTAATCGTATGTAAAACACAGAACTACAGTACAGAATAGTAAAAATGAAACGATATCTTTTGCAAGTATATTTTGTGATTACTGTATGAATTAGTCCATACAACCACTATTTTGAAGGGTAACCGCCCTAAAGCATGTAACAGATATCTGGCTGTGATTCACAAGAGCCTACACCCAGTAAACGATGAGGCCAATGCTTTACCATCCTCTCCCATTAACTACTGGCTAATGTGCAGACATTAGTTTTGGTGTTAAATATGGAAACAACATACATTGACTCCAATCTAGGAATAGTAGTTGACACGTATGCAAAAGTTGTACCTGCTGTTGTCAGTTTACCAAGCCTTGTAATCTCTCATGATTAACTATCATAAACCAATGTTTTATAATAGTAACCTAATGGGAAAGAAAGTTTAAATCGTTGATTATATCCAAGACTTCATACATGCAATTTAACTATGAACATACTGTAACTATTATGTTTTTGAAGTCTTCTTCCGGTATGGACCACGTCAAAAATGTCTTGTATGACAAAGTTTCACTCATATTACTATGAATATCCTCAGGTCTAAGTGACAAAAACGCCGGCAAGCGAACTCAGTTATATAGTGTAGAAGTGATAGTGGGTGGTCCAGTAAGTGGACCCTGCCCTGTAGGCATTACGCTTTGTGCATTATTTGTGCGGCTAATCAACTCGCGTGCAGTCAAACCAGAAAGTGAAGGGTACCGAGTTGTACTAAGCATGACGGTTTCTCTGTTGATGTTATCCTTGTGTTTATTAATTTCTATTGCTTCTAGGATCAATCTGTCAACCTATTACATGACCTTATTACAGATGCGTCTTCGAAGTTTACCATGTGATTAGTTAAGGCTGAATGCTCAGCAATTGCAGACTTTTCAACTGCCGAGTTCTTCGTATGTCTGACATGTTCTTGGACTCGTGTGGAAATCAGGCGGCCCGTCTGGCCAATGTAAACCTTTCTGCAACTGCATGGAATTTGTAGATACCTTCAACGTTGAACGGGATTCTGTCTTTGATTGGTTTTAAAAATTGTTCCAGCTTTTTATGTGGTTGAAAAACTGTTTTAATCCCGTATTTTCTCAACGTACTGCTAGTTTTATCTGTGGTATGACTTAGTACGATTTGGTACCCTTTACTTTCTAGTTTGACTGCACGCGGGTTGACTGACCGCACAAGTAATACAGACAGCGTAATGCCTACAGGGCAGGGTCCACTTACCAGACCACCCACCACCACTTCTACATTATATAACTGAGTTTGCTTGCTGGCGTTTTTGTCACTTAGACCTGAGGATACTCATTGTAATATGAGTGAAACGTTGTCATGCAAGACATTTTTGACGCGGCCCATACTGGAAGAAGACTTCAAAAACATAATGGACACCGGCCACGGAAGCCTATGTGAGAATATACTGTAACTAAATGGGACTGCAGAAAGTGGGACCTAATAAATACCTGAACCACAGTTTTATATTGTTCTGGATTGTCTTGATTTATATTTTGTGTCACCACATGTTTATATCACATAAAGCGATTCAACAGTTAACTGAAGTTAATATATTATGTTTTCCATTCAGGCGCAATTAATACAAAGTATTGCTACACATTCTCATCGAGCCAGTGTTCGGACAGTTACAACCAATGGTAGGCTGCTTGCTTCTGGTTCAGCGGATGAAACCATCAATATATATGACATGTTCCTGCGAAAGGAATCAAATATGCTAATGGAACACAATGGTATTTATTTAAATTGCGTATTTTGTTTCACACATTGTTACATCTTTTTCATTACTCTTAGTATAAATACAGTAGACTCCCGACTATTCGGCCTAATGTGGCGGAAGAGTAGGCTGGATAACAAAAAAGCTGGAGTTCTATAATTACTCACTTCCTGCCCCACCCATACCAATAAAATCACACTTTTTACACCAAAGCCCGCTCTTATTCATATTTTCAGACCTCGTAGTACAGTCCATTACTTTATAAACGTTTGTTATGTACTGTACTGTACGTTTTAAAAATTTATTACAGAAAAAGGAAGTCCAAGAATAAAAATATTGTATACACATTTTAAGATAAATTTTATGTCTAACTTAATTGCAGGAAGAAACATCAAATGATGTACACTGTACAGCATGAATACATACAATTTTAAAATAAACAAAACATTAAGTTAAAACGTAAGCCTAATTCTGAAAAAAATGATTTAAACTTAAAAGGTAGGCCTAAGATAAAAGAGTCAAAACTTACAGTTTTTAGTTTTTGAAAAAGTCCTTGATAGATGACTGCTTCTCCCTTTTAGCCCTCTTCCGCAGCGCAATGCCCCTCCACTTACACAACCAGATGATATCAGCTGGCGTCACTTCCTCCTGCTGACTAATGTACTGCAGCGCTGCCTCAATCATCTTGAACCCTTCCAAATGTGGGATGAGATTTTCACCGTCATCTATAGATGCCTCTTCCTCCTGTTCTTCTATTTCTTCTCCCCTGTGTCAAAATTTCCATAATATCTTTGTCAGTTACTTCATCAGCTTCATCGTTTACCATCCATTCTCTAATGTCCTCTGCATTGACATCGTCACACCTCGGTACTTTTTCCAGCAACGAAATAAGTTGATCGTTTTCATCTTCCACTTTGGTTTCACATACGGGTTGAAGGTTGAAATGTCTACCTTCATGGTTCAAAAGAATTTTCCAAGACCTTACAAGTGATATGTTTGGAATCTCTTCCCATGCTTCGGCCAACCACCTAATGACATCTAGGTAGCAGGGTGGGGGGGGGAATCCGTGCTTTTCATGTTGCAACTTGTGTTTTGCACATGGGACGTAGGTTCAAAAATAGGCCGGATAGTCGAGAGTCTACTGTAATTTATTACTAATACAAGAACATACATTAACAGTACAAGAGCCTACTATTTCCGCATATGTGAAGCATTTTTTCTGTTTCTTTGTCAGTCATACATTTCTGTGCTTGACATACTATTATTGTTATTTGTTGTGTCTATTTGCTCTTTTCCTTTGAAGATTGAGTGTAAGTTGGAAAAGAGCAAATAGATCTTGCAACCTGGTTGCACACCAGTAATCTGTGGGTTGTAATGGGGCTAAAAGGAGGGCTTTTTATTTTATTAAAAATCATAAATTTGTTTTCATCTGTGTGGCCAGCCACGTGTTAAATAAAAGCTTTGTCCCACAAAGGAACAGTAAGTTGTAGCTGTACGATGGAATGCGGCAAGTATGCAACAACGCAATACAATTCTAAGAACTGTAGTACTGTGTGACACGCGCAAACACCAGCGGGCGCGCAACCGATGCCGAGAAGCTAAAACAACATGGCTTGATTGTGAATTCTGTGTGCCATGTGCTCAGAAACGGGCGGAAGCCTAATAGAGATCCCGCCCATTTGTGTGACGTGTAGAGAGGCAGTGAGATTTCGTCGACGTCCAACACACGTAAATCACACGTGTTGTGTGTGCAACGACTACTAAAACTTTAACAGCAAAGGCTAGGAACAGTGACGAAATTTAGTAGCAGAAAAGGCACTGATGTCCGCCCGTATGAAAAGGCAGTCGACCTTCAGCCGCTGCGTCGGCTGGACGCACGCTAAGACTCAGGTGCCCCAAAGAAATTATTCAATTGTAAAAACTTAAATATTCAAAAAATAGTGAACCATATCGCACAATGACGTAAGTGGAGTGAAGAAAAAGTGGTGAATAGATAAAACATTCGGACATGTACACAGTGCGGCACGAAGTGACGTAGGAAGCGGAAGGTTAAGTAGGCGGCGACCCATTTTTATTATAATTATCCTAAATGTAAAAGAGCGCTCTAGATTAAGGGGACAATTTATATATGTGTGAATGAAGTGTGTGTACGCAATTACTGGGCAGCCTTTACAAACATATCTGCATAAGTTTTATCATATCAATTCACAAAAAAATGAGTGATTGTATTTCTTCTATTTGGTTTTTGTGTAAATTTTCTATTTGTGTTTCTGTTTTCTATATTGTGTAATGTTCGAGGAAAATGAAAGTTGAATAGTAAACCCACTGGTTCCATAAGATAAAATGTGTTAGTTGTAAATTATAAACCACTTCCTAGTATTCTGTGCTGACAACCTCGTCTAACGTTCTCGGGGGTTTTCTGAATTTTTAAGAGTAGTCAGATAGCGGGATTTTTATAAGGGCAAGAGAGTAGAAGGTTTCGATGTATAACCTTAAAACATCGTGGCGACCTGGGCAGTTTAATAAGGTAAGTTTAATGGGGACAATGACGGTAAGTAAAATTCTGGCAGTGGTGAGTATTATATTATGAGTGTGTTATTTTAAAATGGTAAAAGAGAAGTATCTTTGCAGGGTGGATGTGGATCCATATGGTATTCTGTTTACTTCCCTTAGCCTTTTAGTGTCCTCTTCCTTACCTACAGGCAGCATTTATTGAATGTTGATGGTTATGAGACAACCATAGATTGTTTTTGCCATCTTTTATAACCAACTTTTGAAGCTTTGCATAGAATCTTAGATTTCTGTTATGTTAAAGGTTCGCGTATACTACGCCTGCACGGACCTGCAAACAGTACACCCTCGCACACTTGTCCTGCACCGACCAGCGCCAGCCTGCATCTTTCGTGTAGGTGGGGGGGGTCTCAGTCTAGCTGAAATAGTAATTTTGTCTTCAGTTTAGTTTGTTTCAAATCATGGAGGAGTTGTGTAGCTCTGACGAGGAAGTACTCTTTGTTGCATCGTTGTTGTGCGAAGAGGAGGACGCAGGGGGCAGAACAAAGACGGCAAGGTTATGGATTCATTCTATTAACCAGAAGAGGTTTCTTGTTGAGTTTCATCACCTGTTTCCAGACCTGGAAGAGGATCCGAGAAAGTTTTTTCAGTATTTTCGGATGTCAAGATTGAAATTCTACGAGCTCTTGGACATAACTCGTCCCGACATACTCTATCAAAATATTATTTTTTCTTCATCCATGTCTAGTACACAGTTTTAACGAAAGTAAACATGGACAGCAGCTGCACAATATAACTCTCCTCGTTACAGAATAATCCAAAAACAAGAACCCGAGAACTGCCGAGACGCAGCGAACTGTAACGAAGATCAAGCAATCGGCTGAAAAGTGCTGGTTGCTGCTGGCAGCCAGGACACTACACCATCACAGCACAAACATGCAACCGTCAATGCAGGTCGAGATTCTACCCTGACCGTCACGACCTGCACTGCCGGTCGCTGCTGGTTGCAGGTTTGTGCCGGTGCTGTTCTAGTGTGCGTGCTTGTATTTGAAAACATGGAAACCTTCATGACCGGTAAATGCCGGTGCCTGCTGTGCTGGTCCGTGCTGGCGTAGTGTGCACGGACCTTAACAGAAAATATGCATTCTACTTGTATTAACAGAAAATAATGTGTTTTACAAAAATTCGTAAGCCTCAAGTTTTATTGATTTAGTAGCTACTCTTGCTGAGATATTAGCTTTCACAAACAGAGAAATGAACCCTGTAGTATGAAGACATGAAAGATGAAATATCTGATAACTTTCACATATAGATTGAAGAATGCCTCTACCTTCCTTGAAAACACCTTATCACTGTGTCAACTGAAATGGCAGTTGCTGATAGCTTACAGAAAAAATTGACCAATGTTAACGTGAACTCTTTCACAATCAATTGCAGACTTGGAGACTGTTAAGAATGTAAGCATTTACATATTATCTAAATGTACTTATTCAGCCAGATATGAGCTGTGAAAATAAATGCCACTAAAAGGTATAACTAAGTCTGTAGTGATATGTAACTAAAAATTGACTATAATTCAGCATGGTTCTTATTGTCTCTTCTGGTCTGTCAACTGGTGCAGCATGAATCTTATGGTAACTTATTGCCATGTGACATTAAGTTGCCAACTTTTTGAGTTTTTCCATTAAAAACATGTGATTCAAGCTTATGTGAATTCCTACGTCTTTTGGTATTTCACAAAAGTCAACCAATGGTTTTATCCGCTACAACATGTGACTTTTTTCAGATTAAGTTGATGGCCATTGAGATTTGTCATTGCCTTCAATGGACCTTGATTATCCAAAAGTTTGTCCCAAGATGGTCCTTCGTGTTCTCACTCCAGAGCAAGAAAACGTAGCAAGGAAAGAAATTTGCGCTGACATGATGCAGCAACTTGATGCTGACCCCAACCTTTTTTCAGAAAATAATCAGTTATGGCGAAACCTGGATCTTCCAGTATGCTCCTGGGACAAATGACCTCAGGAAAACATCAGTATGATCCTGCACCAGAAAACACCGTCATTAACCAAGAATGAAAAAACTCGTCAAAGGAAGTCCAAATTTAAAACCATGCTCTCTGTGTTTTTAATCTGAAGGGCATAATTTTGGAAGAATGTGTTCCAGAAGGCACAACAGTGAACCAGCATTATTAGAAGTATATTTTGACAAAGCTGAGGAAAAGAGTCAGAAAGAAATGACCAGAGTGTGGAAAAATGGTTTCATCATCATTAGGACAATGCGACTGCTCACACAGCACTTTCTGTGACAAACACACTACTACACTGGAACATCCTCCATATTTGCCAGATTTGGTACTGTGTGACTTTTTTCTTTTGCCTAAAGTGAAATCTGTGCTTAAAGGAACATGTTTTGAGTCATGTGATGCAATAAAGAAGAAAACAGCAGCTCTTAAAACAGTTGACAGAAAGTGGTCTGCTCTATGCCTTCAATTATTGGAAAACAAAACTGCATTTGTGTATGAGTGTGGATTGAAACTATATTGAAGTGGACAAGCGTTAGAATTGTAATACATATAAATAAAGGTGTGTTATTGTATCTGTCTCCTTATTTAATAGTCACATCTCGTATATCATCTGTTCTATTCCTCCCATGTTCCGTACATGCTAAGTCATGATGAGAAAAAAAGTATTTATGTGAAAACAATATCTAGATTGAAATTCTACTTCCTCTAACATAAAGTAATCACATGAATAGGATGGAACAGAGGGCTCAATGCTTAAGTTTTTTTTTTTTTTACAGGTACTGTAACATGTTTAAGTTTCACTCCTGATGGTTCATTTTTAATAAGCTGCAGTGAAGATGGCACTATCAAATTGTTTAGAGTTGGTAGCTGGCAGACAGAAAAAGAAATCACAAAGGCACATAAGGGAGCAGGTTTGTTGTACTTTTTGTTCAATTATCAGTTCTATTCATAGATTATTTTAGTCTCTTAATTACTGTGATGTAATCTGTTAACAGAATTACAAATTTGAAAAAAAAGTAAATTTCTTTTAAGAATTGCATTTTTGTGTTAAGTAATTTCATAATAATATCAATATTAGAGGGATATTCTGAAAGTAAAGAAGTTTCAGTAATAGTAAAAGTGCAAGGGAAATTATTTCATAGTTGCCTTGTCATGTCTTGTGGACGTGATGTGGCAGAATTTATCAGACCTTAGTCATTGCCTTGGTCAACTTGTTTAAAGTGGTTGTGTCAAGTCCAAATCCTGTCAACTGTAATGTGTAATGGATTCAGTAATTCAAATTCATAATGTAAAAGGCAAAACTACTACTCAGATTTATCATCAGCTTATTTCTGCTTATGGTGAAGACGTTACAAAGAGGCTGTTGCGTCTTAGATGCTCTCGAAGAATCTTAAGTTAATCTTAGAACGCTTATTGAGGTGCTGGTGTGAAATGAAATGATAAAGTGGACTGTATAAATTCTTGAGATAATAATTTATTGGAAATTAACAAGACATAATTGCTGGCACGTGCAGTTTTAACGCGGCATAAATGCCGGAGAATTAATATAGAATTAAATATGGAAAACTCATAACCATGTGTGAGGCCGAAATCGCCTAAGTAAAATTAGTGCATGATGATCATGCTAAATTATGAAATATTGAAACTTATGTAGCCGCGGCTTGCGAACAAGGCGTGTTGCCTGTACGTAGTCTTGCAAGGAACTAACTTAAATTTGTCTGCTGTCGGCCTGTGTCAAACCGGCAGCAGATAACAGATATAAAAATGACGTCACTACACGCACCTCCAATGCAGTATTTCAAAGTACAAAGTTTTCATAGGTACAAAGTTGACCATACTGCCCGCACAAAATCGGGGCGATTTTGCAACTTAAGTAATTGTGTGAATAGTACATGGTAATTGACATTACATGATAACAAATTCAATAATAAATAACAACTGCTAATACAATAACAACGACATAACAATTGACATGTATAACAGTAGAGCAATAACACCCAGAAAATTAATAGTAGATAACAATATGATTAACATACAAAATTCATGTAAGGATACATAATACATAATGATTTACGTTACATAGTAATAGAACAATAATAATAAAATTCCCTAACACATAATAACATGGTAATGATACATGATAATACAACAATCAGGCAGTCATAATAGTTGGCAGTACATAATAATAGGATAATGATCACAAAAAATTCAATAATATGTAACAGGTAATAATACAATGACAAATACATAATAATTTACATGCATGATATTGGAATAACAATCCCCAAAAAATTCAAAAATACATAACCATAGAATAAATACAATAGTGAAAGACATAATAATTGATACAATAATATTAGAATCATAATCCCCAAAAAGTTCAAAAATACATAACCATAGAATAAATACAATAATCATAACAATATAAATCATGTGATCGCCCGGGGAATGTCCCGGGCATGAAGCACGATAATGCTATAAAGTTCACATTACTGACACGTGTTGCATGAATGCTCATGCGATTAGTCTGAAGCCACTGGAAGTGGACATAATTTATGAATGGGTCGACGTAGGATACCATTAGCGGTGCGAACATCCGCGACGCGCCCTATTGAATCCTGGCCCGAATAGACGTTCGTGACTACCCCGCGTTTCCACTGGAGTGGGGGGGAACTGTCATCTAGAATAAGGACGAGTTGTCCGGGAGTCAAATTTTTTGGCGGGATGCGCCATTTGTTGCGTTGTTGTAACTGGTGCAGGTAATCTTTCGACCACCTGTTCCATATAGATTGAGTGAATTTTTGGAGCAGTTGCCATCTGCCCTGACGACCAATATTGACTTGGGAATAGTCAGGTTCCGGGAGTGCAGTGAGAGGAGAACCAACCAGGAAGTGAGCTGGAGTTAAAGGTTCGGGGTCCCTAGAGTCATTGGAGATGGCGAACAAAGGGCGCGAGTTGAGGCAGGATTCTATTTGAGTTGGATAGTGTAATACTCCTAAAAGGTAAGGATGGTTCCGCCGACAACGTGCCGCAAATGGAATTTGACGCTCTTGACTCCGCTTTCCCACAGGCCACCGAAATGAGGTGCTGAGGGTGGAATAAAAGACCATTTAATGCCCTGGGCACTGGCAAAATCCTGGGTGGTCTGCTCAAATCCATTAGAATGAAAAAGTTTGTGCAATTCGTGAAGTGAGCTACTAGCACGACGGAAATTTGTTCCGTTGTCGGAGAATATCTGATCAGGGATACCTCTACACGCTATAAACCGTTTTAATGCTGCTATGAAGGCGTCTGAAGTAAGATCTTGTTATGTTAATTACCTTTATACAAAATACTAGCCCCGTTACAATCTGAGACTAGCTCCAGGTGAATGGCCTTAGTGGTCATGCATATAAATAAAGCAATATAAGCCTTTGACGTCGATTTTGAACGCTGCCCGCCATGGCATGTAAGTACGGGACCGGCATAGTCGACTGCAGATTGGGAAAATGGCTTAGCAGGCGTAACCCGGGAAAGGGGTAATTGTCCTAATAATTGGCTTGCGCCCCTAGCACGGAATCAAAAACAAGTGATACATTTATGTATTACTGAACGTATATAAGATTTATCATTAACTATCCAATATTTCTGCCGTAGAGAAAACTGAGTCAATTGTACACCAGCGTGTAGTAAACGAAGATGCTCACTTTGTATGATTGGTTTGCTGAGATGAGAGTGCGGGTGTAGAATGATTTGGTGTTTGCTCTCATAGGTAAGCTGGGAGTGCTGAAGGCCCACGCGTAATATCCCCGCAATGTCCAGAAATGGGTTGAGAGAGAGAATTTTACTATTATTGGGGATGCAGCGTTGTGCCTCAAGTTCCTTAATTTCGATGCTAAAGTGCAATTGCTGGGACTGGCGAATAAAAACCAAAAGTGTATCATGCAACTCCTGGGCAGTTAAAAAGGAAGTGTCCCTATCAGCTATGGGGAGCCTAGAGTTCCGAATGACTCGACGGCAATAAGAAAATACACGAATGAGCCTTGAGAGCAATGAGTAGTTTTCAAAATAACTAGACATAGATGAAGCGACAATCAATGAGGTTTAGACCTGCTTACGTTGTTCCTGCTCAAGATCGGGATGAGTGCAGAGTGAATGGGCATCGAAGGCGCAGATGGGCCATGATGATGACTCATGGTCAGGGTTCTGCTTGGACTTGAATTCCAGTGATTGACATCTGCGGATAGCTCCGTGAAGAGAATCGCCCAAATGAGAATTGTATGACCTGCAAGGTAGGGATACCACAAATCTGCCATCATTATTACGGAAAGTATTAGATACAAAATGACTTTCGCATTCCGTGTACTCAGTGGAGGGAGCACGAATAGCAACGTCCTCTAACTTCCAAAAGTCCTTTAGTTGCGAGGAAATAGCATTATTGTCCTCACATGCTATGAATGATGAGACAGGCTTTGTCATGTCAACATTAAATGGCAAGTTACCCGCGAGAATGAATCCCAATTTTGTCTCCTGTATTATGGGAAAATGTGGGCTATGGATGAATTTGACAGGTTCAATTAATTGTAAGTAATACTGAGCACCAAGCAATAGGTCGATCTGCGAAGAGAAGTTCAGTTGTGGGTCGGCTAGGAATATGCCTTTTGGTAAATTTAGGGATGCGATATCAAATGATTCCGCAGGGAGATTATTAGTGATACTGGGAAGCACAGCGCAATGTATGTTTAAACTAAAATTCTTATAACGTGAATGCAACCATACCCTAGTACTGAAGTCAGCGTGAGATAATGAATTATTTATACCGGTGATGGGTAATTGAGATTTAATTATTTTTAGACCCATGCGATGTGCAAAATTCATGGTGCAGAAGTTAGCTTGTGAACCTGAGTCTAATAAAATCTGGGTGTTTCCTACCGGCATGATCAGTTGTCATGCAGACGGCGGTGGATAATAATATAGATTTGTTTGTTTCCAGTTTTAGTGCAAACTGATTGTTACTGCACGAAGTGTTATTGCCTGATACGTGGATCATTGTGTGGTGGCGTTTAGCACACGTCCTGCAAGTAAATTTGGAAGGACAGTGTGCGAGATCATGGCCTTGACGTAGACAATTTAAACAGAGTTTATTTTTAATGAAAATATTTTTTCGTTCCATGGGAGACATGGCCACGAATTGTGGACATTCAGACAGACGGTGTTTACCTCTGCACAGCTGACATATGTTATTGCCGATATGAGAATGGAATGTCGCCCTAATAATATTAACCGGTTTAATAGCTTTGCGATAGTGAGTCTTATCGCTAACGTGCATTTTGCTTACTGGGCTGGCCGCGCCGTTGACGTTTTGCAATAACTGCCTCCTATTATTTAAAAATTTAATAAAATTCCTGAAATTAGGAAATAGTTCGTCCGACAAGCTTTCTTTCCAGAGCCGACATGTATGGTTATCGAGTTTTTGCATTAAGTATTGCACGAAAATAATTTCAAATGTATTTACTGTTAAATTCAATGAATTTAAAGCGTTTATGTTCGCAATGATCTCGTCAATGAATTTGGAAATGCTAACCATGGATTCTTGTTGAATGGAGTTCACGGTCAGGACATTCCCTATGTGATAGGCTGAGACAATTAATTTGCTGTCGTACCTGGCTTTTAACAGATCAATAGCTACCGCATAATTTTCATGGGTGATTGGAAGAGATTTTATTACATTTAACGCCTCATACCTTAATGAAGAGGTATGATCGTGCAAATCGTGTAATTTCTGAATGTCAGTCAGGTCAGTTCTGACGTGTATTAATTCTACAAACATATTATAATAATGTTGCCAATCAATAATGCTGCCTGAGAAGCAGTGCAGTTTAAACGGCTCTAACTGTATGGGGGGGGGGGTTTAATTGGTGTAACTTCCGCCTGAATCAACGGTTTCTTGTTCACCTCCTCCACTTGCTCTAATAAATGGTGTAACTTGCACTCAATATTGCAGAGATCATCCTCTGTTTGAACTCTGTCACTGACTGATGCGAAATCGGAATCGTCAGCCTCTATTTTGAGTCTGAATTTCGTCATACTTAGCGGACAATTCCATCAAATGGCGAAGTTTAATTTTTAAGGCATGATGATCGCTTGTGTCCGTATTGAAATTGTCAGCAAAAGTATTCACATGGGATATAGACGCCTTAATTGTGCCCCGTTTCTTTATTAACGCCTTCACATCAGCCATGACCGAAATGTAAAATGTGATTTGAAAACAATAATTAGATATAGAGCAGGTGAACAGTTGTTGTAATTTTGAATAATTTGCTAAAATCTGATATGATGCGGGAGCCAGTGATCTGTGTACACCTTAATATATGACTTACTACAATAGGTACTTAATTTGCTTAAAAATAGTTATGAAAGTCATCGAAAATATAAATCATTCAACATGAGAATATACCTATAGCCTTATGACATCACTTAAATTTCTTAATACGTTATTGTGCAGCTGCGTAAATGAGAATTTATATACATATGAAAATCTAGATAAAAATATAAGCTTATGGCCACTTGACAATAATATCTGTTTCTGTAAAAATTATTAATGACGTTATATTAAATGTTATTAACTCTGTGCAAAAATATTACCTAGTTTGCCGTACCCATAAATTATATATGAAAAATTATAAAAAATGAAAGTTTATAGTCATGTGGATGTTGAATCCCGGCGTGCTCAAGCTGGCTTCGATCCCATTGTTCGGTCCTGTTCGGCAATCCTTTGAAGTTGGCGCACCACCTGTTTCTGCTGGTCGGGTGATGCTTGAAGTTGTAGTTCTTCATGTAATTTTAAAGTTCTGGATCTTCGTTGCTCTAGAACCAATGATGCTGTCTTGCCGTGTCTTGTTGTCTCAGAGTTGCTGCTCTGCAGAATCTTGCAGCGTTGAGTATAAAGTAAATTTCTGTCTCAGTTTTAGAACTATGAAGGTATGCAACGGCCAGCAATCTGATGCTTGAAAGTGTTGGATTTGACCCAAACGTCGTTTGGGCCCATTAAATGAAATATTTCTGAAATTGTACTGGACGAAAATCCGGTCGCGGTGGACCAAAAAATGCGGTCGCGTTGGACCAAATTGCGGTCGCGTTGGACCAAAATGCAGCCGCTTGGACCAAAAAATGTGAAATCCGGTCGCGGAGGACCAAAAAATGTTGCGTCTTAGATGCTCTCGAAGAATCTTAAGTTAATATTAGAATGCTTATTGAGGTGCTGGTGTGAAATGAAATGATAAAGTGGACTGTATAAATTCTTGAGATAATAATTTATTGGAAATTGACAAGACATAATTGCTGGCGCTTGCAGTTTTAACGCGGCATAAATGCCGGAGAATTAATATAGAATTAAATATGGAAAACTCATAACCATGTGTGAGGCCGAAATCGCCTAAATAAAATTAGTGCATGATGATCATGCTAAATTATGAAATATTGAAACATATGTAGCCGTGGCTTGCGAACGAGGCGTGTTGCCTGTACGGAGTCTTGCAAGGAACTAACTTAAATTTGTCTGCTGTCGGCCTGTGTCAAACCGGTAGCAGATAACAGATATAAAAATGACGTCACTACAGGCACTGTAACAGTACGAAAACCTGATGCCAGATTTATGGTACGAATGGTATCAAACTATTGTATTTCATTATTTTTGCACACACATACATGGGTAGGAGTTTTTTCCCTTTGTCTAAAGAGACAACGACGCAGATTTCAGCAGAGCAGAATGATTCCAAGGTCAGGAGCAGACGTGTGAAACCGAACGCATACAATGGTGGTATAAGTGAAGACAGACTCTAAATATCAATTCTCATTGGTCCACAAGGCTGGACGTCATTAAAAATATAAAAATGACAACAACAATGACGTGACAACAGGGCGTGAGCCGTTCGAAACAAAAGAACAATGACGTGATGCACTCACACATACGAAAAAATGTACATTGCATCTCCCCAGTCTTCATACTACAGCCGAGACGACAACACCTAGTAAAAGGTCGTCCGGCAACTAATACCAGCAACACTGTAAATTACAAGAACATGTAATGATAATCTCAATCAGTGATCAAAATGTAGAGAACAGAGTTTAAATTCAGTGCAGTAACCATAAGAACTATAAGTAATATGCAGTAAAACGACAGAAAACACAGGCCGATGAAGAGGAGATTCCGAAAAGGTCTACACCGCTTCTGAACCAGGAAAGTGCACTAATTCTTTTACTAATTACAATACGTTTTGAGCTCAAACATGAAAAAATCAATTCAATTTAAATTGTCTTTATTTTAAAGAAGAACAAATGAGTGCGTGTGTGAACGCATGGTAGAGTGAAAGGCCGGCCTACAAGGTAGACATTGGTTTGTGAAACGTACTTTTATTACCATCAGTAAATTTGCAATAACGACAGACAAAAGATGTTAAGCTAAAAATGAATAAGTAAATAAGAATGAAACACTGAATATTAAATATCGTTGTAAGAGTAATTTGTAGACGCCATCTTGTTTGGTAGGAAATAGCGTCATTGTAATCTGTAATACAATTTTGTAAAATTGGCTTGAGTAAAAGTAATGGTCATGTATAAAAACGTTAATAGAGTTTTTATTTCACACTCCACTGTTTCCGCAATCTCGCCTATAACGAACCTGGACCCAATAAATAAAGTAATGAGAGCAAGTGAACCATGAGTACCGGAGCAGTATACCATAATTATGTGGTAAGTACGATTATTATGTACTTGGTAAAAATAAATAATAAGTCACGGTAGGAGTAATGCTATAAATGTCGACCCGAACTAGGGACTTATTTGCCAATAATTCTACAAATGGCCCCCGAACTGTGACATTATATAAAATTATTTTATATAAAATAGGCCAGATTTGGAAACAGCGGGAGTGGTGAAACTATTTGTAGCATAACACGTGAGAGGTTATAGAGATGAGTAGGTTATATTGACAAAGTAAAGACGTATAAGCGACAATTACAATTCAATCGTTATTTTAGTATTAGATCAAATTTCCACTAGAATGGCAGAAAATAACGAGAGTATAGAAATGAACGACACCGAAACAGAATCTATGATATTGAACGAAATAAGTGCCAATTCGACACCTATGGCAATTAGCAATAAAGTGTCATTGGACGACTTGTTTCAATTAATGAAAACACAAAATAATCAATTAAGAGAACAGATTGATGAAAAATTTAACCAGCAGAATGTTAAATTTAATGTAAAGTTTGACAGTTTTGATGCCAAATTAAATGAACTAAAGAAACAGAGTAATTTGCAAAATGATAAATTAAACCAGTTTGATGTAAAATTAGATGAGATAAAAAACGAAATCAAAGAACGAAATGATAATTTTGATAAACATTTTGAGGAGTTACACACGAAAATGAATAAAGTAGATGACAATTCTAAGAGTAGATAAATAGACAAAGTAGATATGAACAAAGATGACAAGGTAAGTAGTAGTGAAAATTATGATAAAATAAATAAAAGTATGATATTAGAAAATGATTATGTAAACAGGGGTAGTGATAATGAGATTTTATGGGGAATAGAATATGATAATGATGGAATGATAGTGTTTGTTGAAGGGTTAAAGAGAGTGTGTAAAGAGAGTATAATTGTAAAAGAGTTGCAGGGGGTAGATTTTTCCCTTAATGATGGAGTAGGGGTGAAGTAAAAACTTCACATGTGTTTAGGAAGGACGAGAGTGCCTTCGATGTATATTTGGGAGACGATAGGTCTACAAATAAAGTTCTCCTTGGTTTTTTTAGTGCACTTCACAGGTGGTGCAATAGTTGTGAATTAGTGTCCCCTGCAAACGTAGAAAGAGAGAATGTAGCTTGGTGTGGCAGAGAGATATATATTAAAAGAGAGAGATGTTTTGAAAGTGAGAGGTATTGTGAGAGAAAGAGGGAGATTGAGATTTTTAAGATGAGTAGAAATTATGAAGAATTAAGGGAAAAGTTAGGAGGAGAGATGATGTATAATAAAAGTAAATACTTACCTTGTAATGAAACTGAAGTAGTAGGAGATAAGGGAAATAATGACTTTATAAATTACCTAATTATGACTAATAATACAGGAGGTGACAGGACAATGACCAATCATGACAGATTATATGAGTTTGCGGAAGATGAGGAAAATTTGAATGGTATACCGTATGTATTTATGATGTTAGTATAAGAGAGTCAATATTAAGCAATGTATATAGGTATAAGATTATTGTTTGACGATGGAGAATAGATATTTTATTGTATTTATGAACATTTAATTATATGGACAGTTTTTTTCAAGATGGACTGCTTATGAACTGATTTATGAGAAACGATTTAATGATAATGTGGATTGTATATTTTTGTGTGTATTAATGTCAATGTATTTGTGTATTTTTTGATGTGTGTATTTTATGTATTTTTTACGTAAACCATGTACTGTAGAATTTTAAATATTCAAGAATAATTAAGTTTGATAATGATTTTGAATAATTATGAGATTTAGATTCTAGTGAATAATAAATGATTAAACATGTAATATATTGGGATATTGAGATGTATTCTTGTTAGTAAGTGATGAATTTTCTAGTGGTATATTAAGGTGAAATGTTGTAAAGAGTTTGGGTAATAATGATAAATAAGGGCATTGGAGTTAGTTAAGCAGAGTTAATGGGAGTTAGTGAAAATAAGAATGTTGAGATACAGATAATATATAAAGAGGTGTTAGATATTTTAGGGACATAGTAGTTAGTGATTATATGTAGAGAGGTGAGTAATGTGAATGGTATATATATTTGTTGATGATGATATTTTGTAGTAAGGATCCGGTGTAAGGAGTGATCAGCGTGCGACGTGGCAAGTGACCAGCGTGCAGCATTGTGGCAGGCGGAGCAATTTTGGTTAGAGTGTTTGCCGATATTTGGTGGAGGGCAAATGGTTAGGAATGGGTATAGCCAGGTAGGGAACACACATCCTAGTACAAAGACGAGCGTTGCCAGAGGATTTAAATGGGATTAGTGAAGGGGGTTATTATAGAGATATTGGTGTCATAAGATGTTAATGGTTGTTAGTAGCGGTTGTTAGTAGAAAAAAGGGGTAGTAAGGTTAGATAGACAAATGCCAAAATAAGATGTAGAGATAATAGTGAATAACAGAGAGTCACCCAAACTAGACAAGGATTGAGGAAGGGTTAGAAAAAGAAAATTCACAGTAGAAAGGTGATGTAACAGAAAGATAATGATAAATTTGAAATTTTTTTGTATAGAACCTAATGATAAATGAATGTTCACTAATTTAAAAGTTAATAAAGAGTGGATAATAGTAACGTTATAAAATTTTAATACAAGTTATGTAAATATAAATTGTTTAATGTAAATGTAACAATGTTAATGTGTAATGTACAATGTTTTATTATGTTGATGGTACAATAGTGTGTGTGGTTAGGAGGTCGCTACAGGGGTAACGACGTTAGCAAATGTTAATAGATAGTAGATCGTAAATGTTAAAAGGATAAAGTTAGAAATGGTTTTGAACAAAATATAGTCTGATGCCGTTGCAAAATATAATATGATTATAAAGTTGAGTAATAAAATTTGAATAATGAACTTGTTTGCCATAGTAGTTATAGGTTGAATTTTATAGAGATAAGTAGGTGATGGTGTTTTGGGAATTTTGAAGGAGTTGTTTACGTGTTATGTTATCTATAGGAATATATGTATATTTTTCTCTTATAATGAAGAGATTGAGTTTAGTGTTGATTAAAGATCAGTCTATTTTGAATACTTGTTGTTGTTGTTTTGGAGAAATTAATTGAACAAACCAATGTCTCAGACACAAACCAATGCATCTAAAGGGAAACATATCGGTTGTAGATATGGAAATAGATAAGGCCACTATTGTAAAATTTTGTATTGCATGTTTCAGAGTTTTGTGTTGTGACAGCGGTCCTGAGCTGGCCGGTGCGTCAGAACAGGAGCGTTAAGTGCCTCATGGCCTTATGGTGTTGGGATCTCTCCTGAGAAGTCCAGTAAGGTCAGAGGGTGCGATCATCGTCATTGGACCAAGGGTAAGTGAGTGAAATTTCTTTTAGATTAACACTACACAGGGTTATGGCACCATATCTGGGCTGATCCTTTTAGAACGTGTGAATGGGTCAATGAAAGTTTTTATGTTTCGACATAAAACCTTTCATTGAGTGGGTTTTGTAACAGTACGAAAACCTGATGCCAGATTTATGGTACGAGTGGTATCAAACTATTGTATTTCATTATTTTTGCACACACGTACATGGGTAGGAGTTTTTTCCCTTTGTCTAAAGAGACAACGATGCAGATTTCAGCAGAGCAGAATGATTCCAAGGTCAGAAGCAGACGTGTGAAACCGAACGCATACAATGGCGGTATAAGTGAAGACAGACTCTAAATATTAATTCTCATTGGTCCACAAGGCTGGACGTCATTAAAAATATAAAAATGACATAACAACAATGACGTGACAACAGGGCGTGAGCCGTTCGAAACAAAAGAACAATGACGTGATGCACTCACACATACGAAAAAATGTACATTGCATCTCCCCAGTCTTCATACTACAGCCGAGACGACAACACCTAGTAAAAGGTAGTCCTGCAACTAATACCAGCAACAGTGTAAATTACAAGAACATGTAACGATAATCTCAATCAGTGATCAAAATGTAGAGAACAGAGTTTAAATTCAGTGTAGTAACCATCAGAACTATAAGTAATATGCAGTAAAATGACAGAAAACATAGGCCGGTGAAGAGGAGATTCCGAAAAGGTCTACGCCGCTTCTGAACCAGGAAAGTGCACTAATCTTTTACTAATTACAATGCGTTTTGAGCTCAAACATGAAAAAATCAATTCAATTTAAATTGTCTTTATTTTAAAGAAGAACAAATGAGTGTGTGTGTGAACGCATGGTAGAGTGAAAGGCCGGCCTACAAGGTAGACATTGGTTTGTGAAACGTACTTTTATTACCATCAGTAAATTTGCAATAACGACAGACAAAAGATGTTAAGCCAAAAATGAATAAGTAAATAAGAATGAAACACTGAATATTAAATATCGTTGTAAGAGTAATTTGTAGACGCCATCTTGTTTGGTAGGAAATAGCGTCATTGTAATCTGTAATACAATTTTGTAAAATTGGCTTGAGTAAAAGTAATGGTCATGTATAAAAACGTTAATATAGTTTTTATTTCACACTCCACTGTTTCCGCAATCTCGCCTATAACAAACCTGGACTCAATAAATAAAGTAATGAGAGCAAGTGAACCATGAGTACCGGAGCAGTATACCATAATTATATGGTAAGTACGATTATTATGTACTTGGTAAAAATAAATAATAAGGCACGGTCGAAAAGAGTAATTCTACAGCACCTGCAATGCAGTATTTCAAAGTACAAAGTTTTCGTAGGTACAAAGTTTAACCAGAGGCAAAATACTACAAAATGGTATGATAAATTCAAAGTGAAAAGAATAACATCCATGATAAAGAAATAAGTGAAAACTTATCTGTTATTATTGATAAAATCATTTTTGAATGGTTTGAAGAAAAATTTTGTAAGCATTTAACTGTTTGTGAAATTCATAAACTGTGCCCAAAAGTGAACTATTCTTTATGAAGTGGTGAAAAATTAGGTTATCAGAAACTGTATGTATTTGCAAAAATGCTACAGACAGCTGACAGAAAAATTGGATAGCTGCAGTTCAGGCATTTCTTGAGCATTGTGAAGATCAAAATGACAACTTTCTGGACACTGCACTGTGACAGGAGTTGAAATGCGGGTGTCTCACCGTACAGCTGAAAATAAGCAACAGTCAATACAACAGATAAGCAAAAAAAATTCAAAACATCACTGTTACACTGTTATTATGGGAAACCATGGCAACTCTTCTGAAACAGGAAGGGGCTGCAGTCATAGATTCTATCGTGAGGATACCATATGAGGAGGCTGATATAAGAAGTTGATATGAGGACCCTGCCTGTTGCACAACAATGCCCAATCCCACACGTCACACATCACACAGGAGTTGTCGTAGACCTTCAAGTGGTAAGTTTTGGTTCATCCATTCCACAGTCCAAACCTCACACCAAGCAACTACAGTGGAACCTTGATATAACGCGACTGTTGATGTAATGCTCGTTTTTCACGGTCCCAGCAAATTAAATAGTTAAACTTGGGACCTTTATATAAAGGACCCTTGATATAAAGCGCTTTTTGGTCAGCCCGCAGAAGGGTGTTATATCAAGACTTCACTGTACATGTGTTTTGAAGCTGAATGAACATCTGACTGAAAAGATTTTTTGTATGATGATGATCATGATGTTCAAGATGTGATGACTTGGTTAAGAAACCAGAGAGGACATTTCTCTGATATCTAGCATCAAGAAACTAGTTCCCAGGCTCACCAAGTGCCTTGTGATTTGGTGGAATATAAAAAAGTTTTAGACGTTGCTAAGATAATAATTTATAAAGGTGAGTAACGGAAAGTAAACATGCATGATCAGAATGTAAGTCCTGTGTGACATCTTCATACCAATTTTGTGTGTGTTGTGTATTGATGAACATTTTCTTATTCCAGTTAATGGAGTTTTAACTGTAACTAGTGGTCACCCAGTGGTCGAAATTCGACCGTAATTCATTAAATTTTTAAGTTTTAATGTTATTGAGGTTCTTTTGTCAAAGAGTATACCTCTATAATCATTGCATATAACTTTTTTGAATTTTGTTCTATTACGTCAGCTGCGAACGTGTACAAATACGTCATTAGCGTGTGTTGTTTGCCTTAATTCCCTGCAATACCTATGAAATTTAAAATTTAATGTTAGTAACAGTTGAAAAAAACACAATTACAGCTTGTATTCGTATTTATTTTTTGATATAATTCATTGTCAGTTTTAATTTTGTTATGTTATTATTGAATCAAATAAACGCTAATAAAAATGAGACTTGACATTCATAGAAGTATAAGATACATTGTTTTCAATTCCAGTGGATTACATTTCATTTTTGGTAAGGTACAAAATTCGAAAACAGTTTGAAGATTATCTGCTACAAAGCTTATATAATTTTTTAATTTTTTTTTCTGTGCATTAATTTTCGAGTTATTTGAAAAATATGAAAGATAGGAAAAATGAGGTTTAGCTTGGCTAAGCCATATTTAAAAAGCAATAACGCGTTTTTTGACATTTCCTTGGGTTTTTTTTATTGCCATACTGACCAGGTTTCGCCAAGGCTACACAGTTATTTTGCCTATCTTTTTCGAATTATATAAAATTTAAATAAAAAATTAATACAAAATAAAAAATGAAATAAAAAATAAGTGCCTTGTATTTTTTCATATATTTTTCATTAAATCAAAAAAACCGGGCGGTTAAAAAAATAAATGTTGTCCATTAAACTTAAAATAGTTTGAAAGTGAATTTAATGATTCAGAACTTCTGTGTAAACGATGTTTTTTGTAAAAACTCTTTCATCATTTGCTAAATGCCCTTGGCCATTATATTCGGAAATATAAAATCTCAAACCATCGAATGATCGAACTCTACTTGCTGCGACGTACAATTGACAATGTGTAAAAACTGGCTGCCTCAATAAAATTCCAATTTTTTCGAATGTTTGTCCTTGAGACTTATTTATTGTCATCCCAAATGCAGGTATAATTGGAAATTGAGTTCTTTAAAATTTAAATGGTAAAACAGGACCGGAATATGTTAAATTTATACGTGGAATCTAATGAGCGGTTAAACAACAAACATTAGATCCAGTACCATGGTGCAAAACTTCACGAATCACACGATCAAAGAGATTACGCTGTTTAATATTTGCAGTTTCATAATGCTCACAAAACAGAAACTCTTGTTCTATTGGATCAATAGCATTTGCTTCGTCTGTTCTCTGCGAATACGTGGGAACTGGTAAACCAAGTTCTTGACATGACAAATTATGAACATTCAAAATATCTTCAATTTCTAATAGAGCTGTGTTAAAGAATACTTCTTCAGTGTAATCTCTTAAAAAATCTTTACTAAGATATACTTTAAATTCATTCCATAACGCCAATGCATTGGCTGGCACATTTAATGCACAAATGTAACCAAATAAATTTCGCATTTGTTTTGGTGAATGTAATTCTTTTGCTTCATTTAAACATTCGCGCCATTCATTATCATTTGAAGCAATGCCGCGAGCATGGCACGCTTCAACAAAAGAAGTGTGTATAATTCCATTGTATGATCTAACATCCTCAAATGATTTTGGACCACAGACATGTAATAAAAGCAATCGTAAATGGAAAAGTTCGATGTCTTTTGGTGATACTACATATATGCGTGTAATGATTTTATCACCTCCACGCCTTCTCTTCTTCCATTTTTTTTCGGGAATCTTCCCACACATAATGCAAAGGAATTTCAATATACTTATATTCATGCGCTGATGGATCTGATCGATTCAATTCAAAAAATGCTAATAATTTTGTTTGTCTTGCATTTTCAATTGCTTGACGTTCTTGCCCTTCTCGAAAGTAAACATTCTGTCTATGCGGTAAATGAATGTCAAGTCTAACGATGACATGTGATTGAAAATGCATTGGTAATTCATAGATGCGCCATATAGCTTCAGTTGATCCGACATAACGGCCATTTAAAAAATTTTTAACTTCATCAATTTGTATTTCTTGACCTGGTTCATTTCTCTCTGAACCTAATTCAACAGATGCACTGTCGTAGCCTTTATACACGTATTTATAAATGTATTTAACGCTTTTAACTGTAGTGCATACTTCAACATTTATATGGCAATTAAATTTGGCAAGTAAATACGGATTGTATGGTACAACATAACAATTGTCGAGGCAACTACCGCGAACTTCAGCATTAATACCATCATCACGCCTTCTGTATAATGGATATCCATTTAATGATTCACATGTAAATTCATTAAATCGTTTTGGATAATCTTTTGTGCATTTTCCATCTCTCATACATACAGAATTTGGATTAAGTACACCGCATGGACCATGCATCATGTGTTTTACAACATATTCATGTAATGTAGGATGTGTTTGAATGTTAGGAATCTCCGCAGATACAACTTTATCAATATCGGTAGCGTTAACAATTTTATCTTGCTCATTTAAAGAGAATAAAATGTGAGCATGAGGCAATCCTCTCTTTTGAAACTCAATTGTATAAATGAGTGCTTCAACTTTACCGAAGATTTTTTTTAGTGTAAGGCCCTCAATTAATGCTTTCAGTTTGGACTTGAATACACGCACAACAATATCAGGTCGAAAATTAGCTGACTCACCTACACCAATATTGCTAACTATTTCAGGCCAACTTGGATTGCAAGTCATTGTAATAAACAAAGAAGGCTTTCCGAAATGTTGTACAATTGACATTGCATCTAAATAATTCTGATACATATTTCTTGGAGATCCATTGAATGAAGATGGTAAAATTACTCTACGGCCAACATTATTGGCATTGGGGTTCAATTCTAAATAATCTGTTAAATTTTTGTAAACTTCAGACCTAAGACTTGTTTGATTTTGTCGAATGAAATGTAACCTTGTGCCCTCTATTCTCACATACATATCAGCTATCCACTGCAGAAATAATTTTTGTGAATGGTGCAACATGCTAAAATCTTCTCTAATTGCAAGTCGATAGGCTGCATACTGAAGCATGGTTAATTTATTTCTGGGCGCTCTTGAATTAGATGTAGTTGGTACATTATGAGAAATATTGATATGCCACCCAGTATCACCATTTGGAAAAAGTAATGGATACGCTAAAGGGTCCAATGATGAATCCAAAACAGAGATATTTTTAATGGTACCATTAACTTTTGAAAACGAAACCATATTTCGTTCAAAGGGTGGCTCACCATCAACTGTACTAAATATTACTGCTACATCAGTTTGAACTGCATCATTATAACGGCATAGATCTAAATCACGATTTACTTTCATGAGCATACAAATTTCTTTATTTTGATTTTCAACTCTCTGACAACGATCTTTCATTGCAATGAATGACCGAACTAAAGGATTAATGCGTTCCAATTCAAGAGAGATTTCGCGCATTATATTGTTATTGCATGTTTGATTATAGTGTTCACGTAATCTATAATTGACAGCAGTGTCAACATCATAAAAATATAATTGCACATAACGTGGTGAGCGACCATATCCAGCCGTCATTGGACCTGATCTGTGATAAAAAACATCATGTATTTTAAAATGATACACTCCACGCGTAACTGTATCCGAAATTTTAACTTCTGAGCTAACCATAGCAAATGATGAATTGTATTTACGAATGTTTTCAAAATAATTTTTTTACTTTCTTTTTATTGAAGGTTCATTTGAAGTAAGTCCATCATATAATGATTTAAAGTATTCATTTTGACTTAAGGCCGGTAATATTGCTTTACCCTTATGACAACATGAAGTGAATGCAGTCCTTTCACCTAAAGTGACCTCAGATTCGAAATGTTTTGCATTGCAAAACCTGCATTGTAAATGCATTAATCCACAATCAAAAGTATTAAAATTTCTTGGAATGACATTCAGTGCGCATTTAAATGTATCCCTCAAAATAATTTCATCATTTTGTATACTATTTACACTATTTAAATTTCTATTTGGTCTATTATCATTTTGACTTTCACGCGAATATATATTCCTTCTTCTTTGTCTCTCACTCCAACCCGTCAATGTTATACTATTTACACTATTTAAATTTGCATTTGGTCTATTATCATTTTGACTTTCACGCGAATATATATTCCTTCTTCTTTGTCTCTCACTCCGACCCGTCAATGTTCTATGTCAAGGCATAATGGAAGTAGGTGCGAATATCTGAATGTAAAAAAAAAACATGTAATGAAATTACTGAAACTAAGATTAGACAGGGTTTAATTTAAAAATAATAAAATGTACTCACTTTTTTGAAACCACCAATAATAATTAGGCGAGAGTAAGTCAATTCAAATTGCTGCTACAAAATTTTCCTTTTGCAGCAGGTGTATATTAAGCAAGCTGTATTTCACTTTCAACTGCACATTAATATATAAAACACAGATATCTAATATACAAAATATAAAATAAACGCTTTTTTGCCTTGACATACACTCCACAGACTATTGAAAAAGGAACATTTGAAATCACACAAAATTCACAGCTCATTCAGTCAATCTGTCAGTAATTATTTGTTGGCAGCATTTTAAAATTCTTTGGCGACAATCTCTACTCTGTGCAACTGTTTGACGACAGACTATTATGTGTTTGACATTGGCAGTATGAACGTAAACAAACGACAGACTATTATGTGTTTGACATTGGCAGTATGAACGTACACTAAAAAGTATTTATTGCCTGGCAACAAAATTATTTTATTTTTAACAATTACCATTGTTTGAAAAAGTTTACATGAATTTTCAAGTGCAAATGAATGTTTATTTTTATTTATTTATTTTTTATTTAATGTATTTGTAACACATATTATATATAAATTTTAGCTTTCTGCACTCCTTCTCCATATAAACTTTAACTATGCCAAATCTCACACTCCTCCGTGCGCGCAATATGCTTAAAAAGGGGTACAAAGTTTTCTCTTCACGTATTAATATATAGATGTTTAAAGTTGACTCAATGTTTGACTGTCAGTTGTATTTAATTGCATGTCATATCATGGTTTGTTTTCAGCTGTTGATTATATTTCAATACATCCAAGTGGGAAACTGGCACTGACCATTGGAAGAGACAACACATTACGAACATGGGATTTACTGAAAGGAAGTCAAGCATATTTAACAAGGTATTGGTTGTCTTTCTGCAGTTGATTATAGTATATAATTGTATGTGGCTTTTTCTCCACAAGACTGCATGAAAATAAGTACTCAGAGGCATGCTTGATGTCATTAAATTTCTTTTTCCTTGTCTACTAAATGTTTATTTTGCACTTATATCTGACTCCATATTGTAAGACTTGAAGTATGTTCATAATTTCTCTTATGTAGTGTTTCTGTTTTGAATCAGTTAACTAGTCTGTGAATACATCAGCACACATGAAGTACATCAGTAACTGGTACATAATACTGTCGGCTATTACATTTCTTTTTTGCGTAGAAAACTGAATTCAATCTAAGGCAAAAAAATCTTGAAACAGTCTTTACATATGTTGCCATAAAATGTGTATACATTTTAAAACAGCAGATTGCTTATAATTAAGAGTGTTTCAGAACTGATGACAAGTGTCAAATTGTTTCAGTTCTCTTGAAGTGGAGTCTTTTGAAGCAAGCTAACATAAGGAGTAACAAATACATATCATCCAGCAACCATATTAGGAAACATATTACTTTCTAAGAAAAAACCTTATATATTCATGTTAAGTCATTTTTTATGCAACAAAGATGTGTTCTTATGGTTATAATATAACACTGAAAGTACAGCTATGATAACAACAGTTCCACTATATTCTTGCAGTTTCTAGTTTTCTAAGGACCAGTGAACTATAGAAAATGAAATAATCTTACGACGGAAAACAAAATACAAGACAACAGATGCGTCACTAATCACCGCCTTTAATTATCACAAACGGTTTGTAATTAACAAGACAGTCTCTTATAACAAATCAATTAAAAATTTTCACACGCAATAAAAATGTTAACTGATATAAAACACAATTATATTATAATAGTCTCACACAATTATAAAACACGTAATACTTCTCGACAATACTACAAACCGCACTCCAATAATTCGCAACTCAAACTCAAAACTGAACGTCGCCGAGTACTTGTATTTATACCCTGCCGAGGGTATATTCGCTAATAGGTGTCTACTAGAAAACACTACGCATCAGCTCTACACTAGGACGTAATTGATTGCGGCCTTGACACAGTGCACGGGGCTGGCAACATCCAGAAAAGTCTTGCGAGTGCATGTTGAAATCATGTACGCCACAACATTCAGCTAGATTCCTCTGGAACATTCGATAAACACGTAGATGTTCTCTAATGTCGTAACAATATCATTTATGTTAGTTCTACCCCATTTACTGTTCCTTGTGTATACATTAAGAGTAGTATGGTAGAAGACCTATTTAATATGTAAACTATGTTCTAGGATAAGAAAATAGTAAAATTATTTTACTGTAGCATTTTTCTTTTAAGAATTCATTCTTCATTAAGATATTCTTTTCAGGTGTAAGGGTGATGAAAGTGTTGTTTGGTCACCAGACGGTAACTATTACGTTATTCCCATTAATTGCACATTAGATGTCTACAGCATGGCTACTGCAAATGTCGTATGCAAAACTGAATGTCAGTCTAAAGTATCAGCAGTAAGTTTCATAAATGTAAGTAAAAGCTTTTTTTTTTCAGTTTGATTTTGCTTTAATTGTCTCCATGTATGTGACCAGAAGACAGACGACTGGTTGTTACTGAGTGCTTGAACATGTTTAAATTTACTGTTTCATGATGGATGCCAGTGATCATAGTATATCTTGTATAAAAAGAAGGTACGAGGATTGTTATAAAATTAACCTCCGATTGTGTGATAATGCAAACTGAATGCCATATTCATATGGTTCGTGTCCATTTGTGACCAGTATCAATTTACACTGTTACACACAAGTTAGCAGCCCATTTTGTATATCCATTACCCAGGCCTGTGGCCCGTTTCTATTCAAGTAGTGACTGACAAAACAGTGAGCCTCTAATTTTCTGTACTGCCAGCTGAAAGGTGCATGGTGGTATTTGTTGAGACGTCCCCATCAACTGCTGGGCATGTTAGGGACTGTGCTGCTAACTTCTGATCAGTGTGGAACAACAAAGCTCTTGGTTGGTGGAAACAGTCAGTGTCCCCCAAATGACCTGATGTCAACAGCAGTCATCCTGACAAGTCAACATTGAATCACAAGGTAGAACGTGACTGAGGTGTTGATATAGCTGTATTAGGTGCTCAGTCTCTTCACCAGGGACGTGCCACCACAAGGCAGACTCTACATTCTTGACAGGCTCACACTTTAGGAAGTTCACAGACACAACAGGCAGACAATCATGCTTGTGTCCTTTGTCACCTAAATAGTGATCAATACATTATCAGACTGAGTCCAGACAAGGGTCCCATTATATCACCAAGATGAATATCCAGCTAGCTACCCAGCATTTTGAAACCAATGAGGGCCTCATTAATTGCATCGTCTCTTGTCAGAGTGGTACCTTGGTCACCAGCATTTTTCAAAGAGGCACTGCAAAAGGTGGTTCAGTGATGTAAAAAAATGCATCCATGTGGATGGTGATGATGTGG
This sequence comes from Magicicada septendecula, assembly GCA_034769895.1. Taxonomy (NCBI): domain Eukaryota; kingdom Metazoa; phylum Arthropoda; class Insecta; order Hemiptera; family Cicadidae; genus Magicicada; species Magicicada septendecula. The sequence continues at coordinate 66,853,531 of CM068368.1, read as the reverse complement.
AAAAGTAATATAGATATGTTTTTTACTTCCATATTTCCTTAAGGAATGGAAGTATGGTGATGGCAAAAAAAATCGTGTTCGAGATTATTGCAGATTCTGATTCTACTACACTCAAAACATGAAAAAAAGTCGTTTTCCGAAAAGTGTCTGTGTGTGTGTGTGTGTGTGTGTCTGTGTGTCTGTAGATTTTTTTTCTATGGCAAACGATAACTGCCGCAAATTCAAACAGAATCAAATAATTTTTTGCATACAGCCCTGATTTGTAGAGGACTCGCGACCTATTGTTTTTGGTGAAGATCGGTTAAAGGAAAGGGGTAGTTTACCTGCAACGGTTTTTTTTATCAAGGGAAATTTTTTTTTTTGGCAAACGATAACAGCCGCAAATTCAAACATAATCAAATAATGTTTCGTATACAGCCCTTAATTGTAGAGTTCTCAAGACCTTTTGTTTTTGGTGAAGATCGGTTAAGGGAAAGGGGTAGTTTACTTGTAACGTTTTATGTTTTAACAAGGGTATTTCCTATGGCAAACGATAACGGCCGCAAATTCAAACAGAATCAAAAGATTATTTGCATACAGCCCTAAATTGTAGAGTTCTCAAGACCTATTGTTTTTGGTGAAGATCGGTTAAGGGAAAGGGGTAGTTTACCTACAACGTTTTATGTTTTAACAAGGGTATTTCCTATGGCAAACGATAACGGCCGCAAATTCAAACAGAATCAAAAGATTATTTGCATACAGCCCTAAATTGTAGAGTTCTCAAGACCTATTGTTTTTGGTGAAGATCGGTTAAGGGAAAGGGGTAGTTTACCAACAACGTTTTTTTAACAAGGGTATTTTTTATGGCAAACGATAACAGCCGCAAATTCAAACAGAATCAAATAATTTTCTGCATACAGCCCTGATTTGTAGAGTACTCGCGACCTATTGTTTTTGGTGAAGATCGGTTGAGGGAAAGGGGTAGTTTACCTGCAATGGTTTTTTTTATCAAGGGAAATTTTTTTTTTTGGCAAACGATAACAGCCGCAAATTCAAACAGAATCAAATAATGTTTCGTATACAGCCCTGAATTGTAGAGTTCTCAAGACCGTTTGTTTTTGGTGAAGATCGGTTAAGGGAAAGGGGTAGTTTACCTACAACGTTTTTTTAACAAGGGTATTTTCGATGGCAAACGATAACAGCCGCAAATTCAAACAGAATCAAATAATTTTCTGCATACTGCCCTGATTTGTAGAGTACTCAAGACCTATTGTTTTTGGTGAAGATCGGTTGAGAGGAAGGGGTAGTTTACCTGCAACGTTTTTTATCAAGCGTATTTTCTATGGCAAACGATAACTGCCGCAAATTCAAACAGAATCAAATAATTTTTTGCATACAGCCCTGATTTGTAGAGTACTCGCGACCTATTGTTTTTGGTGAAGATCGGTTGAGGGAAAGGGGTAGTTTACCTGCAACGGTTTTTTTTATCAAGGGAAATTTTTTTTTTTTGCAAACGATAACAGCCGCAAATTCAAACAGAATCAAATAATGTTTCGTATACAGCCCTGAATTGTAGAGTTCTCAAGACCGTTTGTTTTTGGTGAAGATCGGTTAAGGGAAAGGGGTAGTTTACTTGTAACGTTTTATGTTTTAACAAGGGTATTTCCTATGGCAAACGATAACAGCCGCAAATTCAAACAGAATCAAAAGATTATTTGCATACAGCACTAAATTGTAGAGTTCTCAAGACCTATTGTTTTTGGTGAAGATCGGTTAAGGGAAAGGGGTAGTTTACCTACAACGTTTTTTTAACAAGGGTATTTTCGATGGCAAACGATAACAGCCGCAAATTCAAACAGAATAAAATAATTTTCTGCATACAGCCCTGATTTGTAGAGTACTCAAGACCTCTTGTTTTTGGTGAAGATCGGTTGAGGGGAAGGGGTAGTTTACCTGCAACATTTTTTATCAAGCGTATTTCCTATGGCAAACGATAACTGCCGCAAATTCAAACAGATTCAAATACTTTTTTGCATACAGCCCTGATTTGTAGAGTACTCGCGATCTATTGTTTTTGGTGAAGATCGGTTGAGGGGAAGGGGTAGTTTACCTGCAACGGTTTTTTTTATCAAAGGAAATTTTTTTTTTTGGCAAACGATAACAGCCGCAAATTCAAACAGAATCAAATAATGTTTCGTATACAGCCCTGAATTGTAGAGTTCTCAAGACCGTTTGTTTTTGGTGAAGATCGGTTAAGGGAAAGGGGTAGTTTACTTGTAACGTTTTATGTTTTAACAAGGGTATTTCCTATGGCAAACGATAACAGCCGCAAATTCAAACAGAATCAAAAGATTATTTGCATACAGCACTAAATTGTAGAGTTCTCAAGACCTATTGTTTTTGGTGAAGATCGGTTAAGGGAAAGGGGTAGTTTACCTACAACATTTTTTTAACAAGGGTATTTTCGATGGCAAACGATAACAGCCGCAAATTCAAACAGAATAAAATAATTTTCTGCATACAGCCCTGATTTGTAGAGTACTCAAGACCTCTTGTTTTTGGTGAAGATCGGTTGAGGGGAAGGGGTAGTTTACCTGCAACGTTTTTTATCAAGCGTATTTCCTATGGCAAACGATAACTGCCGCAAATTCAAACAGATTCAAATACTTTTTTGCATACAGCCCTGATTTGTAGAGTACTCGCGATCTATTGTTTTTGGTGAAGATCGGTTGAGGGGAAGGGGTAGTTTACCTGCAACGGTTTTTTTTATCAAGGGAAATTTTTTTTTTTGGCAAACGATAACAGCCGCAAATTCAAACAGACTTAAATAATTTTTTGCATACAGCCCTGAATTGTAGAGTTTTCAAGACCTATTGTTTTTGGTGAAGATCGGTTAGGGGAAAGGGGTAGTTTACCTGTAACGTTTTATGTTTTAACAAGGGTATTTCCGATGGCAAACGATAACAGCCGCAAATTCAAACAGAATCAAACGATTATTTGCATACAGCCCTAAATTGTAGATTTCTCAAGACCTATTGTTTTTGGTGAAGATCGGTTAAGGGGAAGGGGTAGTTTACCTGCAACGTTTTTTATCAAGCGTATTTCCTATGGCAAACGATAACTGCCGCAAATTCAAACAGATTCAAATAATTTTTTGCATACAGCCCTGAATTGTAGAGTTTTCAAGACCAATTGTTTTTGGTGAAGATCGGTTAAGGGAAGGGGTAGTTTACCTGTAACGTTTTATGTTTTAACAAGGGTATTTCCGATGGCAAACGATAACAGCCGCAAATTCAAACAGAATCAAACGATTATTTGCATACAGCCCTAAATTGTAGATTTCTCAAGACCTATTGTTTTCGGTGAAGATCGGTTGAGGGAAAGGGGTAGTTTACCTGTAACGTTTTATGTTTTAACAAGGGTATTTCCTATGGCAAACGATAACAGCCGCAAATTCAAACAGAATCAAATAATGTTTTGCATACAGCCCTGATTTGTAGAGTACTCAAGACCTATTGTTTTTGGTGAAGATCGGTTAAGGGGAAGGGGTAGTTTACCTGCACCGTTTTTTTATCAAGCGTATTTTCTATGGCAAACGATAACAGCCGCAAATTCAAACAGAATCAAATAATTTTTTGCATACATCCCTGAATTGTAGAGGTCTCAAGGACTTTCGATTTTGGTGAAGATCGGTTAAGGGGAAGGGGTAGTTTACCTGCAACCTTTTACGTTTTAACAAGAGTAAAGTACTTGCAAATTTATTTAACCTTTTTGAAACAATGGTAATTGTTAAAAATAAAATAATTTTGTTGCCAGGCAATAAAATTAAAATTTTTTAATTTTAATGTAATATAATATTTTTCATTTAATACGGCAATAAAAAGGCAGGTAAGACACAAACACACAATTCACGTTATTTCTGGCCTCACTCATGTTTATTTTCTTACGTTTGCACGCTTTTTAAATGGAAAGTGCCGAAACCCACACGAACATAACGCGTGCAAGCCGAAAAAATGGACATCAATTTGCTTACTGGCGAAGCTAGTAGTTAATGAATGGGTAGGCAAAAATCTTATCTTAAATTTTTTTTAAGGAATCACTAAAAGGACGGTGGGTCAAATCGGACGCTGAGGTAGAGTTTGCTGTAACCGAATGGTTCCACAAACAGCCGTAAGAATTTTACTAGCAGGGAATCTACAGGTTAGCGCAACAGTGGAACTCATGTCTTAATGTTATTGGAGACTTCTTTTAAAATCGTTGAATAAAAAATGCTTTACAGCTCTATACGTGTGTCTATTGAACAATCCTTGTATTAGTCATACACAATAATACAACTGATTGAACTTCAAATTTTTAAACTTGGTTAGTTTCTATATATATGTTTAATGTTACAAATAATTCAAATAACAATCTTGATCATCTGTTAGTTCAGCGGAATAACAGTGACACTTTTAATAACCGCATAAAATAAACACTTAGTAACAACACAGGCGCTTTAACTTAACTGTTTGGACCACAGAAGTGAGGCATGCCTCAACGCTCTATGTGTACAGCGCGGGACAATCCCCCCTCCCTACACTTCCCTATCACACCACTACATTGTTTACATACGATGTATAAAAAAAACGCTGAGGCAAGTTCAGGTTGCCTCATTCGATTTAAACGAACTATGCCGAATCTCACCTGTCACCATCTAGCGGTCGCTCAATAAAGCACGTTTCGGTTTAATAAATTTGACAGTCACAGTAACAATGTATAATCTTTACGTTATGTAGTTCATACGTATTTATAATTTTTATTCTACAGAATTTGTTAGGGTAGGCATTGCCTCAATTGCCTCCATGTAACTTCGCCACTGATATATATGTGTACAACGTTATCGGCAACAAAGAAGTAGTTTTTGTTAAAATTCCTTCCCGGGATATTTGGCCGTAGTCCAATGTTTTCTACAAAACCAGACATTTCGGCAATGCCATCGACTTCCATCATCAGTGAAAATCGAGTGCGATAACGTGAGGTGGTATACGTTAGTGACCACAGTACTGTGGTTAAGGCTGAAGCAGTAAGTAGAAAGAAGTAGTTTCTATGGTAATATTTCATTTCGAAAATGATTTTAAATATAAATCTTAGAATATGGAAGTCATGTATGGTTCTCCATACCGATATTTTACTTCCATGTTCCTTAAGGAAATGGAAGTATGGTGATGGCAAAAAAATCGTGTTCGAGATTATTGCAGATTCTGATTGTACTACACTCAAAACAAGAAAAAAAGTCATTTTTCGAAAAGTGTGTGTGTGTGTGTGTGTGTCTGTCTGTCTGTCTGTAGATTTTTTTCTATGGTAAACGATAACAGCCGCAAATTCAAACAGAATAAAATAATGTTTCGCATACAGCCCTGAATTGTAGAGTTCTCAAGACCTATTGTTTTTGGTGAAGATCGGTTAAGGGAAAGGGGTAGTTTACCTGTAACGTTTTATGTTTTAACAAGGGTATTTCCTATGGCAAACGATAACAGCCGCAAATTCAAACAGAATCAAAAGATTATTTGCATACAGCCCTAAATTGTAGAGTTCTCAGGACTTGTTGTTTTTGGTGAAGATCGGTTAAGGGAAAGGGGTAGTTTACCTGCAACGTTTTATGTTTTAAAAGTGTATTTTCTATGGCAAACGATAAGAACAGCAAATTCAAACAGAATCAAATACGTTTTTACATACAGACCTGATTTGTAGAGTACTCAAGACCTATTGGTTTTGGTGAAGATCGGTTAAGGGAAAGGGGTAGTTTACCAGCAACGTTTTATGTTTAAAGGGTATTTTCTATGGCAAACGATAAGAGTCGCAAATTCAAACAAAATCAAATAATTTTTGTGCACACACCTCTGATTTGTAGAGTACTCAAGACCTGTTGTTTTTGGTGAAGATCGGTTAACGGGAAGGGATAGTTTACCTGCAATGTTTTTCTTATCAAGGGTAATTGTTTTCTATGGCAAACGATAACAGCCGCAAATTCAAACAGAATCAAATAATGTTTTGCATACAGCCCTGAATTGTAGAGTTCTCAAGACCTGCTGTTTTGGTGTAGATCGGTTAAGGGAATAGGGTAGTATACCTGCAACATTTTATGTTTTAACAAGGGTAATTCTTTCTATGACGAACGATAACTGCCGTAAATTCAAACCGAATCAACTACTCTTTTGCATACCTTTTTGAGTTATACAGAACTCAAGGTCTGTTGATTTTGTTGAAGATCGGTTAAGGGAAAGGGGTAGTTTACCTGCAACGTTTTATATTTTAACAAGGGTATTTACTATGGCAAACGATAAGAGTCGCAAATTCAAACAGAATCAAATAATGTTTTGCATACAGTCCTGAATTGTAGAGGACTGAAGGTCAATTGATTTCGGTGAAAATCGGTTTGGAGAAAGGGGTAGTTTACCTGCAACTTTTTATGTTTTAACAAGGGTAATTTTTTCTATGACGAACGATAATTGCCGTAAATTAAAAGAAAATCAAATAATTTTTTCCAAACGTTCCTAAACTGTAGAGAACTCAAGGCCTGTTGATTTTGGTGAAGATCGGTAAAGGGAAAGGGATAGTTTACCTGAAACATGTTATGTTGTAACAAGAGAAATGTTTTCATGACGAACGATAACTGCCGCAAATTGAAACAGAATCAAATATTTTTTTGCATGCATCCCTGCATTGTAGAGGACTGAAGGTCTATTGATTTTGGTGAAGATCGGTTTAGAGAAAGGGGTAGTTTACCTGCAACGTTTTATGTTTTAACAAGAGTAAAGTACTTAATTTTTATAAATAAAGTATCTTGATAAGAAGCTCATAATAATCCACTGTAGAAACGTAGATGAAATATCTATAAATGAAGAGGTTAGGTGAACGGGGTGGGGGTAATTTTCTATAAATGAAAATTATAGTTGTAGGGGGAGGGGAGAATTTTTTATGTGTACTACGTTATCGGCAACAAAGAAGTAGTTCTTTGTTAAAATTCCTTCCCGGGCTGTTTAGCCGTAGGCCAATGTTTTCTGCAAAACCAGAATTTTCGGCAGTGCCATCGACTTCCATCTCAGTGAAAATCGAGTGCGAAAACGTGAGGTGGTATACGTTAGTGACCACAGTACTGTGGTTTAAGGCTGAAGCAATAAGTAGAAAGAAGTAGTTTCTATGGAAATATTTCATTTCGAATATGATTTTAAATATAAATCTTAGAACATGGAAGTCATGTATGGTTCTCCATACCGATATTTGTATATTAAAATATTATTCTTTATTTTTATTTTTACTTCCATATTCCTTAAGGAATGGAAGTATGGTGATGGCAAAAAAAATCGTGTTCGAGATTATTGCAGATTCTGATTGTACTACACTCAAAACATGAAAAAAAGTCGTTTTCCGAAAAGTGTCTGTGTGTCTGTCTGTGTGTCTGTAGATTTTTTTTCTATGGCAAACGATAACTGCCGCAAATTCAAACAGAATCAAATAATTTTTTGCATACAGCCCTGACTTGTAGAGTACTCACGACCTATTGTTTTTGGTGAAGATCGGTTGAGGGAAAGGGGTAGTTTACCTGCAACGGTTTTTTTTTATCAAGGGAAATTTTTTTTTTTGGCAAACGATAACAGCCGCAAATTCAAACAGAATAAAATAATGTTTCGCATACAGCCCTGAATTGTAGAGTTCTCAAGACCTATTGTTTTTGGTGAAGATCGGTTAAGGGAAAGGGGTAGTTTACCTGTAACTTTTTATGTTTTAACAAGGGTATTTCCTATGGCAAACGATAACAGCCGCAAATTCAAACAGAATCAAAAGATTATTTGCATACAGCCCTAAATTGTAGAGTTCTCAAGACCTATTGTTTTTGGTGAAGATCGGTTAAGGGAAAGGGGTAGTTTACCTACAACGTTTTTTTAACAAGGGTATTTTATATGGCAAACGATAACAGCCGCAAATTCAAACAGAATCAAATAATTTTCTGCATACAGCCCTGATTTGTAGAGTTCTCAAGACCTATTGTTTTTGGTGAAGATCGGTTAAGGGAAAGGGGTTTTTTACCTACAACGTTTTTTTAACAAGGGTATTTTATATGGCAAACGATAACAGCCGCAAATTCAAACAGAATCAAATAATTTTCTGCATACAGCCCTGATTTGTAGAGTACTCAAGACCTATTGTTTTTGGTGAAGATCGGTTAAGGAGAAGGGGTAGTTTACCTGCAACCTTTTACGTTTTAACAAGAGTAAAGTACTTGAAAATTTATTTAAACTTTTTCAAACAATGGTAATTGTTAAAAATAAAATAATTTTGTTGGCAGGCAATAAAATTAAAATTTTTTCATTTTAATGTAAATCATGTATAAGAGAAAATATATCGCGCTTGGCAGGCGATATTAAGATTTAAATATAAATCTTAGAATATGGAAGTCATGTATGGTTCTCCATACCGATATTTGTCTTTAAAGCTAAGCAAAAGTTAATATCTCTCATCTCTCAGTGTCACAGGTTCTGTTCTAAGTATAGATATACCTTTATATTTGCTGTCTTGCCATTCATGGTGTCATGTTAATATTGCTCTTGGCTGAGCACCAGTTACTATCACAAGTGCTGATGAATCATACTGAATTTAAATGTACATAGATAATATAAACTAATCAGGTTTCATATGAAAATTCTTTATAAGTACACCTATAGTTCAGTTGTGTATTGCTTATCAAAGGTGTCAAATTTATGTTTATTCTTTCAGTTTGTAGTTATATTTTAATTTTTAGGTTTTTTACAGTTCAGTTATAATACTGTTACGTTACGACAGTCATACAGATTGTCATATTGTTCAGTGGAAACAGAATAACTGATATCAATAAAGTCACTAATTACAAACTTTAATTATACTGTAACATCACAAAATGTTCCATAATAATAATGAACACCAGAAGGGTGGATAATACTAAAAGAACTATAAATGAGTAACCAGGAAGAATGTAACAGTAAAAATAATTAACCAATAAAGAATGAAAGGAGAGAAGGAATTCAAGTAAACAATGGTAAATCCACTACATGTACTAAATGACACTACAACATAAATAAATAGAATGACAAAGACGAAATTACAAGACAAGTTTCCCACATAAACTGTTAAGTGAGCTCAATAAAAAAACCTTTGATGAATAAAATCAAATAGAATAATTAAAATAACAAATGACTTTAATAGTATTGTACCATATGTTATAAATAAAAACAGCACATTAGCTGCTCCAAGTCAAAGCAGTGATTTAAAAAAGACAAATATAGAGAACCATGCTAGGAATAATCACAAACTGTAAAAGATAATGTGAAAGCCAAATATGTATGATCATTAATTAAGAATAAGTATAAATGTAAACACTGAATGTGTTTAGGTAACATCATAAGTAAATAAAATGTGTACATAAATGTAATAATAGTCAGGGAACAAAACATTGTAAAATAATGATAACAAACCCTGAATTACCAATTTAAATCAAGGAAATAAGAATCAGATAGAAACCATACTAAGCATAATGAAGTAAAATCGTGACAATGATAAAAAGAATGAAGCACCACCAAAAGTGTGATGTTTAAGAATAAGAGATGAGAAGGACATGTTAAAATAAAAATAGTAAAATATGGAAGTTTATGTTAGAAAATCAACAAATGTAAACAGATAATTAATATTGTTCAGCTGAATGCAGCATTTATATGTAATAAAGTATTCTTTTTAATCAATTAATCATGTTCAAATTAGAAATTAAGAATAATTAAACAAATATTAGGAAAAAGTTATTAGTCGGATTTGCAACATTTAGCAGACGAATGTAAACAATGCACTAGTAAGTTTAAAATAAAGAACTGTTAATGAAAACTATGACCAAACTGGCATCAAGCCATGTCAAAATAAAGATAAATAAATAAGCTGTACAATGATAGTAATAGAACCCGAATTGGAATTGTAATAACTAAGATATAAACGTTAGCATCATAAATTTGGTGAATCTCGAATAAATACAAAGGAATAATAACACAAACGAAACCGACGCTCAAAATACAAATATGTAATGCCTATAAATAGAATTACATCATCATGACATAATCACGGACCAATGTAATTCCCGACCAATCACGGACGACTTTAGAAGAACGCCAAGCGGCATTCTGAAATATATATATAAACGATTGCCATTGTAAACAGAGAAGCATTTTGTCTAAATTCACTCAACCAACAACAACAAATCCAGGCCAACTTATCATCCAAAATTTAATAATCAACGAGAAGGAAGAAGTATAATTCAATCAGTGCATCAACAATAGTAGTGAAACTTTTACAAGAAGTGCGTGTAAAAGAACGAGGTTAAGTATCATACCTAACCAAGGCAGTTTCTTATCAAGAAGAAAATAAACCCGTTCATGTGCGAAGTTAAGTGAAGTGTAAACACGATCATTGAATCAGATCGTTAGAAGTGTTAATAAATTAATCATTGCGATTAATCTCAAGGGAGTACAGTGCAAATACTTACTTTGTTTATATTTAGCTATTAACAGTATAGAATAATACACATGTGTACTGATGCAAGAAACAATAATACAATAAATAATCAACACTGTTTTAAAGTTATTTAGAGGAATTAAAATATTCCGACGTAAGATTTCATGTGTTAACGTTCTTATAACTAACCTAAAATTTATTCAGAATAAACGAACTTTTCATTTAGTAGTTTTCAATAACTAAAGGTGTCTAACCTAACAATAATATATTGTAAGAGCATTGTAAAGTAAGGCTGTGGCGTTCTATTCTGTAAATTAAAAGAAGTCACCCTTGAGACAGATAACATTTATAAATAACACATCGATTATAACTCGAGTTTTCATAGCAACTGAACTGAGCTAGATAAAAGTAAAAAAACCGTTCTAAAATCTGTAATCCGTTTGTTATCATAAACCGAATGTATTTCATTGAATTTATTCTAGAACGAGCAATAAAATAACAGTTGTAAAATAACAACAATTGTCAACAATTATTTCAACAAATAATTAATCAGTATTATTAATTAATGAGTTGCATTTTTATAGTAAACAAATAAACAGAAAATTAATGCCTGATCTTGATCTAACTATTTAATCAATTGTTGATTTATTAAATATCAGAATTAATTAGTAAATTATTCACAAGAATTTTTTTATGGGACATTTCTTTCGAAAGCCCATGTGGTGCCCAAGTAAAGTTTAAAAATGCTCACAAAAAACTTTCACAGTATTAATATACTGTATGATCAAAAGATTGATAATTTATTAACCACTTGTGACCGACTGAACTTCCAGTACAACATCACAGGTACGTAAAGGTTTAATTTATATAAAATAACTTTGTCTAGACTATACACTGACACACACAGACGACACTATTCAACAGGAAGGTGAACTAACGTCAAGAGATCTACGCAACTGTTTACATTCAACAAACGGATCTACAACCAAATAATTACTCAAATATAAATAAACAAAAACATCAAAATTGAATTAAACTATTAATTAAATAAATAAAAGATATTGTTTAAATTAGCAGCCATCCTTACTATTTCTTTTATGAATTTGCTAACTGCTATAATTTTTTTTATTGTTCGACTAAGCTTTTCGTCATTGCTGACATCTTCAGGTCTTAAAAAACCCTGTTTTTTAAGACCTGAAGATGTCAGCAATGACGAAAAGCTTAGTCAAACAATAAAAAAATTATAGCAGTTAGCAAATTCATAAAAGAAAAAATAAATAAATAAAAAATAGTTGAAGAAAATATTTAATGAATGCGAGTGTTAAATTCAACAACCAGTAAAAGTTATAAAACAATAGTAAGAGAAACAAGAGGGGAAGATTGATTACTATAGAAGTGGCGACAGCAACGTGCGGCTTATAAATAGTAGAACTACAAAACATCGAACTATTATATTACGTATTAATACACAAACCATTAGAAATCAACAGAGGCACCATTATACAATAATTCAAGTTAAATTTGTCCAATAAACAATAATAAATGTCACCATATTACAGTTTTGCACTGATTAACACAATAATCACTTCAAACTGCACTGTAAAATCACCAGGTGTAACTGAACTGACCCAGCCACTGGATGCTTATAGTTATACCCTGGTGGGATTCCAGAATTATCTTCCATTTCCCAGGCAGCGCGATGAGCATAATTTGCTTAGTTACAGGCACTAGAACTATCTGGAGATTAGGTCAAGTCCAACTTTGAATGCAACGTGCTGACTGCATGCAGAATTATCTAAAGTGTTATTATGACAGAATTATGACAAAAAATTCACATGTATCTTTCCCAACTAACTTCATTTTGATTTATGTCAAAACTGTGTGAGAACCAATTATGTGATAAATCTGAGTATTCATATAGTTCTCCATGAAATTTGAGTTTATGGTTATATCAGTTTTAATATTCAGTTTGTGGGACATTCCACTCCCAAATCATAAGTCTAAAATCAAATCCTCAGCAGAAAAAAGAAAATCTACACACTTATTTGGTATTTTTGTGAGTTTTTTTAAGTACTTTCCTTTTTATCATGGGTTAAATTTTAAGCAATTTCATCACTGACTCCTACTACTTTCTGAGAGATATTTTACAGTTCGTATAACATTTTTTCATCATTCACCATACAATGTATCTATTTTCATGTATACATCCTTTCTTTTATATACTGTACTACCATGGTTGTTAGAGTAAACCGTAGCATTAGTTGTACATAACTTTCGGGAAAGTTTCACCTGTTTTAATTTGTATGAAAGGGAAACCTGCAGTAAAGAAACAAATATTACATAAAGGTTTTATGTAATTGTTCATTACCAGCTTCGTCTGTAATGGTTTTATTTCAACAATAGGGTTTTACCCAGTATCCTTACTCTCTCTCTCTCTCTCTCTCTCTCTCTCTCTCTCGTGCACGCTCGCATGATGTCACACGATACATATTCCAAGTATATACATATACATACATATTCCAATATTTGAAGTATAAACATATGTGTGTGTAATAATTTATAACAGTTATATAACAAATAATACTACATTCTGTTTAAGGAGAAAATATTTTGCCTGGGCGAGACAAATGGGAAAGTATCAGCGCACACTGTTGAAGATAGGAAAGAATTATGGAAGATACAGGGGAAGAATAGAATAAGGGGTATAGGATTTTTTGAAAATTACATGGTAACAGGTACGAGTTCGGGTAGAATTGATGTATATGAATTCAAAGAATCTGTGGAAAAGAAACCTGTAGCAGTAACGTCTCTCGAAACAGAATGTCGCATCACCTGTCTGACAATATGTTGTAAATATCGGTGAGTAGAGAATAGCAGTAACTTGTTGGTTATAGTAATAGTGTAGTAACATTATTAGTATTGGGGTTACTTCTTGGCACATTGGTAGTATATTGCAAGTGTACAGTGCAATGATATTTGTAATACCAAATACAATGTGTAAATGTAACAATTCAAACAAAAATTACTTTAAAAGAGGTAATAAAATAAATCATACATTACATACAAATTGAGTTAAACACTGTGTAAGCCATTGAAATTTTTTAATTATTTTTCATAGAATAGATGACAATAATAATAAGGCATTTTGCCTTTTTTTGTTTTCATTTACTTAAAACAGTGACTGCTTAGAGGACATAAATCATACTCAGTCATAAACTTTTGTGGTTTTCGTTAATAATACACTCACTGTTTTTTCGGATTAACACATATATTATTTATTTCAACATGTTTCAGCCATACTATGATGAGGTATCCTCAATCGCTTAAATAAATCAAACACAGCTTGTAATGAAAGAAACCTTAATGAAAATACTTAAAAAGCCTAATGTTACCAGCTGTACTTGTAAAAATGGGAATGCAGCGCTCATATCAAATTCTCTAAGCAGTAATTAGAGGTATAACTCTTAATATAAATCCTGTAGACCAATTAGGCAAACCCGACCGACCAAAGAGATAGAGGTTATCGTACAGGTGACACAAAAATAAATTAGCTCATACAATATCACTACACATTTTTTATTTGTGGATATTTTTTACTTATATCTATAATATAAATAAACATACTTATACACATCAGTTTAGAAATGACACAAAACTTGAAAATTGTGTTAACCATTTAGTAAGAAAATCAATTTAATGTTTTTCTATATTTCAAGTAAAATAACTGTACAAATTAATTACAGTAGAACTTGGCTAATTCGAAGCTGAAGGGACCAGTAAAAAATTCGAATTATCCAAAAATTCGAATTAGGAAAACTTTTAATAACGGTAGAAAAATCAAATCAAAAACCGAAATTCAGTAAAGCAATATGTTATTTTATTAAACAGTTTCCTTATACATATGTATTACAAACGTATAAACATGTTTCAGTACAAAATATAGCATTTACAGTTTTTTAAAAAAGCTAGAAACTTTTGATTGCGTTTTGCAGTTAATACACTGAGTTGTAGTAAACTCTTCAAGTTTATTAAGTGCTTGGAAAATAGTGTCACTTACGTTTTGCTGTCCTTCAACAAACCGCCTCAAGTCTTGAATGTAATTTGATGCCTGTGAAGCCGTTGGATCGGTATCTCTGGAAGTTCTAGCTGGTCCCCTTCTTCACCTGAAGATGTACCATCATTTCTTTTGTTCATAACATCAGCCACGATCTCCGCATCTGTCTGTTCACCGCACACCGCCAAGTCTTCATCCATGTTTACAAACTCTTCATAACGAATGCCTGCGTCATGTCCAACATCTTCCCAGTTATCCGTAGTGGGTATGACTTCTCTAGCAGCTTTATTCTCCTCTTCACCTTCAGTGTGGCAGAAACCACCTTTACGAAAACAATTAGCAATTGTTTTTTGCGTAACTTGGTTCCAAGCACTGTTGCACATGCGGGCAGCTTGAAGGGTGTTAATCTTGATATTTTCGTGCTCATCTAAATAAGCACCTGACAGAATGTTTTGGACCACAAGCCGTCTGTAAAAATGCTTAAAATTTTTTATTACACCTTGGTCCATAGGTTGAACTACTGAAGTCATGTTTGGAGGGAAAAACACAACCTTTACATTTTCCATCACAGGAATAGTGTTGTGCGCTGTACAGTTGTCAATAAACAAGACGATTCTTCTGTTTTGATTCCGAAATTTCCTGTTGATTTTCAAAAGCCATCTTTCGAAAATTTCACCTGTCATCCAAGCTTTATTGTTTGATTCATATTCAACTGGTTTCGTTTTTACATTTTTGAAACAACGTGGGTTGGCTGACTTCCCTATCATTAGCAAAGGCAGTTTTTCCGAGCCATCCATGTTTGCTCCGATTAAAAGTGTTATGCGCTCCTTGGTGTGTTTGCCGCCACTACAACTTTCTCCTTTAAAAGCAAGTATTTTGTCGGGGGTGCATTTGAAGAATAAGCCCGTCTTGTCTACGTTAAAAATGTCTTTAGCGTCTCTATCAGAAATCATTTGCAACAAATCGTCTTTCCATGAATTTGCAGCTTCAACGTCAACAGATCCACTTTCCCCACAAACAGTTTTGAAAGACATGCCATTCCTTTCTTTAAAACCATCGAGCCAACCAGTGCTGGTCTTAAAATCATTTTTCCCTAAGCTAGATGCGAATTTCTTAGCTTTGGCTCTGACGAGGGGCCCACTGACTGAATTTTTTTTGTCCCTTGCTTGCTTAAACCACTTCACTACACATTCATCCATGTCAGGATTTTCTGGTCCTCGCGCTCTTTTCCTATCTTTGTCGCTGGCTTTACACACACTATTCAAAATCTTCTCTTTATTTTTTAGATACGTTGACAGCGTATTTGGCGGTATCCCGAATTCCTTGGCAATTTCAGATTTCTTTTTTTGTCCCTTTTCCACTTCCCGTATAACGGCAACTTTTTCGGCAAATGTCAATGATTTGTATTGGGTCCGTGTTGGTTTTGAAAGGGCCATGATGAACACACAACACAATAAAACTGCACAATAAGCGTCACTAAAACACACCAGTCTGTATATACAGTACTGTATAAAGAAAGGAACGGTCTCTCACTACAGGACACAGCTCGCACAGTAGAAACTCAAAAAGACTTAACACTTCCACGAATGCAGGCAGACTGAACTGAAAGCAACAGTGAGGGTGGCTGACTGACGAGGCATGGAACAAGGGACAATGGCGGACGGTACCGTTACACGAGCCAGTCATGTGTCATCGCCAGATACTGACGGGAATTCCACGAATTTGACACAAAGGACAAGCGTCTGTTCAGAAAGGGCGATGCCTGCTTGTCTATTTCCAGTCGTGTCTCTATTGTTACGTGGTCTAGCCCAAACAGCAGGCAATTTTTTGTAGTTAGAGCAAAATTTTTATTTCGAATTAACCAAAAAAAGTTCGAATTACAGGCGATGTTTTTGCATGGTTTTACATAGGATATTCAAGGGACCACGGTAAAAGTTCGAATTATCCACGAATTCGAATTATGCACGTTCGAATTAGCCAAGTTCTACTGTATTAAACAAAAATGACTAAAAACCATGGAATTTTATTGTGAAGACGCGTAACGTCAAGAAGCACTGTCAAAAATTCTAACACCAACACATATTCTTATTGTATGACTCAAATATGTATAGTCAAAAAAATCGTACAAATTAAACAGAATATGTACAGATCATTAGTTTTTTTTTTTTTTTAATTCTAGTTGCTCACATTTCAATTTATTCTGTTCAGATAGCATAATATAAAAAAAAAAAGAAAATTGAGAATAATGTAATGAAAATTTGATTAACAAAATATTAATTTTCTTATTCTTTTATTTTTGTTATAACCTTTGAAGACACTATCAGAGTACCTCAAACATGAATATTCAAAATTTAATTTTAGTAAGACATTTAAGAAGATATATTTTTATTTCATTTCTCATCTTCAGAAATGTATAAAGACAATGATATTCTTGTCACTAAGGTATTCATAAAATGCAAACTCTTAATATTCAATATGTATTTAGTATTTTCAAAGCAATGACAGATCAAATCACAATTATTCTTGAAGTCATTTCTATGCTATCTCTGTGCCAGACCCGGAACTTTTCACCCTACCCTTGTATTTATTACCCTAGTGAGGCTCTTGTGACATATGAATCATTAGAGATAAAGGTTTTGTGAAATTGGATCAGTAGTTTTAATGTTAGACTATAACAACAATAATAACAAAACTTACATACATATAATTATAATTCAATCACTTTCTGCTACAGTTCGTTTCTTGATATACTGTATATAAAGTATTTAAAATTTATATTTATACTAGCAGAATACCTGTGCTTCGCTACGGAGTTTCACGTCAGCTTATCAGTTTTTAAATTCAAACTGTAGCAAGCGCATTTATATTGTCTGAACACTATGATCTGAATACATTCGCTATCAAAACTTTGTTTTTTATACTCCCTTATAACTTACTTCGATCTTAAATTATCCACTTTTAAATTCAAACTGAAACAACTCTGAATTCACACACTATTAAGAAGTTTCTTAAGATGCATACACCACCTTTGACATCATAACCTATATCTTTATTTATAAGAACCGTGGACTCTGGCCCCGCCGTCTTTCGTGGGATCTGACCTAAGACTCCCCGGGTTCCGTGGATGGACTCCGGGGAAGGCCCATCGGACCTATGCGCTATTTCCTACACGGGAGACTTCCACCGATGCTATGGTAACCAGAATCTATTCTATTGGGTTGCCATAGTAACCAGATCTAATAGTTTTTTAAGACCCAAAGGACCCCCCAGAGGATCGTATCGAAAAAAACACCTGTCCTATGTTGGTTCTCCCGTTGCGTAAAATATTTGTGCCAAGTTTGGTTGAAATCGGTCCAGTGGTTTAGGAGGAGATGTGGAAGACCCCAAAGGACCCCCCGAAGGATCATATCGAAAAAACACATATCCTATGTTGGTTCTCCCGTTGCATAAAATATTTGTGCCAAGTTTGGTTGAAATCGGTCCAGTGGTTTAGGAGGTGATGTGGAAGACCCCAAAGGACCCCGTCGAAAAAACACCTATCCTATGTTGGTTCTCCCGTTGCGTAAAATATTTGTGCCAAGTTTGGTTGAAATCGGTCCAGTGGTTTAGGAGGAGATGTCGAAGACCCCAAAAGGACCCATCGAAAAAACACCTATCCTATGTTGGTTCTCCCATTGCATAAAATATTTCTGCCAAGTTTGGTTGAAATCGGTCCAGTGGTTTAGGAGGAGATGTGGAAGACCCTAAAGGACCCCACCGAAAAAACACCACTAATTCAGAAACCTTCGCGGTGTGCGCACAACAACTCACCGAAGTTTCATCGTAATTGGATGAATGGTATAGGAACGCATACGGGACAAACAAAAAAACAGTCATTTTTATATATAAGACTAGCGGAATACCCGTGCTTCGCTACGGAGTTTAACGTTGTACGTAATGAAAATGTTAGTTTAATTAATAAAGTTCAATTAAAATAGGTTTCTTAAAAATAAATAGCTGTTGCCCACGACTTCGTTCGGGTGGTCTTCAGTTTAATGCGATAAAATATTTAGAACAGAATCTATTCTATTGGGTTGCCATAGTAACCAGATCTAATAGTTTTTAAGACCCCAAAGGATCGTATCGAAAAAACACTTGTCCTATGTTGGTTCTCCCTTTGCGTAAAATATTTGTGCCAAGTTTGGTTGAAATCGGTCCAGTGGTTTAGGAGGAGATGTGGAAGACCCCAAAGGACCCCGTCGAAAAAAACACCTATCCTATGTTGGTTCTCCCGTTGCGTAAAATATTTGTGCCAAGTTTGGTTGAAATCGGTCCAGTGGTTTAGGAGAAGATGTGGAAGACCCCAAAGAACCCCCCAAAGGACCCCATAAAAAACACCTATCCTATGTTGGTTCTCCCGTTGCGTAAAATATTTGTGCCAAGTTTGGTTGAAATCGGTCCAGTGGTTTAATAGGAGATGTGGAAGACCCCAAAGAACCCCCCAAAGGACCCCATCGAAAAAACACCACTAATACAGAAACCTTCGCGGGTGTGCGCACAACAACTCACCGAAGTTTCATCGCAATCGGATGAATGGTATAGGAACGCATACGAGACAAACAAAGAAACATTCATTTTTATATATAAGATTACCTCAAGATGTTATTTTTCCTTATTTGGAACATGTTTTGAGAGCACGGGGGCTCTCGAAACATGTTCCAAATAAGGAAAAATAACATCTTGAGATAATATAAATATAAATTTTAAATACTATAATTATAAATATAATTATTTCACTACCGACTCAGAACACAAAGTTTTTTATCGGTAAAAACGTAAAAGGTTTACCTTATAGCCTGAACCAGTTTTCGCTTTTAAAAAGCTTCTTCTTCAGAGCCTCTATACTGGTTCAGGCTATAAGGTAAAACTTTTGTTTTTACCCATAACAAACTTTGTGTTCCGAGTCGGTAGTGAAATAATTATATTTAGTTAAGTAACAGATACGTCATGGACAACGAAATCCAAGAATATAATTATAGAGAGCTAAATACAATTTTCTCTTCACATGCTAGGTAAAAAGTTACTAGAAAACATTTCAGAAAACAAAACTTGCAAACAGTAGTTAGGGTGGTATCAGTTTCAGTGATTTCTTATAAACTAATGAAAGCTATTGAAACTTACAGAACTGAATTATGCAACTGTAAATATGTTGTATATACCTATTGTGTAGATAAGCTAGTGGATGACATATTATGTGTAAAATTTATATTATTTAGTAGTATTACTTACGTACATATTATTATTATTATTATGTTAGTAGTATTGTGTACGTACATATGTGTTAGTAAGAATAAAATGTTTACAGGCCAGAAATTAAAGAAGAAAATTCAGCACAGGGAGTTAGTAAGAAGAAAAAGAAAAAGAAGATAAAAACAGAAGAAAAGGATTTTACATCAAATAATATACAAAAAGTCAATGGGACTGATGTGCATAATTCAACAGATGTGAAGTGTACTCCTAGAACTCAAAACTGGCATGTTGAATATACAAAATGACAAAAATAAAAATATATGTGTACATATTTGTTGTTACCTTGTTTGAAATTCCATCCCTTCCCCACAGTAAAAGGTTCTTTTCACCCATTCCAGTTTCTGGTAATCCTTTCATTGTTTTTTTTTCAATATGTTCCTTCAGTTGTAAAGAATCATTCGAGGCATGTGGAATGTTCAAAACATTTTAAGCTTTTAAGATGGCATCTTATTCACTTAACCCCCTTATATCTTCTCATGCCTTATTGGTCCTAACAGTATAAATCATTTTTTTATCATCTTGGTTTCGCGTACCTCGCATACCATCTTAGCTATGTGATGGAAACACTATATATTCTTCTTCTTCTTCTGAAATTACAGACCGAAATGCTCTCTGGCCTATACAAGCATCTCAGCCTACTTGATCCTATCATCAACAAAAGAGATGTCCACACTTGTAATCTCCCCTCAACACCATCCCTTCAACTTGTTTGAAGATGAAATTTCCGTCTCTTGTCAAACAGCATCACCTTAAAGACTTTCCTAACATATTGTACTTCATATAT
This sequence comes from Magicicada septendecula, assembly GCA_034769895.1. NCBI lineage: Eukaryota > Metazoa > Arthropoda > Insecta > Hemiptera > Cicadidae > Magicicada > Magicicada septendecula. The sequence goes on along the minus strand of CM068368.1, from coordinate 66,832,916 downwards.
GCATCATGTCAGGTCATACCATTTTATTCTGTGCATTTTTGTACATAAAATTATTTATTTATTTACTTTTGCACCACCTTCCACCTGCTTCCCTGGTTGGATCGATTATTTTTTTCATTCAGTGTTTTCTTTTAAATTCATTAAGTTGTCCCTAAGTTTCTTCCTGAGGGTGATGTCTCAGTGGTATAAGTAACTATAGGGCAAGAAAGTGTTTTATACAGTTGGAACTTTGTTTTCATTCTCAGTGTTTATTGAAGGGTTCCTTTTCACTCTGAAACATTAATTGAGGCATTAACAAGCCATATTCCAAAGTCATCAGGTTATCCAGTTGATCGCCCACTGCTTGAAACCTCTGTATGCTTTTAAATCTCTGTATGCTAGATTTTTGTTCCCAGTTACTATTAACACTGTATTTCTTTATGGTTAAATATTATATATATATATATATATATATATATATTTATTGTGAATAGACGACGTATTGCGGGTTTCTCGTTCTTTCCGCCCCAACGTTGCCGGCGTCAATTTGTGAATAGACCAATTTGCTGGTGTGTTTTGATTTATTTTGATAATCTATCTGAATTTATGTTTCTCTAACGCCTCACGTTGTTATATAATTTGTGAATAGACGAGTACGTGCGTCTTGTTCGTGTCACGCAATGTAAGCCAATTTGTTGATAAGAACGGGTATGCTTCTCTGTCTCTCCTCTCTTTGATTGTGTTAATTTAATTCAATTTCTGAGATATCTGGAGTTGGGGAATATTGGAATCTAGTTAACTAATATTAACTTATCTCTCTAATTAAAATACCAATGTTAGTGTGACTGTAACTTAAATAATTAGTGTTTTATTTTATAATCTTGCTCAGCCCTATTATACCTTGCAGAGAATTATGTAAATTTTGTATTTAATGCTCTTCTCTTTGGTGTCGGAGAATTCCGCAACAAGCGCTGTAGTTCCGGGACAACGAAACTTATAGGTTAATTCACTGTTTACGGTAACCAATTATTATACACTTAGCCAGTTACTTTTTATTCCCAACTCATTAAATAATACCCCAAATAATAAGATTTTGAAATTATACAAGGTTTCTTTATTTATTCACTCCGTTAACATTAAATAGGATTGGTTCTAATTGGCATACAAAAGGCTATATGTTGCGTGAATCGATTACTGTTCGGTCCAATACTTTATTTTATATTCAGTTATATAATTTGTTTTTTATAATTAATTTAGTTCAGGTGTGAAGGTTCTTGTAACTGTGGGGAAGATTAAAAATACATAGATAAGAATGCAAGATATTACAAATTTGAAGTGTTGTGTTGTTAATATGATTTATACAATTATAATTTACCAGACTAGAACGAAGCAACTCGGGTAGGCAGTTGGTTATTAACCTCGTCGCTCAGAATGGATATGATGTTCGATATTCCTTTCTTCGGTTTAATAAATTGGAATCCTTGTCCTGGTTACCTCAGAAATACAGCTCCCTTGGTTTATTTACGGCCAGTCTGGTGGTTGTTCTTCTGCAAATTCTGGATCCAAATACGTTCTTCTATCGTATAAAGTAACTAGTGATGTTCCATGTATTTAAAAGGTTAGGAGTTCCAATGTGTTGTGTAGTATTAGTTGTTACACAGTTGACTCTTTATATTGGATTAATATTTCATTAATTCTTTGTCTGATATTGGACAATCCAAGTACTTCCTTGTGTAAGTCAATTACTGATTATTATTATTATTAGATGATACCATTATACAATCTGGTTATGGGTTGTTGGCCTGATTAATCCAAATAATTATTCATATATTGTGATAGGTAACGGTATTGAAATAAATTATAATATTTTAGTTATATTAACCAATGTTTTGGTTTTTTAATATCACGTTCAGATCATCAAATGCAATAATCGAAATCAACAACTTCTATTCATTCCTGTTGTCCTTAGCAACACATTTATTTTTCTTCCTTTTCAATGTTTTGTATATAGTGATTATTTCATATATTTTTCTTCCATTCCTTATTAAACTTCCATCATATCGGAATATAACTTTATCTATAGTTTGTTTACTAATTTCTACATATATTCTGCTGGTTTTTTGATCTTAGTCTGTTTCTTTTATATTTATTATTTTTTCGATATCAAACGTTATCAATCGATATCATGGCATTATCATTATTTGTTTAAATTGAGTTGGTTTATTATATATTATTACTTATCAAATGTTTTTCCTAGCTCCTTGAACTGTATTCATTAATTATTATTAACTTCCGTACCTAACCTTTATGTTATGAGTGGTTATATAGTGTTATTGGCTGTTAGGCCTTTTATTGTATATGGACCTACCTTTGATTATAACTGGTGAACAACTATAGCCTTTTTACATAAGTTCATACATATAATCAAACCTTAACTATTAACATTTACACAAATAATTATTCTTTTCATAACTAATAACAATTTTATCTTGATCTATGTATCACATATAATAAAACTGAGATCCATTAACACTAATTAACTGCTTTCCTACACCCTTCTATAACAGTAATCGAATAATACATTTTGCTTCATTACTTTCCATTAATTCAACAAGTAATTTGCATAATATACCATAAACTTTAACATAACATTCATGGTAACAAAATAACATCATTTAATTCAGAATCCTTACTTACTATTACTATAGTGTAAATTATTGTCTCGCTTTTATCTAATTTCATTGTCATTTACTTTGACATTTTCTGTACTAGTTTCTTTCTTACAATTCTTATCAGTATAATATATTTATTTACGTTTCACTGAACATGGATTTCTTACTATTGTCTATTTTACAGGTTTGTTTTTTATTGTTATCTCTATCTTGCATCCTTATTCATTTTTATATATAATTATAAATGTAGTTATTAGACCTTTGTATTATTATGGGAGTTAAATATTGATTTACTTATTATTTTGCTAATATTCTATTTATGTAACATTGAGGACTGCATTTCTGTGGCGTTACAATATATATACAGTAGGACCCCGTTTATCCGGGGTTTACTTAACCGGAACCCGGGTTAACCGCAACGATTTTCCCGGGTTAACCGCAACGATTTTCGTGTAAAAAAAATAATAAAAAACATCGTCTAAATCAGTTAATAGTACGAGAAAAGCCGCACAGTCTAGGGTCTTGGAGCAGCGGGTGGAAGGGCCGACTGGACGGAGGCATTGTTACTAGGGTCAGTGACACGCCGTGCCACTTTCACCATTCATTGTCTGCCAGCCTGTCTGTCTACCCCTCGCCAGGCAGTGTCTTTACAGGTTTAGTTTGATGCGTTTCGCGGCAGTGTTGTTTTGAGTTTTGCAAATTAATTTTAATTTAGTGTCTTATTAGCGATTTATTGTTAGTGTTTTCATGTTAGGCCTACTGTAGATAGAGTGTTTTAAAGTGTAAATAAACATTTTTAGTGTCTTTCACTGACAATTTCAAAAAGCGTATAAGCTGTCGTTGTGTGTACAGTAATTTTTAGTCTGCAATGTCTGGGAAAAGGAAACGGAATGTTGTTGAAATAAAGGACAAGCTAGAAGCTATACGACAAGTGGAGAGTGGTGCATTATTACGGTGTGTTGCAGCAAACTTTAATGTGGGAGTTTCAACAGTTGGGGATTGGATAAAAAACAAAGACAAACTTTTGAAACAATCTTCAAAAATTCCCAACCGTAAAACAATGAAAACTTCTGACTTTGAAAAGGTGAATGAAGCATTATTCTTGTGGTTTACGCAGCAGAGAGTAAAGGGCGTGCCTATTTCTGGCCCTGTACTCCAGGAAAAAGCCAGAATGCTAGCTGGAATGCTAGGAGAAGAAGGTGAAAACTTTTTGGCAAGCAAAGGATGGCTTGACAGGTTTAAAAATCATTATGGTATTCGTCAGCTTAGTTTATGTGGGGAAAAAATGTCTGCTGACCAGGACGCTGTCGACGTCTTTAAAACGGAATTCGAAGAGATGGTAGAAGGGTACACAATGGATCAGTTATTTAATGCCGACGAAACCGGGTTAAATTTTAAGATGCTACCAAAAAAGTCTTTGGCTTGTGTTAGTGAGATTTCGGCACCAGGACACAAAATGCAAAAGGAAAGAATTACAGTCCTTACAGCAGCGAATGCATCGGGTTCGTTTAGGCTCCCACTAATGTGTATCGGGAAGTCTCATAAGACAAAGCTTTAAACAACATCGCACCTAACGCCCTACCAGTTTACTACAAGGCACAAAAGAATGCATGGATGTCATCAGAACTTTTTGAATTGTGGTTTCATAAACAGTTTGTTCCAAAGGTCAAGAAATTTTTAAAAGACAATGATTTACCTATGAAAGCCATTTTGTTTGTCGACAATGCACCTACTCACCCTGGAACTTTGAAAGATGGTGAAATAATTGCCACCAAATGTCACAAGTTTAGTTCAACCTATGGACCAGGGAGTGATTGAAACATTTAAACGTCACTATCGAGGTGTTTTGCTATGTCATATTTTGCATGAAAGTGCGAATAACAACTTGACACTAATGGAAGCTTTGAAACTAGTGACAATGAAGGACGTCGTGTATTGGTGTGCACAATCTTGGGAAAAAGTCAAATCAACAACTTTGAGAAAAGCTTAGAATAAAATTACAGGTGGAATAACATCCATAGACGACTATGAAGAGGAAGATTTTGAAAACCTGTCAGCCTTAATAAAAAAAGTGCCAGGAGGTTGTGAGGATATTGAAGAAGAAGAAGCATTACAATGGGTACAAGCAGACGACATTGAGCTTGAGCTGACCGAAGAAGAGATCGTCGAAATGATCCAGGAGCCAGAGCTTCGTGAAGCAGACAACACCGACAACGAACCTTCTGTCAGCCTAGTCAAAGCAGACGACGCATTCAAAGCATTTGAGGTAAGACATTGTTACTAAAATCGCGCAACGGCCCAATTCATCTTAATGTTTAATGTAAAAGGCAGCAGTTACAGAGCACATGTTGTTTCAGGTTGCTCTTCAATTTGTGGAACAGTCACTTGACGCAACACCTGCTGACGTGCTGCTAATAAAACGGTGGAGGGACAAAGCTGCTCGAAAACGATGTAACGAAAAAACACAAAGAAAAATTCAGGACTTTTTCAAGAAATAAGTTGAAAAAAAATGTTTGAATTGTAGTACTGTACTGTATATAAATTTAATACTGTACTGTATTTAGTTAGTAAACAACAATTTTTATGAATGTAAATACTATATAGGCTATTGATTTGTGGTAGTGTTACCGACACTGTCTTTCATGCGTTAGTGTGTGTATAGCACACCTGCCTAATTTTGAGAGCCCTCGACATTTTTTGTTTCCTAGTCAACTGTTTCAAAACTGTCGAGTACGTGGTTATCGTGATTGTTTAGTGTTCTTAACTGCATATGGGTGCTTCACTGTGCTAAAAACAGCTTGACAAGTCCATACATCCTGTCGATGAGAACACTTGACAATCTTTCTACAGTGTATGTGAATTGTCGTTTCACAATGACAAACGTCCAAGACTATTACAAATTTCACTCTCGCACTCGTGTTTACTGATTTAATGGCCAATAATATCGATTTGTTGGATGGTTAGAATTCGACCCGTTACAAGTGGGCGTGTTTTATGTTTTTGTGGTCATAAGTGCGGCCGGTCGTAAGTCGCATACGTCGTAAGTCGACGACTACCTGTAGTTTCATTATTAAGAACATTTATTTCTTTGTACTGTAGTTTAATTCTACCCGGAATCCAATGTATATAAGGTAGCATTGGTTAACCGGAAAAATTGATTATCCGGAACACCGCCGCCCCCTTTATTCCGGATAAACGAGGTTCTACTGTATTACATTTAATATTTATAAATAAATTTACCTCAAGATATACTTTTTTTCCTTATTAGGAACAGTTTCGAGAGCTACCGTGCTCTCATCTTCAGCCTTCGCGATCTTGTGTCTGGTGAAGTATTTGTGTGTTCGCTGCATGCTATTAAGGTTGTTTGTTGGTCTCTGGTATTTTAAAGTTGTATTATTGTGTGTGATTGTGGTATATGTATTTGTATTTTGTGTATTTTGTATTCTCCTTCTCTATTTGCTAACATTTCACTTACGCACAATTAAATATTGAGGTGACGACACCATCTGATTGAAATAACAAGCTTATCTCTTATTTCTTATAGTTAAATCATTTATTTAAAATTCTAAAACTTATTCATTAAATTTTTTAATTAAAAGCAACCCAGAATTTCGTTCACACACACACACACACACACACACTCATATCTTTTAAACCCCTTTATTTACATTTAGCGCTTTTATGAATTTAGATATATTGATTGTTTTAAGTTTCTTCTGTTACTTGACTGGCGGCGTCTCTGCAGACAACTTGTCACTCTTATTACATTTTTGTTCACTGGTTGCGTCCAAAAGATGTTACACTGATTAACTTTTGAAGATTTCACTGTTTACTGTTACTTTATATCATGCCAATTTTATAGTTTAAATCACATTTTTACTTTTAAACAAATTTTCGGCTCGTGAGCCTTGGTGTTCGTCTGGCCAGATGGGAGTTTTGTAGTCGACTGACCCTGTTTTCTACGCACACGGCGCGAAAGAATGTATTAATACGTGCCCAAACCATGGGAACGTTGGCCGAGAGAGTGCGCGCATGGAGGCGTGTACGCCCCCTCGTTGAAAGTCTGCATTCCAATGCCAATTCACACCAGTCTCGACGCTACACTTGGGCGAAATAAAATTGAGAATATTCAAATCACAAATACTTAAAATTGGTTTTACCCCTTTTGCCCCGTTACAAGATTAGTAAACCAATGTGATAAAACAGGAAAATATTATAGCTGGTACGGAATCAGAGGGGCACTCTTGGCTTCCATTACTGTGCCGTTTCCCTAACTATATCTTCTGAGACCAGAGGAACTTCATCTCTGCTCAGGCAAAATGATTGTTGGATTCAGTCACAACATATCACAAATAATTACAATATTCAAAGTTAGCCTATTCGCTACAAAAAAAATTACTCTGGGGATGATTAAACTGTTATTTCTGAGGTATCCTAATACTTTTTCTTAACTTATTTATCTCGTTGTTCTGTAGTTCCATTTATCATATTATTCACAGGTATAGTAGTTAAAGCTGTTCAACATTTATTTTAAATTCTTCTTAGTTCCGTGCTGTCAATTAATTATTCTTTAGCATACGTATTTTATTATTTTTGATTCACTCCCATTTACTTCTGCAGTTAAACACTGAATCTCCTCCTTATCATAAATTGTATTGGCATATTCTTCCTTCATCTAACTCATTTCTAACCCTTCTTAAATAGCAACTAGTCTTAATTGTTCTTATCATTGTAATTATCCTGATTAATATGGTTATTCACATAATTATTATTGTCATTCCTGGTATCTTCTAGTCTTTGTCTGTACCCCGTAATTAGTTTATTTCATTTCATAGTTAGGTTAATATATTTTAATTAGTTTCTCATTATTTTTCTTTGATTTGCTTTATTCGTTATCCATAAAATCCGTCCCTTTTCTCTATATTTTGTTTGGAATCTGTTTAACCATGGTCCATTATTTCCTCTGTACTGATTGTTTGGATTTCTCTGGTGTGCAGAATTATTTCTGTCCTTGTGACATATCTCACTATCATATGGTTCCGCCATTTTGTTGCTACAAATTTTTCATTTATGTTAAGGTCTACGGTCGTGTTTCGAACTGATTCTTTTCTCGTTAATTCTTCTTTTATTTTCTGGTTTAGTTGTTCCAACGACAGTTTCCCATCCTGGTTTATTTCTTTTATCAATGGTTGGTGGTTTTCATTCATTCTTTTATGGATTTTGTGTACTTTCCGGCAAAATCTTTCCCTGTGTTTTTGTTATCTTCCAGGAATATTTCCATTATCTTCTTCACTGGTTCATCCATATTGTTTCTTAATCGTTCAAATGGTTCATACATAACCTCCATAAGTCCTCCATGCTCCTCGGTTAGTTTTGGCTTTTTCGGCTCTTCTAATCTCTCCGGGGATTCAATTGTGGTTCTTTGAATTCAGGGTTCGTTTTCAGGGTAAAAATCCCATAATGATTAAAAATGTTATTGTTACAATGGTTAGGTAGTAAAAAATATATAGTAATTGTTAAAAGAAAAATATAGTAAATAATATAAGTGCAAAATAAATAAAACATCCTTGGATCTTAAAATATTCAAAGGGATAATTGGCATAATAAAATAAATGGTGTTATAATGTTCTTCACCAAGATAGTTATTTGTTCAATTAAGTTTATAAGAAGGATATGGCTGAAAAGGTAAACAGACCATAAACCTAATTTTTGTGTTATGTTGTATAAGTAATATTAAATAATAGACAAGTTATAAAAAATGGCAATATAGATAAGTAAGGAGATAAAATTTTACAAATAATAATAATAATCTTCAGAGTAAAGACAGGAAAAGAAATTTGAGAATAATAGACAGGCCATGATTTTGTAAAGTAATAAGAACATACAATTATTGTAAAACAGCCCAAATTAATTCAAAATGTAAACAAGTCATAAGTGACACCATGAAAAACATATGTAAATGTAAAATAATCTTTAATTTGTGTAAAATAAGAAGATATAGCCAATTACTACTTAGGCCTATAAAATGCCTAACTGTATAAATCCAAAATCAACAAATTATATGAAATTAACTATTGTATTAGAAAATCCAGGGCAAGTAACTAGTTAAGTACAATTAGTGAATCATATTAAGATGTCAAAGTTAAATTAAAAACATAAAATAAGAAAGAAATATAATTACATAATATTAACATTATTGTCAAAACTTTAATACATAAACAAACCCAGCTTTGTGGGATGTCAAAATGATCTTTGAAAGAAAATATAAACAGTTGTGATAATATCCCATACATAGATAAGAAGACAGAAGAATAATAGTAATCAAAAGATATTTAGTCATTTTGAATTAAAATTCAAATATTATAACAATAGACATAAAATTTGTTCAGCCAATGAGAGACAGACAGTTGCCATAACAACGGAACGTTATTTATTATAATTCCGTTAAAAATTATTAGTTCATTATTGACGCTCAAGACAGATAGAAGCCAAACCATAGTCGACTCAATTTTAATTTAAAACAGTCAAAAATCAATCAAAATTTAATAAAATGAAGACGCAAGAAGTCTGATGAAGAACTAGTCAATTCAACAGAGACCACAGACCAGATTTTCAAATTCTAAATTAATTATTTAATCCACCTTATCCGAAAAAGAAGCCAGACGTAATCCAAATCATAAATGATGGAAGATTGATGATCAAAAGGACCCAACCTAACTAGAACTGAGTAACTCTTCACCCGAGTTCAACAGATTTGATAAGTATATCTGAAATACCCGAATTCATGGAATAAATTCTTATTAACTTTTTCTCACAACACAAATAACTCTCACTACGAACTGATAATCAAATTTATTTCAAGGATTAATTCAAAATAAAAAACTAAACTTGTATGAAACCAGAAAATAACCTGTGTAAAAATGACGAACTCTTAACACACACTTTTTAACAATTCAGGAACGAATTGTAATTAAATCTAATAGTATATACAGTAAGTACCATCAATGTAAGGTAGTGTACTTTATTATCATCTTATTAATATTTTTTCGTAACCAAAAGAACTCAGATTAAACGAACATTAAGAAAATAAACACAAAATGACAGCATGTCAATCTAGTAACGTTTAATCAACTTTAGCCAACCTGAGAGCATTGTCTATTTATTGCCGGAGCAAATTTGTTTAATAACAGTATATAATTTTGTATTGAATTGAATAACTGATAATTTCACGTTAATAAACTAGTATGGAGTTGTAATAACCGTCCTTTATTTCATTGTAAATGCATTATAAATTTTGTGTACTTTAGCGACGAGCGAAATTGACGGCCAGTGTTAGACGTCGGCAACACGGTGAACTACTAGCGAGATTCATATGCCCGCCTATTGCGAGGGTAATTTGAATCAGCCAACACCGTCTAGAACGACCGGTCGATTTTATATTTTTTAATTGTTTTCATAAACAATTTGGCGCCACCCGGGAACGAAATATACTCATTAAAGGACAGGTAAGGTTTACACTCGCGAGATATTGTACTGGTAATTCGTGAGATTGCGACGGACATCGTCAGCGTAACTAAAAGAAAAAGTAAGTAAGTAAACGTAAAGTAATGACTACAACATGTGAGGCTAACACACGTAAATAACACCCTTTTACAGAGATGACAGAGTCTTCTCGTTACAATTGACACAACAACGTGTGGTTTAAAAGAGGCATACGGAACATCTCGTTACAAATTGGCGCCCAACATGGGGCTAGAATTAAATACTAGCGGCGGTTACGAGAAATAATGAAACTCCATGATCACCAGGGGAAGATCAAAGAAGAGGGCTGAAGACACCGACAAAGAAGACAAGGAAACAACACAGGTTGAAGAAATGGAATTGATCGAAGAGGATGCCCAAGGGGACCAACCAGAAAACCCAACTTTACCAGCACCTGAAGTAGAAGTAATAGGCGGCGATCAACCAAAGAAACCAACCCAATCAATGGACACCAATTTCCAGGAAATGATGAGGATTATGGTGGAACAATTAAACAAAAACAAGGAGGAAACTAATGGAAAAATAGACAAAAATAATGAAAAAAAAACCAAATGAAGGAAGAAACTAAGGAACAAAGAAAGGAAGATAAGGAAGAATTAAATAAAAATATAGAATCCTTAAAAGAGGAAATCAAGGAAAATTCAAGGAGACAAAATGAGATTTTAAGGGAAGATATTGAAACATTGAATGATAAAATCGAAAGCAATAATGAAACATTAAAGCAGCAGATAAACAAGAAAATGGAGGAACACAGTGATACTTTACGAAAGAACCAAGAAACCCTACAGCAGCGATTAACGGAGGACATCCAAAAAAGAAATGATGAACTGAAGGAAGAATTGAGGGGGCAAATGAAGGAAGACAGTGAAAAGAACAGAGAAGAATTAAGATACATACTAATAGGGTATCGTGAAGAAGTCAAGCAGACAAAAACGGCGATGAATAAGAAATGGGAAGAAACAAATTACCAAGCAGATCAACTTAATGAAACATTAGATAGTGGTTTCACACAATTGAATGAAACACTAGACAGCGCTTCTGAAGGTATCAATGAAAAAATAAGAAATAAAGAAGACAAAAGTGTATTGCTTTCTGAAAATAAAAATAACAAAAACAAAGAGGAAATTAAGCACATAGAAACCAACCGTAGAGGAGTAAAGAAGAACCAAATAATTAAGAAGATTAAGAAAACAAAAGATATAGGAAAATATATAAAAATTAACTTTATTTCAACCATTTATTATCAATTGAATTTAATAATTCTACTAACCTGTAACGTCCAGAACAGACACATGGTTATTATTTTTGTGTGTTAATTATAAGTAATGACTGAATTGTAGTCAACATAAAATTATTTAATAACAATTGAATGATAGTTCTATTCAATGATTTGGTATTCTGTCAGCTCAAAGAATTCACGAAGGCATTAAACTAATGTTAACCAAAAAACGTTTAGACGAATTAACTTTGTAAACAGTTCTGCCACCCTGAGGCAAATTTTATAAAACTAAAAGTCTCATGTTCTTTTTATTCTGAATTCAATTATAAATAATACTTCTGCTCATTCAGAGAGTGCACATTATTTCAATAAAATATTTGTTGACATAAGAAAACAGAGTCAGTCAGTTTATTTCAGTAGACTAGTTGAAAACAGGTGAATGAATTTCATTGGTTGACTCAACAAGCAGTGGCGAATACAAAAACGGTAAGTCCGTATACATTGGATTGAGATAGCGACCCTGCAAGTTCGACAGGACTCATCAAGTAAGTGTTTATTAGTGCAGAATATTTGTGTTTTTCAGCACGGAACATACACCACCGTTTCACCGAGTCAACGGAAGAACATCCGTGTAAATAAACTAAATGAAGTAGAAAATAATTACTTCGATAAATAATTTCTTGTGCATCAACCGGACTTATTCAAGTTGGATTCAACGCTAGGTTGAATTGAACCGGATAAGTCAATAATAATACAACATTAAGCAAAAGTTATTAAAAATTGTAAACAAAAATAAACGGGAAGTTAGCTCCCCAGAACCCCAAAACCGAAGATTACTTACAATATATATATATATATATTGTAACAGTACCAAAAATATGGTAGTTACATAATATAAACTAATGTCACGTCAAGTATGAGAAAAACATGGAAATATATCTAGATAAATAAACCTAAGTGTATATAAGTGTGTATCTACAAATATATTAATAAAAGAATCCAACGATGAAGAAGAGAATACGAATATATCAACATTAAATACAAAATGAAGAAAGAAAATGCCACAAGCCCAAAACAAAATATCAGTAACTAGACCCAATAGGATCCAACAGTGAGGGGAATCAACGAAACAAGGACCAACAAACTCCAACAACGATGGAGATAAATAAAAATAGCAACTACAATGAAAATATAGGAAGAAGAAGAAAGAAGAAGGACCAGGAAGAGCACCAAGAAGAAGAAAGAAGATGGACAGAAGATATAAGGACTCAACATAAACCACATGTACTAAAAACAATGTAAGTGACAAAAGAAATGATGATTATAAGTGTGAAAAGAAAACCAGTGTGAAACATTTAAGGAACCACAAACAATTACAGTGTGTACTTAATACAAATGTGAAACCTGTGAATAACTAACTAATTTCAACTGAATAAACCACACAAACAATTACAGTGATGAAGTTTACAGTGTGAGAAATATGTTAATTTCATGATGAAACAACAAAAATTAAAAATAGTCAAATAAACACAGACAATGAGTGTGACTGATTTAATAAAGTTGTAATCAATACACTTAATCATAAGACCACCAGATTAGAACAAGATAGAACAAGTATGTTATTGTTCATAGAGAACTGACAACAAATAAAAGACATTTGTTAAGTATCAAACAATGACAGGAATTAAGGTCCACCATTGACCAGAAAAATATTGTAAATAATACAAAAAAGATTTGTGTTAGTGTTTAAGAAGGAATTGTATAAACATGTGTAACAAAATAGTTAAAGTATTATGTTAATATACCGTAGTGAAGTCAGTTTAGTAGTAGAAAAATACTGCACTAAAACAGATGGTACATTGTTACACAACCCACAAGGCAGAGACCTATTACAACAGAAAATGATACATATTAGTATAAATATCACGATACCCAACTAGATGTAATAACACAAGAGCAGACAAAGATGAAGGCAGCGCAGTCAACATTAAAAGATAAGTGTGAAGAAGTTGCTGGAAGGGTAGACGCGATCAAGCAGCAAGTACACGATGACAAGACACAATCCACAGAACGCCAAAGGAGAGAATTGGACGATCTCCGAGACGAAATGCATCGTCTACAAACCATACCAAATTTCCTATCCGGTTTGAGTCATTTAGAAGGAAGAGATCAGATTGACTTCCGGACCTATTCAAAAAACCCCTTAGAATTCCTAGAGAGAATGGAAGAAATCATACAAAGGAACCGTGAGAGCAGATGGTCTGTCATTAAAGGTATGTTAGATGAATCATTTAAACACACGTTTGACAACTGGTGGACGGCAACCCGTCACGAAGTGGGTAATTATGACACCTTCAAGACAGCATTCAAGCAAAAATATTGGTCGGAAGCCACACAGAACATCATAAGGGACGACATCACCAACGGAAGGTTCGACGTGAATGGAAGGCAATCCATGACCACCTACTTTTTAGGAAAGATTTGCCTGGCAAGGAATCTGGAACCGGCAATCCCAGAAGAATGCCTGGTCACAAAGTTGGCTTACCATTTCAATCAGGGTATCTCACAGGGAAGATTAAATGCGCAGATAAAAACAATCCAAGGAATGTGCGACCTACTCGAAAGCCACGAGAGAGAACGATACTATCAACGGAGTCGACAGGTACCAAGCCAAACATACGATCGAGGAGGGCCTGGAAACAATAATCCCACCATTCATAATAATGGTAATAACTCAGGAAGGAATTTTCATAACCCACCGAGATTCCAGAATCAACCCACACCACGCCAAGACGGAGGTGGCAATAACATAAATAGAGGGAACCATAATAACCATCATCCTGGTGGTTACCAGCGAGATACGCATTACCAAAGAGGTAATAACTACTACAGGCCGTATCAGAACCAGTCTCCTAATCACCAACCAAGACAAGGTAATGGTCATAATAATAACAGTCAATTTCGAAGGGTCCACTATACCCATGCCAGTCGGGGTGGAAACCATAGAACTTATTATCAAGGAAGGAGGAGTTTCCCACACCAGCACCATCATTCCAATAATAGTGACGGAGATGAAAGAGAATCCGGATATCGGTCAAATGGAAGTGACAGCAGTGGAAGTCCTAGAACAACCACACAAACTACAGAGGTATACCATAACGGACATGGACCTGGAAATCAGGAGCCAGTAGCTTCGACGTCTCAGGACAGACGCGAAAACGGTGACCTGAATTTAAACACCAACCGGCAGTGAAAAACCCAAGATCACCCTCACTGAACCGGACTATTGGGTCTGATGTGTTGGCAAAATTTTCAAATCATCGCAAAATATATAACAACAACTACCTAAAAAATATAAGAAAAGATCTGATGGAAGAAAAGGAAAATACTATCGGCGATACAAGCAACAGTGAAATTGCATATATATCCATGAAAGTAAACAACACCGATGCCACAGCAATGATAGACACCGGTGCAAACGTATCATTAATCGACAAGTTGGAACTGGACAGAATTCAATCGGAGAATAAAGCTACAATACCCACATTGCCAATTAGCAACATAATTCTCATCGGTGCTACCGGACGTCAGAATAAGACTATCCGACAGCAAGTACAATTAGATGTATCCAGCAATGGGAAGACAATACAGATGGTATTCCTAGTAGCCAGTGGGCTACCGTTCACTCTACTTATTGGTTGTGATATTTTAAGAAAATACACTGCAATCATCAATATGGATACAAATACGGTGATGATGAAAACAGAAGAAATAGAGTGGACCGCCAATTTGACAGAATACAGGAAGGCACCCTCAGAACATGTAATATACTACATCAGAGAAAGCCGTGAACACCAAGAAGGCGCCATCAGCCAAGGAATACACAACAGTCCAGAGGAAGCTTTATGGTTGGAGAAAATTAATGGCATCCGAGAATTTAAAACCAGCCAGAATAGCCAAGAATTAACTTGGGAACAACTAATAGAAATATACTACCAATATCGCCACGTATTTTCAGATACGCCTGGGAAAATAAAAAATTTCCAATGTGAACTGAAGTTCAAAGACCAGACAGAGTTCAAGCGGAAATCATATCCTATCGCCTTTTCACTAAAAGAAGCTGTAAGAGAGTAAATTCAGCGTTTAATAGAGAATGACATAATAGAAGTAAGCAATTCACCATACACCAACCCTATTGTCGCTGTACCAAAAAAGAATGGTGCAGTACGAATTTGTTTAGATGCTCGTGAACTTAACAAAACCATAATTAATGACAGGACATCGCCTGGAGAAATCGATGAAATACTAAAGAAATTTTGTGGTACAAAATTTTACAGTATATGGGATACGGTATGTGGATATTGGCAGGTTGAGCTGCATCCGAACAGTAGAAAATACACTGCTTTTATCTTTGAAGGCCGAAACTACCATTTTAAAAGGCTACCATTCGGTTTAGTAAACTCAGTAGCAATATTCGTCAAATGCATGGACGAGATACTGGGCCACAACACACTACAGTTCACGACAGTTTATGTCGACGATCTCTTAATAGCCTCTAACAATTGGGAGGAGCACTGTGACCGGGTGGCACAAGTACTGAAAAAATTGGAAGACAACCACATTACTTTAAAATTAGATAAATCTCAACTAATTGCAAAGGAAGTGCAATTCTTGGGGTTTAACTTGTCTGAATACGGAATTACACCATCCCAGGAGAAGATGGAGGCAATTCAGCGTTTCCCCGTCCCGAAGAACAAAAAGCAACTGCAATCGTTCCTCGGAATCTGCAATTATTATCGGAAATTTCAAAATAATTATTCCGAATTGACAGCTCGATTCTCAACACAGCTATCATCGAAAGAAAAATGGAAATGGGGAGCAGAGCAAGACTCTACATTTGAATTGATTAAAATAAAGTTCCTGGAAACCGTTATGCTGCATCACCCCAATTTTAATAAACAGTTCTTCATGAATTGTGACGCTAGCGACCTAAGCCTTGGTTCTGTACTCTATCAAGAAGACCAAGAAGGGCATCATCAAGTGATCAGTTTCGCAAGCCGTACGTTAAACAAGTGCGAACGTAACTACCATACAACAGAAAAAGAATTATTGAGTATAGTGTTTGCATGCGAAAAATTTAGGACATTTATTTTAGGATATACAGTAACAGTGAGGACAGATCACAAATCCATTTCATTTCTAAAAAACTGCAAGTTAAAACACGGAGGACTGACAAGATGGACTCTTACACTTCAAGAATACAACATACAATGGGAGTACATACCCGGAAAAAGCAACACAGCTGCAGACGTGTTGTCCCGGATAAACATTAACGCCCAAACATTTGAAGGAGAGAGAGAAACCATTGCGAGAGTATACCACCTACTGAAGAGTAAATCCGAACTCACTAATATATTGTCTGACATCATCAATCATCAACAACAAGATCCCAAAATATCATTAATTATCAAAAAACTAGCCAACAATGATGCAAACATAAACCATTATTACTGTACTCATAATCAGTTGTTATTCACCAAACACAATAAAGGTGATGAGAGATGGAAGGTAGTTATCCCCAAAGCCCTAGAAAAAGAATTGACCATCGACTACCACATACGTTATGGTCATATGGGCGCAGTGAAGGTCATAAAGGCTTTGCAGGAGCATGTGCATTTTAAGGACATGAGTAGAAAAGTCAGAAAATATGTCCAGAGTTGTAATATTTGTCAACTGGCAAAATGCAGCAATGAAAAGCGAGAAGGAGTCATGATACCAATTACATCAACAGCAAGACTAGAAAAAGTTTTCTTGGACATTTGTGGACCTTTTCCACGGAGTGGTGGGAGGCACCAGTATAAGTATATCATTATAATATTTGATCACTACACCAAATATACTAAGCTGTACCCACTCAATCGAGCGACAACCAGTAAAATATTAGAAATAGTCATAAAAAAATATATACCCGAAGTGGGCAAACCATCGATGATAATTACAGATCACGGAACGCAATTCCGAGGACGAAAGTGGCGGGAAACACTGATCCATCTGGGAGTAAAAACATACAAGACATTGGTGTATCACCCCAACAGTAACCCTGCTGAGAGAGTGTTGAGAGAAGTAGGAAGGATTTTAAGAACCTACTGTCACAGCCAGCAGAGGAAGTGGGAGGAGTATTTATCCCCGGCTGAAGACTTCCTAAATCTAGCCTACCACCAATCGACTGACGAAACACCATACAGGGCTATGTACGAGAAAAGACCACCCCGGGAGATCACAGAGATAATTAATTTTCCACCCAGTGCCGAGGTCAAATTTAACAAAACTCGATTCTATAATAATGCAGTTGAAAGAGCGAATAAATTGAGGCTCAAGTACAAAAAGTTACAACCCAAAATTGTCAAATATGAAGTGGGAGACCAAGTGCTTATCAAAAATCGAGAACTCCCTAGTACTATTGAGGGCATTGCAAAGAAGCTACTACTGCTATATACCGGACCATATACTGTGACTAAAAACAATCTAAACAACCATATGAATTGCAGAACCCTATTACAAAGAAGATAAAAGGTACCTATAATCAAACCTCAATGAAAAAATATATTGAAAATTAAATTATGGGACCAAAAAGTGGAAAGATAGCGATAAGGATTATTTTATTATTGATAATGTAAAGGATGAAAATATTTGTTATGAAAAATGAAGGTATAATTATGAATATAACTATTGACTATATCAAGATGAAAAATGAAATGTGGCCATGAAGATTATTGTTATTTAAAAGTGAAAAATGAAAATATGATTATAAAAATAGATGTTGACTAAAAAAAAAAGGATGTGTTACTATTATGAAAATTATTATGTGTATATTAAATGAGAAGTAACTGTATAATTATGTATTGAACATTGAATATATTGTAATTTTATAATGTGAGAAAACATACTTCAAGAGAATTAATGTGAAGGATTCAGAACATTGTGTTGTTAATAATAAAATGAACGTACTAATAAAAAGAGTATGAATATACGAGACTGACACACAGCATCTTTGGCACAACCAATTCCAAGAGCCACGTCAACCAGTAAATATTAACATCTCACCCGTACTAATAAAAGAAGAGTATGAATATACGAGACAGACAAATAAGATCCAAGGCATAACCATTTCCAAGAGCCTAGTCAACAAGTAATTTTAACATCTTACCCGTACTATAATAAAGATGAATTTACGAGAAAGACACGCTACAACCATGGCAAAAATATTTCCAAGAGCCACGTCAACCAGTAAATATTAACATCTCACCCGTACTAATAAAAGAAGAGTATGAATATACGAGACTGACACATTACATCTTTGGCACTACTATAATTTCCAAGAGCCTAGTCAACCAGTAATTAAGAACATCTTACCCGTACTATTGAAGAAAGAAGAAGGAACAAATGAGAAGTTGGAAAAATGAAACAAAGTAATGTATTAATGTAGACAAACCACCACACACAACCACATTATTTATGATGTATGTGACTAGAGAAAAAACCAATACCACATGGAATATAAATACCAAATACAAACCATGAAGAAGAAAAACAAATTTACTTATGAATTATATCTAGAAGAATGAAACCTGAGATGAAGAATATGACGAAACGACATTCAAAGTGACAACATAATGAAGAGATTAATCAATGATAATGAAGAATGAAAAAATGATATACTAACGAAGACAATCATGAGAGTATACCAGTGAGGAAATGTAAAACAAACTATCCCTATAATATGTGAAGAATATAGTTAAGTTGAATCAAGAAAAGAGAGAATAACAATGTATAAACCGCAGATGCGTGAATTAATCCCAAGGATATTTATTATTTGTCGGAAGAACGACCACTATTATTATTTTTGATGATTTGAAATGAATTGACTGAAGAGTAATGCCAGCAATCATTTATTATTATTGAAGGAGATGATTTGCCTCCATATTTATTGAAGTTAGTATGGCCAGTAGAGTTGAATAGCCAAAGTGAGCCGCTCTAAACTGCCCCAGCTAAACTTATGTTAGGGAATTAGGGAACTAAATAAACAAGGGAGATGATTACATAGAGAAGATATAAATACGATTCAAATAGAAGAAAGTGAAGGGATATATGGAAAAAACATGTGAATCAACATGGAATGTACAACAATTGATGAATTCTTCAATGAAAAATATATTATAATAATTCAGAATTAATCAATTCTTATAGGAAGGCATATGTAACAGTACCAAAAATATGGTAGTTACATAATATAAACTAATGTCACGTCAAGTATGAGAAAAACATGGAAATATATCTAGATAAATAAACCTAAGTGTATATAAGTGTGTATCTACAAATATATTAATAAAAGAATCCAACGATGAAGAAGAGAATACGAATACATCAACATTAAATACAAAATGAAGAAAGAAAATGCCACAAGCCCAAAACAAAATATCAGTAACTAGACCCAATAGGATCCAACAGTGAGGGGAATCAACGAAACAAGGACCAACAAACTCCAACAACAATGGAGATAAATAAAAATAGCAACTACAATGAAAATATAGGAAGAAGAAGAAAGAAGAAGGACCAGGAAGAGCACCAAGAAGAAGAAAGAAGATGGACAGAAGATATAAGGACTCAACATAAACCACATGTACTAAAAACAATGTAAGTGACAAAAGAAATGATGATTGTAAGTGTGAAAAGAAAACCAGTGTGAAACATTTAAGGAACCACAAACAATTACAGTGTGTACTTAATACAAATGTGAAACCTGTGAATAACTAACTAATTTCAACTGAATAAACCACACAAACAATTACAGTGATGAAGTTTACAGTGTGAGAAATATGTTAATTTCATGATGAAACAACAAAAATTAAAAATAGTCAAATAAACACAGACAATGAGTGTGACTGATTTAATAAAGTTGTAATCAATACACATAATCATAAGACCACCAGATTAGAACAAGTATGTTATTGTTCATAGAGAACTGACAACAAATAAAAGACATTTGTTAAGTATCAAACAATGACAGGAATTAAGGTCCACCATTGACCAGAAAAATATTGTAAATAATACAAAAAAGATTTGTGTTAGTGTTTAAGAAGGAATTGTATAAACATGTGTAACAAAATAGTTAAAGTATTATGTTAATATACCGTAGTGAAGTCAGTTTAGTAGTAGAAAAATACTGCACTAAAACAGATGGTACATTGTTACACAACCCACAAGGAAGAGACCTATTACAACAGAAAATAATACATATTAGTATAAATATCTGATCATCAAATATGTTATCAAACGAGAATTTATTATAAGTGGTAATGATAAATATTAAGAAACAATGTAATATATTGCAAAACAATGTAAATAGAACAAGTCAAACATAATGGCACAGGGAATAGCAGAAATGAGAAAAGTATGCCAATTTAGTTAAGCAAAGTACAGTATCAAAACCAATATCAATGTTTATAAGAGTATTACCAGTAGTGAGATAAATATCTGATAATACATTGAGAACAGATTCTGAACATGATAAGAACAATATTGTAACTAAATTATTGTAAACTAACTGACTATGTACATATGACCGGAAGTAAACTGAACCATTGTATAGCTAATTAGTTAAGAAAAATACTGTATCAAATATTGAGCACAGATTGTTACAATTGTTACCAGTAGTAAGAGGAAATCCCAATGCTACTTTGAGAACAGATAATGACCATAAAAACAGTCATATTATATACAAACAATTAAAAACCAAATGACTATTATGAAGAAAACCAAATGTAAACAAACAATGACAAACAAGTTATTTATGAAAAATATAGCATATAAACTTGTGTAAAAGTAATTGGAAACTTTACCAAAAGTTAGAATAATATCTAATGCTACTTTGGGAATTCAAACCAAATAGAACAATAACAATTTAGTTGTTGTATTAGAAAAAATAAATGACTACTATGATATGACACAACATAAACAGAGCCATTACTGAAAGATTGAAGAGTTCTGAACTAATTAAAAGATAACCATTATATATAATAAATTAGGTACTATGTGTATACACTAATTATAATCATTACATGATATGATTTATATAGAGAAGACCAAAAATAAGGTGAAAAAATTGTATAAGAGAGATAGGAGAGGACTGAAACTATGTAAATATTAAATTAGCCACAGTCATATATAGATATTATAGTGTAAAATGGTGTAAATAAACATTACTAGTATTATTAGATAGTAATATGATCGTTTTAAGTAAGAAAAATTAGTTCTAAGCATATTTATGAAAAATCTAACATGGACGCTTAATGACGCCATAACGAGATTTGGGTAGGGAACAATTATTCCCAAACTGTATATCAAACCGACTGAGATATAGACTCAAAGTGTTTTATTATAATTAAGTAAAATCTGGTGTAACGGACTTATAAAAATAAGATACACCAGGAATAACAAATAAAATCGTTATTGTGATAGTAGTGATGAACGGAAAATAAGCGTTTTTGGACTTAATTTAACAAGCAAAATGCCCTGAATTCACTGATATCAACCAATTAACGATAGGACGTAAGGTAAGAAAGTTATGGTAATTTTAAACTTTCTAGTTAAATTTTTGTACCAGTGATGACGTAAAAAAGCCTCCACACCAAACTCGATTTTGTCAAAAAATTAAATATTTTAATAAAACGAAGGCTTTTGGGTCAGAGAGTACAACGTCTCCAGCCAATGGAATGAATGACTTTCGACAGACCACCGAGAGACGCTTCAGAGGAGCAGAACAGTCTACGATCAACCATCAAACGAATAGGCCACGCCGCTCAAGACAAAAAGAAGGAGTTTATTTTTAAAACTGTGCGCGCCATTACGTCAGCACAACAACATACAGTTAACCTTAACACAACATTTATACATACGAGTGAAAAAGTGCGGAGTTGTTTTAATTAAACAAGTAGGTCAGTGTATAATGTCGACCATACTTGCGAGTGAAGTGTTAAATAAGAAACAGGGAGTACAATTTTTATTTAAACAATATTGAACGAAAATAATAATTTTTGTGAATAGATAACTTTCGATACTACGCAAGTCAGATAATGCTGAGTATCGAAAAACAATAATTAAATTATCAGAATTGAGGAAAGATTTAAATCACCATTATTAAAATATTGTAAAAATATTTTAATTAATTATAATAATTTAAAATATAATGTTAAATACCAGATTATATAATGTGTGTACCAGACATATGGTACCAATTTTTGATTTTTTTTATATTTGTTCGATTATTATTCATTATTGTTAATTCTATATCGTTATTTGTATTACATCTTGTGACTGGTATCATGTTACCTCAAAGAACCTAACGAAATATGGTAATTCACTGAATCAAAGTAACATAACCTATTGCAGTTAAATTATTGTACTAATAACAGGTCTACCAGCCTTGAGGAATTAGACAGAGTCTTATTTGAATTGTTATTGTAATCAGTAATTGAAAGGTTGTTAATTATTGCTTTTTTATTGTCAAAGATTTTATCATTTATTAAATTGTTAATAAACCTCCAATTTTATTACCATAAAAGGAGTATTATTTCTATTAAAAGTAAATTCATTTATTTTTTAATCAGTTCTGACACAGGTGGCGGAAGAATTTAAAAAGATTTAGCATAATTCAGCATATCCATCAGATATTGATTCATTTACTATTGTGTGTGATAATATATTAAATATTCAATCTGAATATTTTCTTGTATTTGAAGTGCATGTATTTCAGAAGGAACGTCACAGAACAGAATTGAAGTATTCAAGTGTGGTAAGTAAGAGAGATACACAACAAAGTGCGCGAACCATTTTAAAATAAAAGGAGTGAACTATTATTGCGTACCCATTAAAAACAATACGATAACACCAATAACCTTAACGATTACGATTACATCTTTTGATAAACAACATTATCGTAGATACCAGTGCGTGTCTACACCCACACGAATACACCACATTAAGAAAAATAATCTACATAACTACAATATAAATAAATATCTTATACTTGTAATTTTACATTACAAGTTGACGAACCCAACGTGGGGCCTGACATAATAAGACCCCAGGAACGTAGATACTACAACAGCAGCATCTTGAACTTGTAATTTTACATTACAAGTTGGCGCTCCATCGCGGGGCAGAAGTGATTGAAGATCACACATCAATACAGTGAACTTGTAATTATACTTTACAAGTTGGCGCCCAACGTCTGAGCACGATTTAAGGGAAATTACACCATAACTAGTGACCCAATCACCCCAATTCGTGAAAAAGACAGCAGGTACATTACCAGTACAGCAAGATGTACACCAGCAGATTAAAATCAAGGTCAAAATCGAGATCAACATCGAGGAAGAGGGCAGCCGAAGCGGAAAAGGAGACCAGAAGAGAAGAAAAAGAGGCCATGTTGACAGAAGACGTGGAAGAAGTTTTACTGGAAACACAGGAAAAAACAATTGAACCAGCGGAGGGGGTTCAACAGCCTATGGAGGAACCGGAAATAATATCTCAAGGAGTTCTGCCGGAAACAATACCACCAGAAATCCTACCGGAGGATAGACAACCCGAAGAATTGATACACACCAAAAACAGATACATCATCGAAATGTTAATGAGAATAGAGGAAGGCCTAAAGTCCACAGACCAGAAGATGAACAAATCCATGGAATCAATGGAAAAAGGCCAGAAGAGAATAGAGGAAGGCCTGAAATCCACTAAGGAGGAAAACCAGTCCACAAGAGAAGAACTGATCAAGAAGATAGAAGAAACCAGCCAATCCAATAGAGAGACCAACAAATCCATAGAATCACTGAAAGCGGACTTAAATAGTAAAATAGAAGAGACCAGTCGATCCACAAACCAAAAGATAGAGGAGGGCCAGAAGGAGAACCAGAAACATATAGAGTTGTTAAAAGAAGAATTTAATAACCAAATAAGTGAGACGAACAGAAGAATGGAAGAGGGTCAACGGAAACCGAAGAATTGTTGGAGAAGAAAATGGCCATCATGAAAGAAGATTTATCGGCAGAGTTGGGAGTGAAGATTGATCAAACTAACCAGAAAATTGATGGGATCAACGCTAAACTTAATCGAGATGTTGAGACTATACAAGCCGATCATGAAAATATATGGCAACAGATAAGTATCAATAATAACAAGATGGAAGAGACCGCTAAAAATACAGTGGAAATGGTGGAGAGAAGATTGGGAGAAAGTGTCGAAGAAATCGAGAAACAAATGGCCATATTAACGACGGAAATTAATGTAGAAATGTCTGAAGTGCGGAAAGAAGGAGAAAGTACCAACCTAAAACTAATACAGACGGAAATGGACCTCAACCAACGTATTAGTGATGTGAAGAAAACCCACGATACCCAACTAGATGTAATAACACAAGAGCAGACAAAGATGAAGGCAGCGCAGTCAACATTAAAAGATAAGTGTGAAGAAGTTGCTGGAAGGGTAGACGCGATCAAGCAGCAAGTACACGATGACAAGACACAATCCACAGAACGCCAAAGGAGAGAATTGGACGATCTCCGAGACGAAATGCATCGTCTACAAACCATACCAAATTTCCTATCCGGTTTGAGTCATTTAGAAGGAAGAGACCAGATTGACTTCCGGACCTATTCAAAAAACCCCTTAGAATTCCTAGAGAGAATGGAAGAAATCATACAAAGGAACCGTGAGAGCAGATGGTCTGTCATTAAAGGTATGTTAGATGAATCATTTAAACACACGTTTGACAACTGGTGGACGGCAACCCGTCACGAAGTGGGTAATTATGACACCTTCAAGACAGCATTCAAGCAAAAATATTGGTCGGAAGCCACACAGAACATCATAAGGGACGACATCACCAACGGAAGGTTCGACGTGAATGGAAGGCAATCCATGACCACCTACTTTTTAGGAAAGATTTGCCTGGCAAGGAATCTGGAACCGGCAATCCCAGAAGAATGCCTGGTCACAAAGTTGGCTTACCATTTCAATCAGGGTATCTCACAGGGAAGATTAAATGCGCAGATAAAAACAATCCAAGGAATGTGCGACCTACTCGAAAGCCACGAGAGAGAACGATACTATCAACGGAGTCGACAGGTACCAAGCCAAACATACGATCGAGGAGGGCCTGGAAACAATAATCCCACCATTCATAATAATGGTAATAACTCAGGAAGGAATTTTCATAACCCACCGAGATTCCAGAATCAACCCACACCACGCCAAGACGGAGGTGGCAATAACATAAATAGAGGGAACCATAATAACCATCATCCTGGTGGTTACCAGCGAGATACGCATTACCAAAGAGGTAATAACTACTACAGGCCGTATCAGAACCAGTCTCCTAATCACCAACCAAGACAAGGTAATGGTCATAATAATAACAGTCAATTTCGAAGGGTCCACTATACCCATGCCAGTCGGGGTGGAAACCATAGAACTTATTATCAAGGAAGGAGGAGTTTCCCACACCAGCACCATCATTCCAATAATAGTGACGGAGATGAAAGAGAATCCGGATATCGGTCAAATGGAAGTGACAGCAGTGGAAGTCCTAGAACAACCACACAAACTACAGAGGTATACCATAACGGACATGGACCTGGAAATCAGGAGCCAGTAGCTTCGACGTCTCAGGACAGACGCGAAAACGGTGACCTGAATTTAAACACCAACCGGCAGTGAAAAACCCAAGATCACCCTCACTGAACCGGACTATTGGGTCTGATGTGTTGGCAAAATTTTCAAATCATCGCAAAATATATAACAACAACTACCTAAAAAATATAAGAAAAGATCTGATGGAAGAAAAGGAAAATACTATCGGCGATACAAGCAACAGTGAAATTGCATATATATCCATGAAAGTAAACAACACCGATACCACAGCAACGATAGACACCGGTGCAAACGTATCATTAATCGACAAGTTGGAACTGGACAGAATTCAATCGGAGAATAAAGCTACAATACCCACATTGCCAATTAGCAACATAATTCTCATCGGTGCTACCGGACGTCAGAATAAGACTATCCGACAGCAAGTACAATTAGATGTATCCAGCAATGGGAAGACAATACAGATGGTATTCCTAGTAGCCAGTGGGCTACCGTTCACTCTACTTATTGGTTGTGATATTTTAAGAAAATACACTGCAATCATCAATATGGATACAAATACGGTGATGATGAAAACAGAAGAAATAGAGTGGACCGCCAATTTGACAGAATACAGGAAGGCACCCTCAGAACATGTAATATACTACATCAGAGAAAGCCGTGAACACCAAGAAGGCGCCATCAGCCAAGGAATACACAACAGTCCAGAGGAAGCTTTATGGTTGGAGAAAATTAATGGCATCCGAGAATTTAAAACCAGCCAGAATAGCCAAGAATTAACTTGGGAACAACTAATAGAAATATACTACCAATATCGCCACGTATTTTCAGATACGCCTGGGAAAATAAAAAATTTCCAATGTGAACTGAAGTTCAAAGACCAGACAGAGTTCAAGCGGAAATCATATCCTATCGCCTTTTCACTAAAAGAAGCTGTAAGAGAGTAAATTCAGCGTTTAATAGAGAATGACATAATAGAAGTAAGCAATTCACCATACACCAACCCTATTGTCGCTGTACCAAAAAAGAATGGTGCAGTACGAATTTGTTTAGATGCTCGTGAACTTAACAAAACCATAATTAATGACAGGACATCGCCTGGAGAAATCGATGAAATACTAAAGAAATTTTGTGGTACAAAATTTTACAGTATATGGGATACGGTATGTGGATATTGGCAGGTTGAGCTGCATCCGAACAGTAGAAAATACACTGCTTTTATCTTTGAAGGCCGAAACTACCATTTTAAAAGGCTACCATTCGGTTTAGTAAACTCAGTAGCAATATTCGTCAAATGCATGGACGAGATACTGGGCCACAACACACTACAGTTCACGACAGTTTATGTCGACGATCTCTTAATAGCCTCTAACAATTGGGAGGAGCACTGTGACCGGGTGGCACAAGTACTGAAAAAATTGGAAGACAACCACATTACTTTAAAATTAGATAAATCTCAACTAATTGCAAAGGAAGTGCAATTCTTGGGGTTTAACTTGTCTGAATACGGAATTACACCATCCCAGGAGAAGATGGAGGCAATTCAGCGTTTCCCCGTCCCGAAGAACAAAAAGCAACTGCAATCGTTCCTCGGAATCTGCAATTATTATCGGAAATTTCAAAATAATTATTCCGAATTGACAGCTCGATTCTCAACACAGCTATCATCGAAAGAAAAATGGAAATGGGGAGCAGAGCAAGACTCTACATTTGAATTGATTAAAATAAAGTTCCTGGAAACCGTTATGCTGCATCACCCCAATTTTAATAAACAGTTCTTCATGAATTGTGACGCTAGCGACCTAAGCCTTGGTTCTGTACTCTATCAAGAAGACCAAGAAGGGCATCATCAAGTGATCAGTTTCGCAAGCCGTACGTTAAACAAGTGCGAACGTAACTACCATACAACAGAAAAAGAATTATTGAGTATAGTGTTTGCATGCGAAAAATTTAGGACATTTATTTTAGGATATACAGTAACAGTGAGGACAGATCACAAATCCATTTCATTTCTAAAAAACTGCAAGTTAAAACACGGAGGACTGACAAGATGGACTCTTACACTTCACGAATACAACATACAATGGGAGTACATACCCGGAAAAAGCAACACAGCTGCAGACGTGTTGTCCCGGATAAACATTAACGCCCAAACATTTGAAGGAGAGAGAGAAACCATTGCGAGAGTATACCACCTACTGAAGAGTAAATCCGAACTCACTAATATATTGTCTGACATCATCAATCATCAACAACAAGATCCCAAAATATCATTAATTATCAAAAAACTAGCCAACAATGATGCAAACATAAACCATTATTACTGTACTCATAATCAGTTGTTATTCACCAAACACAATAAAGGTGATGAGAGATGGAAGGTAGTTATCCCCAAAGCCCTAGAAAAAGAATTGACCATCGACTACCACATACGTTATGGTCATATGGGCGCAGTGAAGGTCATAAAGGCTTTGCAGGAGCATGTGCATTTTAAGGACATGAGTAGAAAAGTCAGAAAATATGTCCAGAGTTGTAATATTTGTCAACTGGCAAAATGCAGCAATGAAAAGCGAGAAGGAGTCATGATACCAATTACATCAACAGCAAGACTAGAAAAAGTTTTCTTGGACATTTGTGGACCTTTTCCACGGAGTGGTGGGAGGCACCAGTATAAGTATATCATTATAATATTTGATCACTACACCAAATATACTAAGCTGTACCCACTCAATCGAGCGACAACCAGTAAAATATTAGAAATAGTCATAAAAAAATATATACCCGAAGTGGGCAAACCATCGATGATAATTACAGATCACGGAACGCAATTCCGAGGACGAAAGTGGCGGGAAACACTGATCCATCTGGGAGTAAAAACATACAAGACATTGGTGTATCACCCCAACAGTAACCCTGCTGAGAGAGTGTTGAGAGAAGTAGGAAGGATTTTAAGAACCTACTGTCACAGCCAGCAGAGGAAGTGGGAGGAGTATTTATCCCCGGCTGAAGACTTCCTAAATCTAGCCTACCACCAATCGACTGACGAAACACCATACAGGGCTATGTACGAGAAAAGACCACCCCGGGAGATCACAGAGATAATTAATTTTCCACCCAGTGCCGAGGTCAAATTTAACAAAACTCGATTCTATAATAATGCAGTTGAAAGAGCGAATAAATTGAGGCTCAAGTACAAAAAGTTACAACCCAAAATTGTCAAATATGAAGTGGGAGACCAAGTGCTTATCAAAAATCGAGAACTCCCTAGTACTATTGAGGGCATTGCAAAGAAGCTACTACTGCTATATACCGGACCATATACTGTGACTAAAAACAATCTAAACAACCATATGAATTGCAGAACCCTATTACAAAGAAGATAAAAGGTACCTATAATCAAACCTCAATGAAAAAATATATTGAAAATTAAATTATGGGACCAAAAAGTGGAAAGATAGCGATAAGGATTATTTTATTATTGATAATGTAAAGGATGAAAATATTTGTTATGAAAAATGAAGGTATAATTATGAATATAACTATTGACTATATCAAGATGAAAAATGAAATGTGGCCATGAAGATTATTGTTATTTAAAAGTGAAAAATGAAAATATGATTATAAAAATAGATGTTGACTAAAAAAAAAAGGATGTGTTACTATTATGAAAATTATTATGTGTATATTAAATGAGAAGTAACTGTATAATTATGTATTGAACATTGAATATATTGTAATTTTATAATGTGAGAAAACATACTTCAAGAGAATTAATGTGAAGGATTCAGAACATTGTGTTGTTAATAATAAAATGAACGTACTAATAAAAAGAGTATGAATATACGAGACTGACACACAGCATCTTTGGCACAACCAATTCCAAGAGCCACGTCAACCAGTAAATATTAACATCTCACCCGTACTAATAAAAGAAGAGTATGAATATACGAGACAGACAAATAAGATCCAAGGCATAACCATTTCCAAGAGCCTAGTCAACAAGTAATTTTAACATCTTACCCGTACTATAATAAAGATGAATTTACGAGAAAGACACGCTACAACCATGGCAAAAATATTTCCAAGAGCCACGTCAACCAGTAAATATTAACATCTCACCCGTACTAATAAAAGAAGAGTATGAATATACGAGACTGACACATTACATCTTTGGCACTACTATAATTTCCAAGAGCCTAGTCAACCAGTAATTAAGAACATCTTACCCGTACTATTGAAGAAAGAAGAAGGAACAAATGAGAAGTTGGAAAAATGAAACAAAGTAATGTATTAATGTAGACAAACCACCACACACAACCACATTATTTATGATGTATGTGACTAGAGAAAAAACCAATACCACATGGAATATAAATACCAAATACAAACCATGAAGAAGAAAAACAAATTTACTTATGAATTATATCTAGAAGAATGAAACCTGAGATGAAGAATATGACGAAACGACATTCAAAGCGACAACATAATGAAGAGATTAATCAATGATAATGAAGAATGAAAAAATGATATACTAACGAAGACAATCATGAGAGTATACCAGTGAGGAAATGTAAAACAAACTATCCCTATAATATGTGAAGAATATAGTTAAGTTGAATCAAGAAAAGAGAGAATAACAATGTATAAACCGCAGATGCGTGAATTAATCCCAAGGATATTTATTATTTGTCGGAAGAACGACCACTATTATTATTTTTGATGATTTGAAATGAATTGACTGAAGAGTAATGCCAGCAATCATTTATTATTATTGAAGGAGATGATTTGCCTCCATATTTATTGAAGTTAGTATGGCCAGTAGAGTTGAATAGCCAAAGTGAGCCGCTCTAAACTGCCCCAGCTAAACTTATGTTAGGGAATTAGGGAACTAAATAAACAAGGGAGATGATTACATAGAGAAGATATAAATACGATTCAAATAGAAGAAAGTGAAGGGATATATGGAAAAAACATGTGAATCAACATGGAATGTACAACAATTGATGAATTCTTCAATGAAAAATATATTATAATAATTCAGAATTAATCAATTCTTATAGGAAGGCATATGTAACAGTACCAAAAATATGGTAGTTACATAATATAAACTAATGTCACGTCAAGTATGAGAAAAACATGGAAATATATCTAGATAAATAAACCTAAGTGTATATAAGTGTGTATCTACAAATATATTAATAAAAGAATCCAACGATGAAGAAGAGAATACGAATACATCAACATTAAATACAAAATGAAGAAAGAAAATGCCACAAGCCCAAAACAAAATATCAGTAACTAGACCCAATAGGATCCAACAGTGAGGGGAATCAACGAAACAAGGACCAACAAACTCCAACAACAATGGAGATAAATAAAAATAGCAACTACAATGAAAATATAGGAAGAAGAAGAAAGAAGAAGGACCAGGAAGAGCACCAAGAAGAAGAAAGAAGATGGACAGAAGATATAAGGACTCAACATAAACCACATGTACTAAAAACAATGTAAGTGACAAAAGAAATGATGATTGTAAGTGTGAAAAGAAAACCAGTGTGAAACATTTAAGGAACCACAAACAATTACAGTGTGTACTTAATACAAATGTGAAACCTGTGAATAACTAACTAATTTCAACTGAATAAACCACACAAACAATTACAGTGATGAAGTTTACAGTGTGAGAAATATGTTAATTTCATGATGAAACAACAAAAATTAAAAATAGTCAAATAAACACAGACAATGAGTGTGACTGATTTAATAAAGTTGTAATCAATACACATAATCATAAGACCACCAGATTAGAACAAGTATGTTATTGTTCATAGAGAACTGACAACAAATAAAAGACATTTGTTAAGTATCAAACAATGACAGGAATTAAGGTCCACCATTGACCAGAAAAATATTGTAAATAATACAAAAAAGATTTGTGTTAGTGTTTAAGAAGGAATTGTATAAACATGTGTAACAAAATAGTTAAAGTATTATGTTAATATACCGTAGTGAAGTCAGTTTAGTAGTAGAAAAATACTGCACTAAAACAGATGGTACATTGTTACACAACCCACAAGGAAGAGACCTATTACAACAGAAAATAATACATATTAGTATAAATATCTGATCATCAAATATGTTATCAAACGAGAATTTATTATAAGTGGTAATGATAAATATTAAGAAACAATGTAATATATTGCAAAACAATGTAAATAGAACAAGTCAAACATAATGGCACAGGGAATAGCAGAAATGAGAAAAGTATGCCAATTTAGTTAAGCAAAGTACAGTATCAAAACCAATATCAATGTTTATAAGAGTATTACCAGTAGTGAGATAAATATCTGATAATACATTGAGAACAGATTCTGAACATGATAAGAACAATATTGTAACTAAATTATTGTAAACTAACTGACTATGTACATATGACCGGAAGTAAACTGAACCATTGTATAGCTAATTAGTTAAGAAAAATACTGTATCAAATATTGAGCACAGATTGTTACAATTGTTACCAGTAGTAAGAGGAAATCCCAATGCTACTTTGAGAACAGATAATGACCATAAAAACAGTCATATTATATACAAACAATTAAAAACCAAATGACTATTATGAAGAAAACCAAATGTAAACAAACAATGACAAACAAGTTATTTATGAAAAATATAGCATATAAACTTGTGTAAAAGTAATTGGAAACTTTACCAAAAGTTAGAATAATATCTAATGCTACTTTGGGAATTCAAACCAAATAGAACAATAACAATTTAGTTGTTGTATTAGAAAAAATAAATGACTACTATGATATGACACAACATAAACAGAGCCATTACTGAAAGATTGAAGAGTTCTGAACTAATTAAAAGATAACCATTATATATAATAAATTAGGTACTATGTGTATACACTAATTATAATCATTACATGATATGATTTATATAGAGAAGACCAAAAATAAGGTGAAAAAATTGTATAAGAGAGATAGGAGAGGACTGAAACTATGTAAATATTAAATTAGCCACAGTCATATATAGATATTATAGTGTAAAATGGTGTAAATAAACATTACTAGTATTATTAGATAGTAATATGATCGTTTTAAGTAAGAAAAATTAGTTCTAAGCATATTTATGAAAAATCTAACATGGACGCTTAATGACGCCATAACGAGATTTGGGTAGGGAACAATTATTCCCAAACTGTATATCAAACCGACTGAGATATAGACTCAAAGTGTTTTATTATAATTAAGTAAAATCTGGTGTAACGGACTTATAAAAATAAGATACACCAGGAATAACAAATAAAATCGTTATTGTGATAGTAGTGATGAACGGAAAATAAGCGTTTTTGGACTTAATTTAACAAGCAAAACGCCCTGAATTCACTGATATCAACCAATTAACGATAGGACGTAAGGTAAGAAAGTTATGGTAATTTTAAACTTTCTAGTTAAATTTTTGTACCAGTGATGACGTAAAAAAGCCTCCACACCAAACTCGATTTTGTCAAAAAATTAAATATTTTAATAAAACGAAGGCTTTTGGGTCAGGGAATACAACGTCTCCAGCCAATGGAATGAATGACTTTCGACAGACAACCGAGAGACGCTTCAGAGGAGCAGAACAGTCTACGATCAACCATCAAACGAATAGGCCACGCCGCTCAAGACAAAAAGAAGGAGTTTATTTTTAAAACTGTGCGCGCCATTACGTCAGTACAACAACATACAGTTAACCTTAACACAACATTTATACATACGAGTGAAAAAGTGCGGAGTTGTTTTAATTAAACAAGTAGGTCGGTGTATAATGTCGACCATACTTGCGAGTGAAGTGTTAAATAAGAAACAGGGAGTACAATTTTTATTTAAACAATATTGAACGAAAATAATAATTTTTGTGAATAGATAACTTTCGATACTACGCAAGTCAGATAATGCTGAGTATCGAAAAACAATAATTAAATTATCAGAATTGAGGAAAGATTTAAATCACCATTATTAAAATATTGTAAAAATATTTTAATTAATTATAATAATTTAAAATATAATGTTTGGAAATAATTATTAATGAATACCAGAACATTTAGTCACTCATTTGACTAAACTTATTTTTCTTGAATTTTTTCGATGTTTTGAAATATACTTTATTAATTTATATACAGTATGAATAACTGTAATTCTGATAATAATATATTAAGGTATTATGAATAATATGTTTATATGTATAGTTTAAGAAATAATAGCTATTAAGAAGTACTTATCCTTTGTAACAACACCGGTTAATTCTAACCTCAGAAATCGTTACGGTAACTTGATAATTTCAATATTACCGATCTGTTCTCAAGTAACATCCAAATCAAATAGAATTACTAACAAGAGTTTTTTTTTTGAGAAATTTTTCTCTTGTGAATAGATGATTCTTAAAACAAATTATTAAACGAAAGTAATACATTTTTAAATACTATACAAGTCATACAGCTTGATAATTGGAAACTAGTATTAGAGATGCGTGCGCATGCCCGCGTACGATAGTTTCATAAATACCAGACATATGGTACCAATTTTTGATTTTTTTTATATTTGTTCGATTATTATTCATTATTGTTAATTCTATATCGTTATTTGTATTACATCTTGTGACTGGTATCATGTTACCTCAAAGAACCTAACGAAATATGGTAATTCACTGAATCAAAGTAACATAACCTATTGCAGTTAAATTATTGTACTAATAACAGGTCTACCAGCCTTGAGGAAT
Source organism: Magicicada septendecula (assembly GCA_034769895.1). Lineage (NCBI taxonomy): Eukaryota > Metazoa > Arthropoda > Insecta > Hemiptera > Cicadidae > Magicicada > Magicicada septendecula. Next base: position 66,798,026 of record CM068368.1, on the reverse strand, counting down.
TAGACAGAGTCTTATTTGAATTGTTATTGTAATCAGTAATTGAAAGGTTGTTAATTATTGCTTTTTTATTGTCAAAGATTTTATCATTTATTAAATTGTTAATAAACCTCCAATTTTATTACCATAAAAGGAGTATTATTTCTATTAAAAGTAAATTCATTTATTTTTTAATCAGTTCTGACACAGGTGGCGGAAGAATTTAAAAAGATTTAGCATAATTCAGCATATCCATCAGATATTGATTCATTTACTATTGTGTGTGATAATATATTAAATATTCAATCCGAATATTTTCTTGTATTTGAAGTGCATGTATTTCAGAAGGAACGTCACAGAACAGAATTGAAGTATTCAAGTGTGGTAAGTAAGAGAGATACACAACAAAGTGCGCGAACCATTTTAAAATAAAAGGAGTGAACTATTATTGTGTACCCATTAAAAACAATACGATAACACCAATAACCTTAACGATTACGATTACATCTTTTGATAAACAACATTATCGTAGATACCAGTGCGTGTCTACACCCACACGAATACACCACATTAAGAAAAATAATCTACATAACTACAATATAAATAAATATCTTATACTTGTAATTTTACATTACAAGTTGACGAACCCAACGTGGGGCCTGACATAATAAGACCCCAGGAACGTAGATACTACAACAGCAGCATCTTGAACTTGTAATTTTACATTACAAGTTGGCGCTCCATCGCGGGGCAGAAGTGATTGAAGATCACACATCGATACAGTGAACTTGTAATTATACTTTACAATATATATATATATATATATATATATATATATATATATATGGAAATTATGAAACTTTAAATCGAGTTGTTGCAATCAAACCAGATAATCTGCTTAGTGAAAAAGTAATGGTGTGTTGATCAAAATGTTTTGTCGAAGTTAAAGAAAATGTTCTGTGTATATAGTTTGACTGTGTATACAAATCAGTTTACACAGTTATTTTAAGCACATCAGAACCATTCATTTATCAGAATCTAATACATGAGATGGTGCACCGAAACCTATCTTCTATTTAAATAATTTCTTATATAATAATTTAGATTCGTTCATAATTTAAATTGTTTTTATTAAATTTAGAACTGAATACCTTTGTTAATCTGATGGTTTTTCTTCAGGTATTTCAGGAAGCTGCATGTCTTCTATACTAGCATCAATGTAATCAATTAGAGGTTCAGTTTCATCTTTGTACTGTGATTCTTCCTCACTTTCATCTACCTCTTCATAGCCATTGATGTGTTCCTGATAGTCATAAAATAAATCAGAATCTGCTTCTGAGAGTTCTTCTTCATCTGTTTCACGTGTAAAAATTTATTAATTATATACATAACTGAAAAATTGAAATTACAAAAAAAAAAGATTGTCATTCACATAGTACTTCCACATTCAGCATACACTTATTTTGGATCTTATAATAAGACTTACAAATACTAATGCTTGGGGATTAATTATGCCAACAATAATTAATTATGTAATTGTACTAATTTGCATAATGAGATCGTGTAATCACTCAATTAGGTTACTTATATCAACTGATTGAAGCTAAGTGACACGTTAGTTCTTTTATGTTAGCGTAGTTACTGCATGGAGACTCTAATTATTGTATAAATTAATAAAACTACTATAAATTATTCAAGTGCCATTAATTTCTTGTTCTGAGGGAACTTTGACAATAATGAACGCATATATTCTGGATAAAATAAACACTTATTTATTAACATCATATCATTAAATAAAGAGACTTCAATATATATAAAATATGGATGATTCCCTGTAAATACATTCATAAAAAGAACACATGTATATATATCAAATTACAATGCGAATCCAATACGTTGTTTGCTGGAAAACATACACATACATATATAATACAATCGATATATAGAAAAACACAAATAGTCAAACAATAAATCTTATACTAATGCATTCATTGCTGCCTCAGATGAATAGCGTTAATTATATTTATCATATTTAATTTAAATACTCAAGGGGTGTTTCTCGAAAAGAGACAGGTCAGTAGAGTTCTTATGATAAGAATAGCATAAAGATTACTTGTAAAGCGATTTATCCGATATTTCCATCGGAGTAACTCCTTCTCGTTGGTGGTCCATATGTGGGAAGCTGCGTAGCTGTGATGTCACTAACACTCAACACGCACGGAACAGATTCACTCGCGCTGTGTGTGTTTTCTGTTGATTCGGCTGTTACTGTTCGAGTTTATGAAATCACGTGTCGTGTGGGTAAGTTCATCATTAACTATGGTGTATATATCTGTCTGTCTATTGTTGAACTTCTTGTGTGTACATTAATGTATAGTGTCTTTGATACCGTGGTGTAATTGTTCCAAATTATATTGTATCGCTTCGCCACACTGTACAACGTTACGATTTCGTTGTCGTAAATATCAGTTGTCGCCAGTAAGACGTTCCCCCGCTGTGCACAAGTTCGATTCTATTCTTTAGATATCGATGTCAGTTCTCATACAGGGTAAATACCATTGTGTATTTACACCCTTTTCTTACTACTGGTACACTTCAAATTAACCCGGCAGTGTGTCCGTCACAGTTTCTCTCTAAATTGGTACTTGACATAGTTTCTTTTTATCTTGCATGTTGCAGGCTGTAAATCTCGGTTGAGTCGAGTCTGTCACGGCCAACCTTATTCCCCATTGTAAAGTTATGTGAAGCGTATTCGTATTGTCCGAAGCACACGTTCACTTGACACTTCGTTACACTGTTCTTTATTTATTGCTCGTGGCTCGTGTAGGGGTGTCTTGCTGTATGTAACGTCTTTTCGATCATACTAAAAATTTTTAATTTTTGGTTGTTACATAGTCCCCAAATCGGATTGGATGTTGGATCAGCAGAAGACATTCTAATCCGATTTCTGCGCTCTGTGTTTGTTGTGGGAGTCCCCTCTGGTAAGGTCATGGTCATTGACCCACTTTCCTCTGCTTGGGGTATACGGGTATATATTCCCTATATTTTGTTGTAAACTAACTCTGGGAATTTATTGCCGTGCATCTGAGGAAGGATGAACGCATTTTCACACATTGTGCATATCTAGTTAGATATGGGATTATTTTACAATACTTGTTTATTAATAATCTCATCGTCCTCTTGTAGTAGGTCCTTTCGTAAATTCGGTAGTAATATATTTACATTCTCACTCGGAAGTAAGTCGCTTAAAAATTCTATCTTATTCTCTAGTTTGACATATTTTTTTTTTTTTGTCGCTGTTACCGCTCGCCCTTGGGGTGGTGTCATTGACCGTTCTACTAGGGCCCGCTTCTGCTGGCGTAAACTGCACCGTATTGACGTATTGCTTGTTGTCAAAACGACCCCTCGGCGGTTGGTCGCTTTCACTTTTGTTATACTGTCTCTCCCTCTCTCTCGGGTTGTTTTTTCCCTCATTGTAGGGTCTATAATGTGGCCTGCGATCGTTCTCTCCGCTTGACTGTATACTCGTAAATTCCGTAATCAATGCTTCAAAATTCGGTATACTTGTGATACCACGTGTGACCACGGCGAGCTGCAAATCCTAAGTGACGGGCTAATTTTCGGATCAGCTGGGTATCGGTCAATGCTGGCGACAGTTGCCGGCTTTCCAGTAATATTCTTTCTACATACTGGACGGCTGTGATTGGTCCATTCCACTCATATCTGCCGTACTCAAGATTGTCGCGTATATTGTCCTGGCGTTCTTGACCCCAGTACTTCAAGGTGAAGGCTTCTTTAAACTCTTCGTACGTGGAGATTTGATTCCGTATGACACGCCACCATATTCCAGCGTCCATCTCCAAGTGTCTCCCGATCCATTTAATGTCATTGTTGTTGTAGTACTGTTCTTGGATCTCTGACAATTCCTTCAGGAACTCCATTGGGAACCTGTCAGTGCCGTTGTACTTCAATTCTGTATGTGTGTGTCCGTTAATCCTACTGATTATCCCCGACTCACCTTCAATTAGCTGACGCTTTAGTCGTTCTATTTGTGACTTCAATTCGTTGATACGAGTGGTTTTCTCTCTGGTGCTCTCATCCAGTTTTAGTTCCGCCGACTTCTGTCTCCCATCTACCTCATTGATCTTCTGCTGTATCGTGCTGTTTACGTCTCCCTGTTCCTGTTGTAATTGTCTTACTGTTTGGAATAGTTACTCTTTGGTCTCAATTCCTCCTGCTTCTTATGATTTTCTTTTGCGTGTGTCTCTACTCTGTTGTGGATCTTTTTGATGCTTGTTTGAGTATTTTGGGCAACACTCTTTAGTTCCTGTCGGTCTAATTCTCTAGTTTCTCGTACCTCTTCGAATTTCTTGTCGGTGTCGTCCTTTAACTCTTTTATGATCTCGTTCTGCTGCTTCTGAACCTCGACTATCTTCTTGTCACAATTATTTATGTATTCACGCATTTCCGCGCGTATTTGTGTAAAATTTTCATTCTGCTTCTCGAACTTTTCATTAATTTCTTCCTTTTGCTTTTCAAACTTTTCTTCTAGTTTCTCGAATTTTTCATTAAAATTTTCATTCTGCTTCTCGAATTTTTCATTAACGTCTCTTCTAATCTCTATAAAATTTTCATTAATTATCTTAAGGCTTTCACTCTGTGCCCGCATGAGGTCCATAAGTGAACGCATTGCCACTTCTTCCTGCGGTTGTTGTTGGGACTCCAATCCCCGCGCTCTGACGTCTGACGTCTCCTCGGACATTTGTGAATAGGTTGGTGATTCCTCTCGTTCGACATCAGGTACTCCCTGTTGGTTATTAATATCGAAATTCATGGAATCGGTACTACTGGTCGTCATTTTTGCAGCCTTACTCCGCGTTAACATTCAGTCCACAGTCCAACTAGCTTCACACTAATAATATTTGTTCTTACAACTAACATGAAATATATAATATATACGCTTATCCTATCTACTGCCTGCTCTTTGCCGTGCAATGGGCGCCAAATGCTTGGGGATTAATTATGCCAACAATAATTAATTATGTAATTGTACTAATTTGCATAGTGAGATCGTGTAATCACTCAATTAGGTTACTTATATCAACTGATTGAAGCTAAGTGACACGTTAGTTCTTTTATGTTAGCGTAATTACTGCATGGAGACTCTAATTATTGTATAAATTAATAAAACTACTATAAATTATTCAAGTGCCATTACTTTCTTGTTCTGAGGGAACTTTGACAATAATGAACGCATATATTCTGGATAAAATAAACACTTATTTATTAACATCATATCATTAAATAAAGAGACTTCAATATATATAAAATATGGATGATTCCCTGTAAATACATTCATAAAAAGAACACATGTATATATATCAAATTACAATGTGAATCCAATACGTTGTTTGCTGGAAAACATACACATACATATATAATACAGTCGATATATAGAAAAACACAAATAGTCAAACAATAAATCTTATACTAATGCGTTCATTGCTGCCTCAGATGAATAGCGTTAATTATATTTATCATATTTAATTTAAATACTCAAGGGGTGTTTCTCGAAAAGAGACAGGTCAGTAGAGTTCTTATGATAAGAATAGCATAAAGATTACTTGTAAAGCGATTTATCCGATATTTCCATCGGAGTAACTCCTTCTCGTTGGTGGTCCATATGTGGGAAGCTGCGTAGCTGTGATGTCACTAACACTCAACACACGCGGAACAGATTCACTCGCGCTGTGTGTGCTTTCTGTTGATTCGGCTGTTACTGTTCGAGTTTATGAAATCATGTGTCGTGTGGGTAAGTTCATCATTAACTATGGTGTATATATCTGTCTGTCTATTGTTGAACTTCTTGTGTGTACATTAATGTATAGTGTCTTTGATACCGTGGTGTAATTGTTCCAAATTATATTGTATCGCTTCGCCGCACTGTACAACGTTACGATTTCGTTGTCCGGTAATACATTAACAATAGTTCTGCGCGTCGGTTATTGATGAAACTGCGATTGGTTAGTTCAGTTCTGAACTTGAGTATAATAAAGAACTCTAGAGTTATTGAGCACTGGCGTATGTCGCATGATTTAGTCGCTGTAGGTACACTATTACCGGATACACGCCAATATCGAAATGTCTAAGTCACTTAATTATATACCGCATAGCAGAGTTTCAAAGTCCCACTGCTGTCCGTATGTTAATCGAACTGTATTAAGACTTAGTTCCGTGAAGACTGTTAAAGTATACGATTGAAATATATGATGACTGTCGAAAATGTATGAAGACTGACCTCCCGCGTGCCCTGCAAACAGTTTTTATCAAGCATCGTTTACCACAATGCAATCTTCTGGAAGACACGCCTCAGGTCGAACATGATAGGACAGAAGATCTCCTACCCTTATGCCAGACTATCGTTCTTCACTTCTCATTCGACGTTCCCGTTGCCATGATGACGATGGTCCTCTCCACCTGTTCTCTGAGTAGACGCAGGGTTGTGATTGGGTATCCTGTCTCCCCACAAGTTCGCGTCGAAAGCCTCCGTACTCTTTTCCTGGAACAGGAGCAATTTCTCGGTTGTCGATCAGGTCTTTGTCTAAGCGTACTCCAGACCCTGCTGCAGTTCTCATGCGAACAATATGTCGTACTTCGTTATTGTTTCACTATCCTTGACCCTTTTTCCGATAGCTGTCCTGACGCAGCGTGTCGTCGTTTCCAAAACGGCACTCCTTCTCCCTGTCGTAAATATCAGTTGTCGCCAGTAAGACGTTCCCCCGCTGTGCACAAGTTCGATTCTATTCTTTAGATATCGATGTCAGTTCTCATACAGGGTAAATACCATTGTGTATTTATGCCCTTTTCTTACTACTGGTACACTTCAAATTAACCCGGCAGTGTGTCTGTCACAGTTTCTCTCTACATTGGTACTTGACATAGTTTCTTTTTATCTTGCATGTTGCAGGCTGTAAATCTCGGTTGAGTCGAGTCTGTCACGGCCAACCTTATTCCCCATTGTAAAGTTATGTGAAGCGTATTCGTATTGTCCGAAGCACACGTTCACTTGACACTTCGTTACACTGTTCTTTATTTATTGCTCATGGCTCGTGTAGGGGTGTCTTGCTGTATGTAACGTCTTTTCGATCATACTAAAAATTTTTAATTTTTGGTTGTTACAGACTGCATTAACAAAACTTAAATTTTAGTGTCTTCAATTCTAAATTGTATTTTGTACTGAGTGATGATTGAAGTTTATTCATTTATATTCAAATATAATTATACAATAATAGAACATGTGGTGTTATACATGTAAAAAGTATAACTTATTGTTAAGTGTAAAACTGATATACAAATATTGGTAGTACTATTAAGTACATGAAAAGAGGAAAAGAAAAAATATTTAAATATTAGCAAAAATTTTTAGATTTAGAATAATATCTATCATTAAACTTACAAATAAAATAAGAAACTGTAGGCAGAAACTAATTAGGCCTGCATCAAAAAGTAAAAATGACAATGATAGTGACAAATACAGTAGAAACTCTGTATGTTCCCTAGACTACTTGGGGCCAGACCCCAGACCAGTTAGCAAATGTCTGGTTGACTCAATAATAAAAGTAGCTTGTAATCTAATAAAAATGGTTATACCATTGAATTGTGTGAAAAAGGTCAATGAAAGTTTTTCAGAGTATATAATCAGGGGCGGATTAACCATTAGGCTGACTAGGCTGTAGCCTAGGGTGCGTCACTTTGGGGGGCACAAAATTTTAGCTAAAAAAATAAAATTTGACAGCTAAATGTAAAATTGGTAATAAATTATAAGGATAAAAATGAAGATCAAAGAAGAGGTTGTGCAAGCTGTAGCGGGGCATTTTTGGGCATACCTGGGGTAATAACAGGATTTGTATTTTTTAATAATAAATAACTTGTCGAGTGATAGAAAAATGTTATGACCGAACGGTAAATTTCTTATTTGAAGCGATCGAGACGATGGCAGCATTGTTTGAGACGGTAAAGACCATATGATTCAACAATATTCATATAAACAGTTTTAATAACCGGCAACTGTACCAAACTCAGTTCAAGGACAATGACGAACACGAAAAACGTAAACACGTTATGTAACAGTAAACACGTTACACAACCAGACATCAGGCGATGTGTTGCGTCAGCAAATTATGTAACGATGTGTGTCACCAGTTCTGTCAACAAGCCAAAAACAGTCCACTGGCGCACGAATACAAAAGGTAAACCAATCAGAATTGAACGAACAACAGCCGCTTCACAAAGTAGCGCCTGTAATTCTGCCCAGTATAACGCCATCACCACTCGCGAGTGGTCTGTATAAAAGTTTCGAAACATAAGTGCGGGCCCGCAACAGACCAAAAATGTGATTAACATATAAAAAAAAAATGTGAAGTAAAGTCTAGAAAAATACAAAAGCAATTAACAGTTTTATTTCTTCATTATAAAAACAGTTTTCGGCAATTAATTATTATACCGGACAATGTGCGGAAAAGTGTGACGCCACCAACTTACAGAACAGCTAAGTAGCCATGCATTCATATTAAAATTTCAACAAAGGTTTTCTTTTAAAATTAATTAAGTAATGTGGAAATAAATTTTAATAACATGTAACACGAGAGCTCTCAAATCATAAAATCATTGTGTGTGTGTGTGCGTGAGTAAGCGGGTAGACAAAGAAGGCTGGTTTGCGTTGTTTGTATTTTAATTTAATTCATACTTAATTTCTTAAAATTTATTTGGAATTTGTATACCATGTTTTCATTCTCATTGTAGCAGAATGATTATATAATTAATAACTTTCGTAAATGTGAATTTCCAGTAGAGAGAGGATGGCAGGAGGTAGTTTGTTAATAATAAAATTATAGTAAAAAATGTTAATAAATTTTAATTATGTGTAAACGTATAAAGTTTCTTTGTTTGATTAAACAACCATCTGATCTCCTGTTCGCCTAAAAAGAACCCTCATAAATTATTTTCTTGCAGTTGGCAAGATGGCGCCCGAGAAATATACAATGTTTGTTAGTTAATTTTATGTGATACAAAAAGGTAAGTAGCTTTACATTTGGCTTCCGAACGTAGGGACGATTTATATAATAATATTATATAAATATAGGCCCACTGGGAAAGCAGAATGGTTGTTTAAGGTAAAATAAATTTTTTTTTTCATACGTAAATTAGACGCAAGTATGGGGTTATGTTTTGATAAGGTTATGTATGTAGTGAATTATTTGTCAAATTATATAAGGAGTATTATGAGGTAATATACATAATAATTGGTATGTATGATAATTATTAAATAGTATAAAGAGTATTATAAAAAAGTAAAAATGGCAGATAATAATGATATTAGTTTATCTGATAGTCAGGTAGTAAATCAAATAAGTAGCGACTCCGGAATTCAAACAACTGACAGTAGTCTTGAGGAGTCAAAAATAATACAGACAGTTGAGATTCATTCAACCCCTATTTTAGGAAATCAAAATAAGAAATCTGATAATGATACTATGTTAGCAAGATTGTATGATATGATGTACAATAGTGTAGAAAAACAAGACAGCAATTTTAGAGAATTGAATGACAAATTTGATAGACAAAGTAGGGATATTAAAGAGTTGAAACATGAAATACAAGAAATGAATAAACAGTTAGAAAGCACTAACGAAATAATAAGAAACGGTTTAAATAAGTTAGAACAGAAGTTCGAGAAATTAGGTAACAATGTTTTAAGTAAGACAAAATGTAAAAATGACGAAATAGTAGACAATTTTGAGAGTATAGTGGGGGTGAAGAATAATGATGAAAATATAATAACAAAGAGTACTGATGAAGTTTTAGAATGCGATAATGAAATGTTAATGAGTGTTTATGAAATAGAAAGAGAGTGGAAAAATAATGTAGTAATTGAATGGGGACAGAGGGCAAATTTTCCCCTTTTTGTTTATAATGATGATGATGATTTAATGTTGTTTTTTCAGGGCAAGAGACCCTTATTGTTAAATGAAGTAATGTTGTATAATGTTGTACCCTCTGTCCGAAATAATTGTGAGAGTGTGATGTGGTGCTATGAAGAAAGAGAGTTATATGTTGAGAATGAAATAGAAATATACAAGTTAGAAAGAGATTATGATGAATTGAGAGAAAGAGTAGTAGGGGTGAATTATTTTGATAATGTTTTTATAAGTGAAAATGACTTACATGATGAAAAAGCAAATTACCTGGCGTTAAACGATAATACTAAGATAGACGGGACAATCCTAACTGATGTTGACATGATGTATAATGGTATAATGGATGAAGTACAGTTGATAGATTATTATGATAGTAACCATTATAATAATTTGTATGTTGATAAAAATGATGAATGTTACAAATACACTAGATATATATATGACGATGGAGGATGAGCTAAAAGATCAGTGTTGGGACATTTTAAATATTGTAAATTATTGGTAATGACCTTGCTGATTTGGACATCTGAAGTGAGATACACTTGAACAGTTTTGACGCATATTTTGTAAATAATATTGAATTCATTGGTGTGTATTGTGAAATGTTAGAAAAGTAATGTGTATATGTTTTAGAAAATGTTGTATTAATAATAATAATATTGTTAATATTTTAGCACTCTAATTAAATAACAAAATAATTATGAAGACAATAGTTGATGATTTGTAGAATGTTGATAATAATTGAGATATGTTATTTTAATAATCAAATGAATATTCAATTTTAGTAATCAATAGAAGTAAATAATTTGAGATGTTTAGATATTGTGATTGAATGTTATGTGTTTGAATTTTATAAGGAATTTAAATTGTGTGATGAGATTTTAATTTAATAATCATGAATAAATAAATAAATGTTGAATGGTTTATTTTGTGGAATTTTGTGATAAATTCTGATAAATAAAAACAGTTAATGAAAAATTTTAAATAATAATGTTTATAAATTTTATCTAAATTAGTTAAAAGAGAATTGTTTGTTCAATGTATATTTGTGTATTATGTTATGTAATGTATTGTACAAGTGTGTGTGGCTGGGAGGTTATCCAAGGGGATAACGTATTAAAAATTTGATATATTTTAATTAATAATGATGATTTGCTACTCAATAATTTTGTTTGAATTTAAAAATTGGATGCACTAAATACTTCTTATATTGTGTTATTGTGTCGATTGCATTAGTATGTTAGGAATAAGAATTAATAAAAATATGATATTATGTTTTCAATGTGTTTATAGATTTTAAAATAAAATGAAAAATAGTTGTAATAGGTAAAATTTTCAATAGGTTGTAAAAGATAGAAGTGGGTGATAGTAATTGTTTGAATAAAATGTTTGAGTCAATTCAAGTTGAATTTTGTGGGACATATAGATATGTCCAAATCGAAGTAAAAGTTAAAGTAATAGTGGAAATGAAAATAATACAATGTTGTTTTGAGTTAGTATATGTTATAGAATTTTGAGAAATAAGTGGAGACACAGTAGAAATGGAGATTTTATGTAGAGTTTGGAGCGATATATTGTTTATTTGTTGATGTTAATTTGTTGTAATTGTAGTGAGGTTATGAGATTGAGATTTTTTGGGGATGGCAATTTTGTAGTAGTGGTAGTGTATTTGGGGAGTCCGCAACAAGGGTTGGGACGGGATAGGGACCGATTGGCGCCGGAAAGGGTTACCTAGGGTGAGTCCAGGGACCAACATAAGGGAATGAGTTTTGGGAAGGAAACACGTATCCTATGTACAAAGGGTTAGAGAGTATTTTTTTTTATATAAGAGTAGAGGGTGGCGATTGGAGTTAAAATAGTAAGTAGTTAGAGGTAGATAAGGGTTAGTAAAATTTTGATAGAGGGGTGTCATACTAGTTAGAGATTTTGTAAGGGAGCATTAGAGTAATAAAAGGGGTAAGATTATGAATAAATGCCAAATGGATGAAGTAAATTATAATGAAATAATGAATAACGTAGAATCACCCAAAGTAATGAAATGGAATAATGATGGCCATAATTTAAAAAAAAAAAAAAAAAAAAAAAAAAAAAAATTTTGTAATTTTGAGAAACGAATTAATAAGAGTAAATCAAGTTTAAAAGTAATTTTTTGATTTTATATGTCAATTTAATGATGTAAAGTGTGTAACATTTTAATTGTAAGTTGTTTATTTTAAAATGAATTATTAATGTACTGTGTTTTCTTATGTTAAGTTATGTTAGGTATTCTGATATATACATGTTAGTAATAAGTGAGTAAAAACAAAACCAGTGCTTCTTAGCGCAAACCAGCACCGCTAGGGGGGAACAGATCAGTTGGGGATATGGTGTTGTATAAGGCCACTATTTAATATTTTGATTTGTTGTTTCAGTGTTTGGTGATGCTGTGGCGGCGGACCTGAGCTGGCCTGCGCGTCAGGGCAGGGGCGTTGAGTATCTGTCTGACTCTACGGTGTTGGGATCTCGAGAGAGAAGTCCAGTATTGTCATGCAGATGCAGTCACAGTCACCGGACCAAGGGTGAGTTGATTATTATTATTTTTTTTGTTTGTAAACCGTACAGGGGGTTGTGGCGACATATCCTGGCTGATCCCTTTAGCAAGTATGAATGTGTCAATGAGATTTTTTATGCTTCGGCATAAAATATCTCATTGAGGGGGTATTGTAGCGGGGCATTTTTGGGCATACCTGGGGTAATAACAGGATTTGTATTTTTTAATAATAAATAACTTGTCGAGTGATAGAAAAATGTTATGACCGAACGGTAAATTTCTTATTTGAAGCGATCGAGACGATGGCAGCATTGTTTGAGACGGTAAAGACCATATGATTCAACAATATTCATATAAACAGTTTTAATAACCGGCAACTGTACCAAACTCAGTTCAAGGACAATGACGAACACGAAAAACGTAAACACGTTATGTAACAGTAAACACGTTACACAACCAGACATCAGGCGATGTGTTGCGTCAGCAAATTATGTAACGATGTGTGTCACCAGTTCTGTCAACAAGCCAAAAACAGTCCACTGGCGCACGAATACAAAAGGTAAACCAATCAGAATTGAACGAACAACAGCCGCTTCACAAAGTAGCGCCTGTAATTCTGCCCAGTATAACGCCATCACCACTCGCGAGTGGTCTGTATAAAAGTTTCAAAACATAAGTGCGGGCCCGCAACAGACCAAAAATGTGATTAACATATAAAAAAAAAATGTGAAGTAAAGTCTAGAAAAATACAAAAGCAATTAACAGTTTTATTTCTTCATTATAAAAACAGTTTTCGGCAATTAATTATTATACCGGACAATGTGCGGAAAAGTGTGACGCCACCAACTTACAGAACAGCTAAGTAGCCATGCATTCATATTAAAATTTCAACAAAGGTTTTCTTTTAAAATTAATTAAGTAATGTGGAAATAAATTTTAATAACATGTAACACGAGAGCTCTCAAATCATAAAATCATTGTGTGTGTGTGTGTGCGTGAGTAAGCGGGTAGACAAAGAAGGCTGGTTTGCGTTGTTTGTATTTTAATTTAATTCATACTTAATTTCTTAAAATTTATTTGGAATTTGTATACCATGTTTTCATTCTCATTGTAGCAGAATGATTATATAATTAATAACTTTCGTAAATGTGAATTTCCAGTAGAGAGAGGATGGCAGGAGGTAGTTTGTTAATAATAAAATTATAGTAAAAAATGTTAATAAATTTTAATTATGTGTAAACGTATAAAGTTTCTTTGTTTGATTAAACAACCATCTGATCTCCTGTTCGCCTAAAAAGAACCCTCATAAATTATTTTCTTGCAGTTGGCAAGATGGCGCCCGAGAAATATACAATGTTTGTTAGTTAATTTTATGTGATACAAAAAGGTAAGTAGCTTTACAAAGCTAAATACTTCTCGGTAGTTGTGGATTCAACGCCCGATGTTTCGCACACCGATCAGTTAAGCTTTATTGTTCGCTATGTTCTTCCAGATGGCGCTCCTGTGGAGCGCTTTATCACGTTTTTACCAAATGCTGGGCATAAAGGTGAAAACTTAGTGGAAGCTGTAACTACACTTATTGAATCTTCGGGTCTTAATTTGAACAACTGTAGGGGGGCAAAGTTACGACAATGCCAGTAACATTTCGGGTTGCTACAAAGGTCTACCATCAATAATTATTGTATATGCAACCAGACAAAGTATATGCAGTATGAAGCAAGGAATTTGACTGAAAAACTAAAAAGCCTGGAGATAATAATCATGATTTGTTTGTGGCATTGCCTTTTGGAAAAGTTTCTCGATGTCAGTGAGAAGCTTCAAGGACAGAGCGTTGACATGGTTAGTGTGATTGGGTTATACAGTTACTTGCAATCATTTGTTTCCACGCTTTGGGATGAGAGAGAATTTGAGACATTGGAAAGCGAGGCAAAGGAGATGTGCAAATCAAATGTCTACAAAAAAGATGTAACAAGAAAAAATACGAAAAGCACACTTTGCTGAAACATCTGAAGACACTGCTGCTGTCGCTTTAGATGGGAACGATGGGAGGCAATCTCTCATTGTTGAAAACTACTACGTTGCCTTAGATTTGCTTCTGCTTAATTTGAACAGAAGAAAATCAGTTTACAGTGATATACATGACAAGTTTGGGTTCTTTTTGAAATTTTCTGAACTAAATTATGACATAATAAGACAAAAAGCTGATCACCTTCTAGAAAATTATGCTGTTGACTTGGATAAGACATTTCCTGATGATTGTGTACATTTAGCTCAGTTTTAAAAGACTATGGACCTGTCAACCCAGAACAAGAAGGAGAAGAAAAAGCTATCTGAAGCAAAACCACTGTTGAATTTTTTGAAAACGCGTAACTTAGAATCAATGTTTCCTAATGTTGAGATAGCATTGCGCATTTTCCTTACTATGCCCGTCACTAACTGCAGTGGCGAAAGATCTTTTTCAACTTTGAAGAAGGTGAAGAATTATTTACGCTCAAATTTGCGCCAGGGTAAACTGACCTGTGTAGCCCTCTTGTTCATTGAAAGTGACTTTTTGCAAGGACTTGATTTCTGTGAGGTGATTAAAACATTTGCTCAATCTAAAGCGAGAAAAAAGAATCTAGCTTGAACTTTATATGAGTCTTAACAAATCCACGAGATATTTAACTGATTGTCTCCTTTGTGTAAATGATGTTAAATGTATCCTTAATAAAACTATTGTAATTCTGTAACGACTTAGTTAATTTTTTCCTTATAAAAGCCATACAAACTACAAATGGTTGAAGGTTTGCAATCAATCTCTGAAAAATAGCCTCAGTTTTCAATTCTTGAGACTTTCCAAAAACAGTAAGATATTTGAGATATTCCTAACTAAGAAATATATTGTAGGGTCTTTAAAGCGTCATTCATTGGAAATAAACGTAAGAGTAGCCTATGGGAGGTGAGGGGGCGCTAAAATATAATTGTAATAAGCCTAGGGCGCCAAGATACCTTAATCCAGCCCTGTATATAATTGTAGAAAATAAACAATTTTATGGGCTTTACTCTTTAAGAAAATGAAAACTGATTACTACTGTGCACATACAAAAAGATGTTTTATGAGAATGGCTCATGATTCATGAGCAGTCCTTCAATAGAGATTTGACAAATGCAAATCAAAGAAATCATAAAAAACAATAGCTATTGTTTTCTTTAGTTGTGAATTTAAGAAAGGGAGCAGCCATTATTGCCCAGTTAATATAAGTAAAGTACTGTACACTGTTCAATAAAAAGTGTAAGAGTTACTTAATCTGTTTTTGCAAGTATGACTTGCATTTTGTACAAAAACAACAAACCTTAAAACCCACCCTCGGAGCACCTTATCATAAAGTGCGTGGTATAAACCAACTAATTCATACCTTTGCAGTTAATGTATAGGAACAGAATGTTATTGTGTGTGTTGTGTAGATGATTTCTTGTTCCTTACTAATGTTGTGGTAAAATTAAACTACTATTTCAATAATGCCCCCAGTAGTTGCGGTAGGATTACATTTATTCGACTCGAGCTGAACGACAACCAGTGTCATTTCAGTAAGATTTTAACCACAGAGTTGTCCTGCTAATTAGGAAATAATAATGCCTCAGGGCATTTTTTGAGTATACAAGGTGTGAAGTAAAAGTATCAAGACTGATTTTATCATGAATAAACCAGCTGCACTGGGGAACCGCATGTAGTAGCCTACATCAGTCAACCATGAAGTTTTGCAAAGAGCAACTAGTCACACCATCTAGTAGCTTCTTTCAGTCCCATGTTTAGACCCCATTGAGTGAAGTTCGATTTTCATCTTGTCAGAATTCATTATCAGTGAAAATACAGAACAGTGTGTGTGTATCAAATTCTGTCAAAGAATAGGAAAACTGTTATGGAAACTTAACAAATGTTAGTAGTGGCTTACAAAAGTGAGACAGTGTCACATGCACATGTTTTTGAGTTGTTTAAAGTAGGAATAACGAGTGATGAATCTGGTAAATGTGGAGGATGCCCTTCAACAAGCTGCAATGATGAATTAATTGAAAAAATTCATGAAAATTATCTGAATTAACTGGAGTCTGACAATCAGCATGTCATTTGGATCAGTTCAAACCATTTTGGTACGAGGAAAATGGCAGCAAAGTTCATTCCAAAACTGTTGACAGACAAGAAAAAGTAACATTTGAAATAGATCAGCCTTAATACGCCAAATCTGATAAAATTTGTTTTTAAATCAGAATTACTGGTGACAAAACGGTCTATGGCTATGATGCAGACATGGGGGGCCAATCTTCGCAGTGGAAGACACCTGATTCTCCAAATCTAAGAAAGTTCACAGCCAGGTGAAGGCAATGCTAATAGTGTTTTCTGATTACCAGGGGCATTTCCAATATGACAGACTATAATGGAGGAGTACATTGGAGTTCTTCGCTGTTTGCAAGCTACCATGAACTGAAAAAAACATCAGTTTCAAACCTCTAGCAGCTGGAACTGGTTAACAGTGGTCCAGTGCACTCAGCCTTTGTTATGCAACAGATTTTAGCCCTTGTGTTTAGTTTTTTATTGTGCAAACATGGCATCTCAGTAGTCCAACAATCTCTATACTCAACAGAGAGCTCTGTGTAGCTCTTACTTTTTCTTGTGACAGAAAATTACGGAAAGCACTAATGCTAGAAACAGAAGGAAGGGAGAAAACAGAAAGCAGAAGAAATACGAAGTCTAAAGAGAAAGATGGGAACTGTAATACATAAGACACCTAATGCATAAAGTAGAGATGATTATTTCATGCCTTACCTTCTATAATGGCCCTATCTTCTGTAGGCTTTATCTTCTTGATTGTTTCCCTAAACAAAAAAAAGTAAATAAATAAACTGAGCCTGTAGACTGCATCAGTGGTTCTCAGTCTGGGAGGTTGTGTGTGTGTGTGTGTGTGTGTGCGTGCATGTGTGTTTAATGAAGGTAGACCAGGGGTATATTTATGGAGGGAACGAATGGAACTGGACCCCCCCCCCCATAGGGCCAAGAAAAGTTGAAGAATTTTGTTAATCTTTGACTTTTAGGCTTTTTTATTATTTTTTCAGCTGTGTGCTAATATAATAGTGGGCCTAACTCTTTTTTTAAATACATAAACAGGTTTATAGGACAGCATTTCCATATATGTTTGACATATGAAATCCAGAAAAATCAATTCAGTCAATACATATCTTCTAAACAATGTTTCAATAATGCGTATTTTTATTGTGTTATTACCGTTTACTTTAATGGGATTAATTTCATGATGTTGTCACGTTTTTCAACCACTTTAAAAATAATAATTTTGATTAGTCTAACTTAATTTTTGGTTTTTATGAATCCGACTTGACCAGACCCCACCTAAACCCAAATTCTAGATATGTCACTGAGAGGGTGTGAATGGAATTTAAGGAGGTTATTGCAAGCTTGTCAAAAAAACAAGATAAAAAAATTTAACTTTCAAAGAAAACTTAATAACTACTTTGTTTAACTTCAGGTACAATAAAGTTTTTAAGTTTCCATACACTTACTGAAAAAATGTTAAAATTTAATTTTGTTCATAACGTAGTATTAGAGATGGCTTGCTCATCTGAATAGGAAGTCAGATGGCAGGGTGCCTAAGAAAGTTTGGGAATGGAAACCTATTAGCCAAAGAAGTATAGGAAGACCTAAGAAGCTTTGGTGAAGTGGACGTATTTCCTTTAGGACTGGAACAGGTGATTCACCTATTCACTGATGGAAGAAGAAAAACGAAGATATAGTACTTTAAATATTTCTTAATTTTTATTTGAACTACTGTAATCATCATTTGTGAAAACAACACCGAAGTTTAATCTAATTTGAAAAATATTTGTATATTTATACATCATAACTACCTTACACGCTAGGGTAATAAGAAAACGATATTTGTAGTCTCTCTCTCTCTCTCTCTCTCTCTCTCTCTCTCTCTCTCTCTCTCTCTCTCTCTCTCTCTCTCTCTCACTCTCTCTCTCTCTCTCTCTCTCTCATACATACTCAAACAAAAGAAGAATAGAGTACATGTGTTGTCTTACACAATCAGTTCAAACTCATCAGGTGGATGTACAACATCATGACATATAGCACAGACTTTATTCAAGTTTGTACAGCATTCCTGACAGTAAATACCAGGGCATGATTTTCTGTCACAACGTACAAGGATATCATCAGCAGAAGCACATACCATACAAACTGCATGACGTTTTCCCACAAGGTATTTAATACATGGATATCTGAAACATTAAACCATTTGTGTTAAACTTACAATTTTTTTTGTTTCTGGTAGAGAGCCTTTTGTAGCAAAGAAGTTTTTCTAAGATAATTATTGCTTCTGCAATTGGAATGTGATATAGTTATTATATTTTGTTTGTGTATGCACATATTCATCATAGTTTTTTTTTGGCCAGCAATTTTTCAATTCTTAACATGAGAAAACTATTTAATAGCTTCGAAACAGTGCCAATAATTAAAAAGTAATAATCCTGCAGCACTAACTGTTGAGTTATGTGAAACAAATATTGCAATGGTGTCTTAATGAAAGAACTGTCAATTATTTGATAATCCATTAAAAAGCTTTGGTGAAATAAAATTGGCCTAGAGAGACTGAAGTGTGTGTGCGAGCATCTTAGCACTCTGAAGTACTTATGTTATCCGTGTTGTGCCCCAACTGTCACCAGTTCCATACAGTGCAGATGATCATGTGTTAGCAACAGAAGAAAGTGAGGATGTACGTCCTCTTTGTATGGTTGGCATGCAAGGAAGGATGTCATTAGGGCAATGATTCTCAACCTTTTTTTTTTTGTCCACAGCACACTATCCTTTCTAGCGAATTCTTGCAGCACGCTAACATACGAGTTGACAACCATGCAGGCAACTTGATCTTGCCTTCAGCAGTCAGTTGTTTGTAGGATTGAAAACATAAAGTCATTTCGTCTGTGTTCTGGTATGTCTTAAGGTAATTAGTTTGGCATTTGCTATATGCATTATCCAATTATTTTGTTAATTTTGTTTTTATGAAAATCCAAGTTCAGTATGGATAAATTTATGATTAAAATAAAAGAAGTTAAATATTAATCACAGAACTTCAGTCAGACTGAACTCTGCAACCGAAATATGGTGAACCACCACTTTTCAGATTCTGGATATTAACAAGGAAAGAGTACCCAGTAATAGCAGTGGAAGCAGCTAATACCATGTTACATTTTTCTACCATATACTTGTGTGCGCTTTTTGGTACTAACAAATATTAAAATCAAGAAACAGAAGAGACTTCTCAGAATTGAACACAAAATGAGTGCAATTTTGTCTTAAATTCCACCATGATTCGAATTTTGTGTAAGAAACAAAAGGTTAAAATTTTCATTAATAACTTAGGTCGTTTATTCGAACTTGTAAGCTAATAAATCCCATGTAAAATAAATGTGTTTATGATCTTAAATATTTGTGTCTTGTTCCTTTTACAAAATAACTATTGAGTAAGTTTATTTTATTTACTTTTACCAGCAATATCAGAGAGTTTCATGGCACACCTGTTGAGAACAACTGCATTAGAGTTTTTTATTTTTTTGTTTGCATCAGCCTGACTCCATGTCTCTTTAAGGTTTTACTTACAGAAACTTAATGCCACACTGGAATGGGCAACTGGCATGGCTGGAGCACTATTACCATCCCTAGGCAGACAGCTTCTGGAAGGAGACACTTGCACTCTTCTTCCTTTTATTGTGCTATTCCTCTCTTTCACACTACCAGTAGCAAAGGACTTCCATCCTTGCATTCCCAGCATCTCTCTGTGGCAACAACATCCTCCCTCCCTTCTTTTGGGCAACCTTTTGGTCTTTTGCCCACTATGTTTCCTATAATGGCTGTTTTTAGTACTTACCCTGATTCATTCTCACAACATGCCCAGCTTGTTGTAGTCTCTTCAGTTTCATGTACACTATTCACTCATTGAAACAATACCAAACATACTGATTATCTTCCACACACCATTTCTATACAGGGTGCCCAGAATCTACCTCAGGATGCCTTCAGATTTCTTCAGACATTTCAGAATTCTTTGGGTTAGTATCCAGGTTTTACTACAAAAGTATAGGATGAACTTGTATAATAGTTTTATATGTGCATATTTTTTACTTAAACCCTCTACTCAGACTGCCTTTATCATAATATTTTTTCACTTGATGTTTTGATCCCTAGAATCTAGGACCACCTTCAGAAGCTTTAATGGCAGTTAAAAGACCTAACAAAAGAGTCTGTCATCCGTCACATACAGCTTCTGAGGATGATCCCAGATTCTAGCGATTGAAAGACGTCAAGTGAAAAATGTTATGATGGAGGCAGTGCACAAGTCTCTACTCAGCTTCCCTCTGTTTTACATGATAGGAATTACCCATGGCTTACGAGTTTTAAACAATTCATATTTTTAATAAATTAACATAAGCTTGTGATTAAAAAAATTCGCAGGTGTTGTTATCTGTGTTTCCATGCCACTGAAGATCTCTGTCATCAGTACAGACGAAACGTCTGGAGGTAAACATAGACAATCTAGAACATGGCCTAACAGCCAAGAAAATTGTGATAATGTATATCTATGAATATCTCTTGATTTAAAGGTGGTGATACATGCTAAATATGCTTTGCTGGCCAGAGCTGTCCTTCTTGTGGAGACATTTTCACAGCCTTGTGGAATCGTGTGCCTGGACAACAGCGCAGCCATGATGACTCAAATAGGTGGTGTTTCTATTGTTTTTGTGGATGCAACAGCCTCGCCCAATATCTGGGTTATGGCTCCATTACTTCCTTAAAGTTTTACTTGCAGCAGCTTAGAACTGTACTGAGGTGAGCAGTATAGGCACAGTTGCCATGGGTGTTGGTTAGACAGTTCTACACTGTGAGGAGCCATTTGCACAACTTGAAAGAGCCTGGGCCTGGATGCCAGTGAAGCTGAGGCAACACAAGCAGATTTTGTCCTCTCTGATGCTGGTACAGATACAGAGATAGTCATGTCTGGAGAAGCTTTTACCAAACAATGCAGACTGGCATGTGTCAAATTACAAGTGCACAGGAGGGTTGGGAAGATGGCAGTTGGTGCAAACAAAAAATGGCTGGCTTTGTTATAATTCTGAATGAAGTAAAATACAGTTTGAGACTGAGACTTGGATCTTTTATTTAATCTGGGTACAGTTCATTAGAATTTAAACAACTTCATAAAATCCTCTGATATTTTTTCTCATGTCTGTATAGAAACGTTTTCTGATGATACAGGCTAATTGGGTTAATCATGTTTTTTATTCACTATAATTTTTGTTATTATTACATACAATTAAAATGGCATGTAGCTGAGTGGTGGAGAGCTTTCTTTAAATGGCATTAATTCATCATACTGTGCTATGGTCAAGTAAATGTAATTTATTTTCATCTACATTATAACATTGCCAAACCCTGATCACATTTGATATTAAAAAGTATGTAAAAAATGCCAAGAAACAATATATTTTGATAGATAAATGATAATGAGAATGAAAGTAGTAAATATAATCAATAGTGAAGGAGGAAGAATACAACCAAAGGTGGTCACAAAACAAGAAAATACGAACTAGACTGACAGACAACTGACATTGACCCAACCCCAGAGATTGGCCAGATATTAACCAAAGTAAAGCGAGACAAGAAGACAGTGAAGAAAAAAGAAAAAAAAAAAAAAATTACATGGCCATAACAATTAACTCACAAGATTGTTTTAAAAGAGCATAATTTTTTATTATTGTTAATAATTTATGTTTAAATTTTTATTAGTGGTATCTTGTAAATGACAGTATCTCAGCAATTGTTATACATAAAAAAAAAACCATGTATAGATATGATTGTATGTATATCCTTATCTATAGGTGATGTGTCAGCTGTTATGTTTAAAATTACACTCATATAGACAGGGAATAGAAATGTGTGCGTGATTCAATCAGAGAACAAATTGTATATCCTACTATATACTTTGGAACTTTTACTAAGATTATTTCAGCAGTATGTATATTATTTCAGCATTATGTGTTTGAAAGTATAAGGTTTTGGAGAGTTTATTTATTCGCTAATATTATTGCTGTTGCTACAGATGTAGTAGGTTTCAATTAACACAATATATTTTAACATTATTAAACTGTTGTTATTATTACTAATTATGACATTTCAGACCAATTTTTATCACTTTAATGACAATATATACAAAGTTATGTTTTATTTGAAAGATGTATTTACAATACCATGTTGTTTGCATATTATAAAATGATATGTGACAGTCTGAAGTTAACAAAAGAGACATGAACTCATTAGATACAAAAACTTTGTAATAATAGTGAGATCGTGAGAAATATAAGGGTAATTAGAGATAGGTAGGGAGTGACAAAGATGAACAGTGAAGTGATAAGTGTAATAAAATAAACAGCATATAATCTTAAGAAAAAAGAGTTAAACAAGTGTGACAAACCCAAAACATAAGCACATGTTAAATGAGCAATTAAGTTAAGTATATTAGACTGAAAGACACAGAATAATTGTGAATGTAAAAAACAGAAAAGATATTATCTCAATATAAAAATCACCAGGGTGATTACTGTTATAAAAGAGATGGTGTAGATATAACACTCACCAAATCTGTTCATTTGTTAATTTAAAGAAAGAAGTTATTGGCTTAATGTTTAAGGCAATAAATACCAAAAGAAATAGTTTTACAGTAATATGTTAGTATGTTTTAAGTAAGTAAGGAATTTATAAAGAAAATAATAGCAATACCTTTATAAGAAATAATAGGCAAATTATATTAATTATGTGTAACGAAAGGGAACATGGCAGAATTATATTAAAACTTAGAAATAAGTAAATTATGTATTAACATAGTATTATCAATTTTGGACTAAAACATTAATACATGACTTAGACCAATCTTGTAAGATATCAAACTAATCTTTGAAAGAAAATAGAAACATCTACGTAAAGATTACAACCATTGAAATTATCCCCAAGTAAATATAGCCATTATAAAATATTTATTCAAATTAAACAAAAAATTCAAAGTTTGATAACAATGTGTTTATTTTGAGATCGACCAGGTAGAATAATTACGTTACCATGGAAACTGTGGAGTAACAAGCCAAAAATACCGTTAGATTTTTTTACTGAATGCATGACGCTTTAATGGTATAGACGCTAATTTTCGAGTGACCAAAATTGTCAATTAAAACATAGCAAATATCAGAAAAAGTTACTACTAAGTGTATACCAAGACATAAGACAAGGACTGGAATCATATTATTGAAGTTGAGGCCAAATTAACGAAAAAAGAAAATAAATTACTACCAATTAAACTGGAAAAGATGCCTGATGTCCTGAACCCAGCAAATTAAAGAAGATCATAGTATAACCCATGAATAACAGATCGTATGAATTCGCCATAACTACGGAAGTGATAAGTACCTCTTAAATTACCCAAAATATATAAATAAACTCACGTTAATTATCTCACTAAAGGTCAAAATCTCACTGAACTGAAATCAATTACTTTCAAAGATTAAAAAGAATACTAAGTCACTGACAATTTATAAACTAACCAATATAAACTGTTGTTAATGATCCATAACTTGTAAACACTTTTACTACACTGCGCTATACAAATTATACCTACACAATATGTTAGTTAAGTTTACTTGATGTAAGGGTGTGTATTTTTATTGTTTTTAAACATTTGTAATCCTTTGAACGTAACCTCAAGAACCTATGACAAACCAACATTAATAACTTGTATACAATTTTCAACAGACGCCATCATTAAACGTCTGGTGATCAATTCAAATATCGATTGTCAAACCCTGTAATTGTCTCATATAAACAACCGGAGCATTTGTATTAGAATAATTTGTATTAAATGAATAACAATCACTAATAAAAAATGTGTAAGTATTGAGTGTAACCACGGTGTTATAATTTCATTAGGAGGTGCACAATATTTTATGTACATTTTAGCAGATGACTAACGATTTACACAGCCCACGCATCGAACTGCTGTGCGCTACAATGGGCCTAGCTGGCGGAAATATTTGAATTATTCAAACCGCCTGAGCTGCGCTGGTCATACGCCTTTGAATTTTATTTTAATTGTTTTAAGAAAACAATTTGGCGCCACTGGGAATTTCATACCCCTAATGAACATCAAGACCTGGTTATTCGTACGTTCGCAACGAACGAAATCTACAGAAGTTGCACGCATTTGAACTACGGATCGAGAAGACACATACACCC
Organism: Magicicada septendecula; assembly: GCA_034769895.1. NCBI lineage: Eukaryota > Metazoa > Arthropoda > Insecta > Hemiptera > Cicadidae > Magicicada > Magicicada septendecula. The sequence continues at coordinate 66,773,218 of CM068368.1, read as the reverse complement.
ATTACACACAAATTGTACATTATCCACATTTTGCAGAATAAAACGGTAGCCGTACTCACGTCTACAATACAAATTGGCTTCCATCGCGGGGCTTAAACGAGGCGGATACCACAACGACGACATTACAACATACATGATGTATCTAAAAAGCAGTGAGACTGATTGTATAGATATTATTGACATAATTTTATATAATTTTGAATAATTTATACATAAATTGTGTAAATATGATGATTACCGTAATCATCATCTTCAAGGATTAACCCAAGGATGGTTTGTTCCGGTCTCAAATAGCCAAAGATTAGAGCTGGTCACTCTAGCGCTTCCTCAGACATCCCACAGCTCTCCATCCCCTCGGCTTATAGTTCCATAGTTGTTTGGGGATGCGGCAGTCATCCATTCAGCAAAGATGTTACCCTGCCACGTGCCTGAGAAATCTCATTTCAGCGGCTTGGATGTGACTGGCCTGGCCTTTCGTAAAAGTCAAATTCTCAGACCCATAAAGAAGTGTGGGAAGAGCCATCACCTTGTAGAATTTTACTTGCTGACTTGAGGGTTCGCCTAAAGGTCCCGCACATAAGGTTGAACTTATCCAATTTGTTTACAACATAGTTGCTTGCATTATAAGACACACTGTAGCCCAGGTATTCAAAATTGCTAACTTGTTCCAGGACAGTACCATCTATAACAGTTTTTGCTCGTATAGGATCAGTTCCACGAAAAGCCATCATGCCATCAAAGGTCTTAAGTGTGAATATTTGCAATCCAGAGTCTTTGCAGATTCGATTTAACAGATATATACCCATTTGCAATCTGTTTTCAGAGTTACCAATCTTAAAATGTTCTGGAAGACACATCTGCCACTTTTTATAAATATTATCATGTAATTAATTATTAAGACATTAATTACAGAATGATTTTATTCCCTTCAACACAATTCCCTTGGGAAGCTCAGGCTTAACTCTCAAGTAGTTGTTGATCTCACTGACTGAAAGTCTCTAGGTGGTTTATCACAACCTTTAAGGTGATCTACACATACAATATAGCAGCCTCAGAGTTGACTTATCAGAAATTAACTAATCCTGAACTCGTGATATATTCTTAAATAATCACAAACATTTCAACATTATATCTTATCTTGTTTCAAATAATACAGTAGCCTAAAAAAATTTAGTAAATTTAAAATTACTAGCATAGGACCTTCCAACTTCCCTCAAAAATATATATAATACTCACTTTGCTCGCAGGACATCCAAACATGACAACGGCTCTGGATCACCACTTTTTGTTCCAAAGAATTTTGTCTTCAGTAGCCTTTCTGTAAAACTAACAAATGTAACGCGTTTATATAGGATTGTATTAAACAACCATGATGCACGCTGTTTTGCAATGTCAGGATGGTAGTAATCCATAACGACATGACGCAGTCTGGTAGAAAATGGCTCCAACAATGACAGTATCCAAATCATTACCAGAACAGCACCTGTAAGTTTTAGTTTCAATTAGATTGACTTGACAGTTAATTTAAACATTGTACTTGAAATGGAGCTACACTTTTAATAAGCTCTTGGATTTTGCTGTCCATGACGTGTCCGTTGATTAACTAAATATAATTAAATTACTACTGACTTGGAACACGAACTTTTTTATGGGTAAAAACATAAAAGTTTTACTTTTATGAACCAGTTTTCACTTATTTTAAGCTTCGTCAGAGGCTCCCACTGTGAGCGCTGTTTGTCTTGTTCTTGGCGACTTTTGATGGATCGATAGTGTGTGTGTGTGTGTGGGGGGGGGTTTGGCCTTTTGTGTACACGTAAACTTTTACGTTTTTATCCATAAAAATCTTTGTGTTCCAAGTTGGTAGTGATTTAATTATATTTTTCAATAAGCCTCTCAAACTTGTGTTTTCATTTCAATCACAACTCTTAATAATGTATAAAAATATGTCAACATTAGTATGTGTGGAGATCTACATACTTATCATCAGTATGTAGACGCTACATCAACATCAGTCTAACTCATCACTCATTTTAAGCCTTACATGACTTTTTTACTTATTCGTTTACCATGGTCTCTAAAGTTTTCTATTCTGTAATCTTAATTTTCTAAACGTTCATAATTCTCTCTTCCTTATGGCCTTATTTACACCTTCCTTCAATATCTTCCTTGGCCTGCCAGACTTGCTTCTGTCTTTGACTTGGCAATTTAATATTTACAAGTTATGTCTAAAAGGTTAAATTGCATTATTTTTTTCTTACAAAATAGCAACCTTGTTAGATCAAGAATGCAACACATGATAGCTATAGCGTTTGGTTAGTTTAAAAAAAAATTTGTAACGTTTAGGTTCTATCCGGTGGTTTATTCGGATTTAATCGTTTAAGTTAAAATTTTACTTTGTTTTGTTAACGTTGTAAAAAAATGAATTAAACTTTAGTCTGTTGTGAAAAAAGCTGTCGCCGAATTGTTGTTGGTTCTCTCGCAGGAGTCCGTAGTTATTCGTAGGTCGCCGTAGATTCTGTTCCTGTTAAAACAAATACAAGTTACTTACTTACTGTAATTGACGTTATCGACGGTTGACCAGTTCGTAAATAATCGGGTCAGTGCTCTACGGTCTCACCTGTGAAAGTATTGCTGAATCTAACTATTGACTGTACCGTCTAAGTAATAATAAGTCGTCAACTCTTTTTTCTGTTATGAAATCTAAATTTTATTAACAATCTTGATAAATACTTTAAAATTTAATACAGGCTGTTTGCCTAGTCAAACATTGACCTTTACTATTTTAAAACTGCTCTTGATCTCAGCGTTTTTGAACATTATTTAAATTATTGAACATCATTTAGAATGGTTAACATAAAATTTTACAATGATTTTAGAACCTTGGTTCGTTATGATTACAGTTCTTCAGTGGTTCCTTTGAGCCTGCAAAATACAATAAGAACAAGAAAAGATGTCGGCGCCACTGTTTAACATTTAGTAGGTGGCGTTAATTATCATAAAACAATAAACATATTAAGTGGTTTTATAAATCGTTACCACTGAATAAATAATATAGTCGACTATATTGGTTTTACGAATAATGAAATAATTTTTACAATAAAATTTAACCTGAAATGGTGTAATGGTACAGTATTGTGCGCTACCCCAGTTTTAATTTTATTTTATATCAATTCAGTTAATTTTCAATTGTCAGACTTCACCTGTGAGGTGCCTCAGTTTAACCAGCAATACACACTGTTAGTCTAAACAATTGTCTAGACGTATTGCGTAACCGCCCCAGTAAGCAGCAGTCCATGTGAATTACAGTATGCAGTTTGTCATCAGAGAGGGTACAACAGACAGCCAGCAGCAGCACACAGTTCAGATAGCTAAACGGTGGCCTCGGGTGCAAGATAGGCCGTAATAATAATTAATAGTCGGCCTATCTTTCAAAGTATGAAAACAAGTATAAAAAGTTGTACAAACAGTGTAACGCGCGGCCAACCTAAAAAGCATCTAAGTGTTCGAAAAGTTACGTCGGCCGACTAAATAAATAATGCACGTATAATTTGAACAGTGGTGACTGACGGTCATAACCTTGACGTGAATTAACCAGTGTATCAAAGGAAAAACAACTAAAAGCGGAGTGAACCGTAAGGTTGAACAAACAGTGATTGTACAACCCACAGAGAGACACATGGAACGGTTAAGTACCATCAGTAACTAATTGGCCAAAACTTTTAAATTTCACAGATATAATGGGTAGCATACTACCCAAATTAACCAAATGAAATAGAAGTGTGAGGGTGAGAGAGAGAGTGAGTGAGAGCGTAAGTTTGGGGTACGTACCTACAAAGTAAAGTACTGGTTTATAGGTTGAGTAAATTAATTAATTGTAGTATTTTTTGCATAATCTTGATGTTGTAAGGGGATGACGCAAAGACAATTGTAGTAACTTTTTAATATCACTTTCATGTAATAAGTAATTAAGCGATTTTTGTGTAACCCGTTGTTCTACAGAGAGTAAAGAGGGAAATTAATTAATAAATAAGCACCATTCATTACATAACATGTGTTAGCATAATTATTTCGTAACTCAAACCCAAGTAATCTGTCTGCAGCTGTTTTCGTCTGTACGACTCTGGAGAAGAACCCTAAGGTAAGAATAAGATATTATTTGCAAATACTTAATAGTGTTTCATTGGCGCCCGAACTGGGACTCGAATGTGAGTTTTACATCTTACATTCGCCAGACCTAATTAAGCTGCAGAACGGGTTGTTTGGGAGTGAGGGCGATTGTGTAGTTAGTAAGCTTACAAAATAGTGTATAAGTAAACAATAATATAAAAATGGAAAACAATAATGATAAAGTCAACAATATTGATTTGACTAGTACAAGTACTGAAAATCAAATAAACACAATAGTAACAGAAACGGTAATAAATGAAGTAAGCCTAACAGAATCAGTGACTATGGAAGGCGCTAAGATCCATTCAACGCCTATCCAAAACAAGCAAAATGACAATAATAATATAGTCAATATGATACAACTAATGTTAGAAAAACAAAACATAATGTTAAGCAATAAATTTGATGAACGAAGTAATAAACTTGAAACCACTTTTAATGAATTTAAGGGCGAGATGAACAGTAAATTAAATGCCTTAAATAATCGCTTAGACAATAATGAGAAAAAATTTGAGACTAAATTCAATGTAATGAGTAGCGATATAAATAGTCGCTTTGACATGAATGATACCAAGTTCAATGAACAAAATAAGAAATTGGATGCTTTAAATAAACGCTTTGACACAAATGATGTTAAATTTGAACAATATAAAGAACAGAATATGAAATGTGAAAATAGCATAAACGTAAAGCTTGACAAATTAAATAATTCATTGTGTAGTATTGAAAGCAAAATAAATGAAATATGTAGTGAAATAAAAAGAGAAACAGATGAGTTAGGAGAGAGTGTGTGTGTGGGAGACGGTAAAACAATTACAGCAAATGACAAATTAGAAAGCTTGACAAGTAAAGAGAGTAATGATGTTGAAAATATGGTATCAAAAAGTGATACAGCAAATAATAGTAGTGATATTGAGAATAGAATAAGAGTTGAGGTTGATCAGAGACTGTTAGTTAGTGTTAATGATTTAGAAAGAGAGCATAGAAATAGCTTAAGTGTAGGGGGTGAACAGAGGGTAAAATTTTTCCGTGATGTGGTTGGGGGTGAAGAAAATGCTTCACGATTGTATTTGGGAGACGTATGGTCTACAAATAATGGTCCCTTGGTTTTTTGTGTATCTGGTAAAGCCAGATGTTATAGTAATAAAGTGGTACCCTCTGTATGGAGTGAGAGAGAGAATGTGAAATGTTGTGATGATGAAAGTAATTATGAGAGAGAGAAAGAGTGGTTTAAGTTAAATAGAGATTATGGAGAGTTGATAGAGAATATGAATATTAAGAGAATTATAGTAAACACTGAGTATATTGTAGTTGATGATGATAAATATTTACCTGTGGGGAGAGTTAATGTACCTGTTGTAGCAGAATATTGTAATAATGATGTAATGGTAATAACAAAAAACACTGAAGGAGACTTTATAAAAAATACCAATGTCGACTTTGGTCGACAATAATATAATATATAGGGGGTAACCCTATATATTATTATTTTGGTAAAATGGAAAAAACAAATTTTTATGGTCACAACACAAAAAATACCCATATGTGTATAAATGAAATTGAAATGTATTATGTACAGAAAAGACTAATTTTTGACGATGGAGGTTGAATACAAACTCAATGAATGGACGTTTTAAACATTTTAGTATATGGTTCTGACCTTGCTAATCCAGGAAATGAGATGTGGTAAACTGAAATAATGATGATGATGATTTGTAAATATATTATAGTGAAATTAATTGTGTGTGTACTGTAAAATGTTTCATGTAACCATGTGTGTATTGATTGATTTTAATAATAATATTATTTTATTTTGTTAATTAACAATAATAATTAACAGGAGGTATTAATGAATTTAATTGTGCATTGTGTGTTTATATTCAAAGTGTTTTAAATAATATAACTAAAGTTAAACTGTTTTGGTTGGAGGTTATTAAAGTAATTTAAAAAGGTGAATTAAAATTATATCTGAATTGGAACAAATAAGTGATAAATATGTTAACTAAAAGATTTATAGAAATTGAAAAGTGCAGTACATGTGTCAGTATATGAGGTAACCATGAATGTTGAAACAGAGTGTTTATAAAAACAAGTCTGGCATACAACTGTTTATGTAAACAGGTAGGTTGTATGTTGTGACTAATGTCTACAGTCAAGCTTGGTGACAATAACAAAAGTGTTGTAGTCTGCTGAATCATTGCCAGTAGTAAAATCCCATTATGAAATAAAAGAAACACCAGATGTGATGGAATGTAGGTAATATTTTCTTTTCTGGTCCCCTTGTAAAATGTAATTAAAGTAATTGAAATTGTTTTAGATAGATGAAGAAACTAAGTTAAATTGGAGTTGTCCCTGGAGTAACTTAATAATGTGAATGTTAGTGATGTGTTTAACTTTATTTTGATTCGAATTGAAACTGAAATTATAAATTAAATGATAATTAATGAAAAAATAATGATTAAAATAAAATAAAAAACTGAAAGAACGTCCAAGCTGAGATAGTGTTTGGAAAATAAGATGTGTATATTACTGTTCATATAGACTTTACATATAAACATTACATATGTCATGAATTTTTTAAGGACATATGTATATAGTTAAGGACAACTTGAATAATTAATGTGTTATTTTGGCTGGGCAATATTGTACGGGGAATATTATTTAATTTGACTGGAACGTATATGTACTAATGTAAACCTATATTGTTTTGTTAACATTATTTTCTAGGGTTAAGATATATTTTATCATAAAAAATGAACCAGTACTTTGAAAATGAATCAGTATGGCTAAGAGGGAACAAATCAGTTGTGGGATATGGAATAATGAAGAGCCATTTATCGATGTTTTAATTGAATGTTTTAGAGTCAGGCGATACTGTGGCGGGTATCTGTCTGAGCTTATGGTGTTGGGATCTCAAACAGAGAAGTCCAGTAAGATCGGATGGGTGCTGCCACAGTCACCAGACTAGGGGGGTAAGTACCCATGATTTTAATAAAGAGTTCAGGGGGGTTGTGGTGCCAAATCCTCACTGATCCTCTTAGGTTTTTAGGCAATAAGAGCTTGAACGCTTCGACCTTCAACCTCTTATTGGGGGGGTATTGTAACGGTACAGAATTGTGCGCTACCCCAGTTTTAATTTAATTTTATATCAATTCAGTTAATTTTCAATTGTCAGACTTCACCTGTGAGGTGCCTCAGTTTAACCAGCAATACACACTGTTAGTCTAAACAATTGTCTAGACGTATTGCGTAACCGCCCCAGTAAGCAGCAGTCCTTGTGAATTACAGTATGCAGATTGTCATCAGAGAGGGTACAACAGACAGCCAGCAGCAGCATACAGTTCAGATAGCTAAACGGTGGCCTCGGGTGCAAGATAGGCCGTAATAATAATTAATAGTCGGCCTATCTTTCAAAGTATGAAAACAAGTATAAAAAGTTGTACAAACAGTGTAACGCGCGGCCAACCTAAAAAGCATCTAAGTGTTCGAAAAGTTACATCGGCCGACTAAATAAATAATACACATATAATTTGAACAGTGGTGACTGACGGTCATAACCTTGATGTGAATTAACCAGTGTATCAAAGGAAAAACAACTAAACGCGGAGTGAACCGTAAGGTTGAACAAACAGTGATTGTACAACCCACAGAGAGACATGGAACGGTTAAGTACCATCAGTAACTAATTGGCCAAAACTTTTAAATTTCACAGATATAATGGGTAGCATACTAACCAAATTAACCAAATGAAATAGAAGTGTGAGGGTGAGAGAGAGAATGAGTGAGAGCGTAAGTTTGGGGTACGTACCTACAAAGTACTGGTTTATAGGTTGAGTAAATTAATTAATTGTAGAATTTTTTGCATAATCTTGATGTTGTAAGGGGATGACGCAAAGACAATTGTAGTAACTTTTTAATATCACTTTCATGTAATAAGTAATTAAGCGATTTTTGTGTAACCCGTTGTTCTACAGAGAGTAAAGAGGGAAATTAATTAATAAATAAGCGCCATTCATTACATAACATGTGTTAGCGTAATTATTTCGTAACTCAAACCCAAGTAATCTGTCTGCAGCTGTTTTCGTCTGTACGACTCTGGAGAAGAACCCTAAGGTAAGAGTAAGATATTATTTGCAAATACTTAATAGTGTTTCAACGGGTTCAAAATTATGACATACAGTCGTACCATTGACTGTGCTCGACATTGGCTTTACTCTAGGCATACTCATTCAATTATTAAAAAATAAAATTAAGATTGAATGTTTATATTATAATGAACATGGTTATTAATTTGACTAGTGTCAATGTGGACACAACTTCAGGTAGACTGGGTTAAAATAAAACATTAACTATCCCAAAATCGGGTATCATCTTAATCTAAAATCTTAAAAAAGGTTACATAAGTATAATGAAGAATAATTTATTTAATGGTTGTCACTGATGATTATTCATCTTATGTAGCACTCGTAGTTCAAACAATTTATAACCTCTCATTAGTAGTTTGTCATTGATTATTTTATTTCGACTGGGTTCGATAACTTGTAATAAATACATAAAATTCTTATTTATTTCTATAAAAAACAAAATTAGATTTGGTTCATTAGTGTTTATGAGTGTCTATTTGTCAGTTTGTTTGTTCACTATGAACCTCGTTATTTTGTTATGGTTGTTTCCATGTTTACAATTTATAATCTGAAAAATCTCTGTTTTTTCATTAATATATTAACAATAATTAATTCACACTATACTCCCTTTTATTTCACTTCAATTGCCACTTTATTGTACACTGGGCAATTGCATTCGCTATAATGTAAGCGTTTTAGTTGAACACACGACACTAAAAAAATTGAAGGTTAGGATGTTCCTTCTGTTTACTGTTTACACTGCACAGCTGATCTCTTGAAATCGACTGTATCCGCGCACAGAAATTGGCCGTCATAACGCTTCGCTAGTCTGATGCAGAATAATCAAATTCTTTGTCTTCTTCACTGTTCCTATATCGACCCCCGGTCGATTTTGATCGATTCCATTGGTTAAAAATGCGGACATTCTGTCCAGCGAGTTCACCCCCTTGTGATTTAATTGAAATTGTCAATGACTTCAGGTTGGACAGTTCCATTTGTTGTATTCTCACATTTTCCAAAATAAATATAATTTCTTTAAAATTGGTCTAACGTCCTTGTTATTTGAGTATTACTTAATACGATCACATTAAGTCCTCACAAGACATGTGTGAGTTTAATAATAAGAAAGTTAATTCCTCACTTATGACTATTACATTTTCATTATATTTTTACATGATTAATTATTAAACTTGACCAAATGATGATTACATTTCATCATATTGGTCCTTTGAGGTCCATTTATGATAATAATTAGTACCATGATTGTCTAATATGAATTAAATTACTATACTTGACCCATACTTTCTATGGCCTAGAGCTTGGTCAGTTAGATTTACTTTATTTATTGACATAATTTGTCCTGTTCACTTTTTTACAGATGTCCATTACAACTGGGCAGCTTAGGTTTCATTAGAATACAATTATTTGCTTGTTTTTAATATAACATTTATTTTTCATAGTCTTAGTATGCCAGGTCATTTTGATTTACTTCTGAGTTAATTATATACCCATCTTTATGTGGTTCTTTTAAGTATAAATTGTCTTTACAGTGTATATGTTGTTTTGCAATGGTTGTTCTTTTATAATTACATGTGATATTGTTAATAATTCACCAATACTTCTTGCAACTACTGTGGTCAGACAGTGACCTCAATTTTCCTTAATTCTGGCTAAATTAGTTTTTTATAATAATCATTGTATACTATAATAGTGGTAATACATATTATATTGCACATTGAAGACATTGTTCTTCACTGGTTTATATTATTATAGGAATTCTGAGTGTGTTTAACGTGTACACTTTTCTGTCCAATTTCAGTCTGTGTATTTGCATTAAACACCACACATACCACTTTCAATTAATAAAATTGTATCACTAGGTTGGTCTTTATAATGTCTTCTATCATTTTTTCATAACTTACACTAGTTTACATCGTTTTGGTTTTATTTTATACTAATTACAAGCTGATTTATAGCCAAGCTGAGGTTACTTGGGACCCCCTGTAGACAACAATGGACTATGTTTTGGCTATCTGGTTTCAATGTCTTACAGGTTATTATTTGGTACTTGTTAATTATTATCTACTATCTCTTTATGATTTCTACCTGTCTACAGGTGATTACTGGGTTCTCTTTTGTTATTTTATTTGAATTTGCCAGTATTAAAAGTATGCCTGGTACACTGTTCTTACTAAGATAATTACTCTATTCTCATTATTCATTATTCTCTTTCATGGTTTTGATTTATTTAATTAATGCTATTCTTTTATTAGAATAAAGAGTTTTTTGTCAAGGTTTGTCTTTGGTACTGCCTGTCTATGTCTGTGTCTCTTTGCTGGTTCTTAATTCTGTAGATTCTTGGTTTTATTACTTTCATTTTCTGTTGACACATATACTAGGCACATTTGTTAATTCTTCTGTGTTTGTTATCGTGCTTATGTTTATTTATTTTCTTCACATTCTCTTGTTAATGCTGAATGTCATTATACTGTAGTTTTGTCCTCTCACTTACCATATCTATTGGGTCTTTTGTTTAATCACATTGTTAAGTTGTCTTCTATACTTTCTACACTACTTATTGTTCTTTGGTTTACTGAGTTAAATGCATTAATTGTTTTATTGAGTTCTTGAACCTTATATAATACTTTGTACACAGTTACTTAGTTATCATTCCTTTCTTAGGTGTTCTGGTGTTAGTTTATGAGTGCTTCATTCTTTATCTTTTGTTGTTAACTTTATTGTGAAGATATGTACTATTACAAATTCAACTGCATAACTTTATCTGATTCGCCAGTGCCTCAGTTTTTGTACTTGTTTTGTCCCAAAAATATTTATCACAAAAATAGGGACAAGTAATACAGTGCATTGTTATGTGTTCCACATTGTGACAGATGTCAAGATAGTGCAACAGAGAGAGTTTACAAACTAAAACCACTTATGGGAGGAAGGTTTTTAGGTGGTGCAAAGCTTTTTGGATGGCCATGTAACAGTAGTTGATGAATTCTGTTCAGGATAACCAAAAAAGAACAAACTAGTAAAAAATGTATCAAAAGTGTGAGATTATGGTGATGATGATTAGTTAAGAACTATATGTAATGGCCATTGGGATGACAAAGCACAGTGTGAGGACGCACATCACTGAACACAGAAGAGTCTGTCAACAAGGGCAGTTGGGGAATCAGTGATTGCGGAGCACCTTCTGGCCAATGATGACCATATGGTGAAGTTTGAGAAGACGAAGATCCTATCCTCTACATTACACTATCCTACGTGGCTGCACCGGGAAGTGATCAAGATATATACAATAATGATACCCTCAAGAGAAAGGAGGAAAAATTTGAGTCTGAATAGTGTCTCAGCACTCAGAGGTTCTCGGATCGCCACCATGGGTATAATATATAATTCCATTGTTAATACAGGCGAGCAACAGGATTGGCAAAGCTCTTGGCCAATCAGATAGCACCTCGCACCTGGACGGTTTGGGGTCATGTCGTCATTTAGTCACCAGAGGAGCAGAACAGAAGACTCACAGAAGATGACTGCCGCAGCTGCAGCCAAAACATTTTGCTCTACAAAAAGAGGACCATGGCCCAACAGCCTGGAAATAATTTTACTGAAAAATTATTATGTATGTTGGAATACAGAGACATGTGTAAAATATGGGGGACAAAACAACTAAATCTTTATTCTTCGTATTGTTTAAATTAGCAGCCATCCTTACTATTTCTTTTATGAATTTGCTAACTGCTATAATTTTTTTATTGTTCCACTAAGCTTTTCGTCATTACTGACATCTTCAGGTCTTAAACAACCTAGAATGTTAAACAACCATCGTTGTTTAAGGCCTGAAGATGTCAGTAATGACGAAAAGCTTAGTCGAACAATAAAAAAATTATAGCAGTTAGCAAATTCATAAAAGAAATTGTAAATCTTTATTGTTACACTACAAAACTTACCAATGTGCATGTAGCTATAAAAATTTGGACTTTTTGGCTTGGGTAGACACTGTTTGAAGTTAACGTTGAGCTTCTTTTTTTGCATAATTGAACTGATTCCTTTGTAAATTTTTGCTTCAATTCCAGTTCCACGTATCTCAACTTGTGGTGGTTGCCGCTCTATTTGAAAATATAAAAGTAATTAAAACAAACTTATTCACGTAAACAATTCATTTGAAACTAGATAACATTAGCAAGCTTGTAATTTGAGTATCATAAAATATAAGGCAAATGCGATGTTTAAACTTTTAAAAAGTCTCCAACTTGGGTGGTTCTCCAATTACTTCTGTGAAACATAATTGCTTAAAATCTTTACTTTTAAACACTGAATAAAGTAACTTACATGATGGTCAATAAGAATATCCTTAAAATTTATGAGGGATTATGTAAGTTGTAATATAATTAAAAATATTACAAATAAAAATAAAAATTAAAATAATTGATATATATAGATATTGTGTGTGTAGCTTTGGTGATAACAAGGGTATTGTACTCTTCCTTTAGCCCCACTAGTTGGGCAAGTCAATTTGTAATATAATTATTACAAATAAAAATAAAAATTGAATTGGATTGATATTGTGTTGATACGTATTGATATTTTGGTTTGTTTATCACTGGGTAAGTCTGACTCCTTGAAGTCCCACTGTTAGGCTAGTCAAATAGTAATATAATTTCAAGTATAATGATAAACAAGATATAAAGATATTGATGATAAGAATATGTTATAACTAAGTGTGTTGGATTGATAAATAACAAATATATCAAACTTTAAAAATTTTGCAAATATTTTTTCTCGTTCTTGTATAGAGTTTGTTGGAATAATTTAATTTAATTAATTGATAATTAATTAATTATTTGAGGTTGTAATTTCCTCCTATATCTATTCTCTCAAGGTGAATTATGGTTTTGCTTAATAAAAAATAATAATAACATTAATGGTAGAAATAAAAACAATGCTGGTAACTGAATACTGATTTGCGTTTATTCATTCAAAATTGTGCGCCAGTCAGACTGCGCATGTCCCAGGCACTGGCTAATATTCGCCACAGTCGGCAATGAGAAAAATCAACAGATATATTTTTTACAAGTTTAAATTTATGGTTCTTTTAACGAGTCGAAATGGTCAGAGGGCAAGGAACAAGATACATTTAACAGGTATTCTTAAACTAAATGTTAACATCTGAAATAGAATAGAATTATTATTACAATTGTCAATTAGAAAGAAATTATTTAAAATTCGAACCAAGTCGAAGAAATGACGTCACTCTGCTCCAAGAGGCACTGGACCGTCTATGTGAGAAATTCAGCAATGGCCGCCGTCTGCTTGGTTTTAATCTGCTATGACGCCGTTGGAATCGAAGATCTTCTCCCACAGAAATAAAACGATGTTCCCTTTTCCTGCGAAGTGGTGTTGTTCCAAAATATAGTGTTGAATGTCCCCTCGTCGTCTGCGATGTCGAATTCTGGATGGATCTCTTGTGTAGTGTAGTGTTCAAATATGCGTGTTGGTTTTGTGAATTTGTTCCAAAAATTGATCAAAATGGCTGTCGATTTCTGGCGTTAAGTTTTATGGTGTTATTCTGTGTTTTTGGAAACTTGTGAAGTGTTAGACATAGATAGATAATATTATTTCACTTGTTAGTTCATCTCCGTTACACGCCACATAACCACACTTGGTTTTAATATAAATTATTTGGTTTTCAAAACTCCACTAATACATTTTTCAACTGTTCAGCTTTGCGATTAACAATAGACTAAACGACGCAACGTCGTCGTTTTAGGGCAATTTGTGGTATGTCTTTTTCCTCTTCATATTGTTTAATTATAAAATATCTGTCTAAGACTTGTTTCACTATCTAACTATACATAACAAGTTTTCTTATTTTTTACTGTATTTCCAATATTTCTTAATTTTACATGAATCTAACTATTCAGTAATATTGATTATTTAATTTTACATCTTTTGATATATAGCTGGGTTTGTTTCAAACTCATTTAAGCCCAAAAATTACAATTTTGCATAATAATTGCATGTCCCATATTTTGTACAAATTCAGTGTTTTAAAGGTTTTTATTTGTTTTTTCGGTATAATATTTCCATGGAATACACCTAGTAACTCCGTAATTACTTTGTTGTTAATAATTTGGTTATTAAAACATTTCAATATTGATTAATTTGCTGTTTAGTCTGATTTGATTACTATCATAAGCCTATTTTTGACTGTTTCCAAAAGAAGTTAGTTTTCTTTCTTTTGTCATTCTATTTGCTATTAACTGTATCTGTATTAATTATATTTTCAATTCCTGTATTGTATGTATTGAATTCTATTCCTATTACATAGATTAATTCTTTGATAGATAGTTTTTTTGGTTTATAGGCCATTCTGTGTTTACAAACATAGTGTCTTGGTGGGTCTGTTTGTACATTATGCATGGTTTACTGATTTGAATAAAACTATTACATTTTTATGCCCTACTTGCCTCTCTGACTTACACAATGGAAAATTAAATGACATGATTTTAATTACAATAGAATATCTTGTATCTACTAAACTTTCTTTATACTAATAACATCACTGAACCATAACATGAACATCTTATGCCTAATTTTAACAAAAACATCTTATTATCAACTATTTTCCATATATCACCTAATTTTAACAAAAACATCTTATTCCTATTATTTTTTCCTGTATCATCAAATGATAACAACATAGCTTATCCTAGACATAATTTAATTAGAAAACATAAAAAAACTCCTATTACTAGTAACACTGTCAGTCACTAACTGTCTTGTGTATGTATTATTCTTATGAAAACACTTTAACTGTGATAAAAAAAAACCTCGTGTATCTATTTACACCTTACATCTAAAATATTATTTAATTAATAATAAATAATAAACATCTTAATATTAGGCATACCTTCAGTTATGAACTGTCCTTTGGTATTTTTGTCCTCACCATTTATTTAGTTATAATTAAAGAAAACATTTTATATGTAATAGTCCTTATATCTAATTTAAAACTCTTATTACTAGTAATGTTGTCAGTCCTTAGACCGTCTTTCATTTCAATGGTTTTATTATTATTATTCTACACTTATGGTAGTCTTTTTATAATACTTAAACCTCATTGAAGATTTTTTCATAGATTTTTTAACTATGTTTCTCACTGTACACTCTGTAGTTCCTTAATTTTGTTATCTCACTTCACTTTATTGTATTCTACACTCTGGTAGTCTTTTTAGTGAGTTCTACTCTATGGTAGTCTCTTTTGACATATTTTTTGACATGTTACACTTACAACTAATATACAATTTGTTTTTATAGTATTGTATCTTGTAACTTGTTTGGGGTTTACCTATATCGGTTTCAATTTTGTCTCATGGTATTTATTATATGATTAACATTTTGTTTTGGCATATCTCTTCCTGGTTCTGGTCTCTGTTGGAATCTTGATATGTTTCGTCCCTTCTTCAAATATCACATTAGTAGTTTCCTTATTAAAATGGTTTCATGACAGATTATTTCCTTTTTTATGGTCCTTCCCTTTTTGTACTGCTTCCCCAATCTACTGGGTATACTGCTGGTTTAACTGGTTTTTTCATAGTAGGTTATTTTAATTAATGGTTTTCTTTATCATCTTCCATTTTTATTCACATTTTATAGACTTAATTATACAGTTTCTAGTGTAATCCTTAAACAATTTATTCTTCTCACTCACTATGGAACTTTCTCTTTTATTTATGTAACATTAATTCAAATGTTTAGTGTGATAATTTTGTTATGTTACAAAGTTTGTGTAGATAAGAAGGTACTCGTGGTAATAAATAAGTTTACAAATGTTTAAAAAAATGTGTTTAATGATTTAACAAATAAAAACTGACACTAATGAAAATAATTATGTAAATAATATAGTGGAAAGGAAAAATCAAACAAATAACAGTCCAATATCCTCTTTGAGATGCAACAAACTGATTTATCTATCAATTTATGGAAGGAATGCTTCAAAACTCACCTAATTCTTCAATGGTGTGTGTCATCAGGTCTTTTCCAAACACCATAATCTGATACACTGTGTAATCAAACCATATTATGAAAAGTATTTTTCCTGTTATCATCGCTATTCTAAACAAAAATTTACTTATCTTCACATTTTCATTGGCAGCCATTTTCCATGAAAACACCTGAAATTTAAATAATTTTTGCATAAACATGGATTATGTATAGTACTTACTTCTTTTTATCTCATAAGAACTGATGTGTTCATGTAGTAGTACATCATAACTACGACAAACAGACAAATTTAATGAACATAATACAACTAATATATTAACATACATATTCATTTGCAAACTTTTAAAATTTCCTTTTAATTTCCTAAAATGTATCATTCCCATTCAGGTTGTAATATAGTGCATCTCATTGTCCAAAACATTCTGTTATCAGTCTTTCACACCATCTCATTATCCTGTTTTCTTCCCAAACGCAAGGGCACCATAACTGCATAACCCCCCACCACCACCATTAGAATATGCAGGATTTGGGCAAGCAACATACAGTGTGGGTATGGACTTTTTACAGGAAATGTAATTATCAACATTAATAGCTTTCAAGGCTCAGGTCTAGTGATATATTCTCACTTCTTCACAATTTGTTCCTCCCACCTTTTTTCATGATTATCTGAAAGATCTAAGACTTACATGAAGTAAACTAACCATAGATAACCAAATATAGGGGACTATCTAACTATAGCATAAGATACTCTTAAGTGGCAGTGCTAGCTTAGACTGTGTCCCCCTCCATGCACCCTAGGATTGTGTCCTTATATGGCTGGGTCTTGTGCCCTTGAAGCAGGCACTTTACCTCCACCTATGATAATGTTTGGGGTCTTGTATCCTTTGTGGTGCCTTGCATAGTAGCAGATGCTGTGGGCCATTAGCTCTGCCAGTAATAAAGTTTGATAAACAAACAAAACTTATATAATAATTCCTTAAAAGTTCCTCCTTAATTCCTAACTTAGAAAGGTTTTCAGCAGTCTTGTTCCATTCTTTCTCAGTATGGATTTTTATCAGGAAGGTTTTTTATATGTTTCAATTAAATCATATAAGATTTGATAATAATATTTACAGTCTGTTTTTGTATGTTTATTATAGTAGTAATGCATGTACCATAATGTTGACATCTCGCATTTGTGTTATTGTTGGTCTATGCTATTGTGAGTGGCATTTGTTTTTGTGTACATGATATTCAGTTCTTTGACATCAAAGACTGCAGCCTGGATTGGAGCAACAAATATCTAGGCCTAGGAGGTTTTAGTAAAAAATCAAGCACTATCTTCTTGAAGAAGGAAGATTTAAATGAATGAAGCTGCTGGCAGTCTTAAAAATTGGACTTGTACTGCCTCTACTTTACATTATTTCAGCACACTTTCTATTGCCATTACATGTGCGTGTTCCATCTGGGGTAGCCATTGCCTTAAAACTGTGATCAAATGTCCCTTTTATCCAAGTTCCAACCGTTTTAAAGCTTATAAATCTATGCTACAGTTTTTATGAAGACACTTTGTAAACAAATTGTTTAATAGTTTAATATTAGATATAATTCTTTCTTCGTTTATAAAGGTATTCCATTCTTGCATTTATGATTACACTTGACTATATCCGTTATGAGCCATAACTTTGGTTTTTAAGCTGCATAAATTAGGTAATTATGTTGTCCACTACCAGCAGTTATAATGAAGAGTGAACATATGGAAACAGTTCTTAAAGTGTGAAATATGCAGGCCATGTGACAATTCCAAAAGGGGCACAAGACTTTTTTAGCATAAAAGTATCATTAACTCAAGATAAATTAGTGCCATAGGAAAAATTTTTTGCGTATCAGAGAGCAGTGAGTTTAGGAATGTTTTTTTTTCTTTTAGACCTAAATATTAAGTTAACTATTATAATTATTTTGCACAATGTTGTACTAAAAATAGTTGACCTTACAGATTATAAAGTTGGCATCACATGAACTAATTAGTTGCAAAACATTAAAATGTGCATACACATAACTTTAGGATTTCGTTGTCCATGACGTGTCCGTTGATTAACTAAATATAATTTTACACAAGGCAATGACCATGCTAAACAAACAAAATATTATATCATAGTATATCAAAGGTTGAATACTCTGAGACTGAATAAAGTAATCATAATAGCCTTCATTGACATTAAAAGGCATTTGACAATGTCAACTGGTATAGTGTGTAAAATTCTTAGGCATGTAAAGGAAGACTATAGGGATAGAAGAATAATTCCTCCAACTATATAAGAATCATAGAGCTCTCATAAGCTGGGATGAACTCAAAGCAAAGATACCAAAAGGTGTTATAGAAGACTGTATGTTGTCCCCACTACTGTTCAACTTATATGTAGCATTTGCAATGAAAGAGTTTATGGAAACCAAGGAATAATAATTAATGGCAAATTCTAAAAAACCATCTGGAATAAACTACAGAATACACTTCACCAGATGAATGGGATCCTAAAAGACAAATGCAACATGACAATAAAAAAGGAAAAAATAAAAGTCATGAAATGTTTCAGAAATGGAAAACAGAAGGCTGAGATATTTCAGGGTGGTCGATACCTTTAAATATCTTAAGAACTGCATTAGATCAGATTGGAGATGCACTGGTGACATAAAAAGTAGTATTGGACAAGCAAAAGAAGCATTTTTCAAGAAAAGCTGTCTTTCTGGAAACCAGGAAGAAATTCATAAAATGTTTTATTATGCACATATGGTTCAGACTGGATCCTGAGGAAATTGGAAGGAGCTACCTTGAAGCTTTTGAGATATGGTGCTGGAGGAGGCCCTTAAGAATACTGTGGACAGAAAGAGTGACTACAGAAGCAGTATGGTCACCTAAAATTTGGCTTGCAACTAAGATAAATACAAGAAAAGACAAAAGAAAACTTGAGAAGTGATAGAAATTGATAACAGTAAAAATATAAATTTATGACAAAGAAATAAAGCATATAAAGATTTTTTTCTGGTACTTGAGTAGTATGGTACATGTGAAAGGTGAAATGGGAGAAGCTATTCAACATAAGACTGCCAGACAACTGACAAACATAACAAGTTAATTAGTTTATTGAAAGTTTTCACAGACAAGCAAAGACACCTAGAAACAAGTATTTAAGAGTAATCTGAAACCCATATGATTATACATGCTTTCTTTTAAACTTTGACAGATGTACAAGATTCCTGGTTTTAATATTTTACTTTTAATGAATCACAAATTAATTAAAAGTAATTAATGTATTTACCACTTGCTTATCAAATTGTTACAATAAAGGAATCTATTCAGATCCTGTTACCACAAGATTAACACTAAATTAGTTGAATAATGATGATGATAATAATAATTACTATTATTGTACAGATTTACTCGTATGTATGTTTTCTGTTCTCTTCTGTTCAGAGGAAAGATAGTCTCTTTCTTCAAAAAGGAACGCTTCATGTCGAGTTCTATAAGATGGCGAGTAATATAGTAATTGTCATAAAACATATACTTCATGTATAAATTTCTGTATACAAACACTCTGAAACATGAAAAATTGTGTAAGATATACTTTCTGTACTTAAATTTATAGTATTTATCTGTCTGTCTGTCTTCATGTGTGTACATACACACACACACACACACATACACACCACAAAATAAGGACTTTGAATGTAGTAACCAAACCACTTCCATTTGTTCACTGTTCCATTCGGATTCACCTGTTGTTTACATATATATGATGTAACACAATGCAACATTCATCCATATATTCTGTACATGTTTTGCCTGGAGCTTATGATGTCAAACGGCTCGATGTTAAAGAACAATGACTGTGCTTCATTTCCTTATATCTTGTAGAGTATAATATATTACATACAATATGGTATAGAATACATGTGACATCTAAGCACATTTCACCTCACATTATGATCCAATATGAAAAGTTCCAGGCCTCAAATATAGTTGGTGCCACTGTGTTCATTATTTTGATCATGTTGTGTGATTTCATCCTTTGTAAGCTGAAGTTTGATGTTTCAAGTCAGTGAGTTCCAAGACAGATTGGAAATTCGTGCTATGATTAAATACATATATAAATATATATATTTTGTTATGTGGAAAAATCTGTGTGGTTATTTTTATATTTGTCTAGACCTCATGTTTGGAGTACCAAAATATGTAATTAAATGAATAGATTTCTAAAAAAAATTATTTATTTAATTTTATTTATTTTTTAATGGTTGACAAGCCTCCCTTTGTAGGCCCCAAATATGTAAATAAAAATCTGAGTGTTTCTTAATTTATTTTTAATTATTTTATTTAAATTTGATTTTTTCTTATTAACTGTGTCCTTATTAACACCTCTCGTTGGAGCACCAAGTTTTGAATGCATTTGTAATTGATGTAACTGGCTTAGAGATAATTACGTATTTTATATTCAATATAAAAATAAATAGTTGGGTATTTGCTTCTTGAATATATAATTAATTCAAAAATTGATTGAAATGAATAATAATTTAAAATCGAAATATTATCGTGGCTCTCCTTGGTACCCAAAGCCAGTACCAGATTTCGCCTCAATTTTTGTCAGCGTAAGCACTCATATTTTCGATAATTTACTAATTATTCTAAATAATTAGAACCCCAGCTCTTATACAGTATACTTCAATATTCTTTTATTGGTTTCTTAAACCTTTCCTTTAATAGAAAAAAAAAAACAAATACTTTCTGAACATTAGTTACCTTAGCTAATCAATTAATTGCTCCGACGTTGGCACTATTGAAAAATCTCAGGGAATAAGTTTATACATTTAGGTTAATTCGACTTAAATATTCTAAAGAGTGTTCGTTTGACTACAATCAGTTTTTCAAAAATGTCCTCGGTGAAGACAAAACATCACAATTCTTCGATATATTAGCCCTATATAAAATAAATAATTGCTTACAACTAAGGAACGAAACAGTTTTCATGAGTGCCTCTTAATTAACAAAAATTTCGGTTCTTAATTCTATGTACAAATAAAGAATTATCTTGCAACTAATAAATCACAACAGTGTCATTGTTTAGTGTTTACAGTGTTTGTTCAAATAATTAAATAGTGTATATTCAGTGTCACAGTTCGGTTATGCTGAAATAGTAATTTGGATTAATCTCACCGATTTTTTATTCACTTTCCTATTTATGGTATGATATTTTCACACTTTAACATGTATATACGTCACTATTCACAGTTCACTTGGTTGATTATTCACTGAATTAAAAATCACTATTGGATATTAGTAACCTAACCTGTTTTGCATTCGAGACTTACTAATAATTTACAGCCCACAAGTATTACAGGGATCTCGTTCTTAACTCTTCAAGGTTCAACAATCAACTAACTCTTGTGTGTCAATTTTTCGGGTTTTTCGGTGCAGAATTTGCAAAATTCCGATTGGTCAAAGCCTTACGCATTGTCATTTGATGGTGTTGGTTTTTCTAGTTAAAATATACCTCCAAATACTAATTTGAAACTCCCATCTTATGCTAGGTACAATGTTAATGATATTGTCATCATTGAAATCCCCTTTTTTCATTGATCATTTTTTTTGCATTCCCCAACGCTGTCAGACCTTGTCGGAGTTGGTCAGGACCTGTTTAACCATGTTGGGTAGTGACCTGAATGGTTGAAGTATACCCGGTCTTCAATGATTTTCCTGCCTAACGTGAGTGCATTGATTGTTTGTGAAGAATTCCCGATCGAGGAATTGCCCTAGATAAAATATATATGAATTGATTTTTTTGGGGGGAGAATGTGGTCATGGTCGGACCATACACCCTAGTTGTGGATTTGAGTTGTGAAGTGTGGAGTATTTTTAAATTTTCTATCATGAAAGTTACCGCGAGCTTTCTTAGTATGTTTCTCTCTTGGTGTTACGTCTATTTGATACTCTGACTGTGTTATTTTTATTTATTGTGTAATTCTTTAGTAAAAATAAACCACAGGATCCTTTGCCGTTTTTTATCTCCTTGCAGGTATTACAGTTCAGTTGTTATGGAGAGAGAGAGAGAGAGAGAGAGAGAGAGAGAGAGAGAGAGAGAGAGAGAGAGTTCCTCTCTTGGTATACTGTTTAATCGTTTTATTTAAACGCGCGTAGCATCAGCTGTTTTCAATTTGATAACCAGTTACAGGTTATGTTGGCTGTTGTACTTCATAGGCTATGATGTCTGAACTAACTTTGTCACTCTTCTCTGCTATTCAACGGTTTCCTGTAACAAATCTGCTATCTACAAAGAATAATACAAAGTCAATTCCCTAAAAGGTATTTATTGATTGAAATTTGTTTATTTTCTGGAAATTATTACATCCAGTTCATCGATTTCCAGATCGACTATTATCGAAATTACAACAGTTTTCGATATAAGTTTTTCTATAACACAACAGATATATTCAATTACAGTTATTAGTAAAATTAATAAATTATTTATCTCAGGGTTATTTGGAGATTCTTTGAGCTGTAAGAAAGTCAGAAATGCTTAGATAATAGTATCATACTTTACAATAATTAATATTTTTATTCTTAAAGTCTGATTCAATAAGTTCGTTTTTTAGACGCCAGAGCGCATACTACTCGTATTCATACCGATGCCAAAAAAGAAATATGGCTTCTGTGGATTTCTAATGAAACCATGTGTTTACTGTTTTGGGTTAAATAAATAAAGTTTAAAATGTTCACACTAAGTTTTCTTATAAATTGAATTATGTTGTACTGGTTTCTAGTGTTCGTTACTTGGTGGTGATGTGTAGTTTTTTTAGTTTATTAAGGTAGGCGTTCTCACCAACATAATGACAATTCAAATTTTTCAAGCAATCTGATGGTTGGACAATTTTTCAATGTTCTTGGATATTCCAACATTAATTATTATGTTTCAATGGATGTCTCAGACGTAGTTTCTTGTGCTGAATCGTTTCGTCACGTTTCTTGAATGAATGGTTGCAATATTTGGTTAATATTTGATAAATTTGCTGGACACTATTTCTGTATCATCTACCCTCTTGAAAATCCAATTTAACAATTACTCATCTTGTTAACGCTGTTACTCTTAGTAACCAAGAAATTGATGAGTTTTTATTGGCTAACCTAGGTACAGCTTTAGTAAATAGGCTAGTATTAAGATATTATTAGTTCTTCCATTTTTTAGGAAAAATACTCCTTTATAAATTTTAACTCTAATTACATTTAATTTACATAATGTTTTTCTTCATATGATTACCTAAACTTAGATACTTGTATGTTATAATTTAGTGGTTTTTAACTTAGTTTATTTCTGACTTTTACTTCTGTAAATGTATTACTGCTCTAGGCCCTATTTTATCTTCAACTATCTCTTTACAATTTATACTAATTAGCAGTGATTAATTTCTTACATAAACCTGGATCCTTCAAACATAAACAAAATAACATTTTACTTACATTGATATTGCCTTTGTGGTCTAACAAAATAAAACTATTATAACTTATTACTAAACTTATTGTTTATTACCATAGTTCTGTATCTTTATCACAATTTGTGATTGATGTCTTTTTTTAAATTTACATATATCATACTATGTTGCACTTTGTATACACTGCACTTCTATAGTAACACTTAGTACACTGTTTTTTCATTGCTAAAGTGTTTATTGTTTGGTGTAAAGATTATACAAATGTTACATAGTATGGTAGTTAACTATTATTGATTTCTGACTTGAGGAATGGGGTAACTACTGACTTTTATTATTAGTATTTTATAAAATAATAATAATAGGTATTTGTTTATTTTACTCAGTATTAGACACTGATTATGTAATGTTACTATATATATATATATATATATATATATTGTAACGTATATTTTTGGAGCGTACCTGCAAAATGTGTACATAAAATAATGTGTTTTGGATGATTAGTGCGTTCGCCTCGCACCGGGTCGTTACAGTAATTTTGGTGGCTAGCGATGTTCGTAGCGTAGTTCTGATCACCTGTATATTACGGCAGTAACCTTACCTGTTATTCTTAGGGGGTGTAATAATCCCGGGTGGCGCCAAGTCGTTTTACAAAACAACTAAAAACCGTATTTGAACAAGTTATCAGCGTAGCGGGTTGGTGTATTCGAATCGTTCCCGCTCGCACAGCCGTCTCAATCGTCGCTTCTGACGACTAACTGGCAACTAGCTTACTGCTACAATTTATTCTTCAATACAAGTAATTATTATATAGCACTCCCTAAGAAATGATAACGCTTGTTACTCCCTGTAATGAATATTTTTTTTAATGGTGATAACTGGAAACATTTACAATTACAACAAAATAATTATCGTTTGATTACATGAGATCTTATTTTCAGGGCGGCGAATTAATTTAGAAACCATTTAACCTAGCGTCTGTTTACGTTAGGCGTATTACAATGTTTTGGTTTCAAAATCCGTGGATTCTTTTGACTATGAGTTAGAGAACTACAATGGTTACAATAAAAATACAAATTACCTTAATCTAAGAGTACAGGAAATATAAAGTGTGTTGTTACAATCTGTTGTGTTGTGTGGTAAAGGTGTTCTGTAAGTTCGTGTTCAATTCTTAGGTTATTTTATGTTAACAATGTTTCATTATGTTTTAATTTGCTTAAATACTCTATGAAAGAGAAATATTATCTTTATAGTGTGGTAATTTTACCTTTCAAAATTATTTAAAGTGATTAGGGTTGGTGGAAAATAAATAATTGGATAGTACTTAACAATTCGACGTGCATAGAGGCCTTTGTAGTTGGTTCGAGATAGGAATTGGCTGCATACAATCAGTTTTCTTGGATTTTGGGCTTTATTAAATTGTGGCGTCCTTTCGTCTTGTGTTTGGACGTTCCATTTATGGATAATTTCCGTTTATTCAGGTCTTGGGTCTTGTAATATTGGTTGTAGTGGTCATCTGCTTCTTTGACGATTAGTTTTCAGCAACTTTATACTATTATTTTCATGATTTACACTGAAAAAACTTTCTTCCGGACTTCTGCATCTGTATGGCTTGATGACGCTTCGCTTCTTTTTTTTCTCTCTACTAATTTCTAACGGTATTTTTCTGTCAACAACCGCTGTTTCCATAGTAACGGTATTTTTCGAATAGGCTTATTTTGAGTTAGTGTATTGTCATCGAAACTTCGAATCCTTCGTATATCTTCTGATTACTGTTATTCCTCCATATTCCTTCCTGGTTATTAAATATTGTCACTATAGTATTTATTCTCGTTCATAGATTATTTTGATACCCCACAAGCTTGGGTATTTTCAGATTTTAAGTTTTTACAATTATGTTAATGCTTGTTAATTACATTTCTTTTTATATAATAATGCCTATTACAATATTTTGTGTTATAAATGATCTACAATTTATCCTTGGTGATTCCTTCACCTCAGATTTTCTAAATTCTGATTCAATTTGTTATAATCTTTGTATGTTTGGTTCTGACAGTTATGTTTTTTCTAGGCCTAAGTAGCCATTATAATAATTTACTTATTTCGTTCAAATCACATTTTGTTTCAGCCTATTGGGCTTACTTTGTTATTTTTATTAGTTGTGTTGTGTTTTGAGTCTGTAGGTGTTTTGTTTATTATTCAATATTGCTCTCCTTATTTCAATCTTAAAAATATAACATTAGGTTTATGGACTGCACATTGCATTCAGCCATATCCTCTTCTAACAATAACATGAACACAATTTTTTATAAGTTATTAGAGTTATTGTTTTGATTAAGAGATATCATCACTCACTCCTAACTTATCCTTATTTGCTAATTTTTTAGTTTATAACACATATTATCTGTGTTGTGATAAACAACATCACTTGTTATTAAATTAATAATAGTCCTTTATAAATTAGGTATCTTTGTTAGTTTTTTGACTTCTCAATCTCTAAACAATTTTTATATTCCCTCCATGGTAACACCTTCAATTTATTCTATTCTGGAATCCTCCCTTTTTACTTACTACTGGCTATAGTTAACTTAACTCTATTGAACATCTTTTTAAATAAAAAGTCATTATCACTTCTAGTGTTTTTCTATCCCTTATACTATAATTCACTCTTAATATTACTTATTTATCAGTTATCTATGCACTGTTTATTTCCAACTTTTACCTTACCTTCACTTGTAAATCACTTATTGTTAATTACAATTTCACTAGTGTCACACTTCACTTTGGGGTTCTTACACCTACACTATTACACTATATCACTGTTTATATCATTTGTTTGATAGTGGGTGACCCCTATACTTATTTCTCTTTCATGACTTAATCCTAATGACAATTAATACTTAATAACTAATACTTACTGACTAATAACAATTCTAATTTGTGGTTTCTGGTTGCCTTTTTAATGGGTAGTAACCGTTATCTCTCCTTCCTCCTGATAACCCTTGTTTTGGTTTCAATGTTCTTGTTGAGTGCTATTTTACTTGTGTTGGTGAACCATTCTTGGATTTCACTTTTGCTCGTCTCCCTCCTTCTTCATTTTCCTTGTTCGTTTAATATATTAGGTCCTTTCATCCATTTCTTGGGACATTTTGGGGTCATTTAAACCCATAAACTTGTTTCCTTGTGGCTTAGGTTTATTATTTCCTCATTCTCGTTGTTTATTTGTGGTTCCCTTCTTTATGTTTGGGTTGTTGTCTCAATCACTTTAAAATATTTACATTTTACTAAGTATGTTCCGTGGTTCCCTTCTTTATGTTTGTGTTTTTGTCTCAATCACTTGGGTTGGGTTAAAGTCGTTGTATTGTCGTGTCATATTCCTTATATTTTTATTTAAAATCAATCATTTCATTTGATAAGAAGTATTTTTTACAATTATAAATATTTTTTTTATCTCTGGTACGGGGTTGGCTATTTGTGTCGTGACATAATGCCTCTCCTTTAAAATTGATCATTTTGATAAAACACTAGTATAGTTTTTTATGAAATTATCAGTTATACATAATCTTTTTCCTTTTCTTTCTTGGTCGTTTCTCCATTCTTTATTTCTCTTCTTACTGAATTCATTCCATTTTATTTGGATCTGTTTTTCTTTTTATT
This sequence comes from Magicicada septendecula, assembly GCA_034769895.1. Taxonomy (NCBI): domain Eukaryota; kingdom Metazoa; phylum Arthropoda; class Insecta; order Hemiptera; family Cicadidae; genus Magicicada; species Magicicada septendecula. The sequence continues at coordinate 66,745,799 of CM068368.1, read as the reverse complement.
TCCATTGGTGTGTTCTCCCTTATACACAATTTTTTCCCTAACTTTAGTAGCTGGTTTCTCCCATTACTACTCATTTTTCTGAGACCAGAGGCACGTCATCTCTGCTCAGTTTATTTGATTGCTGGACTTTTCAACAGTCAATCATAAATACCTTTTTTGTCAACTTGTGACTTAATAATAATAATATATTTTGGGATTGTCCACCTTGTGGTTTGTTTTTAGATCACTTTGGCCTTTTACTCATTCTTCCTTCCGCTGTACCTTGACTATATACTATCATTTGCTCATACATTGATTGTTTTTTATTTATTTATATGTTAATTTCATCATTAACTTTTCATTTTTCGGTTTTCAATTCTCATTGTGATCATTTTAATTATCTTAGACATTGGTATACCTTTCTCAGTTAATTAGCAATATTTTGCTTTAGCCATAGCTTGTATATTTGATTCATACATAACTTCTCTCTTTCTTTGTACCAGTTTAGATTTTTTATTTTACAGATAAATATCTTTGATTCATTATTATAATTTCATGTACTTATCTTATCAGGTTTGGTCTGATTTTATTTTTGTATATTTCAGTTTGTATTAATTCTTTGTAAGTTAATTTTCTTACACCATAGGAATTTGTGTAGCGTATTCCTATTTTGGTACATTTTGTTTAATTATTTCATATACTTCACACATCAACTTTTAATATATTGTAAGTTGATTTCACTTAGTAGGAATTTATGTATCTCATTCCTTTGTTTTGATATTTTTTTTATTTTAGATCTCATAAGTCATCGATCTGTTGTTGCAAGTTGTGTACACATAATTTTTAAATTTTGGTATCTGTATTTTATTTACAGTTACTTGTCCTTCGTGATGACATATGGCCGTACATTTTATAATATATAATTTTATTTTGGTATCAATTCAATTCTCATGGTTGTGGATTTATTATATTATCATTTCCATTCCATATTATAGCCTTCTCCTTTTTGTTCGACACTTCGTTATTATGCACCTCTTCTCCTTCAAGTGTATGATAGTCACACTTATTCTGGATGAACATATTCCAGTTATTTAGTTTTCTTCATAGAACTTCTTTATGGAAGCTTGGTTGTACACTCCTTTTACTTTTTTGGTGGTTATATTACTTATCTCGTAAGTGTTGTTTCCATTGTCCTTCGTGATGACATATGGTTCATTTATTATTATACGTTGGACCTTGTTAATTATATGTTGATCTACTCCTTTTCTCTTTCCTTCATTATTGCCTTCTCTTTCTTATTACACTCTTTGTTGGCTTGCTCCTCTTCTCCTTCAAATGTCTGATGGATGACATTTATTCTGGATAATCATTAATTTCTTTTTTGTTTCGACATTAATGAAGGAGTAGAGTTTGTTAATTATAGTTGAATTTTTTCTTCTATTCCATTGGGTTGCTTGTCTGGTAACTTGAAGATCCGTCCCTTTTCTTGGTTTGTGGTATCTTCACTTAGTTTACCCATGGTCCATCAGTTCCTCTGCCCTTATGGTTCGGATAACTCTGGATTGCAGAACTGTTTTCTTACTGGTGAAATAGGTCTCCTCCGTCTTGTACCATACTTCCTCTAATACCATATGTTCTGTAGTCTTTATGTTTACCGCAAACATTTGATTATTTTGTCCATTAATCAGAGAAGTCAATTGTGCATCTCTCATTAATATTATCTCTGCTTTTTTATTTGGTATTTCCATTTCTGGTGTGCTCCAGTATTTTATTGACTTTCTTGATTTGTTATAATCTGTTTTATTGTCAGTCATTTCTACTGCTGGTAATTTCCATTTAAGCATAGATCTGCTGAAATTTTCATCCACTGGTTGGTTGTGAATTCCTTTTAATTTGGGTATTCTCCATTCAGGTCTTGCTTCTCTCCAGTTTCTTCTCGCTGGTTGGTATTTTACTCCTTCTAGAATTTCTTTTAGAGTTCTCCTGTACTCCATAAAATTCATTCTTTCAGCACGATTGGTCATTGGTACGCTGAACACATTGGTTAGTCCGTTTTTCATCATCTCCACTTCTTCTCTTGTTTTTATTATTTTTCTGTGGCGCCTCTTCTCCGTCTTCATTTCCACGTATCCATCATTTGTTTCGTTGTTATTATTTTCAGGCAATAACACGCTTTGGTCCTTTTTGAATTCTATCTCCTTACTACCTTCAGAAGTGGTGTCTTGTGGTTCATTTAATTTCTTGAAATCTTTTATCATCCGTCCAATTTGTTGTCGCTCACTATCACTCATTTTCTTATCACATTCTTCGATTACCTTGCCGAATTTTTTAAAAAACTTGTCCATCCATTCCTCGAAGCTTTCCTCCTTCTTTTGTTCTGGTATTTTCTTCTGTTGTTTCACTTTGACTACTTCTTTTTTTATTTGAGTTTTTGGTTTCGGCATTTCCTTGAATTCTTCTACTTGATTATGTACCTTCCTCCAATCACAAATATCTTCTCTGGGTAGTTCGAACATAACCCTTATCCATTCTCTTAGTTCCATATTTTCTGTTTGTATTGGTTGTTCCGGTTGTCTTATAGATAGTCTCCATTGGTCGTATTCCTCCTGTGTAAATTCCTCAGTCACCTGGGCGTATACTCCCGTTCTTTCGTTTTTCATTTGTTTTACATTGTCGCTCCATCTATCCCAATCTTCTTCGGTCATTCTTCTCACATTGTTATCATGTTTTTCGTGGGCTGTCCCGATAGTCTTTTCTTCATTATATTTGGTGTCCAGCTTCCACATTTCATTATAAATATCTCTCAGTGACATCTGGTTGTTTGGTGATCCCACTGCATTTGCACGGCTCATTTGTGCTCTTTCATGATCCGTGGTGTTCTTCTTGATGTACTCCATTTCCTTACTGAATTTTTTAAATAACCTTGTCATCCACTCTGCATAACTCCATTGTTTCTGTTGTTTGGGCATTTTCGTTTGTCGTTGTAGTCTATCTTTTGGTTTCATCTTTTTTCGTCTTTATTCTGTAACCAAAGAATGTCTCTTCATAGCCGCCGTGGGCCTTCTTTTACAGCCTCACCGGTTGGTCGCCAATCTGTAACGAGTAATAACAGGGTGTGTGTTGACTCGTGAAGTCCCACGTTGCAGGCGTCAATCTGTAACGAGTAAAGAGATGTGAGATGGTACTTCCTTCTTCTTCAAGCCCCGCGTTGGGTTCGTCAATCTGTAACGAGTAAAGAAGGTTGTTGCGTACCTGCAAAATGTGTACATAAAATAATGTGTTTTGGATGATTAGTGCGTTCGCCTCGCACCGGGTCGTTACAGTAATTTTGGTGGCTAGCGATGTTCGTAGCGTAGTTCTGATCACCTGTATATTACGGCAGTAACCTTACCTGTTATTCTTAGGGGGTGTAATAATCCCGGGTGGCGCCAAGTCGTTTTACAAAACAACTAAAAACCGTATTTGAACAAGTTATCAGCGTAGCGGGTTGGTGTATTCGAATCGTTCCCGCTCGCACAGCCGTCTCAATCGTCGCTTCTGACGACTAACTGGCAACTAGCTTACTGCTACAATTTATTCTTCAATACAAGTAATTATTATATAGCACTCCCTAAGAAATGATAACGCTTGTTACTCCCTGTAATGAATATTTTTTTTAATGGTGATAACTGGAAACATTTACAATTACAACAAAATAATTATCGTTTGATTACATGAGATCTTATTTTCAGGGCGGCGAATTAATTTAGAAACCATTTAACCTAGCGTCTGTTTACGTTAGGCGTATTACAATGTTTTGGTTTCAAAAACCGTGGATTCTTTTGACTATGAGTTAGAGAACTACAATGGTTACAATAAAAATACAAATTACCTTAATCTAAGAGTACAGGAAATATAAAGTGTGTTGTTACAATCTGTTGTGTTGTGTGGTAAAGGTGTTCTGTAAGTTCGTGTTCAATTCTTAGGTTATTTTATGTTAACAATGTTTCATTATGTTTTAATTTGCTTAAATACTCTATGAAAGAGAAATATTATCTTTATAGTGTGGTAATTTTACCTTTCAAAATTATTTAAAGTGATTAGGGTTGGTGGAAAATAAATAATTGGATAGTACTTAACAATTCGACGTGCATAGAGGCCTTTGTAGTTGGTTCGAGATAGGAATTGGCTGCATACAATCAGTTTTCTTGGATTTTGGGCTTTATTAAATTGTGGCGTCCTTTCGTCTTGTGTTTGGACGTTCCATTTATGGATAATTTCCGTTTATTCAGGTCTTGGGTCTTGTAATATTGGTTGTAGTGGTCATCTGCTTCTTTGACGATTAGTTTTCAGCAACTTTATACTATTATTTTCATGATTTACACTGAAAAAACTTTCTTCCGGACTTCTGCATCTGTATGGCTTGATGACGCTTCGCTTCTTTTTTTTCTCTCTACTAATTTCTAACGGTATTTTTCTGTCAACAACCGCTGTTTCCATAGTAACGGTATTTTTCGAATAGGCTTATTTTGAGTTAGTGTATTGTCATCGAAACTTCGAATCCTTCGTATATCTTCTGATTACTGTTATTCCTCCATATTCCTTCCTGGTTATTAAATATTGTCACTATAGTATTTATTCTCGTTCATAGATTATTTTGATACCCCACAAGCTTGGGTATTTTCAGATTTTAAGTTTTTACAATTATGTTAATGCTTGTTAATTACATTTCTTTTTATATAATAATGCCTATTACAATATTTTGTGTTATAAATGATCTACAATTTATCCTTGGTGATTCCTTCACCTCAGATTTTCTAAATTCTGATTCAATTTGTTATAATCTTTGTATGTTTGGTTCTGACAGTTATGTTTTTTCTAGGCCTAAGTAGCCATTATAATAATTTACTTATTTCGTTCAAATCACATTTTGTTTCAGCCTATTGGGCTTACTTTGTTATTTTTATTAGTTGTGTTGTGTTTTGAGTCTGTAGGTGTTTTGTTTATTATTCAATATTGCTCTCCTTATTTCAATCTTAAAAATATAACATTAGGTTTATGGACTGCACATTGCATTCAGCCATATCCTCTTCTAACAATAACATGAACACAATTTTTTATAAGTTATTAGAGTTATTGTTTTGATTAAGAGATATCATCACTCACTCCTAACTTATCCTTATTTGCTAATTTTTTAGTTTATAACACATATTATCTGTGTTGTGATAAACAACATCACTTGTTATTAAATTAATAATAGTCCTTTATAAATTAGGTATCTTTGTTAGTTTTTTGACTTCTCAATCTCTAAACAATTTTTATATTCCCTCCATGGTAACACCTTCAATTTATTCTATTCTGGAATCCTCCCTTTTTACTTACTACTGGCTATAGTTAACTTAACTCTATTGAACATCTTTTTAAATAAAAAGTCATTATCACTTCTAGTGTTTTTCTATCCCTTATACTATAATACACTCTTAATATTACTTATTTATCAGTTATCTATGCACTGTTTATTTCCAACTTTTACCTTACCTTCACTTGTAAATCACTTATTGTTAATTACAATTTCACTAGTGTCACACTTCACTTTGGGGTTCTTACACCTACACTATTACACTATATCACTGTTTATATCATTTGTTTGATAGTGGGTGACCCCTATACTTATTTCTCTTTCATGACTTAATCCTAATGACAATTAATACTTAATAACTAATACTTACTGACTAATAACAATTCTAATTTGTGGTTTCTGGTTGCCTTTTTAATGGGTAGTAACCGTTATCTCTCCTTCCTCCTGATAACCCTTGTTTTGGTTTCAATGTTCTTGTTGAGTGCTATTTTACTTGTGTTGGTGAACCATTCTTGGATTTCACTTTTGCTCGTCTCCCTCCTTCTTCATTTTCCTTGTTCGTTTAATATATTAGGTCCTTTCATCCGTTTCTTGGGACATTTTGGGGTCATTTAAACCCATAAACTTGTTTCCTTGTGGCTTAGGTTTATTATTTCCTCATTCTCGTTGTTTATTTGTGGTTCCCTTCTTTATGTTTGGGTTGTTGTCTCAATCACTTTAAAATATTTACATTTTACTAAGTATGTTCCGTGGTTCCCTTCTTTATGTTTGTGTTTTTGTCTCAATCACTTGGGTTGGGTTAAAGTCGTTGTATTGTCGTGTCATATTCCTTATATTTTTATTTAAAATCAATCATTTCATTTGATAAGAAGTATTTTTTACAATTATAAATATTTTTTTTATCTCTGGTACGGGGTTGGCTATTTGTGTCGTGACATAATGCCTCTCCTTTAAAATTGATCATTTTGATAAAACACTAGTATAGTTTTTTATGAAATTATCAGTTATACATAATCTTTTTCCTTTTCTTTCTTGGTCGTTTCTCCATTCTTTATTTCTCTTCTTACTGAATTCATTCCATTTTATTTGGATCTGTTTTTCTTTTTATTTCCATTGGTGTGTTCTCCCTTATACACAATTTTTTCCCTAACTTTAGTAGCTGGTTTCTCCCATTACTACTCATTTTTCTGAGACCAGAGGCACGTCATCTCTGCTCAGTTTATTTGATTGCTGGACTTTTCAACAGTCAATCATAAATACCTTTTTTGTCAACTTGTGACTTAATAATAATAATATATTTTGGGATTGTCCACCTTGTGGTTTGTTTTTAGATCACTTTGGCCTTTTACTCATTCTTCCTTCCGCTGTACCTTGACTATATACTATCATTTGCTCATACATTGATTGTTTTTTATTTATTTATATGTTAATTTCATCATTAACTTTTCATTTTTCGGTTTTCAATTCTCATTGTGATCATTTTAATTATCTTAGACATTGGTATACCTTTCTCAGTTAATTAGCAATATTTTGCTTTAGCCATAGCTTGTATATTTGATTCATACATAACTTCTCTCTTTCTTTGTACCAGTTTAGATTTTTTATTTTACAGATAAATATCTTTGATTCATTATTATAATTTCATGTACTTATCTTATCAGGTTTGGTCTGATTTTATTTTTGTATATTTCAGTTTGTATTAATTCTTTGTAAGTTAATTTTCTTACACCATAGGAATTTGTGTAGCGTATTCCTATTTTGGTACATTTTGTTTAATTATTTCATATACTTCACACATCAACTTTTAATATATTGTAAGTTGATTTCACTTAGTAGGAATTTATGTATCTCATTCCTTTGTTTTGATATTTTTTTTATTTTAGATCTCATAAGTCATCGATCTGTTGTTGCAAGTTGTGTACACATAATTTTTAAATTTTGGTATCTGTATTTTATTTACAGTTACTTGTCCTTCGTGATGACATATGGCCGTACATTTTATAATATATAATTTTATTTTGGTATCAATTCAATTCTCATGGTTGTGGATTTATTATATTATCATTTCCATTCCATATTATAGCCTTCTCCTTTTTGTTCGACACTTCGTTATTATGCACCTCTTCTCCTTCAAGTGTATGATAGTCACACTTATTCTGGATGAACGTATTCCAGTTATTTAGTTTTCTTCATAGAACTTCTTTATGGAAGCTTGGTTGTACACTCCTTTTACTTTTTTGGTGGTTATATTACTTATCTCGTAAGTGTTGTTTCCATTGTCCTTCGTGATGACATATGGTTCATTTATTATTATACGTTGGACCTTGTTAATTATATGTTGATCTACTCCTTTTCTCTTTCCTTCATTATTGCCTTCTCTTTCTTATTACACTCTTTGTTGGCTTGCTCCTCTTCTCCTTCAAATGTCTGATGGATGACATTTATTCTGGATAATCATTAATTTCTTTTTTGTTTCGACATTAATGAAGGAGTAGAGTTTGTTAATTATAGTTGAATTTTTTCTTCTATTCCATTGGGTTGCTTGTCTGGTAACTTGAAGATCCGTCCCTTTTCTTGGTTTGTGGTATCTTCACTTAGTTTACCCATGGTCCATCAGTTCCTCTGCCCTTATGGTTCGGATAACTCTGGATTGCAGAACTGTTTTCTTACTGGTGAAATAGGTCTCCTCCGTCTTGTACCATACTTCCTCTAATACCATATGTTCTGTAGACTTTATGTTTACCGCAAACATTTGATTATTTTGTCCATTAATCAGAGAAGTCAATTGTGCATCTCTCATTAATATTATCTCTGCTTTTTTATTTGGTATTTCCATTTCTGGTGTGCTCCAGTATTTTATTGACTTTCTTGATTTGTTATAATCTGTTTTATTGTCAGTCATTTCTACTGCTGGTAATTTCCATTTAAGCATAGATCTGCTGAAATTTTCATCCACTGGTTGGTTGTGAATTCCTTTTAATTTGGGTATTCTCCATTCAGGTCTTGCTTCTCTCCAGTTTCTTCTCGCTGGTTGGTATTTTACTCCTTCTAGAATTTCTTTTAGAGTTCTCCTGTACTCCATAAAATTCATTCTTTCAGCACGATTGGTCATTGGTACGCTGAACACATTGGTTAGTCCGTTTTTCATCATCTCCACTTCTTCTCTTGTTTTTATTATTTTTCTGTGGCGCCTCTTCTCCGTCTTCATTTCCACGTATCCATCATTTGTTTCGTTGTTATTATTTTCAGGCAATAACACGCTTTGGTCCTTTTTGAATTCTATCTCCTTACTACCTTCAGAAGTGGTGTCTTGTGGTTCATTTAATTTCTTGAAATCTTTTATCATCCGTCCAATTTGTTGTCGCTCACTATCACTCATTTTCTTATCACATTCTTCGATTACCTTGCCGAATTTTTTTAAAAACTTGTCCATCCATTCCTCGAAGCTTTCCTCCTTCTTTTGTTCTGGTATTTTCTTCTGTTGTTTCACTTTGACTACTTCTTTTTTTATTTGAGTTTTTGGTTTCGGCATTTCCTTGAATTCTTCTACTTGATTATGTACCTTCCTCCAATCACAAATATCTTCTCTGGGTAGTTCGAACATAACCCTTATCCATTCTCTTAGTTCCGTATTTTCTGTTTGTATTGGTTGTTCCGGTTGTCTTATAGATAGTCTCCATTGGTCGTATTCCTCCTGTGTAAATTCCTCAGTCACCTGGGCGTATACTCCCGTTCTTTCGTTTTTCATTTGTTTTACATTGTCGCTCCATCTTTCCCAATCTTCTTCGGTCATTCTTCTCACATTGTTATCATGTTTTTCGTGGGCTGTCCCGATAGTCTTTTCTTCATTATATTTGGTGTCCAGCTTCCACATTTCATTATAAATATCTCTCAGTGACATCTGGTTGTTTGGTGATCCCACTGCATTTGCACGGCTCATTTGTGCTCTTTCATGATCCGTGGTGTTCTTCTTGATGTACTCCATTTCCTTACTGAATTTTTTAAATAACCTTGTCATCCACTCTGCATAACTCCATTGTTTCTGTTGTTTGGGCATTTTCGTTTGTCGTTGTAGTCTATCTTTTGGTTTCATCTTTTTTCGTCTTTATTCTGTAACCAAAGAATGTCTCTTCATAGCCGCCGTGGGCCTTCTTTTACAGCCTCACCGGTTGGTCGCCAATCTGTAACGAGTAATAACAGGGTGTGTGTTGACTCGTGAAGTCCCACGTTGCAGGCGTCAATCTGTAACGAGTAAAGAGATGTGAGATGGTACTTCCTTCTTCTTCAAGCCCCGCGTTGGGTTCGTCAATCTGTAACGAGTAAAGAAAGTTGTTGCGTACCTGCAAAATGTGTACATAAAATAATGTGTTTTGGATGATTAGTGCGTTCGCCTCGCACCGGGTCGTTACAGTAATTTTGGTGGCTAGCGATGTTCGTAGCGTAGTTCTGATCACCTGTATATTACGGCAGTAACCTTACCTGTTATTCTTAGGGGGTGTAATAATCCCGGGTGGCGCCAAGTCGTTTTACAAAACAACTAAAAACCGTATTTGAACAAGTTATCAGCGTAGCGGGTTGGTGTATTCGAATCGTTCCCGCTCGCACAGCCGTCTCAATCGTCGCTTCTGACGACTAACTGGCAACTAGCTTACTGCTACAATTTATTCTTCAATACAAGTAATTATTATATAGCACTCCCTAAGAAATGATAACGCTTGTTACTCCCTGTAATGAATATTTTTTTTAATGGTGATAACTGGAAACATTTACAATTACAACAAAATAATTATCGTTTGATTACATGAGATCTTATTTTCAGGGCGGCGAATTAATTTAGAAACCATTTAACCTAGCGTCTGTTTACGTTAGGCGTATTACAATGTTTTGGTTTCAAAATCCGTGGATTCTTTTGACTATGAGTTAGAGAACTACAATGGTTACAATAAAAATACAAATTACCTTAATCTAAGAGTACAGGAAATATAAAGTGTGTTGTTACAATCTGTTGTGTTGTGTGGTAAAGGTGTTCTGTAAGTTCGTGTTCAATTCTTAGGTTATTTTATGTTAACAATGTTTCATTATGTTTTAATTTGCTTAAATACTCTATGAAAGAGAAATATTATCTTTATAGTGTGGTAATTTTACCTTTCAAAATTATTTAAAGTGATTAGGGTTGGTGGAAAATAAATAATTGGATAGTACTTAACAATTCGACGTGCATAGAGGCCTTTGTAGTTGGTTCGAGATAGGAATTGGCTGCATACAATCAGTTTTCTTGGATTTTGGGCTTTATTAAATTGTGGCGTCCTTTCGTCTTGTGTTTGGACGTTCCATTTATGGATAATTTCCGTTTATTCAGGTCTTGGGTCTTGTAATATTGGTTGTAGTGGTCATCTGCTTCTTTGACGATTAGTTTTCAGCAACTTTATACTATTATTTTCATGATTTACACTGAAAAAACTTTCTTCCGGACTTCTGCATCTGTATGGCTTGATGACGCTTCGCTTCTTTTTTTTCTCTCTACTAATTTCTAACGGTATTTTTCTGTCAACAACCGCTGTTTCCATAGTAACGGTATTTTTCGAATAGGCTTATTTTGAGTTAGTGTATTGTCATCGAAACTTCGAATCCTTCGTATATCTTCTGATTACTGTTATTCCTCCATCTTCCTTCCTGGTTATTAAATATTGTCACTATAGTATTTATTCTCGTTCATAGATTATTTTGATACCCCACAAGCTTGGGTATTTTCAGATTTTAAGTTTTTACAATTATGTTAATGCTTGTTAATTACATTTCTTTTTATATAATAATGCCTATTACAATATTTTGTGTTATAAATGATCTACAATTTATCCTTGGTGATTCCTTCACCTCAGATTTTCTAAATTCTGATTCAATTTGTTATAATCTTTGTATGTTTGGTTCTGACAGTTATGTTTTTTCTAGGCCTAAGTAGCCATTATAATAATTTACTTATTTCGTTCAAATCACATTTTGTTTCAGCCTATTGGGCTTACTTTGTTATTTTTATTAGTTGTGTTGTGTTTTGAGTCTGTAGGTGTTTTGTTTATTATTCAATATTGCTCTCCTTATTTCAATCTTAAAAATATAACATTAGGTTTATGGACTGCACATTGCATTCAGCCATATCCTCTTCTAACAATAACATGAACACAATTTTTTATAAGTTATTAGAGTTATTGTTTTGATTAAGAGATATCATCACTCACTCCTAACTTATCCTTATTTGCTAATTTTTTAGTTTATAACACATATTATCTGTGTTGTGATAAACAACATCACTTGTTATTAAATTAATAATAGTCCTTTATAAATTAGGTATCTTTGTTAGTTTTTTGACTTCTCAATCTCTAAACAATTTTTATATTCCCTCCATGGTAACACCTTCAATTTATTCTATTCTGGAATCCTCCCTTTTTACTTACTACTGGCTATAGTTAACTTAACTCTATTGAACATCTTTTTAAATAAAAAGTCATTATCACTTCTAGTGTTTTTCTATCCCTTATACTATAATACACTCTTAATATTACTTATTTATCAGTTATCTATGCACTGTTTATTTCCAACTTTTACCTTACCTTCACTTGTAAATCACTTATTGTTAATTACAATTTCACTAGTGTCACACTTCACTTTGGGGTTCTTACACCTACACTATTACACTATATCACTGTTTATATCATTTGTTTGATAGTGGGTGACCCCTATACTTATTTCTCTTTCATGACTTAATCCTAATGACAATTAATACTTAATAACTAATACTTACTGACTAATAACAATTCTAATTTGTGGTTTCTGGTTGCCTTTTTAATGGGTAGTAACCGTTATCTCTCCTTCCTCCTGATAACCCTTGTTTTGGTTTCAATGTTCTTGTTGAGTGCTATTTTACTTGTGTTGGTGAACCATTCTTGGATTTCACTTTTGCTCGTCTCCCTCCTTCTTCATTTTCCTTGTTCGTTTAATATATTAGGTCCTTTCATCCGTTTCTTGGGACATTTTGGGGTCATTTAAACCCATAAACTTGTTTCCTTGTGGCTTAGGTTTATTATTTCCTCATTCTCGTTGTTTATTTGTGGTTCCCTTCTTTATGTTTGGGTTGTTGTCTCAATCACTTTAAAATATTTACATTTTACTAAGTATGTTCCGTGGTTCCCTTCTTTATGTTTGTGTTTTTGTCTCAATCACTTGGGTTGGGTTAAAGTCGTTGTATTGTCGTGTCATATTCCTTATATTTTTATTTAAAATCAATCATTTCATTTGATAAGAAGTATTTTTTACAATTATAAATATTTTTTTATCTCTGGTACGGGGTTGGCTATTTGTGTCGTGACAATATATATATATATATATATTTTTTTTTTTTTATTGCTATATTGGAGTGTTAGTGGTCTCAAATATTTCTACTATTATTTTATACAAACCACTAAGTTATCTTTGGTATTGACGAGCGCTTTCGGCAGTCAAGCCAGCTTCAGGTCTTGAACTCTAAACTACGAATTTTGAAGAAGAAGACATATTGAAGAAAAGTGGAGTATATATGCTCAGTTGTGGGGAATGTGAAAAAGTGTATCTAGGCAACACGGGTCGTCAATTTTCCCAGAGATTTAAGGAACATAGGAGGGGTGAAGGAGAGTTAACGACAAATTAAATTGTAATGATTGTCACCAATTCTACATCGGCCAGACGGGAAGATCTTTTTCTTCCAGATTTTCTGAACATTTAAAAGCCCTTACCACAAACTACATACATTCCACATTTGCCACACATTTACATAACGAAAACCACAGTTACACAAACATAGAACACAACATGGAAATATTACACTACTTACCTAAAAGTAGAAAACTAAACACAACTGAACAATTTGAAATATACAGACATCACACACTACAACCAAACAACATATTAAATGAACAATTACATTATAAATCACATACACTATTCGATACACTGATCCATACACACAATTCGAACCTCAGCGCCAATCCCTTTCCACCATCAACCCCCACCACGCACACCTAATTCCGTAACGGTTATTCTGTAATCGACATTCAGTATACTCCCACTGAAGAAGAGGTACATCACCTTGAAACGTTTGGGAAAGTGACAACGAATAGTAAGTTCATATGTGAAAGTTTTATATATATTATAAAATAAAATATAATATAACATTTAGGTTTATGGTCTATATAATCCCTTCAGCCATATTCCTATTCATAGATTTAATCGAACAATTCTTTAACAGCTATTATGCAACGTTTGTTTAAAATTTGTTTTATTCTTACTTACTTTTTTGGTGATAAACATCATCACACCATTTAAATTTACTTAACTGACTATCCCTTAGAATATAGGGTGTTTATTGATTTTGCCTTTATTTTCTTTACTATATTTTTTTCTTATATAAACTTTACTCTCTAGCCATGGTAACACTAATTTTTTACCTTCTATGGGATTCCTTCCCTGAATACTATTGTATCCCTCATTTACAATTAATCTTAATACTATCAATAACAAAATTCTGATTTAATAATACTGTTCACCATTAAACCTTTAGTGTTCATCACTGATTATTAGGTGTTTATACCTATCAATAGGGTTTCTATTTATTTTGGAGTTTTACACTGTCACTTTGCACTTCTTATATCTTATTTAAGTGTTATTAGTGGGTATTCCCTAACATTATATTCTCTTGGTCACTTACTTATGTTCACTATCTTTCTATCTCTCACTTTACAAAGGTTAGTTATACTGTTAACAAGTTCATGTCATTATAGAGTCCTTTATTACATTTAAACTCTATTTCTTTGGTTAGTGTACTTTGTTTGTCTTTACTTTATCAATTTTCATTTACATTGATTATTTAGTCGATACTAATAATTATCTTTTACATTTGTTATTTATTGGTTTCTTTTTCATTATTATATTTGAGTGTAATTTTTCTCCTTTTTCTGTTCTATATTATTTGTTTGTGTCTTTTCATTTCTTCTCGTTTTATTTCATTTATACTTGGTTTGTTTCATTTTCATTTACCTTCTTCTTCGATTTCATTTTATTTCGGTTTTTCCCTTATCCTTTGGTTTTATTTTATTTGGTTAATCTATTGATTCAATCACTTGGGTTGGGTCATGTAGTCGTTTGTCGCATCATCTTCATTTTATTTTCTTTAGTTTAAACATTTTATATAGTTGATTCATCGTTTTTTCCCCTGGTATTGGGGTGGCTTGTTTGTGTTGTAACAGTATATATATTTAACGGATCTTGGATTTCGTTGTCCATGACATGTCCGTTACTTAACTAAATACAACTATTTCACTAACGACTCGGAACACAAAGTTTTTTATGAGTAAAAACATAATGTTTTACCTTACAACCTAAACCCTTTTCACTTTTAAAATCTTCTTCAGAGGTTGCCGCTGGTAGTGCTGTCCATCTTGTTGTGTGCGACGGAATCGATTTTCGAAAGATCGATGTTGTGTGTGTGGGGTGAGATACGTTCGAATAATGCGTGTGATTTAAATTGTGTCAGTTCATTTAGGATGTCGTTTTTATTTGTTTTCATGTGTTTGTATACTGTATTTCCAATTGTTCTAGTGTGTCTAGTTTTCGGCCTTTTGTGTGTACGTGTAGAATGTTCATGTTATTGTCGATGTTTTTATATGTGTGGTTTGCTTCAATGAGGTGGTTTGCAAAGGTGGATTCTGTAGTGGAGTGGAGTGCCTTTGTGTGTTCAATGTATCTCTGTTTGAAGCTACGTCCTGTCTGGCCTATGTAGAATTTGTTGCAATTTGAGCAATTTAGCTTGTAAACACCGGGTAGATCGAATTTGTTTTGTGCTTTGTGTGTGTGTGTTTTGATAGTGTGTGTTCTGTTTTGTTAGTAGTTTAGTAGTTTATGCCACATAAAATACTATATTGGCACAGATACGTTGATGACACTCTAATACTATACAGGGGAAACAAAAGACAATGTGAACAGTTACATAAATAAAATAAACGCACATAAATAAAATACATAAAAACATAACCTTTACTGCCGAATACGAACACAACAATACCATAAACGTCTTAGACCTCTCCATCACAAAACTAGAACACAGGAACAAATTCAGTATATACAGAAAACCAACTACAACTGACACACTAATACACAACTCCTCCAATCACCCAATACAACACAAACTAGCTGCCTTCAGAATCATGATACATAGACTTAACAACATCCCCTTAGATGAAAAAGACTACAAAGATGAACTAAACACGATAAAATATCTAGCAGAATCTAAAGGATATGACAGAACAATAGTCAGTAAACTCCTACACAAAACACAAAACAAACAACAGACAAAGACAGAAAACAACAAATTCATAACACTAACATACATCAACAAACAAACTGAAAAAATAGCCCACAAATTCAAAAAAGCAGGATACAGAATCGCTTACAAAACTACTAACAAAACAGAACACACACTATCAAAACACACACACAAAGCACAAAACAAAGACACCATACGCCATGATATCAAATGCAAATTACAACGCACACAACAATATGAACATAAACAACACAATAACGAATTCCAAACACTAAAAAACATAAAACGTAAATTACAAGAGCACAACCTAACCATACTCAAAGCAGACAAAGGTAATATAAATGTCATAATAGAAAAACAGGCTTTAAATAACAAAATCGAAACATTTTTTAATGAAAACAACATCACTAAATTAAATAAAGACCCCACCCCAAATTATCACAAACAAATAAACAAAACCTTAAATAACACAAAACACATTGTATCACCTGACAACATCAAATATCTTAAACAAATTAAACCAAATGCCCCTACACTAAATGCACTACCGAAATTACACAAACCTAATATTCCCATCAGTCCACTTATAAACAACACACAAGCACCTGCACACAAAATAGCTAGACACTTAGATAAATTAATCAGAAATAGCATAAATTTAACAAACAACACCACCGTCAAAAATAATTCAGATCTAGTGAATAAAATTCAACATGTCCACATTCCACACAAGCTTCATTTGACATAATAAACCTATACACCAATGTTCCCATAAAAGAAACTATAACTACATTAGATCAATTACTAAAATTAAACAACACACCTGAAACACATATAAAAGAGATCATCCATCTAACTAAAATTATCACTGATCAAAATTATTTCAAACACAATAACATGTTTTACACACAAACAGATGGACTACCCATGGGCTCCCCTATATCAGGTATACTAGCCAAAATATTTGTACACACCATAGAACAGGAACACATACTGCACAATAACAAATACACCGATAAAATAATATATTGGCACAGGTATGTTGACATTTTACTCCTCTACAACGGCAACAAAAGACAAATAGAAAATTTCCACAAATACATTAACACTATACACCATAAATTAAAATTCACACTTGAAATAGAACTAAATAATAGCATAAACTTCTTAGACCTCACAATCACCAAAACAAACAACACACACACATACAAAATATACAGGAAACCCACCACATCAGACATGGTCATACATAACTCATCCAACTACCCAACTCAACACAAACATGCAGCATTCAACTACATGCTCCATAGGCTCACTTCAATACCCCTAAACACACATGACTACCAAGAAGAATTAAACACAATCAAATATATAGCAGTCAAAAATGGATACAACCCCGATTTGGTAGATAAAATACACAAACGCATCCTAAGCACAAAAAGTAAAACACATCAGACCAACAGCACACAACCCAGTAAATACATAACACTTACATACTACAATTCCAATACACACAAAATTGCAAACACATTTAGGAAACACAATTATAAAGTAGCCTACAGAACCAACAACACCATTAGAAAACACATAAATAATACTAACAAAGACAATGACACATACAGCGAAACAGGGGTATATAAATTAAATTGTAATGATTGTCACCAATTCTACATCGGCCAGACGGGAAGATCTTTTTCCTCCAGATTTTCAGAACATTTAAAAGCCCTCACCACAAATTACATACATTCCACATTTGCCACACATTTACAAAACGAAAACCACAGTTACACAAACACAGAACACAACATGGAAATATTACACTACTTACCTAAAAGTAGAAAACTAAACACAGCTGAACAATTCGAAATATACAGATATCACGCACTACAACCAAACAACATATTAAATGAACAATTACATTATAGATCACATACACTATTCGATACACTGATCCAAACACACAATTTGAACCTCAGCGCCAATTCCCTCCCACCATCAACCCCCACCACACACACCTATAGTCCATAACCGTTATTCTGTAAAATGACATTTAGTATTTACTCCCACTGAGGAAGAGGCACATCACCTTGAAACGTATGGGGAAGTGATAACCAAAGTAAGTTCATATGTGAAAGTTTATACATATAATAATATTCTAACACATTTACAAATTTTAAGTTTTAAGCTTTTACATATTTTTTCTCAACACTTCTTATTTTCTCCTTTGTTATTTAAATCTGCCCTAATAGGGTTGTACTTATTAATAACAATAATGTCTGATATTTTTACCTTCTATATAACATTACAATTTTAAATACCTATTCTTCTTTTTCTTATAATAACAATAATATTGACAGCATGTCAGTTCAATGGCTTCTATTTTGATTTTATCTGGTTTGGTTAATACTATTTTGGACATTTTACTGTTTAAGTGCAGCTCACCTCTTTTGGCCTATAGGTCTAGCATTTTGCCATTCATTTACAATGATTTATTACATAATATGAGGTTTCACCACGTACCTCATATTGATATTTCTGAACAGCTCTTATAAATATTTTTCTCGAAAAGTGAGCAAATCTTTTAACAAATAACTATAACATGATAAAATGATATGATAATATATATTTAACCCATGATACAATATAAACACTTACTTATAAGACAATATCCTGTGGGTATACATAAAACCTTTAAATAACTAATTCTAACACAATAAATCATGGGTGTACAAAAATACTTCAAACAATTAACTATAACATGGTACCTCCTGTGGGTATACAAAACTCTTTATATAATGAATTATAATGTAAAAACTCCTGGGTATATAGAACCCTCTAAACACATATAACTTTTTATTTACTGGTTCTTAATGTATATTGTTTTGTACATAAGACCATTACTTCAAGTAATTAAATATTACCTGAATAGTCCGTCTTGTGGTTCACTTGTTTTATATTAAAACACAATGCGTTTTGGAACTAAAGTTCCATCCTCATGTTATTTTCCTCGTTAGAGGTCGTCACAACACTAATAACCTGAGGATGGAACTTTAGTTCCGAAACGCGTTGTGTTTAATATAAAACAAGTGAACCACAAGAAAGACTATTCAGGTAATATTTAATTACTTAATCTATTTGTGGTTTGGATACGATTATGAAGTATTCCATTACTTCACTTTCTCCCTTCCCCACTGGTTTATAACATGATCTTTGATCATCACTATTTCCTTCTTTGTACACTTATCACTTCACTCACTTATAATATAAGTTTTTACAATTTTTTCTTAGATTAATGCATATATTTCTTACTCTTATTTATACCATTGCATTGCATTTTCTATAACTCTACCTACTGTCTGATCTTTTCTCTTTAATTATTATTATTAATTTATGAAGTATTATTTATTTATTTTTTACCTGGTTATCAACATGTTTTTAGTTTAGTTTCTTTTGTTAATTTTTTTTATTTTCAGTTCTTCATGCATTTATGTTATTTGGTAATTAATGTGGTCTTCACTGTCTTGTTGCTTAGCATGTCTTTATTTTAATTAGTGGTTTCGTTGTTAGACTGGTTTATACCTCTCACTTACCATATCTATTGGGTTTATCACGTTATTAAGTTCTCTTCTTCTAATACTCATCATAATTACGATATTACATTTCTTTAACATTTATCTTTCTTCATCCATTGTTTTGTTTTAGCATGGAACCATAATACACTGCTTAATACTCCCTTATTAGTAAGTTTCCTTTCATTTATTACTTATTCTAGTACTTAGTTATTTATTATTTCTTTATCTGAATAGTTCTTCTATGCATGGTGGTGATATGTATCACCACATATTGCCCTATCACTAAAATTGATTATTTCAGAAGATGTTGTTTAGATGTTGAAGAAATAATCATTCATTTTGTTTACTTCTTATTTTATCTATTCGAGCTTTTCCCTTTTGATCTCTAATACTTTTATCATAATTTTTGTTTAATATAACTCTTTCTCTCCTCGTTTCATCCCTTGAATATCTAATTTTCCTAATCACGTGAATTACCACAGTTTGGCTGGGCACTTTTGGCTCCGTTTCACCGCTGTCCATACTTCACCTTCTGAGTCCAGAGGAACGTATCGTCTGCTCAGGTCAACGGTTGCTGAAATCCTTCTACAGACAACTCATTTTAAGTAACAAATCTAAAAGTAGTCTCAGTACGACTATAAAACTATTCTGGGATTATTCGTGTTGCTATTAGTTCAATCATTTAATACTTAACTATTTTTATTTATTTCTTTCTGTTCATGCTTTTGTGCTCTCCTTTATTATATTAGTGATGGGTGTTGTTCGTACTTCCCTTTTCGTTATTGGTATAGGGTTTCTCTTCTCTTTTTTTTTTCGTTTCATACTATTTTGTATTAGTTATTATCTCAGTGATTCTGTTCTAACTCGTTTAATGATATCGTTTCATGGATGATTGTTTATATGTACCTTTCCTTTTCAATGTATTGGAATCCAAAATTTCATATGTGTTATTGCCGTTGTCCTTGCTTACAGTATACGGTCCGGTGTACAGTAATAATAATTTCTTCGCTATACCTTCCATCGTGCTGAGTAACTCTCGGTTCTTCAATAATAACTGGTCTCCGACTTGGTACCGCACTGGCTTTGGCTGTAACCGCTAGTATTTCCTTTTTATTTTCTCGGTCCTTTCTAATATCCTATCATAAAACTTGATGCTATGGAACTTATATTCGTCTTTATTGGGGAATTGTATTAAATCTGTGATTTCTCTGGGTGGTGGTCTTTGGAACATTGCTGTTTACGGGGTCGTCTTGATGAATTGGTGGTGTGACAAGTTTATAAAATCTTCTGCAGCTGGTACGTACTCTGCCCACCTCCGCTGCTGGTTAAAACAATATGTTCGTAGGATTCTACCTACTTCCCTCAGAACTCGTTCTGCCGGGTTGCTGTTCGGGTGGTATACCGATGTTGTATACGTTTTTATCCCATTCTCTAGCAGAGTGTCCTTCCACCTGATCCCCTTGAACTGCGTTCCATGGTCAGTAATGATGGACTTGGGCGTTCCTACTTCACATATATAATGTTGAAAAATGATGTTTAAGATTTTCTGTGTCATTGCCCTGTTGATTGGGTAAAGTTTTGTAAATCGTGTGTAATGATCTAGCATAATTACAAAGTACTTATATTGGTGTCTTCCCCCACTGCGCGGGAATGGCCGCAAATATCAACGAACACCTTCTCTAGTTTACTGGACGATGTGATGGGCATCATCGTACCTTCTTTCTTGTCGTTGTTAA
Source organism: Magicicada septendecula (assembly GCA_034769895.1). Classification (NCBI taxonomy): domain Eukaryota; kingdom Metazoa; phylum Arthropoda; class Insecta; order Hemiptera; family Cicadidae; genus Magicicada; species Magicicada septendecula. Next base: position 66,724,826 of record CM068368.1, on the reverse strand, counting down.
CATTTACGAGTTAACAGATATGACAATGTTTGATATGGTTCCGTACTTTCCGATTGGCATCCTTTATGTACACATGTTCCTGGAGTGCCTTGACTACCTTTAACACACCCATGTGACCATACCTGACGTGGTAATCGATTATTATATCCTCTTCTACGGCTCTGGGTATTACAATCTTCCACACGTTATATCTGTACTGAGTCCTGATGAATAAAATTTGTTGGTGTCAGCTGTAAAATGGTGTTATTCGGCTATCTTGTTCATCGAGTCGCTTAAGAATTTTGCTCAATTTGGGGTCTTGTTTCTGTTGTCGCTCATGTTCTCTTGTGATGATGGCCAAGTCGGCTCTACTACTAATGATATGGTACAACTTAATTATCATTTCTTTTTCCCCTTCAAATGTCTGGTCCCTGATGTTAATACGGGATAAGGTGTCTGTGGCGATGTTCTTCTTGCCGGGGATGTACTCCCAATTGAGGTTGTACTCTTGTAGTGTTAGGCTCCACCTGGTCAACCTTCCATGGTTTAGTTTACAATTTTTTAGGAACGAGATTGACTTGTGGTCGGTCCTAATGGTAGTTTCGTATCCCAAAATGTATGTACGGAATTTGTTACAAGCGAATACGACGCTCAGGAGTTCCTTCTCAGTTATATTGTAGTTTCTCTCACAGCTATTCAGGACTCGGCTGGCGAAACTGATTACCTGACGATTTCCTTCGTCATCCTCCTGGTATAGAACAGACCCTAAACTGACATCACTGGCGTCGCAGTTCATGTAAAATGGTTTATTGAAGTTGGGGTGATGTAACATCACAGACTCAAAGAACTTATTTTTTATTAATTCAAGTGTGGTATATTGTTCTTCTCCCCACGTCCACTTGTCCTTTGATGATAACTGCCGGGCAAATTTTGATGTTAGCTCTGAATTATTCCCCTGGAACTTACAGTAATAATTACATATACCGAGGAAGGATTGTAACTGTTTCTTGTTCTTGGGTGTTGGGAACTTCTGTATTGATTCAATTTTTTCTTGGGATGGGGTGATCCCTTGTTCTGATAGGTTGAACCCCAGGAACTGTACCTCGTCCACTATCAATTTTGATTTTTCGAGCTTGAGTGTAATATGGTTTTCAGATAGTCTTTCCAGCATACTTTCTACCCTTCGGCAATGATCATCCCAGTTGGTTGAAGTAATTAAAATATCATCTACGTAGACCGTTGTGTACTGAAGTGCCTTTTGTCCGAGGATCTGATCCATAATTTTGACGAATACGGCTACTGAATTGACCAGTCCGAATGGTAGCTGTTTAAACTGGTAATTCTGGCCTTCAAAAATAAATGCCATGTACTTGCGGCTGTCTGGGTGTAGTTCAACCTGCCAATACCCGCAGACGGTATCCCACGTGCTGATAAACTTGGTCCCGTGGAACTTCTTCAATATCTCTTCAATCTCTCCTGGGGATGTTCGATCATTGACTATCACCTTATTAATTTCTCGCGCGTCCAGGCAAATTCTCACTTTTCCATTTTTCTTTGGGACGGCTAGGATGGGACTGGTGTAAGGGGAGTAACTAGGTTCAATGATGTCCTCGTCTATTAACCTGTTAATTTCCGCCCTCACAGCTTCCTTCAATGAGTAGGCGATTGGGTAGGACTTTCTGTTGAAATTTACAGTTTCCTTAAATTCAATTTTATATTGGTACCCTCTTACTTTGCCTGGCGTATCTGAAAACACATACGCCAGGCAAGATTTATAACAAATTTATAAATCTGTTATATATTTTAATCAGTTGTTCGATTTGCGCGTTATTTAAGTTAGCGTTAGTTTTCTCTCTTTGAAAAGTACGGATTTCATCAATTTTGTCGTTCCACAATTGCTCATTATCCAACTCGTAGGCCTAAAAGATTTCACTGTTTTGCGTCGGTTCCAGTCGATCTAGACTTCCCTGGATGTGATATACTGCTCGGTTTGGATTTGCGCTGTCACTGTCAATTAAGTCAGCTGTCCACTCTATGTCGTTTGTTTTCAAAAATAATTTAGATTTGTTCATGTCGATGACCGCTGAATACTGTTTTAACATGTCACACCCGACCAACATTTGAAATGGTAAACCACTGGCTACTAGGAACGTCATTGCGATTGTTTTGTGGTTGCTTACTAGTTCCAATCTCACTTGTTTTCGGACAGTCTTGTTCTGGCGTCCCGTTGCCCCTACTAGTATAATATTACTGATCAGTAATGTTAGTATTTGTTTTTTACCTTCTTCCTGGATCTTGTCTAGCTCAATCCCGTTGATTAATGAGACGTTAGCCCCAGTGTCTATCATGATTTTGGTCTGTACACCATTGATTTCCGCCGCTATGTAGATTATTTCATTGTTGCTTTTATTTGGAATCCCGTATTCTTCTTCTAACAGTTCCTCCCTTAAATTTTTTAAATAATTGTTTCGAATAATTGTAATAACTTTTTTCGTATTTTGAACGTGATGTCCGGCGTTAATTAACCCAATAGATTGGTTCAGTGAGGGCCCCTTAGGTGTTTTCACTGCCGTGTGGAGTTTAAAGCCGGCTCAGACTCTTCGTCTCACCTGCCGTTTTGGTTTACGTGTGTATCTTCATTCACCGCCAGTCTAGGTTCTGGCTGGTGATGGTCATCTTCATAGTTGTTTCGCCGGTAACCCTCGTGGGGTCGACTTCTACCTCTGTTGGTCCTGGCACCCCTTCTGTTGGCATGGTCGTCTTGGTTCCAGTAGGTGTCCCGGCTGAAACTCTGGCGTCCTTGATAGTGTGATCTCCCGTTGCCATTATCCTCTGCTTGCACATAATTGACCCTTCGGTAGTCCTCGTTTTGATTATTCGGGCTGTGGTTGTTATTGTAGTTTCGGCTGTTGTTGTTCTGTTGGCGGTAGTTCGGGTTGTATGGCCGGTTATACTGATTAGTTGGGATATTTGGTCGATTACCGCGGTTGCCTCCATTATTTCCTGGGCTGTTGTTGTTTGGTCGGTAATACGCCTCGTTGTTGTGTTATTTCCGCGGTTGTGGAAGTTTGGCCGACTTACGCCTCGTTATTTTGATTCACCCGGATGTTGAAACTTGGTCGGTTGTTTCCGTTGTTATTGTGGTGGTCGTTGCTTGGCACATTCCTGGTTTCGTACCTCTGCTGACTTCTCCTATAATACCCTTCGCATTCGTATTCCTCTAACAACGCCGACATAGCTTGTACCGTCTTAATTTGCCCTCCTGTTCATGCCCTGGACACTCCGTCCTCATAGTGGTAGGTTAACTTGGTGACAAGACTTTCCTCCAGGATTTTTGGCTCCAGGTTTCTCGCCAAACACACTTTTCCAAGAAAGTACGCAGTGAGCGTGGTCCCTCTGCTAGCATCATACCTCCCGTGGCAGATGTCATCCCTTACAATGTTCTGTGTGGCCTCTGACCAGTACCTTGCTTTGAACATCGCTTTAAATTCATCGTAATTCTGGAGGTCGTGTCTCAAAGCCGTCCACCAGTTATCACTAATTTCTCTGAAGTGCTCGTCTAGATAACTCCGTATCACTGGCTACCTGTTCTCTCCATTTCTAATCAACTGTTCATTGACCCGTTCTAAGAACTCCATCGGGTTTCTTCTATAAGTTTTGAACTTTATAGCCTCCCGGTTGTCCATGGGTTGGATGTATGAAATTGAAGTTGGTTGGTTATCGACTGTTCGCTGAGGCCCTCAATCCTCTCTTGGTTGCGTTGTCCCTGTCCACGTACTTCGCTTACGGCCGTATCAATGTCCCGACATTTATCTCCAAAATCCGTTCTTATTGATTGCATTTGGGCGTGACTACTCTCTTTTACTTGACCTATCTTGGTATCTAAATCTATTCTGACCTGTCCAATGGTTTCCTTGGTTCTTTCTACTTTTTCATTTGTTTCGGCGATTTCTCGTTTTCTTTCTTCATTACACTCATCTATTTTTTGACTAACTGCCTCATTGACATCTTCAATTCTTTCATTTATTTGTTTTAAATTTTCTTCATTTATTTGTCTGAACTCATTCTCCATTTGTTCGTTATTTTCCTTTATAGCTTCCCTTAAAGTTTCACTATTACTCTCCTTAATACCGTCTATTTTACTTTCTAACTTTTACTTCCATGTTCCTTAAGGAAATGGAAGTATGGTGATGGCAAAAAAAATCGTGATTGAGATTATTGCAGATTCTGATTGTACTACACTCAAAACATGAAAAAAAGTCGTTTTTCGAAAAGTGTGTGTGTGTGTCTGTAGATTTTTTCTATGGCAAACGATAACAGCCGCAAATTCAAACAGAATCAAATAATTTTTTGCATACAGCCCTGATTTGTAGAGTACTCACGACCTATTGTTTTTGGTGAAGATCGGTTGAGGGAAAGGGGTAGTTTACCAGCAACAGTTTTTTTTATCAAGGGTAATTTTACTTCCATATTCCTTAAGGAATGGAAGTATGGTGATGGCAAAAAAAATCGTGTTCGAGATTATTGCAGATTCTGATTCTACTACACTCAAAACATGAAAAAAAGTCGTTTTCCGAAAAGTGTCTGTGTGTGTGTCTGTTGTGTGTGTGTCTGTAGATTTTTTTCTATGGCAAACGATAACTGCCGCAAATTCAAACAGATCAAATAATTTTTTGCATACAGTCCTGATTTGTAGAGTACTCACGACCTATTGTTTTTGGTGAAGATCGGTTGAGGGAAAGGGGTAGTTTACCTGCAACGGTTTTTTTTTATCAAGGGAAATTTTTTTTTTTGGCAAACGATAACAGCCGCAAATTCAAACAAAATTAAATAATGTTTCATATACAGCCTTGAATTGTAGAGTTCTCAAGACCTATTGTTTTTGGTGAAGATCGGTTAAGGGAAAGGGGTAGTGTACCAGCAACGTTTTCTGTTTTAACAAGGGTATTTTCTATGGCAAACGATAACAGACGCAAATTCAAACAGAATCAAAAGATTATTTGTATACAGCCCTAAATTGCAGAGTTCTCAAGACATATTGTTTTTGGTGAAGATCGGTTAAGGGAAAGGGGTAGTTTACTTGCAGCATTTTTTTATCAAGGGTATTTTCTATGGCAAACGATAACAGCCGCAAATTCAAACAGAATCAAATAATTTTTTGCATACAGCCGTGATTTGTAGAGTACTCAAGACCTATTGTTTTTGGTGAAGATCGGTTAAGGGGAAGGGGTAGTTTACCTGCAACCTTTTACGTTTTAACAAGAGTAAAGTACATGAAAATTCATTTAAACTTTTTCAAACAATGGTAATTGTTAAAATAAAATAATTTTGTTGCCAGGCAATAAAATTATAATTTTTTCATTTTAATGTAAATCTGTACATAGTATAAAGTCGGTGCGTTTTCTCTCTGTGTTTTAAATCGCTAATCTTAGGAAGTACTGAACGGATTTTATTCAAGTTTTCGCCAATAGATATAGTGTCTATCGAGGAACATTTATGTGTATAATTAATACATATATGTTGCACATTAGCTTAGCTATCACGGTTTATGTCAAGTAAGTGGTATAGTTTACATCTTATATATAAATATCGGTATGGAGAACCATACATGACTTCCATATTCTAAGATTTATTTAAAATCATTTTCAGCCAAACAGCCAGGCTGTGTCTTACCTGCCTTTTTATTGCTGTATTAAATGAAAAATATTATATTACATTAAAATGAAAAAATTATAATTTTATTGCCTGGCAACAAAATTATTTTATTTTTAACAATTACCATTGTTTCAAAAAGTTTAAATAAATTTTCAAGTACTTTACTCTTGTTAAAACGTAAAAGGTTGCGGGTAAACTACCCCTTCCCCTTAACCCATCTTCACCAAAATCGAAAGTCATTGAGACCTCTACAATTCAGGGACGTATGCAACAAATTATTTGATTCTGTTTGAATTTGCGGCTGTTATCGTTTGCCATAGGAAATACCCTTGTTAAAACATAAAACGTTACAGGTAAACTACCCCTTTCCCTTAACCGATCTTCACCAAAATCAACAGATCTTGAGAACTCTACACTTTAGGGCTGTATGCGAAACATTATTTGATTCTGTTTGAATTTGCAGCTGTTATCGTTTGCCAAACAAACAAAATTACCCTTGCTAAAAAAAACCCGTTGCTGGTAAACTACCCTTTTCCCTCAACCGATCTTCACCAAAAACAATAGGTCGCGAGTACTCTGCAAATCAGGGCTGTATGCAAAAAATTATTTGATTCTGTTTGAATTTGCGGCAGTTATCATTTGCCATAGAAAAAAAATCTATAGACACACAGACACATAGACAGACAGACACACACACAGACACTTTTCGGAAAACGACTTTTTTTCATGTTTTGAGTGTAGTAGAATCAGAATCTGCAATAATCTCGAACACGATTTTTTTTTGCCATCACCATACTTCCATTCCTTAAGGAATATGGAAGTAATAAAAATGAATGTTTCTTTGTTTGTCCCGTATGCGTTCCTATACCATTCATCCGATTGCGATGAAACTTCTGTTAGTTGTTGTGCGCACGTCCGCGAAGGTTTCTTCCACATCTCCTCCTAAACCACTGTACCGATTTCAACCAAACTTGGCACAAATATTTTACGCAACGGGAGAACCAACATAGGATAGGTGTTTTTTCGATGGGGTCCTTTTGGGGGTTCTTTGACGTCTTCCACATCGCCTCCTAAACCACTGGACCGATTTCAACCAAACTTGGCACAAATATTTTACGCAAAGGGAGAACCAACATAGGACAGGTGTTTTTTTCGATACGATCCTCTGGGGGGTCCTTTGCGGTCTTAAAAAACTATTAGATCTGGTTACTATGGCAACCCAATAGAATAGATTCTGTTCTAAATATATTATCGCATTAAATTGAAGACCACGCGAACGAAGTTGTGGGCAACAGCTATTTATTTTTAAGAAGCCTACTTTAATTAAACTTTATTAATTAAACTAACATTTTCATTACGTACAACGTGAAACTCCATAGCGAAGCACGGGTATTCTGATAGTCATGTATAAGAGAAAATATATCGTGCGTGGCAGGCAAGCATATCTCAGTTGTGTACTGTTTACGTTTCCATTTTATTATTATCACTACCGCAATAAAAAGGCAGGGAAGACACACACACACACACACACACACACACACACAATTCGCGTTATTTCTGGCCTCACTCATGTTTATTTTCTTACATTTGCACGGTTTTTAAATGGAAAGTGCCGAACCCATACCAACATAACAAATGCAAGCCGAAAAGTGTCCAGCGTGGATAGCGATTTGCTTCCTGTGGATCGCTGGGCAGTGTAACTGCACGTGTTTACAGAGGAACGATTCATAGACAGACTTTTCATCTTTAGGGAATGAACCCTCTGCAAGATGCTGAGGGTCCATGAGTGACTTCGGAGCGCTCCTTCTTTTCCGCGTGTTTGTTCTGTGAAACGTACACTGTAGATTCGCAGATTTATTCTAAGCAACGCTCAATAGGAAATGTTAAAAATTTTTGTCCACGGTGAACCCTCATACACACTAAACCTGCTCTGATGTTTTAATTACGGACATCATAATATCAAAACTTTGGAAACTTGAGCACTACTTAATGGAGATCAATCATTAACTTATACAAGCCATTAATTTTATGCATATTTTTTATATATATGTGTACAACGTTATCGGCAACAAAGAAGTAGTTTTTGTTAAAATTCCTTCCCAGGATATTTGGCCGTAGTCCAATGTTTTCTACAAAACCAGACGTTTCGGCAATGCCATTGACTTCCATCGTCAGTGAAAATCGAGTGTGATAACGTGAGGTGGTATATGTTAGTGACCACAGTACTGTGGTTAAGGCTGAAGCAGTAAGTAGAAAGAAGTAGTTTCTATGGTAATATTTCATTTCGAAAATGATTTTAAAAATAAATCTTAGAATATGGAAGTCATGTATGGTTCTCCATATCGATATTTTACTTCCATATTCCTTAAGGAATGGAAGTATGGTGATGGCAAAAAAAATCGTGTTCGAGATTATTGCAGATTCTGATTCTACTACACTCAAAACATGAAATAAGTCGTTTTCCGAAAAGTGTATGTGTGTGTGTCTATCTGTGTGTCTGTCTGTAGATTTTTTTCTATGGCAAACGATAACTGCCGCAAATTCAAACAGAATCAAATAATTTTTTGCATACGTCCCTGATTTGTAGAGTACTCACGACCTATTGTTTTTGGTGAAGATCGGTTGAGGGAAAGGGGTAGTTTACCAGCAACGGTTTTTTTTTATCAAGGGAAATTTTTTTTTTGGCAAACGATAACAGCCGCAAATTCAAACAGAATCAAATAATGTTTCGCATACAGCCCTGAATTGTAGAGTTCTCAAGACCTATTGTTTTTGGTGAAGATCGGTTAAGGGAAAGGGGTAGTTTACCTGTAACGTTTTATGTTTTAACAAGGGTATTTCCTATGGCAAACGATAACAGCCGCAAATTCAAACAGAATCAAATAATGTTTCGCATACAGCCCTGAATTGTAGAGGTCTCAAGGACTTTCGATTTTGGTGAAGATAGGTTAAGGGGAAGGGGTAGTTTACCTGCAACCTTTTACGTTTTAACAAGAGTAAAGTACTTAATATCGGTATGGTGAACCATACATGACTTCCATATTCTAAGATTTATAATCTGAAATATGCTTGCCTGCCAAGCACGATATATTTTCTAATATATACATAATTTACATTAAAATGAAAAAATTATAATTTTATTGCCTGGCAACAAAATTATTTTATTTTCAACAATTACCATTGTTTGAAAAAGTTTAAATGAATTTTCAAGTACTTTACTCTTGTTAAAACGTAAAAGGTTGCAGGTAAACTACCCCTTCCCCTTAACCGATCTTCACCAAAATCTAATGGCCTTGAGTCCTCTACAATTCACTGATGTATGCAAAAAATTATTTGATTCTGTTTGAATTTGCGGCAGTTATCGTTTGCCATAGAAAATACGCTTGATAAAAAACGTTGCAGGTAAACTACCCCTTCCCCTCAACCGATCTTCACCAAAAACAATAGCTCTTGAGTACACTACAAATCAGGGCTGTATGCAGAAAATTATTTGATTCTGTTTGAATTTACGGCTGTTATCGTTTGCCATAGAAAATACCCTTGTTAAAAAAACGTTGTAGGTAAACTACCCCTTTCCCTTAAGCGATCTTCACCAAAAACAATAGGTCTTGAGAACTCTACTATTTAGGGCTGTATGCAAATAATCTTTTGATTCTGTTTGAATTTGCGGCTGTTATCGTTTGCCATAGGAAATACCCTTGTTAAAACATAAAACGTTACAGTTAAACTACCCCTTTCCCTTAACCGATCTTCACCAAAAACAATAGGTCTTGAGAACTCTACAATTCAGGGCTGTATGCGAAACATTATTTGATTCTGTTTGAATTTGCGGCTGTTATCGTTTGCCAAAAAAAAAAATTTCCCTTGATAAAAAAAAACCGTTGTAGGTAAACTACCCCTTTCCCTCAACCGATCTTCACCAAAAACAATAGGTCGTGAGTACTCTACAAATCAGGGCAGTATGCAAAAAATTATTTGATTCTGTTTGAATTTACGGCAGTTATCGTTTGCCATAGAAACAAAATCTACAGACACACACACAGACACTTTTCGGAAAACGACTTTTTTCATGTTTTAAGTGTAGTAGAATCAGAATCTGCAATAATCTCGAACACGATTTTTTTTGCCATCACCATACTTCCATTCCTTAAGGAATATGGAAGTAAAAATTTATTTAAACTTTTTGAAACAATGGTAATTGTTAAAAATAAAATAATTTTGTTGCCAGGCAATAAAATTATAATTTTGTCATTTATGTATTTTTTTCTCAGTTATGTACTGTTTACGTTTCCATTTTATTATTATGACTACCGCAATGAAAAGGCAGGGAAGACACACACACACACACACACACACACACAATTCGCGTTATTTCTGGCCTCATTCATGTTTATTTTCTTACATTTGCACGGTTTTTAAATGGAAAGTGCCGAACCCATACCAACATAACAAATGCAAGCCGAAAAGTGTCCAGCGTGGATAGCGATTTGCTTCCTGTGGATCGCTGGGCAGTGTAACTGCACGTGTTTACAGAGGAACGATTCATAGACAGACTTTTCGTCTTTAGGGAATGAACCCTCTGCAAGATGCTGAGGGTCCATGAGTGACTTCGGAGCGCTCCTTCTTTTCCGCATGTTTGTTCTGTGAAACGTACACTGTAGATTCGCAGCTTTATTCTAAGCAACGCTCAATAGGAAATGTTGAAAATTTTTGTCCACAGTGTACCCTCATACACACTAAACCTGCTCTGATGTTTTAATTACGGACATCATAATATTAAAACTTTGGAAACTTAAGCACTACTTAATGGAGATCAATCATTAACTTATACAAGCCATTAATTTTATGCATATTTTTTATATATATGTGTACAACGTTATCGGCAACAAAGAAGTAGTTTTTGTTAAAATTCCTTCCCGGGATATTTGGCCGTAGTCCAATGTTTTCTACAAAACCAGACGTTTCGGCAATGCCATTGACTTCCATCGTCAGTGAAAATCGAGTGCGATAACGTGAGGTGGTATATGTTAGTGACCACAGTACTGTGGTTAAGGCTGAAGCAGTAAGTAGAAAGAAGTAGTTTCTATGGTAATATTTCATTTCGAAAAAGATTTTAAATATAAATCTTAGAATATGGAAGCATGTATGGTTCTCCATACCGATATTTTTTGTTTGGCAAACGATAACATCCGCAAATTCAAACAGAATCAAAAAATGTTTCACATACAGCCCTGAATTGTAGAGTTCTCAAGATCTGTTGGTTTTGGTAAAGATTGGTTAAGGGAAAGGGGTAGTTTACCTGCAACGTTTTATGTTTTAACAAGGGTATTTTCTATGGCAAACGATAAGAGCCGCAAATTCAAACAGAATCAAATAAGTTTTTGCATACAGCCGTGATTTGTTGAGTACTAAAGACCTATTGTTTTTGGTGAAGATCGGTTAAGGGAAACGGGTAGTTTACTGCCACGTTTTTGGTTTTATCAAGGGTATTTTTTATGGCAAACGATAACAGCCGCAAATTCAAACAGAATCATATAATATTTTGCATACAGCCCTGAATTGTAGAGTTCTCAAGACCTGTTGTATTTGGTGAAGATCGGTTAATGGAATAGGGTAGTTTACCTGCAACATTTTATGTTCTAACAAGGGTAATTTTTTTTATGAAGAACGATAACTGCCGTACATTAAAACAGAATCAACTACTCTTCTGCATACCTTTTTGAATTATACAGAACTCAAGGTCTGTTGATTTTGTTGAAGATCGGTTAAGGGAAAGGGGTAGTTTACCTTCAACATTTTATGTTTTAACAAGGGTAATTTTTTTTTTATGATGAACGATAACTGCCGTAAATTCGAAGAGAATCAAATAAGGTTTTGCATACAGCCCTGAATTGTAGAGTTCTCAAGACCTGTTGTATTTGGTGAAGATCGGTTAATGGAATAGGGTAGTTTACCAACAACATTTTATGTTTTATCAAGGGTGTTTTCTATGGCAAACGATTAGAGCCGCAAATTCAAACAGAATCAAATAATTGTTTGCATACAGGCCTGATTTGTAGAGTACTCAAGTCCTGTCGTTTTTGGTGAAGATCGGTTAAGGGAAAGGGGTAGTTTACCTGCAACGGTTTTTTATCAAGGGTAATTTTTTTCTATGGTAACGATAACAGCCGCAAATTCAAACAGAATCAAATGATGTTTTGCATACAGCCCTGTATTGTAGAGTTCTCAAGACCTATTGGTGTCGGTGAAGATCGGTTAAGGGAAAGGGGTAGTTTACCTGCAACATTTTATGTTTTAACAAGGGTAATTTTTAATATGACGAACGATAACTGCTGTAAATTCAAACAGAATCAACTACGTTTTTGCATACCTTTTTGAACTAAAGAGAACTCAAGGTCTGTTGAATTTGTTGAAGATCGGTTAAGGGAAAGGGGTAGTTTATCAGCAACGTTTTATGTTTTAAAAAGGGTAATTTTTTATGAGGAACGATAACTGCCGCACATTCAAACAGAATCAAATATTTTTTTGCATGCATCCCTGAATTGTAGAGGACTGAAGGTCTATTGATTTTGGAGAAGATCGGTTAAGAGAAAGGGGTAGTTTACCCGAAACATTTTATGATTTAACAAGAGTAAAGTACTTAATTTTTATAAATAAAGTATCCTGATAAGAAGCTCATAATATCTACTGTAGAAACGTAGATGAAATATCTATAAATGAAGAGGTTAAGTGAACGGGGTGGGGGTAATTTTTTATTATTAAAATTTATAGTTGAAGGTGGAGGGGAGAATTTTTTATATGTGTACTACGTTATCGGCAACAAAGAAGTAGTTTTTTGTTAAAATTGCTTCCCGGGCTGTTTAGCTTTAGTCCAATGTTTTCTGAAAAACCAGACTTTTCGGCAGTGGGATCGACTGCCATCATCAGTGAAAATCGAGTGCGAAAACGTGAGGTGGTATACGTTAGTGACCACAGTATTGTGGTTAATGCTGAAGCAATAAGTAGAAAGACGTAGTTTCTATGGAAATATTTCATTTCGAATATGATTTTAAATATAAATCTTAGAACATAGAAGTCATGTATGGTTCTCCATACCGATATTTTCGAAAAGTGTCTGTGTGTGTGTCTATCTGTCTATCTCTAGATTTTTGTCTATGGCAAACAATAACAGCCGCAAATTCAAACAGAATAAAATAATTTTTTGCAAAGAACCCTGAATAGTAGAGTTCTCAAGGTCTATTGTTTTTGGTGAAGATCGGTTAAGGGAAAGGGGTAGTTTACCAGCAACGTTTTATGTTTTAACAAGCGTATTTCCTATGTCAAACGATAACAACTGCAAATTCAAACAGAATCAAATAATTTTTTGCATGCAGCTCTGAATTGTAGAGTTCTAAGGACCTATTGTTTTTGGTGAAGATCGGTTAAGGGAAAGGGGTAGTTTACCTGCAACGTTTTTTATCAAGGGTAATTTTTTCTATGGTAAACGATTACAGCCGCAAATTCAAACAGAATCAAATAATGTTTTGCATACAGCCCAGAATTGTAGACTTCTCAAGACCTGATGGTTTTGGTGAAGATCGGTTAAGGGAATAGGGTAGTTTACCAGCAACATTTTATGTTTTAACAAGAGTAATTTTTTCTATGACGAACGATAACTGCCGTAAATTAAAACAGAATCAACTACTCTTTTGTATACCTTTTTGAATTATACAGAACTCAAGGTCTGTTGATTTTGTTGAAGATCGGTTAAGGGAGTGGGGTAGTTTACCTGCAACGTTTTATATTTTAACTAGGGTATTTTCTATGGCAAAGATAAGAGCCGCAAATTCCATCAGAATCAAATACTTTTTTGCATACAGCCCTGAACTGTAGAGTACTCAAGACCTATTGTTTTTGGTGAAGATCGGTTAAGGGAAAGGAGTAGTTTACCTGCAACATTTTTTTATCAGGGGTAATTTTTTTCTATGGCAAACGATAACAGCCGCAAATTCAAACAGAATCAAATAATATTTTGCATACAGCCTGGAATAGTAGAGTTCTCATGACTTGTTGGTTTTGGTGAAGATCGGTTAAGGGAAATGGGTAGTTTACCTGCAACGTTTTTTTATCAAGGGTAATTTGTTTCTATGGCAAACGATAACAGCCGCAAATTCAAACAGAATCAAATAATGTTTTGCATACCTTTTTGAATTTAAAGAGAACTCAAGATCTGTTGATTATGTTGAAGATCGGTTAAGGGAAAGGGGTAGTTTACCAGAGTAGGGGTGTTATGGGGGTTCTAACCCACTATCTTCCCCATGAGTGCGAGTGAGAGCGAATGACATGTGCAATGAGTGCGAGTGAGATGGAAGATGACACCACTACCCCCCCAATCCATCCCCACCCTCTACCGCGGAAGTGACGTCATACACCCACTTTTGGCGCAAGATTCAAAAATCGTGGTGGTGGGGGTATACATCCGGTGCAGTGTGTCGTCGTGTGCATATTTGCGGATGGACCGGGGGGGTAGTGGTGTGTCCCACGTGACCTTGTTGGGCGTGTCGAAGTAGTCGGCCATGTTGTCGGCATTCGGCCATGTTGTCGTCGACGTCCAATTTGTGGGGTTATGTGTGCGTTGATTGGCGGAGGCGTGGCCGCCGTTCGCCGTTGACGTCGTCATCGTCGCTGGGCGGCGGCCTGGTTTGATCGTCGCCCGTCGTGGTGGGGTCGTCGTCCATTTTGTCGGCGGCGGCGGCCATGTTGGAAAAGGTGCGATGTTGTCGGGTTGTGGTAGGAGTGTGCTGGTTAAGGTACGGCCGGGTTGCCGATTCGTGCATGTGTTATAGTGTATGGTTATGTATATGTAAGGGGTTTTTCCGGAAGTTCGGCCATGTTGGAAAAGCGTCGGTGTTGCCAACTGTTGTCGGCTCGGTGTTATAGTGTACGGGTTGAATATATGTGCCGCCATTGTTGCCAACTCGGTGTTATAGTGTACTGGTTTCGTATATATTTACACTGCCACAATTGTCTCGATATCGTCGATGTTGTGTCTATGTGTTAAGTAATTGCATTGTTGCCAACTCAGTCAAGTAGTGTAAGAGTGTGCTGGTTAAGGTTCGGCCACGTTGGCGATTCGAGCGTGTGTTATAGTATATGGGTTTGGATATATACTGTGTTTTCCGGAAGGGTGTCCACGTTGGAAAAGCGTCGACGTTGTCAACTTGTGCATGTGTGCTGGTTTAGCGTCGGCCACGTTGTCGGCTCGTGAATGTGTTATAGTGTACAGGTTTCAGATATATTTACACTGCCACCATTGTCCGGATATCGTCGATGTGAAGAGGTGAATTGCATTGTTGCCAACTGGAGAACTGTACTGGCATCGGTCACGTTGTCGACTCATGCATGTGTTATAGTGTACGGGTTTCAGATATATTTACACTGCCACCCCATTGTCCGGATGTCGTCGATGTGAAGAGGTGAATTGCATTGTTGCCAACTCGAGAAATGTACTGGCGTTGGTCACGTTGTCAACTTGTGCATGTGTTATAGTGTATGGGTTTAGATATTTACACTGCTGCCGTTCGGATTTACTACTGCGGTGCAAAATTGAATATCATTTCACTTGTAAAAATTGATTATCGTGCATCTGTGCAATTGTTCTGATTGACATTTCACTTATGAAACATGCATGTTGGAAGGAAAAAAGGATAGTTGAAAATAAACAACTAAGCAAAGCAAAATTTACATATATTGTAATCAAACACACATAAAAATATACAATAAACTACACACACACACACACCACACAATAACAATATATGTAATCGTACGCGACAAATGAAGATGTCCATTCGGTCCTACTGTACAATTTCTACTATGTAAGCTCTATCCTTTTCTCCACGATAAATTAGTTGTAGCGAACACGGTACTAAATTTTTTAATTCCTCATCTTCGAAAACGCCTGCGTATCTCTTTGGTAGATATAAACGATATTTTAGTTTAGGGTCTCATTAATCTTGAAGAGTGACGAGTCGGATCGGATATTTTACACCGATTATCAATTCCTTTATTTTTTTATACTCGATTGCGCTAATAGTTGCAAACTTTTCAGTGATTGACGCCATTTTAAAATAAAGAATTTATAATAATTTCTGGCACGTCTCTCAACGAATGAACGAATAACGCTCGTGCACAGCGAATATATAGGGAGGTAGTTGTGGAGGTGGAAACCGGAGAGGGGAGAAACCACTCAACGCACAGTAAGCGTTTATTTTTAACCGTGTGAACAGGTCACGAGCTGATTTCTCACGGATCGATGGGTAGGTGGGGAAAAGGGGAGTCGGTTATTTTTTTATACGTCTAGACAGCACTCGTGCTTGTTCGAACATGTCGTCGACGCTAATTTATTTTTAGACAGGTGATGTATTTAACTGTGTGAACAGGATACGACTTGATTTCTCACGGTTCGATGGGTAGGTGAGGAAGAGGGGTGTCGGTTATTTTTATACGATTAGACAGCACATGTGCTTGTTTGAACATGTCGTCGACGTTAATTTATTTTTAGACAGATGATGTAATCGATAGAAAGGTGACGGCTGTTATTTTTTTACGTAAGCGCTAAACAATAATGTTAGTAATTTATCAGAAACATATTGATTATTCTAAAATCTGATACAACCCACTCGCGTAAAGCGTGTACTCTAGTATTTGTACATGTTAAAAGGAAACGTGTACTTTACTAATATCGACACAAGATGTTCATCTCAAGGATGTACACGAAAGACATGGTAACAACAAAAAAAAAGCTCCCACACAAAGTCACGGACGCGCACTTAGTTTGGCTTGCGTTCTGTTTCCCACACGCTGTGATAACAGATGGTGTCAGACAGCTTGTGTGTTCTGTTATTTAAAAAAATTTATGTACGACTAGGTTCACACGCCGCGATAAACAGACGGCCAGACAGACGGAGCCGATTATATCATCATAACAACTAATGCACACTCATCAACAAAAAAAGTAACAGCTGACACACACACACACACACACACACACACACACACACACACACACACACAGAGTCAAAGATGCACACTTAGCTTGGCTTGTGTTCTATTTCACACAATAATTTATGTACGTCGCTAACTTTTCGTTCACACGCAACGATAAAATATTTTCTGGAAATAAGCGGTACACGAGACAGGCTTTTCCGTGTATTGAACGTAATCGAGTTTAGGACAACTGAAAACTTCTAAATTTATAATAATGAAATGTACAATACGCTTCTCCAGAAATCTTTTTTCTGTAATCCTTTTACGAACATAAAGTTAAAAGGAAACGTGTACTTTACTAATATCGCCACAAGATGTTTGAACGATGTGTCCCCGTCCGTCCACTCTAATCGATAATAATGCTCCGTTAACCAACGGTTTGTCCTTACGTGATTGTGATTCGAAACGATTGTGTTTACTACAGGTGCAAATATCAAATGCCTGCTGGCATATGCGATGATGTCCATAATGGCTAGATACTTGCCGAGTTCGTTTCCATCGTCGCCAACAAAACAGTGAAAGTCGTCAAGTTCATTGAAAGCTCTCAGACCAAGGTACAGCATGCCATAACCGATCGTAACGATATACCCATAACCGCAATGTCAACCTGCCTATCGTTAACGAAAACATTGCCACGTTCATTGAAAGCTGTCAGACCAAGGTACTGCATGTTATAACTGATCGTAACGATATATCCATAACCGCAATTTCAACATGCCTATCGTTAACGAAACCATTGCCACGTTCATTGGAAGCTGTTAGACCAAGGTACAGCATGCCATAACCGATCGTAACGATATACCAACAACCGCAATGTCAACCTGCCTATCGTTAACGAAACCATTGCCAAGATCATTGAAATATGTCAGACTAAGGTACTGCATGCCATAACCGATCGTAACGATATACCCATATAACCGTAATATCAACCTGCCTATCGTTAACGAAACCATTGCCAAGGTCATTGAAAGCTGTCAGACCAAGGTACTGCATGCTATATCCGATCGCAACGATATAACCATAACCACAAAATCACCCTGCCTATCGTTAACGAAACCATTTTCAAGTTCATGGAAAGCTGTCAGACCAAGGTACTGCATGCCATAAACGATCGTAACGATATACCCATAATAGCAATATCAACCTGCCTATCGTTAATAAAACAATTGCCAAGTTCATTGAAAGCTGTAAGAACAAGATACTGCATGCCATAACCGATCATAACGATATACACATAACCGCAATATCAACCTGCCTATCGTTAACGAAACCATTGCCAAGTTCATTGAAAACTGTCAGCCCAAGGTACTGCATGACATAACTGATCGTAACGATATACCCATAACCGCAATATCAACCTGGCTTTCGTTAACAAAACCATTGCCACGTTCATTGAAAGCTGACAGACCAAGGTACTGCATAACATAACCGATCGTAACGATATACCCATAACAGCAATATCAACCTGCATATCGTTAAGGAAACCATTGCCACGTTCACTAAAAGCTGTCAGACCAAGGTACTGCATGACATAATCGATCGTAACGATATACCCATAACCGCAGTGTCAACCTGTCTATCGTTAACGAAACCATTGACAAGTTCATTGAAATCTGTCAGACTAAGGTACAGCATGGCATAACCGATCGTAACGATATACCCATAACCGCAATCTCAACCTGCCTATCGTTAACGAAATCGTTGCCAAGTTCATTGAAAGCTGTCAGACCAAAGTATTGCATACCATAAGAGATCGTAACGATATACCCATAACCGCAAAGCCAAACTGCCTATCGTTAACGAAACCATTGCCAAGTTCATCGAAAGCTGTCAGACCAAGGTACTGCATGCCATAACCGATCGTAACGATATACCCATAACCGCAATATCAACCTGGCTTTCGTTAACGAAACCATTGCCACGTTCATTGAAAGCTGACAGACCAAGGTACTGCAAGTAGTGAGGTAGGGGGGATACTAGGCCTCCATGACGTCATGAGGTCCCAGTACCTCCCCTACATCTGGGGGGGATTCAAGGCCGTCTATCTCTGACGTCATCGTGACGTCACTGGCCCAGGTTGATTTGTGTAGCTACGGCCGCCGTCCGCGTTTCGCCGTTCGCCGTTGACGTCGTCGTTGACGTCGTCATCGTCGCTGGGCGGCGGCCTGGTCGCCGTCCGGCGGCAGCCAGGTCACCGCCAGGCCGCCGCGCCTGGACGTCGTCGTAGATTGGTGATAAATTCGAATGTGTGTGTCTGTGGTAAGTATATATTGTGTTCGTCAAGTTCCGCGAAACTCTCGATGACTTGGTCCCTCAGTACATAATTGAAAATGAATTCACTTGTAAAAAATTGAATATCGCACATTCATGCTCAAAGATAAGTATTACCATATATAATATTCTGATTGATATGTAATTTTCAATAAGTAAATTTGATTATTGTTGGTTATGTAATGAGAACGTATGTGTTGATGGTAAATATATTTCAATTTTGACGGTGAGGCTGTGTAACTTGAATTGACGGGCAATGAAGTGATTGATTGTGTATGATTGGTGGGGGTTAAATTTAATGTTGGCGGCGAAGAGGCTGAGTGAATTGTATTGACAGGTCTTGTTGTCAATTTGTACATAATGCCTCGTATGCTGTGGTAAGTGTGTATATACCACATAATTGTACATAATATCCAGTATGTCGCGGAAGGCAAGTAACAAATATAAGTTCGTGCACTCGCTCGTGTATGCAGCGCGTAATTGAAAACCACTTCAGCCAACTGGAAAACTGTACTGGCATCGGTCACGTTGTCGACTCGTGCATGTGTTATAGTGTATGGGTTTAGATATTTACACTACTGCCGTTCGGATTTACTACTGCGGTGCAAAATTGAATATCATTTCACTTGTAAAAATTGATTATTATGCATTTGTGCAATTGTTCTGATTGACATTTCACTTATGAAACAAGCATGATGGAAGGAAAAAAGGATAGTTGAAAATAAACAACTAAGCAAAGCAAAATTTACATATATTGTAATCAAACACACATAAAAATATACAATAAACTACACACACACACACACACACACACACACACACACACACACACACACACACACACCACAATAACAATATATGTAATCGTACGCGACAAATGAGGATGTCCATTCGGTCCTACTGTACAATTTCTACTATGTAAGCTCTATCCTTTTCTCCACGATAAATTAGTTGCAGCGAACACGGTACTAAATTTTTTAATTCATCTTCGAAAACGCCTGCGTATCTCTTTGGTAGATATACACGATATTTTAGTTTAGGGTCTCTGTAATCTTGGAGAGTGGCGAGTACAGCTTTCCCGTACTTTGCGTCTATATTTTGCATTTCTTCTATCGGATATTTTACACCGATTATCAATTCCTTTATTTTTTTATACTCGATTGCGCTAATAGTTGCAAACTTTTCAGTGATTGACGCCATTTTAAAATAAAGAATTTATAATAATTTCTGGCACGTCTCTCAACGAATGAACGAATAACGCTCGTGCACAGTGAATATATAGGGAGGTAGTTGTGGAGGTGGAAACCGGAGAGGGGGGAAACCACTCAACGCACAGTAAGCGTTTATTTTTAACCGTGTGAACAGGTCACGAGCTGATTTCTCACGGATCGATGGGTAGGTGGGGAAGAGGGGAGTCGGTTATTTTTTTATACGTCTAGACAGCACTCGTGCTTGTTCGAACATGTCGTCGACGCTAATTTATTTTTAGACAGGTGATGTATTTAACTGTGTGAACAGGATACGACTTGATTTCTCACGGTTCGATGGGTAGGTGAGGAAAAGGGGTGTCGGTTATTTTTATACGACTAGACAGCACATGTGCTTGTTTGAACATGTCGTCGACGCTAATTTATTTTTAGACAGATGTTGTAATCGATAGAAAGGCGACGACTGTTATTTTTTTACGTAAGCTCTAAACAATAATGTTAGTAATTTATCAGAAACATATTGATTATTCTAAAATCTGATACAACCCACTCGCGTAAAGCGTGTACTCTAGTATTTGTACATGTTAAAAGGAAACGTGTACTTTACTAATATCGACACAAGATGTTCAGCTCAAGGATGTACACGAAAGAGATGGTAACAACAAAAAAAAAGCTCCCACACACAAAGTCACGGACGCGCACTTAGTTTGGCTTGCGTTCTGTTTCCCACATGCTGTGATAACAGATGGTGTCAGACAGCTTGTGTGTTCTGTTATTTAAAAAAATTTATGTACGACTACGTTCACACGCCGCGATAAACAGACGGCCAGACAGACGGAGTCGTTTATATCATCATAACAACTAATGCACACTCATCAACAAAAAAAAGTAACAGCTGCCACACACACACACACACACAAAGTCAAAGACGCACACTTAGCTTGGCTTGTGTTCTATTTCACACAATAATTTATGTACGTCGCTAACTTTTCGTTCACACGCAACGATAACATATTTTCTGGAAATAAGCGGTACACGAGACAGGCTTTTCCGTGTATTCAACGTAATCGAGTTTAGGACAACTGAAACTTCTAAATTTATAATAATGAAATGTACAATACGCTTCTCCAGAAATATTTTTTCTGTAATCCATTTACGAAAATAAAGTTAAAAGGAAACGTGTACTTTACTAATATCGCCACAAGATGTTCGAACGATGTGTCCCCGTCCGTCCACTCTAATCTATAATAATGCTCCGTTAACTAACGGTTTGTCCTTACGTGATGGTGATTCGAAACGATTGTGTTTACTAGAGGTGGAAATATCAAATGCCTGCTGGCATTGCGATGATGTCCATAATGGCTAGTTACTTGCCGAGTTCGTTTCCATTGTCGTCAACAAAACAGTGAAAGTCGTCAAGTTCATTGAAAGCTGTCAGCCCAAGGTACAGCATGTCATAATCGATAGTAACGATATACCCATAAACGCAATGTCAACCTGCCTATCGTTAACGAAAACATTGCCACGTTCATTGAAAGCTGTCAGACCAAGGTACTGCATGCCATAACTGATCGTAACGATATACCCATAATCGCAATTTCAACATGCCTATCGTTAACGAAACCATTGCCACGTTCATTGGAAGCTGTTAGACCAAGGTAGAGCATGCCATAACCGATCGTAACGATATACCAACAACCGCAATGTCAACCTGTCTATCGTTAACGAAACCATTGCCAAGATCATTGAAATATGTCAGACCAAGGTACTGCATGCTATATCCGATCGCAACGATATAACCATAACAGCAATATCAACGTGCCTGTCGTTAACGAAACCATTGTCAAGTTCATTGACAGCTGTCAGACCAAGGTACTGCATGTCATAACCGATCGTAACGATATACCCATAATAGCAATATCAACCTGCCTATCGTTAAAAAAACCATTGCCAAGTTCATTGAAAACTGCAAGAACAAGATAATGCATGCCATAACCGATCATACCGATATACCCATAACCGCAATAACAACCTGCCTATCGTTAACGAAACCATTGCCAAGTTCATTGAAAACTGTCAGCCCAAGGTACAGCATGACATAACTGATCGTAACGATATACCCATAACCGCAATATGAACCTGGCTTTCGTTAACGAAACCATTGGCACGTTCATTGAAAGCTGTCAGACCAAGGTACTGCATAACATAACCGATCGTAACGATATACCCATAACCGCAATATCAACCTGCATATCTTTAAGGAAACCATTGCCACGTTCACTGAAAGCTGTCAGACCAAGGTACTGCATGGCATAACCGATGGTAACGATATACCCATAACCGTAATATTAACCTGCCTATCGTTAACGAAATCGTTGCCAAGTTCATTGAAAGCAGTCAGACCAAAGTATTGCATACCATAAGAGATCGTAACGATATACCCATAACCGCAAAGTCAACCTGCCTATCGTTAACGAAACCATTGCCAAGTTCATTGAAAGCTGTCAGACCAGGGTACTGCATGCCATAACCGATCGTAACGATATACCCATAACCGCAATGCCAACCTGCCTATCGTTAACGAAATCGTTGCCAAGTTCATTGAAAGCTGTCAGACCAAAGTACTGCATACCATAAGAGATCGTAAAGATATACCCATTACCGCAAAGTTAACCTGCCTATCGTTAACGAAACCATTGCCAAGTTTATTGAAAGCTGTCAGACCAAGGTACTGCATGCCATAACCGATCGTAACTATATACCCATAAACGCAATGCCAACCTGCCTATCGTTAATGAAACCATTGCTACGTTCATTGAAAGCTGTCAGACCAAGGTACTGCATACCATAACCGAACGTAACGATATACCCATAACCACAATGTCAACCTGCCTATCGTTAACGAAACCATTGCCAAGTTCATTGCAAGCTGTCAGACCAAAATACTGCATGTCATAACCGATCGTAAGGATATAACCATAACCGCAATGACAACCTGCCTATCGTTAACGAAACCATTGCCACGTTCATTGAAAGCTGTTAGACCAAGTTACTGCATGCCATAACCGATAGTAACGATATGCCCATAAACGCAATGTCAACCTGCCTATCGTTAACGAAACCATTGCCAAGTTCATTGAAAGCTGTCAGACCAAGGTACTGCATACCATAACCGATCGTAACGATATACCCATAACCGCAATCTCAACTTGCCTATCGTTAACGAAACAATTGCCAAGTCCATTGAAAGCCGCCAGAACAAGCTACTGCATGCCATAACCGATCGCAACGATATAACCATAACCGCAATGAAAAACCTACCTATCGTTAACGAAACCATTGCCACGTTCATTGAAAGCTGTTAGACCAAGTTACTGCATGCCATAACCGATAGTAACGATATGCCCATAAACGCAATGTCAACCTGCCTATCGTTAACGAAACCATTGCCAAGTTCATTGAAAGCTGTCAGACCAAGGTACTGCATGCCATAACCGATCGTAACGATATACCCATAACCACAATTTCAGGCTGCCTATCGTTAACGAAACCATTGCCAAGTTCATTGAAAGCTGTCAGACCAAGGTACTACATGCCATAACCGATCGTAACGATATACCCATAACCGCAATCTCAACTTGCCTATCGTTAATGAAACCATTGCCACGTTCATTGAAAACTCTCAGACCAAGCTACTGCATGCCATAACCGATCGTAACGATATACCCATAACCGCAATGATAACCTACCTATCGTTAACGAAACCATTGCCAAGTCCATTGAAAGCTGTTAGACCAAGGTACTGCATGCCATAACTGATCGTAACGATATGCCCATAACCGCAATCTCAACCTGTCTATCGTTAACGAAACCATTGCCAGTTCATGGAAAGCTGTCAGACCAAGGTATTGCATGCCATAACCGATCGTAACGATATACCCATAACCGCAATGTCAACCTGTCTATCGTTAACGAAACCATTGCCAAGTTCATTGTAACCTGTCAGACCAAGGTACTGAATGCCATAACCGATCGTAACGATATAACAGTAACCGCAATCTCAACCAGCCTATCGTTAACGAAACCATTGCCACGTTCATTGAAATCTGTCAGACCAAGTTACTGCATGCCATAACCGAGAGTAACGATATACCCATAACCGCAATTTCAACCTGCCTATCGTTAACGAAACCATTGCCAAGTTCATTGAAAGCTGTCAGACCAAGGTACTACATGCCATAACCGATTGTAACGATATACCCATAACCGCAATGTCAACCTCCCTAACGTTAACCTAACCATTGCCAAGTTCATTGAAAGCTGTCAGACCAAGGTATTGCATGCCGTAACCAATTGTAACGATATACACATAACCGCAATATCGTTAACGAAACCATTGCTACGTTCATTAAAAGCTGCCAGACGAAGGTACTGCATGCCATAACCGATCGTAACGAATTACCCACAACTGAAATCTCAACCTGTCTATCGTTAAAGATACCATTGCCAAGTTCATTGAAAGCCGTCAGAACAAGGTACAGCATGCCATACCCGATCGTAACGATATACCCATAACCGCAATATCAACCTGCCTATCGTTAACGAAACCATTGCCACGTTCATTGAAATCTCTCAGAACAAGGTAGTGCATGCCATAACCGATCGTAATGATATACCCATAACCGCAAGGTCAACCTGCCTATCGTTAACGAAACCATTGCCAATTTCATTGAAATCTCACAGACCAAGGTACTGCATGACATAACCGATCGTAACGATATACCCATAACCGCAATGTCTACATTCCTATCGTTAACGAAATCATAGCCAAGTTCATTGAAAGCCGTCAGACCAAGTTACTGCATGCCGTAATCAATTTTAACGATATACCAATAACCGCAATGTCAACCTGCCTATCGTTAACGAAACCATTGCTACGTTCATTAAAAGCTGCCAGACGAAGGTACTGCATGCCATAACCGATCGTAACGATATACCCACAAATGCAATGTCAACGTGCCTATCGTTAACGAAAGCATTGACACGTTCATTGAAAGCCGCCAGACCATGTTACTGTATGACATAACCGATTTTAACGATATAACCATAACCGAAATGTCATCCTGCCTAAGTGTAACGAAACCATTGCCTCGTTCATTGAAAGCTGTCAGACCAAGGTACTGCATGCCATAACCGATCGTAACGATATACCCATAACCGCAATATCAACGTGCATATCGTTAAAGAAACAATTGCCAAGTTCATTGAATGCTGCCAGACCATGTTACTGCATGCCATAACCGATCGTAACGATATAACCATAACCGCAATGTCATCCTGCCTATCGTTAACGAAACCATTGCCAAGTTCATTGAAAGCCGCCAGTCCAAGTTACGGCATGTCGTAACCGTTCGTAACGATATACCCATAACCGCAACGTCATCCTGCCTATCGTTAACGAAAGCATTGACACGTTCATTGTAAGTTGTCAGACCAAAGTACTGTATTACATAACCGATTTTAACGATATAAACACAACCGCAATATCAACCTGCCTAACTGTAACGAAACCTTTGCCTCGTTCATTGAAATCTGACAGACCAAGGTACTGCATGTCATAATCGATCTTAACGATATACCAATAACTGCAATGTCAACTTGCCTATCGTTTTTACGAAACCACGTCAAGTCCATTGAAAGGTGTCAGACCAAGATACTTCATGCCATAACCGATCGTAACGATATACCCACAACCGCAAAGTCAACCTGCCTATCGTTAACGAAACCATTGCCACATTCATTGTAAGTTGTCAGACCAAGGTACTGCATGCCATAGCCGATCGTAACGATATAGCCACAATCGCAATATCAACCTGCCTATCGTTAACAAAACCACACCAAGTTCATTGGAAGCTGTCAGACCAAGGTACTGCATGCCATAACCGATCGTAACGATATACCCATAACCGCAATGTCAACCTGACTAACGTTAACGAAACCATTGCCATGCCATAACCGATCGTAACGATATACCCATAACCGCAATGACAACCTGCCTATCGTTAACGAAACCATTGCAAAGTTCTTTTAAAGCCGTTAGACCAAGTTACTGCATGCCATAACCGATCGTAACGATATACACATAACCGCAATGTCAACCTGCCTTTCGTTAACGAAACCACGTCAAGTCCATTGAAATCTGTCAGACCAAGGTGCTGCATGCCATTACCGATCTAACCATATACCCATAACCGCAATATCATCCTGCCTACCGTTAACGAAA
Source organism: Magicicada septendecula (assembly GCA_034769895.1). Lineage (NCBI taxonomy): Eukaryota > Metazoa > Arthropoda > Insecta > Hemiptera > Cicadidae > Magicicada > Magicicada septendecula. The sequence goes on along the minus strand of CM068368.1, from coordinate 66,698,402 downwards.
CCATTGCCACGTTTATTGAAAGATGTCAGACCAAGGTACTGCACGTCATAAACGATCGTAACGATATACCCATAACCGCAATGTCAACCTGCATATCGTTAACGAAACCATTGCGACGTTCATTGGAAGCTGTCAGACCAAGGACTGCATGTCATAATCGATCTTAGCGATATACCCATAACCGCAATGTCAACCTGCCTATCGTAAACGAAACAATTGACACGTTCATTGAAATCTTCAGACCAAGGTATTGCATGTCATAACCAATCGTAACGATATACCCATATCCGCAATGTCAACCTGCTTATCGTTAACGAAACCATTGCCACGTTCATTGAAAGCTGTCAGACCAAGGTACTACATGTCATAACCGATCGTTACGATATACCCATAAACACAATCTCAGCCTACCTATTGTTAACGAAACCATTGCCAAGTTCATTGAAAGCTGTCAGACCAAGATACTACATGGCATAACCGATCGTCACGATATACACATAACAGCAATGTCAACCTGCCTATCGCTAATGAAACCATTGCCTCGTTCGTAGAAAGTTGTCAGACCAAAGTACTGCATGTCATAATCGATCGTAACGATATACCCATAACCGCAACGTCAACCTGCCTATCGTTAACGAAACCATTGCCAAGTTCATTGAAAGCTGTCAGACCAAGTTACTGCATGCCATAACCGATCGTAACGATGTACCCATAACCGCAATGTCTATCTGCATATCGTTAAGGAAACCATTGCCACGTTCATTGAATTCTGACAGACCAAGGTACTGCATGTCATAACAGATCGTAATGATATACCCATTTTCGCAATGTCAACCTGCTTATCGTTAACGAAACTATTGAAACGTTCATTGAAATCTGTCAGACCAAGGTACTGCATGTCATAACCGATCGTAACGATGTACCCATAACCGCAATCTCAACCTACCAATCGTTAACGAAACCATTGCCAAGTTCATTGAAAGCTGTCAGACCAAGGTACTGCATGGCATAACCGATCGTAACGATATACACATATCCGAACGATATACCCATAACCGCAATGTCAACCTATCTATCGTTAACGAAACCATTGCTACGTTCATTGAAAGCTGTCAGACCAAGGTACTGCATGCCATAACCGATCGTAACGATATACCCATAACCGCAATGTCAAGCTGCCTATCGTTAACGAAACCATTACCAAGTTCGTTGAAATTCGCCAGACCAAGGTACTGCAAGCTATAACCGATCGTAACGATACACCCTTAACCGCAATGTCAAACTGCCTATCGTTACCGAAACCATTGCAAGTTCATGGAAAGCTGTCAGACCAAGGTATTGCATGCTATAACCGATCGTAACGTTATACCCATAACGCAATGTCAACCGGCCTATCTTTAACGAAACGACTGACACTTTTATTGAAACCTGTCAGACCAAGGTACTGCATGTCATAACCGATTGTAACGATATACCCATAACCTCAATCTCAACCTGTCTATCGTTAACGAAACCATTGCCAATTTCATTGAAAGCCGCCAGACCAAGGTACTGCATGCACTGTCGGACCAAGGTATTTCATGCCATACCCGATCGTAACAATATACCCATAACCGCAATGTAAACCTGCCTATCGTTAAAGAAACCATTGCCAAGTTCATTGAAAGCCGCCAGACCAAGTTACTGCATGCACTGTCAGACCAAGGTATTTCATGTCATAACAGATCGTAACGATATACCCATAACAGCAATGTTAACTTGCCTATCGTTAACGAAACCATTTCCACGTTCATTGAAAGCTGACTGACCAAGGTACTGCATGCCATAACCGATCGTAACGATATACCCATAACCGCAATGTCAACCTGCCTATCGTTAACGAAACCATTGCCACGTTCATTGAAAGCTGTCAGAACAAGGTACTGCATACGATAACCGATCGTAACGATATACCCATAACCGCAACCGAACGCTCTACGACTGTTCTAGTTAACAGTGAACAGATGTTACGTGCATTTATGCGAGCAGTCGGGGGTTATGAGAGTTCGAATACACTATCTTCCACCATGTTAATGGACGGGAGGTGGGTGGGCGTAGTCACGATGTTGGGGGATGTCGTCCATGTTGATAAAGTCGTCGCCCATGTTGAAAAATTCTTCGACCAATCATCGATGACCACCGGGCGGCGGTCAGGCGGCGGATGGCGAATACGACTACGACGTCAACGACGACGTCAACGTCAACGACGACGGCAACTTCAACGAACGACACCGGTCGGACGATGATGGATTTATGTAGGCTAAAGGACATTAATCAATTTCTAATAATAAACAGGCACCTGTATATTGTGCGCGATAAATCTTTGTGGACATTATATCTCGAGTCGAAGCGATCGGGTCAGCCGCTTCTGTTGACTACTTGGTTGACTTCGCCGTCAACGAACGACAACGTTCGGACGACGACGGATTTATGTCGGCTAAAGAACTTTAATCAATTTTTAATAATAAACAGACAACTGTATATTGTGCACGATAAATTTTTGTGAACATTATAACTCGAGTCGAAGCGATCGGGTCCGCCGCTTCTGTTGACGGATTGGTTGACGTCGCCGTCGTCGTTGACGTTGACGTCGTCGTTGACGTCGTAGTCGTATTCGCCATCCGCCGCCTGACCACCGCCCGGTGGTCATCGATGATTGGTCGAAGAATTTTTCAACATGGGCGACGACTTTATCAACATGGACGACATCCCCCAACATCGTGACTACGCCCACCCACCTCCCGTCAACTAACATGGTGGAAGATAGTGTATTCGAACTCTCATAACCCCCGACTGCTCGCATAAATGCACGTAACATCTGTTCACTGTTAACTAGAACAGTCGTAGAGCGTTCGGTTGCGGTTATGGGTATATCGTTACGATCGGTTAACGTATGCAGTACCTTGTTCTGACAGCTTTCAATGAACGTGGCAATGGTTTCTTTAATGATAGGCAGGTTGACATTGCGGTTATGGGTATATCGTTACGATCGGTTATGGCATGCAGTACCTTGGTCTGTCAGCTTTCAATGAACGTGGAAATGGTTTCGTTAACGATAGGCAAGTTAACATTGCTGTTATGGGTATATCGTTACGATCTGTTATGACATGAAATACCTTGGTCTGACAGTGCATGCAGTAACTTGGTCTGGCGGCTTTCAATGAACTTGGCAATGGTTTCGCTAACGATAGGCAGGTTTACATTGCGGTTATGGGTATATTGTTACGATCGGGTATGGCATTAAATACCTTGGTCCGACAGTGCATGCAGTACCTTGGTCTGGCGGCTTTCAATGAAATTGGCATTGGTTTCGTTAACGATAGACAGGTTGAGATTGAGGTTATGGGTATATCGTTACGATCGGTTATGACATGCAGTACGTTGGTCTGACAGGTTTCAATAAAAGTGTCAGTCGTTTCGTTAAAGATAGGCCGGTTGACATTGCGTTTATGGGTATATCGTTACGATCGGTTATGGCATGCTGTACCTTGGTCTGACAGATTTCAATGAACGTGGCAATGGTTTCGTTAACGATAGGCAGGTTGACATTGCGGTTATGGGTATAACGTTACGATCGGTTATGGCACGTAGTACCTTGGTCTGACAGCTTTCAATGAACTTGGCAATGGTTTCGTTAACGATAGGCAGCCTGAAATTGTGGTTATGGGTATATCGTTACGATCGGTTATGGCATGGAGTACCTTGGTCTGGCGACTTTCAACGAACTTGGTAATGGTTTCGTTAACGGTAGGCAGCTTGACATTGCGGTTATGGGTATATCGTTACGATCGGTTATGGCATGCAGTACCTTGGTCTGACAGCTTTCTATGAACGTAGCAATGGTTTCGTTAACGTTAGATAGGTTGACATTGCGGTTATGGGTATATCGTTCGGATATGTGTATATCGTTACGATCGGGTATGCCATGCAGTACCTTGGTCTGACAGCTTTCAATGAACTTGCCAATGGTTTCGTTAACGATTGGTAGGTTGAGATTGCGGTTATGGGTACATCGTTACGATCGGTTATGACATGCAGTACCTTGGTCTGACATATTTCAATGAACGTTTCAATAGTTTCGTTAACGATAAGCAGGTTGACATTGCGAAAATGGGTATATCATTAAGATCTGTTATGACATGCAGTACCTTGGTCTGTCAGAATTCAATGAACGTGGCAATGGTTTCCTTAACGATATGCAGGTAGACATTGCGGTTATGGGTACATCGTTACGATCGGTTATGGCATGCAGTAACTTGGTCTGACAGCTTTCAATGAACTTGGCAATGGTTTCGTTAACGATAGGCAGGTTGACGTTGCGGTTATGGGTATATCGTTACGATCGATTATGACATGCAGTACCTTGGTCTGACAACTTTCTACGAACGAGGCAATGGTTTCATTAGCGATAGGCAGGTTGACATTGCTGTTATGTGTATATCGTTACGGTCGGTTATGCCATGTAGTATCTTGGTCTGACAGCTTTCAATGAACTTGGCAATGGTTTCGTTAACGATAGGTAGGCTGAGATTGTGTTTATGGTTATATCGTAACGATCGGTTATGACATGTAGTACCTTGGTCTGACAGCTTTCAATGAACGTGGCAATGGTTTCGTTAACGATAAGCAGGTTGACATTGCGGATATGGGTATATCGTTACGATTGGTTATGACATGCAATACCTTGGTCTGAAGATTTCAATGAACGTGTCAATTGTTTCGTTTACGATAGGCAGGTTGACATTGCGGTTATGGGTATATCGCTAAGATCGATTATGACATGCAGTCCCTTGGTCTGACAGCTTCCAATGAACGTCGCAATGGTTTCGTTAACGATATGCAGGTTGACATTGCGGTTATGGGTATATCGTTACGATCGGTTATGGCGTGCAGTACCTTGGTCTGACATCTTTCAATGAACGTGGCAATGGTTTCGTTAACGGTAGGCAGGTTGATATTGCGGTTATGTGTATATGGTTAGATCGGTAATGGCATGCAGCACCTTGGTCTGACAGATTTCAATGGACTTGACGTGGTTTCGTTAACGAAAGGCAGGTTGATATTGCGGTTATGTGTATATCGTTACGATCGGTTATGGCATGCAGTAACTTGGTCTAACGGCTTTAAAAGAACTTTGCAATCGTTTCGTTAACGATAGGCAGGTTGTCATTGCGGTTATGGGTATATCGTTACGATCGGTTATGGCATGGCAATGGTTTCGTTAACGTTAGTCAGGTTGACATTGCGGTTATGGGTATATCGTTACGATCGGTTATGGCATGCAGTACCTTGGTCTGACAGCTTTCAATGAACTTGGCAATGGTTTCGTTAACGATAGGCAGGTTGACATTGCGGTTATGGGTATATCGTTACGATCGGTTATGGCATGCAGTACCTTGGTCTGACAGCTTCCAATGAACTTGGTGTGGTTTTGTTAACGATAGGCAGGTTGATATTGCGATTGTGGCTATATCGTTACGATCGGCTATGGCATACAGTACCTTGGTCTGACAACTTACAATGAATGTGGCAATGGTTTCGTTAACGATAGGCAGGTTGACATTGCGTTTGTGGTTATATCGTTACGATCGGTTATGGCATGAAGTATCTTGGTCTGACACCTTTCAATGGACTTGACGTGGTTTCGTAAAAACGATAGGCAAGTTGACATTGCAGTTATTGGTATATCGTTACGATCGGTTGTGACATGCAGTAACTTGGTCTGACAGCTTTCAATGAACATGGCAATGTTTTCGTTAACGATAGGTAGGCTGACATTGCGGTTATGTGTATATCGTTACGATCGGTTATGGCATGCACTACCTTCGTCTGACAGCTTTCAATGAACTTGGCAATGGTTTCGTTAACGATAGGTAGGTTATCATTGCGGTTATGGGTATATCGTTACGATCGGTTATGGCATGCAGTAGCTTGGTCTGAGAGTTTTCAATGAACGTGGCAATGGTTTCATTAACGATAGGCAAGTTGAGATTGCGGTTATGGGTATATCGTTACGATCGGTTATGGCATGTAGTACCTTGGTCTGACAGCTTTCAATGAACTTGGCAATGGTTTCGTTAACGGTAGGCAGGTTGAGATTGCGGTTATGGGCATATCGTTACGATCGGTTATGGCATGCAGTACCTTGGTCTAACAGCTTTCAAGGAACGTGGCAATGGTTTCGTTAACGATAGGTAGGTTTTTCATTGCGGTTATGGTTATATCGTTGCGATCGGTTATGGCATGCAGTAGCTTGTTCTGGCGGCTTTCAATGGACTTGGCAATTGTTTCGTTAACGATAGGCAAGTTGAGATTGCGGATATGGGTATATCGTTACGATCGGTTATGGTATGCAGTACCTTGGTCTGACAGCTTTCAATGAACTTGGCAATGGTTTCGTTAACGATAGGCAGGTTGACATTGCGTTTATGGGGATATCGTTACGATCGGTTATGGCATGCAGTAACTTGGTCTAACAGCTTTCAATGAACGTGGCAATGGTTTCGTTAACGATAGGCTGGTTGTCATTGCGGTTATGGTTATATCGTTACGATCGGTTATGACATGCAGTACTTTGGTCTGACAGCTTGCAATGAACTTGGCAATGGTTTCGTTAACGATAGGCAGGTTGACATTGTGGTTATGGGTATATTGTTACGTTCGGTTATGGTGCAGTACCTTGGTCTGACAGCTTTCAATGAACGTAGCAATGGTATCGTTAACGATAGGCAGGTTGGCATTGCGTTTATGGGTATATAGTTACGATCGGTTATGGCATGCAGTACCTTGGTCTGACAGCTTTCAATGAACTTGGCAATGGTTTCGTTAACGATAGGCAGGTTGACATTGCGGTTATGGGTATATCGTTACGATCGGTTATGACATGCAGTACTTTAGTCTGACAGCTTTCAATGAACTTGGCAATGGTTTCGTTAACGATAGGCAGTTTAACGTTGCGGTAATGGGAATATCTTTACGATCTCTTATGGTATGCAGTACTTTGGTCTGACAGCTTTCAATGAACTTGGCAACGATTTCGTTAACGATAGGCAGGTTGGCATTGCGGTTATGGGTATATCGTTACGATCGGTTATGGCATGCAGTACCTTGGTCTGACAGCTTTCAATGAACTTGGCAATGGTTTCGTTAACGATAGGCAAGTTGACATTGCGGTTATGGGTATATCGTTACGATCGGTTATGGCATGCAGTACCCTGGTCTGACAGCTTTCAATGAACTTGGCAATGGTTTCGTTAACGATAGGCAGGTTGACTTTGCGGTTATGGGTATATCGTTACGATCTCTTATGGTATGCAATACTTTGGTCTGACTGCTTTCAATGAACTTGGCAACGATTTCGTTAACGATAGGCAGGTTGATATTGCGGTTATGGGTATATCGTTACCATCGGTTATGCCATACAGTACCTTGGTCTGACAGCTTTCAGTGAACGTGGCAATGGTTTCCTTAAAGATATGCAGGTTGATATTGCGGTTATGGGTATATCGTTACGATCGGTTATGTTATGCAGTACCTTGGTCTGACAGCTTTCAATGAACGTGGCAATGGTTTCGTTAACGAAAGCCAGGTTCATATTGCGGTTATGGGTATATCGTTACGATCAGTTATGTCATGCAGTACCTTGGGCTGACAGTTTTCAATGAACTTGGCAATGGTTTCGTTAACGATAGGCAGGTTGTTATTGCGGTTATGGGTATATCGGTATGATCGGTTATGGCATGCATTATCTTGTTCTTACAGCTTTCAATGAACTTGGCAATGGTTTTTTTAACGATAGGCAGGTTGATATTGCTATTATGGGTATATCGTTACGATCGGTTATGACATGCAGTACCTTGGTCTGACAGCTGTCAATGAACTTGACAATGGTTTCGTTAACGATAGGCACGTTGATATTGCTGTTATGGTTATATCGTTGCGATCGGATATAGCATGCAGTACCTTGGTCTGACAGCTTTCAATGACCTTGACAATGGTTTCGTTAACGATAGGCAGGTTGATATTACGGTTATATGGGTATATCGTTACGATCGGTTATGGCATGCAGTACCTTGGTCTGACATATTTCAATGATCTTGACAATGGTTTCGTTAACGATAGACAGGTTGACATTGCGGTTGTTGGTATATCGTTACGATCGGTTATGGCATGCTCTACCTTGGTCTAACAGCTTCCAATGAACGTGGCAATGGTTTCGTTAACGATAGGCATGTTGAAATTGCGATTATGGGTATATCGTTACGATCAGTTATGGCATGCAGTACCTTGGTCTGACAGCTTTCAATGAACGTGGCAATGTTTTCGTTAACGATAGGCAGGTTGACATTGCGGTTATGGGTATATCGTTACTATCGATTATGGCATGCTGTACCTTGGGCTGACAGCTTTCAATGAACTTGACGACTTTCACTGTTTTGTTGACGACAATGGAAACGAACTCGGCAAGTAACTAGCCATTATGGACATCATCGCAATGCCAGCAGGCATTTGATATTTCCACCTCTAGTAAACACAATCGTTTCGAATCACCATCACGTAAGGACAAACCGTTAGTTAACGGAGCATTATTATAGATTAGAGTGGACGGACGGGGACACATCGTTCGAACATCTTGCGGCGATATTAGTAAAGTACACGTTTCCTTTTAACTTTATGTTCGTAAAAGGATTACAGAAAAAATATTTCTGGAGAAGCGTATTGTACATTTCATTATTATAAATTTAGAAGTTTCAGTTGTCCTAAACTCGATTACGTTGAATACACGGAAAAGCCTGTCTCGTGTACCGCTTATTTCCAGAAAATATGTTATCGTAGCGTGTGAACGAAAAGTTAGCGACGTACATAAATTATTGTGTGAAATAGAACACAAGCCAAGCTAAGTGTGCGTCTTTGACTTTGTGTGTGTGTGTGTGTGTGTGTGTGTGTGTGTGTGTGTGTGTGTGTGTGTGTGTGTGTGTGTGGCAGCTGTTACTTTTTTTTGTTGATGAGTGTGCATTAGTTGTTATGATGATATAAACGACTCCGTCTGTCTGGCCGTCTGTTTATCGCGGCGTGTGAACGTAGTAGTACATAAATTGTTTTAAATAACAGAATACACAAGCTGTCTGACACCATCTGTTATCACAGCGTGTGGGAAACAGAACGCAAGCCAAACTAAGTGCGCGTCCGTGACTTTGTGTGTGGGAGCTTTTTTTTTGTTGTTACCATCTCTTTCGTGTACATCCTTGAGCTGAACATCTTGTGTCGATATTAGTAAAGTACACGTTTCCTTTTAACATGTACAAATACTAGAGTACACGCTTTACGCGAGTGGGTTGTATCAGATTTTAGAATAATCAATATGTTTCTGATAAATTACTAACATTATTGTTTAGAGCTTACGTAAAAAAATAACAGTCGTCGCCTTTCTATCGATTACAACATCTGTCTAAAAATAAATTAGCGTCGACGACATGTTCAAACAAGCACATGTGCTGTCTAGTCGTATAAAAATAACCGACACCCCTCTTCCTCACCTACCCATCGAACCGTGAGAAATCAAGTCGTATCCTGTTCACCCAGTTAAATACATCACCTGTCTAAAAATAAATTAGCGTCGACGACATGTTCGAACATGCACGAGTGCTGTCTAGACGTATACAAAAATAACCGACTCCCCTCTTCCCCACCTACCCATCGATCCGTGAGAAATCAGCTCGTGACCTGTTCACACGGTTAAAAATAAACGCTTACTGTGCGTTGAGTGGTTTCCCCCCTCTCCGGTTTCCACCTCCACAACTACCTCCCTATATATTCGCTGTGCACGAGCGTTATTCGTTCATTCGTTGAGAGACGTGCCAGAAATTATTATAAATTCTTTATTTTAAAATGGCGTCAATCACTGAAAAGTTTGCAACTATTAGCGCAATCGAGTATAAAAAAATAAAAGAATTGATAATCGGTGTAAAATATCCGATAGAAGAAATGCAAAATATAGACGCAAAGTACGGGAAAGCTGTACTCTTCACTCTCCAAGATTACAGAGACCCTAAACTAAAATATCGTGTATATCTACCAAAGAGATACGCAGGCGTTTTCGAAGATGAGGAATTAAAAAATTTAGTACCGTGTTCGCTGCAACTAATTTATCGTGGAGAAAAGGATAGAGCTTACATAGTAGAAATTGTACAGTAGGACCGAATGGACATCTTCATTTGTCGCGTACGATTACATATATTGTTATTCTGGTGTGTGTGTGTGTGTGTGTAGTTTATTGTATATTTTTATGTGTGTTTGATTACAATATATGTAAATTTTGCTTTGCTTAGTTGTTTATTTTCAACTATCCTTTTTTCCTTCCATCATGCATGTTTCATAAGTGAAATGTCAATCAGAACAATTGCACAAATGCATAATAATCAATTTTTACAAGTGAAATGATATTCAATTTTGCACCGCAGTAGTAAATCCGAACGGCAGTAGTGTAAATATCTAAACCCATACACTATAACACATGCATGAGTCGACAACGTGACCGATGCCAGTACAGTTTTCCAGTTGGCTGAAGTGGTTTTCAATTACGCGCTGCATACACGAGCGAGTGCACGAACTTATATTTGTTACTTGCCTTCCGCGACATACTGGATATTATGTACAATTATGTGGTATATACACACTTACCACAGCATACGAGGCATTATGTACAAATTGACAACAAGACCTGTCAATACAATTCACTCAGCCTCTTCGCCGCCAACATTAAATTTAACCCCCACCAATCATACACAATCAATCACTTCATTGCCCGTCAATTCAAGTTACACAGCCTCACCGTCAAAATTGAAATATATTTACCATCAACACATACGTTCTCATTATACATAACCAACAATAATCAAATTTACTTATTGAAAATTACATATCAATCAGAATATTATATATGGTAATACTTATCTTCTGAGGATGAATGTGCGATATTCAATTTTTACAAGTGAATTCATTTTCAATTATGTACTGAGGGACCAAGTCATCGAGAGTTTCGCGGAACTTGACGAACACAATATATACTTACCACAGACACACACATTCAAATTTATCACCAATCTACGACGACGTCCAGGCGCGGCGGCCTGGCGGTGACCTGGCTGCCGCCGGACGGCGACCAGGCCGCCGCCCAGCGACGATGACGACGTCAACGACGACGTCAACGGCGAACGGCGAACGGCGAACGGCGAACCGCGGACGGCGGCCGTAGCTACACAAATCAACCTGGGCCAGTGACGTCACGATGACGTCAGAGATAGACGGCCTTGAATCCCCCCCAGATGTAGGGGAGGTACTGGGACCTCATGACGTCATGGAGGCCTAGTATCCCCCCTACCTCACTACTACTGCATAACATAACCGATCGTAACGATATACCCATAAAAGCAATGCCAACCTGCCTATCGTTAACGAAACCATTGCTACGTTCGTTGAAAGCTGTCAGACAGAGGTACTGCATGCCATAACCGTACGTAACGATATACCCATAACCGCAATCTCAACCTGCCTATCGTTAACAAAACCATTGCCAAGATCATTGAAATCTGTCAGACCAAGTTACTGCATGCCATAACCGATCGTAACGATATACCCATACCGTAATGTCAACCTGCCTATCGTTAACGAAACCATTGCCAAGTTCATTGTAATTTGTCAGACCAAGGTACTGCATGCCATAGCCGATCGTAACGATATAGCCATAATCGCAATAGCAACCTGCCTATCGTTAACAAAACCACACCAAGTTCATTGGAAGCTGTCAGACCAAGGTACTGCATGCCATAACCGATAGTAACGATATACCCATAAACGCAATCTCAACTTGCCTATCGTTAACGAAACAATTGCCAAGTCCATTGAAAGCCGCCAGAAAAAGCTACTGCATGCCATAACCGATCGTAACGATATACCCATAACCGCAATGACAACCTTCCTATCGTTAACGAAACCATTGCCACGTTCATTGAAAGCTGTTAGAACAAGGTACTGCATGCCATAACCGATCGTAACGATATAGCAATAATCGCAATCTCAACCTGCCTATCGTTAACGAAACCAATGCCAAGTTCGTTGAAAGCTGTCAGACCAAGGTACTGCATGCCATAACCGATCGTAACGATATACCCATAACCGCAATTTCAACCTGCCTATCGTTAACGAAACAATTGCCAAGTTCATTGAAAGCTGTCAGACCAAGGTACTGCATGCCATAACCGATCGTAACGATATAACTATAACCGCAATCTCAACCAGCCTATCGTTAACGAAATCATTGCCACGTTCATTGAAAGCTCACAGACTAAGGTATTCATGCCATAACCGATAGTAACGATATACCCATAACCGCAATTGCAACCTGCCTATCGTTAACGAAACCATTGCCAAGTTCATTGAAAGCTGTCAGACCAAGGTATTCATGCCATAACCGATCGTAACGATATACCCATAACAGCAATGTCAACCTGCCTAACGTTAACGAAACCATTGCCAAGTTCATTGAAAGCTGCCAGACCAAGTTACTGTATGCCATAACCGATCGTAACGATATACCCATAACCGCAATGTCAACCTGCCTATCGTTAACGAAAACATTGCCAAGTTCATTGAAAGCTGTCAGACCAAGGTACTACATGCCATAACCGATCGTAACGATATACCCATAACAGCAATGTCAACCTGCCTAACGTTAACGAAACCATTGCCAAGTTCATTGAAAGCTGCCAGACCAAGTTACTGTATGTCATAACCGATCGTAACGATATACCCATAACCGCAATCTCAACTTGCCTATTGTTAACGAAACCATTGCCAAGTTCATTGAAAGCTGTCAGACCAAGTTACTGCATGCCATAACCGATCGTAACGATATACCCATAACAGCAATATCAACCGGCCTATCGTTAACGAAACCATTGCCACGTTCATTGAAAACTCTCAGACCAAGGTACTGTATGTCATAACCGATCGTAACGATATACCCATAACCGCAATGTCAACCTGCCTATCGTTAACGAAACCATTGCCAAGTTCATTGAAAGCTGTCAGACCAAGGTATTCATGCCATAACCGATCGTAACGATATACCCATAACAGCAATGTCAACCTGCCTAACGTTAACGAAACCATTGCCAAGTTCATTGAAAGCTGCCAGACCAAGTTACTGTAAGTCATAACCGATCGTAACGATATACCCATAACCGCAATGTCAACCAGCCTATTGTTAACGATACCATTGCCAAGTTCATTGAAAGCTGTCAGACCAAGTTACTGCATGCCATAACCGATCGTAACGATATACCCATAACAGCAATGTCAACCTGCCTAACGTTAACGAAACCATTGCCAAGTTCATTGAAAGCTGCCAGACCAAGTTACTGTATGTCATAACCGATCGTAACGATATACCCATAACCGCAATGTCAACCAGCCTATTGTTAACGAAACCATTGCCAAGTTCATTGAAAGCTGTCAGACCAAGTTACTGCATGCCATAACCGATCGTAACGATATACCCATAACCGCAATATCAACCGGCCTATCGTTAACGAAACCATTGCCACGTTCATTGAAAACTCTCAGACCAAGGTACTGCATGCCATAACCGATAGTAACGATATACACGTAAACGAAATCTCAACCTGCCTACCGTTAACCAAACCATTGCAAACTTCATTGAAAGCCGTCAGATCAAGGTACTGCTTGCCATAACCGATCGTAATGATATACCCATAACCTCAATGTCAAACTGTCTATCGTTAACGAAACCATTGCCAGTTCATGGAAAGCTGTCAGACCAAGGTATTGCATGCCGTAACAGATCGTAACGATATACCCATAACCGCAATATCAACCTGCCTATCGTTAACGAAACCATTGTCACGTTCATTGAAACCTGTCAGACCAAGGTAGTGCATGCCATAACCGATCGTAACGATATACCTATAACCATAACCACAATATCAACCTGCCTATCGTTAACGAAACCATTGCCAAGTTCATTGAAAGCTGTCAGACCAAGTTACTGCATGCCATAACCGATCGTAACGATATACCCATAACCGCAATATCAACCGGCCTATCGTTAACGAAACCATTGCCACGTTCATTGAAAACTCTCAGACCAAGGTACTGCATGCCATAACCGATAGTAACGATATACACGTAAACGAAATCTCAACCTGCCTACCGTTAACCAAACCATTGCAAACTTCATTGAAAGCCGTCAGATCAAGGTACTGCTTGCCATAACCGATCGTAATGATATACCCATAACCTCAATGTCAAACTGTCTATCGTTAACGAAACCATTGCCAGTTCATGGAAAGCTGTCAGACCAAGGTATTGCATGCCGTAACAGATCGTAACGATATACCCATAACCGCAATATCAACCTGCCTATCGTTAACGAAACCATTGCCAAGTTCATTGAAAGCCGTCAGACCAAGTTACTGCATTTCGTAACCAATTGTAACGATATGCCAATAACCGCAATGTCAACCTGCCTATCGTTAACGAAACCATTGCTACGTTCATTAAAAGCTGCCAGACGAAGGTACTGCATGCCATAACCGATCGTAACGATATACCCACAACCGCAATGTCAACGTGCCTATCGTTAAAGATACCATTGCAAATTTCATTGAATGCCGCCAGACCTTGTTACTGCATGCGATAACCGATCGTAATGGTATACCCATAACCGCAATGTCATCCTGCCTATCGTTAACGAAACCATTGCCAAGTTCATTGAAATCTGTCAGACCAAGGTACTGCTTGCCATAACCGATTTTAACGATATAACCGCAACCGCAATTTCAACCTGCCTAACGTTAACGAAACCATTGCCTAGTTCATTGAAATCTGTCAGACCAAGGTACTGCATGCCATAACCGATCTTAACTATATACCCACAACCGCAATGTCAACCTGCCTATCGTTAAAGAAACAATTGCCATGTTCATTGAAAGCTGTCAGACCAAGGTATTGCATGCCATAACCGATCGAAACGATATACAGATAACCGCAATGTGAGCATGCCTATCGTTAACGAAAACATTGCCATGTTCATTGAAAGCTGGCAGACCAAGTTACTGCATGCCATAACCGATCGTAACGATATACCCATAACTGCAATGGCAACTGCCTATCTTTAACGAAACCATTGCCACGTTCATTGAAAAGTGTCAGACCAAGATACTGCATGCCATAACCGATCGTAACGATATAATCACAAACGCAATGTCAACCTGCCTATCGTTAACGAAACCATTGCCACATTCATTGTAAGTTGTCAGACCAAGGTACTGCATGCCATAGCCGATCGTAACGATATAGCCATAATCGCAATATCAACCTGCCTATCTTTAACAAAACCACACCAAGTTCATTGGAAGCTGTCAGACCAAGTTACTGCATGCCATAACCGATCGTAACGATATACCCATAACCGCAAAGTCAACCTGCCTATCGTTAACGAAACCATTGCCATGCCATAACCGATGGTAACGATATACCCATACCCGCATTGACAGCCTGCCTATCGTTAACGAAACCATTGCAAAGTTCTTTTAAAGCCGTTAGACCAAGGTACTGCATGTCATAACCGATCGTAACGATATATACATAACCGCAATGTCAACCAGCCTTTCGTTAACGAAACCACGTCAAGTCCATTGAAATCTGTCAGACCAAGGTACTGCATGCCATAACCGATCGTAACGATGTACCCATAACCGCAATATCAACCTGCCTACCGTTAATGAAACCATTGCCACGTTCATTGTAAGATGTTAGACCAAAGTACTGCACGCCATAACCGATCGTAACGATATACCCATAACCGCAATGTCAACCTGCCTATCGTAAACGAAACCATTCACGCGTTCATTGAAATCTGTCAGACCAAGGTATAGCATGTCACAACCGATCGTAACGATATACCCATATCCGCAATGTCAACCTGCTTATCGTTAACGAAACCATTGCCACGTTCATTGAAATCTGTCAGACCAAGGTATTGCATGTCATAACCGATCGTAACGATATACCCATATCCGCAATGTCAACCTGCTTATCGTTAACGAAACCATTGCCACGTTCATTGAAAGCTGTCAGACCAAGGTACTGCATGTCATAACCGATCGTAACGATATACCCATAAACACAATCTCAGCATACCTATCGTTAACGAAACCATTGCCAAGTTCATTGAAAGCTGTCAGACCAAGGTACTACATGGCATAACCGATCGTAACGATATACCCATAACAGCAATGTCAACCTGCCTAACGTTAACGAAACCATTGCCAAGTTCATTGAAAGCTGCCAGACCAAGTTACTGTATGTCATAACCGATCGTAACGATATACCCATAACCGCAATGTCAACCAGCCTATTGTTAACGAAACCATTGCCAAGTTCATTGAAAGCTGTCAGACCAAGTTACTGCATGCCATAACCGATCGTAACGATATACCCATAACCGCAATATCAACCGGCCTATCGTTAACGAAACCATTGCCACGTTCATTGAAAACTCTCAGACCAAGGTACTGCATGCCATAACCGATAGTAACGATATACACGTAAACGAAATCTCAACCTGCCTACCGTTAACCAAACCATTGCAAACTTCATTGAAAGCCGTCAGATCAAGGTACTGCTTGCCATAACCGATCGTAATGATATACCCATAACCTCAATGTCAAACTGTCTATCGTTAACGAAACCATTGCCAGTTCATGGAAAGCTGTCAGACCAAGGTATTGCATGCCGTAACAGATCGTAACGATATACCCATAACCGCAATATCAACCTGCCTATCGTTAACGAAACCATTGTCACGTTCATTGAAACCTGTCAGACCAAGGTAGTGCATGCCATAACCGATCGTAACGATATACCTATAACCATAACCACAATGTCAACCTGCCTATCGTTAACGAAACCATTGCCACGTTCATTGAAATCTGTCAGACCAAGTTACTGCATGCCATAACCGATCGTAACGGTATACCCATAACCGCAATGTCATCCTGCCTATCGTTAACGAAACCATTGCCAAGTTCATTGAAAGCCGTCAGACCAAGTTACTGCATTTCGTAACCAATTGTAACGATATGCCAATAACCGCAATGTCAACCTGCCTATCGTTAACGAAACCATTGCTACGTTCATTAAAAGCTGCCAGACGAAGGTACTGCATGCCATAACCGATCGTAACGATATACCCACAACCGCAATGTCAACGTGCCTATCGTTAAAGATACCATTGCAAATTTCATTGAATGCCGCCAGACCTTGTTACTGCATGCGATAACCGATCGTAATGGTATACCCATAACCGCAATGTCATCCTGCCTATCGTTAACGAAACCATTGCCAAGTTCATTGAAATCTGTCAGACCAAGGTACTGCTTGCCATAACCGATTTTAACGATATAACCGCAACCGCAATTTCAACCTGCCTAACGTTAACGAAACCATTGCCTAGTTCATTGAAATCTGTCAGACCAAGGTACTGCATGCCATAACCGATCTTAACTATATACCCACAACCGCAATGTCAACCTGCCTATCGTTAAAGAAACAATTGCCATGTTCATTGAAAGCTGTCAGACCAAGGTATTGCATGCCATAACCGATCGAAACGATATACAGATAACCGCAATGTGAGCCTGCCTATCGTTAACGAAAACATTGCCATGTTCATTGAAAGCTGGCAGACCAAGTTACTGCATGCCATAACCGATCGTAACGATATACCCATAACTGCAATGGCAACCTGCCTATCTTTAACGAAACCATTGCCACGTTCATTGAAAAGTGTCAGACCAAGATACTGCATGCCATAACCGATCGTAACGATATAATCACAAACGCAATGTCAACCTGCCTATCGTTAACGAAACCATTGCCACATTCATTGTAAGTTGTCAGACCAAGGTACTGCATGCCATAGCCGATCGTAACGATATAGCCATAATCGCAATATCAACCTGCCTATCTTTAACAAAACCACACCAAGTTCATTGGAAGCTGTCAGACCAAGTTACTGCATGCCATAACCGATCGTAACGATATACCCATAACCGCAAAGTCAACCTGCCTATCGTTAACGAAACCATTGCCATGCCATAACCGATGGTAACGATATACCCATACCCGCATTGACAGCCTGCCTATCGTTAACGAAACCATTGCAAAGTTCTTTTAAAGCCGTTAGACCAAGGTACTGCATGTCATAACCGATCGTAACGATATATACATAACCGCAATGTCAACCAGCCTTTCGTTAACGAAACCACGTCAAGTCCATTGAAATCTGTCAGACCAAGGTACTGCATGCCATAACCGATCGTAACGATGTACCCATAACCGCAATATCAACCTGCCTACCGTTAATGAAACCATTGCCACGTTCATTGTAAGATGTTAGACCAAAGTACTGCACGCCATAACCGATCGTAACGATATACCCATAACCGCAATGTCAACCTGCCTATCGTAAACGAAACCATTCACGCGTTCATTGAAATCTGTCAGACCAAGGTATAGCATGTCACAACCGATCGTAACGATATACCCATATCCGCAATGTCAACCTGCTTATCGTTAACGAAACCATTGCCACGTTCATTGAAATCTGTCAGACCAAGGTATTGCATGTCATAACCGATCGTAACGATATACCCATATCCGCAATGTCAACCTGCTTATCGTTAACGAAACCATTGCCACGTTCATTGAAAGCTGTCAGACCAAGGTACTGCATGTCATAACCGATCGTAACGATATACCCATAAACACAATCTCAGCATACCTATCGTTAACGAAACCATTGCCAAGTTCATTGAAAGCTGTCAGACCAAGGTACTACATGGCATAACCGATCGTAACGATTTACACATAACAGCAATGTCAACCTGCCTATCGCTAATGAAACCATTGCCTCGTTCATAGAAAGTTGTCAGACCAAGGTACTGCATGTCATTATCGTTCGTAACGATATACCCATAACCGCAACGTCAACCTGCCTATCGTTAACGAAACCATTGCCAAGTTCATTGAAAGCTGTCAGACCGATTTACTGCATGCCATAACCGATCGTAACGATGTACCCATAACCGCAATGTCTACCTGCATATCGTTAAGGAAACCATTGCCACGTTCATTGAATTCTGACAGACCAAGTTACTGCATGTCATAACAGATCGTAATGATATACACATATCCGCAATGTGAACCAGCTTATCGTTAATGAAACCATTGCCACGTTCATTGAAATCTGTCAGACCAAGGTACTGCATGTCATAACCGATCGTAACGATTTACCCATAACCGCAATCTCAACCTACCAATCGTTAACGAAACCATTGCCAAGTTCATTGAAAGCTGTCAGACCAAGGTACTCCATGGTATAACCGATCGTAACGATATATACATATCCGAACGATATACCCATAACCGCAATGTCAACCTGTCTATCGTTAACGAAACCATTGCTACGTTCATAGAAAGCTGTCAGACCAAGGTACTGCATGCCATAACAGATCGTAACGATATACCCATAACGGCAATGTCAACATGCCTATCGTTAACGAAACCATTACCAAGTTCGTTGAAAGTCGCCAGACCAAGGTACTGCAAGCTATAACCGATCGTAACGATACACCCATAACCGCAATGTCAACCTGCCTATTGTTAACGAAACCATTGCCAGTTCATGGAAAGTTGTCAGACCAAGGTATTGCATGCCATAACCGATCGTAACGTTATACCCATTACCGCAATGTCAACCTGCCTATCGTTAACGGAACCATTGCCACGTTCAATGAAATCTGTCAGACCAAGGTATTGCATGCCATAACCGATCGTAACGATATACCCATAAACGCAATGTCAACCGGCCTATCTTTAACGAAACGGTTGACACGTTTATTGAAAGCTCTCAGACCAAGGTACTGCATGTCATAACCGATCGTAACGATATACCCCTAACCTCAATCTCAACCTGTCTATCGTTAACGAAACCATTGCCAATTTCATTGAAAGCCGCCAGACCAAGGTACTGCATGCACTGTCGGACCAAGGTATTTCATGCCATAACCGATCGTAACAATATACCCATAACCGCAATGTAATCCTGCCTATCGTTAACGAAACCATTGCCAAGTTCATTGAAAGCCGCCAGACCAAGATACTGCATGTACTGTCAGATCAAGGTAATTCATGTCATAACAGATCGTAACGATATACCCATAACAGCAATGTCAACTTGCCTATCGTTAACGAAACCATTTCCACGTTCATTGAAAGCTGACAGGCCAAGGTACTGGATACCATAACCGATCGTAACGATATACTCATAACCGCAATGTCAACCTGCCTATCGTTAACGAAACCATTGCCACGTTCATTGAAAGCCGTCAGAACAAGGTACTGCATGCGATAACCGATCGTAACGATATACCCATAACCGCAACCGAACGCTCGACGACTGTTTTAGTTAACAGTGAACAGTTGTTACGTGCATTTATGCGAGCAGTCGGGGGTTATGAGAGTTCGAATACACTATCTTCCACCATGTTAACGGACGGGTGGTGGTTGGTCGTAGTCACGGAGTTGGGGGATGTCGTCCATGTTGATAAAGTCGTCGCCCATGTTGAAAAATTCTTCGACCAATCATCGATGACCTCCGGGCGGCGGTCAGGTGGCGGATGGCGATTACGACTACGACGTCAACGACGACGTCAACGTCAACGACGACGGCGACGTCAACCAATCTGTCAACAGAAGGGGCGGACCCGATCGCTTCGACTTCGAGTTATAATGTCCACAAAAATTTATCGTGCACAATATACAGGTGTCTGTTTATTATTAAAAATTGATTAAAGTTCTTTAGCCGACATAAATCCGTTGTCGTCCGAACGGTGTCGTTCGTTGACGGCGAAGTCAACCAATCCGTCAACAGAAGCGGCGGACCCGATCGCTTCGACTCGAGATATAATGTCCACAAAGATTTTTCGCGCACAATATACAGGTGTCTGTTTATTATTAGAAATTGATTAAAGTCCTTTAGACTACATAAATCCATCATCGTCCGAACGGTGTCGTTCGTTGACGTTGCCGTCGTCGTTGACGTTGACGTCGTCGTTGACGTCGTAGTCGTAATCGCCATACGCCGCCTGACCGCCGCCCGGAGGTCATCGATGATTGGTCGAAGAATTTTTCAACATGGGCGACGACTTTATCAACATGGACGACATCCCCCAACTCCGTGACTACGACCACCCACCACCCGTCCGTTAACATGGTGGAAGATAGTGTATTCGAACTCTCATAACCCCCGACTGCTCGCATAAATGCACGTAACAACTGTTCACTGTTAACTAAAACAGTCGTCGAGCGTTCGGTTGCGGTTATGGGTATATCGTTACGATCGGTTATCGCATGCAGTACCTTGTTCTGACGGCTTTCAATGAACGTGGAATTGGTTTCGTTAACGATAGGCAGGTTGACATTGCGGTTATGAGTATATCGTTACGATCGGTTATGGTATCCAGTACCTTGGCCTGTCAGCTTTCAATGAACGTGGAAATGGTTTCGTTAACGATAGGCAAGTTGACATTGCTGTTATGGGTATATCGTTACGATCTGTTATGACATGAATTACCTTGATCTGACAGTACATGCAGTATCTTGGTCTGGCGGCTTTCAATGAACTTGGCAATGGTTTCGTTAACGATAGGCAGGATTACATTGCGGTTATGGGTATATTGTTACGATCGGTTATGGCATGAAATACCTTGGTCCGACAGTGCATGCAGTACCTTGGTCTGGCGGCTTTCAATGAAATTGGCAATGGTTTCGTTAACGATAGACAGGTTGAGATTGAGGTTAGGGGTATATCGTTACGATCGGTTATGACATGCAGTACCTTGGTCTGAGAGCTTTCAATAAACGTGTCAACCGTTTCGTTAAAGATAGGCCGGTTGACATTGCGTTTATGGGTATATCGTTACGATCGGTTATGGCATGCAATACCTTGGTCTGACAGATTTCATTGAACGTGGCAATGGTTCCGTTAACGATAGGCAGGTTGACATTGCGGTAATGGGTATAACGTTACGATCGGTTATGGCATGCAATACCTTGGTCTGACAACTTTCCATGAACTGGCAATGGTTTCGTTAACAATAGGCAGGTTGACATTGCGGTTATGGGTGTATCGTTACGATCGGTTATAGCTTGCAGTACCTTGGTCTGGCGACTTTCAACGAACTTGGTAATGGTTTCGTTAACGATAGGCAGGTTGACATTGCCGTTATGGGTATATCGTTACGATCTGTTATGGCATGCAGTACCTTGGTCTGACAGCTTTCTATGAACGTAGCAATGGTTTCGTTAACGATAGACAGGTTGACATTGCGGTTATGGGTATATCGTTCGGATATGTATATATCGTTACGATCGGTTATACCATGGAGTACCTTGGTCTGACAGCTTTCAATGAACTTGGCAATGGTTTCGTTAACGATTGGTAGGTTGAGATTGCGGTTATGGGTAAATCGTTACGATCGGTTATGACATGCAGTACCTTGGTCTGACAGATTTCAATGAACGTGGCAATGGTTTCATTAACGATAAGCTGGTTCACATTGCGGATATGTGTATATCATTACGATCTGTTATGACATGCAGTAACTTGGTCTGTCAGAATTCAATGAACGTGGCAATGGTTTCCTTAACGATATGCAGGTAGACATTGCGGTTATGGGTACATCGTTACGATCGGTTATGGCATGCAGTAAATCGGTCTGACAGCTTTCAATGAACTTGGCAATGGTTTCGTTAACGATAGGCAGGTTGACGTTGCGGTTATGGGTATATCGTTACGAACGATAATGACATGCAGTACCTTGGTCTGACAACTTTCTATGAACGAGGCAATGGTTTCATTAGCGATAGGCAGGTTGACATTGCTGTTATGTGTAAATCGTTACGATCGGTTATGCCATGTAGTACCTTGGTCTGACAGCTTTCAATGAACTTGGCAATGGTTTCGTTAACGATAGGTATGCTGAGATTGTGTTTATGGGTATATCGTTACGATCGGTTATGACATGCAGTACCTTGGTCTGACAGCTTTCAATGAACGTGGCAATGGTTTCGTTAACGATAAGCAGGTTGACATTGCGGATATGGGTATATCGTTACGATCGGTTATGACATGCAATACCTTGGTCTGACAGATTTCAATGAACGTGGCAATGGTTTCGTTAACGATAAGCAGGTTGACATTGCGGATATGGGTATATCGTTACGATCGGTTGTGACATGCTATACCTTGGTCTGACAGATTTCAATGAACGCGTGAATGGTTTCGTTTACGATAGGCAGGTTGACATTGCGGTTATGGGTATATCGTTACGATCGGTTATGGCGTGCAGTACTTTGGTCTAACATCTTACAATGAACGTGGCAATGGTTTCATTAACGGTAGGCAGGTTGATATTGCGGTTATGGGTACATCGTTACGATCGGTTATGGCATGCAGTACCTTGGTCTGACAGATTTCAATGGACTTGACGTGGTTTCGTTAACGAAAGGCTGGTTGACATTGCGGTTATGTATATATCGTTACGATCGGTTATGACATGCAGTACCTTGGTCTAACGGCTTTAAAAGAACTTTGCAATGGTTTCGTTAACGATAGGCAGGCTGTCAATGCGGGTATGGGTATATCGTTACCATCGGTTATGGCATGGCAATGGTTTCGTTAACGATAGGCAGGTTGACTTTGCGGTTATGGGTATATCGTTACGATCGGTTATGGCATGCAGTAACTTGGTCTGACAGCTTCCAATGAACTTGGTGTGGTTTTGTTAAAGATAGGCAGGTTGATATTGCGATTATGGCTATATCGTTACGATCGGCTATGGCATGCAGTACCTTGGTCTGACAACTTACAATGAATGTGGCAATGGTTTCGTTAACGATAGGCAGGTTGACATTGCGTTTGTGATTATATCGTTACGATCGGTTATGGCATGCAGTATCTTGGTCTGACACTTTTCAATGAACGTGGCAATGGTTTCGTTAAAGATAGGCAGGTTGCCATTGCAGTTATGGGTATATGGTTACGATCGGTTATGGCATGCAGTAACTTGGTCTGCCAGCTTTCAATGAACATGGCAATGTTTTCGTTAACGATAGGCAGGCTCACATTGCGGTTATCTGTATATCGTTTCGATCGGTTATGGCATGCAATACCTTGGTCTGACAGCTTTCAATGAACATGGCAATTGTTTCTTTAACGATAGGCAGGTTGACATTGCGGTTGTGGGTATATAGTTAAGATCGGTTATGGCATGCAGTACCTTGGTCTGACAGATTTCAATGAACTAGGCAATGGTTTCGTTAACGTTAGGCAGGTTGAAATTGCGGTTGCGGTTATATCGTTAAAATCGGTTATGGCAAGCAGTATCTTGGTCTGACAGATTTCAATGAACTTGGCAATGGTTTCGTTAACGATAGGCAGGATGACATTGCGGTTATGGGTATACCATTACGATCGGTTATCGCATGCAGTAACAAGGTCTGGCGGCATTCAATGAAATTTGCAATGGTATCTTTAACGATAGGCACGTTGACATTGCGGTTGTGGGTATATCGTTACGATCGGTTATGGCATGCAGTACCTTCGTCTGGCAGCTTTTAATGAACGTAGCAATGGTTTCGTTAACGATAGGCAGGTTGACATTGCGGTTATTGGCTTATCGTTACAATTGGTTACGAAATGCAGTAACTTGGTCTGACGGCTTTCAATGAACTTGGCAATGGTTTCGTTAACGATAGGCAGGATGACATTGCGGTTATGGGTATACCGTTACGATCGGTTATGGCATGCAGTAACTTGGTCTGACAGATTTCAATGAACGTGGCAATGGTTTCGTTAACGATAGGCAGGTTGACATTGTGGTTATGGGTATAGGTATATCGTTACGATCGGTTATGGCATGCACTACCTTGGTCTGACAGGTTTCAATGAACGTGACAATGGTTTCGTTAACGATAGGCAGGTTGATATTGCGGTTATGGGTATATCGTTACGATCTGTTACGGCATGCAATACCTTGGTCTGACAGCTTTCCATGAACTGGCAATGGTTTCGTTAACGATAGACAGTTTGACATTGAGGTTATGGGTATATCATTACGATCGGTTATGGCAAGCAGTACCTTGATCTGACGGCTTTCAATGAAGTTTGCAATGGTTTGGTTAACGGTAGGCAGGTTGAGATTTCGTTTACGTGTATATCGTTACTATCGGTTATGGCATGCAGTACCTTGGTCTGAGAGTTTTCAATGAACGTGGCAATGGTTTCGTTAACGATAGGCCGGTTGATATTGCGGTTATGGGTATATCGTTACGATCGGTTATGGCATGCAGTAACTTGGTCTGACAGCTTTCAATGAACTTGGCAATGGTTTCGTTAACAATAGGCTGGTTGACATTGCGGTTATGGGTATATCGTTACGATCGGTTATGGCATACAGTAACTTGGTCTGGCAGCTTTCAATGAACTTGGCAATGGTTTCGTTAACGTTAGGCAGGTTGACATTGCTGTTATGGGTATATCGTTACGATCGGTTATGGCATGTAGTACCTTGGTCTGACAGCTTTCAATGAACTTGGCAATGTTTTCGTTAACGATAGGCAGGTTGACATTGCGGTTATGGGTATATCGTTACGATCGGTTATGGCATACAGTAACTTGGTCTGACAGCTTTCAATGAACTTGGCAATGGTTTCGTTAACGTTAGGCAGGTTGACATTGCTGTTATGGGTATATTGTTACGATCGGTTATGGCATGAATACCTTAGTCTGTGAGCTTTCAATGAACGTGGCAATGATTTCGTTAACGATAGGCTGGTTGAGATTGCGGTTATAGTTATATCGTTACGATCGGTTATGGCATGCAGTACCTTGGTCTGACAGCTTTCAATGAACTTGGCAATTGTTTCGTTAACGATAGGCAGGTTGAAATTGCGGTTATGGGTATATCGTTACGATCGGTTATGGCATGCAGTACCTTGGTCTGACAGCTTTCAACGAACTTGGCATTGGTTTCGTTAACGATAGGCAGGTTGAGATTGCGATTATTGCTATATCGTTACGATCGGTTATGGCATGCAGTACCTTGTTCTAACAGCTTTCAATGAACGTGGCAATGGTTTCGTTAACGATAGGCAGGTTGTCATTGCGGTTATGGGTATATCGTTACGATCGGTTATGGCATGCAGTAGCTTTTTCTGGCGGCTTTCAATGGACTTGGCAATTGTTTCGTTAACGATAGGCAAGTTGAGATTGCGTTTATGGGTATATCGTTACTATCGGTTATGGCATGCAGTACCTTGGTCTGACAGCTTCCAATGAACTTGGTGTGGTTTTGTTAACGATAGGCAGGTTGCTATTGCGATTATGGCTATATCGTTACGATCGGCTATGGCATGCAGTACCTTGGTCTGACAAATTACAATGAACTTGGCAATGGTTTCGTTAACGATAGGCAGGTTGACATTACGGTTATGGGTATATCGTTACGATCGGTTATGGCATGCAGTAACTTGGTCTGACAGATTTCAATGATCTTGGCAATGGTTTTGTTAACGATAGGCAGGTTGAGATTGCGGTTATGGGTATATCGTTACGTACGGTTATGGCATGCAGTACCTCTGTCTGACAGCTTTCAACGAACGTAGCAATGGTTTCGTTAACGATAGGCAGGTTGGCATTGCTTTTATGGGTATATCGTTACGATCGGTTATGTTATGCAGTACCTTGGTCTGTCAGCTTTCAATGAACGTGGCAATGGTTTCGTTAACGAAAGCCAGGT
The DNA here is from genome assembly GCA_034769895.1 of Magicicada septendecula. Lineage (NCBI taxonomy): Eukaryota > Metazoa > Arthropoda > Insecta > Hemiptera > Cicadidae > Magicicada > Magicicada septendecula. The sequence goes on along the minus strand of CM068368.1, from coordinate 66,671,418 downwards.
TGATATTGCGGTTATGGGTATATCGTTACGATCGGTTATGGCATGCAGTACCTTGGTCTGACAGCTTTCGATGAACTTGGCAATGGTTTCTTTAACGATAGGCAGTTTGGCTTTGCGGTTATGGGTATATCGTTACGATCTCTTATGGTATCCAATACTTTGGTCTGACAGCTTTCAATGAACTTGGCAACGATTTCGTTAACGATAGGCAGGTTGAGATTGCGGTTATGGGTATATCGTTACGATCGGTTATGCCATGCTGTACCTTAGTCTGACAGATTTCAATGAACTTGTCAATGGTTTCGTTAACGATAGACAGGTTGACACTGCGGTTATGGGTATATCGTTACGATCGATTATGTCATGCAGTACCTTGGTCTGACAGCTTTCAATGAACGTAACAATGGTTTCGTTAACGGTAGGCAGGTTGACATTGCGGTTATGGGTTTTTCGTTACGATCGGTTATGGCATGCAGTACCTTGGTCTGAGAGCTTTCAATGAACTTGGCAATGGTTTCGTTAACGATAGGCAGGTTGATATTGCGGTTATGGGTATATCGTTACGATCGGTTATGGCATGCTGTACCTTGGTCTGACAGCTTTTAGTGAACGTGGCAATGGTTTCCTTAACGATATGCAGGTTGATATTGCTGTTATGGGTATATCGTTACGATCGGTTATGTTATGCAGTACCTTGGTCTGTCAGCTTTCAATGAACGTGGCAATGGTTTTGTTAACGAAAGCCAGGTTGATATTGCGGTTATGGGTATATCGTTACGATCAGTTATGTCATGCAGTACCTTGGGCTGACAGTTTTCAATGAACTTGGCAATGGTTTCGTTAACGATAGGCAGGTTGATATTGCGGTTATGTGTATATCGTTATGATCGGTTATGGCATGCAGTATCTTGTTCTTACAGCTTTCAATGAACTTGGCAATTGTTTTATTAACGATAGGCAGGTTGATATTGCTATTATGGGTATATCGTTACGATCGTTTATGGCATGCAGTACCTTGGTCTGACAGCTTTCCATGAACTTGAAAATGGTTTCGTTAACGATAGGCAGGGTGATATTGTGGTTATGGTTATATCGTTGCGATCGGATATAGCATGCAGTACCTTGGTCTGACAGCTTTCAATGACCTTGGCAATGGTTTCGTTAACGATAGGCAGGTTGATATTACGGTTATATGGGTATATCGTTACGATCGGTTATGGCATGCAGTACCTTAGTCTGACATATTTCAATGATCTTGGCAATGGTTTCGTTAACGATATGCAGGTTGACATTGCGGTTGTTGGTATATCGTTACGATCGGTTATGGCATGCTGTACCTTGGTCTAACAGCTTCCAATGAACGTGGCAATGGTTTCGTTAACGATAGGCATGTTGTAATTGCGGTTATGGATATATCGTTACGATCAGTTATAACATGCAGTACCTTGGTCTGACAGCTTTCAATGAACGTGGCAATGTTTTCGTTAACGATAGGCAGGTTGACATTGCGGTTATGGGTATATCGTTACGATCGGTTATGGCATGCTGTACCTTGGTCTGAGAGCTTTCAATGAACTTGACGACTTTCACTGTTTTGTTGGCGACGATGGAAACGAACTCGGCAAGTATCTAGCCATTATGGACATCATCGCATATGCCAGCAGGCATTTGATATTTGCACCTGTAGTAAACACAATCGTTTCGAATCACAATCACGTAAGGACAAACCGTTGGTTAACGGAGCATTATTATCGATTAGAGTGGACGGACGGGGACACATCGTTCAAACATCTTGTGGCGATATTAGTAAAGTACACGTTTCCTTTTAACTTTATGTTCGTAAAAGGATTACAGAAAAAAGATTTCTGGAGAAGCGTATTGTACATTTCATTATTATAAATTTAGAAGTTTTCAGTTGTCCTAAACTCGATTACGTTCAATACACGGAAAAGCCTGTCTCGTGTACCGCTTATTTCCAGAAAATATTTTATCGTTGCGTGTGAACGAAAAGTTAGCGACGTACATAAATTATTGTGTGAAATAGAACACAAGCCAAGCTAAGTGTGCATCTTTGACTCTGTGTGTGTGTGTGTGTGTGTGTGTGTGTGTGTGTGTGTGTGTGTGTGTGTGTGTGTGTGTGTGTGTGTGTCAGCTGTTACTTTTTTTGTTGATGAGTGTGCATTAGTTGTTATGATGATATAATCGGCTCCGTCTGTCTGGCCGTCTGTTTATCGCGGCGTGTGAACCTAGTCGTACATAAATTTTTTTAAATAACAGAACACACAAGCTGTCTGACACCATCTGTTATCACAGCGTGTGGGAAACAGAACGCAAGCCAAACTAAGTGCGCGTCCGTGACTTTGTGTGGGAGCTTTTTTTTTGTTGTTACCATGTCTTTCGTGTACATCCTTGAGATGAACATCTTGTGTCGCTATTAGTAAAGTACACGTTTCCTTTTAACATGTACAAATACTAGAGTACACGCTTTACGCGAGTGGGTTGTATCAGATTTTAGAATAATCAATATGTTTCTGATAAATTACTAACATTATTGTTTAGCGCTTACGTAAAAAAATAACAGCCGTCACCTTTCTATCGATTACATCATCTGTCTAAAAATAAATTAACGTCGACGACATGTTCAAACAAGCACATGTGCTGTCTAATCGTATAAAAATTACCGACACCCCTCTTCCTCACCTACCCATCGAACCGTGAGAAATCAAGTCGTATCCTGTTCACACAGTTAAATACATCACCTGTCTAAAAATAAATTAGCGTCGACAACATGTTCGAACAAGCACGAGTGCTGTTTAGACGTATACAAAAATAACCGACTCCCCTTTTCCCCATCTACCCATCGATCCGTGAGAAATCAGCTCGTGACCTGTTCACACGGTTAAAAATAAACGCTTACTGTGCGTTGAGTGGTTTCTCCCCTCTCCGGTTTCCACCTCCACAACTACCTCCCTATATATTCGCTGTGCACGAGCGTTATTCGTTCATTCGTTGAGAGACGTGCCAGAAATTATTATAAATTCTTTATTTTAAAATGGCGTCAATCACTGAAAAGTTTGCAACTATTAGCGCAATCGAGTATAAAAAAATAAAGGAATTGATAATCGGTGTAAAATATCCGATCCGACTCGTCACTCTTCAAGATTAATGAGACCCTAAACTAAAATATCGTTTATATCTACCAAAGAGATACGCAGGCGTTTTCGAAGATGAGGAATTAAAAAATTTAGTACCGTGTTCGCTACAACTAATTTATCGTGGAGAAAAGGATAGAGCTTACATAGTAGAAATTGTACAGTAGGACCGAATGGACATCTTCATTTGTCGCGTACGATTACATATATTGTTATTGTGTGGTGTGTGTGTGTGTGTAGTTTATTGTATATTTTTATGTGTGTTTGATTACAATATATGTAAATTTTGCTTTGCTTAGTTGTTTATTTTCAACTATCCTTTTTTCCTTCCAACATGCATGTTTCATAAGTGAAATGTCAATCAGAACAATTGCACAGATGCACGATAATCAATTTTTACAAGTGAAATGATATTCAATTTTGCACCGCAGTAGTAAATCCGAACGGCAGCAGTGTAAATATCTAAACCCATACACTATAACACATGCACAAGTTGACAACGTGACCAACGCCAGTACAGTTCTCGAGTTGGCAACAATGCAATTCACCTCTTCACATCGACGACATCCGGACAATGGGGTGGCAGTGTAAATATATCTGAAACCCGTACACTATAACACATGCATGAGTCGACAACGTGACCGATGCCAGTACAGTTCTCCAGTTGGCAACAATGCAATTCACCTCTTCACATCGACGATATCCGGACAATGGTGGCAGTGTAAATATATCTGAAACCTGTACACTATAACACATGCACGAGCCGACAACGTGGCCGACGCTAAACCAGCACACATGCACAAGTTGACAACGTCGACGCTTTTCCAACGTGGACACCCTTCCGGAAAACACAGTATATATCCAAACCCATACACTGTAACACACGCTCGAATCGCCAACGTGGCCGAACCTTAACCAGCACACTCTTACACTACTTGACTGAGTTGGCAACAATGCAATTACTTAACACATAGACACAACATCGACGATATCGAGACAATTGTGGCAGTGTAAATATATACGAAACCAGTACACTATAACACCGAGTTGGCAACAATGGCGGCACATATATTCAACCCGTACACTATAACACCGAGCCGACAACAGTTGGCAACACCGACGCTTTTCCAACATGGCCGAACTTCCGGAAAAACCCCTTACATATACATACCCATACACTATAACACATGCACGAATCGGCAACCCGGCCGTACCTTAACCAGCACACTCCTACCACAACCCGACAACATCGCACCTTTTCCAACATGGCCGCCGCCGCCGACAAAATGGACGACGACCCCACCACGACGGGCGACGATCAAACCAGGCCGCCGCCCAGCGACGATGACGACGTCAACGGCGAACGGCGGCCACGCCTCCGCCAATCAACGCACACATAACCCCACAAATTGGACGTCGACGACAACATGGCCGAATGCCGACAACATGGCCGACTACTTCGACACGCCCAACAAGGTCACGTGGGACACACCACTACCCCCCCGGTCCATCCGCAAATATGCACACGACGACACACTGCACCGGATGTATACCCCCACCACCACGATTTTTGAATCTTGCGCCAAAAGTGGGTGTATGACGTCACTTCCGCGGTAGAGGGTGGGGATGGATTGGGGGGGTAGTGGTGTCATCTTCCATCTCACTCGCACTCATTGCACATGTCATTCGCTCTCACTCGCACTCATGGGGAAGATAGTGGGTTAGAACCCCCATAACACCCCTACTTACCAGCAACATTTTATGTTTTAACAAGGGTAATTTTTATATGACGAACGATAACTGCCGTAAATTCAAACAGAATCAACTACGTTTTTGCATACATTTTTGAATTAAAGAGAACTCAAGGTTTGTTGATTTTGTTGAAGATCGGTTAAGGGGAAGGGGTAGTTTACCAGCAACATTTTATGTTTTAAGAAGGGTAATTTTTTTTTGACAAAAGATAACTGCTGTAAATTCAAAGAGAATCAAATAATTTTTTGCATACTTTCCTGAATTGTAGAAAACTCAAGGTCTACTGATTTTGGTGAAGATCGGTTAAGAAATAGGGGTACTTAACCTGCAACATTTTATGTTTTAACAAGAGTAAAGTACTTAATTTTGATAAATAAAGTATCCTGATAAGAAGCTCATAATGATCCACTGTAGAAACGTAGATGAAATATCTATAAATGAAGAGGTTAGGTGAACGGGGTGGGGGTAATTTTCTATAAATGAAAATTATAGTTGAAGGGAGAGGGGAGAATTTTGTATATGTGTACTACGTTATCGGCAACAAAGAAGTAGATCTTTGTTAAAATTCCTTCCCGGGCTGTTTAGCTTTAGTCCAATGTTTTCTGAAAAACCAGACTTTTCGGCAGTGCCATTGACTGCCATCATCAGTGAAAATCAAGTGCGAAAACGTGAGGTGGTATACGTTAGTGACCACAGTACTGTGGTTAAGGCTGAAGCAATAAGTAGAAAGAAGTAGTTTCTATCAAAATATTTCATTTTGAATATGATTTTGAATATAAATCTTAGAACATGGAAGTCATGTATGGTTCTCCATACCGATATTTTATTGGTACTGTCCAATTTCTCATTCATCTGTTTTATCAAATTTTCCTTAAAAGCTTCATTTTGTTTCTTCGAGTGTTCATTGATCTTTTCCTCCATACTGTCTATCTTCTCATTTGTTTGTTTATTTTGTTCCTCCATTTGTTTAAAATTTGCATTAGTTAGTTTACTATCTTCTTTAATTTGTTTCAAATTCTCTTCATTTCTGTCAAATTTTCATTCATTTGTTTAAAATTCTCCTCATTTCTGTCCATCTTTTCTAGCATCCATTCCAACATTTTTTGCACATTTGGGTCTCCTCTATTTTCCGCCTTATCGCCTGTCTCCACTTCTTCAACCGATGTTGACTCCTTCTCTTCCATGCTGACTTCTTTTCCGGCCTCCACTGCGCGTTGCTTTGACTTGCCTCTTGTGTGCATTTCTGTTTCTTCTAGCAGCTGTCAGCTAAAACCAGGTTACCTGTAATACAATTACAATTTCCTACTATAATAATTTTTCCCTAATTTCAGCCCTAAACGTTGGTCGCCAATTTTGTAATAAACGATAAGTTGGTCGGTTTATCAGGCCACAAGTTGGATGCGTCAATATTGTAATATAGCCTATAATGTTTTAATAAATTTATTGTTTATCGTTTACTTGATTGTTTTTTATTAATTGGTTTATTTTATTAAGTTACTTTAATTAATAAATAAGGATTATCAAGCGAAAACAGGTCGTCGCTGAGTTTACGGTTTCGAAAATGTCGCCAAAAATAATTGTTCTTAATAATTAAAAAAATAGATTGTGTGGGTTCTTCACAATCGATTGGTGATTCGACTCAGTTTTATAGGTTACCTGGCCTTTTCTAGTAATTGCTTGACGTTCCTCACTCTCGCTGTATTCCTCTTCTTGTTTATCGCCTGCAAATCCTTTATGTTAATTTGCTTTCCAGAAATAAAATACTTTACAAGTTAACAAATCAATTAATGTATTTGATGATTTTTTTTTTACTCAGGGTAAGTACAACGGTTTGTGAATCGAACGGGATAGTAACCGTATCGACTCGCTCACCAAGCTCGACTCGAAAAAATACAATGTTTAAAATGAATTATAATATTATTTTTTATATCAGATCGTGGATACTTTGAGCTGCTAAGAAAGATCAGAAAATGCCTACAGATAAAATACAATACATCACAATTAATTAATTAACCTTCTTAATAAATATTAAAATTTAAATAGTATTAATCTAAAAATATTACAATTCTGTCTTTTTCCAAGTGTCATTCGAAATGGCTGAGCTGAGATGACTAAACAAACAAAATGGCTGTTGGCCAGCCATACTTACCTAAAACTGCGTACTTAAAACTGCCTCACCTATTTTCTTTAAATTAAATAGTGTTTTAATGGTTTTGTGTCCAGAATGTTATTAAATAAAGGTTTGTTGAAGTACACAAGTGTCTGGTTTAACCATGTTGTTGGTGAAACTCGTGCAGTGTGTGTTAAGGTTGTTTCATTATGAGTTTATGAAGATTCTCACCACTCGGCATATTAACTTGAATAAATCGTCGTCTTGTTATTCGGTCTTCAATTATTTCTAGTATGGGTTGTCTGTGTGGTTCTCTAATGTGTTTTCTTAATTTGGTATAGTCATCTCTTTATTTTTACTTTCAATCATTCATTACTTTAAGCTAATTCAGCAAATACGATTCTCTGTTACATTGAGTTCATCTATACAGCTTGAGTTTCAACAATAGACTAAACGAATTCCTCCGTTAAAAAAACGGCTATGACCTGGTTGCCCCGGCTTTTATGGGCTATGATTGGTTAATTTTCCCCTGACCCTGGTCACGTGGTTTTAATTATTTGACACGTAAATTTTAAATCTGTCACCTCAAATTACTCTTTATTTATTTGTTGATTAATTTAAATTTGAGTTATATGATGATGTCGTTTGGAAAAATATAATTATTTTGATACCGAATGTGACCCATAATGGCCCAGTATCACTTATTCTAACACATTTACAAATTTTAAGTTTTAGGCTTTTACATATTTTTCTCAACACTTCTTATTTCCTCCTTTGTTATTTAAATCAGCCCTAATAGGGTTGTACTTATTAATAACAATAATGTCTGATATTTTTACCTTATATATAACATTACAATTTTAAATACCTACTAGCTGAAGTACCCGTTCTATGCCCGGGTGGCGAGCATTTTTATTGGCACATATTGATAAAGCCACGGCTGGCTATGAAGTTTAATTATTGGGCAAAAACTTCTTTGTAGACCACATTTTTTTGTGTAAACTCTTTGGTCTTTCTTTAAGCTGCCTTGTTGGTCAGTTCCTAAGACTTTTACCTTGACTTGCTAAAAGGACTTTGTTCTTGAAAATGCAACATAAAGTTGTCCATGACTGAATACTGGAGATGGCAAATAAATACCAACAGAATCCAGTGTTTCCCCTTGGCTTTTGTTGATGGTCATAGCAAAAGCAAGTCTAAATGGAAACTGTTTTCGTCTTAACGTAAAGGGAAGGTCAGTGTCACTGGGTGCAAGAATAACTCTTGGAATAAATACCTTGGTACCTTTAAAAGATCCGGTCAGGATTTCGCAGTCAATGACTTCTTTTGACATCATTTGCTTGACGACCATTCTGGTGCCATTGCAAAGACCTCTTGTTGAGTCAAGGTTTCGTAGCAACATTACTACAGCACCAACTTTCAAGCTAAGTCTATGAGGAGGCATACCTCCAAAAAGCTGTTCAAAAACTCCATTGGATAGTCTGCTGCCTCCTCGGCATTTGCACTATCTTGCTGAATAGAATCTATGCTGGTATAGCATTTCAATTCAGATTGAATTCGTCTAAGGACATTTTCATTAAGTTCAAGTGACTCGTGGTTTTTTGGAGTTAGGATTGCACGGTTAGAAATGCTGTCATCTCCTGATTGGATGACCTCAGGAAAGACAGCATCAACAATACATCCATTTTCAATGCATACTGGAGGAATTTTGAAGATGCCTTCCTCTAATCCAGGCTCTTGGAGTTTTCCATTCCCAACTTTTAAAAGCCAATCGGAAAAGCCTTGGTGTTCTGATGGGACATTTGCCTCATTGGCACGCATGTTTTGGTCTAACTTTAGGACCTGAATATTTTTCCAACACTTATTATTCTTCATGCATGAAGAAAGTATTTCGGTTCTGCTGCCATGTGGAACAACAGGGAGAATTTGTCTAAAATCTCCACCAAAAAGAAAGACCGCACCTCCAAATGGTTTTTTAGAAGGAACTTTTGGATCTTCAGCTAAGAGTTCTTTATACAGTGTGTCAACTGCATTTACTCCATGTGCTGGGGCCATTGAAGCTTCATCCCAGATTATCACTTTGGCCTTTTCCAGTTTATTTGCCATATTAGTCCCATGTCGAACATTACAGGTTGATGTTTCATTTATTGGAATAGGCAGCTTGAAACGACTGTGGGAAGTTCTGCCTCCCTCAAGCAAAGTTGCTGCTATGCCTGTAAATGCACATGGCAAGACTAATTAATTTTTGCTACGCACATAGTGCATGATTGTGTTGTAAAGGAAGGTTTTACCACTTCCGCCAGGTCCATCAATAAAGAATAGACGTTTGGGTAAGTTAGGGTTTTCAATTTCTTCCCTGATTTTGTCGAAAGCCCTTCTTTGCCCTGGGTTGAGCATTTGAAACTTTTCTTCGAACATGGTTTTTTCGGGAATTGGATCGTAATATTTTCCAGAATGGATTGGCTCGTCATAGCTGCCGACTGGAAGTTCTAGGCCAAAATCTACCAATGACTTTCCATGTGTTCGAAGGACAGATTCAATTTCTTTAAGCGTCAAATAGAGAGCTTTTTCTCCATCAGGAAAGCGTCTCTTATAGTCTTCCATAAGATTGTCCTTATGTCTGTCGAATAATGCTGCTGCATCCGACGGCTCACACATGATACAAATAAATGCAAACAACTGCCTAAGTTGTACTGGCATTTGATGGGTTGCAGCTTCTGTTAGGCAAGTATCCCATTCTGAGTCAATGTCAGTTAATCCCCTTGCAATGCATGCTTCTTGGAAAGTTGCAAAGGGGGGATTTCAATCGACGTTCTTAGGTCCTCGAAAGATGTTGCTCCTCTAACATTGGGAAGGAGAATTCGGAGGAACCATTTTTCTCTATCCGTGGGACTTACGGCAAACATTCTGCCAATTGTAGTTTCATGTCCTCTAAGACATAGTTTCCATTTAGAATTTTTGGCATCCGAGCTATAGTGTTCGGGAATTTCAATATATAAATACTCTCGGGCATTAGGGTCTTCCTGATTAAGTTTAAACCAAGCCAGAAGTTTGGATTTGATGGCTTTTTGCTGTACAGCTTCAGCTTCCTTGCCTGGTATAAAACATATTGTATGCTTGTCCTCAAGGTGGACATTTAATCTTTCCACATGATCAGTTTTGTGGTGCATTTTGTATTCCCTGAGCCCCCAGCATGCTTCAGGTGCACTTACATACCGGGTCTCCAAGTAATTTTTTATTTCGTCCCATTCAATAGTAGCTTCCTGTTCTGTGGGAACAGTAACGAATTGAATATTTGCACAGTCATGCCCCTTGTAAACGTATTTGAACAGGTATTTAACGCTTTGAATTGAGCTACAAATCTCTACGTTAATGTGGGCATTGTATTTCAGAGACAGGTATGGGTTGATGGCACCACCCATCTGTTGTCCACTTTGTTTCCCCCAAGTTCAACAAAGTTACCATCATCTCGGCGTTGATATTTTGGGTAACCATTGACATTGCTGTTGGTCTCAGCACAGAAATCTTTTGGGAATTCTTTTGTGCATTTGCCATTTTCCATACACGGTGCGTTTGGATTTAATGGACCACATGGGCCATGTATCATACAGGATTTTACAATTTCATGTAGCCTCGGGTGGGCATCTTTATCAGGGAGTTCTGCACAGACAATTTTGTCAATTCTTTCATTCTCCCAGGCTTTGTCTTTCGAGGCCATGAATAGCAATATGTGCCCATGTGGTAAACCACGTTTTTGGAACTCGATCATGTGGAGCATAGCCCTAACACGTCCAAAACTATGGTGTTTGGTTAAGTTTTCAAGTAGCAATTTCAGTTTCAACTCAAACACTCTTGCTACTAAATCAGGCCGGTCGCATGGTTGCTGACCGGGAAGTAAGTTTTCCCTGATTTCCCTCCATTTAGGATTGCACGTGAATGTTACAAATAAGTCAGGTTTGCCATATTTCCTGACCATGGCCATAGCATCTTGGTAATTTTGAGCCATATTTCTTGGACTCCCTGGGAAGGTTGAAGGCAATATAACTTTCTTTCCAGGCAATATGTTAATGTCCTCAAAATTGTAGTTGTTCACAAATCGGTGAAGGACATCATACTCTTCAGCTCTTACTGTGTTTTGATTTTTTTGAAACCAATTCAAACGGTTTGCCTCGGTCTTGCAATAGGCATCAACCATGAATTGGTGAGTCACATTCCCTGCGTTGAGGAACTCGTTAATGGCAAAATGGTATGAATACTATTGAAGCTGGGACACATTTCCTTGACCAACAGCTTTCTTCAGATCTGTGGTCCACCTGAATCCCCACATGGGAAAAGCAAAGGGTAGCACATTGGGTCACAGAGTCTACTCAGGATGGATATATTTTGTAAAATTCCGCTTTTCGGATAAATTGTAATATCCCAATTTTCTGGGGGTGCACCATCTGCACTGTGAAAAACGGCAGCAATTTCTCCTCTGGCAGTGGGAGCGTTGGTTCTGCCGGGGTGCACATTATTTACTCATTCTCTCAAGAAAGTCATGCTATATTCAATTGGCGTTCGGTTTTCCCGATTTGCCTTTAGCATTTCGTCTTGTTCAAATTTGAGCATGTTCTTGTATTCTTTAGAGAACGGATTGATATCTCCAAGAAGTTTTTGGAGGTTCTCCATTACGACACGAATGCATCCATTTTTGCTTGATTGTTCATTCTTTCTGTCAAGGCTTGGGCCGAATCCAAAATGTACAGTTGGGCATACTTTGGTAATTCACCTTGATTTGGGTGTAATGCAGATGTAGCGTGATAAATTTGCCCATGGATTCTGTAACAAAAAGTACCTGAATGCCTGGTCACTGATTGGTCAACTTGTGTTCCCATTGAGGCAAAGGCCATTGCACTGTTGTATGATCTTATGTTTTCCATGAAATTTTTGGAATTTGGATCAGATCCATTCATGTAATTTTTAAATGAAGGGATGCATTCGCATTTCTTCTAATGCGATGGTCCCTTTATGGCAGCAATTTGACATTAATTCATTTTTGAAATGCGTGGCATTGCAAAATGGACATTTAGCGCCCATTGGGCCAAGATAACTTCTTCAATTTCGTCTTCATTGAAGTTTTTGGGAAGCAAAGCGGTGTTGCGGGATCGGACATATCTACTCAGATGTCTTCATCGATGTTGGCGTGCAACCCTTTGTCTTTCAGCATTTGCCTCGCGCTCTTGTTGAAGTTGATTTTGTGGCATGTTTTCTCTGTGTTGCCGTTGACTTACAGATTAGCTTTACATTCTCCTTGAAGCTGCTCTTCTGACATGGCCGCTCTATGGCGTCTTTGAGCTTCAGCATTACGTGCTTTTTTTGCTGCAATTTCTTCAGCAGTTGGTGGTTGCTGGCATTTAGGAGGCATATTTGATCGTATTTCATTACTTATTCATTGGATCATCAGAAGTACATATAAACATGAATTTCACAATTAAAACATATACAGAAATATAGGACAAATTACGTCCCTGTTCGGGCGCCACTGAGAAGTTATTTTTCAACTTACAAAATAATAATTAATAAGAATACACATTTTCTACAAATCTTACCTTTCTCGGGTCCCAGGTTCTTCGCACGAACTTGTGAAGAATAAGTGTGATTTAGGGTTGCATTGTTTAATAAATTAAACTCTCAATTACTGCATTAGATAGTTGTATTTTATTCAACAATTCTTTTCAAAATTTACTGGCTTTCCATTTTTCTCCTCAAAACTATTATTGATTTTTTTAATTACTTTTCAACAATACAAAAACAAACATTGTATTTTATTTATTATAATAACTACCGGTAGTTTAAATATTTTTTATTATACGGCAACCCAGCATTTGCTCATTCACTCTTTCACACACATTTTGTCCCCTTTTTAATTTTTTTTTAAAACAAGAGATCTCTTTTCATTCTAATTTTGAATTTCCGTTTTTTATTTTAATTGAAATGGTAGGTTTACTTCCCTGTTATAGTAATGTAGAGCGCGCGTCGAAATCAGTCCACTTTAGTTCATTTGTTTACTCCGAAAGTTAAATTTTGATCACTGACGACTATCTGCTATTTCACTATTTCCCGCTACATACTTTATCACACTTTTACTGGTATCACTTTATACCCCACTTTTATTCCATATTTTGGAATTTTGATACGTTTTCACTCCTTCGGCCGGTCCGTCTACATTTTTTAATGTATCTCAGGCGGACCGCGCGATATCGCAACTGTGTGCGTTAGATGTTATTAGCCGACTGCCTTTGTTCAGTGCGCACACCGCGCTGAGGTATTTATTCATACGTGCCCAAACCATGGGAACATGAGCACGCGTGTGGGGGCGCGTACGCACCCTCGTTGAAAGTCTGCATTCCTGTACCACAACGCGACAGTTTCGACGATACAGTCAATTCACCGTATATGCTTGTTCACAATTCCCAATGCGTGCTTTGCACTGACTGTTACTGAACAGTACCAAGACTGGTTTAAAATAATTAAAATTGGTTTCACCCCTTTTGCCCCGTTACAATATATAGACGTACCGGTATACAAAATTACAAAACATATCAACACAATTGCACAGTAAAAACATTAAAAACTATAGGAACGGATAAATGTATACATTCGATGCTGGTAAATATCATTTGTTTATTTACTTGTTACTATGGTAACATACCGATGACTGACACACTACCTTGCGCGTTATATTATATATTCTTCATTTTCTTATAATAACAATAATATTGACAGCATGTCAGTTCAATGGCTTCTATTTGATTTTATCTGGTTTGGTTAATACTATTTTGGACATTTTACTGTTTAAGTTCAGCTCACCTCTTTTGGCCTATAGGTCTAGCATTTTGCCATTCCTTTACAATGATTTATTACATAATATGAGGTTTCACCACGTACCGTACCTGATATTGATATTTCTGAACAGCTCTTATAACTGTTGTTCTCGAAAAGTGAGCAAATCTTTTAACAAATAACTATAACATGATAAAATATAAACACTTGCTTATAAGACAGTACCCTGTGGGTATACATAAAACCTTTAAATAACTAATTCTAACACAATAAATCATGGGTGTACAAAAATACTTCAAACAATTAACTATAACATGGTACCTCCTGTGGGTATACAAAACTCTTTACATAATGAATTATAATGTAAAAACTCCTGGGTATACAGAACCCTCTAAACACATATAACTTTTTATTTACTGGTTCTTAATGTATATTGTTTTGTACATAAGACCATTACTTCATTTTCTCCCTTCCCCACTGGTTTATAACATGATCTTTGATCATCACTATTTCCTTCTTTGCACACTTATCACTTCACTCACTTATAATATAAGTTCTTACAATTCTTTCTTAGACTAATGCATATATTTCTTACTCTTTTTATACCATTGCATTGCATTTTCTATAACTCTACCTACTGTCTGATCTTTTCTCTTTAATTATTATTATTAATTTATGAAGTATTATTTATTTATTTTTTACCTGGTTATCAACATGTTTTTAGTTTAGTTTCTTTTGTTAATTTTTTTTTATTTTCAGTTCTTCATGCATTTATGCTATTTGGTAATTAATGTGGTCTTCACTGTCTTGTTGCTTAGCATGTCTTTATTTTAATTAGTGGTTTCGTTGTTCGACTTGTTTATACCTCTCACTTACCATATCTATTGGGTTTATCACGTTATTAAGTTCTCTTCTTCTAATACTCATCATAATTACGATATTACATTTCTTTAACATTTATCTTTCTTCATCCATTGTTTTGTTTTAGCATGGAACCAGAATACACTGCTTAATACTCCCTTATTAGTAAGTTTCCTTTCATTTATTATTTATTCTAGTACTTGGTTATTTATTATTTCTTTATCTGAATAGTTCTTCTATGCATGGTGGTGATATGTATCACCACAATATTTTAAGGCGTAAGTACAACTGATGCAAGAAAGGAGCTGTATTATAATGGGTTGGATATGAACAACTGATAAACCATGCAGTGGGCATCTATTGAAGTGACTATACCAGAAAAATAAAAAAAAAATACTATAAAATCACTTTGGCAAACCATAGAATGAAAGTGAGTGAGATATCAAAGGCTAGGCTACTGGTATACGTATTAACTGAATGTGTGGCTAATATCTTACATGAGCATTTATTTGTGTATAACAAAGCTGTGTACTAGAAGGATGGTACACACCTGCTCACACCTGACCAAAACAATGTTGAAGGAATTTTCAACTGATTATTTAACCATAACAAGACTTTGGTCTACAAGCTCCTGAGACTAAACAACCATCGAAACAATGGGCCATGGACCACAAAAGATGAACCAACTTCAAAGAAGGCAAGGACAATTCTCTCTGCCATAATCATAAATACGTATGTAGGTGTACCTGGTCAAAAAAAAAAACTAAATTTTGTAATTGTGCCTCTGTCTTATGACCTTCTCCTCGTTTAGTGCTTAGCATTCTTTCCTCCCATATGACAGTTTGCAGTCTCATCATGTGGTGAAGTCTTGTCATACAATTTATTCATAAAACCACCTGAGTCATGGACATATGTGGAATTTCTTTTAGAGGGAAGTTCAACCAAAAGAGGAGAGAACGGATCTTATGGCCACTGTTCCTAACAACGTTTCTGTTGTTATTATGGCATCTGGTTTTTGGAACATGCATGAAATATTCTTCATTACTACCATGACAAAGAAATAGCAAGTATAATTGGTAAGTTTTATGTGAACTTATTGCAGCATTTAAATGATTGAAAAGAAAAACCACCACATTTTGTTAAAAAGTAGTGCTGTTTCACTAAAACAATGAATTAACTCACAGATCAATAATTGTTTTGATGGCTAATATTAAAAATTAAAGGCCAGATTGCTTCTTCATTCCCCATACATGCCAGACTTAGACACAAGAAACTTCCTAACCTCAAAAAAGGCTTGGTACAAACAGATTTGTGGACAACAATCAAGTCCATCGTGTTGCTGTAAATAGCCATTTTGAGGACATCAACAAATTGGCTTACTGGTCTAGCTAACATCTTTAAGACAATGTTAGGAAAAGTGTATCAAGGTAAATTGAGATTATGTTGAGAAATAAATGCAATTTAAAAAAAAAAATGTCAGTTTCTTATTCAAGCCTGGGGACTTTTCACCCTGCGTTTCTACATGAATATTAACAAATTGCAAATACAGAATAAGTCATAAGTTGCTATGCAAAAATGGATTTTTTAAAAAATAGTTCCTAGTGATGACATAATATATGTTGTGATGTTCAGTCACTGACTGACTACACACAATTTTAGAACATTTGTGTCTATGTTTAAAAAAAATATGTATGTTGTTATCAAGACCTGCATACAAGCAACGCAAAAATAATTAGTACACATATAACGAGTATGTGTGAGTACTTACTGGCATAAGAATAATAACATCTGTGCAATAGTTATTATCAGTGGTGCAGTCAAAGGTGGTTAAGGCGGAGAGGGTAGGTCTTATAGGTAAATCCTACGGACAGGCAATACCGGATACCAGCTCCCTAGTGACCGTGTTATAACGTACACAATAGGTTATAACTGGCAAATTCCTAAATACCACCGATACCTCTATGCCAGCTTATCATGAATATGATAATGTAAGAATACCTTCCAGTGGTGGTAACTTACTGTCCACCCTTAATGATATAATAAAAATAATGTAACATTTGTTGACTAAATTTAATGGCCATAGAGGGCTTTATACATACTATTATTGTAACTTATGAGTTTCTTATATTTATAATGAAACAATTTATAAAAATAATTACTTTTGTTGGTGAGTTTGAACATTATACATAATTTTTCACTCCTTTTATATTTTTTTTGTATCATGAATTTTGTATTCTCTGTGTACCAAAGTGGTCAGATTAATTTTACTATGTTAACTAATACTCTCTGTATTAATTTAAATACCCTATATGTACTAACCTGCAAAGGACAAGGATGATGTAATAGAAATACCAAATTGATGATGCCATATGAAGGCGGACAAAAATTTTGAACATGTCTTTGGCATGATTTACAACAGCATTAATGATATCATCTGAATTTCTGTCAGCAAGTCTCATCGTTCCATGATGTTTGAAATGTACTTTTACATAAGCTTCAGCTTTAATAGCATTAAACATCCAGCTTACTTCTGAAACATGAAATAAAAATACAGTAGAGTCACAGTTATCTGACTGTCACTTACTCTATAATCTGTTTTATTCGAAAGAGCATTATGAAAAGCTTACAGCATTTCATTATGGTCTAAAATCTTGCAATTTTCATGAACATTGTTTGAAACGTTTTATAGTTTAAAACTGAAATAGTTTCATAAACAAAACAGACAATAATGATAATAAACGACTGACACTAACTGATTATTTTCCATTCAAGCAAGAGATGACACATACTGTTATGTTGAGAATAAGCAAAAACTGCTTATTTTGTTTCCACTGTACAATATGAAGATCCGTGAAACACTATGACTAACAGTAACAGTTGTCCCCATAATACAAACTTTCTCAGTAACAAAAAACTGATTGGTCTTATTGATTCAAGTGACACGGCCAGTGTCACTTGAATTTAAATTATCTACCAGGCTGTTTGGCCATGGTCCAAGGTTTTCATTAAAACCAAACATTTCAGCAGCAGCACTGGCTCCCATCTTCATTGGATGTAACGAGTCAAACCTAATTTACGACTTATACGCACATGATACTTAATGAATTTATAAGTACAGGTAGCATCACGGGACATCTTTAGCCTTAACCACAGTACTGTGGTTCTAATGTACGACATCCCACGTTAGGTTTGATTCGATACATCCACTGAAGATGGCAGCCAGTGGTGCTGCTGAAATGTTTGGTTTTAATGAAAAACTTAGACCATGGCCAAACAGCCCGGTAGATAATTTAAATTCAACTGATTGGTCTCTTCACAATTCCTATTCGAAACAACACACATGTTTCAAACTTTCCCTATAATGTAATTCCTTTTTAACAGGGACATTTTGGGTACCCATTAAGTCCATTATAGGGAGAGTGTTTCTTTTTTTTAATGTCAAGGAAAATATAATTGGTAGTAAGTTGTTAGTTACTTAATAACAAATTTATTTAATGATAAAATTGTTACCTTTGTATACATATGAAACTAAAGAGTCAACCGAGAAATGAAAAAATCCACACAAAAAATCCAGTGTCTTCAATGGAAAACACAGGACGTTTCCCAGGAAACTCGTCGAGCACATGAATTTCTGAGACAGGTCAGCTGTCACCTGAAATAGTAAAACACCTTTTTTTACATTTGTTTGACTTGAATTCTAGCTACGTAAAAGTAAACGTATCTTTATACTTCCATCTTTGTGCATCATGTCGTAAATAAACTTTTTCTACTTGTTAATTGCCAAATACCCTCCCCCCTTAAATCTTACTTTACAAACTATACAAACACTTAATAACAAAATTCTGTCAGACACATGTTAAAAGATTAAAAACAACAAATTCATATTTATAGCACCTATCTTTCTATATATTAATACGTGAAGAGAAAACTTTGTACCCCTTTTTAAGCATATTGCGCGCACGGAGGAGTGTGAGATTTGGCATTGTTAAAGTTTATATGGAGAAGGAGTGCAGAAAGCTAAAATTTATATATAATATGTGTTACAAATACATTAAATTAAATTAAATAAAACATTCATTTGCACTTGAAAATTCATTTAAACTTTTTCAAACAATGGTAATTGTTAAAAATAAAATAATTTTGTTGCCAGGCAACAATAGTCTGTGGAGTGTATGCCAAGGCAAAAAAGCGTTTATTTTATATTTTGTATATTAGATATCTGTGTTTTATATATTAATGTGCAGTTGAAAGTGAAATACAGCTTGCTTAATACTGACAAATTGACTGAATGAGCTGTGAATTTTGTGTGATTTCAAATGTTCCTTTTTCAGTAGTCTGTGGAGTGTATGTCAAGGCAAAAAAGCATTTATTTTATATTTTGTATATTAGATATCTGTGTTTTATATATTAATGTGCAGTTGAAAGTGAAATACAGCTTGCTTAATATACACCTGTTGCAAAAGGAAAATTTTGTAGCAGCAATTTGAATTGACTTACTCTCGCCTAATTTTTATTGGTGGTTTCAAAAAAGTGAGTACATTTTATTATTTTTAAATTAAACCCTGTCTAATCTTAGTTTCAGTAATTTCATTACATGTTTTTTTTTACATTCAGATATTCACACATACTTCCATTATGCCTCGTCATAGAACATTGACGGGTCGGAGTGAGAGACAAAGAAGAAGGAATATATATTCGCGTGAAAGTCAAAATGATAATAGACCAAATGCAAATTTAAATAGTGTAAATAGTATACAAAATGATGAAATTATTTTGAGGGATACATTTAAATGTGCACTGAATGTCATTCCAAGAAATTTTAATACTTTTGATTGTGGATTAATGCATTTACAATGCAGGTTTTGCAATGCAAAACATTTCGAATCTGAGGTCACTTTAGGTGAAAGGACTGCATTCACTTCATGTTGTCCTAAGGGTAAAGCAATATTATCTCACAGGATTGGCACTTTTATCTCAATAAACAACATACGGTTTTTTGCTGGGCTTCACGTTTTTTGCTATGAAACAGTCAGAATCCTGGCAAATATTTATATAGTCCAATCACGGTATATTTATAAAGATTATTAAATGTTTATTTAATTTTGACCAAATTACTACAAATGAAGGAATACAATATTTATGGTTTTTTTTTTATACCATATTTAGGTTGATTAAAAATTGTACCATAATTGTACCATTACACGGCCTTAAGTCAAAATGAATACTTTAAATCATTATACGATGGACTTACTTCAAATGAACCTTCAATAAAAAGAAAGTCAAAAAATTATTTTGAAAACATTCGTAAATACAATTCATCATTTGCTATGGTTAGCTCAGAAGCTAAAATTTCGGATACAGTTACGCGTGGAGTGTATCATTTTAAAATACATGATGTTTTTTATCACAGATCAGGTCCAATGACTGCTGGATATGGTCGCTCACCATGTTATGCGCAATTATATTTTTATGATGTTGACACTGCTGTCAATTATAGATTACGTGAACACTATAATCAAACATGCAATAACAATATAATGCGCGAAATCTCTCTTGAATTGGAACGCATTAATCCTTTCGTTCGGTCATTCATTGCAATGAAAGATCATTGTCAGAGAGTTGAAAATCAAAATAAAGAAATTTGTATGCTCATTAAAGTAAATCGTGATTTAGATCTACGCCGTTATAATGATGCAGTTCAAACTGATGTAGCAGTAATATTTAGTACAGTTGATGGTGAGCCACCCTTTGAACGAAATATGGTTTCGTTTTCAAAAGTTAATGGTACCATTAAAAATACCTCTGTTTTGGATTCATCATTGGACCCTTTAGCGTATCCATTACTTTTTCCAAATGGTGATACTGGGTGGCATATCAATATTTCTCATAATATACCAACTACATCTAATTCAAGAGCACCCAGAAATAAATTAACCATGCTTCAGTATGCAGCCTATCGACTTGCAATTAGAGAAGATTTTAGCATGTTGCACCATTCACAAAAATTATTTCTGCAGTGGATAGTTGATATGTATGTGAGAATAGAGGGCACAAGGTTACATTTCATTCGACAAAATCAAACAAGTCTTAGGTCTGAAGTTTACAACAATTTAACAGATTATTTAGAATTGATCCCCAATGCCAATAATGTTGGCCGTAGAGTAATTTTACCATCTTCATTCAATGGATCTCCAAGAAATATGTATCAGAATTATTTAGATGCAATGTCAATTGTACAACATTTCGGAAAGCCTTCTTTGTTTATTACAATGACTTGCAATCCAAGTTGGCCTGAAATAGTTAGCAATATTGGTGTAGGTGAGTCAGCTAATTTTCGACCTGATATTGTTGTGCATGTATTCAAGTCCAAACTGAAAGCATTAATTGAGGGCCTTACACTAAAAAAAATCTTCGGTAAAGTTGAAGCACTCATTTATACAATTGAGTTTCAAAAGAGAGGATTGCCTCATGCTCACATTTTACTCTCTTTAAATGAGCAAGATAAAATTGTTAACGCTACCGATATTGATAAAGTTGTATCTGCAGAGATTCCTAACATTCAAACACATCCTACATTACATGAATATGTTGTAAAACACATGATGCATGGTCCATGCGGTGTACTTAATCCAAATTCTGTATGTATGAGAGATGGAAAATGCACAAAAGATTATCCAAAACGATTTAATGAATTTACATGTGAATCATTAAATGGATATCCATTATACAGAAGGCGTGATAATGGTATTAATGCTGAAGTTCGCGGTAGTTGCCTCGACAATCGTTATGTTGTACCATACAATCCGTATTTACTTGCCAAATTTAATTGCCATATAAATGTTGAAGTATGCCCTCACTACAGTTAAAAGTGTTAAATACATTTATAAATACGTGTATAAAGGCTATGACAGTGCATCTGTTGAATTAGGTTCAGAGAGAAATGAACCAGGTCAAGAAATACAAATTGATGAAGTTAAAAATGTTTTAAATGGCCGTTATGTCGGATCAACTGAAGCTGTATCAATATGGCGCATCTATGAATTACCAATGCATTTTCAATCACATGTCATCGTTAGACTTGACATTCATTTACCGCGTAGACAGAATGTTTACTTTCGAGAAGGGCAAGAACGTCAAGCAATTGAAAATGCAAGACAAACAAAATTATTAGCATTTTTTGAATTGAATCGATCAGATCCATCAGCACATGAATATAAGTATATTGAAATTCCTTTGCATTATGTGTGGGAAGATTCTCGAAAAAATGGAAGAAGAGAAGGCGTGGAGGTGATAAAATCATTACACGCATATATGTAGTATCACCAAAAGACATCGAACTTTTCCATTTACAATTGCTTTTATTACATGTCTGTGGTCCAAAATCATTTGAGGATGATAGAACATACAATGGAATTATACACACTTCTTTTGTTGAAGCGGGCCATGCTCGTGGCATTGCTTCAAATGATAATGAATGGCGCGAATGTTTAAATGAAGCAAAAGAATTACATTCATCAAAACAAATGCGAAATTTATTTGGTTACATTTGTGCATTAAATGTGCCAGCCAATGCATTGGCATTATGGAATGAATTTAAAGTATATCTTAGTGAAGATTTTTTGAGAGATTACAACGAAGAAGTATCCTTTAATACAGCTCTATTAGAAATTGAAGATATTTTGAATGTTCATAATTTGTCATGTCAAGAACTTGGTTTACCAGTTCCCACGTATTCGCAGAGAACAGACGAAGCAAATGCTATTGATCCAATAGAACAAATGTTTCTGTTTTCTGAGCATTATGAAACTGCAAATATTGAACAGCGTAATCTAATTGATTCATGAAGTTTTGCATCATGATACTGGATCGAATGTTTTTTGTTTAACCGTTCATGCAGGTTGTGGAAAAACATTCACACAAACAGCAATCATTCACAAATTAAATTCGCTTAATCTTAGTTGCATTGCAACAGCGTTCAGTGGCATAGCTTCAACTCTATTACTTGGAGGTAGAACTTTACACAATGTGTTTAAATTGCCTATACCCATTTTGGAAAATTCTGTAGCGAATATTACCGCAAATAGTAGCTATGGACGTTACATAAATTCATCATCATTGATAATTATTGATGAAATTTTTATGTGCCCACTGCAAGTGTTGAAAATCATAGATAGATTATTGCAGGATCTATGCGATGAAAATGATAAACATAAACCATTTGGAGTGAAAACGATACTTCTGTGCGGTGATTTTCGGCAAATCTTACCAGTTGTCCCACATGGATCACGTGCAACTTTATTGAAAATTGTGTCACGAGTTGGCATAAATTTGTTTATTTTCATAAAGTAACGTTTACTCAAAATATGAGAGCCTTACCAAGTGAAATAGAATTTGTCGAATTCTTGAAAAAAAATTGGTAATGATGAAGCCCCACAATTCCCTCAGTTTGGTGAAAATATTATTGAAATACCTCAGCAATTAATAGGAGATGAAAATAATATTATTAATGAGGTGTATGGAAATATTTCCGAAAACATACTCTCAGATAACATATTGAAGTCAGTTATTTTAGCACCTAAAAATGATGATTGTACTTTTATTAATACTGATATACTTAATCGAATACCAGGTGAACAGAAAACATATCATAGCTACGATAAAATAATTTGTGATGATGACAATGAAATCAATAACTATCCAGTAGAGTTTTTGAATTCTTTGACTATTAGTGGTTTGCCACTACATAAGTTAGTATTGTGCCGAGTCACGCAGATTCGGCGAGAATTCAGTAATTAACAATTGGAGGTTGGGCCGATCTCTAGTGGAGAGACGGTGCAAAACCACTAAATATACGGCCTGTAGTTATAGGCAGTACGGAATTATAGTTGTTTAATTTGTGCTGCACTCTTTCCGTGAAGATAAGCCCTACCGAATGAATCTAGTCTGCGTTTGTTCGGTACTGCACTCTTGTGCTAGGTACTGATGACTGGCGAATGGTAGCAGCAACTGCGTTTCTATACTTGTCGCTGGCTGAAATTCTAAGTGTTGGCCTCATGGCGTATTTACGCCGGGAGATGAAGAGAATTTGGTCTAACTTCTTCCAACTATGATAGTCTAAGTTCCATAAACGGCTGCGGGTCCACCGCACAGACGAGAACTACAAGACCCTACAACATGGCTGAACTATTAACACCTTAAAGCTCTCCTCTTCAATACCGGAGGAATCGCCAGAAGGCCACACCAACACCTATACTGTAGACCACAGGATTGCCACCTTAAAACCTCATGGACCTCACCCTCATGGACAAAATCAGGTGATACAAAACCAATTATTATGTACACATAGAGTCAGCACTCAATAATACCCAGTGACCAGTTCTATATATATCAACTACAACATTTCAAGTTTTAAACATTTAATTGGATCCCCAATTGATGGGACAGTTTAGTGTGTGAACTGGGTGTATAATTAATTGTAAATTTTATTAAATTTCTGGTAAAATTGTCAGCTCAGAGACTGGCATGTCTTAAACAGTTCAACATTCAACATATAATTTCCTCTTATTTCATTATATGGGTTTCTTTACAGATTTTAAGTCATTCTTTCTATTGGTAATTTATCGTGTTCAATTTAGTAGTATATATATATATTTTCTAAATTTTAAAATCAGTTTAATTCATATTGTATAGAAATTTCTGGGGGTAGGTAGGTGCATTTTCCACAAGTTTCAACCAGAAGGAATGCATGTTGATACAGTTTTGAACTTGTTGTTGAGACAAGTTAAAAGATGCATCAACTGGCAATTAACATGTCGGTCTCTGGGCCAAAAGTATTTTTCATAGGGTTATAATATTATGCAATATTTCTATTTTTATTACTTGGCAATGTTTCAGTATATATATAAATTCTTTAAATTATTTATGATAACTGGGGGGTGTTCATTGTTTTAAATATTTTTTATTTCTCACAGTAATAGAGCCCAATGGGGCAGAATTGTATAACAGCATTAGGCACTTAGCCAAAATTTTGAAAGTTATCATGTCCTGGGGACTACTGAAGGCTTAAGCATTATCTAATACACGTGAAGTGTAATCAACCAACATCATGGGGGTAATATAAAAGTAAATTGTAATTCTAACAGGGATAATTATAAAAGAAGTAATAATTTATATACACCATGGGGGTAATATAAAAAAAGGGCGTGGCAAGAGATCCTTATATATTGTATTGTATGGTATTGTGTAATGTATTTGTATTGTGGAACATGTGATGTTTGTATATTTGTGTGTGCATTTTGGGGGTTATAAGTATTGTGGCATTTAGTGTATTTTTGGTGGGGACTTTAGATATAGGGTTTGTTTGTCTTTTTATAAAAGAAAGTTGATACATGGAATTATGTATATTGTAACATAACCAGATGGTACATAACCTAGACATATACTATCAGATTTAATAAGTACATAACGATGATGTAAATAGATAATGTAGTGATAAGAGTAACCAAGAAGAAAGGAACTATGGAAGAAGAAAGAAGCAGAAGTGCCACAAGAAGCAGTAAACCTAAATACTGTTTGACACTACAACCAGACTATAACTGACACAAACTAATGGACAAATTAAATTCACTTTAAGCTGTCAAGCGAGTCAGTGAATAACGTAAATGGAATATGATATGTTAATAAAAAATGATTAAATAAGAATCTGAATGTGATATCAGAATCAGCATTTGGCTGATAATAAATCAACCATGACTAGTAACTATGAATGCCAAGGACTAAAATTAGCGATGGCCACAATATGAGAATGAAGCTACATTTCAGTCTCAAATATACTTATAACAAGTAAACATGTTTGTAAGAGGGAACCTTATACCAATAAGCTACCTCAGCAAAGTACCGAATTGTGAACTAATAAATGTTTTTGAGGAAGATGTCCAGTACAAACGGTATGTCTCAACAATGCCAAAACCAAACAATCATCAGTAAAGTGATTAGTAGGAGGTGATATGAGTGTAAATCACATCCACAGAACAATTTTTATACTCAAACACAGCGATAAGCATTATTAATATAATATAATTAATAGTTCAATCGTTAGTTAATAGAACGGAGCAAAATAAGGTGAAACGAAATGTCATAGTGAATAAGTATTGTTAATAGCGATGTATAAGTTAAGATTTAATTATAATACTCAGTAAATAAATATCAGTACAGATTTAATAGTGTTCTAACATAAACGTTCAAGTGAAAAAACGCGGTGTGGAACACAAACGATATTAGTCAGAGTGTGTTATCGCCGACTTCGATTAGCAGACGACAGTGCAAAGCAGTGTACCTGAACATTGTTTATTTAGCAATGTCAGTAAAAGTGTAATTAAACCAGTGTCAAACTATATCAAATTAAAGAGGACAAAATATTCTTTAATTTGATAGCGATACAACCCTAATCGCAACTATAATAAGTGCGTGAAAAGCGTTAGCATCATTTACAAAAAATGCATAAGAAATCTGGTTATCAACACCAATAACAATGGCAACTGTCAATCATTCTGGTGACGAGTTGGTTAAAAACCATTAGTGGCGGTTGGAAAATCAATACGTCACTTTCATCACACCTGGCTAAGCCAATAAAAAAATAGCTTAGTAATTAATACAATCGCCTAAAGCCGATCAAACGACCGGGTATATAAGGGGCTGCAGCAGATTTTCAACAGACACTTCTTAATTTCATTCAGCGTGGAAGGTACGCTGGTCTCATCAAAATTTTATTAACTGATAGCGTCATTACAACAGTACAGCAATGGAAACATTTTGGCAACAACCAAAAATTACTTCAAGATATTCTACAAAGGACCAGTGTGTTTAAATGCAGTATTATTTCATTTAGTGCGGGAAAAATAACGAACAGAAGAAATAATTAAATAATGTCATATATGGTTCTTTTAGTCAGAAGCGAACCAATTTTCTCTGTTCATGTGCGTGTGTAGTGAATAACGGTGATCATTATAATCCGATCAGTGATGTGTTAATTGAAATTTAATTGAAAGATTAAAACATAAAGGTAACAGTGTAGCAATTTATTCATTACTCCGAGCGCCATAACCTGTATGTTTTGATAAACAGATCTGTACTGACGCATAACACTGAAACATTTTTCTGTACTACACCATGTCTAAATTTATTTAATGGATTTGTCAATGCTAGTTAAGCTGAATGTTAGTTATAAGTGTTCTCAAAATATAACTTTGTAAATCATGAACCAAGCGTGACGAACGCATAACCTATAAACTAGGTTATTTTTATTTTTATTTTTATATTAGTAACCTCAAAGGCATTACTAGTCAATATTATATCAGAAAATCATTCGCTATTGTGTAGGCATGAGCATTCTTTTTTGTGTTTCAAAGAACTTACACCTGAGATTTAAATAATATTAATGCTTAAAGTAAAGAGTATCTGGACTTAACCAGAATTATTGCTTATGCTCTGAGCCAGTTATATAGGGTTTGTAACAACATGTTTGCAATTGTACTTCATTGTATTCTTTTAATTATATTTGTTTGAATTCTCTATCAAGGGTATGAATAAAACCCCATTATTAACAGCATAACTCGACTTAATTTATTTATAAAAAGTAGATAAATAATTCATGTAGAAGAATCAAAACAACCTTCTGTTGTGATTAAATATTGTTGAATTGCATTGCCATAAGGGCAATAAACAATCATTTTAATTTTTTTTAAATTATTATTTGATTCTATTAATGGGTTTTCCACGGGATTTTCCCAAAATAAACCTGTGTGGCGCCCATTATTAAACAAGGTAACCTAACCTTGTAGATAAAGTGAGTTGGTTTTGTAAACCGTCTTGGCAGCTTATTGAACTTCCAGAAAACACGAACAGGTACGTGAAAGTGTATTATATTCATTTTATTGTCCAGACATTACTAGATTTTACGTACTGAGACGACTATCGACCTGGAGGAGGAGTTTCGCAGCTAGTATCATCAAGACGGTCACCAACAGCAAGTGACCAGCTATTACACTTTATTTTAAATTTAAGCAACATTAGTGTTTAAATAATATTAACACAACTATTTTCTTTTACTTATCTAAGGGAATTCTTTTCAGACAATTATAATTGTGCAATTGTAAACACACTTTTAATAACATCTGATGCTACAATTTAACTACTTTATAAAATTAGTAACTTTCAATTTTCAACAACTACGACCTTTAATATTTTAAATATTTTAAACAATAAAAAAGCACTAAAAAAGTTAGGTTCATTACAAATTGACGAACCCAACGCGGGGTTGTAAGAATAAAGGAACAACCACAGGATTTAGGTTTATTACAAATTGGCTAGCCCAACAGTGGGGCTGAAAGGAGAGTTGGAGGTTTAGTTACAAATTGGCGCCCAACGTGGGGCTGGAAAAAATATTAAGTAAAAATATTTTTTATATTGATAATCAGGCCGGTAGACACAAAAGAACAAACATGCCACACACACATCAATACGATACAAGGTATAAGGACAGTCGGGTAGGAGAAGTACAACTAGATGCAGAGACATATGAGACACAACCCACACACGAGATGGAAGTCATTACCATTAATAATATAGAAACTCGACCTGAAGAAACACCCTATGTAGAACCGGAAATGGGAGTGAGGGTCGACAACCAACCCAGACAAGCTGAGGGAGTCACACAATCAGGAGAAACAGCCTTCCAAGAATGGATGAGGAGAATGATGGAATCATTAAAGGAAGATAGTCTCAAGAATAACAAAAATGTGGAAGCATTAAAGGAAGATAGTCTCAAGAATAACAAAAAAATGGAAGAGACATTGAACCGAAATAACGACTCATTAAATAAAAATATAGAATCTATTAGTAAAAATATGGAGTCACTGAAAGAAGACTTGAATAAAAGAATAGACAATACCCATAGAGCCATGGACATGTTAAACAATAAAATAGATGACAGCAGTAGAGCCTTAAGAGAAGAGTTGAACACCACATTAAATAAGATTAGCCAGAAAATGGATGAAATGAATAAGAAATATACGGAAGAGGTGGATCAGACAACAAGAGGAGAATTACGAAACGACAGCAACTCAGAAACTGAAGAGATACCCAATGATGAAACCACAGAAGAATTCCAACCTGAAGATGAGGTCGAACAAACTGAGAATGAAGGGGACTCAAATACATCATCATCTGAAAATGGGTTTGACAGAAATCAAGAAGATATCCAATATAAGGAGATCAATGCCGAAGGTGTAAAGGAGACTCAGGTAATTAAAGGAGCGGAAGAGTTAGTAGCCGAGAATGAAGACTTAGAACAAAATAATCTGCCAATGTGTGATGATCAAGTGGAGACAAAAGAATTACCCAGAAATACAACTACCGAACAAGTGAATTCGAAAATTAAAATTCATGAAGAAAGGAACAAAATAATTAAGAAAACGGAAGAAAAGGAGGTGAAGATAAGAAGAATAATGCGCCCAAAGAAGACTCGGGTAACAAAAGAATTAATCGAAATGACTCGAAGTGGTCTAGTTAATATGATTTATTTCCCAGTCAACAACCGTGAAGAAGGGACCTATAGGAAGGAGTACCGAAGGAGCTTCATGAAGATGGACGAAGAGAAGAAATGTGTTACAACAAAGAAGACTATAACCAATAACATACTTAAAGCAGATATTTCCAAAGGGAGAATAAGGCATTCTATGAAAAGAAAAGGGTATCAAGAACAGCTGGACCGGATCATTGAAGGGTATGCCCAAAAAATAAAGGAATTACGGAAGAAGAGGGACCAATCAATGGAAAAATCCAACCAGGAAACTAATGACAATCAACCAGAGTTAGAAGAGGTACTAAACGTCAATAATAACAAAGACCAGGAGTACACTGGACACATGGATACCAAAGATGAGGAGGAGAAGAAGGCAAGAAAATGGGAAGCCAAGGACTATCTGGTAGCCGCAAAGTGGAAGAACCGCATGATAGGGATAGAGTGCCAAATACCACAAACATGTAGTACTAGAAACAGATATGGAAAAGGATACCTGTGAAACGTAATTGTCCCAAATAATGAACCCAATAGAGTGGAAAAGCACAAAGTAATCCCATATAAGTAAACCATAAAAGTGATTATTGTTAAGAGCAGATAAATTATAGTGGTATACGACATTTACCACCGGAATATTTAGTGTATAAAAAATGTTTTAAAAATAACTACTATAAACGGATTCAGTTGGTGATTAGAAGGATCATGTATTATGCCCAAGATATTGAAAGTGACTAATTGTCTGTAACAAACCTATTTGCCATATTGTGTTATAAAAAGTGTGTAGGATTAAGATATAGGCCAAACTATTTGTTACCTATTAAGTAAGAACCAGATCTATCATACTAGATGGTAGAAAAATGTGTATTGAAAGCCAAATAATTTAATGAGAAGAAAGACATCTATTATGTCATAGAGAACCAAAGGTGGCATATAACAAAAATATACCTAGGATAATGACATAAAATTACTTTAATACTCCTATGTTAGATTAATTTAAGGAGGAGCTACTACTATCATATAACTACAATTACTATGTTGTGTTTACAGAAAAAAAATAATAATAACAAATGTTTACCAAATGAATATTGTATGTAACTAAATGTTTATTAAACATCAAATATTGTTTACCTCTCATAAAACTAAATATTAATTAAAATCGTCCAGAATAAGTGAGAACCACCATCACTTGAAGGAGTAGAGAAGAAGAATAACAAAGAGAGTAACATGAAAGAAGGATATTATTATGGAAAGTAGAGAAAGAGAAAAAATGTTTATTAAATGAACCATGTAACCCCAAGAATGTCTATAAAATCAGATATTAATATGTTGTTTTTATATGATCACATTGTATTGTAATTATCAAATATTGTATACTCCATAAATGAGAATTAAATCCATCCAGAATAAGTGTAAATTACCAGACACTTGAAGGAGTAGAGAGGCAGAATAACAAAGAGAGTTAGTTATAAAGATGGCTATTATTATTGTGGAATGAAGAGAAAGAAAAATGTCAATTAATTACCAAATATTGTATGTAACAAGATATGTCAGAGCACATCTAATAAAAACAGTTAGTATATGAATACTGTAAACCCTGATAATTCAGGATAAGTATAAATTATTAAAAAAAAAAAAAAAAAAAAAAAAAAAAAACTTGTAAACTATTGTGAGAATAAAATATTGTAGACTCTATATGTAAAAACCAACTGCATAATTATATGATGATCAATGTAAGTGTGTAATTTTAAGAATACTCAAGTAAACCAAAACAATTTGTCAACTAGTATAAAAAGTAACAATACGGCTAATAAAAAAGCATGGCCGAGAATGTCAAGTCTGAAAAGAAATAATTACCTGTGAAAAGGAAGTATGTTAGAAAGTATAAAAGAAGGAAATGTGATACAAATGAAAACCTCTGATACCTTGAATATTATATTGAATATATTATATTATTGAAAATGAATGATGTATGATATTTTATGTGTTGTGATAGTGCAACTATTGCCAGGTGCAATTTTTATTTTTTCTCAGACAGAGATGAGTATGCCTCTGAATCTGAGTATGTGTATTGAGGAACGGCAGAGAATGTATGCCACAGTGAGCCACTCTGATTCCGAACCCACTACAAAAGTTAGGGAGTTATATAGTAATGTATCAAGGACTATTATGAAAGAATCTGTGAGGTAAAAAATGTAAGAACCATTGAGATTATCACCAAGATAAAAGTATGTAATGAGAAAGAAACATGTAATATGATAAGACAGGAAATTGTTAATTTAAGAAGTGAAATCTATTGTAATTAAATGACTTAAAATGCGAGGAACTTGAAAAAATACTAGTAAGCTAAGAATTATATCACTAGAAAAAAAACTCAAACTAGTGTAACACACTAATAGTATGTTAAAGATCAATATAAAGAGTACAAGAAAAAAAAAACAGTAGTAATATGCAAAAAACTGACATGAAATGATAATTTTATAAAAAATC
This sequence comes from Magicicada septendecula, assembly GCA_034769895.1. Lineage (NCBI taxonomy): Eukaryota > Metazoa > Arthropoda > Insecta > Hemiptera > Cicadidae > Magicicada > Magicicada septendecula. The sequence goes on along the minus strand of CM068368.1, from coordinate 66,639,659 downwards.
AAATTTTCTCTCAAATTATCAATTTTGAGGGGGGAGTATATGTAACATAACCAGATGGTACATAACCTAGACATATACTATCAGATTTAATAAGTACATAACGATGATGTAAATAGATAATGTAGTGATAAGAGTAACCAAGAAGAAAGGAACTATGGAAGAAGAAAGAAGCAGAAGTGCCACAAGAAGCAGTAAACCTAAATAATGTTTGACACTACAACCAGACTATAACTGACACAAACTAATGGACAAATTAAATTCACTTTAAGCTGTCAAGTGAGTCAGTGAATAACGTAAATGGAATATGATATGTTAATAAAAAATGATTAAATAAGAATCTGAATAATGTGATATCAGAATCAGCATTTGGCTGATAATAAATCAACCATGACTAGTAACTATGAATGCCAAGGACTAAAATTAGCGATGGCCACAATATGAGAATGAAGCTACATTTCAGTCTCAAATATACTTATAACAAGTAAACATGTCTGTAAGAGGGAACCTTATACCAATAAGCTACCTCAGCAAAGTACCGAATTGTGAACTAATAAATGTTTTTGAGGCAGATGTCCAGTACAAACGGTATGTCTCAACAATGCCTAAACCAAACAATCATCAGTAAAGTGATTAGTAGGAGGTGATATGAGTGTAAATCACATCCACAGAACAATTTTTATACTCAAACACAGCGATAAGCATTATTAATATAATATAATTAATAGTTCAATTGTTAGTTAATAGAACGGAGCAAAATAAGGTGAAACGAAATGTCATAGTGAATAAGTATTGTTAATAGCGATGTATAAGTTAAGATTTAATTATAATACTCAGTAAATAAATATCAGTACAGATTTAATAGTGTTCTAACATAAACGTTCAAGTGAAAAAACGCTGTGTGGAACACAAACGATATTAGTCAGAGTGTGTAATCGCCGACTTCGATTAGCAGACGACAGTGCAAAGCAGTGTACCTGAACATTGTTTATTTAGCAATGTCAGTAAAAATGTAATTAAACCAGTGTCAAACTATATCAAATTAAAGAGGACAAAATATTCTTTAATTTGATAGCGATACAACCCTAATCGCAACTATAATAAGTGCGTGAAAGGCGTCAGCATCATTTACAAAAAATGCATAAGAAATCTGGTTATCAACACCAATAACAACGGCAACTGTCAATCATTCTGGTGACGAGTCGGTTAAAAACCGTTAGTGGCGGTTGGAAAATCATTACGTCACTTTCATCACACCTGGCTAAGCCAATAAAAAAATAGCTTAGTAATTAATACAATCGCCTAAAGCCGATCAAACGACCGGGTATATAAGGGGCTGCAGCAGATTTTCAACAGACACTTATTAATTTCATTCAGCGTCAAAGGTACGCTGGTCTCATCAAAATTTTATTAACTGATAGCGTCATCACAACAGTACAGCAATGGAAACATTTTGGCAACAACCAAAAATTACTTCAAGATATTCTACAAAGGACCAGTGTGTTTAAGTGCAGTATTATTTCATTTAGTGCGGGAAAAATAACGAACAGAAGAAATAATTAAATAATGTCATATATGGTTCTTTTAGTCAGAAGCGAACCAATTTTCTCTGTTCATGTGCGTGTGTAGTGAATAACGATGATCATTATAATCCGATCATTGATGTGTTAATTGAAATTTAATCGAAAGATTAAAACATAAAGGTAACAGTGTAGCAATTTATTCATTACTCCGAGCGCCATAACCTGTATGTTTTGATAAACAGATCTGTACTGACGCATAACACTGAAACATTTTTCTGTACTACACCATGTCTAAATTTATTTAATGGATTTGTCAACGCTAGTTAAGCTGAATGTTAGTTATAAGTGTTCTCAAAATATAACTTTGTAAATCATGAACCAAGCGTGACGAACGTATAACCTATAAACTAGGTTATTTTTATTTTTATTTTTATATTAGTAACCTCAAAGGCATTACTAGTCAATATTATATCAGAAAATCATTCGCTATTGTGTAGGCATGAGCATTCTTTTTTGTGTTTCAAAGAACTTACACCTGAGATTTAAATAATATTAATGCTTAAAGTAAAGAGTATCTGGACTTAACCAGAATTATTGCTTATGCTCTGAGCCAGTTATATAGGGTTTGTAACAACATGTTTGCAATTGTACTTCATTGTATTCTTTTAATTATATTTGTTTGAATTCTCTATCAAGGGTATGAATAAAACCCCATTATTAACAGCATAACTTGACTTAATTTATTTATAAAAAGTAGATAAATAATTCATGTAGAAGAATCAAAACAACCTTCTGTTGTGATTAAATATTGTTGAAGTGCATTGCCATAAGGGCAATAAACAATCATTTTAATTTTTTTAAAATTATTATTTGATTCTATTAATGGGTTTTCCACGGGATTTTCCCAAAATAAACCTGTGTGGCGCCCATTATTAAACAAGGTAACCTAACCTTGTAGATAAAGTGAGTTGGTTTTGTAAACCATCTTGGCAGCTTATTGAACTTCCAGAAAACACGAACAGGTACGTGAAAGTGTATTATATTCATTTTATTGTCCAGACATTACTAGATTTTACGTACTGAGACGACTATCGACCTGGAGGAGGAGTTTCGCAGCTAGTATCATCAAGACGGTCACCAACAGCAAGTGACCAGCTATTACACTTTATTTTAAATTTAAGCAACATTAGTGTTTAAATAATATTAACACAACTATTTTCTTTTACTTATCTAAGGGAATTCTTTTCAGACAATTATAATTGTGCAATTGTAAACACACTTTTAATAACATCTGATGCTACAATTTAACTACTTTATAAAATTAGTAACTTTCAATTTTCAACAACTACGACCTTTAATATTTTAAATATTTTAAACAATAAAAAAGCACTAAAAAAGTTAGGTTCATTACAAATTGACGAACCCAACGCGGGGTTGTAAGAATAAAGGAACAACCACAGGATTTAGGTTTATTACAAATTGGCTAGCCCAACAGTGGGGCTGAAAGGAGAGTTTGAGGTTTAGTTACAATATATATCCTTTTCATTTTTTATAACAGGTATTCTATCTCAATTAATCATTGCTGATTATTTCTTTAAGAAAATAATTTATTTTAATTAACTTTAATAACAAGTATATGAATTGTCACCCTTTAAAATTTATTTAATTTGTTTGAGAATTTATTATTATAATTAATATTAGCACGGAATCTATACCATTTCTCTCCATTAAGTTAAATGGAGCATTCTAAAGAGAACATATAAATAAATTTTATATATTATTAATATTTGAATGAATACTTTATTTCAAGGATAGTTATGGTTTTAAATTTCAATTCATTTGTAAAGAGAGATAGCAAATTATTTTATTGGGGTTAATAAATATTTTCAGGTGGCCTTGTTGAGAAAGTATACTTTATTTAATTGACAATTTAAGGGAATTCTAGATTATGACTGTTGGGTTTATTTATTTTATTATTAATTTGTTTACTGAGATAGAATAATAAATGGGATTTATTAATTGTTTAATTAATGAGTTTTCATTGCAAGTCCCGTCTCACTGGATCCAGCGCATTTTTGGCTTCTCTAGGCTTTAGCCTAGTTCTAATTAACTTGTGGCCCCTCTTTACAAAAAAAAAAAATGTCAAAAAAATAATCTTTTTTTTTACTGCCTAAGTTAAAAAGGGGTTACAGTATTGAAAGTTAATTGCATCGTTTTACTGATCAGAAACTTAAATACAAAGGAAGCATTAGTCAATGGAACAAGAATGCGCATCAATTGTATGCATCGTAATGCTATTGATTGCGAAGTTTTAACTGGAACCGCACGCAATAAGAGAATTTTGATTCCACGTATAAATTTAACATATTCCGGTACTGTTTTACCATTTAACTTTCAAAGAACTCAATTTCCAATTATACCTGCATTTGCGATGACAATAAATAAGTCTCAAGGACAAACATTCGAAAAAATTGGAATTTTATTGAGGCAGCCAGTTTTTACACATGGTCAATTGTACGTCGCAGCAAGTAGAGTTCGATCATTCGATGGTTTGAGATTTTATTTTCCGAATATAATGGCCAAGGGCATTTAGCAAATGATGAAAGAGTTTTTACAAAAAACATCGTTTACACAGAAGTTCTGAATCATTAAATTCACTTTCAAACTATTTTAAGTTCAGTGGACAACATTTATTTTTTTAACCGCCCGGTTTTTTTGATTTAATGAAAAATATGAAAAAATACGAGGCACGTATTTTTTATTTCATTTTTTATTTTGTATTAATTTTTTATTTAAATTTTATATAATTCGAAAAAGATAGGCAAAATAACTGTGTAGCCTTGGCGAAACCTGGTCAGTATGGCAATAAAAAAAAACCCAAGGAAATGTCAAAAAACGCGTTATTGCTTTTTAAATATGGCTTAGCCAAGCTAAACCTCATTTTCCTATCTTTCATATTTTACAAATAACTCGAAAATTAATGCATAGAAAAAAAATTAAAAAATTATATAAGCTTTGTAGCAGATAATCTTCAAACTGTTTTCGAATTTTGTACCTTACCAAAAATGAAATGTAATCCACTGGAATTGAAAACAATGTATCTTATACTTCTATGAATGTCAAGTCTCATTTTTATTAGCGTTTATTTGATTCAATAATAACATGAAAAAATTAAAACTGACAATGAATTATATCAAAAAATAAATACGAATACAAGCTGTAACTGTGTTTTTTTTTCAACTGTTACTAACATTAAATTTTAAATTTCATAGGTATTGCAGGGAATTAAGGCAAACAACACATGCTAATGATGTATTTGTACATGCTCGCAGCTGACGTAATAGAAGAAAATTCAAAAAAATTATATGCAATGATTATAGAGGTATACTCTTTGACAAAAGAACCTCAATAACATTCAACTTTAAAAATTTAATGAATTACGGTCGAATTTCAACCACTGGGCGACCACTAGTGTATATTAATATGGAATATACAAAATAGAATGTCCAGATTGCAATAAATTTTATGTAGGCCAGAGAAAGAAAAGACTACTAGATAGATTCCTTCAACACCACAATGCATTTTTAAAACCAAATATTTCTAAATCTAATTTACCCACACATTGTCTAAATAATAACCATAAATTTCCAAACATTGAAAATATAAAATTGAGTAAAAACATACAAAAATGTAAAAAAATGAATATTTGGGAAAATCTTAATATTTACAAACACAATAACAATAATTTATTAATTAAAGAACAAACTCAAATAAAAAAAAAACAAGATGATCTATTTAAAATTATAAATTTATTAAAATAAACAAAAATAAATAAAATATAAACATTAAATATTTCAATATAACCGAAAAAACAGCTGCTTAAGTAAATAAACATTAAAACAATCGTTAACTAATCAACAAATTGATTATCAGCTATTTTACATTAAAATCGAAACAAATTTGATTATTCATTAGCTTCTATAATAACATAGAATTATTTCGATTGTTATTAATTTACTTACAAACCTCTGATGATACTGATATTTTTCAGTGAAACGTGCATCAGGTGTTAAAAAGACAAAAACAAACAAAAAACAATTACACTACTTGCAGAAGACACAAAATTGAATAACATAACAATATAATATATTACATAATATGTACATTATATTAATATAATATAATATTAATATATTATATTAATTATGTATTTTTTCTGAAAAAATTATTCAAAAATTCGTAAAATCAGGTTACAACATTGCATACAAAATCAGTAACAAAACAGAACACACACACACACACACACACACACACACACACACACACACACACACACACACACACACACACACACACACACACACACACACACAGTTAAACAAATTTGAGTCACCTGGGATTTACAAACTAAACTATTTGTATTGCAATAAGTTATACATAGAATAGGCATGATGCAGATTTAAACAGAGATACAGTGCACATATGAAGGCACTCTACTTCACCAATGAATCCACTTTTCCAAACCACTACATCGAAACAGATCGTGCATGTATGAACATCAACAACAAAGTACTGAAAACCACACACACACACACACACACACCAGCATCCAGTTGGAAACAATGTTCTAAATGAAAATTGAGTTTAAATCATAACATACTTTTTGAATTCATCACACAAAACAAACATTTGATAACCATTTTAAAACAAACCTAATTACAGCACTGGAAATAACAGCTCTCCTAACAGCCACTTCTGACACAGGTTCCTAGAACCGAAGGTTAGCTCAGACAAATCAAATTTTATTAAAAAGTTTACAAATTAGTGTTCTGTAGTCAAAAATAGTGCACTACTTATTATTACACTATGTCAGACATGTCACAGACAACATAATCCTCCAGTAATATAGGAATCTTTATACTGTAGCTAATAAATATTTAATATATACAAAAATTAGCACTTAATATATATATATATAAAGTTTATATATATATTGTAACACGACATAAGGTAGTGAAAAATATATTGATAATTAATTATAAAACAAAGAAGCTGAAGACAATGTAGCGGTACAGAATTGTGTGTGATCCCAGTTTTAATTTCGGTAATTCAGTAATTAATAAATTGTTAACTTTCACCTGTGAAGAGCCCCAGTACAGCAATGCACATTGTTAGCCTAAACAATTGCCCAGAGGTATTGCGTAACCGCCCAGTAAGCAGCAGTCTTGGTGAATCACAGTCTGCAGTTTGTCATCAGAGAGTGTACAACAGTAGTAAGCAGCATCAGACAGAAAAGTTCGTGCATTAAAAATAGTGGCCTCGGGAGTGCAAGATAGGCCTAGAGTAAATGGGCCTATCTAGTAAAACATAATATTATTTTGCTGCAATTTATAAGGCAGCACGGTCATCACCTAAGTGCTCTAGCAACATAAAGTCGGCCGACAAAATGTCACAAAAGTGTAATTTAAAACTAAACTAAAATATGTTAAACTAAATAAGTCGGAGTATACTGTGACAGTGAATATATTCATAAATAACAGTTCGGAGTGATGAGTGATACCGTGAGTAACACGTGACGGTGGGGAAGCGGTCTGGAACGCCGTGGACTGGTTAAGTACCTTTCAGAAACAACTAAATCAATTTTATAACTATACAAAATACTTACAAATACAGAGCTCTATTAACAGGGGTTAGAAAATAAAAATGTAAAAAAGAATGAAAGAGAGTGCGACAAAGTACTGGGTCATTATTAAGGTTAAGAAAATTGTTAGAGCCAGTTAAGAATAATAATCATAAGAATTGTTTCATTACTGTTTGATATACCGGTACAGATAACTTTATATGTTGTTTATGCTCAACGAAACAAAAAACTTTTAATCAATTTAGTAATCAACCAACCTCGAATTTGAGACGTTATGGCATAACTGTAAAACATTACATTAAATAAAACCTAAATAAGTTGTTTTAGCCAGAATAAACTGTGTTATTATATTTCGTAACGCCAACCTAAGTAACCTGTCTGCAGCTGGTTTCGTCTGAATGACTCTGGACCCGAATCCGAAGGGAAGAGTAAGATATTATAGTATTTGAACAAATTAATATTGTTTCACTGGCGCCCGTAACAGTGACGCGAGAGTAAATTTTTAATTACATTCGCCAGACCTAACCAAGCTGCAGAACGGGTTGTTTGGAGGTGAGGGCGTAAATAAAGTAATTTCAGAATGGAGAATGAAAACATGTTAACTGAGCCGGCCAATAAAGGCGACTCGGGAATTCAAACGAGTGAAAATAATGATGAAGTCAGCTTCACTGTCAGCAATAGCCAGTTAACAGAATCAAAAATAATGAAAAATGTCGAACACCAATCGACACCTATCCAAGGTAAAAAATCTGACGATAGCTATGAAATGTTTAGAATAATACAAGCAATTATAGAAAAACAGAGTGTAAAGTTTGTTGAACAGAAAAACGAAATTCAAGAATTTAAAAGTAGTGTAAATGAGAAATTAGATATACAGAATGACAAGTTTGATGCAATTGACAAAAAATTTGAGAGTCGTTTTAATTCTAATGACGAAAAATTTGATAAAATAGACCGTCGTTTTGACGTTCAAAATAGCAATTTTAATAAAAAATTCGAAGAACAGAATATTCAGTTTCAGCAGAGTATTAGCGTAAAATTTGATGAACTTAAAACTGACATTAATAAAGTACAAATCAAATGTGAGAGTAACTTTAACAAATTGAAATATGAATTAAATGAAACGTTAAGTCATTCATTAAAAAATATGAATAACAGAATTGACAAAATAGAGAGTAATGTAGTGGAAAAAATTGATAAACAAAGACAAAAGGTAATTGAAAATTTTGAATGTAAAACAAATGATAATTATAATAATATGTGTAAAAACGTGGTAGTAGAGAACAAGGGATTAATGTTGAAAGTGAGAAGGAAGAGTTTGTTGAAGTAGAGTTTAGTAATGAAGTGTTGTTAGTAAATGCTGATGAGAGTGAGAGAGAGCGTGAAGATAGTTTAAATGTAGAGCATAAAAAGAGGGCAAATTTTTCTAGTGATACAGGTGAAGAAAAAGTTTCACCAACAGTGTTGGAGGACAAAGGTTCCTCGTTAGTTTTTGTAGAAGACAAAATGTCTTTAAATTATTTTTGTGTATCTGGTAAAGCCAGATGTTGTAATAATGTTGTGTTGCCCTCTGGATGGAGTGAGATTATGAAATGTTGTGGTGATGGAAGTGACTATGAGAGAGAGAGAATGGTAGAAATATTTAAGGTGAAGAGAGATTATGAAGAGTTAATACAGAGTTTAAATAGTGAGAGAACTGGTAGAATTAAAAACATACCTTGTGTGACAAATAATGTGTCTATTGATGACAAATATTTGCCTGTTAATGAACCTATAGTAGTAGAATATGGTAATAATGATGTAATGGTAATACCAAAAAACAATGATGGAGACTTTATAAAAAATACTGATGTCGACTTGATTTATGATAAGATAATTTTGGGGGGGTAACCCTATAGATTATTGTTTTGGTACAATGGAAAAAATAAGTTCTTGTGGTTATAATACAAAAAATAACCATATGTGGCGTATCAATAAAATTGAAAAGTGTTATTAAAGACCAGACTAATTTTTGACGATGGAGGCTGAAATTCACAAATGAACAATGGTAAATATTTTGTTTTACGGTTCAGACCTCGCAATCTTGGACATTGAAGTGTGATAAAACTGAAATAATAATGATAAAGATTTGTAAATATATTATAGTGGAATTATAGTGAAATTAATTGTGTGTGTACTGTAAAATGTTTCATGTAACCATATGTGTATTGATTGATTTTAATAATAATATTATTTTATGTTGTCAATTAATAATAATAATGAACAGGAGGTATTAATGAAGCCTATTTTGTATTGTGTATTTATATTCAAAGTGTTTTAAATACTATAACTAAAGTTACAATGTTTTTAGTAAAATGCTATTAAAGTAATTGTGGTGAATTAAAATTATATCTGATCTGAATTGGAATAAAAAATTTAAGAGATAAATATGTTAACTAAAAGATTTATAAAAATTGAAAAGTGCAGTACAGGTGTTAGAGGTGAAGTAAGCAGAATGTTTAGACTATGTGAGTGTTTATAACGGTGTTTATAAAACAAGTCTTGCAGACAACTGTTGATGTAAACAGGTGTGTTGTATTTGGTGACATACTTGGTGACAATAACAAAAATGCTGTAGTCTGCTGAATCATTGCTAGTAGAAAATCCTATTATGTAATAAAAGAAATTAAGATGTGTTGGAATGAAGCTAATTTTTATAATGTAAGGAAATGACAATGTTTTGATTGTGAGACAGTTAATTCTGGAACTGTTAATTAAATAAAAATTAAATTAATTTGGTATTTAAATTAATTGAAAAGATGACTTTTAATAATGAACTTAACCTCATTCATTTGAACTCAAACTGGAATTATAAATTAAATGCTAATTAAGGCAAATAATGATTATAATATTCATTTAAAATTGAAAACTGAAGGACAGTTTGTGTAAATGTAATATAATGTAATTCTGTATAATTAATGTGTCATTTTGGCTGGGCAATATTGCACGGGGAATATTATTTAGTTTATATGATTGAGCTGCAAGTAGACTGTAAGGTTATATTATTATTTTAAACTAAAGCCAGTACTTTGCAAATAAAAGAACCAGTACTTTGTAAAGAATAAGCCGGTATGGCTAAGAGGAAACGAATCAGTTGTGGAATATTGTATAATGGAAGGCCTTTTTGTTAATTTTTTAATTACATGTTATAAAGCCAGGTGAGACTGTGGTGGGTATCGGTCCGAGCTTATGGTGGTGGGATCTCGAGTAGAGAAGTCCCGTAAGATCGGATGGGTGCTGCCGCAGCCGCCAGACTAGTAGGGGGGTAAGAACCCATGATTTTAGTAGAGTGCTCAGGGGGATTGCGGCGCCATATCCTCACTGATCCTCTTAGGGTTTAGACAATAAGAGTTTGAACGCTTCGGCCTTCAACCTCTTATTGGGGGGGTATTGTAACGGTACAGAATTGTGTGTGATCCCAGTTTTAATTTCGGTAATTCAGTAATTAATAAATTCTTAACTTTCACCTGTGAGGAGCCCATAAAATCAATTTTATAACTATACAAAATACTTACAAATACAGAGCTCTATTAACAGGGGTTAGAAAATAAAAATGTAAAAAAGAATGAAAGAGAGTGCGACAAAGTACTGGGTCATTATTAAGGTTAAGAAAATTGTTAGAGCCAGTTAAGAATAATAATCATAAGAATTGTTTCATTACTGTTTGATATACCAGTACAGATAACTTTATATGTTGTTTATGCTCAACGAAACAAAAAACTTTTAATCAATTTAGTAATCAACCAACCTCGAATTTGAGACATTATGGCATAACTGTTAACATTACATTAAATAAAACCTAAATAAGTTGCTTTAGCCAGAATAAACTGTGTTATTATATTTCGTAACGCCAACCCAAGTAACCTGTCTGCAGCTGGTTTCGTCTGAACGACTCTGGACCCGAATCCGAAGGTAAGAGTAAGATATTATAGTATTTGAACAAATTAATATTGTTTCAACAAGAAGAAAGGTCAAGAACTTATAAACTCAGAGATTAATAACCAAATGACAAATGACTAATAAACTGACGATGACTTGACTCAATAGATTGGATAAATACAAGAAAGAACAATGGAACAAGGAAGAAGGAACCAGGAACCAAATGTAGTCACGAAATTGATAAAGAACATTGTAATCCCCTAATAATGACCATAAAATGTATGTAAACAAATGCACTAATGTAGTTAGAACATAGATAAGATGTACCTAGGGTAATAATGACAAATAAGAAAGTAATGTTATGTATATTTTATTAATGAAGAAATGTACTTATAAATATAAAATAGGGAGTTAATAGTAAACACACCCAAATGAATAGTGAAAAAATAATCAAAACCAGTAAACCATACCCTGAGGCAAATAAAGGCCACAGTTAATAACCAAAAGTGATCATTAGTGAAGGGAAAATAAAGTAAATACTCATAACCAATAACCACATGATGATGTTAACATAAATAAACAACATAGTGAATAATATCAAGTGAGTGGAATAAAGAGTGTATTAATACAAAAGTGGTGACATGCAGTTATAGCATGTTATATAAAGAAGTGAAAGTGAATAAATAAAAAACCTTCTATGAAGGAAAAAGTGTAGTGGGTGAACATAAAAAGGTATTGTAATTAGCAGACTGTATTAGAATATCTGAAAGACCTGATAAACTTTATGCTAGCAAGTAAGATGAACTAATTATACTGTGTTTAATTTAAGCAATAGTTAGTAAGAATTATGAAATAAGATAGAAATTGAGCCATTAGAATGAAAGGTAAACAAGAAAGATAGACACTGTTTACTAGTGAAGGAATGAGGGAATAGAGTATATTGTGTAAAGTACAGTTTAATAGTAGTATAATAAGAGTTTTGTTGTTGTTTAAAAACCCGATATAATGTAATGAATTATAAGTTAAAACAAATAGTAGTAAGAAACAGAAAGGTAGTTAGAAGTTTATTTCAGGCTTGCACCTGGCAAGAAAATGTTTATTGTTATAATAAGAGGTGTAGTTAGAATCACCAATGTTTATTATTTGTTTCTAGTAAAAAATTGTTTTAATATACCATATATAAAGGTAAGGAGTTACAAAGAATGTTAGATAGTAGTATAGGAAAATCTAGGCTCTAGGCCTAACAGTTAATGAAGAATTTTGTAAATTTCAGAACAAATAATAGTCCAGTATCAAATCAGAATATACCAAATGTTTAAACAAGTTAAGTAGGTATACCTAATACCAAAATGTATAAATAACATCCAGTTTTAGATAAAATATATATGAAATATAAATAAGAAAAATAACAAAAATGTGATTAGCTACTCAAAAGTAACCATGAGGGGTATCAAAATGATACTTATAAAAAATTATGAACAATGGTATTCATGTAATAAACATAGCTACTAATATCTTAATTTGAAGATATTTTATAGATTTAAACTAAAATAAAACGTTAGAATATAACAATGACATAAATTAACGACCAATGAGAATTAGCATAATTTAATAGGTAACCATAGCAACCGAAATTTATTGCCAAAAAACCGTTGGAATTTTCATTAATCCATTATTGACCGATGCGGAGGGCGGATGTATGCAGCTCTCAACCCAAATTTTACCATAAATAAGTAAATTTTGACGGAAATCAGAAGGAAGAAAGATAGTAATAGCCACCTATGGAACACCTGATAAACTAATTATTATTAAAATACTCACAAAATAAAATTATCAGTGGAAATGAAGAAGACTTCAAGATGACTCATCCCGAAGGAAGAAAAGGAGCGATCTACTACAACCGAAGAAGACGAACGACTGCGGAACGAGAGGGAAGCCGAACTTTATGGAAAAACCATCTGAACGAGATTGATGACATCCGAAGAGTAGAAGACGACCAGATCCATCCGGAAGAAGTAGACGTCCATCGAGGAAGCCCCAACGAGAACTGATGAGTATAAAACAATAATCTCACTAAAAACGAATTCCTATTTTTTATCCAAATAACAAATCACAATTTTCAATTCACTGATCACTATTTTGAACAAGAACTGAAGGTATTTATAATATCACTATTATTGAATTTTAATCAATTAATAACCATTTAAACTGATCTATAATAAATTATTAATAAACATAACTTGTTGTCAAAATCCTAACCAAAAACTATTCTAACTCTCATTGATGATTACTTACTTGGATGTATTAATGTATTAAATATTGTGTACCTAGTTTTAAGAAATATTATAAATTTGTGCATTTTAGCCATTAATCCAAAACTTCTGTAGTCAAAAGGACTTTTTAACACGCCCTGTGAAAAATGTTATTGTAAGCAAACTTTATTCGCCAAGCAGGCATCCCATGATACAAACGACTGAGCATGCCAACTGAGCAATTGTAAAAGCCGGTACTAATATAAAATAATGTACTACTAAATAACTGAAAATTATTAAAGGGTTAATAAATCTTATTGTTCTGCAATGCTGTATGTTTGATTCGTACAAAATAAGGTAATATATAGAGAATTATTAAAGTGAAAACAAAACACCACAGTTAGCGAAGTCGACACTGCAAGACGGCGTGCGCCAATCAGGTGGCGAGGCGGCAATATTCAAACCGAACGCCGAGAGATACGGTTTGCCCGTAAGTAGTAAGAAAAAGTACGACTCGACTCGCTACATACGAATAACATTTACAGAAGTAACTGAACTAATTAATGCCCTCAATTATACACCTATACTATACCACGAACCCAACGAGCGAATTAAAAAACGCTCATCACGCACACATTCATATACGAACAGAGTAGTAGAACGGGTGAACCAAAATTATAAAATTCAAACACACTATTTTAAAAATACCCCGCAAAAAGCTTTTATTACATAGTGGCGCGCCAACTAGTAGGGCTAGAATAATTAAGAAATCATACCATTAAACCTTACATATTCTAGCGGCGACTACAGAAAATGGAACCAGCAAAGCACGATACGAGATACCAGACTAAGATACGCGAGAAGGAGGCGGAAAAGGGAGCAAAGAGATCAGAAAAGGAGATCGAGAAAGGTGCCATAATGGAAGAAAAGGAAATAACTTCGGTGGAAGATGTAGAAGAATTATTAACTCCTATGGAAATAGATAAACCCACACAGCAGGAGGAGACCAGAGGTGACCTGAACTTAATGCAATTATGGGAATTAATGAAGGAAAAAATGGACAAAAATAATGAGGACAGTGAGAGAAGGAGAAGAGAAGACAAAGGAGAATTACAGAAAACCAGAAGGGAAGACAACAAAGAATTAGATAAGAAATTTGAGTTGATAAATAACAATTTCAAGAAACGGAATGAAAAATTGGACAGCACTCAATCATTATTAATGGAAATAATGAGAAATTAAGACAGGAAATGAAGGAGGAGAATAAATTGATTAGTGAAAAAATAGAGAGAAGTAATGAGAAGACCAGCAAAACCTTGAGACTGATGAAAGAGGATATTGAAACGCTGAACGATAAAATTGAATACAACCAGGATACGTTACAGCAACAGTTGACGGAGTACAGGGAAGAATTGAAACAGACTGTAATGGAGACGGAAGAGAAGATAGAGAAAACCAGCGAAGTAGTGTTGCAAGTCCGAGAAGAAATTTTGATCAAGGTGAATGAAGTTGAAGGTGAAGGTAAAAGGAGGGTTGAAGGACTCCAAAAAGAAACAAACAACAAATTGGAACAAATACAGACCGGAGTCGAAGAGAATTATAGCAAATTAGATGCATCGGTAAGTGAGGTGAAGGACACCACAACCGCCCAAGAAGGGAAAATAGCAGAATTTAGAGCAAGAGAACTACGCCTCCAAGAAGAGATAAATGCGTTAAAGGACCGACCACTGATGAGCTCACACATATCATGCAGTGAGAATAGGGAAACAATCAACTTCAAAAATTACAAACGAAACCCAATTGAGTTCATAGAACGGGTAGAAGAGAACCTAGCCAGAACCAGGGAGACACGGTGGACGGTAATCAAGGGCATGATCAACGAAATGTTCAAGGAAGTTCACGACAATTGGTGGACGGCTGTGCGACCAGATGTACATAATTTTAATGAATTTAAAAAACTGTTCAAGGACAAATACTGGTCGGAGGCGACGCAGCATGTAGTCAGAAATAATATCAGCAACGGCCGATTCGACCCTTACCTGGGACAATCTCCAACCGCCTACTTCTTAGGTAAGGTTAGTGTAGCTAGGAACCTAGAACCTAACATCCCTGAAGAGTGCTTGGTGACCCAATTGGCATACCACTACGACGGGGAAATCACCAAAAGCCGATTGAGTGGAAGAATCAAAACGATTCAAGAGATGGTTGCGTTATTGGGTGAATATGAACGGGAAAAACATTATGTATTGAACAGGCAAAAGAACACCCCGAATTACAGAAACTATGATAATAGAAATCATCCAAGTGGGCCGCAAGGAAACCATACACCGGCTAATCATCCGCCAACCAACCCCAATAATTACAGAAGTTTCAATAATAATAATAATAATAATAACCATAATTATCCGAGGAATAATAACCAGAATTACTTCAACAACAGTAATAATCAAAATAATTCCTATAACAGGGGAAATAACCAAAACGGAGGTGGTTACAACAGGCCCAACAATCAATACAACAATAACAATCAGCAGGGGCCGAATCAAACATACAGGCGACGGGTAAATTATATAAATGCCGAGAATAGAAACAACGGAAGACGGGGTTACAGAAGACCAAGGAGCCAGAGTGCGGAAGAAAATAGAAGGAGCCGAGAACGAATAACATTCCATGACCACTCGGTTGAAAGAATGCAAACCACTGAGGATAATCACCCCATCAGATCAGAGGACCGCGCCGAAGGCAACGCCCAACATTTAAACGAACAGCGGCAGTGAGAATACCACAGGATCCGTCACTGATCCGATCTATTGGGTTATTAACTAGACTGACTAACCAGACAAATGACGAAACAATAACAATAATTCAGAACCACTATCTGAAAAACATCCGTGAGGAGTTAATGGAAGAAAATTCCACATTAATCAAACACCCTGATAACGAAATTGCATATGTTATTGCCAAGGTATATGGTGTAACTGTAAAATTCATGATTGACACGGGTGCCAATGTGTCCTTAATTGATACAAATATGTATAACAAAATTCAAAAAGAGAGTAAGATCAGCTTACCCACGTTACCAGTAAGTAACATTGTTTTAATTGGAGCCACTGGGAGGCAGAATAAAACCATTAAGAGACAAGTGTCTCTGGAAGTAATGAGTAATGGTGAGACACTGCAAATGATATTCCTAATTGCTCATAATTTACCATTCGAAATTTTAATTGGTTGTGATATCCTAACAAAGTATTCTGCGATTATCGACATGAGACTATCCAAAGTAACTATGAGATATGAAGACAAAGAATGGATGGCAGAATTAACTGGGGGCAAGGGGGTCATCCCAATTAGTACAATATATAATATAAGAACGATTTGTGATTCACCGGACCGAAGGTGGGAAGTGAAACCAGACAATCAAATAAACAGTGACATCCTATGGAATCAGAAATTAGAAGAAATCCGACAGTTTCGAGGTACTCAAGACAGGAATCCACTAACGAATCAAGAGGTGAAAAAATTAAAAATGGTTTACAACAAATACCGCCATGTATTTTCCGACCAACCAGGAAAGGTACGGGGGTATCAGTGCGAGTTGAAATTCAAAGAGGTGGCCAACTTTAATAAGAAATCCTACCCGATTGCGTATGCAGCGAAGGAGGCAGTACGTATGGAAATTAATAAAATGCTGGAGGAGGACATAATTGAGTACAGTTGTTCGCAGTACACCAGTCCTATAGTAGCTGTTACCAAGAAAGATGGAAGGGTACGCCTATGTCTCGACGCCAGAGAAATAAACAAGATCCTAATTAAACGACAGGACATCTCCTGGTGAAATTGAGGAGATCCTCAAAAAGTTTCATGGTACTCAATTTATCAGTACCTGGGATACAGTTTGCGGGTACTGGCAAGTAGAACTGCACCCAGCCAGTAGAAAATACGTAGTGTTCATATTTGAAGGCAGGAACTACCAGTTCAAACGACTACCTTTTGGGCTGGTAAACTCGGTAGCGATATCTGTCCGCTGCATGGACCAAATATTGGGTCCTGAAACCATGAATTATACAACTGTGTACGTTGATGATTTGCTGATCACTTCATCCAATTGGGAGGAGCATTGTACAAGAGTAGAACGGGTACTAGAGAAATTATCCATAAACAATGTAACTTTAAAATTAGAAAAGTCAAAAGCTGATAGCAGAAGAAGTCCAATTCCTTGGATTCAACCTGTCATGACAAGGAATAATACCATCAACCGACAAAACAGATGCTATTCAACGTTTCCCTACCCCGAAAAATAAGAAACAGTTACAGTCGTTCCTGGGCATCTGTAACTACTACAGAAAATTTCAGCAAAATTACTCTGAGCTGACAACCAAACTGTCACCACAATTATCATCTAAGACCAAGTGGATGTGGGGTCCAGAACAAGAAACGATTTTCAACACCATTAAAAAACACTTCCTCGACACAATCATGTTAAACCACCCTGATTTCAATAGACCCTTTTACATGAACTGCGATGCAAGCGACATTGCTTGGGATCAGTACTCTATCAGGAGGACAAGGATGGAAACCACCAAGTAGTAAGTTTCGCCAGCAGAACGTTAAATCAGTGTGAACGTAATTACCATGTAACCGAGAAAGAGCTGTTGAGCGTAGTCTTTTCTTGTGGAAAATTTCGAACTTATATTCTTGGCTATCCTATCACAGTGCGCACCGACCTTAAATCTATTTCCTTCTTAAAGAACTGCAAGCTCAGCCATGGTCGATTAACCAGATGGATACTTGCTCTCCAAGAATACCACATCAATTGGGAGTATATCCCTGGCAGTAAAAACACAGCAGCTGATGTGCTATCCCGCATTAACACCGAACAGCAAACCTTCGCTGGAGAGAAGGAGACCATAGTGAAAGTGTTTAATATTATGAAAAGCAAGTCCGACCTAGAAGTGATACTGAATAGAGTAAAACAACACCAAAAGGAGGATAAGAAATTGAATCAAATCCGAGAGCGGCTGAACCAACAAGAAGAAAGAGCCACACATTTCTATTGTTTGCATGAAGATATTTTGTTTATCAAAACCAAGCCCAACCAAAACACATGGAAGTTAATAATACCTAAAGGAACTGAAGCTGAGATTATAATGGAATACCACCTCAGATACGGACACATGGGAGCACTAAAAGTGACCAAAGCATTAGAAGAGCATACCTACCTGAAGGACATTAACCAAAGGGTAAGGAAGACCATAAAAAGCTGTCACATATGCCAACGAGTTAAGTGCAATAACGACAAGAAAGAAGGAGTAATGCAACCAATAACTTCTGCCAACAAACTGGAACGAGTCTTCTTAGACATATGTGGACCCATGCCACGCAGTGGAGGAAGAAAGCAGTACAAGTTCATAGTTATTATCATGGACCATTACAGCAAGTTTGTAAAATTATACCCTATCAACCGTGCTACCACAAACAAAGTATTGAACATTATAACACAGAGGTACATTACAGAAGTGGGGAGTCCAACAAATATTATCACTGACCATGGTACCCAATTCCGAGGAAGAAGATGGAAAGAGACATTGATGGATCTGGGCGTCCGAACATACAAAACTTCGATTTACCACCCGAACAGCAACCCAGCTGAAAGAGTGCTCCGTGAAGTTGGGAGAATTCTTCGAACATACTGCCACGATCAGCAATGTCATTGGAGTGAATACATCGAAGCCACATAAAATTTCATAAATCTCGCTTACCACGAATCCATTAAGGATACTCCTTACACCATCATGTACGGAAAACCACCACTTCGAGCTATAGAAGAACTTGTCAATTTCCCCGCCAATCCTGAATACCAATTCGATAATGCTAGATTCTACAGCAAGATAGCGGAACAAATAGAAAAGAAGAGGGAAAAATATCACAGAATTCAACCTAAAACAATCCGATATCATGAAGGAGAAAAAGTGCTAATACGGAACAGAGAATTACCAAGTTCCAGAGAGGGAATCACAAAGAAATTACTATTATTGTACAATGGACCCTATCTCATTGTCAAAGACAACCACAACAACACCTATGTCGTAAGTGAGATAACGACTAAGAGAATCAAAGGGACTTACAACCAGTCTTCTTTGAAAAAATATTATGAAGCAGTGTCAGAAAATTAAAAGAATTTGGAGAGTAAACATTATCTAAATTCAAAAATTAAAGTAAGCACAACTTACAATAAGTATTTGATTGAAATTATTATATGAATGAAAAAGAATTTAGAAGAAAGATTAGCTAAATTCAAAAATAAGTACGTACAAACTTACAACCAAGTGTGAAACAAAACGTGTAAATCAATGTAATTTTGAAAAATCATATATATAATGAAATATCATAAAAAATTGACATAAAATAATAAAATGTTAAACAAATAATGATGACGCTACATAGCATCATTAACTAACCCTATTACAAAAGGGAATAATAAAGAATTAACGTTTCACAAAAGAAAAGACAAGACAATCAAATAAAAAATGACAATGACATATTAACTGGACAATCAATGATGAAAAAATATAAGTGAGCCAGGAACCAGCTACAATGTTAATATTGAATATAAATGAGAAATAAAGTGATAACAAATAAAATCACTACCATATGAAGTAAGTTGATGAAACAATGCAAAATATCTATTAAATATCGCCATAAGCTTAGAAAAAGGAATCCAAATAAGTCACTGAGAAGAAAAGGTCATGAGATGTATAAAAGAGAGAATAATTAATCCCAAAAGTGTTTTATTGTATTGATATTATATGAGTCAAAAATAGACGACCATTATTATGATTATTATGAATATTATTATGAGATGATTTTATGTTGAGATACGTCCAACAATTATTTATGTTATTGAGCAGATAGGCAAGACCTCTGAACTCAAAATGTGTATAAATGGATAGCAGAGTAATAGAGCCACACGTGCCCTCTGGCTAGTACCAATTTATATGAAGGGGAGAGAAGAAAAATTTTAGAGAAATAGAACATACAAGGGATAACACTCGTAATGAAATAATACCAAATACCATATCATGAACCATGACTTAACAAAAAATAAATAAATAAAGAAGAAAGTAGCGATTGATGAATTCCTGAATAATAACAACTTGATTAAAAGAACTATATTGATGATTTCAGAAAAAACATAATGATCTTTGTTTCGAAATAATCAATTTTGGTGGCGATGCATTATGTAACATGACATAAGGTAGTGAAAAATACATTGATAATTAATTATAAAACAAAGAAGCTGAAGACAAGAAGAAAGGTCAAGAACTTATAAACTCGGAGATTAATAACCAAATGACAAAATGACAAATGACTAATAAACTGACGATGACTTGACTCAATAGATTGGATAAATACAAGAAAGAACAATGGAACAAGGAAGAAGGAACCAGGAACCAAATGTAGTCAAGAAATTGATAACGAACATTGTAATCCCCTAATAATGACCATAAAATGTATGTAAACAAATGCACTAATATAGTTAGAACATAGATAAGATGTACCTAGGGTAATAATGACAAATAAGAAAGTAATGTTATGTATATTTTATTAATGAAGAAATGTACTTATAAATATAAAATAGGGAGTTAATAGTAAACACACCCAAATGAATAGTGAAAAAATAATCAAAACCAGTAAACCATACCCTGAGGCAAATAAAGGCCACAGTTAATAACCAAAAGTGATCATTAGTGAAGGGAAAATAAAGTAAATACTCATAACCAATAACCACATGATGATGTTAACATAAATAAACAACATAGTGAATAATATCAAGTGAGTGGAATAAAGAGTGTATTAATACAAAAGTGGTGACATGCAGTTATAGCATGTTACATAAAGAAGTGAAAGTGAATAAATAAAAAACCTTCTATGAAGGAAAAAGTGTAGTGGGTGAACATAAAAAGGTATTGTAATTAGCAGACTGTATTAGAATATCTGAAAGACCTGTGATAAACTTTATGCTAGCAAGTAAGATGAACTAATTATACTGTGTTTAATTTAAGCAATAGTTAGTAAGAATTATGAAATAAGATAGAAATTAAGCCATTAGAATGAAAGGTAAACAAGAAAGATAGACACTGTTTACTAGTGAAGGAATGAGGGAATAGAGTATATTGTGTATAGTACAGTTTAACAGTAGTATAATAAGAGTTTTGTTGTTGTTTAAAAAACCAATATAATGTAATGAATTATAAGTTAAAACAAATAGTAGTAAGAAACAGAAAGGTAGTTAGAAGTTTATTTCAGGCTTGCACCTGGCAAGAAAATGTTTATTGTTATAATAAGAGGTGTAGTTAGAATCACCAATGTTTATTATTTGTTTCTAGTAAAAAATTGTTTTAATATACCATATATAAAGGTAAGGAGTTACAAAGAATGTTAGATAGTAGTATAGGAAAATCTAGGCTCTAGGCCTAACAGTTAATGAAGAATTTTGTAAATTTCAGAACAAATAATAGTCCAGTATCAAATCAGAATATACCAAATGTTTAAACAAGTTAAGTAGGTATACCTAATACCAAAATGTATAAATAACATCCAGTTTTAGATAAAATATATATGAAATATAAATAAGAAAAATAACAAAAATGTGATTAGCTACTCAAAAGTAACCATGAGGGGTATCAAAATTATCCTTATCAAAAATTATGAACAATGGTATTCATGTAATAAACATAGCTACTAATATCTTAATTTGAAGATATTTTATAGATTTAAACTAAAATAAAACGTTAGAATATAACAATGACATAAATTAACGACCAATGAGAATTAGCATAATTTAATAGGTAACCATAGCAACCGAAATTTATTGCCAAAAAACCGTTGGAATTTTCATTAATCCATTATTGACTGATGCGGAGGGTGGATGTATGCAGCTCTCAACCCAAATTTTACCATAAATAAGTAAATTTTTACGGAAATCAGAAGGAAGAAAGATAGTAACAGCCACCTATGGAACACCTGATAAACTAATTATTATTAAAATACTCACAAAATAAAATTATCAGTGGAAATTAAGAAGACTTCAAGACGACTCATCCCGAAGGAAGAAAAGGAGCGATCTACTACAACCGAAGAAGACGAACGACTGCGGAACGAGAGGGAAGCCGAACTTTATGGAAAAACCATCTGAACGAGATTGATGACATCCGAAGAGTAGAAGACGACCAGATCCATCTGGAAGAAGTAGACGTCCATCGAGGAAGCCCCAACGAGAACTGATGAGTATAAAACAATAATCTCACTAAAAACGAATTCCTATTTTTTATCCATAATAACAAATCACAATTTTCAATTCACTGATCACTATTTTGAACAAGAACTGAAGGTATTTATAATATCACTATTATTGAACTTTAATCAATTAATAACCATTTAAACTGATCTATAATAAATTATTAATAAACATAACTTGTTGTCAAAATCCTAACCAAAAACTATTCTAACTCTCATTGATGATTACTTACTTGGATGTATTAATGTATTAAATATTGTGTACCTAGTTTTAATAAATATTATAAATTTGTGCATTTTAGCCGTTAATCCAAAACTTCTGTAGTCAAAAGGACTTTTTAACACGCCCTGTGACAAATTTTATTGTAAACAAACATTATTCGCCAAGCAGGCATCCCATGATACAAACGACTGAGCATGCCAACTGAGCAATTGTAAAAGCCGGTACTAATATAAAATAATGTACTACTAAATAACTGAAAATTATTAAAGGGTTAATAAATCTTATTGCAACGCTGTATGTTTGATTTGTACAAAATAAGGTAATATATAGAGAATTATTAAAGTGAAAACAACAAAACACCACAGTTAGCGAAGTCGACACTGCAAGACGGCGTGCGCCAATCAGGTGGCGAGGCGGCAATATTCAAACCGAACGCCGAGAGATACGGTTTGCCCGTAAGTAGTAAGAAAAAGTACGACTCGACTCGCTACATATGAATAACATTTACAGAAGTAACTGAACTAATTAATACCCTCAATTATACACCTATACTATACCACGAACCCAACGAGCGAATTAAAAAACGCTCGTCATGCACACATTCATATATGAACAGAGTAGTAGAACGGGTGAACCAAAATTATAAAATTCAAACACACTATTTTAAAAATACCCCGCAAAAAGCTTTTATTTCAATATATATATTAACTGTTGAACTCACCAGACAGTCGTCATGTCCAAATCCCAATGCTTGCATGCACCTGTCAAATGGAGTTCCTACTTTTGAAGCACACATTCCTGAGATATTATTTAGCCACTGTGTTGCACTTTTCAAAACACTCACTGTGTGAAACAGAATATTCTGTGTGAATGTTGGTTTAAGAATAAATACTTATAGCAAACACAATAGAACCTCTTAACACAATAGAGGTGGATCTTAAGTAATTAAACTATCCTAGATTGCTTATACCAGGGAAAGACTAGGGTATTGTTTGGCTTACATCTCCCCCACATGTTCTCTGTCAATTTTCAGCAGTTCTGAAGAAGATTCCTGGTGGCTGGAATCAAAACGTTAGCTGACTAATGTTGCATTATGTTAGCAGCCAACCACGTCCTAACACCCTGGATTTACAAAAATTTAATAATTTCTTGGGGTTTATTGTCCATGATGTGTCCATTGATTAACTAGTTATAAATACGAACTTATATCTTTTACAAGAACTTTATAGTATAAGGAAGTGTTAGAAATTCATCAACACATCATAGCATGTGTGTTACGTACAATTAAAATTGTAAACTAGTATTGATTTATGTAGCTGATTTAATTTAATTAATTTGAATCTGCATTCAATTTACTCAGTAAATCGGCATTTAGTAACCGATCTATTCAGAATTTAACTTTATTCAGTGTTTATGTTATTCAGTATTTAACTTATTCAGTATTTAGCTTATTTAGTAATTAATTGTTCAGTAACTGATCTTTATTTGCTGGCTGACCCGTAATTACGCAAAATTAAGGGGCTGATTTTTTTTTTAAGTAAATAAACTCATCTTAACTCTGCTCACTAGCTAGTTGTACCGACTCCTTTTTTACGCACCGCTCCCCTTTATATTTAAGTTAGTTATTATGAGTATTTTAGGTGTACCTTATGTTTGTAACGTGTTATAGGTGGTAGCGGATATTATGATTATTGTGGTATATTATGATATTGTGGTATATTGTGTGTCACGTTTAATTTTGGGCCTCAGCGGTATAAACGTGGTACAAGTTTTGTTATAAAATATTCTTAATTTGTATAAATTAATTTCAGTAAATTTGAACACACTTTACAGAATGAATTTTCTCTACTAAGCAAAATATTAAATAATTGTAAATTCAAGATTTAAAATAATACCGAACAAAATAATTATTTTAATTGTCTGTTTCAAGTGTCAATTTTAATATACGATCTTTGCAATGATGTCAAAATATAATTGTCATATTAATTAATTAATACTCAAAACCTAAACTCTAAAGTTAAGAAAAACAACTTCACTTACACACTGATAGACTTATACGCTTGAATGTTTTGAAAATACTGACGACACTGTCAAATGCTTTATGAACAGTCTCTGCAAGTTCAACAAAACTCTCCTTTAGTGTCGCAAATGGACTCTTCAGAATACCCATGACAAAATTGTATGCTTTCAGTGATTCTTCCTAATTTTAGGACAATTAATTTATTACACAATACCAGATTAACAAGAAGTGATGGGTGATACCCATTCGATTGGTGGTAACAAAATCACGATAAATTAAGTGGTATGGCATTCACAATTTATAATTTATTGATGTATTTTAACAAACTGCTGACCTGTTGACAAGATAAAACACGACTGAGTTCGACCAGGTTGTAAGCAGTATTCTTTCCAGGTCCTGCAAATGCCAACAGCAAAGCGTATGCAATAAGTGCCTGCCGTGCTTTCTTTGAGCTCATGTCGGACAGGATCAGAAGACCTAAACATCTATTCAATTTTTCCAATTATATTAAATTTATTTATTCTATTTGCACTGAGTATTTTGATAAAAATGAACACAAAATATGTTTTAATAATGTTTCAATGATATAGTATGTTGATTAACATGGAACAGTAGTGTCAACATAGCATCACTTAAGAATCAAGTATTACAAATATTTGTGAGAACTTAATATATAATATCAGATCTAATAGTTAATATTTAACTAATTTTTGTAAACATTTTTTTTGGTATCCAAGTCGCGTAGCCTAAATGTTAATAATTAAAAATTACCTTATTAAACATCTTGCGACTTCTCCTTATTTTGTCCTGACGCGTATGAACTGGACCTCCATACAGTGCGCACTGTGCAATGTGAAAAGGCCTAAGTTTGTAGTGTAAATTATGTGTGTGTCATTAATTTTTAACGTCTGATGACGGAAGAGTGATTATCCTCTGAAGATGAAACCTTAGGTTTTGAAATGCGTCAGGACAAAATAAGGAGAAGTCGCAAGACGTTTAATAAGGTAATTTTTAATTTTTAACTAATTGTAAGTATAATACTACTGACATGGAACACTAAGTTTTTCATTGGTAAAAATTAAAATTTTTACATCGTAGCCTGAACCATTTTTCGCTTATTACAAGCTTCATCAGAGGCTGCCACTAGGACCATTGTTCATCTTGTTCTTGGTGACAGTGCCATCGTTTGAAAGATCGTGTGTGCGGTGTTAAAGCTGTACGAGTTTCAGTAATTATTAAAGTCTATATATCTGTACCTAATAACAGGCGGCAACTGAAACTTTACTTATTTTTTAAATTAAAATATTTAAAATTGTCCCACTTACCTTCATTGCGAATAACCAGGGTGTCGTCTGATGTACTTAGGCAGAGAAAAACAACAGGTAATGCAATGACAAACACATATTTTGCAAACACAAATAAAATGGTATTTTATTTGTTTAGCATGACATTTTTTCTGTTTACTTTCTTTTACTTTACTTGATATTCATTTTCGACTCAAAACTACTACTCTGCATCTCGATTATTTTTCTTAAAGAATTACAAAAACTTGGATTATTTTTATGTGACCAATACGCTAATAACTAGTTGCAACTGTACCTTAAAAAACTGACAAACTAATTAATTAAACTATTAAGACGACCCAGATTGCTGCACACACACATTCATTACACTATAAAACCCCTTTTTTATTACTGATTGTACATTTCCCTGCAAACATGATTATGATAAAATTGGATTTGATTACCCTACAGTTTACCATGGCATCTACGTTGACCGCATGGCGTAACACTCGCACTACTCCTTTCTTGATTAAAACTGTTATTGTCCTGTTGATTTGGTGCACTATACTTGTTTACCAAGTCATGTTCTTTTAATTTGATAACACTTTTATTCGGACATTCTGTTATAGTCGGCCGACCTTTTTATTTGCCTGGGCGGAAAATTTAGTTCGACCACGCGTGGCCTATGTTACTAGTGCTTTGCTTATGTTACTAGCCCAACCTTGCTTTCTGCCTAGGGTTACATCGCACGAACATTGAATAACAAGTATGATTTCAAGGTTGTCTCAATAATTCACTCGATTCGCTTATATAGAAAACGACTAAGATTTTATTTCATCATCTGTATTTTTAAAAAGGCATGAATTTGTTACTTTTTCTTTCAACATTGATATATTACTGCTTGATATTATTGCATATAATCTAAACACTTATTTCAACATTGTAACTAATATAATAATTAATTAAGATGTGCCAGCTTGCCACACGCTCACTTTCAATCAATTTACCTTCCCATTATTTAATAACGCTCATTGAATTAAAAGGAACTAAAATCGAGAACCTAACTTGAGATGTCCCTCTCGTCGCCGCATGCTGCACTAGTTATATCCAAATGTTTCGTTGGTTATATTCACTTTAAAGGTTTTCCGCCACTTCACTGGCTACATTTTAGATATCGATTCATTTTGTAAGCACAAGTTGACACTTTTTACCAAAAATAATAAATTTAGAAATGCGTGACTTCGTAGAGTTCCCGGCCAGGAAAACGGAGTTATTTCATCTGAGAACGAGCGTCACCAGCCAATCTTCCACCAGAAGTTAGGCATAACGGAACTTACAATGCCTTATGATCTGAATCGTTCGTCACTGTTCACAAAGTATGTGTTATTTGTGTGTGTCTGACGTCGACGAAATCTCACTGCCACTGGTTGCGTCACTAAGATAGGCGTATTTTAATTTTATTTCTGCCTGCTACCGAGCGCATGGCCCAAAACGTTCATCGTTTCGCCATTTTCTCACAAAGTCTGTTGAAGATGCTTGGCGTCCCGTCCGCGCGCCTGGTTGTTGTTGCGCGCACGAGTGTGTCACACCGCACTGAAGTTCTTGGAATTAAACTGTTGTGGACAACACGCCGCATTCCATTGTACCGACTGCTTACACAACTTCACCTCACAGTTCCTTTGTTCGAACGACAATTTCTATGTAACATGTGACTGGCCACACAGATGGGAAACAAATTTATATTAATAAAATAAAATAAAGCCGTCTCCCTTTTAGCCCCGTTACAATATCCCCCCAATAAGAGATCTTCTGCCGAAACAGAAGAAATCTCATTGCTAAACCCCTAAGAGGATCGGTGAGGATATGGTGCCAACAACCCCCCCATTAATTTCTTAACGCTTCATGGGTAAACTACCCCCCTAGCTCGGCGACTATGGCGGCACCTGAACGAGATTACTGGACTTCTCTATACGAGATCCCAACACCATAAAATCGAACAGACACGCACCACAGTGCACCTAACCTTCTAACATTCCACCCCAAAATCCAAACCCTTGGTCTTATACCATGCCAGATCCTCAATCGATATGTTCCCCCTTGTCATGCATACTGGGTCGCCTTCAGCAATACTGGGCGCTGTAGCGTGACAGAAATTCCATTACTTATTAAATCATATAGAATCATAAAGTTTAATTACATCAAATATGTTATAATAATATTGAAAGAGATTTAAATAAATCAAAGGAATGAACCACGATAAAATAAAAATCCTCATTTACATTATATAAAAACCACTGTTTAAAATTTTCCATATACATTTTATCTTTTGTAACGATAAAACCTGTGAGGTGAACGTAGTCTGGACGTGAGCCTCAGTGCCACGAACATTCCTACCTCTCCTACCTCAACTTGGACGACTATTTGTGTTCATTACAAATAGGACCTAAAAAAAAAAAAAAAAAAAAAAAAAAAAAACCTAATCCCAGACTACAACTTTGTAATAGACCGCTGTATGCCGGTCGTTACAAAAGATAAAATGTATATGGAAAATTTTATAAAAATAAAATTTTCAAATAATAAAAAATTTTGTTTATGTTTAATAATGTAGGTAAATAAGAAATAAATCTGTTTTAAAAGGTTCTTGTAAAAATTTTGATAACAGGCAGGTATTTATTGACCGTCGAGCACTTCTTGAAGATTTGAACCAAGTCTGGAGTTAAATAGATTAACTCCAGTTAGCAATCGATTGGTGATTTTTCTTGCTGGTCCAATATCTCGCTCAAATAAAATATTTGAGTCTTCCTTAAATATTTCAGCCTTAATAAATACTCTTAAATTAACCTGTGAAATAAATAACAAATAAGATATAATGGAAATATAAAGATTTATTGAACAATTTGATAAGTAATCGATTTTTTATCGATGGAGAGCAATTATTGACTCTGTCTCAGGAATTATCGATTGTGCATACAGAACAAAATTTATGATATTTACTATATTAAAAGACAGGTTCTTTGAGCGATTAAAATTAATAGTCAGAGAAGGGTGACGAGAAAGTATAACATTAACAATTAACACAAATACAATAATTATTATTCAATAGAATTCAAATAATTCCAATATGTAATGTGTATGAATGTTGTCGAACCATACGCAGACGATGATGTCACTGCTGGATAAAGAAGGCCGGCTCTGTAGAATTAAAAGATGGCCGCTACTAGTTCTGGCGTAGTTACTGCGAAATCGGCATGTCCGAAAATCACGACAAAATTACCTTCGTGAATGTCTGAAATCTTCCCGCACTGGTGTAATATGTCTGTTAAGTTATTTGGTGTATTCTGGCGAAGTGTTCCGTGTAAACTTGTGTTAGTTAGTTTATTTTGTATGTGTTCACTTCTGTGGGTTAAAGTTCTCAAGATATGGTTAGGATTTGTAGAGTGAATTAGTTTAAATATAATGTTTTACTGGTTTCTATCACTCGTATTATGAAGTTAGGTGTTTGTTTTCACTATTGTCGTGAACGTTTTGATAGCTTTAGTTTTAAAAAGTGTCTAATTCGTTTAACTCTCGTTTCACTGATTTTAATGGCTAACTGCTAGTACCATTTTAGATTCGGTTTTAAAGGAACGTTCTTCACACAACTATTCAGCTTGATATTCAACAAAAGACTAATTAACTTGGTCAAAATTTGGCCCAGTTAATCCTTGAAAAAGTATTGTTAACATATTTCGATTACCTATACACATGATAAAATATTACATTATATATGGAATTTATTTATTTTATTCATCACTTTTATGAATTATGAACCTTATCATTGGTTTAATCATCTCATTCCTTTTAAATTGATGTATTATAGTCCATATCTGTAGACATTTTGTGGAAATTAACAAATTTCTTTACTTTTTGGAAATATAGGCTCAAAATTGGATTTCCGTCTTTATACAGATTTCCTCCATTTTAAATATCATTAATACTATTATAATAAATTTTAATTAGTCATATTCCTCTTCCTTTCCTTAAATACATATAAATTAAACCTTTAAACTGGTTTTTTGTGTTAATCTGTAAATTTGACATTGCTCTTTAAAATTAATTAATTTATATATTTTGAAAATTTACAATATTTTAAGGTATATTTCCTTATTATCATTTTAACTCATAGGATCATTCCCAGTAGTGTTTAACTGTGTTACCTTATCTAAATCTTGGTAGTTTACAGGATTTATAAGTGAATTATACTAGTTTATATTGGTTCTGTGAATTCACCAAATGGCCTAGATTTTAGAATTTTATATTTCTGTTTTTCTCAAATAAATTTAATCCTACTTCCTACTCTGACTTTACATAGTTACTATTACAATGAAAATAAAATGGTTTATAACTTATTGTGAGGTGTAGTATTTAATTAACACTACTGTTATTAAAATAAATAATTATGAACATTATTTAGCAATCTGCACAATTGAACATATTGCTGATATGGTTTGAACATAAACTTTTAACTATTTTTGAGTTAACATAGAATACCTATTGAAACATTATTAATGGTATGTAGGCTATTATTTAGCAAACATTATTCATTTAAAACACATAATATTAATCTTATTTTCTAATAACTCTTACAAATATATTTTACTAACACACTGATTTTATGGCTGTGAATAAACAGTCTATTTAAACATTTTACACTTACGAATACTAAAATATGCCAGTCCTTTCTGGTCTAAACCATTATTATTATGATCCCCTACATCAGTAAACATGAACTCCCATACTTTATTTATTATCATTTTTTACAAATGTCTTGTAAATAAAGAGTTACATTAAAATAATAAAATACTGGAAAACTTCCATTTTATTATTTTATTATGCTGTTTATTATTGGATATTAAAGTTATTATATAGCATACTGATAAGTTATAGTTTCACCAACTTTAAGTTTATTGCATTTCTAAAAAACACTTACACAAATTCACTTTCACTGTTGGTTCTGATATTTTGAGTCTTATTATCTCAGACCAGACCTTTAGTAATCATGGACTGTTAAGACTTGTTTATTTTCTTATCACACAATAGCTTTAGTCGGTTCACTTCTTATAATACTATACAGCACTTTAGTTTTCTAAATAATTACATTTTTATAGGATTTTGGGTATGTTATACTTTCTTTTGAATCGTTTTGTGGGTTTGGGGTTGATGGTATTTAATTATAATAATAGGTTTTACAACGGTGTTTCTTTCATACTATTTCTTCCTCTCCTCCTGTCTTCTTTCTTGTCCTTCTTCTTATCTTCTTTCTTGTCTTCATTCTTGTCCTTCTTCTGGTCTTCATTCTTGTCCTTCTTGTAGTCTTCATTCTTCTGGTCTTCTTGTCTTCCTTCTTCATTCTTGGGTAAACCAAGGTACTTGGTGTATCTTGACTGATGTTTAGTTTGGAGCATTTAATTTATTCACTGATACGGACCTTGTTCTTCTCTAAAGGTTTCAGGGTATTGTTTTCTTCCTGATCACAAACTTTATTCTTCCCTCTTCTTGTTTTTGGGGTATTTTGGTATTCACCACTCTTAAATTGAGTCTCTTTCTTCTTGATCTGGTGTTATTTATTTTGTTTACTGCTCCTCGCTTCCTGGGTAAATTACTGATCTTATAATATGAGTTGCTTTCAATACTTTCTTTGATATTTAAACAGTGGTTTTTATATAATGTAAATGAGGATTTTTATTTTATCGTGGTTCATTCCTTTGATTTATTTAAATCTCTTTCAATATTATTATAACATATTTGATGTAATTAAACTTTATGATTCTATATGATTTAATAAGTAATGGATTTTCTGTCACGCTACAGCGCATACATATACTTATTAATACATCCTGACAAAAATTTATTTTTAAATTCAAAAATTTCATTTAAATTAAAATCAAATTGTTATATCTCCATTACTTTCTCAAAATTAAAAAAAACAAAATCTTTTACATGAATCCATCAACTCTATTAATTCTCTCCACTACTAATAACAATCCTAAAGAAAAACAAATTGAACACCTTATTAAAACATGAATTCACTTACTCTAACATTTATTTGTACAGATATACTAAACAATGTAATTCAATAAAACACTAGTAATACACATAAACAATAATACACTTGAAATTCAAACACCACCTAGATGGCAGGCAAAAAAAAAAAATTTTTAAATTAAATTTGTCAAAATATACTTTTCTCAATATTCAGAAACATTTAAAATTATTTAAGTCAATTAAACAACAAAATTGCATCAATCAATTACTAGAAACAGGTCTTGTCTATAACATCAACCATCAGCTGATCTCTCTGGGTCAAGTCAACGACCTTGACATACATATGTTACACAAAGCTACATTGTAAAATACATGAAACATTTTTTAAATTGCTTATCTTCAAACATAATACAATAAGACATATAAAATTAACATGGTTATTATTACAATAAACAATAGAATTTATATTTAAATTGACCAAAATTACACATTTTATAGCTTTAATTATTTTCAACTTGTATTAAAATCTGTCACTTGTTTCAATCATTTTTATATTTTTACTATGACTTTCTTTCTTTAACATTTTCGTTCTCAATTAGTTTGGGTGACTCCATTATTCATAAAACTTGATTTATTAACTTGGCATTTATATATCATCTTACCCCCCTTCTAACTCTAATACTCGCTTAACAGCTTTATCTAGTATGACACCCATCTATCAAAACATCTACCAACCATTCTCTACCTTTAACTTACTACTCAAATCATTTCGCATCATTCTACCCTTATATAAAAAAAATACTCTCTACCCCTTTGTATTCAGGATGTGTGTTCCCTTCCCACTGCTCACTCCCTTATGTTGGTTCCTGGACTCCCCCTAGGTAACCCTTTCCGGCGCTAATCGGTTCCCCTCCCGCCACAACGCTTTTCGTTGAGGACTCCTTATCACACCACCCCCCTTACAAAATTCCCCATCAACTAATTACTCTCCCAATACATCACTTTCATCTACAAAATATCTTCATTTATTTATTACCTCAATATATCACTCATTACTCTACATATTTTCCCCATAGCTACTGTGTCACTATTACCTCTCAAATTCTACATTACATTTATTCACAACAATCTTACTTTGTTCAACTCCCCTTCTAATCTTAACTTGGACTGATCTACATGTCCTAACGAAATAATAATCACCCAAATTCTAACATTTACCACCTTTTACAAACCATTTAAAATTCTTAACTCCCTCAAATTATTTCCATCATTTAAATTAAAATCTTTTAACACATTGAAAATATATTATTCAAACATTTAATTACACTGAAAATTTCCAAATTCTTTATAAGTGATATACTACATTTATAATTCCAGCAATCAGCTGATTTTCTTGGCAAGGTGAATGACCTTTCTATAGATATGTAAACAACAATATTATATAAAGTACATATTTTTTGTAATCCTTATACCTAACATATTACATACAGTTAATGCACATACACAAATTATATAGTTATCCTACAATGTTATATGAATTCATTACAATTTATATCTGGTACTTAAAATGGTTTTGCTCTCACAGGGACATACATCGCTACTCATTGAGACATAGTCATAGCAACAGTTACTGAACAGCTCTATGGATTGTCAACCCCCAACTCTCTCTATAGAGTCGTGTTATAAGTTGACCGCCCACTGTTTACAGAGGTCGTCACCCTCTCGCTGAATTTACATCTACACTCCCGCTACATCGTTACTTAAAGTCCCCCCTTATACCCCCCTGGCTTATACTTGCCAGCTCCTTTTCCACACACACTATTGCTTATTGGTGTTGGACTGTGGTGCCCATTTGCATCCCCAAGAACTGAAGTTACACATATAAGGTATGGACGCTGCCTATACCGTTCTTGGTTCAGCGTTACATAAAATTTCGGTATTACTGATGTCCGAGGACACCAGTAATCCTACTAATATGATTCACACACCCTTACTCATGGCACTATCGACACCTTCGACGATAGCTGCTGTTCCATAGTTATGTAGTTTCCCCTGTTACCCCCCTGGTTCAATTTCAAAATTCACCAATTAAGTAACTACTGTAATATTATCTTTTATGGGGTATTTATAACGATGTTCCTCATAATAATCGTCCTTCTAACAGAAACGAAAAGCCCCACTGTTGGGATCGTCACTTTGTAATATATCCGTTTATGAGTGTTCTAATGTCACCCGTTGTAATTGTATTGTATATATGTGTGATGAGCGTTTTTATTTCACTCATTGCGTTCGTAGTATAAGTGTGTAATTGTGGGTAATAATCTGTCAAATACTCTGTGAAGAGTTAATCGTATGTAACAAGTCGGAATATACTTTTTCTTAATACTTACGGGCAAACCGTATCTCTCGTGGTTCGATTCGAATCTTGCCGCCTCGTTACCTGATTGGCCCACGCTATCTTGCAGTGTCGATTTCGCTAACTACCGTATGTAGGCGTTTTCAGTTTAGTATTTGTTTATATTACTTTATTTTCTATGAATCAAACATACAGCGTTGAAGAACATGAAAATTTATTAACCCTTCTTTCTATTATCCCTTCAATTACATTTAATGAATAGTACAGATTTTTATATTAATCCCGGCTTTTACAATTTTTTCGGTCGGTTGTGAAATCGCATATGTTATTGCCAATGTATATGGAATATCAGTAAAATTCATGATTGACACGGGCGCCAATGTGTCCTTAATTGACGCAAATATGTATAACAAAATTCAAAAAGAAAGTAAGGTCAGCTTACCCACGTTACCAGTAAGTAACATTGTTTTGATTGGAGCCACTGGAAGGCAAAATAAAACCATTAAGAAACAAGTGTCTTTAGAAGTAATGAGTAATCATGAAACACTGTCAATGATATTCTTAATTGCTCATAATTTACCATTTGAAATTCTAATTGGTTGTGACATCTTAAGAAAGTATTCTGCAATTATCGACATGAGACTATCCAAAGTAACTATGAGATATGAAAATAAAGAATGGATGGCAGAATTAACTGGGAGCAAAGGAGTCGTCCCAATTAGTACAGTATATAATATAAGAACAATCCGTGATTCACCAGACAGAAGGTGGGAAGAGAAGCCAGAAGAACAGATAAATAGTGACATTCTATGGAATCAGAAGTTAGAAGATATCCGACAATTTCGAGGTACTCAGGACGGGAATCCCTTAACAACTCAAGAGGTAGAAAAATTAATAATGATCTACAACAAATACCGCCATGTATTTTCCGACCAACCAGGAAAGGTAAGGGGATATCAATGCGAGTTGAAGTTCAAGGAGGTGGCAAACTTCAATAAAAAATCCCATCCGATTGCATATGCGGCAAAGGATGCAGTACGTATCGAAATTAATAAAATGCTGGAAGAGGACATAATTGAGTACAGTTGTTCGCAGTACACCAGTCCTATAGTGGCTGTTACCAAGAAAGATGGAAGGGTACGCCTATGTCTCGACGCTAAAGAAATAAACAAGATCCTAATTAACAACAGGACATCTCCTGGAGAAATTGAGGAGATCCTCAAAAAGTTTCATGGTACTCAGTTTATCAGTACCTGGGATACAGTTTGCGGGTACTGGCAAGTAGAATTGCACCCAGCCAGTAGAAAATATGTAGCGTTTATATTTGAAGGTAGGAACTACCAGTTCAAACGACTACCTTTTGGGCTGGTGAATTCAGTAGCGATATTTGTCCGCTGCATGGACCAGATATTGGGTCCTGAAACCATGAATTATACAACTGTGTACGTTGATGATTTGCTGATCACTTCATCCAACTGGGAAGAGCATTGTACAAGAGTAGAACGGGTACTGGAGAAATTATCCATAAACAATGTGACATTGAAGTTGGAAAAGTCAAAGCTAATAGCAGAAGAAGTCCAATTCCTTGGATTCAACCTATCACAACAAGGAATAACACCATCAACCGACAAGATAGATGCTATTCAATGTTTCCCTACCCCTAAAAATAAGAAACAGTTACAGTCGTTCCTGGGCATCTGTAACTACTACAGAAAATTTCAGCAAAATTACTCTGAGCTGACAACCAAACTGTCACCACAACTATCATCTAAGACCAAGTGGATGTGGGGTCCAGAACAAGAAACGATTTTCAACACCATTAAAAAACACTTCATTGACACAATTATGCTAAACCACCCTGACTTCAATAAACACTTTTACATGAACTGCGATGCAAGCGACATTAGCTTGGGATCGGTACTCTATCAGGAGGACAATGATGGAAACCACCAAGTAGTAAGTTTCGCCAGCAGAACGTTAAATCAGTGTGAACGTAATTACCATGTAACCGAGAAGGAGCTGTTGAGCGTAGTATTTTCTTGTGCCAAATTTCGAACTTATATCCTCGGATATCCTATCACAGTGCGCACCGACCATAAATCTATATCCTTTTTAAAGAACTGTAAGCTCAGCCATGGTCGATTAACCAGATGGATACTTGCTCTCCAAGAATACCACATCAATTGGGAGTATATCCCCGGTAGTAAAAACACAGCAGCTGATGTGCTATCCCGCATTAACACCAAACAGCAAACATTCGATGGAGAGAAGGAGAGCATAGTGAAAGTGTTTAATATTATGAAAAGCAAGTCCGACCTAGAAGCTATACTGAATAGAGTAAAACAAAACTGAAAGGAGGATAAGAAATTGAACCAAATCCGAGAGCGGCTGAACCAACAAGAGGAAAGAGCCACACAATTCTATTGTTCACATGAAGATACACTGTTTATCAAAACCAAGCCCAACCAAAATTCGTGGAAGTTAATAATACCTAAGGGATATGAAGCTGAAATTATAATGGAGTATCACCTCAGATATGGACATATGGGAGCACTAAAAGTGATCAAAGCACTAGAGGAGCATACCTACCTGAAGGACATTAACAGAAGAGTAAGGAAGGTCAAAAAAAGCTGTCACATATGCCAACTAGTCAAGTGCAATAACGACAAGAAGGAAGGAGTAATGCAACCAATAACTTCTGCCAACAAACTGGAACGAGTTTTCTTAGACATATGTGGACCCATGCCATGCAGTGGAGGAAGAAAACAGTGTAAGTTCATAGTTATCATCATGGACCATTACACCAAGTTTGTAAGGTTATACCCCATCAACCGTGCTACCACAAATAAAGTACTGAACATAATAACATAGAGATACATACCAGAAGTGGGGAGTCCAACAAATATTATCACTGATCATGGTACCCAATTCCGAGGGAGCAAATGGAAGGAGACATTGATGGATCTGGGCGTCCGAACATACAAAACTTCTATTTACCACCCGAACAGCAATCCAGCTGAAAGAGTGCTCCGTGAAGTTGGGAGGATTCTTCGAACGTGCTGCCACGATCAGCAACATAAGTGGAGTGAATACATAGAAGCCACAGAAAGTTTCATAAATCTCGCTTACCACGAATCCATTA
Source organism: Magicicada septendecula (assembly GCA_034769895.1). Classification (NCBI taxonomy): domain Eukaryota; kingdom Metazoa; phylum Arthropoda; class Insecta; order Hemiptera; family Cicadidae; genus Magicicada; species Magicicada septendecula. Next base: position 66,601,983 of record CM068368.1, on the reverse strand, counting down.
GGGATACCCCTTATACCATCATGTACGGAAAACCACCACCTCGAGCAATAGAAGAACTTGTTAATTTCCCCACCAATCCTGAATACCAGTTCGATAATGCAAGATTCTACAGCAAGATACGGAACACGTAGAAAAGAAGAAGGAAAAATACCACAAAATCCAACCTAAAGCAATACGATATCAAGAAGGAGAAAAAGTGTTAATACAGAACAGAGAGTTACCTAGTTCTAGAGAGGGAATCACAAAGAAATTATTATTACTGTACAACGGTCCCTATATCATTGTCAAAGATAACCACAATAACACCTATGTCGTAAGTGAGATAACGACCAAGAGAATCAAAGGGACTTACAACCAGTCTTCTTTAAAAAAGTATTATGAGGCGGTGTCAGAGAGTTAAAAGAATTTGGAGAGTAAACATTATCTAAATTCAAAAAATCAAAGTAAGTACAGCTTACAAATAAATATTTGATTGAAATTAATATATGAATGAAAAAGAATTTAGAAGAACGATTATCTAAATTCAAAAATCAAAGTAAGTACAGCTTACAAATAAATATTTGATTGAAATTAATATATGAATGAAAAAGAATTTAGAAGAAAGATTAGCTAAATTCAAAACAAAGTAAGTACAACTTACAACCAAGTGTGAAACAAAATGTGTAAACCAATGTAATTTTGAAAAAGAATATATATAATAAAAAACAAAAAAACTGACAAAATAATAAAATATAAAACAAACAATGATGACGCTACATAACATCATTGACTAACCCTATTACAAAAGGGAAGAATAAAGAATTAATGTTTCACAAAAAGAAAAGACAAAACAATCAAATAAAAAATGACAATGACATATTGAATGGACAATCAATGATGAAAAATATAAGTAAGCCAGAAACCAGCTACAGTGTTAATATTGATTATAAATGAGAAAGAAAGTGATAACAAATAAAATAACTATCATATGAAGTAAATTGATGAAACAATGCAAAATATCTATTAAATATCGCCATAAGCATAGAAAAGGAATCCAAATAAGTCACTGAGAAGAAAAGGTCATGAGATGTATAAAAGAGAGAATAATTAATCCCAAAAGTGTTTTATTGTATTGATATTATATGAGTCGAAAATAGACGACTATTATTATGATTACTATTAATATTATTATTTGATGATTTTATGTTGAGATACGTCCAACAATTATTTTATGTTATTGAGCAGATAGGCAAGACCTCTGAACTCAAAATGTGTATAAATGGATAGCAGAGTAATAGAGCCACAAGTGCCCTCTGGCTAGTACCAATTTATATGAATAGGAGAGAAGAAAATTTTAGGGAGATAGAACACACAAGGGATAACACTCGTAAGGAAAGAGTAAAGAAGAAGAATAATACCAAGTACCATATCATGAACCATGACTTAATAAGAATAAAATAAAGAAGAAAGTAGCGATTGATGAATTCCTTAATAACAACAACTTGATTGAATGAACTATATTGATAATTTCAGAAAAGATAAATCTGTATTTTCGAAATAATCAATTCTGGTGGCGATGCATTATGTAACATGACATAAGATGGTGAAAATACACCGATGATTAATAATAGACAAAAAAGCTGAAAATGAGAAGAAAGGCCAAAAACTTATAAATCAAAGATTAATGATCAAATTACAATGACAAATGACTGAGAAACTGACAATGACTTGACCCAATAGATTGGAAAACAACAAGGAAAATATAATGTAACAAGGAAGAAGGAATAAGAAACTAAATGTAACCAAGAATGTAATAACGAACATTGTAATCTCCGAATTATGACTATAATATTTATGTAAAAATGCACTAAAATAGGTAGGGCATAAATAAGAGATAACCATATTAACAATAACAAGGAAGATAGTGATGTTGTATATATATTGTGTGAAAGGAGAAGAAAGATGTACTTATAAATGTAAGGAAGGGAGTTAAAAAACTAACCATACCCAAATTAATAGTGATAATAATAGTCAAAGCCAATAAAAGATGCTTTGAGCCAAACAAAGGCAATAATTAAATAATAACCAAAAGTGATCAAGGTGATTTAAAAGTAAACTAATTTTTCATGACCCATAATCACACAGTGATATCAAAATAATCAGACAAACCGTGTGAATAAATAAGTGAGTGAAATAAAAAGTGTATAAAAATAAATAAGTGGTGAAATGTTAGGTATAGCATGTAAATAAAAAGTGACAGTGATAATAAATAAAGAAACCTTCTATGAAGGGAAAAGTGCAGTGGGTGTGCAGAATAAAGTATTTTATAAGCAAACTATAATAAAATAGCTAAACAATCTTTGATAAACTTTATGTTAGCAAGTAAGATTAAACTGATTGTGCTATTATGAATTTAGGTATTATGAATTTAGGTGCTATGCGATTTCACTGCTACTACAGTTCACAGAAGGTCCGCTCTTATATGTTTGGGTATATTAATTACTTGATTGATTTTCCTTCTTAACATAATGCATACAATATACTCATAATTAACATGGCGATTATTCCATTAAAACAAACAATTCACATTTAAGGTTGATCAGAAATTACACACCTTACATCCTTGCATTTGCATATAAAATTATAATCATTATATTTTAATTTTAATTGAACTTCTATTAATTAATTATCAATTAGTTATTATTTACTATATCATTAACTTTTCCAAAAATTGTCTTTATAACATTTCATTTAAAATTTGCTATTTAAACATTGAACGTTTTGATTTATATAAATTGCATTATAAAATTTCATACTTACAGTACATCACTCAACACTATCATAGACACACAAATATAAACATCAAACACCAATAACTCCATGTACCTTCTGAAACATTTTAACAATCATGTTATTCCACAAACTAAATACAATTTAACATTTATTTATTTATTGATTATTACCAAATTTAAATCTCATAAAATAATTTAAATTCATCGTCAAAATTCACTGATATAACATTTTAAATCAATAAAAATATTTAAACATCTCAAATTATTTTAATTCCATCAAGTATTGAAAACACAACATTTTTAATTACCTTACTTCCAAACAATTACAATTCATTAATTACTCAATATTTATTTAGTCTACTCAAATATTATCATTATTATTATTATTACAATTTCTACTACACACACATTGTTTACATCAAACATTTTACAATACAGACACAATAAATTTTACTAAAATTTATTTACAAATCTTCATCATTAATTTTTCAATTTACCACACTTCATTTCCTAATTCAGCAAGGTCATAACCACAAATTAAACTATTTAATATATTTAAATGTCCATTTATTGATTTCTTGTCTAACCGCCATCGTTGTATAATAGTCTTACTTTTTTATAACACTTCTCATTCTTACTCACATTCAATTTATTATTATTATTATTATTATTATTATTATTATTATTATAACCCATTACTTCTATGTCATTCATTATACCATTATAATTTATAGGATTATTTCCTTTTATTATTTCATAAACCTTGTCAATATTAGTTATTTTTGTCCAGTCTCCATCAGTATTATTGGTTAACATCAGGTAAGTTATTTTATCATTTATAACAGTTTTATCAAAATATTCATCTCTCTCTATTTCATAATGCAAGTATCTTATATTGTTTATCTTCACCGCTTCTAACCTCTCTCTCAATTCTTTATACTTTCTCTTTAACTGATATATTATTATCTCCCTATCTGCACACAACTCTCTCTCAAAACATCTTTCATCATCATAACACCTGTCACTACCCCCCTGAACTATCTTATTCCATGCAAAGGGCCACACAAACTTACTATATGTCTTGGCACTTCCAAGATCATCATAAAAAATAAAGGCACTATCTGAAGACACCTCGTCTTCCATACAACTACAGGAGGAAACTCTGTCCTCATAAAATATATGTGAAACCCCTGTTTCACCATAAACTTGGGGAAAATTTGCCCTCTGCCCATCTAAATTTTCATTACACTCTCTCACAAACTGACAAACATTTGTTTCTACTACTTCATTATCACATACTACTTCCACTATATTCTCAGAGTTGCAATTAACATCATTATCATCACTATTCAATACTTTACTATCTAGCACTACCTCTTCCAATATTTTGTCATTATTGTTATTGGTCATCACTGGAACATTGTCATCTAATTTCTTATTCAGTATCTGATTGAATTTACGTTCTAAATTTTTATTCATTTCATCAATCTTTTTCTCGCAACTGCTACTTACTGATTCTAATATTTGTTCTGTAATTGTATTAAAGCATTCATCCATCTCATTTAGACGTTTATTCATATTAACCTCAAACTTAGCATTTTGCGTATTTATTTCTTCAAAACGACTATTTATAACATCAAATTTACTATTCTGTATGTCAAATTTAATATTTTGTTCATTGAATCGACTATTCTGTTCATCAAATTTAGCATCAAATTTACAGTTCATTTTCTCGAATTGATTTAGTATAACACTCATCATATCATTGTCTAATTTGTTACTACATTTTGTTGAGGTTGGAGTCAACTGGACTCCCGAGTCCTCAGTCACATTACTTTGATCTGTTACATCTAATTCTACTATCTTATCTTGACTCGCACTTGGAGTCGAATGTATCTCAAAATTACTCATAATATTTGATTCATCACAATTGTCGACACTAGTCATTTCATTCATATCGCTTTCATCATTTCTTGCCATATTTATAAGTTTATTGATTTAAATTTTCTTACATAAAACATCTACCACTTAACTCTTAACATCTGAACATTGATGTACCGTATACTACGTAATTTTTACATAGTTACTTAACCTTTAAATCATACTTGTATTCGCTTTTAGGTGCCGATTTATAACTATTTTACAAATCGAGTCTCTGTTCGCAGCGCCAATTGTGAATTTATTATTTAATACATTTTTATAATAATAACATATTTATCTCCCACTTACCTTGCTTTCTGCCCAGGGTTACGTCGCACGAACATTGAATAACAAGTATGATTTCAAGGTTGTCTCAATAATTCACTCGATTCGCTTATATAGAAAACGACTAAGATTTTATTTCATCATCTGTATTTTTAAAAAGGCATGAATTTGTTACTCTTTCTTTCAACATTGATATATTACTGCTTGATATTATTGCATATAATCTAAACACTTATTTCAACATTGTAACTAATATAATAATTAATTAAGATGACCCAGCTTGCCACACGCTCACTTTCATTCAATTTACCTTCCCATTATTTAATAACGCTCATTGAATTAAAAGGAACTAAAATTGGGAACCTAACTTGAGATGTCCCTCTCGTCGCCGCATGCTGCACTAGTTATATCCAAATGTTTCATTGGTTATATTCACTTTAAAGGTTTTCTGTCACTTCACTGGCTACATTTTAGATATCGATTCATTTTGTAAGCACAAGTTGACACTTTTTACCAAAAATAATAAATTTAGAAATGCGCGACTTCGTAGAGTTCCCGGCCAGGAAAACGGAGTTATTTCATCTGAGAACGAGCATCACCAGCCAATCTCCCACCAGAAGTTAGGCATAACGGAACTTACAATGCCTTATGATCTGAATCGTTCGTCACTGTTCACAAAGTATGTGTTATTTGTATGTGTCTGACGTCGACGAAATCTCACTGCCACTGGTTACGTCATTAAGATAGGCGTATTTTAATTTTATTTCCGCCTGCTACCGAGCGCATGGCCCAAAACGTTCATCGTTTCACCATTTTCTTACAAAGTCTGTTGAAGATGCTTGGCATCCCGTCCGCGCGCCTGGTTGTTGTTGCGCGCACGAGTGTGTCACACCGCACTGAAGTTCTTGGAATTAAACTGTTGTGGACAACACGCCGCATTCCATTGTACCGACTGCTTACACTACTTCACCTCACAGTTGCTTTGTTCGAACGACAATTTCTATGTAACATGTGACTGGCCACACAGATGGGAAACAAATTTATATTAATAAAATAAAATAAAGCCCTCTCCCTTTTAGCCCCGTTACATATCAACATGCAATTTCCATAAACTGTCCTTCCGTTTTGCCATTTCCTATGAATAGCTTCACACACGTACGACATAAAGTGCCGGAATAATGTATTTTTATTCATTGTTGCACCTAATGCAAAACAAAACTACACTCTTCTTATGATCATCATGATCTTCAGTTTGTTCACGACAATCTTTGAAGATTTGAACTGCTTGTTCATGCATAGCAGACTGGCAACACTTTCTCCTACACCTAATTCTTTACACAAAATTTACTTCATAGTTTTCAATCTTGCATTGCTGAATGTCAAAAAAATCACCAGATACTCCAAAACATAACTTACTCAATTAGTTCCCAAATCCAAACTATTCACCCAATAGTGTAAAAATTTTAGGCAATTGTGACTAAGATGAGTACAAACATCACATAAAAACAATTTTTTAATTGGATATTTATAGCGCACGAAATCAAAAATTGCATGAACTTTTTGATCAAACCTTGTATTTAGAATTACAGTAGAACTTTGAACTTGGTCCTATACACTATAACTATAACACTAAACACTATAACAGTTGTTTCCTAACCTTTCCGGACCTGCTTACCACTTTGTTTTTCCGAGTTCATTTCGAGTAACACCGGAACTTAAAAAGAATGGTTACTGGGGTTTTCTCAATAAAAACCTTGATACAACATGAATAGTATTTTATCTAAAAATGAAACTTTTTCTTGTGAACTTAATGTTTTTTCTTCTCGCCGAACGCGTTTCACAAGAAAAAGTTTCATTTTTAGATAAAGTGTTAGTGCTGTGAAAGAAGATGATGAACAATCAAGACAACTATGAATAGTATATCTTATTATTCCTAGTTATGTATAATTACTTAAATATAATAAATAGAAAACAGGAACTGATTTTTAAAATTAATTTTTGATTGGTTCTATGCTAAAATAAAGTATAAAGTTTTTCAAAAGACAGTTGATTACTTTCATTACAGATTTTCTTGTTAGTAGTGAAAAATAACAACATATTAAAAAGAAAACGATTAATGTGAAACTTGTTGCTGCTTATTTTGTACCAGAGCGTTAATGTCAGGTACTATTGATGTTATTTTTAGCCTTAAATCACACTCAATAGACATCCTGTTAGATTCTAATGAAATATTACCACAAAGTGTTTGGGTTGTGTTTTTATAAGGGTAATGGTTTTAAATCATGTCCAATGAAAATTTATTGCTATTTTGAGCATACATTTTTATTTACTTATATTTTTAAGTAAATACGTTTTTACTAGCTAGATCTTTTTGCATACCACCTTGGATCCCTCCACCTGGCGTGGATCCAGGGGGGAGGTGAAGCGAGCGATCGCCCCCCCCCCAAAGGCTCATATATGTAATTATTTTTCTTAAGGTTTGACAAATATTCAAATATCAAATCTGATATTCATAGACTATTAGTAAAAATATTGCACTTCAATAAAATAAATCATTAAAACTTTCTCAGCAATATGAAATATAGCGATAACTATATCTTAATTATTATAATAGTCTATGTTCTAGTTAATTATTTAATAAATCAGGTATCAAAAAAATATTTGTATAATAATTAGCTACCTGGAAAGTTGAACAATATTCCACTTATGTGGAGTAACTGCTTACGCATGCGTGAAGCAATATAATTATGTATCGATAATCAGCTGTCGAGAGTGCATAACGACATCATTGCAGGGCATTTGCTAAGTTAGTTCTGTTTTTTTAATAATTATAAAAGTTTAGCAGTTGCAGTAAAACTTAAGGAATTTTAGTAATTTTGTGATCTATGTTACAGTTCCAGTTGGAAAGGTAATTAATTGAGCTACTCAAAGAAAACAGTAAATGTGCAATTAGTGTATTTATTTAAAGAAAAACATAACTTTAAAAGTCGTATATTATCTTATTAGAATAGCACAAAGATGTTGTAAAGACAGATTTGATTCTCGACATTTTTTATCTTAAGTTTTTTTATTATTGTAGGCAACATGGCAAAAGTTCCAACATTAAAGCGTAAATATAAGTGAACTATTGAAAGTTATTTTAATTCTCCTGACACAAAGAAATCTCGCCTCCCTGACAATTCTTGCGCTTGTTCTTCTACAGCTGTACAGAAGCAAATTAAGTTGACAGATGTTTCTGTAGTGCCAAATATCGAAAATGAAGATACTTACTATAGCAATGGCTCATTTAAACATTTTTTGCCTTCGACTACACAAGAAAATAAAGTAATGACATATGATGTTGGCTGTTTTGTTGGAAAGGAAATTAATGATTATTTGAAACGTAATTTAATTTTAAATTCTTGGATTTCGTTGGAATTCCGTGGAAACCGGATAAAAATTATCGTTTTCCCTTTCTGTCCACACAAAAAAAGGTACAAATGAGAAACGTTATGCAAGCTTGAAGCACCTGGATTCTTTTGAATGGCTTGTTTTTTCACATGAAAAACAAGGTTTTTTTTGTAAATTTTGCCCTTTCTTGTGAATAATAAATTAGGTGGACGTAGCAACAGTACTCCTTTAGGAAGTTTGGTTACAACACCTCTTACTAGTTTTTTAAGATTGTTTGGGAAGGAGGGTGATTTAGAAAAACACGCAAGTAGAGAGTATCACAAAAAAAATTGGCCGTCACGGGACGCCCGGCAGATGTGAAACATCAAAGTTGATGGTAGAATTTATAATTAATGAAAACCAATAAAAAAATATGGAGTAAAATAAATTTAAAAAAAAACATAGAGTTTCGTTAATAAAATCAATATATTTTTCTTATTATTCTAATTATAATAATAATTACAGAATATAAATACAGGAGAAGTAAATATTTTTAATATAGACTGTTTTACAATGCAGTTATGGAATATTATTTGACGTATCTTCTGTGATTTCTGTAATAGTAGCTGTTGAAGGTGTTTTAGACGGTATTAAAGAAATGATTGGCCGATGATAACTGAAGTATGTAACAAAAGTAGTAGACGTGATGTTATCAAGGTATCTTGAAAATACAGCATCGATTGTCATTCCATATCTAGTTGTTGGTTCAGTTGGCTTATTATTGATTTTCAAATCAAATGTTTGCTCAAGGAATGTTGTCAAAGGGATTGAATTGTTTGTTGCAAAATTAACATTAAAATCTTCTGCTAAAATCATCGGAAGTTCGTCTAAATTATCTCCTAAAATCCTTGAACCTTCGCGACTATATATGAGTAAACGACGGTATAAAAATTTCATGATTTCTGTGACTTTTTGATTTGGTGAAATATACACAACAACCATAAGGAATTCTCTCCCATCATCCATTTTAACTTGAGAAGCACATATATCACCAATAGCTGCTTGGGTAACATTAGTTCACGTGTATTTCGTATTGTAAGTTCTATATTCGTCGTAGTAATTCGGGCTATGTTTTTGTTTTGATATATCGCAACTCCCGCAGCTCTAACATCTTCCTGTTTAAATAATATGCAATCGAAATCAGGTAGTTGAACATCTTTTTCATTAGAAAGGCATGTTTCTGATAATAATAAAAAGTCACTTTTTTGAGAAACAGAATCTTGCATATCTGAAGCATGTTTTTTGAGACTTTGACAGTTTAAAGTTAATATTGTCAATCCCTCTCTCGATGTAATGAAATTAGTAATCATTTCTTGCAAAGTATTAAGTCTATTCAAGGATAATCTTTTAAATTCTTCTTGCAAAGACAAAATTGATGGATGAATTCTTCTTCCATGGTAAAATCTTAAATCATCATTACGGTTACATATGAACAAACCTTCAATACTAGTAACTCGCAATAAAGCGACATATAATAACTGAATGGAATGAGTTTTACTATACTCATAGACTATCTCGTCATATGTAGCTCCTTGAGCAGTGGCGGCGATAAGGCCCCCGCAGACCCCGCGGCGCGGGGGGGCCCCGCCACTCTGGCCCCTAGAAAAAAATATGAAACGAGCTAAAATAGGAAAAAAAGTTTTAATGGGGTCCGACTACCAGCAAATTTGTATTTAAAATACGAAATATACGTTTTATTTAAGTGTATAGACATGCAAAAAAACTACGTTTTCCGAAATGACATTACTGTTTGTAGTTTGTAAGCGAAGCTTATCTTATCTCTTGTGGTGCCCGTACGTCCGTGCGATGAGTCACTCGACACTGAGGAGACGTAAACAAACACAACACAATGTAGTTCAGTACTCAGTAGTGCGTCGCATCTCCTGCGCGATAGTACCTACTGTATTGCATTCATTTCGTAATTTAGTGCCGTTTAAGTTTAATGACTTAACATTTGATTTTAGTTTTTGTATTTTGTGTAGAGTTAGAGTGTTAGAGACAGAGTTTATAAAATGGAAAGTAAGCGTGAATATTTAAGTGGTGCTACGAAAAGGAAACTGCAAAAACAACGAGAAGAATCTAAAAGTAAACTTTCGAAACTCGACCAGTTTTTAAAAAAATCATCAAAATGTGAAGTTGAACAACCCAAACCCGGGTCAAGTGCAAGTAATGAAAAAGAAACAAAAATCGGACTTGAAGTTGATTGTGACAGTGACAATAAACCTGATTTAAACATTAGTCCGTCGGATACAAGTGATACAACTACGGAAACAAATAAGCAACTGCAACATGAACAAGAAGAACAACTGCTAGGCATTGAATGTGTTCGCCAGTCCGAAGACATACCTGGACCAGAAAATCAGTTTGAACCAACTGAAGTTATAAGTAATCACGCAAATAAAACTAGTTTAGCAGGCCCTTCCGATCCAAACTGCCAAAGTTTTGAGACAGATATTGCATTCTATAAAAATCAAGCTACAATGACAGACGAGGTGAAAAAGTTAATAACGTTAAGTGAACCTTGTCAACCAAAGGGTCCTTTCCCGAAGGATTCCGTTTCTAAGCGGTCTTTCAGTACAGCATATTATTCTTTCAAAACTGCAGCAGGCCAAATTGTTCACAGGTTTTGGCTTTGTTACTCTCGTAATCTAGATGGAGTCTATTGTTTACCATGTTGGCTTTTCAGCCAAAGTGCTGATGCCCAAAGCTGGCATGAAGGCGATATTAGAGATTGGAAAGGTCTCAGTAAAAAAATTAAAGTTCATGAAAGTAGCAATGCTCATTTACAATCTTGTCTCACGTATGCCACTTGGAAAAAGAGTAAAACGGTAACTGATCAAATTTCCGATGAGCGGAAAAAATGGAAAGATATTTTCATACAGATTGTGGATGTCATTCGAACCATGGCACTGTGTTCATTGCCGTTTCTTGGCCATAGAGAATCATTACATGAAATAAATCCTGAAAGTGGAAATTTTTTTAACATACTATCTTTAATTTCTCGCTATAGAGTATTTTATAGTTTGTATAGAACTTTGTCTATATAGCAACAATGAATTTTAAGAGTTTGTATATGTGTAAAACATCCTTTGCAAATTGCAAACGCTTTGTGATAGACGAGAAAGTATTCACAAACCATTGTTGTGAAGCACACGTAAATAGAAACTCATTTGAGTGTTTTCCCCTATTACGTATACAAAATTTAACCATTTTTATAGGGCCCCCTAATTAGTTTCGCGGGGGGGCCCCCGTTTCGTTAGCGCCGCCACTGTCCTTGAGACTTATGAATAGTCATGGCACATCCGGATATCGTAGGAAAGTGATTTCTTTTTCCCACAATTGTTTTGTTGTTGTTAAGATGAATATTTGTAGTTCGACGTATAATAGGAACGGCTCGTTTATCGATATTGTGTTCTGCAATGAATCCAGCAGCTTTTTTTCTGGCAACTGTACCAGTTCTTTTATCAGGAAAAACCAGCCATACACGAGTAATTTCATTTTGTTCATTCTGTTCTATATGAACCAAAGTTCCAACAGTACCATTAGCTAATCCATCTGTAACGTCTATGTTTGTTGTAATAATGTAAGGTTTTCCAATTACAAAAATAATTTCGTATGGCAATCCACCTGTGTCAATCACTGACATCTTGTGTAATTTTTGCCTCACAAATCCTTCCTGTTCATGGTTAGCACAGCCACTAATAATATCTATTGCAATGAAAACATGTTTATCTTGAGCTTGTTGCAAAATAGATACGTTGTATTCATTGACCGATGCGTTTTCTTGAAATAATCGAACCCCATTTGGGCAGCGCTGTGTAACTTCTTCCTTCGTAAAAAATCTTGACTCGATAATGGCCAATTCGTCATCATCTAGAATGGATCCACTACCAATTTTTGTAAGGATAGAAGCAAAAATTACATTAGTTTGTCGCATAACTTGAGTTAATTCATAGAATTTTAATCCTCGCCACAGGAAAGGTCCAACCATTCGTTGTTTTGGCTGCTTGTAAATTGGAGTAGCTCTGACTGGTGGTAATTGTCACAAGTCTCCAATAAGAATGATGTCTAGTCCTCCAAAGTTACTGTCAAAATTTCCAGTTATTTGCTTTAACCTTGAATCAATGTGATGTAAAAGTTCAGCACCAATCATACTTATTTCGTCAACTATTAACACTTTAACGTATTTAAATAAACATCGATACTGTTGTGCCGTTTCCATTGACAATGGAAGTAGTTTAGATAATGATATTTTTAATGCTGTATGAACTGTAGTTCCGTCAATGGCTACTGCAGCTTTGCCAGTGGAAGCACACGTAATGTATGCATTGCAGAAGCCGTCATTATTTGAGAATATATTGTATATTTCCATTATCAATTTAATAATGAAAGTTTTTCCGCATCCAGCTGGCCCAGTGAAAAATATTTGTAAAGGCAATTTCTCTGCAGATAAAATGTGATGGATGACGTGTAAAAGTAAATTTTTTTGTTTTTCATTAGCACTTGTCATGAGGTCACAAAATTGATCAAAGTTAATTATATTTTCTCTTCTTTTAGCAATTGCTCCTAAAATTTTAAGTGTAGCTATACGTAAATCTTCATTAACCGCAGCATTTGGGTTTTTATATAATTCTTGAAAAGGATTTGGTTCTGGAAATCTTGTAGCGACGTCTTGAATTTCTAACTCGTCATCATTCAATTGATCATCCTGGCGACATAGTTGTCGGCATATATCAATAGTTTTTTGAATATCAATATTAGACTCAAACTCTTTTTGTCTTTGTAAAATAGTATTTTTGTTTTCATCATATATGGTAATGAATTTCATGTCTGCTAAAATTTCCGTATCCTCATTTCTAAACGGCAAATGTAAAGTCACCATTTCCCTTCTGTACTCGTTGTAGTCCTGAGCAATATCATAGTTTCTGTAACGAATAATTCGTGGCTGTTTTCGTTCTACATAAACTCCACTATTGTTTTTAGTATATTTAGAAACAAATTGTGCTAAAGTAACATTGTCCAAATCGTCTGGCCGTTTTTGATATTTTTCATACCAATCCTCCTTCCAAATGTCAGTAGAGTCATCATCAAGTTCACTTATTTGTTTTAATGTTTTTTTAATTCTTTGTCGCTCGATTGGCCAACAAGTATTGGTATATTGAACTACCACTGAAGATTTTGACATTGGTTCTCTAAGAAGATACCAAGCAGCTTCTTGACTAGTCATCTCAACAGAATTCAGCATATCAACACTGATTTTACGAGTTATTTCAACAATGTCGAATTCTGGATGTTCATTCATAACTTCTATAATGTTACGTTGTAAATTGCTAATTCCTCTGTTCGTCTTATTTACATACTCGACAACATACGCAGCACAAGAATATTCTTCAGTGATTATCTGGAAATCCATGTTTGATTTTAATACGTTAAAAACAAATGGATTAAATGTATTGTGCAATTTTTCTGAAGGATGTCGTTTATAAAAAATTCGTGGTCTAGTAATGCCCGATCTGATTATGTTTTTGTATTCTTCATCTGACCGAATATTATTACTTTCATAGTAATCATCAAAACTGCTATATTCGTTGCTTTCTAAATTCATTCTAATTTCAGCATAACGTTTCGAGTATTCTTTGAAATTTGGATCTGTTTTTTCCATTGGTGTCAAAATCATTGTAAATTTACAGTGCATAAATGGTGCATCAAATCTGCATTTTTGTCGTGAATTAGCAGTGACTTTTTTGTAGCATGTGAAGGTGTGTTTATGAGTGATTAGTTTAATATTTCCTGATGCTTCCGCCGAGGATACTGATACTAAGCTGTCAATCATTTCTATTGCTTCATCTTGGTCTTTTCCAAGAATATCGTCTGGCACATTATCAAGCCATAACAAAATATGAGCATGGGGGCTTCCTCGATGTTGAAATTCTATTCGTTTAAAATAGTTGATAACTCTATATTTTCCAAAAGGACTGAATTTTTTTGATTGTAATATTGTCATAATCACGTTGACTAATTTGTTAAAATAAATAGCACATGTTACAGCGTCATTGTTAATTAATGAACTTTTTTCAATGAAACTTAATTCTAATGCAATGAATTCTTGAATACCTTCTCTGCCGTGGGCTAAAGTATATAACAGTTTCAATAAATCCGGCCACCCAATTTCATTAGCACTTAGTGTCATGAATGCAGTTGGCTTTCCTATCTGTCGTATTATTGCAAATAAATCTCTTTTTTTTCAGACCAGTACCAGACAGAATTAGGTGTTGATCGTAAAAAAGCTAAATTAGACTCAATGCAATTATTAATGTATTCTTCAGACTGCACCTGTTCCTTGGTTATGTTAGTATCCGTACCAACATGTTTAAACGCTATAGTCAAGCTGTCACGAACTCGTAGTCCCATTATTTTTACAGCCATATATAACAAATGGTATGGATCTACTCCTCTGCCATCTTGACGTTGTAGTTCGCTAGATGCCAACATAAATGGCGTAACTATGACTCCATCTTTAAATTGTCGAAATTGTCCTATATAAATACTAGGAAATGACAATTCTTCAGCATGCTCATCGAATAGTAAACTCTGTGGTGTGTTGTGTTGTCCTGGCGCTAGTCTTAAGTATTTTTCTTCATTCCATATTAAAGTTTGTTGCTGCGCAGTAAGACTTTCTTCAATATCAATATTCTCACTAAAATCATCAATATTTTCTTGAGAAATATGTGGTATATCTTGATTAAAAAATGATTTGTTGACTGTTATTTTATAATGTTGATATAAAGGTGTAGTAAGCAAGTGCTGTAGCCACAATTTAATTGATTTGATGTTAACTAATCCATGAACAAAATTACTTTTATGAATTTTTTTTTTTTAATATGTACATAAACGCTATGCTCATCATTGATATTTCTTGGAAGAGAATTTACCATTGTATCAACTGTAACAGGAACGTTGATTATTTGTCCATATATTCCAAATTGCCCATGAACATGCCTTAATCTCCTTATTTGCATGAAAGGAATACGAGGAGATAGAAGTCTTTCAGTAACAAAATCAAGCGTTGGTAAATACTGCGGTTTTTCAGGATAGCGGAAACCATTGTAAACTGAGAAATTAGGAATTTTATTTTTATCAAGAGCCGATTTACACGTAGAGCAAATTTTAAGTGTAGAAATATCTTGTATATCAGTTATTCTGTTAATAATATTTTCATGTGCAGATGTAGGTTTCTTCAAATCTCTCTCAAACCAAAGTCTATCACAGATTGAGCAAGCGTGTCCGAACTGATTATTTTTAAAGTTATCGATAAAGTATTTGTGAGCGAATTTATGTAAATGAAAGTTACTGTAAGAATTAGAATTTTGACCTTCTGTTGTCTGAAAAGCTGCTGTTGTTGTTTGAACCCTGTCATTTTGTGTTTCTTCAAAATGTTGTGTATTGTGTTGTTGTTGTTGTGGAGCGCTGGTGAAATTCTGTGCTATTTCTTGTATGATATTATCATTCGAAGAATTCAAACTTTGTTGGTCATTTGGTGTTGCTTTCGTAATTTGTTCAATAGCGTCTATGTTGTTTATATTACATTCTGTATGTATTCGCTGTACATTTTGTTGATGTAGCCTGCTGTCTCTTTTCCACTCGTTAATTTCTTGTCTGTTTCGCTCTCGATAATTACAATTACGTTCAGCAGCGGTAGCAGGAATCGACTGTGAAATATTTTGCTTTAGCCTACTGTCTCTTTTGCGCTTGTTTATTTCTTCTTTGTGCCTTTCATAGTATCGTTGTTGTCTCTGTGTATGTGAATTTGAACTTAGTTGATTATTCGATGTTGCTTGAGTAATTTGTTCAATTTCGTCTGTGTTCTGTACATTAGATACAGTATGGATTTGGTGTGAATTTTGTTGACGTTGCCTGATGTCTCTTCTTCGCTGATTGATCTCTTCTCGGTGTCGCTCTCGATACAAACGACTACGTTCAGCAGCCTTATTGTCCACTCTAAATTACAAATATAATATTTTAAAAATTTGAAAACATTACTAAATAAATATTTGTAATAATAAAATGTAAAATAAAAAAAATATCAATACCTCACTGGTACGATATGCCTCGAATTAGATGTATTTTGGTCATTGTTAGTTTCAATTATAATATCACCTATCTCTTGCATTGTTTGTGTACTGAAAAAATAAAGTAAAATTTTATTAGTTTTAAATTTTTATAAAAATAGAAGCCACACACACAGAGAAAGGAGTTAAAACACGTGGATGTATATATCTAGCGTTTTGTGTATGCATGCGCAGAAAATAAACCGCTTGTTGACATCAGTAAACACATTTATAACCTCAAAATGAACAAATAAAATAGAATAGTAATAAAATAATATATTAACAGATGATTTACTAACCTTTGGTTTGAATCGGTAGACTGTGTTTCGTAAAGCAAATGTTGTGCACACGTATTAGACATTTTACTGCAGCCTGCACTTTGATCATCATTAATTATTTGTTTCTTTTTGGTCACTTGATCGTCACTGTCACTCATATTTCTATTCAATAATATTGTCACTGATTCGAAAACTTTTAAGCACTTAACAATGTCCTTTCAAAAACAATAATATTAAGGCCAAAGAAATACAAAGTGTGTATACAAGCGGTGAACGCGTCAAGTATACTATAGTCGAATAGAAAGGCACACGCAGTACACAACTCACACAGAGAAGCAATGAAGTGTATAGTATACGCGCACGCACACACAAGGGAGTCGAGAGCGGTGGCATAGAGGGGGCATGACGGCATAAGAGAGCGTCATGCCGTTTGCCGTCACGACATACGAGTCGGTTTTTACTGCCAAGGCGCGCCAATAGATGTTTCACTTCAAAAAGCAGTATTGAATGCCAATGATTTCCTGAAAAATTACGATAATCCTAATTTAAATGTCATTAATCAAGCAGACACTGGGCGTAAAAACTTAATGAAAAAAAATCTAGCTCGACTATTGCCTATTATTAAAACTATAATATTTTTAGGAAAACAAAATATTCCTGTTCGAGGTCACCGTGATGACGGTGTTCTGGAAAATATTTCAGCCGTAAATGAAGGTAATTTTCGTGCTTTATTAAAATTTCAAATTGATAGTGGTGATTATACTCTTAAAAAGCACCTTGAAGAATCGTCATCTCACGCAACGTACATTAGTAAAACGACTCAAAATGAGCTAATAGAGTGTTGCAGGCATGAAATTCTCTCTAACATTATTCAGAGAATTCAAGCTGCTAGGCTTTACAGTGTCATGTTTGACGAGACTACCGATTGCTCCAACAAATCCCAATCATTAATTTTAAGATATACAGATTGTAACACTATTTACGAGTCATTTGTACAATTTATTGATGCACGTGAAAAGCTTGCTGAATTAAAGAAAAAAAATAATAGTGATACATCTGAACCTAAGTTAACCGGCATTGCTATTGGTGAAATAGTAATCGAGGCCTTACAAAATTTGAATCTTAATCTAGATAATTGCATCAGAATTACGGCTGATGGTTGCAATACTATGGTTTCTGAAGCTTGCGGTGCTGTTAAGACAGTTAAGGAAAAGGCTGTCAATGCAGTTTTTTTTTCCTTGCCAAAGTCATGGGTTAAACTTAAGCATTTCTCGTACTTTTCAAGTGCAATTGATTAAAAATACGGTATCTACAATGCAAGAAACCATTTATTTTTTTAAGGCTTCATCCAAACGAGAAGACGTTTTAAAACAAGAGTTAGGACATAAGCTTTCTGGATTGTGTGAAACTCATTGGATAGAGAGACACAATGCGTCTTGCAGTTTAGATATGCACTTCCAAAAATAGTTTCTGCTTTAGATCTAATCAGCAGTACAGGCTCGAGGCTTAAAAATGTCTCTTTGTGATAGCAGAACTCTTATTGCTATTATTTGTCTTTCTGATCTACTAAGTTGTACATTGCAACTAAGCCAATTTTTCCATCGGACTCAGATTGATTTGAAATCTGCAAAAGATCAGTTCAATGACACTGTAGCAATTTTGAACAGGAGACGAAGTAATGCAGACCAAGTTTTTGAAACAATTTATGAAGAAGCATGTACCCTTGCTCAAGAGCTGGATGTAGAAATAAAAATGCCTAGAATATCTGCAAAGCAAACCCTTCGAGATAATTATTCAACATTTAATCAAATTGTGATGGTACAATTCTGGTGCAATATTAAATTAATAAAAACATGGTATAAAAGACCATAATTATTGTATTCATTTATTTTTAACAATTTGGTAATAATTATTTAAATATTTCATAATCCCTGTAAAGCTGTGGTGAGTGGACTATATAAATATTTTATAATACGCAAATGTGAATTGACAGGATTCTGACCGTTTTTTATTGCAAAACAACAAACTCAGCAAAAAACGTATGTAACACAGAGCGATAAAGTGCCTAGCCCTGATGACGTCAGTGGTGAGGAATGTATATTTCCGTAAACAACTCAAGGCTTGGCTATATGAACAAAGCCTGATGACGTCGCTTTTACCCCACCTACGCAATGTGAAACAAAGACTCTTGGTCATTTCATCCGAAAGCGTGAACGTAGCCGGCCGGCAAAAAGGGTTCACCAAGTGTAAATTTTAACTTTTACACCAACAAAGGTGGTTAATTACAAAAGTGGATTAACAACAGTGTTGTAAATCTAATACTTCAAGATGTGACCGGTAGCGAAATCGGTGAACTCGCGGTGTGCGATGTTTTACCGGACAAGCAACCGCAGCTAAGTAGCTGTCAAATTTGGTGAGAACGTTCCAACATTCATTCAGTAAATCAACATCAATCAATATTATAATGACCAATAAAGATTTTATTTAAATTTCAAATGAGCTCAATAAAATAAATAAATTGTACCAGAGCGAGAGAGAGAGAGAGAGAGAGAGAGAGAGAGAGAGAGAGAGAGAGAGAGAGAGAGAGAGTGACTTAAATCATGCTGGGTTGTGCGAGATATATATATGTTTAATGATTAATAATCATTAATCAAATGTTTCATGTTTATTGTGTAGATATTTTGGAGGGCTTGATGTTTACTTTGATGTTTGCTAAACGCACCATGGCGTAATATGTACGTAGAGTCTTTTGGGAAATAAATTGGGTATATCATTGGTAAAAATTGTAACAAGGTATTATTATTTCAAATAACAATTTCCGCTACTCAAGAGTTCGCTTAAACGAATTCCTGCCCTATAGTGACGTTGAAAGGTAAGTAAAATTACAAGTTATTTACGTCTATATTTACTTATATCAAGATGGTGCCCGACCTTTGAAATTAAATTAAATTAAAGCAAAGACGATAATCGTATATTTTATTATCAGCAATAAACGTAATATAACAAAATTAGTTACTTCAAGCAATCTATATACATACCAGCACTAGCCAATTTGCTTGTAGATTTAAAGGCTTGTTTTCCTAATGAAACTATGGATCTGTATAATATGAATATAATTTTTTTCTACCAAAAATGTGGACAATTTAAATGAAATAATAGAAAAGCTGGTAACAAAGTTTTACTCATTTTTTAACCAACCTGCTGACATGCTCAAGAGAAAGCTCGCAACAGAATTAGAATTCTGGGAAATTAAAATGTCACGAGAAAAGAACTCAGAGCCACAAACAATATTAGATTTGTTATCTAATTGTGATAAACACACTTACCCCTGCATAAACTTCTTTTTACAACTTTTTGCAACAATCCCGATTTCTAATGCCACTGCAGAGCGTGTTTTTTCTTGCCTTAGATAATTAAAATCATGGCTAACATCTACAATGGTCCAAGATTGCTTAACAGGACTTGCACTGATGCACATTAACTATGACCAAGAATTAAACATCGATAATGTTATTGATATCTATGCTCAGACTGGAGAACATAGATTAGAATTTACGTTGTAAATAAAATGAACTACTCATGCAGAAAATTTTCAGGGCGCACCCTGACATCCTCTACATACCTCATATATATGGAAGGCCCTGTAATTTTTTGTGCAGGGGTTGCAGTTTTACTATGTTTTTGTGTATACTTTTATAAATACAATGTTTAAAATAACCTATTTTTTTGTATCACATATTATGTGTCTTATTTTCCGTTCATAATAAATAACCTTTGTTTTATACTTTGCAAGTATATAAAAAACTTTAAGTGTTATAATAATATTGTACCTGAATATATTTAAAATGGTATTATACATGAACAGTGGATATATATATTGTAACGGTACATAACCCGGTCCCAATAAAGTAAATCATGAGAATAAAAGTCAGAAATGGGTAAAACTAAAGCTCGCTCAAAATTTAATTATATCACTCAACATAATAAACAATTCGAGTGGTATATAGTGCAAAGTGAGTTCTAGTGTACCCATTGAGGTGAAAAACCAAAGTGAAATTAATGTATTACTAAACTGTGCTGTATGTTTTGGATAGGATAAAACTATGGAAGTAGTATGTAATAATACTAATTGATTTTTGTTATTTTATTTATTTATTGTAATTTATATTGTATGAACCACAATTTGTTATACCCAAGTTAATATTATATTGTTTCAAATAATTGTGTTAGATTGTAAGAAAACCCAGGGTTAATTTTAAAAGACATAAAAATTTTAACTACCAAAGATAATACAAAATTAAAATAATCCTATGAAGGAAATGGCAACAGGAAGTAGTACCGGGTATGAACACTATTCGAGACTAAATAAATAATATATAAATTTATTTAATGATAATAAAATGATAAAATATTTATATACAATGTCATAAAAAAATTAACCAAAACATATTATGTAAATTAAATTAGTAAAGAAACCGGAATGGAAGGGAATTATTTTTCCATAAATAAAATATAAATTTATAATAATCACAAACTGCCTACATAATAAAAATACTATGTGTTACTAAGAGTGATGGAAAATAACAAGTATTGTTAATGAGATATAAAAAATTTTGAACTAAACCGGAGAGTTGAAGAAACGATGCGACAAAAATTATAGAAAATAACCTTTTTGGATGTTGGAGGAGGCGAAATTCACGCAAGAGTAATAAACAAAGTGAATACTAACTAATTATACCTGAGGAATCCAAATTAAATGGTGATATACATTAAAAACCAGTGGATGAAAACATTCTGAGGATCCAATATAGTTCGGCCTACTTCCAGTAGACAATCAGAAAATACTCCAAACGGAAAGGAAATAATAACGCAAGACGTACCTCATCACAGAATAAAACTTCAATCCAGTAAGGACAACACGGAGCGAGGTAATATAAACATTTTTTCGTAATAAGTCCAGAAGAAAACTCATTTTTTAACAGTGAAATAGAACAAAAAATATTCATTTTATCATATGTTTCTTTCAAAGTAAACAAATACATGCTGCTCTCTTACGGCAATTCCGGAAACTACGTAATATTTGAAAAATAAACAAAATTATTTATTAATTTTTTGATATTTGTAAAGCGTAGCAATTATCCATTTCTGACACTCTCATAACACAAAGAATTCACCCTGAACCCTGGGGAATTATTAAGAATTATGTAATAACTGATGTTTTTTATTATAGCATAATATTGGGTAAATAACAACATATATGTTTTGTTCCTTAGACAGATCTATGTTTACTCGGTAAAGTCGAGATGATGTTTTTTTTTCTTCAAATAAGATTGTGATACCTATATTTTGGTGGCAGGAGACAAAAGTCAATAATCAATAAAGCAATATTATTGAAAATTAATATTGAATTATAACGTGTTATAATTTATTGTAGTGGGTAGTTAATGAAAATTTCAGCACAACATACAGAAGAAATCGTCACAACTGAGGGGCAATAATGATACTTACTCTCTCTTCTGCATAAGGCTGAACAAATTACCTCCTTGACCCCAAATCACACACTCTCGATTTCTTTTAGATTGAGTAAAACAAGATAAACAAAATCCTTTATTTATACCTTTTAAAACGTCAGTTAGTATAATTCAAAAGTGACGCATACTGCGTGAGGCATATAATAACACTTCCATTACACCTCACGAAAAAATAAGCAGGACGTTACAAATTGGCGAACCCAACATTTGGGGCTTGAATGAGAAGGACGTTTCGCTAACACCCGCCTCTCGCAGAAACCGCACGTTACAGAATTGGCGAACCCAACATTTGGGGCTTGACTAAAGGTGTACGTTTCGCTAACACCCGCCTCTCGCAGAAATCGCACGTTACAGAATTGGCGCTCAACGTAAAAGGGCGGTAATTAGAAAAGAATTTCGATATTTAATAAAAAAGATATATCAAAAAATCTAATTATCGTTGGCAGTTATGAGAAAACAAGAAATGCCTAATACCCGAGGAAAATCGAAGAAGAGGGCAGAAGAAAAGGAGATTGAAGAAGGTGGACAGGAACAAGAAATAGAATTAGTTACGGACAGTGAAATGGACCAACAGACAGGTGATATAGAAGAAACCGAAGTAGTTATGGATACGGAAAAGGAAATAGTGGAAGAGGATGCCCAAGGGGACCAACCAGATAAATCCACCCAAAAAGAAGATATGAGCATGCAGGAGATGTTGAGAATTATTATGGAAAGCAATAAACAAACAAATGATAAAATAGACGAAAAATTTAGGAAACAGGAGGAAACTTTGAAGGAACAGAATAAACAAACTAATGAAAATTTTAGAAAACAGGAGGAAAACTTAAAACAAACCATGAATGAACAATACCATGAACTGAAGGAAGCGGTTGAAGGGCAAAGAGAAGAGATGAATGCAAAATTTGAAGAGAATAATGAGAATTTAAAACAAATTGAGGTTAAGATGGAGAATTTCAATAAAGAATTAAGAGAAAATCTAGAAGGTAAAATTGAACTGGTCAATAATACGTTAAGCCAAAGAGTAGAGGCATATAAGGAAGAGGCAGAGAAGAAATTAGTAGAAACTAACCAAAGATTAGATACCACTGAAGAGAAGATGGAACTAATTAAAATTGGAGTTGAGGCAAGAATGGAAAAAGAAGAACAAGATAACCAAGTTCGTGTAATGGCCATACGACAAGAAAATAATGACCAGTTAGATAGCATTAAAAGCAGTCTAAACTGTAAATTTTCAGAGTTTCATAAAACTGTAGAGAATGTAAAAAATCAATGTGATAGCCAAGCAGAGAAATTAGATAGTTTGCAACAAATACAAACCAATTTTCAATGTGATGTAGATAGAATAAGTGCTAGATCTGCATGCAGCAGTCATCATGTTTATCCAGACAATAAGGAAAGTGTAAACTTTCGGGATTATCGCAGAAACCCACTTGAATTTTTAGGGAGAGTAGATGAAATTTTGAACAGATCAAAGGAGAATCGATGGAATATGATAAAAGGTCTATTAGACGAATCGTTCAAAAATATCAATGATAATTGGTGGACAGCAATTAGGAACGAGGTGTGTGATTATGAGGGTTTCAAAACTATGTTCAAACTTAAGTACTGGTCAGAATCAGTACAAAACATTATTAGGGACGATATCTGTCATGGTAGGTATGACCGTACAGTGGGACAAACACCTACTGCTTACTTTTTAGGGAAGGTGTGTATCGCCAAGTATCTAGACCCTAAGATACCTGAAGAGTGTCTAGTGACCAAAATGGCGTATCATTTTGAAGAAAAGATCATAAGTGCACACTTGAGTGGACAAATCAAGACTATTGGAGGCATGGAAACGCTGCTAGAAAATTATGAACAGGAATCTTATTATAGGAGAAGTAGATGGAGGTCAGGGAATACCGAGGAGCGGAGGAATGAACCACCAAGAGAGAATAGGCCTCGAGTTAATTATGTACATGCTAACAACAGTTATTTCAATAACAGATATCGCGGAAGATGGTCTAATAATAATCGACAGAATTACAGACATGATTATTATCATAGAGACGAAGGTCCACAAAGGAGTATGAACATCGATCAACCTAGATCCAGAGAGAGGGATGAAGAAAGGATACCGATAAACAACATTCAACATAATGAAAATGTTGAAGCAACCAATAGTAATGATATAAATAGGGGAAACGGGTACCAGCAGTGAGAAGATGTGATTGCCCGTCACTGCTAGAAACAACAGGGCACAGAATTTACCATACACCCAATTATAATACTAATTTGAATAAACCAATAACCATTATCAGAAATAATTTTCTAAAAAATATACAGTCCGAGAATACTACTATACTACTGAGAGAATACCTACTTTACCAATTAACAATTTAACAATTGTTGGTGCTACCGGGAAACAAAATAAAACAATCAAAAAACAAGTGTCTTTGAATGTTACCACTAATGGAATAGGAATACCTATGGGATTTTTAGTAGCGAAAGGGCTACCGTTTAGGGTGTTAATAGGGTGTGATATGCTACGGCGACACACTGCAATTATAAATCTGGCCAGGGGTATAGTAACCTTGAGCACAGAAAATGGTGAGTTAACGGCTGAGATAATTGGTAGCCAAAGTGCCCCTCAGTGTCCGAGCTCATTTTTTGTTAGGGAGAATAATAGATTAACCCTAGGTAATAATATAGAAGTAACAGAATCAAAGATTTGGAAAGAGAAGATAGAAGAAATAATGGAGTTTCAGAATAGGCAGGCACCGGAAATAATTAGTATAGAACAGAAACAACAACTTATAAAAATTTATAATAAATATAAACCAGTATTCTCAGAATCACCAGGAAAAGCTAAAAACTTCTTGTGTGAACTAAAATTTAAAGAAAATGTAAATTTTAATAAACGATCATACCCTATTGCTCAAGCTTTGAAAGAGGCAGCAAGGAAAGAAATTCAAAGAATGATATTAGAAGACATAATTGAAAGAAGTAACTCTCCATATACCAGCCCATTGGTGGCTATACCGAAGAAAGATGGTCAAGTTAGACTATGTCTCGATGCTCGGGAGTTGAATAAAATGCTCATTAACGATCGCACGTCTCCAGGTGAGATTGAGGAGATTATGAAAAGATTTTTTGGATGCAAGTACATGAGTACTTGGGATGCAGTCTGTGGATACTGGCAAATAGAATTGCACCCTAACAGCAGACAATATGTTGCTTTCATATTCGAAGGACGAAATTATCATTTTAAGCGTTTGCCTTTTGGATTGGTAAATTCTGTGGCTGTGTTCATTCAATGCATGGACCAAATTTTGGGTAAGGAAGTCTTAGATTTTACTACCATATATGTGGATGACATACTAATTACGTCTTGTACTTGGAAGGAGCATTGTAACCGAGTGGAAACAGTGTTAGATAAACTTTTGCAACATAATATAACTTTAAAACTGGATAAATCTAAGTTTATCACCCATGAACTACCATTTTTAGGGTTCATTTTATCTGCTACTGGAATTAAACCATCTCCTGAAAAAGTAAAGGCTATTCAAGATTTTCCCAAACCCAGAAACTTGAAACAATTACAATCCTTTTTGGGGATATGCAACTATTATAGAAAATTTCAACAGAGTTATTCAGAATTAACAGCTAAATTTCATTCTTCGTATTGTTTAAATTAGCAGCCATCCTTACTATTTCTTTTATGAATTTGCTAACTGCTATAATTTTTTATTGTTCGACTAAGCTTTTCGTCATTACTGACATTTAAGGATGGCTGCTAATTTAAACAATACGAAGAGGTTGTTTAAGACCTGAAGATGTCAGTAATGACGAAAAGCTTAGTCGAACAATAAAAAATTATAGCAGTTAGCAAATTCATAAAAGAAATAGCTAAATTTCAATATTTACTTTCAAAGAAAAACAAGTGGAAATGGGAAGAAAGTGAACATAATAATTTCCAGATAGTAAAAAATAAATTTCTTGACTGCATCATGTTACATCACCCAAATTTTAATAAACGTTTTTTCATAAATTGTGATGCTAGTAACATTAGCCTTGGGAGTGAGCTATATCAGGAAGATGAAGAAGGAAATCATGGAGTTATCAGTTTTGCAAGCAGAGTACTGAGCAGTAGTGAGAGAAATTATACAGTAACCGAAAAAGAACTGCTGAGTGTTGTGTTCTCATGTATAAAATTTCGAACATTTATTTTGGGATACCCAGTGACTATCAGAACTGATCACAGATCAATTTCGTTTTTAAAGAATTGTAAACTTAATCACGGCAGACTTACTAGATGGGCATTCATACTTCAAGAATATAATTTAGACTGGGAATATATTCCAGGTAAGAAGAATGTAATAGCAGACCGATTATCCCGGATTAACCTTGAAAAAGGAACTTGTGAAATAGAACCAGAAAGCATTGGAAAAATATATCACATAATTAAGATGGCAAAGGAGTTACAAGATATAATTAATAAAATAAAAACCGATCAACAAAGTGACAATAAATTAACAAAAATTAAGGAAAGAATATTACAACATGACCCTATAATAATGAAATTTTTTTGTGTTTATGAAGAGATCCTTTTTATTCGTCCTACCATTAAGGATCATGTCTGGAAGATATATGTACCAGCAGCAACAGAAGTAGCATTGATTCAGGATTATCATGAAAGGTATGGCCATATGGGATCACTCAAAGTTATTAAGGCTTTATCTGAACATTGTTACGTGAAAGCTATAAATAAAAGAGTAAGAGAGATAGTAAAAACCTGTAACATTTGTCAGCTTGTAAAAGTAAATAATGAGAAGAAAACAGGCACCATGATTACTATAACATCTAATAAAAAACTTGAAAAGATTTTTTTGGATATCTGCGGACCTTTTCCCAGAAGTGGAGGAAGACATAAATATAAATATATCATCATATTATTTGATCATTATACGAAATACACAAAACTCTACGCTATTAGTAGAGCTACAACGAAGAAAATTCTAGAAGTAATTATAAAAAAATACTTACCTGAGGTGGGAAGACCGGAAATGATTATAACGGATCATGGAACGCAATTTCGGGGGAAAAGGTGGAAGGAAGAATTGAGAAATTGGCAAATAAGAACGTACAAGACATCCGTGTACCACCCTAGTAGCAATCCTGCTGAGCGTGTATTAAGGGAAGTTGGCAGAATTCTACGCACCTACTGTCATCAAGAACATAAAAACTGGAGTCAGTATATTGAACCAGCCGAGACTTTTCTTAATTGGTCATACCATGACACTATCGGTACTAGCCCTTATCAAATAATGTTTGATAAACCACCACCAAGAGAAATTATGTCATTGATAAA
The DNA here is from genome assembly GCA_034769895.1 of Magicicada septendecula. NCBI lineage: Eukaryota > Metazoa > Arthropoda > Insecta > Hemiptera > Cicadidae > Magicicada > Magicicada septendecula. The sequence continues at coordinate 66,574,308 of CM068368.1, read as the reverse complement.
TTTCCCTCCAGGAGAGAGAGTAGAATTCGACCAAGTGGAAATGCACAACAGAGTGTTACATAAAGTGGAACTTCAACAAAAAAGGGATCAAGTAAAAAGGAGAAGATTGGATACATACCAGTTGGGAGATAAAGTACTAATAAAGAATAGACAACTACCCAGTTCTATAGAGGGTATCGCCCGGAAGTTATTGCTACTTTATACTGGCCCTTACCTCATAACCCAGGTGAAGGGTAATAATACTTACGAAATTAAAACAATTACCAATAATAAAATGAAGGGAGTGTATAATCAGTCGGAAATGAAACACTATTATGAGAACAAAGTCAAGACCATTAGGAGACTTGAACAAATCAACAATTTATTTCTATCAACGAGTTGAACTAAAATAAATTTGTTCTAGTGGGGGGGCTTTATGTAACGGTACATAACCCGGTCCCAATAAAGTAAATCATGAGAATAAAAGTCAGAAATGGGTAAAACTAAAGCTCGCTCAAAATTTAATTATATCACTCAACATAATAAACAATTCGAGTGGTATATAGTGCGAAGTGAGTTCTAGTGTACCCATTGAGGTGAAAAACCAAAGTGAAATTAATGTATTACTAAACTGTGCTGTATGTTTTGGATAGGATAAAACTATGGAAGTAGTATGTAATAATACTAATTGATTTTTGTTATTTTATTTATTTATTGTAATTTATATTGTATGAACCACAATTTGTTATACCCAAGTTAATATTATATTGTTTCAAATAATTGTGTTAGATTGTAAGAAAACCCAGGGTTAATTTTAAAAGACATAAAAATTTTAACTACCAAAGATAATATAAAATTAAAATAATCCTATGAAGGAAATGGCAACAGGAAGTAGTACCGGGTATGAACACTATTCGAGACTAAATAAATAATATATAAATTTATTTAATGATAATAAAATGATAAAATATTTATATACAATGTCATAAAAAAATTAACCAAAACATATTATGTAAATTAAATTAGTAAAGAAACCGGAATGGAAGGGAATTATTTTTCCATAAATAAAATATAAATTTATAATAATCACAAACTGCCTACATAATAAAAATACTATGTGTTACTAAGAGTGATGGAAAATAACAAGTATTGTTAATGAGATATAAAAAATTTTGAACTAAACCGGAGAGTTGAAGAAACGATGCAACAAAAATTATAGAAAATAACCTTTTTGGATGTTGGAGGAGGCGAAATTCACGCAAGAGTAATAAACAAAGTGAATACTAACTAATTATACCTGAGGAATCCAAATTAAATGGTGATATACATTAAAAACCAGTGGATGAAAACATTCTGAGGATCCAATATAGTTCGGCCTACTTCCAGTAGACAATCAGAAAATACTCCAAACGAAAAGGAAATAATAACGCAAGACGTACCTCATCACAGAATAAAACTTCAATCCAGTAAGGACAACACGGAGCGAGGTAATATAAACATTTTTTCGTAATAAGTCCAGAAGAAAACTCATTTTTTAACAGTGAAATAGAACATAAATTTTCATTTTATCATATGTTTCTTTCAAAGTAAACAAATACATGCTGCTCTCTTACGGCAATTCCGGAAACTACGTAATATTTGAAAAATAAACAAAATTATTTATTAATTTTTTGATATTTGTAAAGCGTAGCAATTATCCATTTCTGACACTCTCATAACACAAAGAATTCACCCTGAACCCTGGGGAATTATTAAGAATTATGTAATAACTGATGTTTTTTATTATAGCGTAATATTGGGTAAATAACAACATATATGTTTTGTTCCTTAGACAGATCTATGTTTACTCGGTAAAGTCGAGATGATGTTTTTTTTTTCTTCAAATAAGATTGTGATACCTATATTTTGGTGGCAGGAGACAAAAGTCAATAATCAATAAAGCAATATTATTGAAAATTAATATTGAATTATAACGTGTTATAATTTATTGTAGTGGGTAGTTAATGAAAATTTCAGCACAACATACAGAAGAAATCGTCACAACTGAGGGGCAATAATGATACTTACTCTCTCTTCTGCATAAGGCTGAACAAATTACCTCCTTGACCCCAAATCACACACTCTCGATTTCTTTTAGATTGAGTAAAACAAGATAAACAAAATCCTTTATTTATACCTTTTAAAACGTCAGTTAGTATAATTCAAAAGTGACGCATACTGCGTGAGGCATATAATAACACTTCCATTACACCTCACGAAAAAATAAGCAGGACGTTACAAATTGGCGAACCCAACATTTGGGGCTTGAATGAGAAGGACGTTTCGCTAACACCCGCCTCTCGCAGAAACCGCACGTTACAGAATTGGCGAACCCAACATTTGGGGCTTGACTAAAGGTGTACGTTTCGCTAACACCCGCCTCTCGCAGAAATCGCACGTTACAGAATTGGCGCTCAACGTAAAAGGGCGGTAATTAGAAAAGAATTTCGATATTTAATAAAAAAGATATATCAAAAAATCTAATTATCGTTGGCAGTTATGAGAAAACAAGAAATGCCTAATACCCGAGGAAAATCGAAGAAGAGGGCAGAAGAAAAGGAGATTGAAGAAGGTGGACAGGAACAAGAAATAGAATTAGTTACGGACAGTGAAATGGACCAACAGACAGGTGATATAGAAGAAACCGAAGTAGTTATGGATACGGAAAAGGAAATAGTGGAAGAGGATGCCCAAGGGGACCAACCAGATAAATCCACCCAAAAAGAAGATATGAGCATGCAGGAGATGTTGAGAATTATTATGGAAAGCAATAAACAAACAAATGATAAAATAGACGAAAAATTTAGGAAACAGGAGGAAACTTTGAAGGAACAGAATAAACAAACTAATGAAAATTTTAGAAAACAGGAGGAAAACTTAAAACAAACCATGAATGAACAATACCATGAACTGAAGGAAGCGGTTGAAGGGCAAAGAGAAGAGATGAATGCAAAATTTGAAGAGAATAATGAGAATTTAAAACAAATTGAGGTTAAGATGGAGAATTTCAATAAAGAATTAAGAGAAAATCTAGAAGGTAAAATTGAACTGGTCAATAATACGTTAAGCCAAAGAGTAGAGGCATATAAGGAAGAGGCAGAGAAGAAATTAGTAGAAACTAACCAAAGATTAGATACCACTGAAGAGAAGATGGAACTAATTAAAATTGGAGTTGAGGCAAGAATGGAAAAAGAAGAACAAGATAACCAAGTTCGTGTAATGGCCATACGACAAGAAAATAATGACCAGTTAGATAGCATTAAAAGCAGTCTAAACTGTAAATTTTCAGAGTTTCATAAAACTGTAGAGAATGTAAAAAATCAATGTGATAGCCAAGCAGAGAAATTAGATAGTTTGCAACAAATACAAACCAATTTTCAATGTGATGTAGATAGAATAAGTGCTAGATCTGCATGCAGCAGTCATCATGTTTATCCAGACAATAAGGAAAGTGTAAACTTTCGGGATTATCGCAGAAACCCACTTGAATTTTTAGGGAGAGTAGATGAAATTTTGAACAGATCAAAGGAGAATCGATGGAATATGATAAAAGGTCTATTAGACGAATCGTTCAAAAATATCAATGATAATTGGTGGACAGCAATTAGGAACGAGGTGTGTGATTATGAGGGTTTCAAAACTATGTTCAAACTTAAGTACTGGTCAGAATCAGTACAAAACATTATTAGGGACGATGTCTGTCATGGTAGGTATGACCGTACAGTGGGACAAACACCTACTGCTTACTTTTTAGGGAAGGTGTGTATCGCCAAGTATCTAGACCCTAAGATACCTGAAGAGTGTCTAGTGACCAAAATGGCGTATCATTTTGAAGAAAAGATCATAAGTGCACACTTGAGTGGACAAATCAAGACTATTGGAGGCATGGAAACGCTGCTAGAAAATTATGAACAGGAATCTTATTATAGGAGAAGTAGATGGAGGTCAGGGAATACCGAGGAGCGGAGGAATGAACCACCAAGAGAGAATAGGCCTCGAGTTAATTATGTACATGCTAACAACAGTTATTTCAATAACAGATATCGCGGAAGATGGTCTAATAATAATCGACAGAATTACAGACATGATTATTATCATAGAGACGAAGGTCCACAAAGGAGTATGAACATCGATCAACCTAGATCCAGAGAGAGGGATGAAGAAAGGATACCGATAAACAACATTCAACATAATGAAAATGTTGAAGCAACCAATAGTAATGATATAAATAGGGGAAACGGGTACCAGCAGTGAGAAGATGTGATTGCCCGTCACTGCTAGAAACAACAGGGCACAGAATTTACCATACACCCAATTATAATACTAATTTGAATAAACCAATAACCATTATCAGAAATAATTTTCTAAAAAATATACAGTCCGAGAATACTACTATACTACTGAGAGAATACCTACTTTACCAATTAACAATTTAACAATTGTTGGTGCTACCGGGAAACAAAATAAAACAATCAAAAAACAAGTGTCTTTGAATGTTACCACTAATGGAATAGGAATACCTATGGGATTTTTAGTAGCGAAAGGGCTACCGTTTAGGGTGTTAATAGGGTGTGATATGCTACGGCGACACACTGCAATTATAAATCTGGCCAGGGGTATAGTAACCTTGAGCACAGAAAATGGTGAGTTAACGGCTGAGATAATTGGTAGCCAAAGTGCCCCTCAGTGTCCGAGCTCATTTTTTGTTAGGGAGAATAATAGATTAACCCTAGGTAATAATATAGAAGTAACAGAATCAAAGATTTGGAAAGAGAAGATAGAAGAAATAATGGAGTTTCAGAATAGGCAGGCACCGGAAATAATTAGTATAGAACAGAAACAACAACTTATAAAAATTTATAATAAATATAAACCAGTATTCTCAGAATCACCAGGAAAAGCTAAAAACTTCTTGTGTGAACTAAAATTTAAAGAAAATGTAAATTTTAATAAACGATCATACCCTATTGCTCAAGCTTTGAAAGAGGCAGCAAGGAAAGAAATTCAAAGAATGATATTAGAAGACATAATTGAAAGAAGTAACTCTCCATATACCAGCCCATTGGTGGCTATACCGAAGAAAGATGGTCAAGTTAGACTATGTCTCGATGCTCGGGAGTTGAATAAAATGCTCATTAACGATCGCACGTCTCCAGGTGAGATTGAGGAGATTATGAAAAGATTTTTTGGATGCAAGTACATGAGTACTTGGGATGCAGTCTGTGGATACTGGCAAATAGAATTGCACCCTAACAGCAGACAATATGTTGCTTTCATATTCGAAGGACGAAATTATCATTTTAAGCGTTTGCCTTTTGGATTGGTAAATTCTGTGGCTGTGTTCATTCAATGCATGGACCAAATTTTGGGTAAGGAAGTCTTAGATTTTACTACCATATATGTGGATGACATACTAATTACGTCTTGTACTTGGAAGGAGCATTGTAACCGAGTGGAAACAGTGTTAGATAAACTTTTGCAACATAATATAACTTTAAAACTGGATAAATCTAAGTTTATCACCCATGAACTACCATTTTTAGGGTTCATTTTATCTGCTACTGGAATTAAACCATCTCCTGAAAAAGTAAAGGCTATTCAAGATTTTCCCAAACCCAGAAACTTGAAACAATTACAATCCTTTTTGGGGATATGCAACTATTATAGAAAATTTCAACAGAGTTATTCAGAATTAACAGCTAAATTTCATTCTTCGTATTGTTTAAATTAGCAGCCATCCTTACTATTTCTTTTATGAATTTGCTAACTGCTATAATTTTTTATTGTTCGACTAAGCTTTTCGTCATTACTGACATTTAAGGATGGCTGCTAATTTAAACAATACGAAGAGGTTGTTTAAGACCTGAAGATGTCAGTAATGACGAAAAGCTTAGTCGAACAATAAAAAATTATAGCAGTTAGCAAATTCATAAAAGAAATAGCTAAATTTCAATATTTACTTTCAAAGAAAAACAAGTGGAAATGGGAAGAAAGTGAACATAATAATTTCCAGATAGTAAAAAATAAATTTCTTGACTGCATCATGTTACATCACCCAAATTTTAATAAACGTTTTTTCATAAATTGTGATGCTAGTAACATTAGCCTTGGGAGTGAGCTATATCAGGAAGATGAAGAAGGAAATCATGGAGTTATCAGTTTTGCAAGCAGAGTACTGAGCAGTAGTGAGAGAAATTATACAGTAACCGAAAAAGAACTGCTGAGTGTTGTGTTCTCATGTATAAAATTTCGAACATTTATTTTGGGATACCCAGTGACTATCAGAACTGATCACAGATCAATTTCGTTTTTAAAGAATTGTAAACTTAATCACGGCAGACTTACTAGATGGGCATTCATACTTCAAGAATATAATTTAGACTGGGAATATATTCCAGGTAAGAAGAATGTAATAGCAGACCGATTATCCCGGATTAACCTTGAAAAAGGAACTTGTGAAATAGAACCAGAAAGCATTGGAAAAATATATCACATAATTAAGATGGCAAAGGAGTTACAAGATATAATTAATAAAATAAAAACCGATCAACAAAGTGACAATAAATTAACAAAAATTAAGGAAAGAATATTACAACATGACCCTATAATAATGAAATTTTTTTGTGTTTATGAAGAGATCCTTTTTATTCGTCCTACCATTAAGGATCATGTCTGGAAGATATATGTACCAGCAGCAACAGAAGTAGCATTGATTCAGGATTATCATGAAAGGTATGGCCATATGGGATCACTCAAAGTTATTAAGGCTTTATCTGAACATTGTTACGTGAAAGCTATAAATAAAAGAGTAAGAGAGATAGTAAAAACCTGTAACATTTGTCAGCTTGTAAAAGTAAATAATGAGAAGAAAACAGGCACCATGATTACTATAACATCTAATAAAAAACTTGAAAAGATTTTTTTGGATATCTGCGGACCTTTTCCCAGAAGTGGAGGAAGACATAAATATAAATATATCATCATATTATTTGACCATTATACGAAATACACAAAACTCTACGCTATTAGTAGAGCTACAACGAAGAAAATTCTAGAAGTAATTATAAAAAAATACTTACCTGAGGTGGGAAGACCGGAAATGATTATAACGGATCATGGAACGCAATTTCGGGGGAAAAGGTGGAAGGAAGAATTGAGAAATTGGCAAATAAGAACGTACAAGACATCCGTGTACCACCCTAGTAGCAATCCTGCTGAGCGTGTATTAAGGGAAGTTGGCAGAATTCTACGCACCTACTGTCATCAAGAACATAAAAACTGGAGTCAGTATATTGAACCAGCCGAGACTTTTCTTAATTGGTCATACCATGACACTATCGGTACTAGCCCTTATCAAATAATGTTTGATAAACCACCACCAAGAGAAATTATGTCATTGATAAATTTCCCTCCAGGAGAGAGAGTAGAATTCGACCAAGTGGAAATGCACAACAGAGTGTTACATAAAGTGGAACTTCAACAAAAAAGGGATCAAGTAAAAAGGAGAAGATTGGATACATACCAGTTGGGAGATAAAGTACTAATAAAGAATAGACAACTACCCAGTTCTATAGAGGGTATCGCCCGGAAGTTATTGCTACTTTATACTGGCCCTTACCTCATAACCCAGGTGAAGGGTAATAATACTTACGAAATTAAAACAATTACCAATAATAAAATGAAGGGAGTGTATAATCAGTCGGAAATGAAACACTATTATGAAAACAAAGTCAAGACCATTAGGAGACTTGAACAAATCAACAATTTATTTCTATCAACGAGTTGAACTAAAATAAATTTGTTCTAGTGGGGGGGCTTTATGTAACGGTACATAACCCGGTCCCAATAAAGTAAATCATGAGAATAAAAGTCAGAAATGGGTAAAACTAAAGCTCGCTCAAAATTTAATTATATCACTCAACATAATAAACAATTCGAGTGGTATATAGTGCGAAGTGAGTTCTAGTGTACCCATTGAGGTGAAAAACCAAAGTGAAATTAATGTATTACTAAACTGTGCTGTATGTTTTGGATAGGATAAAACTATGGAAGTAGTATGTAATAATACTAATTGATTTTTGTTATTTTATTTATTTATTGTAATTTATATTGTATGAACCACAATTTGTTATACCCAAGTTAATATTATATTGTTTCAAATAATTGTGTTAGATTGTAAGAAAACCCAGGGTTAATTTTAAAAGACATAAAAATTTTAACTACCAAAGATAATATAAAATTAAAATAATCCTATGAAGGAAATGGCAACAGGAAGTAGTACCGGGTATGAACACTATTCGAGACTAAATAAATAATATATAAATTTATTTAATGATAATAAAATGATAAAATATTTATATACAATGTCATAAAAAAATTAACCAAAACATATTATGTAAATTAAATTAGTAAAGAAACCGGAATGGAAGGGAATTATTTTTCCATAAATAAAATATAAATTTATAATAATCACAAACTGCCTACATAATAAAAATACTATGTGTTACTAAGAGTGATGGAAAATAACAAGTATTGTTAATGAGATATAAAAAATTTTGAACTAAACCGGAGAGTTGAAGAAACGATGCGACAAAAATTATAGAAAATAACCTTTTTGGATGTTGGAGGAGGCGAAATTCACGCAAGAGTAATAAACAAAGTGAATACTAACTAATTATACCTGAGGAATCCAAATTAAATGGTGATATACATTAAAAACCAGTGGATGAAAACATTCTGAGGATCCAATATAGTTCGGCCTACTTCCAGTAGACAATCAGAAAATACTCCAAACGAAAAGGAAATAATAACGCAAGACGTACCTCATCACAGAATAAAACTTCAATCCAGTAAGGACAACACGGAGCGAGGTAATATAAACATTTTTTCGTAATAAGTCCAGAAGAAAACTCATTTTTTAACAGTGAAATAGAACAAAAAATATTCATTTTATCATATGTTTCTTTCAAAGTAAACAAATACATGCTGCTCTCTTACGGCAATTCCGGAAACTACGTAATATTTGAAAAATAAACAAAATTATTTATTAATTTTTTGATATTTGTAAAGCGTAGCAATTATCCATTTCTGACACTCTCATAACACAAAGAATTCACCCTGAACCCTGGGGAATTATTAAGAATTATGTAATAACTGATGTTTTTTATTATAGCGTAATATTGGGTAAATAACAACATATATGTTTTGTTCCTTAGACAGATCTATGTTTACTCGGTAAAGTCGAGATGATGTTTTTTTTTTCTTCAAATAAGATTGTGATACCTATATTTTGGTGGCAGGAGACAAAAGTCAATAATCAATAAAGCAATATTATTGAAAATTAATATTGAATTATAACGTGTTATAATTTATTGTAGTGGGTAGTTAATGAAAATTTCAGCACAACATACAGAAGAAATCGTCACAACTGAGGGGCAATAATGATACTTACTCTCTCTTCTGCATAAGGCTGAACAAATTACCTCCTTGACCCCAAATCACACACTCTCGATTTCTTTTAGATTGAGTAAAACAAGATAAACAAAATCCTTTATTTATACCTTTTAAAACGTCAGTTAGTATAATTCAAAAGTGACGCATACTGCGTGAGGCATATAATAACACTTCCATTACACCTCACGAAAAAATAAGCAGGACGTTACAAATTGGCGAACCCAACATTTGGGGCTTGAATGAGAAGGACGTTTCGCTAACACCCGCCTCTCGCAGAAACCGCACGTTACAGAATTGGCGAACCCAACATTTGGGGCTTGACTAAAGGTGTACGTTTCGCTAACACCCGCCTCTCGCAGAAATCGCACGTTACAGAATTGGCGCTCAACGTAAAAGGGCGGTAATTAGAAAAGAATTTCGATATTTAATAAAAAAGATATATCAAAAAATCTAATTATCGTTGGCAGTTATGAGAAAACAAGAAATGCCTAATACCCGAGGAAAATCGAAGAAGAGGGCAGAAGAAAAGGAGATTGAAGAAGGTGGACAGGAACAAGAAATAGAATTAGTTACGGACAGTGAAATGGACCAACAGACAGGTGATATAGAAGAAACCGAAGTAGTTATGGATACGGAAAAGGAAATAGTGGAAGAGGATGCCCAAGGGGACCAACCAGATAAATCCACCCAAAAAGAAGATATGAGCATGCAGGAGATGTTGAGAATTATTATGGAAAGCAATAAACAAACAAATGATAAAATAGACGAAAAATTTAGGAAACAGGAGGAAACTTTGAAGGAACAGAATAAACAAACTAATGAAAATTTTAGAAAACAGGAGGAAAACTTAAAACAAACCATGAATGAACAATACCATGAACTGAAGGAAGCGGTTGAAGGGCAAAGAGAAGAGATGAATGCAAAATTTGAAGAGAATAATGAGAATTTAAAACAAATTGAGGTTAAGATGGAGAATTTCAATAAAGAATTAAGAGAAAATCTAGAAGGTAAAATTGAACTGGTCAATAATACGTTAAGCCAAAGAGTAGAGGCATATAAGGAAGAGGCAGAGAAGAAATTAGTAGAAACTAACCAAAGATTAGATACCACTGAAGAGAAGATGGAACTAATTAAAATTGGAGTTGAGGCAAGAATGGAAAAAGAAGAACAAGATAACCAAGTTCGTGTAATGGCCATACGACAAGAAAATAATGACCAGTTAGATAGCATTAAAAGCAGTCTAAACTGTAAATTTTCAGAGTTTCATAAAACTGTAGAGAATGTAAAAAATCAATGTGATAGCCAAGCAGAGAAATTAGATAGTTTGCAACAAATACAAACCAATTTTCAATGTGATGTAGATAGAATAAGTGCTAGATCTGCATGCAGCAGTCATCATGTTTATCCAGACAATAAGGAAAGTGTAAACTTTCGGGATTATCGCAGAAACCCACTTGAATTTTTAGGGAGAGTAGATGAAATTTTGAACAGATCAAAGGAGAATCGATGGAATATGATAAAAGGTCTATTAGACGAATCGTTCAAAAATATCAATGATAATTGGTGGACAGCAATTAGGAACGAGGTGTGTGATTATGAGGGTTTCAAAACTATGTTCAAACTTAAGTACTGGTCAGAATCAGTACAAAACATTATTAGGGACGATGTCTGTCATGGTAGGTATGACCGTACAGTGGGACAAACACCTACTGCTTACTTTTTAGGGAAGGTGTGTATCGCCAAGTATCTAGACCCTAAGATACCTGAAGAGTGTCTAGTGACCAAAATGGCGTATCATTTTGAAGAAAAGATCATAAGTGCACACTTGAGTGGACAAATCAAGACTATTGGAGGCATGGAAACGCTGCTAGAAAATTATGAACAGGAATCTTATTATAGGAGAAGTAGATGGAGGTCAGGGAATACCGAGGAGCGGAGGAATGAACCACCAAGAGAGAATAGGCCTCGAGTTAATTATGTACATGCTAACAACAGTTATTTCAATAACAGATATCGCGGAAGATGGTCTAATAATAATCGACAGAATTACAGACATGATTATTATCATAGAGACGAAGGTCCACAAAGGAGTATGAACATCGATCAACCTAGATCCAGAGAGAGGGATGAAGAAAGGATACCGATAAACAACATTCAACATAATGAAAATGTTGAAGCAACCAATAGTAATGATATAAATAGGGGAAACGGGTACCAGCAGTGAGAAGATGTGATTGCCCGTCACTGCTAGAAACAACAGGGCACAGAATTTACCATACACCCAATTATAATACTAATTTGAATAAACCAATAACCATTATCAGAAATAATTTTCTAAAAAATATACAGTCCGAGAATACTACTATACTACTGAGAGAATACCTACTTTACCAATTAACAATTTAACAATTGTTGGTGCTACCGGGAAACAAAATAAAACAATCAAAAAACAAGTGTCTTTGAATGTTACCACTAATGGAATAGGAATACCTATGGGATTTTTAGTAGCGAAAGGGCTACCGTTTAGGGTGTTAATAGGGTGTGATATGCTACGGCGACACACTGCAATTATAAATCTGGCCAGGGGTATAGTAACCTTGAGCACAGAAAATGGTGAGTTAACGGCTGAGATAATTGGTAGCCAAAGTGCCCCTCAGTGTCCGAGCTCATTTTTTGTTAGGGAGAATAATAGATTAACCCTAGGTAATAATATAGAAGTAACAGAATCAAAGATTTGGAAAGAGAAGATAGAAGAAATAATGGAGTTTCAGAATAGGCAGGCACCGGAAATAATTAGTATAGAACAGAAACAACAACTTATAAAAATTTATAATAAATATAAACCAGTATTCTCAGAATCACCAGGAAAAGCTAAAAACTTCTTGTGTGAACTAAAATTTAAAGAAAATGTAAATTTTAATAAACGATCATACCCTATTGCTCAAGCTTTGAAAGAGGCAGCAAGGAAAGAAATTCAAAGAATGATATTAGAAGACATAATTGAAAGAAGTAACTCTCCATATACCAGCCCATTGGTGGCTATACCGAAGAAAGATGGTCAAGTTAGACTATGTCTCGATGCTCGGGAGTTGAATAAAATGCTCATTAACGATCGCACGTCTCCAGGTGAGATTGAGGAGATTATGAAAAGATTTTTTGGATGCAAGTACATGAGTACTTGGGATGCAGTCTGTGGATACTGGCAAATAGAATTGCACCCTAACAGCAGACAATATGTTGCTTTCATATTCGAAGGACGAAATTATCATTTTAAGCGTTTGCCTTTTGGATTGGTAAATTCTGTGGCTGTGTTCATTCAATGCATGGACCAAATTTTGGGTAAGGAAGTCTTAGATTTTACTACCATATATGTGGATGACATACTAATTACGTCTTGTACTTGGAAGGAGCATTGTAACCGAGTGGAAACAGTGTTAGATAAACTTTTGCAACATAATATAACTTTAAAACTGGATAAATCTAAGTTTATCACCCATGAACTACCATTTTTAGGGTTCATTTTATCTGCTACTGGAATTAAACCATCTCCTGAAAAAGTAAAGGCTATTCAAGATTTTCCCAAACCCAGAAACTTGAAACAATTACAATCCTTTTTGGGGATATGCAACTATTATAGAAAATTTCAACAGAGTTATTCAGAATTAACAGCTAAATTTCATTCTTCGTATTGTTTAAATTAGCAGCCATCCTTACTATTTCTTTTATGAATTTGCTAACTGCTATAATTTTTTATTGTTCGACTAAGCTTTTCGTCATTACTGACATTTAAGGATGGCTGCTAATTTAAACAATACGAAGAGGTTGTTTAAGACCTGAAGATGTCAGTAATGACGAAAAGCTTAGTCGAACAATAAAAAATTATAGCAGTTAGCAAATTCATAAAAGAAATAGCTAAATTTCAATATTTACTTTCAAAGAAAAACAAGTGGAAATGGGAAGAAAGTGAACATAATAATTTCCAGATAGTAAAAAATAAATTTCTTGACTGCATCATGTTACATCACCCAAATTTTAATAAACGTTTTTTCATAAATTGTGATGCTAGTAACATTAGCCTTGGGAGTGAGCTATATCAGGAAGATGAAGAAGGAAATCATGGAGTTATCAGTTTTGCAAGCAGAGTACTGAGCAGTAGTGAGAGAAATTATACAGTAACCGAAAAAGAACTGCTGAGTGTTGTGTTCTCATGTATAAAATTTCGAACATTTATTTTGGGATACCCAGTGACTATCAGAACTGATCACAGATCAATTTCGTTTTTAAAGAATTGTAAACTTAATCACGGCAGACTTACTAGATGGGCATTCATACTTCAAGAATATAATTTAGACTGGGAATATATTCCAGGTAAGAAGAATGTAATAGCAGACCGATTATCCCGGATTAACCTTGAAAAAGGAACTTGTGAAATAGAACCAGAAAGCATTGGAAAAATATATCACATAATTAAGATGGCAAAGGAGTTACAAGATATAATTAATAAAATAAAAACCGATCAACAAAGTGACAATAAATTAACAAAAATTAAGGAAAGAATATTACAACATGACCCTATAATAATGAAATTTTTTTGTGTTTATGAAGAGATCCTTTTTATTCGTCCTACCATTAAGGATCATGTCTGGAAGATATATGTACCAGCAGCAACAGAAGTAGCATTGATTCAGGATTATCATGAAAGGTATGGCCATATGGGATCACTCAAAGTTATTAAGGCTTTATCTGAACATTGTTACGTGAAAGCTATAAATAAAAGAGTAAGAGAGATAGTAAAAACCTGTAACATTTGTCAGCTTGTAAAAGTAAATAATGAGAAGAAAACAGGCACCATGATTACTATAACATCTAATAAAAAACTTGAAAAGATTTTTTTGGATATCTGCGGACCTTTTCCCAGAAGTGGAGGAAGACATAAATATAAATATATCATCATATTATTTGATCATTATACGAAATACACAAAACTCTACGCTATTAGTAGAGCTACAACGAAGAAAATTCTAGAAGTAATTATAAAAAAATACTTACCTGAGGTGGGAAGACCGGAAATGATTATAACGGATCATGGAACGCAATTTCGGGGGAAAAGGTGGAAGGAAGAATTGAGAAATTGGCAAATAAGAACGTACAAGACATCCGTGTACCACCCTAGTAGCAATCCTGCTGAGCGTGTATTAAGGGAAGTTGGCAGAATTCTACGCACCTACTGTCATCAAGAACATAAAAACTGGAGTCAGTATATTGAACCAGCCGAGACTTTTCTTAATTGGTCATACCATGACACTATCGGTACTAGCCCTTATCAAATAATGTTTGATAAACCACCACCAAGAGAAATTATGTCATTGATAAATTTCCCTCCAGGAGAGAGAGTAGAATTCGACCAAGTGGAAATGCACAACAGAGTGTTACATAAAGTGGAACTTCAACAAAAAAGGGATCAAGTAAAAAGGAGAAGATTGGATACATACCAGTTGGGAGATAAAGTACTAATAAAGAATAGACAACTACCCAGTTCTATAGAGGGTATCGCCCGGAAGTTATTGCTACTTTATACTGGCCCTTACCTCATAACCCAGGTGAAGGGTAATAATACTTACGAAATTAAAACAATTACCAATAATAAAATGAAGGGAGTGTATAATCAGTCGGAAATGAAACACTATTATGAAAACAAAGTCAAGACCATTAGGAGACTTGAACAAATCAACAATTTATTTCTATCAACGAGTTGAACTAAAATAAATTTGTTCTAGTGGGGGGGCTTTATGTAACGGTACATAACCCGGTCCCAATAAAGTAAATCATGAGAATAAAAGTCAGAAATGGGTAAAACTAAAGCTCGCTCAAAATTTAATTATATCACTCAACATAATAAACAATTCGAGTGGTATATAGTGCGAAGTGAGTTCTAGTGTACCCATTGAGGTGAAAAACCAAAGTGAAATTAATGTATTACTAAACTGTGCTGTATGTTTTGGATAGGATAAAACTATGGAAGTAGTATGTAATAATACTAATTGATTTTTGTTATTTTATTTATTTATTGTAATTTATATTGTATGAACCACAATTTGTTATACCCAAGTTAATATTATATTGTTTCAAATAATTGTGTTAGATTGTAAGAAAACCCAGGGTTAATTTTAAAAGACATAAAAATTTTAACTACCAAAGATAATATAAAATTAAAATAATCCTATGAAGGAAATGGCAACAGGAAGTAGTACCGGGTATGAACACTATTCGAGACTAAATAAATAATATATAAATTTATTTAATGATAATAAAATGATAAAATATTTATATACAATGTCATAAAAAAATTAACCAAAACATATTATGTAAATTAAATTAGTAAAGAAACCGGAATGGAAGGGAATTATTTTTCCATAAATAAAATATAAATTTATAATAATCACAAACTGCCTACATAATAAAAATACTATGTGTTACTAAGAGTGATGGAAAATAACAAGTATTGTTAATGAGATATAAAAAATTTTGAACTAAACCGGAGAGTTGAAGAAACGATGCGACAAAAATTATAGAAAATAACCTTTTTGGATGTTGGAGGAGGCGAAATTCACGCAAGAGTAATAAACAAAGTGAATACTAACTAATTATACCTGAGGAATCCAAATTAAATGGTGATATACATTAAAAACCAGTGGATGAAAACATTCTGAGGATCCAATATAGTTCGGCCTACTTCCAGTAGACAATCAGAAAATACTCCAAACGAAAAGGAAATAATAACGCAAGACGTACCTCATCACAGAATAAAACTTCAATCCAGTAAGGACAACACGGAGCGAGGTAATATAAACATTTTTTCGTAATAAGTCCAGAAGAAAACTCATTTTTTAACAGTGAAATAGAACAAAAAATATTCATTTTATCATATGTTTTCTTTCAAAGTAAACAAATACATGCTGCTCTCTTACGGCAATTCCGGAAACTACGTAATATTTGAAAAATAAACAAAATTATTTATTAATTTTTTGATATTTGTAAAGCGTAGCAATTATCCATTTCTGACACTCTCATAACACAAAGAATTCACCCTGAACCCTGGGGAATTATTAAGAATTATGTAATAACTGATGTTTTTTATTATAGCGTAATATTGGGTAAATAACAACATATATGTTTTGTTCCTTAGACAGATCTATGTTTACTCGGTAAAGTCGAGATGATGTTTTTTTTTTTCTTCAAATAAGATTGTGATACCTATATTTTGGTGGCAGGAGACAAAAGTCAATAATCAATAAAGCAATATTATTGAAAATTAATATTGAATTATAACGTGTTATAATTTATTGTAGTGGGTAGTTAATGAAAATTTCAGCACAACATACAGAAGAAATCGTCACAACTGAGGGGCAATAATGATACTTACTCTCTCTTCTGCATAAGGCTGAACAAATTACCTCCTTGACCCCAAATCACACACTCTCGATTTCTTTTAGATTGAGTAAAACAAGATAAACAAAATCCTTTATTTATACCTTTTAAAACGTCAGTTAGTATAATTCAAAAGTGACGCATACTGCGTGAGGCATATAATAACACTTCCATTACACCTCACGAAAAAATAAGCAGGACGTTACAAATTGGCGAACCCAACATTTGGGGCTTGAATGAGAAGGACGTTTCGCTAACACCCGCCTCTCGCAGAAACCGAACGTTACAATATATAATATATATATATTATATATATGTATAAATAAAATATATCTCTAAAAATCGTTATATTAAATATATTACATTAGTTTTGTGAAATAAAGTTTCAAAATTATGATGATCTTTGGTTTTTTGTTCACCCCCGTTTTTTATCTCACTCGGCTTCACCCCCCGCCCCCAAATCTGTCCTGGATCCACACCTGCCTCCACGTACCACTGGTTGGGAACCACTGCACTATAATATGGTACATCTACTCACTGTGTGTATTATGAAATGTACCTTGCTGATTCTGAAAATGCCAAAAAATTGCTGATCGTCATACCAGCAGGTATGCATATGAGTGTTGCAGTCCGTATGTTCATGTCTAGTTGAAATATGAAAAACATGTACATGATGTATGTCACGATGATTCCAACTGAAACAAATGAAGAAAATAGAACTTTCTGGTTTATTCAGTGCAATCTGAATTTTTCTTAAAATTTGCAACATTAAGGTTCAAAGTTGTTTCAAATATCATAGACTCCACTATTTTCACTGAAATTTTAATGTTAGACATTGACTTAGTAAATACAACTTACATACTCTATTTTGTAATTTAGACACATTCATCACATCTTTCACAACAGCCTAATCATTTGGAAACACAGAGACATTTTGCTGCTGGTTCCTTCCAGTCTCAGTTAAGTTGCCAATACCTTATTGATATTAGTTTAATTACCAAATTTTTTACTTTTTTCACAAGTTAAATACAACAAAAACACAATCTTTCCTACAGTGTATTAAAAGTCAAATGTCTACAGATATACAGTGAATATTCAGGCACCAGATATTATATTTCACAGAAGAGTAAAACACTATACATGAAATGATCAAATAAATCATTATTACAACCCTGACTTATATAGTGATATGCTGAGAACATAGAGTACATGTGCAACTACATGTTGCTTTGTACGGGCAAATTATACAATGCTGTAAATTATAACAGTCATGCATTCCAGACATTTGTCTATTACTCTACCAGCGTCCAAGCCATTTTGTCACATATTATACCACAGCCGGAGTATAAATAGAGAAGCAGAGTTAATTTAGTTTTGTATAAGCAATTAATTGTGTGTTATTGGAGTTGTTATGTGTAAAGTGATAATTTTGAATTTTTGAGTATGGCCATTTGTAATTAGTGACTTGTATTATTTAGTGTGACACTGTTGAATCAATGAAACTTGTGTTCTATATTCATGTTTGTTGGACAACCATAAGCTGGAAGATTTGTTATATAGAAGTGTCCTTTTTTATTTTAAACTGTAATTTAATTCTAAATAGCAATTTCATCTGGTGTCAGTGATTCTTTTCCCAATGTTCAAACACAACAATCTATGCGACTGTTGTAATATTGGTCTTAGAATTGGGTGTAGGACCTTTAACAGTGGAAACAGAGGACAGTTCATAGAAGAATTTAGTATATGTGAGAATTGATTTGTAAAAATGGATACCAGTCAGATTATAAGAGCTTTCCAAGTGGTACTTACTGGAAACAGAGGAATGATTCCAATGGGAAGTAGAGAAACCAGCAAGATGACCGGATGAGAAATACTGACAGGAAGCAGGAGAAGCAGAAAGATGACAAGATGGAAAATGTATATAAATAAAAGAATGGAAGAACAGCAAAAAGCATTTTTGCTTGAGTTGGAGGAATGACAGAAAGGAAACGTAAGCAAAATACAGGAGACATAAAGGCATTGATACAGGAGCAAAAGGAGATGCAAGAGCAAGGAAGGAGATGCAAGGAAAGAGGTAACACTGTCTGAAACATCTGCAAAACCAAACAGGAGTGACTGAACCTCCCCAAGATTTGCTAAAGTCAGGGATGACTGAACTCATATATTATGTCACTGCATGAGTGATAGACTGGTGGAATGGATCGGTGGGGGAGAGGTGAAGGATATTCAGATGGTAGCTCTGATTTTATCAAATTGTTTACTCTTTTGCGTTAATGTCTGGTTGTGTTATAAACTTATATCATCCAATTTTTGAGAATTTTTCAATATGTCTTGCTCTCAGAACACTAATTTTTGCTTTGCTTCTTCGCTTGGTCATCACTGAATCTCCCAATAACCGGATGCCTTGCCATGGACAAACATATGGCATCACTTCAAACTGCACTTCAGTGAGTTGCATATGCGTATGCTTATTCATAGGGAACAGGGATGTATCAAAGAAAATTAAGTTGCATGAGAATCACTTCTTGTATACACCAACTTAACATTGGTGATTCCTGGTCACTGGAACAGTGTAATCAACACTATTCCGTTGTCAAGAAATAAGGCACCTGAGTGAAGGTAAGACAGTATGAAATAAGATACAATCATAACAGCTTTGAAAAATGAACCTATGTTGGTTGTGAGAAAAAGAGGCCAGTTGAAATAATTTGTCCATGGTACCAGAATGGGAGTAGATCAGGATTCAAAAACAGATAGTGTAAGTATGGTGAAATGACAAATAACTAGAGGAAGACTCACAGATAACAGCATGTGGAGAACAGTAGAACATTAGAATGTAGTTGTTGTCTGAACTTAGCTACAGTATAGAACAAGACACTAACAAGAGAAGACTGACATTTGTTCTATAAACTTATATAACACAAGGCAGAAAATGGTCCTTATTGTGTATTCCTAGGCTGCCATTCAAGCAGTATCTTCAAACAAACAACCATAGTTAGTAAAAATACAGAGCATCAATCAAATTCTAAAACGTCTAAAATCTCTCAACAAAACTATCATGCTTCAGTGGATCCCAATCCATGTAGGGGTTGAGGGAAATGAAATTGTTCATAAGCTGGCCAAGAAGGGCACCGAAGTCTGTCAGGGGGAGAAGCCTATGGAAGTGACCTCTGTCAAGTAACTTTCGTTGCACACAAATTTATAAAATTTATAGAAAAAAAAAACAGCAGGACAGGCAAAAGAAAAAAAATGGTAAAACATTTGCAAACAATGTAAAGTCAATAAGGGAAAACCCAGGGCAGAAGCTGTGATAACTTTCAGATTAACACCGGTCATAAATTTCTTGCAGCACATCTTGCATGAAGAGTTACTGGTTAAGTGAATGCACCATTTGCCATGCCCCAAATTCTAATGTGTACACTGACCACCTCCTGCACTACACTGGACTCAGCACTCCCTATTAACAATAGGTCAGTTTAGTTGGACTTTACTGGGATGCCAGGAGCAAGATGGAATAACTTCCCATACAGCCATAGGACTAACAAAAACAACAGACAGAAAATTATGTAAAATAATCATAAATAATAAAAGTTAACAAGTACAATCAACTACAACTGCAGTATACAGTATACTATAAAAAACAGAAACTCAAGTCTTATCAAATCCCCTCTAACCAACCATACATCCAACCCTGCTCACCTGAAAAACCAAGAATACTAGTGGCAATACTGTGTTCAAAGGTCTCAGTTGTCACACAGCGCAGGTAGAACCTCCCGATCCATCCAAGATCTCTGGCATCAAGTTTCTTCCAATAACCTCCACAAACTGCTGGGCAGTACCTTTAAATTTCAGAATTAGATTACTAAAAAGAATCTGTAACATCAATTGTGGTCATTAGACAAATACTGTTAGTAATCAACAAATTTATATATATGGACTGTTAACATTATTTTGCCACTTTTTTGTATTTTGTATGCAGTAAAGTCCCTGGAAAGCATCTGCCTGTACAAGTCGGGATAATCTTACGAACCATGGGGATTTGAATGTGTGGTTTTCTCCGTTGTATAGAGTATTTGATGAGAAAGCATTACCTAATGAAACATTAATCTATGACAAAAGAAAGTTGGGCAGTAACAATGCTAGTAAATCAAATAAAAAAAATTCCTTATCTGAATACTTTCTTTGCTGTTGTACCTAAATGGTTAAAGATATAGCATAACAACTTGTGGAAGACTTTTTTTGTTGAGCATAAGAAGTTCTACAAAAATAATGCCGTAGTAACATGTAATGATCTTTAAAGCATTTGTGTTACATTTTATGTTGTGTAAGCAAGCATTTTTAAGTTACTTTTTGCAGTATATTTACAACTTATGAACCATGTTTTTAAATTGATCATTTAATACCGTATTTCTCAAAACCTTATTTACTTCAAACAGCCATTTAAGGTAAAGATAACTTTACATTACATACTTTGTGTGTAATCATTAGGAGATATTGTTTTTTTGTAAGAGATTGTATCATTTGATAATAGAAAATTAGTCACCAATAAGCTTTCAACTGTCTATTTGATTTAATCTCAGCAACCACTGGCCAGATTTTGATACAGTTTTCACTATTTATATAGGATATGTTGAAAATAACTGAACTAAATATTAATTAATATGAAAGACATGTTTGAATTGGTATCCAAGTCACTTATTGACAAAATCTGTATAATATTTACCGTATTTCTTCCGTCGTGTGACTTCATGTTTGTTGACTACATAACACACGACGGAAGAAATACGGTAAATATTATACAGAATTAATACGACGAAAATGAAAGCTAAGCAATGTCCATGTTAGTGAAACACGTAAGAACAAATTACTAATGTTCTCTACAAAGAAATGAACTCAGACCTCTGATAAAAATCCTGATATTGTTAAATTCAAAACTGATCCTATACAGAGCTGGAGCAGACCTCTGTGCAAATCAATTGTATATAGGCCTACTTTCAAACTGTGAAACAATAAAACTGTAAAAATAGTGGAAAGTTGTTTTTGACTTTATAAAATCTTGCATATATCTAACTGAAAATCTACACTTAAGAGATTATTGCTCAATTACTGCTCTAAAATAAGGTTTTGAACTGTGTACACAGTTTTTAAAATAGTACAGAGGAGGAGGAGGAGGAGGGCATAAGCATTAGATAGGTGCTGAATGCCCAATTTCTGAAAAGTTGAATGCTTGAATTAATCACTTCTCTCTAAAAAATGTTAGGCCTATATGATCACGTAAACGTTATGATGCCTACTCTTCCACTCTGTTGAATGCATAGTATCCAATTTACATTTGTTACTATTAGTATTGATTCAGGATTTTATAATTTTGTAGGCATATGTAATAACAAATTTTTTTATTTTCAAAACTTACAATATTTTGATTTTATTAAATATTAATCTATCACAATGACTTTGTGTAAAGCAGGTAAGGAAATGTGAAAGGACTATAAAAGCAGTATTGTAAACTTGTCAAAAAACAAGCTCAATAAAAAAAATGTATCATTCCAAGATAATTTAACTCATTTCTCCAACTTTCGAGACAATGAAGTTTCAGTTGAATATCTTTATTTAAAAGTTCTGAAATATGTTAAAAAATTTAATTGTAATAAGCGGCTTTGTCCTGACTGACAGAGAATCAACGTAGAGCAAAAACTACTGAAGATAATGATCTCAAAATTTGAAGGTATATTCTTATGGGGTCGTAGATGCTCACTAAGAAACGGTTTTAAAAACTTTCATTCCTAAGGGGCAACCCCCCCCCCAATTGTATGTATGTATGTTCCACATCTCCTCCTAAACCACTGGACCGATTTCAGCCAAACTTGCCACAAATATTTTACGCGACGGGAGAACCAACATAGGATAGGTGTTTTTTCGATGGGGTCCTTTGGGGTCTTCCACATCTCCTCCTAAACCACTGGACCGATTTCAACCAAACTTGCACAAATATTTTACGCAACGGGAGAACCAACATAGGATAGGTGTTTTTTCGATACGATCCTTCGGGGGGGTCCTTTGGGTCTTAAAAAACTATTAGATCTGGTTACTATGGCAACCCAATAGAATAGATTCTGGTTACCATAGCATAGGTGGAAGTCTCCCATGTAGGAAATAGTGCGGGAGTCGTCCGACGGGCCTTCCCCAGAGTTCATCCACGGAACCCGGGGAGTCTTAGGTCGGATCCCGCGAAAGACGGCGGGGATAGATAATAGTGTGTGAATTCAGAGTTGTTTCAGTTTGAATTTAAAAGTGGATAAGTTAAGATCGAAGTAAGTTATAAGCGAGTATAAAAAACAAAGTTTTGATAGCGAATGTATTCAGATCATAGTGTTCAGACAATATAAATGCACTTGCTTCAGTTTGAATTTAAAAATTGATAAGCTGAAATCTATAGAGGTATTGTATTGTTAGAATAAGTTTAGGAGACACTAATTTAACAAATGCCTTATTTCAACATTAACACAATGATTTATAAAACGACAGTTAAATACGCAGCGCATGCAAGTACTGTAGACATTTTATTGAAAACTAATTTAGCTGTTCGCCCTCTCCCAGAGTTAGAAATCGAGCAGGAGCATCACGCGCAACAGAATTCTTCTCCAGATATAAGAATACAGTATATGACATGTTCTTAAATAGGTGCGCTACAGAGTATTCCTCCAGTGAGAATGCGAACGTAACAATATAAGGAAGACTATACAGTATACAAGTAATATAACATTAGAACAAGAATAGGTGCCTATGAGCCTATGAATAAATTATGAACCCGAGCAACGCTGGGTAAATCGGCTATATATAGTATAGATATCTATATAACCCAAATACTACTGACTGACTCACTGATCACGATATCTCTGAAACCACTGAATGGATATCAATGAAACTTTGAACATAGCTTCATCATAGGTCTTAGGTGCTCTTAAGAAACGGTTTTAAAAACTTTCACTCCTAAGGGGCAAAAAACCAAATACTGAAATTTATCGCGGGAATTGCATACTTTGTAAATGAAGTGGTTGACATCTTAGTTTACTGGAAACCCCGAATACATTTAGTCCTGAGTTTTTAATCATTGTTTTAAATTGAAAAAAACTTCGTTGTTTGCAGGTTCTTATAGTCGAGAAAATTTCGAAGTTCAATTAATTAATAAATGTATGTCCTTTTTTTCTCGGAAACGGCTCTAACGATTTTCTCGAAATAAATAAATAGCTGTTGCTATGAATGTAAATAAACAAACTAAGAGTTGAGAATTTGTACAATCTATCTAATCCTATACTATTAAGCGAGCAATAATTGTACAATTACGTACAACGTGAAACTCCATAGCGAAGCACGGGTATTTTGCTAGTGTAATATAAAACAACACTCAAGGCTAATAATGGCTGCCAATATCTAATACCAATTCGTTCACACACACACACACACACACACACGTTTATTGCCAATCGTATATTTAATATATAACAGCATTTAACAAATTCCATATTTTCAGAATATCATTTTACGCTTGCTTCTAATTTTAATTTAATAATTTCATTTTCTATTAGTATGGAAATGGGATTACATACTTCTTACATATAGGATTACAGTTTAGAGATAAAGTTATGAAGAAATCAAGTGACTTTATATCGTACTTGCCTGATACTCAAATAACAAAAATTTTTTTTAAAATTTGATTAACGAAATCTTAAAAATCTGTGTGAAAACTACATCTTTGTTTTATGCACCATGGATACCTTAAACACAAGTGACGAATTTTTTGTATCGGCGTACGTATGTCATGGTCTTCACCATAATCAGCGTCGTGTTTCTGTTGCACAGCTAAAAACTTTTCTTCCGCGTATCTTTTTCTTCGTCTTAGCAGTCGTATAGTTCGAATTAATTCTATAAGTGACGGCATGTATACAAAGTAGTAAACTAGTCGTTCTACCTAAATCATGAAATTGTCGGTTACTTTCAATTATCAAAAAGAGCGCATTCTACTTAACAACGGGTCACTAGATCACTCCAACATCGTCATACATAGATTGTTCAAAATATCGTCTATCGAGATATCTAATAATAATTTCGATCTTGCAACTGTCGATCCCTTTATCAAGGGATTTGAAATCTTATTTGAATATTGAAACACAAATTTACTAACAATTATAACTCCTGAAACATATTTAAACTGTTGGGTTTTACCGAAGGCGACTAGTAATGCGCTTCAAAATGTAACCAAATGTTTTAATTAAATTACAGAAATGTGAAAATATAATTTTGTTCAGTAATCTCTGATAGTTATGTAAATACATAAAACTGTCCATAATCTGTCATTTTCTTCTAAGTAATTAAACTTTTGAACATAACACTTAGCAAGCCCGAACATTGATTTATTGAGATTGGAATCGAATACTTTTTATCGATATTGCAACTGGTCAAGTCAGATACTACCAACCAAATGGCTATAACAGAAAATATTATATGTAACATCTTAATTTATACATATTAGAGTTAAAGTTTCTAATGAAATAAACGCTTCCGAAACACGTTAGCAAGTGGTTTACATTAAGACGTATATAGTGCATGAACTAGCTAAAGTATAATTGCCTGTAAACCTAGAGCATTATCAGTAACACATAGTCCACTCGCTGAACTATCTGAGCCCTTTAACTATTAAGGAAGCGGTGAGCATTATATCAGCTGTTTTAATCAATTACAATAGTAAACCAGTAGAATGACGCATAAATGGAGAAAAGTGAAGTGTTATTGGCGCGGAGGCCTTAGTGACGGTAGTTGTATGTGTGTAGAGGTTAAATTGTTTAATGTCAGAATGAAAGTCTAAAAAAGGTGTGTTGATCCTTAGCTTATGTGAATATTTTAAATTATTAAAAATGATGGATCCAACGGAAGATGTAAATGTATCAATTAAGCCAATGCTAGAAGAAACGTTTTACATATTATCTAAGAAAAATACAGTGTATAGAGTAAAATTAACAGAAAAGGGCCTATGTCTCCAAAAAGAAAGCGGCGGAAATGTTAAAACGGAGACGGTGTCATTAAGTGACATTATAGGTTGTAGGTGTATGCGAAGTAAAAGAAGATCTGAGCATTCCTGTGCCTGTCATCCAAGTTCAAGCAGAAAAAATGATCCACGTGTAGTTGAAGAAAACTCTGCAGATAAAGATGAAACTGACATAAGTGCTTATTTGTATATATATGCATACGTATTAAAAAACTGTAAAGTTAAATCCGGACAAAAGCGCGAACGGATGACAATTACTTTGCGATTCCGGTCTTTTGATAGGTATGATGATAACATGAAGGAAGCCCAAAAATGGAAATCTTCAATTAAACACTTGATACAGCTGAGATGTAAGCCTGCTCCTCATTTGTCTCCAGATAAAATAGCAAATACATGTTCACCTGTCGGTAAGTTTGTCATCAGTTCTTGACTAATAAATTAATTTATATTGACAATATAATGTCAACAAAAACTTGTTAAAACTAATACTTTGACAGTTTATACTAAAGTAACCTTTTATGTTAGTTGTCAACAAAATCTGATTCGTAATTTTTCCCGCCCAAAAAACCTACACATATATTTAGCAGATATTTCATAAAGCTGGGCACTGTCTGTTCAGTATTCAGTTAAAACTCTCAGTAAGTGCATACAAAGGAGCTGGGGTCATGTTAACTACAGTAGATTTGAATGACAAGAAAAGGTTAGCAAATTCCATATGTAAAAAAAAGCAAAGCAAGTAAACATTAAAAGCTGTAGTGAATTAGATAATACTTTCTAAGAGATAACTATGGGAGTGAAGAAACGAGATAGATATCTGTAGTAGAGGTGTGCTAAACTAGTATTTGTAAATGACAGGTACAAACAAAACCATTCCAAAAAAAAATAACACGTACAGTTACCTGTTATTATATATACCTATTATACATATACCTGTATTATATATTTGTTACAAGAAATAAATTGAAACTAAAAGTATTAACAGGGTTACTTTAGACTGTGACTTTATTAAGCTGTTCTACTGTTTAAAAGAAAATAAGAAACAAGAGAAGTTATAGACCTATCTCCCTTTGGGAATACTAATTTAAGTTTTCACTAGGAGTAAACAAACTGACATTGATTTTATATTAGGCATATAAACTATAATATTATTGTTAAATATAATTTAATATTATTACTAAGAATTTAATACGTTGTTGTTTTCCAATGGCTCCCCCTTGGTACATTTAACCCATTTGGTACCGAGCTTCCCAATAAAGACCACTGTGATTTCTGAGTTCTTGGATTTCCCGGTTCAGCTTCACACACTCCAATAGATGATTTTTGTTCATTTTTGAGTATTCTCTCGTGCACAATACACATTCTTCTGTGGTGGAAATTTTTAATTCGTAGAGATGCGCTGAGAGACAGTCATGACCAGTTTCCAGTCTAAAGTTGGCGACTGCTTCCTTCCTGGGTTTTCTACAGTTGTTATTCCATAACTGTTCAATCCCTGACCATGTTTTTCTTTCTGATATGTTTCTTGCTTCTTCCAGGAAGCGAGAGTTTGTTTTCCTTGTCATCAGTCTTCTTAGGGTGCTGAAGTTATAGGTACTTTCCCAGTGGTAGAGCTTTGTCCCTCGCTTTGCCAAGGTGTCTGCTATCTCATTTCCCAAGATGCCTATGTGAGATGGGATCCACTGAATAACTATCTCCTTGTTAAGTGCTGTAAGCTGACATCTTACAATCTGTGCTGTTGTCTTGCTTCCAGTGTGCTCCTGGATGCTGCTCCTGTATTAGAGAGAATGTTGCCTGGATGGCAGACTTAGAGTCCACTAAAAGGACAGCTTTTGAAAAGGAATTTGGCCTCCAAATGAGGTTTTGCAATGCCACTTTGATAGCCTCTACTTCAGCGTCATAACTTGATTTATTTTGTCCCACTGCAATGAAGTGAGAAAACAATGAGGAGAACACTCCTGCTCCAGCACAACCCACTTTATCCAGCAAGGATCCATCAGTGTATACACGTAGCCAGTTTTCCTCCGGAAATCTCTCATTGATGGTTGTTAGCGTTATCTGTTTTAGTTCTTCTGGAGATCTTGTCTTCTTCTTAACATCTTCGATCAGACTGAGATGTACTTCATACCTATGAAAGTCGAGTGGATTTTCCAAGGGGGTCACTTTATTAACTGCTGTTGGTATGCTGTGGCATTGAAGGTAGTTGCTACTTTGGTTTAGCCAGATCTTTTGCGTTTTGAGTCTCTGTGGTTCCATCCTCTCATGAACCCATGACTTCTCAGGTAGTGATTTAATTCTGAGGTTTAGCAGTGCTGCCGGTTGCTTAATTTCCTCTGTTATTGGTTTGTTGCCTGTATATAGTTGTAATGCTGTAACTGGAGTTGATTTGACGCCACCTGTGATGAGTCTTAGGATGTTGGTCTGCAAACATTCCAGTCTGCCCTCATTTGCAGGAGTGCTTGTGATGGTTCCTTCGCTGCCATAAGTTATTACTGGCTTGATGTATGTTCTATACGTCATGTTTAGAACTTCTTGTGAACATCCCCATGATACTCCGGTGAGACGTTTTATAAGGTTTGTTTGTTTGTTTACCTTCTTAGTTATGCTGTCAATGTGGTGTGTCCAGTTAAGCTTATTATCCAGGTTAACACCCAGGTAACGAGTATTTTCAAATTTCTGTAGGAAGTTCTTGCCTACTTTAGTGAAAAGTTGGGGTTTCTATGTTTCAATGAGAAGTACTGGTAAACGGACTTTTCTGCATTAATCTGCATGTTGTTTTCTTCTGCCCACCTTTGCAGGCCGAGGAGGGCTTTGTTCATGTTCTTTTGTAGAGTGATGTCCTGTCCTTTCTTGTTTGATCCCCTGGCCCAGATTAGCACGTCATCGGCAAACATGCACGTCTGTATACCTTCAACCACTTTCACTCGTTTGACCAAGTCATTTATATAGATATTAAAGAGGATTGAATTTAATATTATACTATATAATTTTCATATATTCCATTTTGGTTAGACAAATCAGTTGCAAAACTCAGGCAGTGAAATTTAGAATGCACTTAATAGCACAGCGAATAATGTCAAAAAAATATCAGAAACATAATAAAAACAACAGTAAGCCACAAGAGTAAGTGAGAATAAAAACAGTTTTACAAAACAAAAATTTTACAAACAATATTAACAAAAAGTACTATATGGCCTATCAGCCACTCAGTACTATAACACAATATTATAACCTCCTGAAAGGTTATAACACAATATAATTTGCTTTTTCAGAATTTACCAAGTTGGTGACTAGTATAATATATAATTTGTCCTTATAATCTGTATTATTTATCTGCATAACACACAAGAATAAATGTAACATCAGTATGAATATTTTTTCATTTATTAAAAACAGCTTCATCTCTTTGGCATAGAGATATTCTGAACCTTGCTGTTTTGCTTCGTTTCGTACTTGTATGGTAATCAACATATGTGCAGAATCAAGTATTCAGCACCAATAACTGTGACTTTGTACTCGTTTATTCATTAATTCGTTAGAGGGAGGGGGGTCCCGCGAGTAATCAGAAGTTCCAGTAAGTTACCCAAGTAATCGCTTATTTCAACTTTTCAGTTTTCGTTGAATCGGAACAGGTATTTCAACTTTTCAGTCACTGTTATTCCGTTCAATAAAAATAATTGTTCCAAAATACTTGTTATAGGTATATTGGCCCACCTCTAGTCTGTAGTGAACCATAGTCAAAACCAGGATGTGAAATTGAAATGATTAAGTATGACTCAACAATACTGCATTGTATTGAGTAATTTTTATATTTACTACCATTAGGATTGATCACACACACACACACACACACACACACACACACACACACACACACACACACACACACACACACACACACACACACACACACACACACACACACACACACACACACACACACACACACACACACACACACACACACACACACACACACACACACACACACACACACACAATTTAAATACATCAATACATACATTAGATATTTATTTATATAAATATATAGGCATGCGATTGTTATTTGCGATGTATTGGTCAACATGTATTCTCACTACTTGAGACAAGTTTTGAAAATTACCTTGTCAGCTCATCATCAGCATGTTGACTAGTCTGGTGAACATGACATAGTTGTGTTAGTACAGTATTTCAAGAATTTGTGATACAGGACACAAACTGTCACATAGACACAAGCCACTTACAAACATGGTATAATCATAAATTCATAGCCGTTTACCAAACATCTGTAAACTTTAGGTTCTTAGCCTGTTAGCAGAGTTGTTTAAATCGAATAATGGGGTTTGTTTTACATTTTTTGCAAACAGTAATTTTTCTAAAAATTTGATACTGCTCAGGGTTTTTCACTTACCTTTGTAACCTATAAATTTTGCCAGTTATATAGACCAGCACCCAGTATTAATAAAAATCCAATGCCTCCTTCTCCCATTAACAAATAATTACAGCATAGTCTTGTTTATCTGGACTTGATGGGACCGAAACCAGTTTGAATTTAAACTGAAAATCCGGGTTAGCCAAAAATAGTTTTAAAAAATCGGCTCATAACTGTTTTTTAAATGTAGAGTTAGAGTTAGTGGCTAAAGTAGTTGAGAAAGTAAAATTAACTGACTTCTAAATATAAATCTTCTTTTACTACTTCTTCACTTCAAGGATTATGTTATATAAACCTGTTCAGGCACCCATCTCATCCTTGGACGATCCACGCCTCTTCTACCAATGGCTTTATAGTTCATGCCGCTTTCGGCAGTCGGTCCTCTGTCATCCTTTGCAAATTATCCCACCATTGTCTTCTGTAAGCTAAAATAATTTCTTCGTATTGTTTAAATTAGCAGCCATCCTTACTATTTCTTTTATGAATTTGCTAACTGCTATAATTTTTTTTATTGTTCGACTAAGCTTTTCGTCATCACTGACATCATCAGGTCTTAAAACAGGTGGTTGTTTAAGACCTGATGATGTCAGTGATGACGAAAAGCTTAGTCGAACAATAAAAATTATAGCAGTTAGCAAATTCATAAAAGAAATAGTAAAATAATTTCATTTATGTATTCTACTTCGAGTTCTGCTTTGCTAATTCGTTATTCAATCGTGCAATGTATAGTTTAAAGTACTGCGAAGAAACTGCATTTCAGCACTCTGAATCTTGCCGCTTTCCTTTTTTTGTCATGACCCACACGCCACTCACATGTGTAAGTATAAATATAGAATTAATACTGTTATTGTATAGGCAGTATTTAATACCCTTTCAACATAGAAAATGTAGAAAACTGGAGATCAGCATTTTGGCACACATTTATGTTTTGAAAGTTAGTCCAGATTACCCCGAAGTCTGGATTAGTGAGATCTGGATTAACAAGATTGTACTGTATCAGAAAAACCTTAGGAAATTGAAAAGCTTATATGGGTATTCATACTAATGTTATTTGTATTCAATTTATATCTATCTTCTATATATATAAAAGCCAAATACCACTCACTCACTGACTGACTCACTGATCACTGTATCTCAAGAACAACAGGGCCTAGGTAGCAGAAGCTTTACATGGTGGTTCTCTGGATATTGTAGATGTGCAATAAGGCGGGTTACAAAAAAATATTACAAAATTCAACCACAGAGGTGACTAACGACTTTCGATAAAAAATTTACGATTTTTGAACATTTTTTCCTCCTAACTCCTCAAAGAAAAGAGCTACAGTTTTCGTTTTCATACCATTTTAAAAAGCATGAAGCCCGCAACATTCGTTCAGTTACACTATTATTCTAACACATATAATTTTAAAGATATTTTAATCCGCAGTTTCACAGTGGTGACTTCCGAATTAGGATTAAAATATCTCGAAAAGTATAAGTGTTAGAATAATAGTGTAAGTGAATGAATTGTTGCGGGTTTCATGCTTTTAAAATGGTATATGAAGGAAAACTGTAGCTCTTTTCGTTGGGGAGTTAGGAGAAAAAGGGGTCAATCCATATCAAATCAACCAATGGGTGTTGCGGACATATTTTATTTTATTTTTAATTATATATTTTCTCTTTCTATATATATCTGGGAGTACAAAAAGATTTTTTGTCACATTTGATCACTAACACTTTGGCTTCTAGCGGCCATTTTGTTTAGAAGGATCTGTCATTTTTGGCGTTTTCAAAGGTTAACGGTAAGTTAAATAACTATTTTATTTATTAAGATATCAACTTGAAATAAAAACCATCTTAATCTACATGAAACCATCTACAATTCATGTTATGACCAAAAATTTGTTAGGTTTTAAGGAAATAACCTAAAACTTGATTAGAAAATCGTGTTTCGATTAGAATAAATTAATGATTTTAGAACAATTTTTTTTCATAGAAGGGATGAAAACACACCTTAAATATTTTTTACCCACAAAGATATAATATACCACTAGATGCTATTAAAATTTGAGATCATTTACATCCATCCTTTAGGTTTTACGAGCCTTCAAATATGGAGGTTTGGCTAAAATTGCTGATTTTCAAATTGGTATATCTCAAAAGGGACTGAACAAAAAAATCTGAAATTTTCTCAACATATTCTACTATTAACTAGTAATCAACATGTAAAATTTCATCACTGTGTTGTAACCAGAAGTAATATTTTAAAAATAAAGAAAATGCCAAAAAATACGCTGTCAAATGAGCGAATGACACTGAGTGTTAAAATACAGCAAAAATTGTCAAAATAATATAATTATTTGTTATGGCTAGTAAAATGAAATATCTGTCATAAAACTAAAAAATTAAATGTTTACTAGTAGTAGTAGTAATGTTCAATCTACTTCCGTAGTAGGAGACTCCAAGTTCACATTGGCTGAGCATTCCATAACATGTTAGGACAGGCAAGTCTCTACAGGCAAACGATATCAAACTACTGTAGCTCATTTGTTCAGTAGCTGTGCTTGTGAGTGGTTGTGTATAAGTCATAGCTTTGTTTTATAAGTAGTGAAGTTTGTTTTTTAGAATTGTGGTTTTTATTTATTATATAACGCCATAGTGTTAACCAAGGAAGTATAATGGAGTGTTCTGTTGGTTTGTTTGTTAATGAGTTTTGTCATAAAACTTGTTAACATCCATTTTCTAAAGAGATTTTTCAAGTGAGTGATCTACCTCCAAATGAACAAACATTGATACGGTTAAGAGTTAGTGAAAGTATCAATTCAATTTGCCAATATCATAGAAATAAGTATGTAGGAAAATATAACTATATTGTTGGAAGAGTCTGCAGTGATCCTTTTCAGAGTCATAAAAAGTAGCTTAAGAGAAATTCAACTCGAATATCTTGATAAGCCAAAACAAATTGCAGTTGATTTGGTCCCGGGCAAATCACTTTGTCCTTCATGTTACAAAAAAATATTTACTTTTGAAGAAAATCCCTCAACAAATGACAATGACCTTTTTACTGATTCAGTAGAACTTTTGGAAAAAGAAACTTTAAATGAAATAAACTCTGTTTGTTACAAATTACTTTATTTCCCCAGCCACAAAAATAATCAAGCTAAATAAATCCCAACGGGTTTCAGTGCTGCAAAAGAAAACACAACTAATTTCAGAAGCAATAAAAAGAAAACTAGAGGAATCGTTTGATGAAAAATTAACTGACGTCACAGCTCCCTCTACCAGTACCAGTACTGGGCGCGAATATGATGAATTAATAGAGAAACTTAAAGAAAAATGTGCGTTAGGAAGTACAGAAGAAACAATCAAAATAATTAGTTTACTACCTAAGTCTTGGTCAAGGAAAAAAATTTGTGATGAGTTTAAAGTAACTGATTATTTGGTACGACTTACAAGGGATCTAGTGAAATTTCAAGGAATTCTTCCTGATTTGACCAAAAAAGCAGGTAATCCTTTGAGCGAGGAGGTTGTTAATGCTGTGATAGAATTCTACCAAGAGGATGAGAATAGCAGGGTCTGTCCAGGAAAGAATGATTGTATTTCTATTGGTAACAAAGTTTATAAACAAAAGAGGTTGCTTTTATTAACACTAAATGAATTATTTGTACAATTCAAGCAACGTTATCCTCAATACATAATTGGACATTCTTCATTTTGTGCCTTAAGACCTAAATGGTGTGTGTTGCCAGGATCTTCAGGTACACACAATGTCTGTGTGTGTAAATATCACCAGAACGTAAAACTCATGACTGAAGGCTTAAAAATCAATGTAGATTATAAAGACCTACTGGATTTTATGGTCTGTAGTACTGAAAATGAAGCTTGTATGTTTAATGAATGGACATCATGTCCAGGACCTGACCTATTAAAGGAAATGCTTCAAAATGAACTGGAAGACCTGCCTGATCAAATATCATTTAAACAGTGGATCAGCACTGATAGAGCTAACTTGATCACTGAAGTTTTACCTGTGGATGAATTTTTCGAAGCTCTGATAGAGAAGCTAACGCTTTTAAAGAAACACCACTTCATCTCCAAAGTTCAGTCAAAGAACTTAAAACAATTTAAAGATACGATGACAGAGGAAGTCTGTATCACTCTGGGCGACTTTGCTGAGAATTTCACCTTCGTCGTTCAAGACAAAATTCAGAGTTATCATTGGTGTAACCCACAGATTACCCTGCACCCTTTTGTATATTATTATTTAAATGATGGTGAAGTTTGTTCCAGAAGCCTTTGTGTTATAAGTGACTGTTTAGACCATAGTACCGCGGCTGTGCACTGTTTTCAAAATCATTCGACCAAAGATGTCAAAAAAGTTGCCCTTTCAGTTACAAAAATAGTTTATTTTAGCGATGGAGGTGGCAGCCAGTATACAAAAACAAAAAAAACTTTTTGAATATTTGCAACCACTCTAAAGACTTCGGTCTTGAAGCTGAATGGCATTTTTTTGCCACTTCTCACGGGAAGAATGCCTGTGATGCAGTGGCGGCTTCAGACCATCTTTTCGGGGGGGGGGGGCATACAGGGAAGCCTGGGGGTATGGAATACCCCCAGCAGAGGAGGGGCGGGGGCCCTCCCTCAAAATTTTTGCAAATTTAGACTTTAGAAGTGGCATTTTAAGGTCATTTAACTCCTGCAAATATGATTTAAATGAGTTACTTTTTGAAAATATTTCCTGATTCGATGGTGTTTTTAAATTATTAATTCAGCGAAATATATCGTCATTTTGTTATGTAATGAAACATATGTATAAGCAAATTTGGTACTTTTTATATACAACTTCGCCTAATTCTTTCTGCTATAAATACATAGGATGTGCTATAATCAGTAAAAAAGTCTGGATAAGTTTTGTAATTCGTCCAGGCGTTTTTTTCATTTAAAACATATTTTAATTTTAAGGGCAGTTTACCCCTAAAACCCTCAAAATTAAATAAGCTAATAAACGGTCAAACCCAAAGCTTGGATATAGGAATTAAACTTGAAATACATGTTTATAATACTATTTATTTATTTTAAACATGAGAATAATAATACATAGTAACACCTTAATAAAAGTTTGTTAAAAGCTTAAACCTAAACAACAAAATCTATTCTCCTCCTATTTCCACTGTTTGCAAATCGTTCAATCACTGAGTCTACGTCAATTTCAATGTCTCTGTGAGTGTGTAACAAGCATAGTCTGGACAGTCTTTCTTCACCCATCCTTGCCCTCTGCCACGTCTTCAAACGACGCAAGGTGGAGAAAGTTCTCTCAGCAGACGCCACGCTAACGGGAAGAGTTGCCAGGATTTTTAACAAGGAGTATATCGATGGAAACATGTCCTTATCACAAGCGTCCATCGCTTCAATAGCGGTTGCAGGAAGTTTACCCATATATCTGTTTTCCCTTTCCCATTTTTTCCACCAAAGTTCGAATTCACTATTTACCAGATACCCATCGCTTTTCCTTAGCCCAAGTATGGGTGCGAATTTGTCGATCAAGTTTTGGAGCTGCATATTTTCTTCGTCTGGGTCTTTGTGTACATCACTGGCACCATCCTTGGGATTGTCCTTAACAACAACGTCAAGGAGCAACTCTTTGACGATATTTACAACAATTTTTCCAAGTACCTCTCCTGTTAGTTTGCGTTCAAGTTGTACGCCATTTTCATTTCCCTCCTTATCTTGGATGACATCATATGCATCAATAAATGTGATGAAGTCTTCACGAATATAACCATTATAAACATACCTCAAAGTAAGAGACAGTTGTTCAGTGTGGGATATGTCTGTGGTTTCATCAAATAGTATGCTAAAACAGCCAGACTGTCGCACTCTATTTAATATGACAAGTGTGATTTCCTTTCCACAACATTCAATCAGGCTATTTTGGGTGTTTTTCCCAATGTATGTTGCCCGTGCAGATGAGTTATCAAGGTGTTTTTTCAGTATGTGGTCACTTGATGAAATACGAAACCTTAAGAGCTCCCTGAAGTTTCCCTCATTTACGGGACTTGGATCTTCTTGGAGGTGTGGAGGTTACCATCGTCTCGATGTCCACGAAGGGGGATATTTTGTCGTCCCAAAAAGATAATACTTTCAATTATGGAACTTGTTAATTTAATTTATTTAAGTTATTTAAGATTTTTATAATTATTTGGAAGGAAATAAAAATCTGTAAAATAATTTTGTTATAATCATATATTATATATCAAATCGTTTTTCTTAAAGTGTAAATACGTTGCTTAATCAAAGTATTTATGTACAGTAAAATGTTAAATATATATATATATATATATATATATATATATATATATATTTAAGTTTATTATATGCTAAATAAAGTTTATTATCTATAAGAAAGATATTTTTTTCTTTATTACATATGTATTTCTTAACACATGAAACATATGGCGAGAACCGTGTTCTTTGATGGCGATGACAAAATTAAAAAATGTGTAATTTCTTGGCTAAGAATATTTATTATCCTTCGATGAACTCCAACAATATTAATACGGTATTATATTTGATCATTCGGTAATGCAAACTTTTTGCTAATCCGAACCCTCCCGGTTTTTATTAGTTCGGATTAGCGAAAGTATACTGTATTGCCATGACACCGCCACATAAGGTAATAACTGAATTTTTAAAGGCAATTCGCTAAAAGCCTCTAAGATACTCAGAAATAACAACTGCATGTCCAATTTTACTAAAAATCAGTCCGGTAGTTTAGTTTACACTACTTCGGACAGACACAGGCAGAACATTTTCACAGTTACAAAACATTAATTCTAGTAGGCCTACGTATAATAAAAAATAGGAAAGTAAGACGTAACCCTGTTCGCTAGATGACTGATCAAAATTTAGTACTATACACTGGCTGTACTCACCATTTTTTAGTTTATCGGCCTTTGTTGAGCACAACTAAACTAAACCGTTGTAATCAAACTCGATTACTCCCAATTAAAAAGTTTATAATATGTTTAATATTGAATGTTAAAAAGTGTGTTATAAGTTTTATAATTGAAGGTTAAAAAGTAAATTATGATGAATCAAAAAATTTATAGTTATCTTAAAAGAACTTCTTTAAATGAAAATAATTGCAGTAATATTGTTTGAATAATAATGTTGCTTAATTTAATGAATAAAGCGTACTAGCTGGTCGATTGATGAAGGTAGCCGTCGCGTCGATTCTGGCAGCAAAACTCCTCCTCCAGGTTAACCGTCGTCTAAGTACGTAAAGTCAAGTCGCGTCTGGACAATAAAATTAATAAAAATACACTTCCACGTACCTGGTCGTGATTCTGGAAGTTCGGAAGTTCACCTTTTATAAATTAATAAGCTGCCAAGACGGTTTCCAAAACCAGCTTGCTTTACTTACAAGGTTAGGTTATTCCTTGTTTAATAACGGGCGCCACACAGGTTTATTTTAGGAAAATCCCGTGTAAAACCAATTAATAGGATCAAATAATTGTTAATTTTCTTTAAAAAAAACTGATATTGATGTTTATTGCCCTTATGGCAATTCAAATTTAACAATGTATGATCTCTAATCAGAGTTACTTTGGTTATTCTGAATTAATTATTTATTTACTTTTTGAAATAAATTAAGTCAAAGTTATGCTGCTAATAACTGGGTTTTATTTGTACCCTTGAAAATGAATTCAAACAAACATAAGTAAGAAAAATACATTGATATACAATTGAAATTATTTCGTTCACATACCCTACTAGCTAGGTCAAAGCATAAACAACTTTTCTGGTTATTCCCAGATAAACTTTAATTTAAACATTAATTTTATATATCTCGGGCGTAAATTCTTTTAAACACAAGAAAGAACGTTCATGCCTATACAGAAGTTAATTATTTCATAAAACAATATTTATTAATACGGCCTTCTTGTTTATTTATAAAAATCAAACCTATTTATAGGTTATGCGTTCGTCACACTTGCTTAATTATTCACAAATATTATATATACTACTTAAGATTAAAATAAATCTTAGGTAGGATTAACTAATCCACTAAATAAATTCAATCACTGTGTAACATATAAAGAGTTTTGGTGTTATGCGTCAGTACAAATTTTGTTTTGAAAAAATATATCAGTACACTCAGATTAATGGAATAAATTGTCACGATGTTACCTCTTTATTTTAATCTTGTAGATTAAAATTTAATTGAACACTCCAGCGGTCGGATTATAGTGACCCTGGTTTATTACACTGCACACGCACTATGAACAGAGAATAATTGTCCTCTTCTGACTAAATTGGACTATTTGAAATACTGGTTAATTATTTTCTCTTGTTCGATTTATCCCGCACTAAATAAAATAAATACTTCACATCGATGCACTGATTATAGGTAGACTGTATTGTAGTTACTTGGTGTTGCCGAAATGGTTCAATGGATGCACTGTTACATGATACTATAAGTTAATAACGTATTTTGAGGCGACGAGCGTCAACCTTTCGCCCTCGCTAATGACAATAAAGTGTGTCGGAATTACTTGCATTCCGATTATATACCCCCTGTCTTGATGAGGCTTAGGTGATTGTTTCATTTAGTAAGCTATTTTTTGATTGGCTCAACCAGACGTTACGAAAATGACGCATTGTTTTCCAACCGTCATTAACCGTCATTTGGCAAAGATGATTGACAGTTAACGTTGTTGTTAGTATTGACTAACAAATTCCTTACTTTCTATTTACAAATGATGCTAACGCATGTCACGCACTTATTATAGTTGCGATCGGGGTTGTATCGCTATCAAATTAAAGGATATTTGATGCGCTTTAATTTAATATAGTTTGACACTGGTTTTATCCGCACTTTCTCTGACATTTCTAAATAAATAACGTTCAGATACATGGCTTCGCGCTGTCATCTGCTAGTGACGCCAGCCACGATTCTTTCTTATCTATAAATTATTTGTGTTTCACATCGCGTTTTTGTTTAAACGTTTTTGTCGTAACACTAATACATCCGTCTTTATACTTAATACTCATTCAGTGAATATAATTATTAAATCTTAACTAACTAGGGCGATACATTACTATGAACTATCCTTACTTCCTAATTACATTTTGGTCTATCCTATTTCATTCTATGCTACCCATTAATAATGGAGTTGTTACATTTATAATACATTAATAATATTTACTGTTACACTTGGTATAATAATTGTTCAGTGTATTTTATTTACACTAGTAGTCCTTTCTACTTATCGCCTTACTGACAATCGTTCGTTTTAGGCGTAGCCTAGGCATACCCTTCACATCGGGTTTATGCCTTAATAATGGCCATTAGTTACATTTGGTACATTGGTGAGGTAACTTATTCATATTAGGTTCCCTCTTACAATTATCCTTACTTCTTATGACTACATTTGGCATTGTAATACAAGTTTCAATTTTATATTGTGGCCATAGCTAGTCTTAGTCATAGGCATTGATAGTTACTGGTCATTGTTTATTTATTTTCAGCCAAATACTGTTGCTGATATTATATTATTCGGGTCATTCCTTAATTACTTTTATTAACATGTGAAATTACATTTAAGTCATTCACTGGTTCGCTTGACAGCTTATAGTGAACTTAGCTTGTCCATTAGTTAGTGTCAGTTATGGTATTGGTTGTAGTGTCAAACAGTGTATTGCTTACTGCTTCTTGTGGTACTTCTTCTTCTTTCTTCTTCGTTGGTCCTTCTCTTCTTCGCTACTTTCATCATTATATTATTCACTTACATTACTTTCGTGTATTTATTAATTCTATTGGTATATGTCTAGGTTATGTAACACTTGGTCATGTTACATATACTCCCCCCTCAAAATTGATAATTTGAGAGAAATTTTACATTTGAAGAAATTATCATTTCAGTTTAGTTTTATTATACTATTACTGCTTTTTTCTTTCTGCATTGAATTCAACATTCTGTTAGTGTGTTGCACTAGATTGAGTTCTTGGCTAGTGATATATTTTTTAGCTTACTAGTATTTTTCAAGTTTCTTATATTCTAAGTCATTTAGTTACAATAGGTTTCATTTCTTAAATTAACAATTTCCTGTCTTATAATAATACATTTTTCTTTCTCATTACACATCTTTATTTTCGTGATAAACTCTATGGTTCTTTCATTTTTTACCCCACAGTTTTTTATTAATAATCCTTGATATATTACTATTTAATTCCTAACATTTGTAGTGGGTTCGGAATCAGAGTGGCTCACTGTGGCATACATTCTCCGCTGTTCCTTAACTACACGTCCTCAGAATCAGAGGCATCCTCATCTCTGTCTGGGACAAAATAAAAATTGCACGTAGCAACAGTTGCACTATCACAACACATAAAATATAACATATCATTGATTTTTCAATAATATAACATATTCAATATAACATTCAAGGTATTAGAGGTTTCATTTGTATCACATTTCATTCTTTTATACTTTAGCTAACATACTCCTTTTCACAGGTAATTATTCCTTTTCAGACTTGACATATTGGCTATGTTCTTTATTAGCCTTGTTGTTACTTTTCTATACTAGTTGGTAATTTGTTTTGGTTCATCTGAATATTCTTAAATTTACACACTTATATTTATCATCATACAATTATGCAGTTGTTTCTTAAATATTGAGTTTACAATACTTCACTCTTATTCATAGTTTATAAGTTTTACTCTCATCAATAGTTTACAATTATCCTGAATTATCAGGGTTTACAGTATTCATATACTAAACATTTTTTGTTAGATATCCTCTGACATAATTATTCCATTCCTTATTCACGCCTTCTCCTTTATTATTCTGCTCTTTGGTATTCTTCCTCTCTACTCCTTCAAGTGTTGGAATCTTTAACACTTATTCTGGACGATTTTAATATATTTCTTGGATCAGACAATACTTGATAATTAATATACAATATATCAATATTATACTAACATATTAATAGACAATATTTGATTTTCTCTCTCTTCATTGACAATTAAATTTATTTAACGATTAAATAACAGTTTTCTCTCCCTTCATTCCATAATAATAATAGCCTTCTTTCTAATTAACTCTCTTTGGTATTCTTCCTCTCTACTCCTTCAAAGGTTAGTTGGTTAAACCTTTATTCTGGATGATTTTAATATATAATTTCTTTGTTTGGTGAGGGGTATACAATATTTGACAACTAAATACACTATAATGATATAATAATAACATACTAGTAGATAATACTCCTCTCTCTTTCCTTCTTTCCATAATAATAATAGCCATCTTCTTTATAACTCTCTTTGGTGTTCTTCCTCTCTACTCCTTCAAATGATAGTTGTTGAAATCATTTATTCTGGATGATTTTAATATATTTCTTTGGTTGAACTTAATATAGGAGTATTAGGGTAATATTCTATCACTATTTTATATACATTTTTGTTATACGATACTCTTTTGTTCTATACAATATAATAGCTATCTTTCTCATCATAAAATCATTTGGTTTACAATAAACATTATTTCTATCACCTAATATGACAAACATGGTCCTTATTTAATACATAACAGATATTTCTTGGTACATATATCTACAATACACATTCTTTTTTATAACACAATATGGAAAACAGGCTGGCTATAGGCAGTTAGACACTTTCAATACATTAGTTATAATAAAAGATCTTCTTGATCATTAGTTTAATCTTTTCACGGTAGACACTTTTAAAATTTCTTATACACTAAACACTCTTGTGGTAATCATCGCACAATAATATAATTCGTCCTTTTATAATAATAATTACATTTATAGTTTATATGTTGGGGTTCTCTTGGGCTTCTCCATTCTATTGGGTTCATTGGTTGGGACAATTACGTTTCACAGGTACCCTTTTTTATAGCTGTCTCTAGTACAACATGTTTATGATATTTGGCACCCTATAATAACATCTCATAACAAATTTCCTTACACATAATATTTCTTCAACAATGCTTGGTTATAGGTACCTTTGACCTTTTTATTTACGGTATCAGTAATTTCATACGTATTATTTTTATGGTCCTTTGTTATGGTATAAGGGCCTATGTACAGTACTAGTAGTTTTTGGTGATACCCTCCATTGTACTGGGCAACTCCCTATTCTTCAGTAGTACCTGATCTCCTACGTTATATTGTATTACTCGTGTTGGCACTTGTTGTTGATATTTCCTTTTTCGCTGTTCTAATTTTTCCATAATTTTGTTATGGTAGTGTATTTTGTCAAATTGATACTCTTGACCTTGGGGGAATTGAATTATGTCACTAATCTCTCTAGGTGGAGGTTTCTCGAACATTGCGTTATAAGGGGTTGTTTCAATCGACTGGTGGTGTGCTAAATTAATAAAGTCTTCAGTAGCTGGGATGTATTCACTCCACTTCCTTTGTTGACAGGAGCAATAGGTTCTGAGAATCCTTCCAACTTCCCTCAACACTCTTTCGGATGGATTACTGCTGGGATGGTACACTGAGGTTTTATAGGTTTTTACCCCATGTTCCAGCAGTGTGTCTCTCCATCTCCGTCCTTTGAACTGGGTACCATGGTCCGTTACTATTGTCTTCGGACAGCCCACTTCAGGTATATAATTTAGTGTGATTATGTTAAGTATTTTGTTGGTAGTGGCACGATTTATCGGATACAACTTTATGAACTTAGTATAATGATCGAACATGATTAGTAAATACTTATACTGTCGCCGACCTCCACTTCTGGGGAATGGACCACAGATGTCCACAAAAACTTTCTCTAATTTGTCTGATGTGGTTATGGGAATCATCTGCCCCTCCTTTCTTTCGTTGGTGCACTTCACCATTTGACATATCTGACAACTTTTAATATAATTTCTCACCCTTCTGTTGATGTCTTTGATGTACATGTGCTCCTCCAGTGCTTTTATTACCTTATCTGCCCCCATGTGTCCATAAAGAATATGGTAGTCCGTTATGATGTCCTTCTCTAGTGTCTTGGGTATGACTAGTTTCCAGGTGTTATAGTGGCATTTAGTTTTGACAAACAATACAGTATTATGTACACAGTAATACGGGGTTACTCTATCGTCTTGATCATTCAGTCTTTGGAAAATTTGTACTAACTCACTGTCTTGTTTTTGGTGTTGTTCCACCTCCTTGACTATATCTTCCAATTCTGTCCGACTCTTTAAGATGTTGTAAACCTTTGCAATTGTCTCTTTCTCTCCTTCATAAGTCTGGTTGGTAATATTAACACGTGATAGAATATCAGCTGCTATGTTCTTTTTCCCTGGGACA
This sequence comes from Magicicada septendecula, assembly GCA_034769895.1. Lineage (NCBI taxonomy): Eukaryota > Metazoa > Arthropoda > Insecta > Hemiptera > Cicadidae > Magicicada > Magicicada septendecula. Next base: position 66,530,635 of record CM068368.1, on the reverse strand, counting down.
TATTCCCAACTGATGTTGTATTCCTGTAAGACTAAGGTCCATCTTGCTAAACGGCCATGACTTAGCTTACAGTTTTTTAAGAAGGATATGGACTTGTGATCCGTCGGAACAGTAATGGAATATCCTAGTATATAGGTTCGGAATTTTCCGCATGCAAATACCACACTTAAAAGCTCCTTCTCTGTTACGTTGTAATTCCTTTCGCATTTATTTAGGGTTCGGCTAGCGAAACTTACAACAAGATGGTTTCCGTCTTCATCCTCTTGGTATGGAGTAGAACCTAGGCTGATGTCACTTGCATCACAGTTGAGATAGAAAGGTTTGTTGAAGTCGGGGTGATGTAGTATCACTGTCTCCAAGAATTTTGTCTTGATTTGTTGAAATATAGTTTCTTGGGTTGGTCTATCTGGTCCATCTGTCTTTTGAGGATAACTGTGGAGATAATTTGGTTGTTAACTCTGAGTAATTATTCTGAAATTTACGGTAATAATTACATAACCCTAAAAATGACTGGCCCCCCCCTGAAGCCGCCACTGCTGTGACGGGATTGGAGGGGCTACAAAGAGGTCTGTCTCAATGGCTAGTTTGCGAAGACCATATTCGGACCAGATACTTTCAGCAGAAGAATGTTCAAATTTTGCTCTGAAGAAATTAAAGGTATTTCCTATATATTTGTACCTTTAGAAGAAGTTGAAATAAATGAAGCAAAACTGAGCCAAATGTTTACAACCTGTACAAAATTACCAGAAACAAGAACATATCACAAGTTTGTTCCACAAAATTCTAGCGTCATAAGGTGTTATGTTCACTCAAACAGTGACATTTACAGTGAACATAGTGTTTCCATTTTACCATATTTTGAAATTAGGTCTTTCAAAGTAAATGACATTGTAGCCTGTATTTATGATCAGAACTAGTGGATTGGTGGAGTTGAAAATGTGAGTATGGAAAACAGTGACTTGATTCATTTTTACCATCCACACGGCCCTCAAACATCATTCAAGATTTCAAAGAGTGACAGAGTGTGGGTACCAGTGACAAACGTTTTGAGGAAATTATCACCATTGGAACTTACAACCATGACTGGTCGTGGATACAACATAACAGACAAATTATCTCTACAAATAACTCATTTGTACAATACAGTGGATTCTTTTGGACAATTACAGTAGAGTAAAAGAACTTTTTATCATACCTAAGGATCAGTCTAAACACAAGAACTATAAAAATATTCTATTAATATAAGATTTAAATATGTTCAGAAGTCAATAAGGATTGAGTAAAATCCAAACTACAATAAAATGTAAGTAGGCCTAGTTTTATTTAAGACTTTCAATTTTTTTGTTGCAACAGCTTAATCGCAAATAATTTTTTTTGCACATTGTATGTATATATATATAACTTTAGTCTTTGTTAACAGTTTTGGTATTTATACATCTAATTCTAATATTAAAATTTAGTAGGCCAATATCATTTTTAGATTGCTAACGATTGATTTTTACCTGCTGCGTAAATTTAAATTTTTCAAAAATTATAACTATTTAATACAATTTGTAGTTAAAACACAATGATGAAATTTTATATGCTGATTACTAGTTAATAGAAGAATATTTTGAGAAAATTTCAGATTTTTTTGTTCAGTCCCTTTTGAGATATACCAATTTGAAAATCAGCAATTTTAGCCAAATCTCAATATTTGAAGGCTCCTAAAACCTAAAGGATGGATGTAAATGATCTCAAATTTTAATAGCATCTAGTGGTCTATTATATCTTTGTGGGAAAAGAATATTTAGTATGTGTTTTCATCCCTTCTATGAAAAAAATTGTTTTAAAATGGTTAATTTATTCTAATCGAAACACGATTTTCTAATCAAGTTTTATGGTACTTCCTTAAAACCTAACAAATGTTTGGTCATAACATGAATTGTAGATGGTTTCATGTAGATTAAGATGGTTTTTATTACAAGTTGATATCTTAATAAATAAAATAGTTATTTAACTTACTGTTAACCTTTGAAAATGCCATAAATGACAGATCCTTCTAAACAAAATGGCCGCTAGAAGCCAAAGTGTTAGTGATAAAAATGTGAAAAAAAATCTTTTTGTACTCCCAGATATATATAGAAACAGAAAATGTATAATTAAAAATAAAATAAAATGTCAGCAACAAATTATTTTATTATTGGTTGATTTCATATGGATTGACCCAAAGAACAAAAAAAAGTTCAAAAATCATGAAGTTTCCACCAGTACATTGTTTGTTTGATTGAATTTTATTATTTATAAATAATTATTTTGTTCTCTATTTTAAATGTTACTCTGTTATAAGCATTGTATATACACATTAAACGTTATACTGTTTCTAAACATAAATTTCCTTTCTTTATATAAAATAAAATATTTAAACATTATTTTACGTAACCTCACTACGTATTATCGCTTAACATTAAGCAATGAAATAAATTACAGTTGGTACACTTCTTCTTCTTCTTATCGTGGTATATCGATATTATCGCATAATCAAAACATCGAAAATGTAGTGTAGGTATCTTCTTCTTCGTACGATTTACAATAAAATGCTTTCTTCAGTTTAAAGTATTTTAATTAACAGTTTTGTGTTTTCTCATGATATAGGTTATTTCTGTTAAGAAGCTTTTCAAAAAGTGTGTCTGTTGATGGATTTTTAGCAATTAACCAATGTTATAGGAAAAATTGGAACGTTAACGTGGAATATTAACCTATGGAAATAGTGTTCGGTGTTCATATGGAGTGTTTTAAACTGTTGAAGTATATCTCCTTTTCCTTACAAGAGTGCACTACTACATATGATGGAACAAATTGAAGTTGATGGGGACATGGTACCTCACCATGTTGTGCCTGTGGGCACAGATGGGTCGTGCTTCTTTTACACCCTGTCTTACCTCATGTACGGAACTGTCTCGCTTGCGTCTCAAGTGCGAACAAGCGTCGTACAGCACATTTGCAACAACTGGCAACGGTTTAAGGAGCATACAATGATGCCGTGTGGTAACATTTATAGAACTATGGCCGAATACCGTGCTCACATGTCCCTCTACACCACATACGCCACCCACAATGAAATTCAGGGTGCTGCCTAAGTATACCGTTACTAGGGTTATCTGGTGGTGTATCGTAATGGTGAGGTGATTATACAGCCTGATGAGTATGAGGAGGGAAAGTCCATATTTCGATTAAAGTGTTCTGGACCCATGGTGTGTGCCCACTTTGAACCTCTCATTCCTCAATACATTCCTCCTGCTAAATCAACTGTTGTTGACCTCCCCATCTGCACCTTGCTTGACACAGAGAGCCCTGAAAATATCGTCGGGCAATCTGCCCATGACCAATCCGACGATGACATAACTCTTATTCATTTGCTAAGCCCTGCTCAACTTGATAACCAGAACCGTTGTGTTACACTTCCTGATGATCTTGATTCTTCCTCTTGTCATCAGTTCCATAGTTACTTCAAGCGTTGGGAAAAAAAGGAGAAAAAAACGACGCTCAAGGGTCAATGATAGAATCAAGAGACAAAAACATAGGGAATCAGTCAAAAAATACACAGAAAAAATCCTGGAGTTAATAGGGAAGCTGTTAAGAAATACAATGAAAAAAATCCCGATATTCACAGAGAGGCTGTTAAAAAGTACAATGAGAAAAATCATGGAGTTAATAGGAAAGCTGTTAAGAAATACAATGAAAAGAATCCTGAAGTTAATAGAGAGGCTGTTAAATGATACAATAAGGCAAACCGTGACGTAAACAGAGCTTCAGTTTCTAGATACGCAACCAAAGATCCCGAAGTTAATCAGGAAGCTGTTCGAAGGTACAATGAAAATAGACAACTGCTTCCATGGAAAACAAAGCCCTTATCAGGTTTTAAATATGACTGTAATACGGACTACAATAATGACAAGGTTGTTTCTCTTGGTCAGCATATTGAATGTAAGTGGTCCCGTGCGAAAAAGTGGAAAGAAGAAAGCCCCAGCCTATGCTGCAGCAATGGCAAGGTTCATCTTCCTTCTACTGAACAGCTTCCTGAACCTCTCCATAGCCTCCTTATCAATAACCACCCCGAGTCTCATCAATTTTTAGTGAACACCAAAAAGTATAACGGATGTTTTCAGATGACGTCCTTCGGAGCTAAAGAGGTTCACGAAGGAAATTTCATGCCAACTTTTAAGGTCCAAGGGCAAGTTTACCTTAGAATAGGAAGTTTGTTACCTTCTCCTCAACAAGATCCCTCTTTTCTACAAATATATTTTGTTGGCAACGACGAAAAAGAAGTAGAAATCAGATCTAACCTCTTTAATGTAGTGAAACCTTGGTTAGTTGGTCAACTTCAAAAATGTTTGCATGATAACAATCCATACATACGAGATTTTAAAACAGCAATGGAAAATGTTCTGGAAGGGCAAGAGTTTAAAGTTGTGATTCATGCAGACAGAAAACCTGCAGTTGAACATAGCGGTCGTTACAACGCGCCAACAACAAGCAAGGTAGCTTTAGTTATTGTGGGACAGGAGTTTGAAAAGTGAGACATAATTCTTCACAGCAGAGACACAAAGTTGGTGTGGATCAGTGAAACTCATCGTGGATACGACGCTCTCCAGTACCCAATTATGTTTTGTCGTGGAGAAGACGGCTACTCTATCAACATTCCGCAATATGATCCAATTTCTAAAGCCCCTCTTAAGAAAACAGTTTCTGCTTCAGACTTCTACTCTTACCAATTAATGGAAAGACAAGGCCAAGAAAGTTACCTATTACTATTCTCAATCAGTTTTTGGTTGACATGTATGCCAAGATAGAGACAGAGAGGCTAAACTTCATTAGACACAACCAGGTAAACTGTGAGTGGAAAACTACGTTAATCTCAAAGACGCCATGTGTAAGGGAGATGGTCAAGTTTCGGATCTTGGAAAGATGGTCGTGTTACCATCCAGTTTTACTGGTGGGCCCCGCTATATGCACAAAAGGACTCAGGACGCCATGACATATGTTCGTCACTATGGTCGTCCTGATTTGTTTATCACGTTTACATGTAACCCCAAATGGTCTGAAATAGGAGCTGCCTTAAAATATGGACAAAAACCCCAAGACAGGCATGACATAATAGCTCGGGTGTTTCATTTGAAAGTAAAAAAATGATTAAGGGGTTCCATTTTCGGTCCAAGTAGGTGTTACCTGTATACTGTGGAGTGACAGAAGCAGGGCTTGCCTCACGCACACATCTTGCTGTGGCTGCAGGACAGAATTATTGCCGACCAAACTGATAGTGTCATAAGCGCAGAGATACCTGACCCTGAAATCGACCCTGAGCTTCATGAAATTATTAAATCGACAATGATTCATGGCCCTTGTGGAAGTCTAAACAGGAACTCACCCTGCATGGTTAATGGCTCATGCTCCAAAAGATATCCCCGTCCTTTATCTAAAGACACCCAAACTGCAGACGATGGTTACCCCCAGTACCGTCGTAGATGTCCTGCTGACGGTGGGTTCACAGTTAACATCAATGGAGTAGACCTAGACAGTCAGTGGGTGGTACTGTACAACCCTGTTCTGTCACGTACCTTTTTGGCACATATCAACGTCGAGTTGTGTAACTCTGTGAAGTCTATAAAGTACATTTGCAAATACATGAACAAGGGCAGTGATCAAGCAGCTTTTGTGTTGGAAAATGAGTGGGACGAAGTTGCCAAGTATGAAGCAGGGCGTTACATCAGTAGTTCCGAAGCGGCATGGCGTATTTTTTGCTTCTCTATCCATGAAAGATATCCTCCCATAATGCATTTGGCACTACACCTTGAGAATGGCCAGAGAGTTTATTTCAATCCCGAAAATGTTCATGATAAAGTTCAAAATACACCCAAAACAACTCTAATGGCATTCTTTGAACTATGCAAATCAGATTCTTTTGCCAGAACCCGAATCTACAGTGAAGTCCCTGCTTACTACATCTGGAAAAACAATCAGTTTTGCCGACGGAAGCAAGGCAAAGCCGTTCCCGGACATCCAGGAGTGAAGAAAGATCAAGTACTCGGTCGGGTTTACACGGTACACCCTAACAATGCAGAATGTTATTACCTACGTCTTCTCCTTCACGAAGTCAGAGGGCCAACAAGTTTCAATGATCTTAAGAGGGAATCTGGCATTGTTCACCCCACTTATCAGTCTGCCTGCAGAGTGTTGGGTTTACTAAAGGATAACATTCATTGGGACCGCACCTTGGAAGAAGCTGCTGTGTCAGAATCACCACAGAAGATCAGAGAACTGTTAGCTGTCATTTTGGTGTTTTGCCAAACAGCGGATCCCTTAGTGCTCTGGGAAAAACACACGGAAAGTCTATCAGAGGACTTTAAGAGGCAGATGGAGAATGTGTGTCCGGGTTTAGAGCTTGAATTCTGCAACTATATTATTTATAACAAATGCCTACTTTCATTAGAAAACTTGGTCTTCTCAATGTCCAATCAGTCCCTCCAACAACTCGGTCTTCCTTCTCCAAGTCAAGACCCCTACAGTTCTGCAATCAATCGCGAGTACCTGAAAGAACTCTCTTACAACACAGTCCATCTATCTGAGACTGTTGCTGAAAACGTTCCTAAACTTAACGACAAGCAGAAAAATATCTACAATGAAATAATTGCGAGCATTGATTCAGAGGCTGGATGGCTGTTTTTCCTTGACGCACCAGGTGGCACAGGAAAAACCTTTTTGATAAATTTAATACTAGCCAGTGTAAGAAAAGATAGGAAAATTGATATTTCTGTTGCTTCGTCAAGTATAGCAGCAACATTGTTGGATGGAGGGAAGACAGCTCACTCTGCCTTTAAACTGCCTCTCAACTTAAGCTACTCAAAGACCCCACTTTGCAACATATCCAAACAAAGCGACACAGCCAAGGTACTTAAAGATTGTAAGTTGATAATTTGGGACGAGTGCACCATGGCTCACAAGGGAGGAATTGAAGCTTTGGATAGAACTATGCAGGACATAAGAAGCAATAAAAACCTGATGGGGGGAGTCACAGTTCTAATGGCCGGAGACTTCAGACAGACTTTACCTGTTGTGCCTCGGGGAACGCGAGCAGATGAAGTTAAAGCCTGTATAAAGAGTTCCTTCATGTGGCCTAAAGTCCATGTTCGTTCCTTGAGAGTCAACATGAGGGTGCATCTCAAAGGCGGTTTAAAGGCAGACGACTTTTCAAGTTTACTTTTACAGATCGGTAATGGAAATCTACCTGATGAAAATGGCAAAGTTAAAATACCAAAAGAATTATGCAAAGTTGTAAAAGATTTGACAACGTTGGCTGAAAAAATTTACCCAGATTTAGCAATTTTTATTTAAAAGATTCATCTTGGCTGAAAGAAAGAGCTATCCTTACTCCAAAGAATGACACTGCAGCCAACATCAGTAACACATTATTGGAAAACTTCCAACTGAGATTGTGAAGTACCAATCCACGGACTCTGTGGTGGAAGAAGAAGACGCAGTCCATTATCCAGTAAAGTTCCTGCACACACTCACTTCTCCAGGCATTCCACCACACAATCTCTACCTCAAAGTTGGAGCTCCAATAATGCTACTTCGAAACCTGATACCTCCTAAGCTATGTAACGGTACTAGGCTCCAGGTAAAATCTTTGCACAAGAATGTCGTAGAAGCAACAATATTCACTGGATGTGGTCAGGGGGAAACAGTCTTCATTCCACGCGTTCCCCTAATTCCATCGGATTACCATTTTCAGTTTAAAAGACTTCAATTCCCTCTTAAACTCTGCTTCGCCATGACAGTAAATAAAGCACAAGGTCAATCTTTGAAAATGGCCGGCGTAGATCTAAGAGAAGACTGTTTCTCCCATGGCCAGTTGTACGTTCCTTGCTCATGAGTTAGCTCTTCTGCCAGTTTAACAATTCTTCAGCCAGAGGGTCAAACAAAGAACGTTGTCTACAAGGAAGTTTTATAAAGATACTTTAAAGCAGTGTGTTTTCTTTTACACAATACTTTCACTACTTAACATTAAGGATCCACTCACTATTCCCTTTTCCATTATAACTAATCTCAGCTTTTTTGATTAAAAACCTAATTTTCTTGCAGAATTATTGCCGATAAGTATTTTTTTTAATTTAAATTTTAATTAAGGTCACTTCTTATTAGTAATAGTCAATGGCTAAGCAAATCAGTTGCCTGGCTACCAAGTATATCAAAATGCCAGGGGTGGTGGTGGGTAAAAAGGGCTGCTTGCCCAATAATATGACTGTTGTTTCATAAAAAAAAAACTACTTTCATACACGATTACTAAAAATAAGTCTTTTTTGCACAAAAAATTCACTGGGCCTTAATACAATTTGCTTAATTATCCAAAGGTACAAAAAAATTTTTACTTTAAAAACGGCCAACCAATTTTTTTTCCTAGCGAAGCAAGGGTATACAGCTAGTTTACTAATAAAGGATATTTTGTACTACTACTAATAGTAATAACAATTTATAACAGTTCATTTCTGCGAGTTGTAATACAAATAATTTAAATTTTTCTGGATAGCTTCAGTTATTGATATTCACTAGTTTAGTATCAGTCTTTCAAGAGAAATCAGAAATTACTAGGAATTCATTTGTACGTCTCCTTCGAATTTAACATATTAAAACTGACTTCAAAGTTGATTGTAAAACAGTGGATACTGTATTGAAATTAGGTGTTGTTTCAGTGTCTTGATTCTTCTTTCTCGCTATCACTATAATGTCAACTTAACAAGTAGAAACTTATTTTAACGTTTGCCACATTGTCAGTCTGGACAACTGGAATTCAGATGTATTATTTGTAATGTATTTTATGTCTAAATATAATTAAATCACTACCTACTCGGAACGGTTTTTATGGGTAAAAACGTAAAGTTTTACCTTATACCCTGAACCAGTTTTCGCTTATTATAAGCTTCGTCAGAGGCTGCCACTGGGAGTGCTGTCTGTTTTGTTCTTGGCGACGGCATCGACTTTTGAAGGATTGAAGTTGTGTGTGTGTGTGTGTGTGGGGGGGGGTGATATATTCGAATAATACGTGCGATTTGAATTGTGCTGTTCGTTTATGATGTCTTTTTATGTGTTTTTGTCTGTTTGTATATTTCCAATTGTTCAAGAGTGTTTAGTTTTCGGCCTTTTATGTGAATCTGTAGAATATCCATGTTGTTTTTGATGTTTATATACGTGTGGTTTGCTTCAATGAGGTGGTTTGCAAAGGTGGATTCGGTAGTGGAGTGTAGTGCCTTTGTGTGTTCAGTGTATCTTTGTTTGAAGCAACATCCTGTCTGGCCTATACAGAATTTGTTGCAATCTGAGCAATTTAGTTTGTAAACATCAGGTAGATCAAATTTGTTTTGTTCTTTGTATGTGTGTTTTGATAGTATTCTGTTTTGTTTGTAGTTTTGTATGCATTCTGTATCCTGCTTTTTTAAATTTGTGGGTTATTTTTTCATTGTGGCTGTTGATGTATGTTAGTGTTATGAATTTGTTTTCTGTCTTTGTCTGTTGTTTGTTTTGGGTTTTGTGGAGGAGTTTATTGACTATTGTTCTGTTGTATCCGTTGCATTCTGCTAGATATTATATCGTGTTTAGTTCGTCTTTGTAGTCGTTTACGATTTCACCAATAAAAAACTTTGTGTTCAGAGTCGGTAGTGATATATTTATATTTAGTTAATCAACGGACACTTCATGGACAACAAAATCCAAGAACTTATTTTAACGTTTGTCACATTGTCAGTGTGGTGATGCCTGCTGCATTTCTGGCGTCAGTTACCATTTATCATTACCAAGTTGCCGTTTGAACAATAGATAACAAATTACACAACTGTGCTACCCCTACCATCAGCACCAGAAATGCAGAAGACATCGCCACACTGACAATGTGACAGATGTTAAAATAAGTTTCTACTTGTCAAGCTGACATAATAGTGACAATGAGAAAGTAGAATCAAGACGTTGGTGCCACACCTAAGATTTTTCACGTTTGTCTCTATTTGTGACCTGTTGTGTGCATATTATTTGATTTTCAGGTCAAAAACCATAAGAAACAACAGAATTCGCCCCTTCCCAGAATTTCAGAAAGTCTTCATTTACCCGGGGGAACCGAAACCCGGGCAAAATCTTTCGCTAGCCGTAACTCGCTTACAAAGCGTTTCCGGACATATTTTTATATGAACTTTTTTTCTTCTTTTACACTATAGAACCATTTCTCAAATTATTTCCCTCTCCTCCCGGGACATCCTGTATATGTAGTACCGGTATTTGAAAATTGTATTTATACTTGTGTATTTACAGGGGTGTGTTTTATATTGAGTAGCAAACCTGGAATTTTGATATCAATGTATAAATGTTTGTGTGTTTTGCAGTGGCGGCTGGTGGTTCCAAATTTTGACGGTTGCAGTAGTTGGTTGAGTGGATGGGAGATCGGTTAAGACATTAAACTATCATAATCACTGTTATACAAAATTATTAGTATAATTTTATAACTTCAAACAATGGATAACATTTACCTTGAATCAACATAAACATTAAACCTGACATCTATATCTATATAAGCCAAATACCACTGACTGACTCACTGATCACGATATCTCTGAAACCACTGAATGGATATCAATGAAACTTTGAACATAGCTTCATCATAGGTCTTAGGTGCTCACTAACAAACGGTTTTAAAAACTTTCACTCCTAAGGGGCAACCCCCCCCCAATGTATATATGTATCTATGTATGTATGTTCCACATCACCTCCTAAACCACTGGACCGATTTCAACCAAACTTGGCACAAATATTTTACGCAACGGGAGAACCAACATAGGATAGGTGTTTTTCCGATGGGGTCCTTTGGGGGGTTCTTTGGGGTCTTTCACATCACCTCCTAAACCACTGGACCGATTTCAACCAAACTTGGCACAAATATTTTACGCAGCGGGAGAACCAACATAGGATATGTGTTTTCTTCGATGGGGTCCTTTGGGGGGTTCTTTGGGGTCTTCCACATCTCCTCCTAAACCACTGGACCGACTTCAACCAAACTTGGCACAAATATTTTACGCAACAGGAGAACCAACATAGGATAGGTGTTTTTTCGATACGATCCTTCGGGGGGTCCTTTGGGGTCTTCCACATCTCCTCCTAAACCACTGGACCGATTTCAACCAAACTTGGCACAAATATTTTACGCAATGGGAGAACCAACATAGGACAAGTGTTTTTTTGATACGATCCTTTGAGGGGTCCTTTGGGGTCTTCCACATCTCCTTCTAAACCACTGGACCGATTTCAACCAAACTTGGCACAAATATTTTACGCAACGGGAGAACCAACATAGGATAGGTGTTTTTTCGATACGATCCTCTGGGGGGGTCCTTTGGGTCTTAAACAACTATTAGATCTGGTTACTATGGCAACCCAATAGAATAGATTCTTGTTATCATAGCATCGGTGGAAGTCTCCCGCGTAGGTAATAGCCCGGGAGTCGTCCGACTGGCCTTCCCCGGAGTTCATCCACGGAACCCGGGGAGTCTTAGGTCAGATCCCGCGAAAGAGTCCACGGTTCTTATAAATAAAGATATAGGTTATGATATCAAAGGTGGTGTATGCATCTTAAGAAACTTCTTAATAGTGTGTGAATTCAGAGTTGTTTCAGTTTGAATTTAAAAGTGGATAAGTTAAGATCGAAGTAAGTTATAAGCGAGTATAAAAAACAAAGTTTTGATAGCGAATGTATTCAGATCATAGTGTTCAGACAATATAAATGCACTTGCTTCAGTTTGAATTTAAAAATTGATAAGCTGAAATCTATAGAGGTATTGTATTGTTAGAATAAGTTTAGGAGACACTAATTTAACAAATGCCTTATTTCAACATTAACACAATGAATTATAAAACGACAGTTAAATACGCAGTGCATGCAAGTACTGTAGACATTTTATTGAAAACTAATTTAGCTGTTCGCCCTCTCCCAGAGTTAGAAATCGAGCAGGAGCATCACGCGCAACAGAATTCTTCTCCAGATATAAGAATACAGTATATGACATGTTCTTAAATAGGTGCGCTACAGAGTATTCCTCCAGTGAGAATGCGAACGTAACAATATAAGGAAGACTATACAGTATACAAGTAATATAACATTAGAACAAGAATAGGTGCCTATGAGCCTATGAATAAATTATGAACCCGAGCAACGCTGGGTAAATCGGCTATATATAGTACAGATATCTATATAACCCAAATACTACTGACTGACTCACTGATCACGATATCTCTGAAACCACTGAATGGATATCAATGAAACTTTGAACATAGCTTCATCATAGGTCTTAGGTGCTCACTAAGAAACGGTTTTAAAAACTTGCACTCCTAAGGGGCAAAAAACCAAATACTGAAATTTATAGCGAGAATTGCATACTTGGTAAATGAAGTGGTTGACATCTCAGTTTACTGGAAACCCCGAATACATATTTAGTTCTGAGTTTTTAATCATTGTTTTAAATTGAAAAAAAACTTCGTTGTTTGCAGGTTCTTATAGTCGAGAAAATTTCGAAGTTCAATTAATTAATAAATGTATGTCGTTTTTTTCTCGGAAACGGCTCTAACAATTTTCTCGAAATAAATAATAAATAGCTGTTGCTATGAATGTAAATAGACAAACTAAGAGTTGGAATTTGTACAATCTATCTAATCCTATACTATTAAGCGAGCAATAATTGTACAATTACGTACAACATGAAACTCCGTAGCGAAGCACGGGTATTTTGCTAGTAACTTATAAATCAAGAAGGCTGTGATGATTTCATGACACAAAGTTGCGCTACTAGTGGAACGTTGCAGAAACTTCTGCAACTGCCTAGCTAACATTGGAAACATAGGGCAGTTATGAAGAGTAGCGCATATCCTCCCATATGTTTGTGTAGTAAGCTCTGTAGTGTACTGTTGAAGGCAAACGACCTACAACTACCAGCCTGCGTGCCACATTTGAATTGTATGCAAACATTGAATACACTCTTCATTGAAATTTATGATACTTTTAGCTGCTTAATGTTTTTGTATATTATTTTGTAGTTTAGTTATTCTATATTGGTGATTATGCAATGCTGCAACCATAACACCAGCCGCCACTGGTGTTTTGCATTGAGTAGCAAAACTAGAATTCAGACTTATTGTTTTTAATACATTTGATGTATTTGTGCAAGTCCTGGATTGTTTGTCCGATGTAGGACTTGGGACAGTCATTGCAATTGAGTTTCTAGATACCAGATAGAATATTTATTTTCATATGTGGTTGTTTTGTAAATATGTTTTTTGAATGTATTATAAGTTTTAAATATAACCTTATAGTTGAGTTTCAAAGGAGGATGCAGTTATTTTGTAATTAGTTATATGGTATTAGTATAGAAATATGTGGTCTTCTTTTTGTTCAGGTGAAGAATTGTGAGGTGATTTGGATTTGTATGTAGTTGATTGTCTTTAATAAGGCATCCATTAAGGTATGTTTACTTAGCCGTTTTGTTGTGAAGTATATTTTATCGTGTGTAATTCAGCTACATAATCTTCTTGTTTCATGGGTATTTTCATTTGTGTAGCTGGGATATGAAAACAGGGTGTTTTGTGTTCTGTTAGGTGATATGATTTGTTATGTGTAATGGTATCTATTGTGAGTTTTCTATACATTTTGAAATTGTGTTTAATATCAATTTTAATTTCAATTTTGTTGTTAGAATAGTAGTGATATAGATACTGTCACTACCTGCTTGCTTCCAAAGCATAGAAAGGGAGCATGAATATCCTTAGCTGTAGGTGTGCTGTTCAAACAGTAACCATAGATTTTGAAGAGCTGACTGAATGGGATTTAATGTCCATAGAAAGTACACCATAATCTAAGATTTTCCTGAAACTAGCATTTTTTGTGAACAGATTATTTTTCTGATCTTATTTAGGACAGAGACTGCTATACATAAAGAAAGATAGGTGAAACTAGAGGTAGTATTTCCTCCAGAATTCAAATTAAGTGAGATGAGTTAACATTAAGTCTTTATGATGTAAATAAACAAATCTGTGTGATTTGATTGTTTGCTGACAAGAAATTTGAAGTTAGCAAGGAAGACAACAGTTTTCAAAAATAAACCTGTTGAAAACTTCTTTAAGAAAGTTTTAGAGGAGATATCTGTAATCGAGCATCCTCTTGGTAATCGAGCATTTTCAAGCAAACATTTCTTTAACCCAACTACCTAATCATTGTATTTATCGAGTGTTTGTACTCTTCTCGCTTTGTTTAAATAAATTTTTTTTAAGGAAATAACTATTGCTCAATATTCAGATCCAGTGTAGGTTTTTGCGGATGCTCAATAGTGTCCAGTATAGAATACAGTTACAAGAAGCTACGTGCTTGCAAGCTTCTAAGAAAATTTATTGTTATTTTGCAGTCATATTTTCTGTTTGTTGTAGGACCTTCTTTTGAATAATCAGTAACCATTTTAAGACCCTCTGCAACCACCAAAATCTTTAACTTATTATGTGAATGCATTGTTTCAGTTCCTTTTGTAAAATTTAATCCAGTTGATTATTATTTTCTAGGATCCATAATCATTTTGTACAGGTCTATAAATTCTCCTTAAAATTTTTATGCTAAAATACTCGATTTGTTCACTGCTGGTTGCATCTGTATATTGCTATTTGTATAATAAAGGTCTAGGGTAACAAAGATTGTGCAGATGGGCTTGTATAAAATTGATCCATATAAGTACGGTGCCACTTTCCAAAATAATCAGCACAGAGTCGCTCAAATAACAATTGACTACTATTATCTATGCAACCAGCTGACACAATATAGGGTGTTGCATTTGGAAAGTAAACATTTACAGGGTCACTCAATACAAATAATTTTATTTCGTATTTGTCTGTATTTTGTATGTACTCTAAAAAGATACTCTATTCCTAAATGGACAACATCAGCCTTCATCTGTTGTAAGGTTTGCTTAAGGCTTGAAACATTCCTTGCTCTTTTTTTGTGAAGTGATGATGCCCTGTTTGCTACTTCTGTGTGTGTTTGGACTCGCCATTTATATGCAGCATAAATAGATGTAAACTTTTGCCCACCCATTAATCTTTTAGCAAAATTAGTTCCATAAAAATCTTCTGTGGACCAGTAATCACTGATTTTGGAAAGTTTTACTAAACACATAAGAATAATGCTGGTTGCATGTGTGTTCTCATTTGTATAATTATACAGTACAGCTCCCATAACTTTATAGTGGACCATTTCAGAAACATTGAATTTGGTTTTAGTAGTCCTCCCCTTTGTCAGCAGTATAACGATTAGTATCAGTTTTTATATTACAAAGTTGGTAATATAAAAAAATGAAAAGAAAAACAGATAAATTCTATACAATTTTGGTCAAGTGGTACTTTTAAGCAGATTTGCTGTCAAACACAGGGGGGATTCGGCTAGATACAATCAGTCCAACCAGTGTCAAAGTCACTATCACTATAAAAAGCAGTAAGTTTATTGTAAATCAGAAACAGTAAAAATAATAAGTATGAAAATGCACATAACGTGTTTAGGTTGCATATATTAAATTATATGTTTTGGTTTAATAAATCTTATCTAAATCATCAAGGCTCATACGTGATATCTCTGTTAGACTCATCAGTTTCAGAATCTGACTGATTAGAGTTCTTATAATAAATTGAAGGATCAAGCATGGTGTTTTTAACATTTTGTGTATGTCAGAATCACCACGTTTTTAGCACAAGCAATAATTGTCTAGCACAAGAAAGTGTCTATACAATGATTACTTACACATAAAAACGTGGATGATTTGTGTACTGTCTCTGCATCGCATGTATGGAAATCCTGATGTTCTGATGACCCTGATGGTGACAATAAATTTTATTGAAACATTGAAACAAGTTTTAAAAAAACTGTCTCTAGTTAATTACCTCAGAAAACGTTTCACCATTGATTAATTCACCATAACTGCTAAACTCAGGATAATGTCTGCTGTCGAGTAACCTATTTCCCATCTGTATCTACAGTACAGTAATTCTATATAAAAATTAGTTGAAGTGTTCTAAAGTCACTAGTGTTGGATTATTGTAGGTTTATTCACTATATTCAGCTATCTTTAAAGTGTTATCATAAAATATTGACCCCAAGGACATTCAGTAGTTTGTAGATTGGAATGTTGTAAAACGTGTGTGAACAAAATGTTTCCTTGAGCAAGAAAAATGGAGGTTGCATCAACCCATTACTGATGCCTGGTATAGAAATATCTAAGTTTGACACTATGGGCAAAAACTGTAGACTTTTTATTTTTGGTGAGCCTTAATGTACACTGACCACTTTCCATGTGCATTTAGAAATGTTGATGTGTTTATGATTTGATTAAATCCAGTCTCATCTTGCTTCATAATTAGCATTTTTACTAATTTGTTTCTAGATGAGAGCATTTTTTAAATCTTTAATGAATTTAATACTACAGTATATATAAAACTTTCACTCATAGTATACTCCCACTGAAGGAGAGGTACATCACCTTGAAACGTTTGGGAAAGTGACAACGAATGGTAAGTTCATAAGTGAAAGTTTTATATATATTATTAAATTAATAAGTGAACGAAGAGGATGAATCAACAAGATCTTTAATGAATATTTTGTCAGAAGTAATCAGAGCTACTTTGCAGCTACCTGAATCTATTTACGGGACTCCTATATCCCGCCTCAAAAAAAGTGTGAGACCTGTGGAATCTCACCTTTTGCACACCCATAAGGATGCCTTTCATAGTGTCTCCGAATGGTGTCTGCAGTCTTCTCAGGCAAAAATCTGAAAATGTTTCTTTCCGTATCAGTTTCAGCAGCGTCTGTTACAAAACCACTCGCAATTTCTCTGTTTTCTCTTTTTAGATTATGTGGATTTTGTTGCTCAATTAAAAATAATTACTTGTGCAAAGTCTGACAGTAAAGTTGATCATCTTTCTGCGATAGAATTTCTGAGAACTGTAATATCCCCTGTTCAAACTGAATATCTTTGTTGTTCCCTTCCAAACAATCACATTGAGAAGTTATGCACCAATTGCAGACTGTCATTCATCAGTGCCTAGTATGTCATTTAGAGCAGCTTTGAAACTAGTGTTCAGACATTCATTTCAGAACTGCCATAAAGTCAGATGGTGCAAGATCATATGAATAATTACATGTTCCAGTACAGTTTTTCATCACTAAAAACTTATCATCACCATCTTGTCCTTTTCCAGCTTAGGTTACTGGACTTGTTCCGCTTCACCATTGTTTTAATGACCATCCTACACTGTGGTGTCTGTTCCAAGGCCATTAGTCAAGTTTTTAGCCAAGATTGTAGACACGTTGCTAACCGAGTTGGAAAGTCCTCAGCACGTAGGGCCAGATACACTTCTGTAGGAGCATCTGAGAGGCTTTGGTTTTAGTGTGCCAGAGGATTACCGTTCCCTTCTGGGGAGAGGAAAGGTTGCCTTTCAACTGTTCCGATACTATTTGCTTTTTAGTATTCTTAGTATCAATCTATCAGACTTTGTAAGCACTCAAGATTCCAAATCACCCTATTCCATTAATTAAAGGAGACAGAAAGGATAAAAAGGTAAGGATGGGTAGGAACATTAGAGTTCACCAAAGAGGAGATTATGGGACACACTTCATCTAGCTCCTCAGTTGACACCTGTCCATAAGGGAGGCCCTATCTATCAGTAGGTGTGCTACTGCAGGCATAGCCATTGTTCTCATAAGAGCAAACCTCTTTACCTGTATGGATTGCTAATAGGTGATGTCCCCTGGAGGAGGACTAGTAACTCTTTCGTGCTTTCATGGGTTTATATGTGCATACACATTTACTGGCAAAAATTTTGGGTGTTCTGCTTTTTTCATCTGATTTTCTTTTAGTACTTTTACGTTGTAGGCCTGATCCACGATTTTGTATTTAGGTATAGTGCTGCCAAACACACACTGTGGTAAGTTTGTAAACTTTATTGTTAGGCCTCGTATATTTCTATTTCTACTTTTGTAACATCATGTAAAAGTTGGACGTCATCATTTAGGATTAGAAGTATTGACATGATATACTTGTAAAACTTTTATCGTTTAATATAAATATTGTGGTAGTTTCTAATTTCTGATTTGTGACAGTCATAAATTGTTCATACGTATTTGTTTAGATGTTCTACCTAATACTTCTTACAACAGTTTTGAAAACATTTTATGATGATGTGAGGCTTTGTACTTAATTCCAAGTACAGTATTGCACATAATTACTTAAACTAATTTACTCTACAATTGTACAGATTGTAAGATATATTAAGCTTCAAGAAACATGGTTAATTTTCATTTATTGTAATTTAAGAAAGACATTGTTATAGTAGCAGATATTAGTTTTTATGTAACAAAAACTATTTTGATTTAAATAAGTGATTTTTGTTAATGATTGTATTTTCAGTAATGCCAGTCTGAACGAATTCTTATCCATGTGAATATCACAACTACAGATGTTCAAGTTTTTTTTTTTTAGTGTACAAAATATGATACAAAGTCTGTGAAATGTCCACGTTTGTCTCTGCTATCGTATATTGATAGGCAAATTTAACAGTGATTAGGGGTGTGATAAACAGTTGCATATTGTGAATATTTGAATAGTAATGTATGGATTCATTAGTATAAGTTTACTAATTGTGGAAAGTACAAATTCTTCATTTTACATGTAGGCCAATGTGTGTGTGTGTGTGTGTGTGTGTGTGTGTGTGTGTGTGTGTGTGTGTGTGTGTGTGTGTGTGTGTGTGTGTGTGTGTGTGTGTGTGTGTGTGTGTGTGTGTGTGTGTGTGTGTGTGTGTGTGTGTGTGTGTGTGTGTGTGTGTGTGTGTGTGTGTGTGTGTGTGAATCTCTAATACCCAAGTTGTTCAACCTTGCTAGTATTCCTGCTTGGATTCTCTTTTGGCAGATCCTTCACCTATGCAATTTAAATCCTGAACTTTTCTCTGTTTTCTGTACCTTGTCCCTTGATTCCATCCTGATGGACTTCTTTCACTTATGATACTTGTGCCTTTCTGTTCTGCTGTAAGGTGAAGTTCTTATTTGCTGTTGTTTCCTGTTCCATTATTCAAAAATATCTATAGAAAAGCACTTGTCTTTTCTTTGTCACGACCGTTCTTTCGAACTTTTCAAACAACTATTGATTTAGTCTAAAATAAAATGTAAACCCATTTACATACTACTTTTATGGGTCTGAGGATATTCCTTAAAAATTTATTTTATTTTGTCTGAGGCTTTCACGGCTGGTGTCAATATTGTTAAAATTACTCCTTGCCAGGCTGTGAGGCTGTGGTCCAAAGTTGTTGATTGCAGACGTTTCAACTGAACCTTCAATGACCATCTTCAGTGCAGAAAGGCTGCAGCACACTGACCGTGATTATGTAGTCAGTGACCACAGTACTGTGGTTAAGGCTAGTCAGTACTGTGATCACTGACTACATAACCCCAGTCAGTGTGTTGCAGCCTTTCTGCACTGAAGATGGTCATCGAAGGTATGGCCAAAACATCTGGGATCAACAACTTTGCAACTTTGGACCACAACCTTACAGCCCAGCAAGGAGCAAGTTTAACATTTTATTTTATTTTTTTCTATTTCCAATAGCCATTTACTAGCTATATCTGTGCTGTACACAAGCATTCTGGTTTGACTGCCATACAGTAAGTGTCTGACTTTGGCCTGTTAGGATAGTGATTTGGATTTTTAAGTCTTGTGGTATAGTCTCAACACTCTGCATCTGTCTTCCCATTTCATTAATTGTCTTGTCGTTGGCTGTCACGGTCAGAATCTCAACTAGGTACTGGAATTTTTGAGTGTTTTTGATATCACCATATTAGGTCCTCATAGTTCAGGTTTGTGTGCTCTGTCTTTTTAAAAGATATTTGTAAACCCGGTTTCACTTTTAGAAGTTCCATCTGTTTGATTTCAATCTCTAAATTGGTAGTACAGACCAGTGCATTTTCTGTGAAGGCAAGGCGTTCAACAAATTTAAGCCCAGTCCATTTGTGGCCTAATCGATTTCATTCAGAACGAATGATTGATTTATCACTTCCTGCCATTTGTGGATTACTTTCTCCAAGATACAGTTGAAAAGGATTGGGAGAGACCGTTTCCTTGATTCACCTCAGTTTTGATTTCAAAAGGCTCTGATAGTTCCAAGAATTTAACTTGTGATCAGGTGTTCGTTAATGTTTGTTATGTCATTGTTGTTGTCTTATCCTCTATTCCGAATTCTTTCAACCTATTTATCAGTGTATCCTGGTGTGTGAAATTGTGTGCATTTTTAAAGCCCACAAACGTCAGGATTCCTTCCTTTCTGCTGCTTACGTCTTGGTTTTGATCAAGAACTTGATAATGAAGATCTGTTTTGTGGATGATAAGCCTGTCCCTTATCCTGATATTCTCATAGTAATTGATTTATGTGATTCTGTGTTCTATGTTAGAGTCCCTTCAGAAGTGTCTTGTACTCTTCTTTTCAGAAGAGTGATAAACCTCTATAGTTGTTGATTTATTTTGTCTGCCATTTTGTATAATGAGTATGAGGGATTTTCTTCTGTATATGAGATCTGTTCAGAGAGTCTGTAAAACTGTTCCAATACCTTGTCCGTGGCGTGTTTAAGAAGTCCAGGATGACAGTTGACTTTTTGGCATATGCTTAGTTGGTTTTGAGGCTCTGTTGTAATTTCTTCTATTTCTTTCTGATCTGGTGGTGTTGAGTCGGGAAATTTAAACTGTCATGTGTGGAAGTTCATTTTGCTCTGAGGTGGTATACAGTTGAGTAGTTTTTGAGGTAGTTAGCCAAGATGTTCATAGTTCTGTTTGTTGTTCAGAATTAGTTTGCTTATAGTGGGTGCAAAACCTTAGTGCTTATGGACTATAGTATTGACAAACGTAACGCCACTATTGTTTGTGGTAAAGACCCATTGTATTGCATGAGAAACCATCGACACACACACACACACACACACACACACACACACACGCACATGCACACGCACACGTACACACACACACACACACACACACACACACACTTGTAACTCTTATCAACTTTAATGTTTCTTTTATCTCCACCTATGTAGCTGTGTTGATACAGTTTTGTATCGCTTAAACAAAGGACTACACTGATAGCAAAATGACAAAATGCCAATGCCATGACGCAGGTTGGCTTCAATGAAGGTGATAAGCTGCAATTACTGATAGCCGAGTAAGACTAATTTAAAAATAGCAAATTTTCAGAAACAACATCTTTTGAGCTTATTTTTTTTTAAACGATATGTTTAGTGTTTACCTAAAAGTTTATCCAAGTTCCAGACTTCGGACCCCCGATTTTCCCCAACTTTTCACTTCCGGCAAACAGCGGAGCGCGAGTTTGAGGTTTTCCTCAATTTTTCCGATGATAACTTCACCAAATCAGAAAAATAAAAATACCAGCGTGTTCCCCGGAAAATTTCCTATCTGTGTTAGTCACGCATTTTTAAAGGCAGCATAACCTACAAAAAAATTGAAACTTCCAAAAAGTGCATTTTCAGATTTCCGTTAATAATGAGTGAAATATTGATTTTGTCTTCATAAAAAAATTGTAGAATATAGTATTACAATAGACAAATTTCCATATTGATTTTTATCCCGAAATATTTTGTCATTAAGCCACAATAAATTTTTCAAGTTGAAAAGGGAAATTTCTCAAAATTGGGTCCAGTCATCACCCTGACATCACAGGACAAAGTTTTTTTTTTTTTAATACTCGTATTTTCATGGTCTATCAGTTACTGAAAAAAGTTTGTTCTTTTATAGCTTCCCAAATAATAATTTTTACCTTTTTTTGTGCTTGTACACAACGAATGGCCACGCGGGCTGAATCGAGTATAGGCTACATATGCGCCACCAAGCGTGTGATGCTAAAAAATACGCCGAAATATATAAATACATAAAATTCCCCACCAGGACTTACCTGTTTGACATCGCAACTACTTACCGTATTCAAATTTCACTCAGAAGACCAAGGTCGCCACGATTATTTTTTTTTATAGGTAAAATATCGAAAACCTTTACACTCCACCTTAAATAAAAAGGACAATTTTGCTATCTGACCACACCCAATTAATAATTCAGAAAGATTCCGGAACGTTTAGACGAATTCCGCAACACAGAAATGAGAACGTGGTAATGACGAAATAACTTAGTCTAACACATTTTGGTTATGAAATAAATGCTTTTTACTTACATGACTGGAATTCCTTAATACAAGCACAACACAATAGATATTACAAAACACCTTTTGAAACCGTTACATATAACTTACCGTTTTATAATTAAATATAAATGAAAATAACAGCCCAGCTTTGCTCTCACACACACTCATGCAATTGAACATATTCCCCCTTATTTGTGTTTTACGAAGTTCTGTTTCTTTATTCGCGGTAACCCGATTAACACCGCCGACCGAACACGTGTTTTCGTTTCAGTTACATTGTTCGTTATTCCTTTAAATCTGCCACTGTCACTGCCCGGCCACCGTTTATAACTTCGTTCAATTCCTCGGGTCCCGGTCGGTCTTCTTGAATTAACTACATTTTGCGACCAACCGGGCCCGACACAAAAATATAGGCGTCTGTTAGTTGAGTTGGCTTCTCGTGGACTAGCTAGCGTCTCTGCCTAATGTAGACTGTGTGTTTTGGGCGGTAGGAAGTTCGTAGCCACGGCCAACAGATTTTCGTCGCCGTTCAAGCTGGATTTGGTGTGGCGTATGAGCTATATGCATGAAACATAGTCGTTATATCAGCCCAGTGTGTAGACGATATTTAACGCTGCTAGACTGATGTCACTAGCAGTAGGCGGGGCTTAACTACATTTCCTGTAGTTGGCTGGTTGGTTTTACAACTTGTTCATTCCAGCGCCATTTTTTACAGCGCCGTTGGAGTTTCTCGGCGTCACTACAGCGCACATGCTTGAGATGTTAAGTGCGTGCATCGTCACACATATACAGAGTTCTGAGAATTCGAGGGTGGTGCAAATTCCTTGCCGAGTTACACAACAGAAACTGCGTCTTACTGCTTTGTTCTCAACACTGTTCTACTTGCCACATGGTCTGTTACAATGGAAATAACGTTCGTCGGAAAATAAAACCTTAACAATATTTTTATAAAATCCCGCAAAAATGAAATAAATAAAATACAAGTACCCCATAACTGTAAGAAATAAACTGACCCAATTTTGACACGTTACAAGTGGCAGTACTACGTACTGCACATTTGGACACTAATTGTAAATATAGTGATGTGATGAAGGTTTTTGTTAATTGTGATATATAAATTATATTATATTATATGTTATTGTGATTATATATCATATATCATTAAGAGCAGCTGATGTTCTGGCAAGTACGTAGTATAATATGCTGAATTGATATTATATATTAGTCATAACTGATGAATAAACAAGTGGGAGTGGGATTAAAGTACGATGTGGCAGTAGTGGTTGTAAGAAGTACCATTGCCATTATATTCATTGCTTTTTTCTAAGGTTTGCACAGACTATAGATCAATCTTGAAGCTGACGTGAATAACCTTGAAGCTTTGATTTAAAGGTTTCTGATGTTATCACTATTACAATAACTTGACAGTAGAAACATTTTTAACTTGTGCATAGATGTGTTTCATGACATTAGTCACATCGTGAGTGAAACTGGTCCTAATGTCTGTTGTGCTCCTGGTGCTGGCAGCGAGGATAGTGTTATTGTGTAGTAGTCAAATACTGTGTTTGATTGGAAGTGTGTTTGAGAACAAAAGTTAATTATTTAAACCGCTAAAGCCATTTTTACTAAGAAAAATATAATAAATCAGGAGCATCATAGTATTTGATCAATCATTTCTCATCAGTGGCAGAAAGTTCTGCTTGTACAGACTTTTTATAATGTTGTTTGCTCATTTAAAATTAGATGGGGTAGGTTTATGTAATGTTTGTGTACCTCAAAATGTTCAGTTGTGTTTAGTTTTGTACTCTTGTTGATTCTGTGTAGTATTTGCAGATTTGTTTTAATGTCTGTGTACATATGTGTTTTGGATATGAGTGGAGAAACTGGAATTTAGATATGTGTTTTTAATGTGTTTGGTATGATCAATGTAATGTGTGTGAAGACTCGACCTGTTTGTCCAACATAGAACTTTCAAAACTCTTAAGAGTTGTTCCAATTATTCCGGTTTCAAATATCAAAGTTTAAATATAATATTCCAAAATTGAAAAAAAAAATTTATACAATAAATACTTTAATTGGAAAAAATGTTAATTGTTTGCTTTTAGAAAGTCGATTAATTGAGTTTTTTGAACTGCCTTACCAACTTTAACAGGAAGATTTTTAATCTATTACCTTAACTATTTTCTCTTTTCATCTTGCTCTCTCAGGTTTTAGGAGAAGTAAATATTATTAGAACATTTTTTTGTTTATGATCAACTGGAATTTATATAGGCCATCATTGGTGTAACTAGTAGCTTTGAAGGGCGGAATGAGACTAGGTTGTGGGTAGACAGATTTAGCTTGAAGATTGGGCTCCCCATTTGAGTGTGTGTCGCGATCGATCGTGGAGTGCGCACTCTAAGACTCACATGTGCGGTTAAAATTTCGTTTTTATTTGTGTGTTTGTGCAATTTTATTTTAATGTTTAATGATTAACGACGTCTTTTAGACTGATTAAAATTTTACACTCTGATGATGGAATCTTAGGTTCCGAAACGCGTTAGTATAAGAAGACCATCAGGCAGCCACAAGACGGAGGTAAATTATTAATTTATGTTATATAGTGGCTTGGATACCGTGAACATGGTAAAAAAAAAAAAAAAAAAAAAAAAAAAGGATTCTTCCCGTGTAATTTTATAAACTATAAACATATTTAGTCTCTGCCTTCATTTTCTGGTGTGTGCACAATTTTTTTTAATGCTGCAAATATGTACTTTATAGTGAGAGTGAGAGATGAGTGTTAATTACTTATTTAAAATTTTCAAAATATAATTAATTCACTACCGACTCGGAACACAAAGTTTTTTATAGGTAAAAACCTAAAAGTTTGACCTTATAGGCTGAACCGGTTTTCGCTTTTAAAATGCTTCTTCAGAGGCTGCCACTGGGTGCACTGCCCATCTTGTTGTTGGCGATATAGATGATCTATATTGTTGATCTTTGACAGTTGTATGTATCTCTGTAAAAATGCAGATAGTAAAATCCCTCAGGGTCACATTTGGTTTGTCATTGGTTACGAAATTTTACTTAGTTGAACTAAGTACAACCTCAATGTATTGGTGTAGCTTTAAATCCAGAATACTTCAATGTTTTTCCAAACTTATGCGCAGTTCTTCCAGTACCATGGAAAGCACTCAATTTTAAACTCCAGTTGGATTAACACTTTTTCACTGTGGTGAATCCATGGACCTGGAGCCATTTCCTTTACACTTATCGTTATAGAGTAGACTACGTGTGTCACATTTCAATAACTGATATGAACTGGACTCGCAATAAGCTTTACTTCATCTTGACTTCGTTTCTTAAGCTCTGATAGCTCAATAGCTTGCTCCTTCTCTACAGAAATTTAATTTAATTGAGGGAATTCTTCTTCTTCTTCAGCGGTGGAACAACCCATTACTGAGTCAAG
Source organism: Magicicada septendecula (assembly GCA_034769895.1). NCBI lineage: Eukaryota > Metazoa > Arthropoda > Insecta > Hemiptera > Cicadidae > Magicicada > Magicicada septendecula. The sequence goes on along the minus strand of CM068368.1, from coordinate 66,504,900 downwards.
GCCTCCTTTAACAGCCACCGCCAGTTCTCCCAGTCCAGTGCAGCTGCTCTCCAGTTCCGGTTCCCAAGGATATGGGGCGTGTCATAGTTCACACCATCTTCCCAACGTAGTTTGGGTCTACCAACTCTCCTGGTGTCATCGATCTGTTCTGTGAGTGCCTTGCTGGGTATTTCATTCCCCCCAATCTGATCACATATCCAGCCCACCTGAGTCTTACCAAATTTTATAATTTTCACAATATCTGGTTCATTCAGAAGAGTGTTCAGTTCTTGGTTGGTTCTTTTCTTCCATTCACTTTCCACACATATTGGACCAAAAATGCTGCGGAGGATTTTGCATTCATGAACCAGCAGGCTTGACTCAGACTTTCTAGAAATGTTCCAGGTCTCAGAAGCATAGGTGAGAACTGGGCGGATCAGTGTTTTATACAGAAGCAGCTTGATGCTCCTGGCAGTTGTTCTGCTCTGGAACAGGGGTGTGACACCAAAGAAGCACCTCTTAGTTGAGGTGATTCTTCACTTTATTTCTTCTGTTGTTTCCCCATCACAGTTAACTAGTTAACTTGGTTAACTAAATAAACAAAGTTGTTGACTTTACGAATGAATAGACGCCAATTTGGATGTTCTCTCCTTCTCTACCTTCCTGTCCTGTGACCCATGTATTTTGTCTTGCTTTCTTTTATTATGAGACCTAATTGAGAGAATTAGATCATCTAAAGTTCAGCTGCTTATTATGGTCAGTAATTGTTCTTAACTTGTAGAGAAATTATCGTAAATTTTATGTTGTTTTTATGGCTTTTGAAGTATGAGTCATTCATTGAATTATTAAAAAAAGAACATACACAAGCAGTACAATTTAATTACCAACAAATTGTACATTATCAAGTCCCGTCACGAAATCTTGACTAATAAAAGCACTATAATTTTTTTTTTATGAGACTAAATTACAAAGTGTATTCCAAGCTAATATAGTCCAAATGGAATTGTACATATTTCATATATTCTCTTATTCATCATATGGCTTATTTCGAGCACATATACACACCACTGAAACGTATGCAACAGCATTTTCTTTTCATGCGTGTGTGTGTGTGTGTGTGTGTGTGTGTGTGTGTGTGTGTGTGTGTGTGTGTGTGTGTGTGTGTGTGTGTGTAGAACCAACTTTTCATAATCATGATGGTGGTGATGGTGATTGTTGATGATGAAATTGTTTTGTTGAAATCATTACAGAAGACATAACTAAACAGTTTCCAGTGAAATAGATGTGAAAACATAAAAATGTAGTTTAACATAAGGATTACAGAAGTGGTAGTTGCACTTGATTATGTATTTCAGTTAAACTGCATTCGTATCCATGATTTAATGTTAATGCAAACTGGTTCAGTCATACTGCTATGGATTCAGTTACACTTAAGTCACTAATTACCAGCTTTAATTTCCACAGTTAACAGTTCGTAATTAACAACAGAGTCTCTACAACAAATCAAATAAAAATTGTTCACACACAATAAAATATCCACTAAAATTAAACACAATTGTGTTACAATTACCATCCGATTATAAAACACAACACTTAGGCCTAACTAATAACCACTTGAACGCCACAGTAATTTTGCCCGACAATAACTCTCGAACCGCACTGTCAGGATATCGCACTAATATTCTTGAGCATCCCTGAGTAATTGTATTTATAGTCGCTGAAAATCTAGACGATACCTAATTCCATCTTAGCGTCCGTATGAACTATGTAATTAGCTGCGGCCTTGACAGTCCGTACGGCTGGAGGCATCGAGAAGACTCTCGCAAATGCGTCTACAAGCACGTACGCCACACGCTTACATTCTGGATCTCTCTGGAACGTTCGATAAACACGTAGATTGTTCTGTGACGTCATAACACTGCCTCCTCCTTAAGCCTGTTCGTCCCGAACTGGCAAACCGTCTCTGAAGTAATACTCGACCAGGCAGTCTAGGTGGATGTTCTTGCCAAAGATAATTCTCCGGTTCTTCGAATTCAGCGTCGTGTGATCCGAACATCATGTTCCCAGGAATGCGAGTCTTCCGCTCAACCACTAGTTTTGCTGGAATCACTCCCGTTGCGTCATGTACTGATGACCTAACCACCACTGGCTGATCCAAGTTTGTTTGGTTCTCATCAACAACCTCTTTTGTAACCTCATCTTCAGCCACTTTTCCCTCGGGCGCTTCTATCAGCTCAGGAACAAGCAAGAGTTTTGTTTCGACACCCATAGTTGGCTTTCCAATCACTTCTTTTGTTTCTACACCCATAGTTGGCTTTCCAATCACTTCTTTTGTTGTTACACTTATTCGTATTTCCTCTGCTAGTTCTTCCTCCATTTCCGCTTGCAATAGGGAGGGTTCCTCTTGACCAGACCTGTTGACTTTTTCTTCGACTAATGCCACTCCTCGCTTAATCGAATGGTTGGTAGACCCTGTCATTTTAGCCATGCAAAGCTTTATCTTCTCTTGGCCAACCTTCAGGACATTCTCTCTTAATGGACAATGGACACTGTTGCGCCCGTGTCAACTGTAAATGATGTTGGTTTACCTTCCGCAAAATCCATTAACAATCAAGTTTCCACTGGTCTTATGTAGCGTGGAAACTGTATGCTGTTCTGGGGCTTTACTTCTCCAATTGGTGCGATCACTCTCTTCTCTCGGTATCTTCTTCTCCAAACAGTCTACCTGTAGATGACCACGTTTTCGACAGTTGTAACATTTCGGTCTTCTGTCTTTTTCAAATCGTTCCGACTCTCTTGAACTTTTGAATTGTTTGTCCGACAACATTGCTTTTCTGCATCCATCTCGTAAAGGCAATGTGATACAGGGATCTTCTGACTGCAACGTGATGGTAGTACAAACCCATTAATGTAGCGGGACGCTGACTTAGCAGCTTCAAACTCTAGGGCGTGAACAAGAGCTTCTGAGCTATTTCGGTGTCTTGCCATTCGTAACACTTGCTGAAATTCACAATCTCCGATGCCATCAATAAATGTCTGCACCGCAAACCTTATTCGGAAGTCTTCTGGTGGTTCAGGATAGGCCAATGTAATCAGTCTGTCGATACTTGCTTCAGACTCTTGAAGACTCTCACCGGAACTTTGTCTTATTCTCAACTGAGCGTAGTACACGCCTCGCAACTGTTTATCACTGTAGCATAATTCTAGAGCTTTTATTAACTCGGCATAGATGTTCTGGCTGTCAGGTGGCACTTTCTGTAGTAATTCTGCCGCTGGTCCTTTTAATGCGAGAACGAGTGAGACTGCCTTGTCTTTCTCTGTCCAATTATTTGCACATGCAGCAGCTTCAAATTGGCGGAGGTATGTTGCCCAGAGACTGCTTCCATCAAAGGTTGGAGCTTTGATATGAACTGTCCCTACTGCAGGCAAAGTGACTTTCTCTGTTAACGTATTTTCTGTGTCTTTTTCTGTCTTTATCATTGATACAGTCTGTTCAGAAATTTGTTTTGGTTGAATCTTCATGCACTGTTCAATTTCACTTTTAATTTGTTCTCTTATGTTTGCCATTGAGTTTTCTACTGCAGATATTTTTGTTAACATAGCTTCTTCCACTGTCAAGACAGATTTTTCTACTTCAGATATTTTTGTAGACATCGATTCTTCAACACTCGAGACAGATTTTTCTACTTAAGCTATTTTTAATGTCACTGATTCTTGTACCTCCGATATTTTAGTAACTTGTTTATTAAGCTCACCTCGTAGGAGACCTAATTCTGCGGTACTATGCTCTTGCATCTGTTTCTGCTCCTGTATTAATGCTTTGATGTCTTCTGTTTCACGCTTTCGTTCCTCTGCCTCCTGTCGTCGTTTTTCTGCTTCTTCCGCCTCCTGTTTGCATTTCTCATCCTGTTGTTTTTCTGCTTCTTCCTGTGTCTGCCGCAGCAGTGTTTGTAAAGCTTCCATCATCTGACTGGGATCCATGTTTACCGATTAATTACGAATCACACTCGTCTTGTACAAAATGTCCATTGTTTCCACTGTTAACCGTTTTATCCCACTTCTGACACCACTGTTACGACGGTCTACTCAATCGTCGTAGGTACAGTGGAAACCAAATAAGTACAAGACACAAATTATGTCACTAATTACCAGCTTTAATTTCTAGAGTTAACAGTTCGTAATTAACAACAGAGTCTCTACAACAAATCAAATAGAAATTGTGCACACGCAATAAAATATCCACTAAAATTAAACACATTTGTATTACAGTTACCGTCCGATTATAAAACACAGCACTTAACTAATAACTACTTGAACGTGCACAGTAATTTCGCCTGACAATAACTCTTGAACCGCGCTGTCAATATATCGCACTAATACTCTTGAGCGTCCCTGAGTAATTGTATTTATAGTCACCGAAAATCTAGACAATTCCTAATTGCGTCTTAGCGTCCGTATGAACTACGTAATTAACTGCGGCCTTGACACAGTCCGCATGGCTGGCGGCATCGAGAACTCGCAAATGCGTCTACAAGCACGTACGACACACACATTCTGGATCTCTCTGTAACGTTCGATAAACACGTAGATTGTTCTGTGACGTCGTAACAATATACAACATAAGTTATCCTAAAATATTTTGCTGTATATTATTTGAAGTAAAATTTGTGATGCATTTTGTTTTAATCTCAATTAACTCGGGTTTCTGGCATCCAAGCTAAGCTACCTTAGACGAACGAAATTCTACTACAAATAAAAACATAACTTTTATTTGAACATCCTAAACATGAAAAATCTTTTATTCTTAGTGAATTTAGTGTTGTATTTAATTACTTTTTAGAATCATTCCTTCGCTGGTAATAATTGTTTAAAAGTTAAAAATAATATTTACATTTACATGTACACTGTGCAGTCATGTGTTTAGCTATTTCTCACGTTTAGCCTCCAGCATTATTTGTAGCCGCAACAGTTTTTGTCTGTATGTTCAGGCACAGTGGTGTAACAATTAGAAGAAACACATTCTTTAAATTGTTATTTGATGACGAAATATAGCTCCAGGCTGGGAGATTTGTGAACAGAACAATATAAACTAATGTAATGGCGTGTTTATTGTGCACAAGCAGCCTTAGGTGTTATCCAACTTGCATTCATAATTTTCCACTAACATACATATTATGCATATGTATATTTAAAGTTGGTGCAATAAACTGTACAAAAATAGTAAAGAAAGATCTAGTGGGAGTTATCATTTTTCCCTCAATATAGTATTAGAAAATTTTTCTTACCAGTTCCTTGAATGTGACATGGATTCTCAGTGTTTGGATGTATATATGTGTATTCACAATGTGTATGGATTTCTTGAATATGTTTGTATTGTCAGCTGTAAAGAGAAAACAAAATAAAACATTTTTTTATAAGTTATGCCTTTGTCTCATGAATTAAACAATTCATGTACTGTAGTCAGAAACAGGGAAAATTATCAAGTATTTCTCAAGACTTCTTAATCATTGGGTTTTCCAGTAAGATTTACAAATCAGTTCATATTGATTAAAACTTGTTTCAAATAAAACTAAAAAAATTTTAAAAATTTAAAATTTAAAATTTATTAAATAAGATATGTTCTAATTAACATATGCTTGGACTATAGACTTCAGGTATCGATTGTTGATTATTTTAATCCTTTATTTATATTTGGTTATATATTATGTTTTGATTTGTATTTAATTTATTTCAGGGTGTGAAGGTTCTTGTAACTGTGGGGAAGACTAAAAATACATAGATAAGAATGCAAGATTTACAAAATTTATGTGTTGTGTATTTAGTATGATTAATATAATATAATTTACCAGACTCGAACGAAGCAAATCGTGTAGGCGGTTGATCGCTAAATTTAATGTTTTGGATGATTATGCAGTACGGTTTTTCTTTCTTCGGTTTAATAAGAATAATTCTTGTCCTGTCCACTTCGGAATACAGCTTCTGGATTGATTTACAGCCCGATTGATGTTTCTTCTGCACCGCCAGGATCCAAATAAGTTCTTCCTTCGGTTGAAGCAATTAGTGTTGTTCCGTGTATTTGCAAGGTTATAATTTCTGGTGTAGTGAATATTATTAATTGTGTTATTGTTAATTCTTTCTATTTGATTAATATCTCATCAATTCCCTTCGGATATGGGACAGTTCAAGTTCTTTCTTGTAGACTTCAATTATTTACTCTCTATTATCATTTCATATTGTAGTGTTATTTTGTTTATCTGTATTGGTAGTAGACGTAAATATTGTCATTAGAATTTTGTAATTTTATAATCGTATCTGGTAATTTCGAATATTACAATTAAAAAGATTATTCTTGGGTTTTTAATCTCATCACTTTTAGTTCATTCAAAGCAATTCTTGTCTTGTCTAAATCAACAACTTCTTTTTCTTATTTGTCGTCCCTAGCAACATATAATAATTTCTGCCTTCCACATGTTTTGAATATATAGTGTTTCCTTCATATATTTTTTGTCTATTCTTTATCAATTTGCTGTCCTATCGGAATGTAACTTTACCGATAGTTGGTTTATTATTTTATACACATATTCTACTGGTTTTTTGATATAAGTCCGTTTTTTTCTTTTTTATTATATTTAATCCACCTTCGATATTATATTTTACCAATCGATATTATGGCATTATGGTATTATTATAATTTGTATAAATTTTATTAAATATTATTATTAATTTAATGTTTTTTTTTCTAGCTCTTCATAGCGTATTTATTAATTATTATTAATTGATGCACCTAATCTTTATTTTATGAGTGTTTATATAGTAGTTTTGCCTGTTAAGCCTTTTATTGTAAACTGATCTACCTGTGGTTATGTCTGTTAGGCATCTATAGTCCCTTTTATATAAATTCATACATACAATCAAATCTTAATTATAAGCACTTATATAAACAGTTATTTTTCTATATCTAATAACAATTTTATCTTGATCTCTTGATCACATACAACAAAATTCGAATTTATGAACATTGATTAACTGCTTCACACTTCATTCTACAACAGTCATTGAATAATATAACTTGTTTCATTATTTTTCATTAACTCAACACATATTTGATATCACATAAACTTTATCATAACATTTTTGTCATAAAATAATACTTCTTAACACAAAATTCTTATTTGTTATTACCATAAATTAAGTCATTGTTTCATTTTTTTGTTTTGCTTTTCATTAAACATATATCATTAGCTATTATTTATCTTACAGGTTCGTTTATTCTAGTCAACACTACCTTGCATCCTTATTTAATTTTGTCTATGATTATAATTGTAATTATTGGATCTCTGTTCTATTATGGGTTTAAATATCAATTTGTTTATTATTCTGTGAACCGTCTTTTATGTAACATGAATGCTAGCATTTCTGTTGCGTTACATATGCTTCCCCTCCTAAAAAAGTTTAGTTTACCTGAATGAAGTTTAGGTCAAATAAACTTGTCTTTTTCACATGCCTTTCTTCATTTCATTGTTAATGGTTGACGATGAGATTCTCAATGTAACTTCATTAGACTAGTATTAATACTTTTTTTTATTCAATAACATTTCATCATTTTAATTAACATTCTTGATCATTTTTATTTCTGTAAACATTATTTGTTGGTAGTTGGCTACACTATTCACTGATACATTAGTTTTACATCTCTTCTATTTATAATTACTATAATTACTGTATTTTTCAATTATTCTTCTGTCAACTCACTTCTTTCTGTTTTCTTCGTCACATTCTTTTGGAAACTGAATTTATTCTTGCAACTATTCTAATATTCCTTAAATATTTAATTTCCCTAACAATCCGTAACACATGTGTTGGTACAGTTCAGAGACGCACTGTTTGGCTTCATACTCTGCTGCCCACACCACATTTTAATATAGTACTGCTGGAATTCATCTACAGTCAGCTATAAAATATAATAATAATCTCCTAATAATCTCTTTAATCATTTAATAATAAATATTTGGGAAAAGATTTTTTCTTTGTTGCATTTATATTTCTTCATTACTATTCTTCATATTTCGTAATTCCATTTTAATTCCTTAAACATTCGTTGATATTGACTTTGACAGTTATCATTTGTAGTCATTTTTGTTTTCATTTTTGTTGAGATTGTAATGTTAAGTATCTTCTTCGTTTGTTTTTGTTTTTTTCTCTGATCACAATATTTTCTAAATAGTTGTTGTGTGATGATCATTATAATTGTATTTCGACTAAATACATTCCTTAGCCCCAACTATTCTTCTTCTTATCGTATTTCACTATTTTGGCTGTTTATTTTTCAATGAATTATGTTCATAAATACTCTTTCTTTCTTGTCTTCTTTAACATTATATTGGTTACATTCAATCGTTTACTGAAATTGTTCCATCATGTGGCAATGTAGTATATATTTTAGGTCATGATTTTTTTTTTCTTTCTTTATTTTGCATAGGTAGATTTGAGGTAATAACTTTTATCTTGGGGTTCCATTCTTCATTATTCACACTATTTCTTTATAAACATTTAATAATAATTCTCACTTTCTTCGGTAATCTTGGGTTTGTTATTCATTATTCACACTATTTCTTTATAAACATTTAATAATAATTCTCGCCTTTTTTTTTTTTTTTTTTTTTTTTTTTTTGTAATCTTTAATAAGTTGTTCTTATTATTTTTAGAATTTAGTGGTAGTATTCAACTCAAATTCTTTTTAAATGCCAAGTAATTTTCTTCAAGACTGGTAATAAGTTGTTCTTATTATTTTTAGAATTTATTCATTATATTTCTTTATGGACTCTTGGTTGTACGTTCCTTTAATCCTTTTCATGATAGGGTTCATTATTTCATACGTATTGTTATTATTATTTTTTGTTATCACATATGGCCCAGTATATAATAATAATAATTTTTTAGTTATTCCCTCTAGAGTGCTTGGTAACTCCCTGTTTTATATTAAAATTTTCTCACCCACTTGGTATTTAATTGGTTTTGGGTTATTCTTTTCATATTTTCTTCTCTTCATTTCCGTCTTTTCCATAACTCGGTTATAAAATTTAACTGTTTCAAACTGATATTCGGGGTTATTTGGAAAGTTTATAATATCCTGGATTTCTCTAGGTGGAAGCCTTTCAAACAGTATAAGGGGTATTTTCAATGGATTGATGGTAAGATATATTTAAAAACTCTTCGGTTAGTGACAAGTATTCGTACCACTTTCTCTGTTGGTCATGACAGTAAGTTCGGAGTATTCTGCCAACTTCCCTCAATACACGTTCTGCCGGATTACTGCTGGGGTGGTATACTGAAGTCTTATATGTTCTAATGTTGTGTTTTAACAGATTATTTCTCCATTTATAGCCCTTAAATTGCGTACCATGATCGGTGATAATAGATGACGGTTTACCAACCTCTGCTATGTAACGCCCGATGACTATTTCTAGAATTTTCTTGGTAGTGGCTCTGTTAGTAGCATAAAGTTTAGGGTATTTGGAAAAATGATCAAAAATAATTATTATGAATTTGTATCTGTGATTTCCTCCACTGCGTGGGAAGGGACCACATATATCTAGGAATACCTTCTCCAGCTTATATTTGGATGTTATCGGGATCATGACTCCCTCCTTCTTCTCATTATTATGTTTAACCATCTGGCAGATGTGACATGCCTGTATAGATTTTTGTACCTTTCTGGTCAAATTTTTTATGTACATTTGTTCTTCTAGGGCTTTGACGATTTTCATGGCTCCCATGTGTCCATATCGTTCATGGTAATCCAATATTAATTTGTTTTCCACAGCGGTGGGAATTACTAGTTTCCAGTTTATTTGTTTAGGAGTAACCTTAATAAATAATCGGTCATCATGTATACAGTAATATTTAGTAATAACTTCGTCAGCATTTTGTATCTTCTGGCGTATGTTTATTAATTTGGGATCCAATTTTTGGTGTTGACTAATTTCATTGATAATAATCTCCAGATCCTTCCGACTCTTAATGACATGGTACACCTTCGCAATCTCTTCCTCCTCTCCTTCAAATGATTGATCTTGTATGTTTATTCGGGACAAGATATCGGCTGCTATATTCTTTCTTCCAGGTATATATTCCCAATCAATGCAATACTCTTGCAAGGCAAGGACCCATCTAGTTAGCCGGCCATGACTAAGTTTACATCTTTTTAGAAATGAAATTGATTTATGGTCACTTCTTACGGTCACTGGGTATCCGAGTATATAGGTTCTAAATTTATTGCATGCGTACACTACGCTTAGCAGCTCTTTCTCGGTAACGTTGTAATTGCGTTCGCAGCTGTTAAGCACCCTGCTGGCGAAGCTGATTACCATATGATGTCCTTCTTTATCTTCTTGATATAGGGTAGCTCCTAAGCTAACATTGCTTGCATCACAATTTAAATAAAAGCGTTTGTTAAAATCAGGGTGGTACAACATAACTGTTTCTAAAAATTTCTTCTTAATTAATTGCAGAATTTTATCTTTTTCTGGTCCCCATGCCCACTTGTCTTTGGATGATAATTGTTTCTGAAACTTGGCCGTTACTTCCGAATAGTTATCTTGGAATTTTCAATAATAGTTGCAAATTCCAAGAAAGGATTGTAGTTGTTTTCTATTTTTTGGAGTAGGGAACAGTTGGATTGCTTCTACTTTTTCTGTCGAAGGTGTGATACCCTCCTCAGACAAATTAAAACCTAAAAACTTTACTTGATTGGCGATAAATTTAGATTTATTCAGCTTAAGTGTTATGTTGTTTTCAGATAATTTTCTTAGTACCTGTTCACCCGCTCGCAATGTTCATCCCAATGTGAAGAAGTTATAAGTAAATCATCTACATAGACCATAGTGAACTGCAGTGTTTCTTGTCCCAATACCTGGTCCATACGTTTCACAAATATTGCAACTGAATTAATTAGTCCGAAAGGTAGCCTTTTAAATTGATAGTTCCTTCCGTCAAAAAGGAATGCCATGTATTTTCTACTATCTGGGTGTAGTTCGACCTGCCAGTACCCACATACCGTATCCCAAGTGCTGATGTATTTAATACCGTGGAATTTCTTTAAAATTTCTTCTATTTCGCCTGGTGAAGTCCTATCATTGACGATCATTTTATTTATTTCCCTAGCGTCCAGGCAAATTCTCACCTTTCCGTTCTTTTTCGGGACTGCCACTATTGGACTGGTATATGGTGATTGACTATATTCTATTATGTCATCTTGAATCATACGGTTAATCTCGTTACGGACCTCGTTTTTTATAGAATAAGCAATTGGGTATGACTTTCTGCGAAAGTTCACTGGTTCTTTAAAATTTATTATACATTGATATCCTTTTACTTTACCTGGAGCATTGGAGAACACATGTCTGTATTTATTATATATCTGAATTAAATTTTCGGCCTGTACCTTACTTATTTGTTTATAAGTTTTTTCCCTTTGGAATTCTCGAATCTCTTCCAACTTACTCTGCCACAGTTTGGGATCATCGTCCTCATATTGAATGACTTCTGGTATTTTATTTTCCTTACAAAAATAGCTTTTTATGGTTCTACATCTGGTGTTAACTGGAACGGTTTGATTAGTGTCAATTAACTCGGCTGTCCATAATCCTTCTTCGGATGTTAGAGATATTGTACCTTTATGCAAGTCAATTACTGCGGAATGTTGGCGCAACACATCGCATCCAATCAATACATTGAACGGTAATCCCGTTGTGACCAAGAATCCTATTGGTAGGGTCATATTGTTATTGGTAAGATCGAGTGATACTTGTTTTTTGACTGTTTTATTTTGTCTCCCAGTGGCTCCGATAATTATCACATTATTGACAGGTAAGGTCGGTATGGGTAACTGGACTTCTCGCTGGATTTTTTCAAGTTCAATACTGTCTATCAATGATATGTTAGATCCAGTGTCTATCATTATGGTAGATTTTACCCCATTTAATTTTGCTGATATATATATGATTTTGTTATTACTATTACTGTTTACATGTTTCTCATTCTCTTCCAATAAATCTTCCCTGATATTCTTTAAATAGTGGTTATTAATTATGGTTATTTTACGATTACACTTAATTTTATTTATTAGTCGTTGTTCCCCAAGATTACGGTTCAGTGACGGGTATTCAGTAATTTTCACTGCCTCTATTAGTTTAAATGAGGGCTTACTCCCTCTTCTCTATTTTCATTTTGATTATTGTGTTGATTTTGTACTGTTTCAGTGCGATCCTCCGTATTATATTCTGCTATCCTATAATTTCCATCATGTGGGTAGTTGACTTCATGCCGGGACTGGTCATAATTGTTGTCATATCGGTGACTCCTTGGGTAATATCGTCGCTGATTACCTTGAGGTCTGGAGTAGATATAATTGACGTTATGTCTATAATTATTGGGTCGTCTGTCCCCATCTCTATTATTGCGACTATCACGATAATTGTAATTGTTATTGCCGCGATAATTATAGTTTCTGGAATTATTATTCGCGTTTTCATTTTGTGTTCTATTAGTATTAACGTTCTGCGCAGGTCGATTGCGATCGTTATTATGAGAATTGGTTGGTGGCGCGTTATTATCATACTTCTGATATTTATGATTTGGCATTCTATTTCTTTGGTATTGGTTCTCGTGCTCATAATTCTCCAAGAATTTGGCCATGGCTGGAATCGTTTTGATTTGACTACACATACGCGAATTCTTTATCCCTTCCTCGTAATGATAGGATAGTTGTATCACCAACCATTCTTCGGGAATTCTGGGCTCTAAGTTCCGCGCCATACATACTTTTCCTAAAAAGTATGAAGTAGGGGACTGGCCTACATTTGTTTCGTACCGACCGTTACTCAAATTATTCCTAATCATGTTCTGGGTCGATTCAGACCAATACTTCTCCTTAAATTGTTTTTTGAACTCAGTCATGTCCAGTATATCCGGACGCACCGCTGTCCACCAATTATCATAAGTATCTTTAAACGTTTCATCAATCATGCTTCGTATAATACTCCAGCGATTCTCTCTATTTCTTGTGATCACCTCTTCCAATCTCTTTAAAAATTCCATAGGATTGCGCTTGTAATGACGAAAATTAATCGATTCTCGGTTCTCATGGTTATTTGTGTGATTATGTTGGCATGTCCTATCCCGCCATGAATCTACTTCTTCCTGTAATTGTAATTCACGTCTACTAATTTCTTCTATTTTATTTTTATTGGTATTGATTTGACCTTCCATACTATTTAAATTGCCATAGACTCTTTCGAGTCGTTCGCCCATGTCTGTCTGTATTTGTGTAATACCTTCCTTATTCTCCTCCCGTACCGGATGTACTTAGTTTTTAATTTGCTCATATTTTTCGGACTATTGTTTCGTTAGTTTTTTCTAACCCTCCATTTGTTTTGGCTATTTCTAATCTTCTTTCCTCATTATTTTGGTCCACCTTCTGGTTAATTGTGTAACTAGATGTTCTTGCGGGGTTGTAATATGGCCGCTACCGATCAAGCCCCGCGATGGAAGCCACTTTGTAACTAGATGTTCACGTGTGTTGTAAAAATTAATTAAAGTTTAAATGTTGTTTGGTGTTAAACGTGTCAAAATGTATGCTCTCAGTCGTGTACGGGTAAACCGTATTTTGCTCTGCTGCATTCAAACGTTGCCGCTTCGCCACCTGATTGGCGTACAGCTCTCTGCAGTATTACCCAGCTTGCGTCTCGCTTTAACGCCTTTACTTTAATAATTACTAGTCGTAATTCTAAATTAACTGAATCAAACATACAGCATTGCAGATTGAGAACATTTATTAATCCTTTAGAATATTTCACTTGGTTTATTATACATCAAAATCCGTTTTCGGCACCGGCTATTACAATTGTGTAGTTGGTACTCGCTCAGCTCAGTTGTATACAATCAATCAGTAACGTTAGTTTACAGTAAAAATATCATTTTTCTCAGGGGGTAAAGTCCTTTCGGCTACAGAAATATGTACTTACGGCTAACACACACAAAGTTATAACAATTCTTAGAACTAATTACATAAATAAATCGATATCTCATTACATTTGACTAAGTAATCACCAATGAAAACTTGTGAAGCAATTTTGGGTTATGTTTCGTTTACCAAAAGTTCGTTATTAAAAGATTCGTTAATTATTTATCATATTTTACTTTCTTAATAATTGTTAATTGGTTAGAGTTAAATAGTGAATTTAAATAAGTATTTATTTTGACTCGGAAATAGTGATAAGTGATTTTGAAATAGTTATATTTAATTCAGACCAAAATTTGTGAATACGATTTAAGGGATAATGTTTATACTCATCGGTTACTTGTTGCTGAAGATCCTGATGTCGTCTTCTTCGATAGATAACTCCTGGGCTGTCGTCTTCTTCTATGGATAATTCCTGTCGTCTGTTTCCCTCGTCTCGTCACTTCTCCTTGCTGATTCAGGCCTCGTAATTCTTCAGTTGGTGTCGTCTTCTTCTTTTAGGAGGTTCCACTGATCTTCATATAGTGTCCGTGGTCGTCTTTCTTTGTCACGGCGTCGCTTCGTCTTCTTTGGATCACTACGGTTTGTTAATTTAATTTTTTATAAATAAAAATTTACGTTCAGGATTCCCTGTACTGTTGTAATTGTCTTCCATTAGTTTTAATTAGTTTTGCAATTACTTGAAGAATAATAATTTAATTTTGATACGAGAGCTACTCGGTCCACTCTCTGGCGTTGGTTAATAATGACTACTGAAAATCTAACGGTTTTTTGGCGTTATTTTTCTTGTTGCTATGGTTACTTAATAAATTATGCTAATTTTTCATTGGTTATTAACTCAGGTTATTGTTAGGATTTATCGTCTTTTTTCGTCTATTTCTACCAAAATATCTTCAACTGAAGATTACTACTTTATTCTAATAGCTAGGGTCATCACATTAGTACCATTCTTCCTAATTCTTCATGATGAACATTTTGATACCCCTCATGCTTACTTTTGGATAGCTAATTACATTTTTACTATTTTCCCAATTTTATATCTTACATACATTTTATTCAAAATTAGTTGTTAATCACATATTTTGGTACTATGAATACCCACTTACATGGTTTAATCATTTGGCACATTCTGCCTTAACTTTGGATTATTATTTGTTCTCAAATTAATAAATTTATGTTCAACAGTTTGGCCTAGAGCCTAGATTCCATTCTACTTCCATCTAACATTTCTTACTAACATTTCTGGTAACTCTAATACAATTTATAAACAAAACAAACAATAAACATCAGTATCCCTAACTCTAATTCTTACTATGAAATATTCCTTTTCAGGTTCTACCCTGAAATAACTTTTAACTGCTGTTATCTGCTTACCCTACAATTTACTCTATGCTATGATTTTCTGAACACTAACAAAACTCTTAACACTTACTTAAAGAAACTTAAAGAAACTCTTATAATACTATTGACAAACTGTTCCTTGCATGATATGTCCTATCTACTATTCCCTTCACTTAAATACAGTGTTTGTCCTCCTTAATGTGCTATTCGTTCTAATACCTTAACTCTTACCTTAATATATAATCTTGATATCTTATTACCTAAATTAACAATATTACAATTAGTTCGATCTTACTTAGTAATGCACAGTTTATCACAAATTGTTTATCTGTTTAACATAGTTGGCTTATATAATATTTGGCTCTACACTCCCACTACACTTTTCTCTTCATTAGAAAGTTTCTATAATTACTACCCTGCTCACTTTGTTTCATTATTCTATACCTATCACTTCACTACTTATTTAGTTTTACACACTTTTGGGCTTATTCACTTGTTTATTCATGGGTTGTCTGATTACTTTAAATCACTGTGTGATTATGGTCATGTATAACTATGTACCTCCAAATCACACTGATCACTTTTGGTCATCATTCTAATATTGCTTTTGTTTTGGGCTCAAAGTATTGTTTATAGCCTTTGGCCAATGTTATTACAATTAGTTTGGGGTATGGTTAGCTTCTAACCCCCCCTACATTATATTATACAAGTACATTCTGTAAATAACAAGATACATGTGATACTATTACCCTTCATTAATCTTATTGTCCTAGCTACATCTCATATGCTACAGACATCAATTCATTACTAAATTTACAATATTCTGTTCACTTTTTTTTTTTGGGATGACTTGATTGTACTTAAACTTCTTCTTCACTGTCTCTTGGTTTTCGTTTCTATCCGATCTATTGTGTCAAGTCACTGTCAGGTTAATAGTCCTTTGTCATTTATTGGGTTACTGGGTTATTGATCTTTAAGTTCATAAGTTTTTTGCCTTTTACTCTCATCTTCAGCTGTTTATTTTATAATTAAATACCATTGAATCTTTGCTACCTTATGTCATGTTACATAATGCATCGCCACCAAAATTGATTATTTCGAAACAAAGGTTATTAGATTTTTTCTGAAATCATCAATATTGTTTATTTTATCAAGTTGTTATTATTCAGGAATTCATCCATCGCTACTTCTTCTGTATTCATTCTTTATTAAGTCATGGTTCATAATATAATAATTGGTATTATTTTCTTTCTTTGTTGTTCCCCTTTTATGTTCTATTTCCCTAAAATTTTTCTTCTCTCTCCTTCATATAAATTGGTAATAGTCAGAGGGCATGTGTGGCTCTATTACTCTGCTATCCATTTATACACATTTTGAGTTCAGAGGCCTTGCCTATCTGCTCAATAACATATGTTGGACGTATCTCAACATAAAATCATCACATAATAATATTCATAATAACTATAATAATAGTCGTTCATTTCCGACTCACATAATATTCATACAATAAAACACTTTTGGGATTAATTATTCTTTCTTTTATACAACTCATGACCTTTCATTTCAATAACTTATTTGGATTCCTTTGTTTTAAGCTTGTGGCGATATTTAATAGGCATTTTGTATTGTTTTAAGAGCTTAGTCTATATGGTAGTGATTCTATTTGTCATCACTTTAATGCTCATTGATATTTAATTAACATTATAGCTGGTTTTGACTCACTTATATTTTTTCATTGATAGCTCAGCTAATCTGCCAGTGTTATTTTTTATTTGATTGTTTTCGTTTCTTCTTTTGTGAAACATTAATTTCTATTTATCCCCTTTTTGTGATAGGGTTGGTTAATGATGTTATGTAGCGTCATCATTATTTGTGTAATATTTAATTATTTTATATCTCAATTTTTATGATATTTCATTATACATTTTCAAAATTTACATGTGTTTACACATTTTGTTTCACACTTGGTCGTAAGTTTAGCCTTACTTTGTTGTGAATTTAGTTTATCTTTCTTCTAAATTCCCTCTCATTTATAATAATAATGGTTCCAATCAAATACTTACTGTAAGTTGTGCTTACATTACTTTTGAATTTTGATAATAGTTACTTACAAAATTCTCTTTAATTTTCTGACACTGGTTCATAATACTTTTTTAAAGAAGACTGGTTATAAGTCCCTTTTATCTTTTTAGTTGTGATTTCACTTATGACATAGGTATTATTTTTATTATCCTTCAATATGAGGTAGGGTATTTATTTTGTTATACAATGGACCCTGTTATATACACTCCTTTTTCTTGTAAGTTAATCTTCTCATTTATACATTAATTGGTTTGCATGGTCGTTCTACTTAAAATCAGTCCCATTTCTCCATGTTCCTCCACACTTGGTTTAACCATGGTCCATGATCATATGAATTGCTCCTGTTCGGATTGCTGTCGTTTTCAGAATGACTTCTGTTCGTGTCCACTTTCTTGCTATTATTCTGTATTTAAATGGTTCTGTCATAGAATTCTCACTGGTTTCCATTGCTATCGCAATCATTTCATTGTTTTGTTTATACAACGAATAGGTCAATGCTATTTCCATTGTAGATGCTATCGTTGATATTGGATTATGCATGTCCATTAAGTGTCTTCTCCTTCTTATTCTGTTACCCACTATTTTGTAGTGATTCCCTTCTAAAGTTCCTAGTAAGTCTCTTCTGTTATTTTTAAAATTCATCATTTCATTCTGGTCGTTAATTAGTACATTAAACATCTCAAATAGTCCATTCTTCATCATCTCCAACTCTTCTCTTGTATTTGTGAGTTTCCTTGGATGCCTCTTCTTAGTCGACGCCTCCATGATTTGGATATTCTCCTTGTGGCTGCTATTTTTATTTGCAGGTAATAGTATGCTATTGTCTTCTTTTAATGCTGTTTCCTTCTTACTATCTTCTGTTTTCGTAATTACCGGTTCCTCAACACTTTTGGAATCCCTGTCTAGTGGTTCACTCCATTTCTTGAAACTATTATCTAAAGTTTCACTTAATTCCTTGAAATGATCATCTATTTTCTGACATATTGTTTTACTGAACTCACCCATTATCCTTATCGCGTCCTGTAAGGTCAGTCCTGTAGTGGTTTTTCCTGACTCCATTCTGGCATCCTTCTGTTGTGTGGGTTCTGGCATTTTCTTCGGTTGCTTCGCTTCCATGTCCTTGACTATTTCTTTTTCTAATTGAACATTGGGTTGTTCCAGGTTTTTATTATTTGGTGTTTCGCTGAACCCTTTTATTTGATTATGTTTCTTCCTCCAATTACACATATCTTCTCTGGATAGCTCGAACATAACCCTTATCCATTCTCTTAGCTCTGTGTTTTCTGTTTGTATTGGTTTTTCTGGTAGTCTTATGGATTGTCTCCATTGGTCATATTCCTCCTGTGTATATTCCTCTGTCACCTGTGCGTATATTCCCGTTCTTTTGTTTTTCATTTGCTCTCCATTACTGTAGAATCTCTCCCAATCTTCTTCAGTCATCCTTTCCACCTTGTTATCGCCTTTTCCGTGGGCTGTCCCGATAGTCTCTTCCTTGCTGCATTTGGTTTCCAGCTTCCACATTTCATCATGAATTTCTTCCCATGACATTTTGTTGTATGGCGGTTCCGTTGCATCCGCACGACTCATTTGTGCTCGTTCATGGTCAGTGGTGTTCCTTTCGATGTACTCCATCTCTCTGCTAAACTTTTTAAACAGTGCTGTCATCCATTCTGCATAGCTGACTCGTTTTTCTTCTATCTCCCTTTCCGATCTCTTTGTTTCCTTTTCCGCCTCCTTCTCGTGTTTTGCCGATTTCATTTCCATAGTCGCCGCTAGAATCTGTAAAGTTTAAAGGTATGTTTCCTTACCTATTCTAGCCCTACTAGTTGGCGCGCCACTTTGCACCTAGATGTTCCTGTGTGGCCTGTAACCGCTACCGATCAAGCCCCGCGATGGAAGCCACTTTGTAACTAGATGTTCACGTGTGTTGTAAAAATTAATTAAAGTTTAAATGTTGTTTGGTGTTAAACGTGTCAAAATGTATGCTCTCAGTCGTGTACGGGTAAACCGTATTTTGCTCTGCTGCATTCAAACGTTGCCGCTTCGCCACCTGATTGGCGTACAGCTCTCTGCAGTATTACCCAGCTTGCGTCTCGCTTTAACGCCTTTACTTTAATAATTACTAGTCGTAATTCTAAATTAACTGAATCAAACATACAGCATTGCAGATTGAGAACATTTTTTAATCCTTTAGAATATTTCACTTGGTTTATTATACATCAAAATCCGTTTTCGGCACCGGCTATTACAATTGTGTAGTTGGTACTCGCTCAGCTCAGTTGTATACAATCAATCAGTAACGTTAGTTTACAGTAAAAATATCGTTTTTCTCAGGGGGTAAAGTCCTTTCGGCTACAGAAATATGTACTTACGGATAACACACACAAAGTTATAACAATTCTTAGAACTAATTACATAAATAAATCGATATCTCATTACATTTGACTAAGTAATCACCAATGAAAACTTGTGAAGCAATTTTGGGTTATGTTTCGTTTGCCAAAAGTTCGTTATTAAAAGATTCGTTAATTATTTATCATATTTTACTTTCTTAATAATTGTTAATTGGTTAGAGTTAAATAGTGAATTTAAATAAGTATTTATTTTGACTCGGAAATAGTGATAAGTGATTTTGAAATAGTTATATTTAATTCAGACCAAAATTTGTGAATACGATTTAAGGGATAATGTTTATACTCATCGGTTACTTGTTGCTGAAGATCCTGATGTCGTCTTCTTCGATAGATAACTCCTGGGCTGTCGTCTTCTTCTATGGATAATTCCTGTCGTCTGTTTCCCTCGTCTCGTCACTTCTCCTTGCTGATTCAGGCCTCGTAATTCTTCAGTTGGTGTCGTCTTCTTCTTTTAGGAGGTTCCACTGATCTTCATATAGTGTCCGTGGTCGTCTTTCTTCGTCACGGCGTCGCTTCGTCTTCTTTGGATCACTACGGTTTGTTAATTTAATTTTTTATAAATAAAAATTTACGTTCAGGATTCCCTGTACTGTTGTAATTGTCTTCCATTAGTTTTAATTAGTTTTGCAATTACTTGAAGAATAATAATTTAATTTTGATACGAGAGCTACTCGGTCCACTCTCTGGCGTTGGTTAATAATGACTACTGAAAATCTAACGGTTTTTTGGCGTTATTTTTCTTGTTGCTATGGTTACTTAATAAATTATGCTAATTTTTCATTGGTTATTAACTCAGGTTATTGTTAGGATTTATCGTCTTTTTTCGTCTATTTCTACCAAAATATCTTCAACTGAAGATTACTACTTTATTCTAATAGCTAGGGTCATCACATTAGTACCATTCTTCCTAATTCTTCATGATGAACATTTTGATACCCCTCATGCTTACTTTTGGATAGCTAATTACATTTTTACTATTTTCCCAATTTTATATCTTACATACATTTTATTCAAAATTAGTTGTTAATCACATATTTTGGTACTATGAATACCCACTTACATGGTTTAATCATTTGGCACATTCTGCCTTAACTTTGGATTATTATTTGTTCTCAAATTAATAAATTTATGTTCAACAGTTTGGCCTAGAGCCTAGATTCCATTCTACTTCCATCTAACATTTCTTAATAACATTTCTGGTAACTCTAATACAATTTATAAACAAAACAAACAATAAACATCAGTATCCCTAACTCTAATTCTTACTATGAAATATTCCTTTTCAGGTTCTACCCTGAAATAACTTTTAACTGCTGTTATCTGCTTACCCTACAATTTACTCTATGCTATGATTTTCTGAACACTAACAAAACTCTTAACACTTACTTAAAGAAACTTAAAGAAACTCTTATAATACTATTGACAAACTGTTCCTTGCATGATATGTCCTATCTACTATTCCCTTCACTTAAATACAGTGTTTGTCCTCCTTAATGTGCTATTCGTTCTAATACCTTAACTCTTACCTTAATATATAATCTTGATATCTTATTACCTAAATTAACAATATTACAATTAGTTCGATCTTACTTAGTAATGCACAGTTTATCACAAATTGTTTATCTGTTTAACATAGTTGGCTTATATAATATTTGGCTCTACACTCCCACTACACTTTTCTCTTCATTAGAAAGTTTCTATAATTACTACCCTGCTCACTTTGTTTCATTATTCTATACCTATCACTTCACTACTTATTTAGTTTTACACACTTTTGGGCTTATTCACTTGTTTATTCATGGGTTGTCTGATTACTTTAAATTGATACTTCAGGTATCGATTGTTGATTATTTTAATCCTTTATTTATATTTGGTTATATATTATGTTTTGATTTGTATTTAATTTATTTCAGGGTGTGAACGTTCTTGTAACTGTGGGGAAGACTAAAAATACATAGATAAGAATGCAAGATTTACAAAATTTATGTGTTGTGTATTTAGTATGATTAATATAATATAATTTACCAGACTCGAACGAAGCAAATCGTGTAGGCGGTTGATCGCTAAATTTAATGTTTTGGATGATTATGCAGTACGGTTTTTCTTTCTTCGGTTTAATAAGAATAATTCTTGTCCTGTCCACTTCGGAATACAGCTTCTGGATTGATTTACAGCCCGGTTGATGTTTCTTCTGCACCGCCAGGATCTAAATAAGTTCTTCCTTCGGTTGAAGCAATTAGTGTTGTTCCGTGTATTTGCAAGGTTATAATTTCTGGTGTAGTGAATATTATTAATTGTGTTATTGTTAATTCTTTCTATTTGATTAATATCTCATCAATTCCCTTCGGATATGGGACAGTTCAAGTTCTTTCTTGTAGACTTCAATTATTTACTCTCTATTATCATTTCATATTGTAGTGTTATTTTGTTTATCTGTATTGGTAGTAGACGTAAATATTGTCATTAGAATTTTGTTTTACAGCCCGATTGATGTTTCTTCTGCACCGCCAGGATCCAAATAAGTTCTTCCTTCGGTTGAAGCAATTAGTGTTGTTCCGTGTATTTGCAAGGTTATAATTTCTGGTGTAGTGAATATTATTAATTGTGTTATTGTTAATTCTTTCTATTTGATTAATATCTCATCAATTCCCTTCGGATATGGGACAGTTCAAGTTCTTTCTTGTAGACTTCAATTATTTACTCTCTATTATCATTTCATATTGTAGTGTTATTTTGTTTATCTGTATTGGTAGTAGACGTAAATATTGTCATTAGAATTTTGTAATTTTATAATCGTATCTGGTAATTTCGAATATTACAATTAAAAAGATTATTCTTGGGTTTTTAATCTCATCACTTTTAGTTCATTCAAAGCAATTCTTGTCTTGTCTAAATCAACAACTTCTTTTTCTTATTTGTCGTCCCTAGCAACATATAATAATTTCTGCCTTCCACATGTTTTGAATATATAGTGTTTCCTTCATATATTTTTTGTCTATTCTTTATCAATTTGCTGTCCTATCGGAATGTAACTTTACCGATAGTTGGTTTATTATTTTATACACATATTCTACTGGTTTTTTGATATAAGTCCGTTTTTTTTCTTTTTTATTATATTTAATCCACCTTCGATATTATATTTTACCAATCGATATTATGGCATTATGGTATTATTATAATTTGTATAAATTTTATTAAATATTATTAATTTAATGTTTTTTTTTCTAGCTCTTCATAGCGTATTTATTAATTATTATTAATTGATGCACCTAATCTTTATTTTATGAGTGTTTATATAGTAGTTTTGCCTGTTAGGCCTTTTATTGTAAACTGATCTACCTGTGGTTATGTCTGTTAGGCATCTATAGTCCCTTTTATATAAATTCATACATACAATCAAATCTTAATTGTTAGCACTTATATAAACAATTATTTTTCTATATCTAATAACAATTTTATCTTGATCTCTTGATCACATACAACAAAATTCGAATTTATGAACATTGATTAACTGCTTCACACTTCATTCTACAACAGTCATTGAATAATATAACTTGTTTCATTATTTTTCATTAACTCAACACATATTTGATATAACATCACATAAACTTTATCATAACATTTTTGTCATAAAATAATACTTCTTAACACAAAATTCTTATTTGTTATTACCATAAATTAAGTCATTGTTTCATTTTTTTGTTTTGCTTTTCATTAAACATATATCATTAGCTATTATTTATCTTACAGGTTCGTTTATTCTAGTCAACATTACCTTGCATCCTTATTTAATTTTGTCTATGATTATAATTGTAATTATTGGATCTCTGTTCTATGATGGGTTTAAATATCAATTTGTTTATTATTCTGTGAACCGTCTTTTATGTAACATGAATGCTAGCATTTCTGTTGCGTTACAATATATATAACATTGACAACACTATGTAGTCTCAGTGTATAAAGTGTATAACATTAAGCAGAATAAAAATTTATAAAAACTGATTCTGGCACAAATTAAGTGCCAGACCATACATTATAACTCTACATTATAAGTGACAAGAGTGTATAACTCTTGTCATAAATAGCCTCTCTACCCTGGCCTCGCTCAGTACACTATGCACCAAAATTTGTCCATGAAGGAGCATTGTGGGTTGCAGGATGGTTCAGTTATGTATAGTGGATGCATATATTGTTTAGTAACAGAATAATTGTAATAAATTTTCTAAACATTTTAAACATATACAAAATAAATTTTATTTAAAGATTTTTGAGCCTCGTTATATAATGTATTCAGTGTGAAGCAAATATATGAATATATTAGTATATCAAATAGGGGTCTATGTTGTTTTTAAGTAAAGCATTGTTGCTTTTACAAACTTTACATGCTGTGGTTGCAGACATATTATAAATAAAGATGAGTATTTGAGCTAATTAAGTTATATGGTAAGTCAACCAGAGCAGTCCATTTGACCTATGTGAAGTGACCGTCAGCAGTTTAATTGTATCACACACATGTGTGCGCACACTCCCACTGCCACCACCAAAACCATTACCATCACTACTACGACTGGCTACTATATATAATACTATATAGCAGCAGTCGGCAACCCTGCGCCCGCGGGCACAAGTGCGCTCGTCGATTAAGGTTTGACATGCCCGCTAACCAATTATAATTTTATTGTCTTTTGAACGAAGGAATGCACTCGCATTGTACCAGCTCCGAAGTACTGTATTATAAAATAGTACAGCCCATTTAAAATTTTACTTTTTTCTAATATAATAATTACTGTAAGTTAGTGTTGTCAAGAAAAGGAACTGAAGCCTTCAGCTATGTTTTAAATGTGATTTTTTCAAGTTTTACATTTCTGTACACTTTATAAAAATGAATAGTTTTTATTATGGTAAGTTCTTTAATTAATTTTTGTTAAAATGTGTTCATGTTTAACAATTTTTGTTCGTTTAAAGTTTTGTTAGTTTTAACGTGCGTGTGTATGATGACAGATTGTTGATGACCTACTGCTAATGTGAAAAATTTTCACAAACTTATATGAAAAAATACTGCAAAACCTTTTTTGATTCAGTGTTCCACGTTGCCAAATATAGTGGGAGGGGTATTATAAAGCGACAGTTGATAACCATTGATGTCCAATGTCCAGCACCGCACCTTTCTATTTTCCATTGATGAGGTGAGGAGTATAAATGTAAATTTATAAGTGTGTATTAATTACATAAATATTTTATTGATTTTTCACATGTATGTGTGTAATTGAATTTTATTTATTACTCTAATTATCTATACCAACGAGTTGGAACACAGTTTATATAGTGAATTCTATATAATTCAGGTGCAATAGATAATATGTATTTACTTGCTTTAATTGATTACTATCATGCCGTGTGTGAAACAGCCATTTAATTTATGTGTAACTATTCTGATTCTCATAAAACACATATGTGATATCATTTATTAGATGAACGTTGTCAATTCATTTACTTTATTCGAACACATGAAACTCTTAAAATCTATTTATATTCCTTCAAAATTCAGGTTGATATTTAGGTTGTATTTGGCAATAATGAACGCATATTTATGATCAACTTAAAGTTCTAGTTTAATTATCATTCAGAATACATTATAATTGTACATATGATACGTTGCTGTACCTGAAATACATACGTATTTTATAATAACAATTTACGGGTTTCACTATATGCTGAAAACAAAGAAAACATACATACATATATAAATCAAATAATATAACAATTCATATTACTTATTTGATGCGTTCATTAAATCCCAAATAAGCTTTTGTTAGTACATTAATTAATTACTTTATTCAGATTTATTCATTACTTTTCTTAATAATTTTCTCAGGTGTGAATTCTTTGAAAGAAACCAGGTCAGTAGAAGTTACTACTTAGAAATGATTATAATAATGGTTACTTGGTTATTGAATATCCATTAGTTGTTGTTGAAGTTGAGTTCCAGAGATGAAGATGGCTCGTAGACCCATTCCGTCGGATGCTGCTTTCTCACAATCACTTAACACTTACTCTTCCGATCACTCGCGTAGGCGTTTGTATATGTGAATAATTGAAGTTCAGTGTTCAATCAAATGTTTCATCTTACTGTGTGTGCTGTGAGTTCGTTTAATGTTAATATACATGTCTAGTTCCACTTGTCGCTGCTTCATTAAACATTCGTATTATTCATTAATTTGTTTAATATTTCGTGTTCATTATGTTGTTAATAATGTGTAGTACACTATATTAAGTTCAACTGTTTTGTATATCGTTAGGTGGTGATGTCTGTTGGTGTAACGGTCTGATTGTTCACTTTGTATAATTTTAACTAAGTCCGTTACCTCGCACTTCGGTTAAATCTCACTACCGTGACATGAATGTATTACTAAGTCTTTTAAGTTACTGGTTAACGTTCTAACTTCCGGACTCGAGTTAATATTCCGCACGATTAATGTACTCTTCTGAAATTTAAATAATACTAACTCCGAATGATTAGAATAAACTGTTGAAAGTTTATGATATACCGTCTCTCGCACTTGAAGTTAAACTATTTGAAAATTTGAGTGTAAAAACTGTCTGAAAACTTTAGTAAAAACTGTCAAAAATTTAGTATTACTTGTTTCAAAAATTGAGTGTAGACTGTCCCTCCGCCGTTTTAGACAGATAGTTTTATTAATTCGACCCTACTCAAAATTTTGTCTCTGGCGCGCTTCACGCCTACTTCATTTCGAGATTGGTCAGTTTTTAGTTTTCTTGGAAAATACTGTCCCACCATGTCAGGATTCTACGTCATAGTTCTCCCGATTCTACGTCTTCGTTTCTGTTACTATGGAAACACTCCTCACCACCAAATTTCTCGTTGGCTGAAGGCATCTGATAGGTTCTTTGGTCTCCCCGATTTTTGCTCTGACGAACGTTGACCCGTTTCAACGAAACTATGGCTATTAGACACTTGTCGATCAGCCTATTGTCTGAGTAAACTCTGTGTTTCTATAGATTCCCATTATCTATACTTTCAGTCTTCCTGGCGCATTGTTCCAAGTTCTAACCCCTTTTTTCTGGCTATTAACAATTTTGAACATCTGCTGGCTGGTGAAGTCACCCCAACTTTCCCTTCGTAAATTCTTGTCTGTCAATTAGGCGATAACTCCAGCTGCGTAACATGACTTAAGTCTTTGTCAGGCCTATCTTACTGTATTGTTTCTTAAGGTACACTGCATCCGTTCCATTGTAATGGTGTAGTTTCACTCGTTTTTGTCGTTTATCATCTACTGACGTAACATGGTCAACATCTGCTACAATTCTCGGTACGGGTGTGAATGTCCTGGCTTACTTTGTTACAGCTGTGGAGAGCAATAATTCTGGACGAAACTTTCCCTGTCATCTTACGCCACCAATTTCTATAGTTGGATCGAACTTAATGTGTTTCTATTGTCAAGTCAGCGACGCCTCACTGACATCTTCTCATTATTCCTTATTTGTTGCGCCAACTATAAGTCGTTGACACTGCCTCGTGTGAACGTACTCTGCCGAGGTGAAAATTTAAAATTTTTTAAAATTTTCTGCTCGTTACAGTGTCCTCAATTTTGATTTGACGATGTGACCTCAGGGAACAACTCAAATCTAAATTCTGCGCCCTGTACGTCTCCTCGCCGTGTTCATCTCCTTCAAAAGGGAAAGCAATACATGATAACCTATTCTTAAAGGTTTACATTACAAGTGGTACACCCCCTTTTGGTTTTAATCGGTTCTCTGAATTTATTGCTAGCTATTTGGGATAGCTGAACGCATTTCACATTTTCGTATTTACATATAAATACCTTATCCTTATAATTATAAGACAAATCATAAATTTAATGAGCAATTAAATAATTTAATCAATTGAATAAAATTTTACTTTCTAAAATATCATATTCACAGGGTATTATCAAATAATCAATTGGTTCAGTGTAACACTTTACATGACATAAAAAAAAAATCTATACATATACATTCTGTGCATTACTAATGATCTTACCAATAAAATCTTTTAAGATGTTATAAAAATTTAAATTGTTAATTAACACATTCGCTACTTTAGTTGTAATTATTTTAATAATTTACATACACGTAATACATTTTGTTTTAATGATTTACCTACTTCATTCTAGCATCATTTACAATCTTAGCCTATTAATTATATACGCTCACATTAATAAAGTTCATTTACGATCTAGTTCTTTGAATAATATCACTTATTTGATTTTAAGTGTCCCTTTCTTTCACTTTGTCCTAGTATCTTATCACTATGTGAATCAAGTGATAGCAATTAAATGTCCTTTGCGTTCACTGCAATATTTTTATAAAATGTCACACTAAATGTTAATTTATCTTAGTATCTAACATTTAATTAGTGCTTAATTAACTAAATACACTTTATGTTATGTTTGACAATTAAAATACATAATTTTCTTGGTTAAGCCAGCTTGAATGATATCAGCGCGTCAATTACCCTAACGCAGATGATTCATCAGCATCAGTTAGCTCCTTATGACATCTTCTTCAATTTCTTCCTCTTCCTTCATCTTCAATTTTCTGGTTCATGGTATTTTTTCAATTGTCTGGCATTGAATTTTCCGCGGAGTTTACTGTCATCATCGCAATCGACGAGTAGATAAGTAGCTTCTCCGAGAATTTGATGCACTTTATATGGTCCGCAGTACAGTTCGCAAAATTTTTCAATTCTTTTCTGGACTGCGTCCGATTGATGATATGTTCTGATTAACACCTTTTCACCAATTTTGAATTTTGTAATGGTCTTGATTTCATTACATAATTTCGCTTGTTTTTCCCTCTTCTCCTTCATTTTGATGAATATTTGGTTATGGTCCACTCCTTTAACTAGAAGTATGTCCTTGTTTATGTATTTCTCCCACGCTATGGTAGGTTTCTTCCCGAGCTGTGCCTCGTACGGTGTTACATCTATCGTCTCGTGGTACGTTTCGTTAATACAACTCTCAACGATTGGTACGTAACGCGACCACTTTGTATGTTGATCACCAACGAAGATCCTAAATAAGTTCCCAAGCTGTCTGTTGATTCTTTCAGCCAGATTCGCACAAGGGTTCCTTATTGCGGTAAATCTTGGTTGAATATTTAGTTCAGTTAACCCATTTAACCATTTTTTAGATGAAAATTGCGTTCCGTTGTCTGTGATAATTACTCTAGGAGACCCCAGTTCTTTACAATACTGGTGTATTCTTCTCAGTGTAGCTGCGGTCGTTGCCCTCCGAAGTGTGAAAAGTCGTACGTATTTGGTAAAGTTGTCAACCATAACAAACAAATATCTTACGCCGGCGGACGAAGCAGGTAGCGGGCCATAGTAATCGGCGCTCACTAGGTCACCCATGCGTAACGGTATAATGGCTTTCGTTCCTCCGAACAAGTTTTTGTTGCCGGAATCTTTCTTCCGTTGACAAGTGTCACAAGCCCGTACGTAATTTTTCACCCTTTTCAACATACCATCTATGGTAAAATACTCTTGCAATAATTTAATACATCTCTTAGCACCGGGATGACCATACATACGGTGTATTTCAGCAATTATTTCGCCGGACACACTGTTCGGTATGTACAGTTTCCATTCCCTCCTACGTAATCTGTACAATTTCTCATCAACGAATCTATAAAATTTATTTAATTCCTTATCTATACACTCTTCCCTAATCTTATCAATAATATTCTTAAGCTTATTATCTTGAATTTGGTACTTTCCAATATCCATTAGGATTTTGCTTACCTTCTTATCCATTTTGATTGTCAGGTGGTTAATTAAGTATTCGGAAATATTGTCACTAATTTCTTCTAGCGTGGCATCTTCTGGATTTCTGCTTAGCAGATCAGCAATAATATTGTCCTTACCTTTACAATGGACAATGTCGAATTTGTACTCCTGGATACTTAAGATCCAGCGTGTAATTCGCGAGTTGTTTAAGTGACATTTATTCATAAAAGTCAGTGCCTTATTATCAGTAATGATAGTTAACGGTTGTCCTAGTATGTATATACGGAACCTCTCAAGACATCGTACAATACACAAAAGCTCCTTCTCCGTAGTGTAATAATTTATTTCTGCACCCTTGAATGTCTTGCTGGTAAAAGCTATTACTCCAATTTTTCCTTCCTCGTCCAGTTGATATAGTTGTCCGCCATATGCAAAGTTGCTGGCGTCACACTGCATATAATATCTTTGATTTATTCGGGGAAATTTTAAGACGACTGTTTCCACGAATAACCTTTTAACCTGCTGAAAACATTCATTTAACTCCTGTGTCCAGGTAAATTTCTGTCCCTTCCGTAACAATTCAAGTAATGGTTTAGTGGTTTCAGCGTATTTGTCTGTAAAACGATTGTAGAAATTTGTCAAACCCAGGAAACCTTTTAATTGTTTTTGGTTCCGAGGCGTAGGGAACTTCATAATGGCATCGATCTTCTCGTCCGTTGCTCATATTCCCTGTGTCGTTAATCGATACCCAAGGTACGCGATTTCTTGTCTGAAGAATTGCGACTTCTCCAAATTGATGGTTAAATTTGCCCTACTTAAATTGGATAATAATAAATCTAAATGTAACAAATGCGTTTCTAAATCTTCTGAATAACACAGGCAATCGTCGACATAAATAATGGTATTTTCTTTAACTTCATCTTCTAATACTGCGTCCAATCCCCTGGTTAATGCAGCAGAACTGGTACTCAGTCCGAATGGCGTAACTGTAAAACGATAACACTTGCCGTCGTACATAAAAGCGGTGAAGTTCCGGCACTCCAGCTTCAGTGGTACTTGCCAGAAACTGCTAGTTAAGTCTACGGTAGATAAATATTTCATCTCGCCACATCTCGCTAAAATGTCGTTTATCGGAGGAGCACCCTCGTAGTCCGGGATAGTCACGCTGTTCACCTTCCTCGCATCCAAACACAATCGTACACTACCGTCCTTCTTAATTACAGTAACAAGTGGGTTGATATATGCGCTGTTGCATCTCTCAATGACCCCATACCGCAACATTTTCTTAATCTCATCATCTACCTTCCCTTTATACGCTAATGGGACAGGCCATCCTCTCTGGAAGTACGGTGTCTGGTCGGTGACTTGGAACTCGTGAACGTACCCTTCGATTCTTCCAGGGCATTCTCTGAATAAACTCCTATTCCTTACCAGAATCTCCCTTAATCTTTCCAACGTTCCTTTATCTCCGCATTCAATACTTTCTATCTTCTTGTCAATGTTTCTGATGATCTCTTCTTCTTCTTCTACGTCCACCACTTTTATATGCATCATTGGCACTGTGTACGTCGCTTTGTCATCCTCTCTTCTTAACTCGACGATCCTTCTTCCCATGTCAATGAGACATCCTGTTTCCTGAAGGAAATTGGTTCCTAATATGCAAGGTTTTATCAAATCTGGTATTATGAGAAAAACACATTCATATTTAATTTCTTCAATATAGATATCACATAATATTTGTTTTCTTATTAGCTTTGACTTATTACCAACCGCGCTAACTATTAATGTGTTAGACATCGGTAATATTTCATAAGGTGTAATGTTATGTTTGTTTTGGTGAAACCACGACTCGGATAATCCGGCAATTACGGATCCGGTATCGAGCAACGCTTGTACACTAACATTATTGTTGAACTTGATATTTATCTCTGGGCACCTTATTATTCGTTGAGAAATCTCTTCATCATCATTACATAATAAATCGCTTCGTAAGTCCGGTAGGATTATATTCGTCTGGTAGTCATTTGTTTTGTCGGCTATCTCCGTTAATGAGTGGGGGGATTTTTTTTTCTTCTTCTTGTTGTTGACGGTTCCTTTTGGGTTGAGTGCCCGATGCACCAGCAGTCGTGTTTGTAAACTCTATTGTGTTGACGGCGCGTCGGTCCGCATTACGATGTTGTTGGGTATTTATGGCCGGTCTGTCACCCCAAGTTTTCTTCTGGATCCCACTTCCTTTGTTCAGACCGCTTTCACTTTCCTTATAGGCATTCCTCCCCTCGCTCGCCGTAACATAGTTCGACTCTCTATTATTATTTCTCGGTTGAATCTGTGTATACTCTATGATCAGAGATTCGAAGCTTGGGATTGTCACAATTCCTCTTGTGACCACCGCGAGCTGAATCTCGCGCCCAAAGTGACGAGATATCTTACGTATAAGTTGATTGTCAGTCAGAGTGGGTGTTAACTGCCGACTCTCCAATAAGATACGTTCAATATACTGAATAGCAGTAACTGGTCCACGCCAATCAAACCTGCCATACTCCAAATGATCCCGGATACTGTCTTGTCGTTCTTGGCCCCAATATTTCAGAGAGAACGCTTCCTTGAATTCTTCAAAGTTTGATATTTGGTTACGTATCACTCGCCACCAAATTCCTGCGTCTAACTCCAGATGTCTACCAATCCACTTGATATTGTCAGCGGGGTAGTATAACTCTTGTATTTCGGACAACTCCTTAAGGAACTCCATAGGGAATCTGTCCGTGCCATTGTATTTAAGGTCATTGTGGTTAGGCCCGTTAATTCGGTTTAATATACCACACTCACCTTCCATTAACTGTCGCTGCAGTCTTTCCTGGTTTTCTCTTACCTTAGTCAAATGTCCTTTTAACTCTTCGATCCTCGTTGTCTTCTCTTTCGTAGTCTCGTCCAACTTCTGTTCTGTTGAACGTTGTCTACCGTCAACTTCTTCCAACTTCTGTATAATATTATTATTTGTTCCTTCTTGCTCCTGTTGTTTCTGCAGTATGGTATCGTGTATCTCGGCCTTGAGTTCTTCGTGCTTCTTATTGTAGTCCTTGACGTGAATATCGAACTTGTGATTAATCTTTTTAACGGTCGTTTGGGTAGTGTGCACCACTGCCATCCATTCTTGACTATCATTTTCTTGTTTTTCTTGTACTTCTACGTACTTCTTATTGGCTTCTTCTCTCAAGTCTTTCACGATATCATCTTGCTTCTTCTGTAGTTCGTTAACCTTACCTTCCCAGGTCTGCTGGTACTCACATATCTCGGACCTTATTTGTGTAATCTCTTCCTTATGCTGGTCGAGTTTTTCATTTTGTTTTTCTAATTTTTCACTAATTAATCTACTGTTTTCTTCTTGTTCTTCCTTCTGCTTATCTAATTTCTCACTAATTAATTTAATATTTTCTTCTAGTTTCTTGCTTCGTTCTTCCTGTTTTCTGTTAATATTCTCTTCTAGTTTTTCACTAAGTAATTTATTACTTTCTTCTTGTTTCTCTCTCTGTTGACGCATGAACTCCATCAACATTTGTAGAGTTCCATCTTCTAGTTTTGATGTCTGTCCTCGCGCCCTATCTTCTGGACTCTCTACAACACTACTTGGTTCGTTAGGTGTAGTATTGTCTTCTGTATTCACTGTACCTAATTGGTTATTAATGTCGAATTCTACGCTATCGGAATTGCTCGCCATTTTTGCCCTCCTACGCGTAATCATTCAAACTGACTTACACTAATAACACTTATCTTACTTCTATTTCTATGACACTACTTTCTCTACTACTTCTACTGCCTGTTCTTTACCAAAGCTGTACGTGTTAACAATCTTTGTTAATACGTATCATGCCGTGCGAATGGGCGCCATTTATAAATGTAAATTTATAAGTGTGTATTAATTGCATAAATATTTTATTGATTTTTCAATGTATGTGTGTAATTGAATTTTATTTATTACTCTAATTATCTATACCAACGTGTTGGAACACAGTTTATATAGTGAATTCTATATAATTCAGGTGCAATAGATAATATGTATTTACTTGCTTTAATTGATTACTTTCATGCCGTGTGTGAAACAGCCATTTAATTTATGTGTAACTATTCTGATTCTCATAAAACACATATGTGATATCATTTATTAGATGAACGTTGTCAATTCATTTACTTTATTCGAACACATGAAACTCTTAAAATCTATTTATATTCCTTCAAAATTCAGGTTGATATTTAGGTTGTATTTGGCAATAATGAACGCATATTTATGATCAACTTGAAGTTCTAGTTTAATTATCATTCAGAATACATTATAATTGTACATATGATACGTCGCTGTACCTGAAATACATACGTATTTTATAATAACAATTTACGGGTTTCACTATATGCTGAAAACAAAGAAAACATACATACATATATAAATCAAATAATATAACAATTCATATTACTTATTTGATGCGCTCATTAAATCCCAAATAAGCTTTTGTTAGTACATTCATTAATTACTTTATTCAGATTTATTCATTACTTTTCTTAATAATTTTCTCAGGTGTGAATTCTTTGAAAGAAACCAGGTCAGTAGAAGTTACTACTTAGAAATGATTATAATAATGGTTACTTGGTTATTGAATATCCATTAGTTGTTGTTGAAGTTGAGTTCCAGAGATGAAGATGGCTCGTAGACCCATTCCGTCGGATGCTGCTTTCTCACAATCACTTAACACTTACTCTTCCGATCACTCGCGTAGGCGTTTGTATATGTGAATAATTGAAGTTCAGTGTTCAATCAAATGTTTCATCTTACTGTGTGTGCTGTGAGTTCGTTTAATGTTAATATACATGTCTAGTTCCACTTGTCGCTGCTTCATTAAACATTCGTATTATTCATTAATTTGTTTAATATTTCGTGTTCATTATGTTGTTAATAATGTGTAGTACACTATATTAAGTTCAACTGTTTTGTATATCGTTAGGTGGTGATGTCTGTTGGTGTAACGGTCTGATTGTTCACTTTGTATAATTTTAACTAAGTCCGTTACCTCGCACTTCGGTTAAGTCTCACTACCGTGACATGAATGTATTACTAAGTCTTTTAAGTTACTGGTTAACGTTCTAACTTCCGGACTCGAGTTAATATTCCGCACGATTAATGTACTCTTCTGAAATTTAAATAATACTAACTCCGAATGATTAGAATAAACTGTTGAAAGTTTATGATATACCGTCTCTCGCACTTGAAGTTAAACTATTTGAAAATTTGAGTGTAAAAACTGTCTGAAAACTTTAGTAAAAACTGTCAAAAATTTAGTATTACTTGTTTCAAAAATTGAGTGTAGACTGTCCCTCCGCCGTTTTAGACAGATAGTTTTATTAATTCGACCCTACTCAAAATTTTGTCTCTGGCGCGCTTCATGCCTACTTCATTTCGAGATTGGTCAGTTTTTAGTTTTCTTGGAAAATACTGTCCCACCATGTCAAGATTCTACGTCATAGTTCTCCCGATTCTACGTCTTCGTTTCTGTTACTATGGAAACACTCCTCACCACCAAATTTCTCGTTGGCTGAAGGCATCTGATAGGTTCTTTGGTCTCCCCGATTTTTGCTCTGACGAACGTTGACCCGTTTCAACGAAACTATGGCTATTAGACACTTGTCGATCAGCCTATTGTCTGAGTAAACTCTGTGTTTCTATAGATTCCCATTATCTATACTTTCAGTCTTCCTGGCGCATTGTTCCAAGTTCTAACCCCTTTTTTCTGGCTATTAACAATTTTGAACATCTGCTGGCTGGTGAAGTCACCCCAACTTTCCCTTCGTAAATTCTTGTCTGTCAATTAGGCGATAACTCCAGCTGCGTAACATGACTTTAGTCTTTGTCAGGCCTATCTTACTGTATTGTTTCTTAAGGTACAGTGCATCCGTTCCATTGTAATGGTGTAGTTTCACTCGTTTTTGTCGTTTATCGTCTACTGATGTAACATGGTCAACATCTGCTACAATTCTCGGTACGGGTGTGAATGTCCTGGCTTACTTTGTTACAGCTGCGGAGAGCAATAATTCTGGACGAAACTTTCCCTGTCATCTTACGCCACCAATTTCTATAGTTGGATCGAACTTAATGTGTTTCTATTGTCAAGTCAGCGACGCCTCACTGACATCTTCTCATTATTCCTTATTTATTGCGCCAACTATAAGTCGTTGACACTGCCTCGTGTGAACGTACTCTGCCGAGGTGAAAATTTAAAATTTTTTAAAATTTTCTGCTCGTTACAGGAGGGGTGGGCCCATCAGACTTGTCCTCAGTTATATATGCGCCCCCATAAATTCAAAGGTTGGCTATGACTGGTGTATAGTATGATGTGATTTGACAGTATGTGTACATTACAGTTATCAGTTAAACATGATTGATCTTCTCATCTTATGTGTAGTATAGACATAAACATGATCTTTCATTGAGTTGTGGATTAAAACAATTATTTAAGGAAGATATAAGTTCAAGTTATTACAGTTGCATCTTCTGCTGGCGGTAAAATAGGCAAGGAAGAACAAATGGTAGATTCTCTGTTTTCTAAACAGAAAAACTAAATGGGGCTTATTTACCCTAACAATGCTTATTTGGCCGTGTTTATAATCAGACTGGTAAGTGTTTCCTGGTGAAAATACTGATTGTTCATTTCACAGTTTGTTGAACAGCTCAGTTTTCTGCCAGTTTATTCAAGATACAGATATTTTTTTTTACAAAAATCTGTGGTAATATTTTTGAAATTGTGGTCTCCAACAATAAATGACTGTATGTCTATCAGGTTTATAGTGCTTTTGGGCTTGACTATAATAGTAATTGACTTTCTGTCAACATTTCAGCTCCTTTTTCTCTTACGTCGTCTTCAGAATTGTGGCTGTGTGTTGATTCAGCATCTTCTTTTTATTTTGTCTGTCTAACTTTGTTGACCCCTTTCATTGGTTCAAACTATTTTCACTGATGCTAGATTTGGTTGATGGTCAGTGTGTAGGTATTGAGATGTTATTTCTACAGCGTGATAATGTGCATTGTCTCTTGTGGATTTGTATATCTGTAGTGCCAGGTGTGGAAAAGGCAGAAATTTCCCCTCCCAAATGCTCACTTCAGACAACATTTTTTTCATCGTTTTATAATATAATAAAAAAGTGTATATCACTTTATGTAGGTGTATGGTTTTACTCTACAAATAGTTTAAATATCAACTGTACCTTACCAGCATGTTAATTTTGTTTGATACATACCATAGAAATAGTTATAGAAAAAAGTAGTGTGTGTATCATGGTAGTTTGTATTTTAAACTGTAAGTGAATATTATTAAAAGGACAATGAACTGACAAAGACAGATATGATTTTATATTTGTACGTCAATAAACTTATTGCGTTGATAATAACAAACTGTATTTGTGATCTTCACTCATTCCCATAATTTATAATTTAGGCCTTTAAGTAATGGTCCAACTTTCCATAATCCTCCTTCCCCTAAAGTCAACTTTTGCCCACCCAAAGTTGCTTGCTGGATCCACCCCTGGTAGTGCTTCTTTGATTTTCCATAATAGACTAGACTGGAAACTAGGAATGTAATTTTGTGCAGTATGGAGCAATTTTCTGTTTCCGAACAAAGAAGTTCAAGAAGTGAACAGATCAAAACTGTAAGTGTCATCACAGAGGAGATACTCATGAAGTCACCAGTGTAGCAGAATAAAATAATTGAAAATTAAGAAACAAGTCACAACGAAGGGATTGCAATACTTAAAATTGATTTTTAATATTGTAACGTAACGAAAATACGGTTCCCGACGTTACATAAATCAACTTTTAAAATAGAGAAAAAATTTATTAATTATCCACACTTGTAAAAGGTCAGAAACCCAACCCATGATTGCTTAAATAAAATAAGAATACAAGGTAGATAGAAAAGAAATTAATAATGTTAATAATAATAAACCTCAAGGTTCAGTGAGAGGTAAACAACAGACATTGACAAATAAGGTAAAAACTAATTTTTACTGTTTCATAATAATTGATGTTGTAAAGTAGATGAGAATGAGTAAATATTATATGACTTAAGTTACTCAAAAGTACCTGTTATTAATTGTATCATGTTATATTGTTATCATGATAGTGATGTTGTATTTTTGTGTTAGCAAGTGAAATTATTCTGTTAATAGAATACTAGGTAATTAAGTATTATGTGTTATCAATTTACCATTATAGAGTTGTTGTTAAACTCAGTAATTGATTATTAATTTATTTCATTTTATGTGTTATCCATAGGTCACGATAAAGCTTTTGTTAGACTTTATAGAGTTAATTATTTGTATACATGTACTAAGATAGTAAGATGATTATAATTGTAAAATTGGCCAAAAAGGCTATAATTGTAAACGAGATACAAAAGAGTTTAGTATAAACATGTCATAAATAGATAAAAGATTCTATAATATTGCAGATAGTAACAAGTTAAATTCAGAAGTAGATCAAGGTATAATGATAGGCCTAACAACCAGTAACATTATATAGTAAGTCAGATCAGAAAGGTTAGTAAAGAAATTGGTAACAAATACTAAATAAAATCTAATGGGTTAGGAGAAGTTAATAATAATTGATAATAACAAATAAATAAACTCAAATTAAATAAATTCTTATAGTGCCATAGTGCAATGATACCGATAGATAATGTTTTGTAACAGGAAAATAATATTTGTTAAAATAAATAGACTAAGAGGAAGCGACAGCAAAATATATAAAAATTAGTAACAAGCAATAGGTAAAATTATAATAGGATATAATGGAAATTTAGAAAGGGATTATTTTGATGAGCAGAAGAACATTGTATGAAATGATTATAATATAACATAATATCCAATAAGAATAAAAAAGATGGTTGCCAGGGACGACGAAAGAGATAGAATTTGTTGATTTGACTATTGAAAAAATTTACATGAACGAAGACGGTTTGGTTAAAAGACGCTCAGAAAAGATTTGATTTAATTTAAATATAAAGTCAACACAAATTTAAGCAAAATGGATAATAAATCACAATAGTATGGTCCACTATCATTTAACCGTATTATACAGTTGGAGAATCTAAAACTTATACATGAAAGTAACGAAAAATATAAAGGAAGAACTCTGATTGCAAAATTCAATAAAATGAACAGAGGTTAACTTAATTAACTAACAAAACCAGAGAAATAACTACCTGTATAAAGTGATATAATCCTATAACGTAAAAGAAACGAAAATAAACACCAAATTATATCGGAACTTCAGTTTACACAATTCAATAGAAAAACGTAATTGGACTTGAAATTCGTCGAAGCACGTAACCACAAAACTCGGACATTGGTAAACAAAAGGAGCGGTATTTCTGCATCATCCCAGGACCAGGAATTAAACTTTATTTTCAACTTGGAACGAAGACTGACGAGAGCAAATTCATCTGCATGCTGTTCTTGACCAAACCAGGCGAAGAGGTTATTTGTACACTGCCTTATCGAGTCACGATGCCGAGCGGACGCTAAAACTACAATTATTTTAAATATTATTTAATTAAAACTTAAATCTATATTGTAATACCTTGTATTCCTATTTATGCATTTTCTGATCTTACTAACAGTTGAAAGAACCTTCACGCCCTGTATTTAAAGAAATATAAAATCATAATTACAAATAATATAAAACCTTGAATCCAATCGATAATCGATTACTCTTAACATCTTGCCGTTTGTATCTACGTAAAAGAAACGACTTTGTTCGACAAGAAATATTAAAATATTAATAAAGAATCCTTTCAGAATTCAGATACCTTCTCATTTATATAAGATTTAGTGTAGTGTGAACAAGATGTAAGATAAGTAGAGAGCGTAACTGAGAATTACCATACGCAGTGGGCTAACCTACAAATTTCCGTTGTCTGGGAACTACAGCACTACTCGCGGACCGCTTGGGTATTAAAGAGAAAGAGAATACAATAAAAATTAATTCTCTTCTCTTCAACGCAGAATAGGCTTGAGTGAAAAATTTGAATTACACACTATACACGTAATTTTCACCCAACATAACACAATTATATTAAATAGAGAGGAACTGAGATATACTTAAACATTATTATAACACGTATTAAAATAAGATACATTATAAATTGGCACTCACAACAGAGAGGTTTAACGAGACGGACGTACCCGTTAAGCTATAAATTGGCGAATCCAACAGTGGCGCCTAATTAACAACAAAATTAGGAAGGATCATCTAAGAGTATAATAAGAGCAACACCCATACACTTAAGGAAAGCCGTGATACACGGTATAATATAAATTGGCGCCCAACGCAGGGCCTGAACAAGACGTGATACACGGTATAATATAATATTCGCCAAATTGAAATATTGTTTCTCCCCACATTTAATGGTACTGTGTTACAGTGTGGTATTACTATGTTAAGAATAACTACTATGCTCCCTGAGCTGCAGAACTGGCTCACTATTTTGAATGAAATACATTTATTATACATTAATTTCAATATTACATAGTTTTTCAATTATGGGAAAAGTTACAAAAATCCTGCATACTATTTCTTTAGTAATATAACAACTGTATTGCACACAGTCAGTAAAAATTTGCGGTACAATTCCTTTTAATCTGAGATATTTTAAATCTCTTTTTGGGCCCTGGGAAAATTTTGAAATTTCCAAAACTTGACACTACATTAATTACATTTTAACTACATTCAGATGTTAGTTAAAATTCTCTTTGATTGATTTCCACATGAATTTTTGCGATTTTACCGAACATTTTTACCTACTTAATGGGCCCTGATGTACAAAAAATTTGAAAGTTTCAAAAATGAATGCTATATTCTGATCGTGGTTAAAATTCCCTTTAACCCCTATATGGGCTTTTGCCATGGACTTTCTCACACTTTTGACACCCTCACATTTTTGCCTCCCATCCCCCTATTTTTGGGAGGAGCAATTTAGAAAACAATAGGGTTCTGTAGGGTAAAAGTATGGCGCACACCAAGTTTTACAAAAACAGATTGATGTGTTCAAAAGTTGTTATGAGATATATCGCGAACACACAGTCAGAGAGTCTGATTAACAAAAATCGACAAGCGCCAAACCAAGTGATTTTGTGTCTTGACAAGTGCCAAACGGTCGAGATAAAACTGAGAACTTGCTTCAGTCGTTCAATAAAGGTGACACTTTTCCTGAAAAGAAAATTAATGTAATAAAGTTTTGCAGCAAAAATTTGAATGAATAGTGACCGAATAAATTAATATCTTAATAAAAAAAATATCGGTATGGAGAACCATACATGACTTCCATGTTCTAAGATTTATATTTAAAATCATTTTCGAAATGAAATATTACTATAGAAACTACTTCTTTCTACTTACTGCTTCAGCCTTAACCACAGTACTGTGGTCACTAACGTATACCACCTCACGTTATCGCACTCGATTTTCACTGATGATGGAAGTCGATGGCATTGGCGAAACGTCTGGTTTTGTAGAAAACATTGGACTACGGCCAAACATCCCCGGAAGGAATTTTAACAAAAACTACTTCTTTGTTGCCAATAACGTTGTACAATATATATAAAAAATTGCATAAAATTAATGGCTTGTATAAGTTAATGTTTGATCTCCATTAAGTAGTGCTCAAGTTTCCAAAGTTTTAATATTCTGATGTCCGTAATTAAAACATCAGAGCAGGTTTAGTGTGTATGAGGGTACACCGTGGACAAAAATTTTCAACATTTCCTATTGAGCGTTGCTACAGTGTTCCTAGTTGCAGTGTTTCTATCAAGCTGCGAATCTACAGTGTATGTTTCACAGAACAAACACGCGAAAAAGAAGGAGCGCTCCGAAGTCACTCATGGACCCTCAGCATCTTGCAGAGGGTTCATTCCCTAAAGACGAAAAGTCTGTCTATGAATCGTTCCTCTGTAAACACGTGCAGTTACACTGTCCAGCGATCCACAGGAAGCAAATCGCTATCCACGCTGGACACTTTTTCGGCTTGCACGCGTTATGTTGTTATGGGTTTCGGCACTTACCATTTAAAAAGCGTGCAAATGTAAGAAAATAAACATGAGTGAGGCCAGAAATAACGTGAATTTTGTGTGTGTGTGTGTGTGTGTGTGTGTGTGTGTGTGTGTGTGTGTCTCCCTGCCTTTTTATTGCGGTAGTCATAATAATAAAATGGAAACGTAAACATTACATAACTGAGATGTGCTTGCCTGCCACGAACGATATATTATTTTATACATGTATATTAGCTCATACATAATTTACATTAAAATGAAAAAATTATAATTTTATTGCCTGGCAACAAAATTATTTTATTTTTAACAATTACCATTGTTTCAAAAAGTTTAAATGAATTTTCAAGTACTTTACTGTTGTTAAAACGTAAAAGATTGCAGGTAAACTACCCCTTCCCCTTGACCGATCTTCACCAAAATCGAAAGTCCTTGAGATCTCTACAATTCAGGGACATATGCAAAAAATTATTTGAATCTGTTTGAATTTGCGGCTGTTATCGTTTGCCATAGAAAATTACCCTTGATAAAAAAACGTTGCAGGTAAACTACCCCCTCCCTTTAACCGATCTTCACCAAAAACAATAGGCTTGAGTACTCTACAAATCAGGACTGTATGCAAAAAATTATTTGATTCTGTTTGAATTTGCGGCTGTTATCGTTTGCCATAGAAAATACTCTTGTTAAGAAAACGTTGTAGGTAAACTACCCCTTTCCCTCAACCGATCTTCACCAAAAACAAAAGGTCTTGAGAACTCTACAATTTAGGGCTGTATGCAAATAATCTTTTGATTCTGTTTGAATTTGCGGCTGTTATCGTTTGCCATAGAAAATACCCTTGTTAAAACATAAAACGTTGCAGGTAAACTACCCCTTTACCTTAAGCGACCTTCACCAAAATCAATAGGTCTTGAGAACTCTACAATTCAGGGCTGTATGCGAAACATTATTTAATTCTGTTTGAATTTGCGGCTGTTATCGTTTGCCAAAAAGAAAAATTACCCTTGATAAAAAAAACTGTTGCAGGTAAACTACCCCTTTCCCTCAACCGATCTTCACCAAAAACAATAGGTCGTGAGTACTCTACAAATCAGGGCTGTATGCAAAAAATTATTTGATTCTGTTTGAATTTGCGGCTGTTATCGTTTGCCATAGAAAAAAAATCTATAGACAGACAGACACACACACACACAGACACTTTTCGAAAAACGACTTTTTTTCATGTTTTGAGTGTAGTACAATCAGAATCTGCAATAATCTCGAACACGATTTTTTTTGCCATCACCATACTTCCATTTCCTTAAGGAACATGGAAGTAAAAATGTCGGTATGGAGAACCATACATGACTTCCATGTTCTAAGATTTATATTTAAAATCATATTCGAAATGAAATATTTCCATAGAAACTACGTCTTTCTACTTATTGCTTCAGCATTAACCACAGTACTGTGGTCACTAACGTATACCACCTCACGTTTTCGCACTCGATTTTCACTGATGATGGCAGTCGATGGCACTGCCGAAAAGTATGGTTTTGCAGAAAAAATTGGACTACGGCTAAACAGCCCGGGAAGCAGTTTTAACAAAAAACTACTTCTTTGTTGCCGATAACGTAGTACACATATACAAAATTCTCCCCTCCATCTTCAACTATAATTTTTAATTATAG
The DNA here is from genome assembly GCA_034769895.1 of Magicicada septendecula. Classification (NCBI taxonomy): domain Eukaryota; kingdom Metazoa; phylum Arthropoda; class Insecta; order Hemiptera; family Cicadidae; genus Magicicada; species Magicicada septendecula. Next base: position 66,461,526 of record CM068368.1, on the reverse strand, counting down.
AAAATTACCCCCACCCCGTTCACCTAACCTCTTCATTTATAGATATTTCATCTACGTTTCTACAGTGGATTATTATGACCTTCTTATCAGGATACTTTATTTATAAAAAAAAATATTAAAAGTACTTTACTCTTGTTAAATCATAAAATGTTTCAGGTAAACTACCCCTTTCTCTTAACCGATCTTCACCAAAATCAACAGACCTTGAGCTTTCTGCAACTTAGGAAATTGTGCAAAAAATTATATGATTCTCTTTGAATTTACGGCAGTTATCGTTCGTCATATAAAAAATTACCCTTGTTAAAACATAAAACGTTGCAGGTAAACTACCCCTTTCCCTTAACCGATCTTCACCAACACCAACAGGTATTGAGAACTCTAAAATTCAGGGTTGTATGCAAAACATCATTTTATTCTGTTTAAATTTGCGGCTGTTATCGTTTACCATAGAAAAAAATTACCCTTGATAAAAAAACTGCTGCAAGTAAACTACCCCTTTCCCTTAACCGATCTTCACCAAAAACGACAGGTCTTGAGTACTCTACAATTCAGGCCGGTATGCAAACAATTATTTGATTCTGTTTGAATTTGCGGCTCTTATCGTTTGCCATAGAAAACACCCTTGATAAAACATAAAACGTTGCTTGTAAACTACCCTATGCCATTAACCGATTTTCACCAAAACAATAGGTCTTGAGAACTCTACAATTCAGGGCTGTATGCAAAACATTATTTGATTCTCATTGAATTTACGGCAGTTATCGTTCGTCATAGGAAAAATTACTCTTGTTAAAACATAAAACGTTGCAGGTAAACTACCCCTTTCCCTTAACCGATCTCCACAAACACCAATAGGTACTGAGAACTCTACAATACAGGGCTGTATGCAAAACATCATTTGATTCTGTGTGAATTTGCGGCTGTTATCGTTTACCATAGACAAAAATTACCCTTGATAAAAAACCATTGCAGGTAAACTACCCCTTCCCCTTAACCGATCTTCACCAAAAACGATAGGTCTTGAGAACTCTACAATTCAGGGCAGTATGCAAAATATTATGTGATTCTGTTTGAATTTGCGGCTGTTATCGTTTGCCATACAAAATACCCTTGATAAAACAAAAAACGTGGCACGTAAACTACCCCTTTCCCTTAACCGATCTTCACCAAAATCAATAGGTCTTGAGAACTCTACATTTGAGGGTTGTATGCAAATAATCATTTGATTCTGTTTGAATTTGCGACTCTTATCATTTGCCATAGGAAATACCCATTTAAAACATAAAACGGAGCAGGTAAACTACCCCTTTCCCTTATCCGGTCTTCACCAAAATCAATAGGTCTTGAGAACTCTACAATTTAGGGCTGTATGCAAATAATAATTTGATTGTGCTTGAATTTGCGGCTGCTATCGTTTGCCATATAAAATACCCTTGTTAAAACATAAAACGTTGCGGGTAAACTACCCCTTTCCCTTAACCGATCTTTACCAAAATCAACAGATCGTGAGAACTCTACAATTCAGGGCTGTATGCGAAACATTATTTGATTCTGTTTGAATTTGCGGCTGTTATCGTTTGCCAAACAAACAAAATTACCCTTGATAAAAAAAAACCGTTGCAGGTAAACTACCCCTTTCCCTCAACCGATCTTCACCAAAAACAATAGGTCGCGAGTACTCTACAAATCAGGGCTGTTTGCAAAAAATTATTTGATTCTGTTTGAATTTGCGGCTGTTATCGTTTGCCATAGAAAAAAATCTACAGACACACACACAGGCACACACACACACACACAGACACTTTTCGAAAAACTACTTTTTTTCATTTTTTGAGTGTAGTACAATCAGAATCTGCAATAATCTCGAACACGATTTTTTTTGCCATCACCATACTTCCATTTCCTTAAGGAACATGGAAGTAAAATATCGGTATGGAGAACCATACATGACTTCCATATTCTAAGATTTATATTTAAAATCATTTTCGAAATGAAATATTACCATAGAAACTACTTCTTTCTACTTACTGCTTCAGCCTTAACCACAGTACTGTGGTCACTAACGTATACCACCTCACGTTATCGCACTCGATTTTCACTGATGATGGAAGTCGATGGCATTGCCGAAATGTCTGGTTTTGTAGAAAACATTGGACTACGGCCAAATATCCCGGGAAGGAATTTTAACAAAAACTACTTCTTTGTTGCCGATAACGTTGTACACATATATATCAGTGGCGAAGTTACATGGAGGCAATTGAGGCAATGCCTACCCTAAAAAATTCTGTAGAATAAAAATTATAAATACGTATGAACTACATAACGTAAAGATTATACATTGTTACTGTGACTGTCAAATTTATTAAACCGAAACGTGCTTTATTGAGCGACCGCTAGATGGTGACAGGTGAGATTCGGCATAGTTCGTTTAAAGCGAATGAGGCAACCTGAACTTGCCTCAGCGTTTTTTGTATACATCGTATGTAAGCAATGTAGTGGTGGGATAGGGAAGTGTAGGGAGGGGGGATTGTCCCGTGCTGTACACATAGAGCGTTGAGGCATGCCTCACTTCTGTGGTCCAAACAGTTAAGTTAAAGCGCCTGTGTTGTTTCTAAGTGTTTATTTTATGCGGTTATTAAAAGTGTCACTGTTATTCTGCTGAACTAACAGATGATCAAGATTGTTATTTGAATTATTTGTAACATTAAACATATATATAGAAACTAATCAAGTTTAAAAATTTGAAGTTCAATCAGTTGTATTATTGTGTATGACTAATACAAGGATTGTTCAATAGACACACGTATAGAGCTGTAAAGCATTTTTTATTCAACGATTTTAAAAGAAGTCTCCAATAACATTAAGACATGAGTTCCACTGTTGCACTAACCTGTAGATTCCCTGCTAGTAAAATTCTTACGGCTGTTTGTGGAACCATTCGGTTACAGCAAACTCTACCTCAGCGTCCGATTTGACCCACCGTCCTTTTAGTGATTCCTTAAAAAAATTTAAGATAAGATTTTTGCCTACCCATTCATTAACTACTAGCTTCGCCAGTAAGCAAATTGATGTCCATTTTTTCGGCTTGCACGCGTTATGTTGGTGTGGGTTTCGGCACTTTCCCTTTAAAAAGCGTGCAAACGTAAGAAAATAAACATGAATGAGGTCAGAAATAACGTGAATTGTGTGTGTGTGAGTGTGTTTGTGTCTTACCTGCCTTTTTATTGCCGTATTAAATGAAAAATATTATATTAAATTAAAATGAAAAAATTTTAATTTTATTGCCTGGCAACAAAATTATTTTATTTTTAACAATTACCATTGTTTCAAAAAGTTTAAATAAATTTTCAAGTACTTTACTCTTGTTAAAACGTAAAAGGTTGCAGGTAAACTACCCCTTACCCTTAACCGATCTTCACCAAAATCGAAAGTCCTTGAGATCTCTACAATTCAGGGACGTATGCAAAAAATTATTTGATTCTGTTTGAATTTGCGGCAGTTCTCGTTTGCCATAGAAAATACACTTGATAAAAAACGTTGCAGGTAAACTACCCCTTCCCCTTACCTGATCTTCACCAAAAACAATAGGTCTTGAGTACTCTACAAATCAGGGCTGTATGCAGAAAATTATTTGATTCTGTTTGAATTTCCGGCTGTTATCGTTTGCCATAGAAAATACCCTTGTTAAAAAAACGTTGTAGGTAAACTACCCCTTCCCCTTAACCGATCTTCACCAAAAACAATAGGTCTTGAGAACTCTACAATTTAGGGCTGTATGCAAATAATCTTTTGATTCTGTTTGAATTTGCGGCTGTTATCATTTGCCATAGGAAATACCCTTGTTAAAACATAAAACGTTACAGGTAAACTACCCCTTTCCCTTAACCGATCTTCACCAAAAACAATAGGTCTTGAGAACTCTACAATTCAGGGCTGTATGCGAAACATTATTTGATTCTGTTTGAATTTGCGGCTGTTATCGTTGGCAAAAAAAAAAAAATTTCCCTTGATAAAAAAACCGTTGCAGGTAAACTACCCCTTTCCCTCAACCGATCTTCACCAAAAACAATAGGTCGTGAGTACTCTAGAAAACAGGGCTGTATGCAAAAAATTATTTGATTCTGTTTGAATTTGCGGCAGTTATCGTTTGCCATAGAAAAAAAATCTACAGACACACAGATAGACAGACAGACAGATAGACACACAGACACACACACAGCACTTTTCGGAAAACGACTTTTTTTCTTGTTTTGAGTGTAGTACAATCAGAATCTGCAATAATCTCGAACACGATTTTTTTGCCATCACCATACTTCCATTCCTTAAGGAATATGGAAGTAAAATTAACCTTGATAAAAAACCGTTGCATGTAAACTACCCCTTTCCCTTATCGGTATGGAGAACCATACATGACTTCCATGTTCTAAGATTTATATTTAAAATCATATTTGAAATGAAATATTTCCATAGAAACTACTTCTTTCTACTTATTGCTTCAGCATTAACCACAGTACTGTGGTCACAAACGTATACCACCCCCGTTTTCGCACTCGATTTTCGCCGATGATGGCAGTTGATGGCACTGCCGAAAAGTCTGGTTTTGTAGAAAACATTGGACTACAGCTAAAGAGCCCGGGAAGCAATTTTAACAAAAAACTACTTCTTTGTTGCCGATAACGTAGCACACATATAAAAAATTCTCCCCTCCACCTTCAACTATAATTTTAAATAATAGAAAATTACCCCCACCCCGTTCACCTAACCTCTTCATTTATAGATATTTTGATCTACGTTTCTACAGTGGATTACTATGAGCTTCTTATCAGGATACTTTATTTATAAAAATTAAGTACTTTACTCTTGTTAAATCATAAAATGTTTCAGGTAAACTACCCCTTTCTCTTAACCGATCTTCTCCAAAATCAATAGACCTTCCGTCCTCTACAATTCAGGGAAGCATGCAAAAAATATTTGATTCTGTTTCAATGTGCGGCAGTTATCGTTCGTCATGGAAACATTTCTCTTGTTACAACATAAAATATAGCAGGTAACCTACCCCTTTCCCTTAACCGATCTTCACCAAAATCAATAGACCTTGAGCTCTCTGCAACTCAGGAAAAAGTGCAAAACATTATTTGATTCTCATTGAATTTTCGGCAGTTATCGTTCGTCATAAAAAAATTACCCTTTTTAAAACATAAAACGTTGCTGATAAACTACCCCTTCCCTTAACCGACCTTCAACAAAATCAACAGACCTTGAGTTCTCTTTAGTTCAAAAATGTATGCAAAAACCTAGTTGATTCTGTTTGAATTTACGGCAGTTATCGTTCGTCATATAAAAAATTACCCTGGTTAAAACATAAAATGTTGCTGGTAAACTACCCCTTTCCCTTAACCGATCTTCACCAACACAAATAGGTATTGAGAACTCTACAATACAGGGCTGTATGCAAAGATCATTTGATTCTGTTTGAATTTGCGGCTGTTATCGTTTACTATAGAAAAAAATTACCCTTGATAAAAAACCGTTGCAGGTAAACTACCCCTTTCCATTAACCGATATTCACCAAAAACGATAGGTCTTGAGTAATCTACATTTCAGGCCTGTATGCAAACAATTATTTGATTCTGTTTGAATTTGCGGCTGTTATCGTTTGGCGTAGAAAACACCCTTGATAAAACATAAAACGTTGCTGGTAAACTACCCTATTCCATTAACCAATCTTCACCAAAAACAATTGGTCTTGAGAGCTCTACAATTCAGGGCTGTATACAAAACATTAGTTGATTTTCTTTGAATTTACGGCAGTTATCGTTCGTCATAGAAAAAATACTCTTGTTAAAACATAAAACGTTGCAGGTAAACTACCCCTTTCCCGTAACCGATCTTCAACAAAATCAACAGACCTTGAGTTCTGTATAATTCAAAACGGTATGCAGAAGAGTAATTGATTCTGTTTTAATGTATGGCAGTTATCGTTCGTCAAAACAAAATTACCCTTGATAAAACTTAAAATGTTGGTGGTAAACAACCCTATTCCCTTAACCGATCTTCACCAAAACCAACAGGTCTTGAGAACTCTACGTTTCAGGGCTGTATGCAAAATATTATATGATTCTGTTTGAATTTGCGGCTGTTATCGTTTGCCATACAAAATACCCTTGATAAGACAAAAATATCGGTATGGAGAACCATACATGACTTCCATATTCTAAGATTTATATTTAAAATCATTTTCAGCCAAACAACCAGGCTGTGTCTTACCTGCCTTTTTATTGCTGTATTAAATGAAAAATATTATATTACATTAAAATGAAAAAATTATAATTTTATTGCCTGGCAACAAAATTATTTTATTTTTAACAATTACCATTGTTTCAAAAAGTTTAAATAAATTTTCAAGTACTTTACTCTTGTTAAAACGTAAAAGGTTGCAGGTAAACTACCCCTTCCCCTTAACCGATCTTCACCAAAATCGAGAGTCATTGAGACCTCTACAATTCAGGGACGTATGCAAAAAATTATTTCATTCTGTTTGAATTTGCGGCTGTTATCGTTTGCCAAAGAAAATACGCTTGATAAAAAAACGTTGCAGGTAAACTACCCCTTCCCCTTAACCGATATTCACCAAAAACAATAGGTCTTGAGTACTCTACAAATCAGGGCTGTATGCAAAACATTATTTGATTCTGTTTGAATTTGCGGCTGTTATCGTTTGCCATAGAAAATACCCTTGTTAAAAAAACGTTGCAGGTAAACTACCCCTTTCCCTCAACCGATCTTCACCAAAAACAATAGGTCTTGAGAAATCTACAATTCAGGGCTGTATGCGAAACATTATTTGATTCTGTTTGAATTTGCGGCTGTTATCGTTTGCCAAAAAAAAAAAATTTCCCTTGATAAAAAAAACCGTTGCAGGTAAACTACCCCTTCCCCTCAACCGATCTTCACCAAAAACAATAGGTCGCGAGTACTCTACAAATCAGGGCTGTATGCAAAAAATTATTTGATTCTGTTTGAATTTGCGGCAGTTGTCGTTTGCCATAGAAAATACGCATGATAAAAAACGTTGCTGGTAAACTACCCCTTCCCCTCAACCGATCTTCACCAAAAACAATAGGTCTTGAGTACTCTACAAATCAGGGCTGTATGCAGAAAATTATTTGATTCTGTTTGAATTTGCGGCTGTTATCGTTTGCCATAGAAAATACCCTTGTTAAAAAAACGTTGCAGGTAAACTACCCCTTTCCCTTAACCGATCTTCACCAAAAACAAAAGGTCTTGAGAACTCTACAATTTAGGGCTGTATGCAAATAATCTTTTCATTCTGTTTGAATTTGCGGCTGTTATCGTTTGCCATAGGAAATACCCTTGTTAAAACATAAAACGTTACAGGTAAACTACCCCTTTCCCTTAACCGATCTTCACCAAAAACAATAGGTCTTGAGAACTCTACAATTCAGGGCTGTATGCGAAACATTATTTGATTCTGTTTGAATTTGCGGCTGTTATCGTTTGCCAAACAAACAAAATTACCCTTGCTAAAAAAAAACCGTTGCAGGTAAACTACCCCTTTCCCTCAACCGATCTTCACCAAAAACAATAGGTCGCGAGAACTCTGCAAAACCGGGCTGTATGCAAAAAATTATTTGATTCTGTTTGAATTTGCGGCAGTTATCGTTTGCCATAGAAAAAAAATCTACAGACAGACAGACAGACAGACAGACAGACACACAGACAGACACACAGACACTTTTCGGAAAACGACTTTTTTTCATGTTTTGAGTGTAGTAGAATCAGAATCTGCAATAATCTCGAACACGATTTTTTTTGCCATCACCATACTTCCATTCCTTAAGGAATATGGAAGTAAAATGTGTCCAGTAAACTACCCCTTTCCCTTAACCGAACTTCACCAAAAACAATAGGTCTTTAGTACTCAACAAAACAGGGCTGTATGCAAAAACGTATTTGATCCTGTGTGAATTTGCGGCTCTTATCATTTGCCATAGAAAATACCCTTTTAAAACATAAAACGTTGCAGGTAAACTACCCCTTTCCCTTAACCGATCTTCACCAACACCAATAAGTATTGAGAACTCTACAATACAGAGCTGTATGCAAAACATCATTTGATTCTGGTTGAATTTGCGGCTGTTATCATTTACCATAGAAAAAATTACCCTTGATAAAAAACCGTTGCAGGTAAACTACCCGTTTACCTTAACCGATCTTCACCAAAAACGATAGGCCTTTAGAACTCTACAATTCAGAGCTGTATGCAAAATATTATATGATTTTGTTTGAATTTGCGGCTGTTATCGTTTGCCATACAAAATACCCTTGATAAAACAAAAAACGTGGCTGGTAAACTACCCCTTTCCCTTAAACGATCTTCACCAAAAACAATAGGTCTTTAGTACTCAAGAAATCAGGGCTGTGTGCAAAAACTTATTTGATTCCGTTTGAATTTGCGGCTCTTATCGTTTGCCATAGAAAATACCCTTTTAAAACATAAAATGTTGTAGGTAAGCTACCCCTTTCCCTTAACCGATCTTCACCAAAAACAAAAGGTCTTGAGAACTCTACAAGTCAGGGCAGTATGCAAAACATTATTTTATTATGTTTGAATTTGCGGCTGTTATCGTTTGCCATAAAAAATACCCTTGTTAAAACATCAAACGTTGCAGGTAAACTACTCCTTCCCCATAACCGATCTTTACCAAAATCAACAGATCTTGAGAACTCTACAATTCAGGGCTGTATGCGAAATATTATTTGATTCTGTTTGAATTTGCGGCTGTTATCGTTTGCCAAACAAACAAAATTACCCTTGATAAAAAAAAAAACAGTTGCAGGTAAACTACCCCTTTCCCTCAACCGATCTTCACCAAAAACAATAGGTCGCGAGTACTCTACAAATCAGGGCTGTATACAAAAAATTATTTGATTCTGTTTGAATTTGCGGCTGTTATCGTTTGCCATAGAAAAAAAATCTACAGACACACAGACAGACACACACACAGACACTTTTCGAAAAACGACTTTTTTTCATGTTTTGAGTGTAGTACAATCAGAATCTGCAATAATCTCGAACACGATTTTTTTTGCCATCACCATACTTCCATTTCCTTAAGGAACATGGAAGTAAAATAATAGTGACTTTAAAAAGTAGATATAATAATCAACAAGAATTTAATATTGCAAAAGCTGTGCTATGTATGGTCTTAAAACTGTACACATTTTTTTGAAAATCAAATAATGCAAGTAATACCGATAGAGTTTGTATTTTCGTATTAGGAGTTTGTAATGTGTTCTTTAGTTTCAAAAACTTTCATAGCCCATCTTATCAAAGTTAATGTTAACAACTTACAGGCTAATTGGCGGCTGTGGTGAGTAAATGAGTTTTGCTTTCAATTAACTCAGTTTTCTGATATTTGATTCATGAATAGCCTCACTTGTCGTGAGTTACTGAGTTCCTTCTGTAATTTAGAAGTAATGTACTTGTTTAGAATGCTACTGTCAGATCTGTAGTCATTTTTCGGGTGACCAAAACATACATGTAACAATTCTAACATTGATTTATACAAATGCAGTAAGCATTCATTTTTGAGAATATTTAAAAGTCTACTCTTCTGTGCAAATTCAAGATGGTAACAATATATATGGCCCGTAAGGTTTAAAACCTAGTAACATGTTGTTTAAATCTAGGCAGTACAATTAAAAAGATACAAATTTTAGTTCAGTTTCCTTTCTTTATAAAGGATTGTATGATATCTTATTTGCACTATTTGAGTAGTTATCCGTCAACTTTTCAAATTTTTTTTTCTTCCTATCAGTCACTGTGGACTGCATTTGGTTCAGCTGGTTCCTCTCTTCTTCTCTCCTCTCTTCCTCCTCTTCCATATCTCTCATTCTTGATCGATGTCTCTCCCTCCTTTCGTCAGTCCAGATGGCACCTGTCCTCTTGTTGGGGTTTTTCCTGAAAACCTTGGGCGTTTTTTAAATTTCTTTTTGAGTGGCAAGCATTCTTCAATATCTTCTTGAGTGCTCTGAAGTTCTTCCATGTTTATTCTGTTTCTTTGAACCACGTATTGGACATTTTGAGATTTCTGAACTAGGTAAAAAGCTTCCCTGTTAGTCTGTCAGGATTCATTCTTTGTAAAAGTGTATTTATGCATACTACATTTTTTTTGTAATATAAGAATAGTTACCATGTTAAAGAATACAGAAATTGAAAGCTAAACTATAATGGAATATTAACCAATACATATTTATAATTCGTCATTTGTTAATATTGTTACGAGAAGCATACCGAACAATCCAGAACATTCCCCCCCCCCCCCCCCCGTCCAGTGTGGCTTGTGTTGTATCATTCACGTAGGTGGTTCTAGTGAGTTCCAGGAACACTTGATATAAGCATTAAGCCGCTGGCGTGCAGTAAGGAGGCAAAGCTGTACTGCACTTCTGCGGGGCCTATATAAAGCCATAGCAGCCGGATTGTCAGTTTAGTTACATGAGTGATTTTCGCTAGTGCGGATTGAGTGTTTATCGAAGTGAAGTAGTATTGTGTTAATAATTGTGTGAAACTCTATTAATAGACATTGTTATTGTCCACTGCGTGTGGACAAATCTAGCTGGAAATATTGTACGAGTTAATTACAAACTGTAATTGTGATAATTAAAGCTGGTGATTAGTGACATATAACTGGTGTCTTGTATTTTGTTTTCCACTGTACCATACGACGATCAGGAGACCGTCGTAACAATGTATAAAGAGAGAAACAAGAAAATAGCAAAAAATCCCTTATAAAGATTATATAAGCAGAGGAAAACAAAATACACTGCTTCAGAATTATTTCTAAAGTTGATCCCTAAACTGTTAAGGCCGTATGGTTGCTGTACAAAAATACAGTAAAGAGTGTCAATATGAGAAAGTGTCTTGTAATGACAAAACATAAAATTCCAGTTTTAAAGATGCTGTCTAAAGTGTTGAATGTGTTTGAACAACCTTGAAGCTTTTAGCAAACAATACCTGTGTACAGAAGCAACAGCATTTGCATGATTTGGAGTGAGTTTTCCAGTTACATGGCAACCGCCAATGCATGACAACTAATGACCAAAACAAGGCCACACACACAACTCTAGTTGTAAACAAAACAAAACAAAAATCTATGAACAATTACTGTTATCACATGTAATTATCAGCATGAATGTTTTGTGTACATGCAATCCTCACGTGTGTGTTGTGAAGTCAACTCATGTGTTTACAAAATCAATTAACAAAATTAACACATGATTATGTTTCTTAAATACACTAGGTACAAGAATCACATTCGGCTATACAGTTATTGTGTCAAACAGGACTACCTTTTTCTTATCAACCTCTTCATTTCACATCTTAAAAAAAATGCAGTAAACTTCCTATTTGCAGAATTGGGGTAGCGCGTTCGCTGTGGATAACCGAATTCTATGGATAATCCACAATATGTAAAAAAAGTCAGAAAGTAATGAAAAGTCATTGTTTACATTTGTTGTTTACTTAAAATAAATCAGTACAGTGAAACTCTACTAAGACGCTCATCAAAGGACCTCATGAAAATTGCATAATAAGCGAGATATTATCAAGTAGCAATCAGGGGCGGATTCAGCAAGCAATTTTTTTGGGGGGGATATCAAAAGTTGGACCATTTTGTAACGGCCTAATGTATTAAAGATAGGAATGAGTGAAGATATACAGTGAGTTATTATCAACACAATAAGTTTATTAATGTACACGTTTAAAATCATGTCTGTGTTTGTCAGTTCATTGTTCTTTTAATAATATTCACTTACAGTTTACAATACACACTGTTCACTTAAGTTATGTATCAAACAAAAATTAACACGGAGTACAGTTACAGTTTAAAGTAGTTTTAGAATAAAACCAAAAACTTATATAATATGATTTACATTTCTTATGATATTCACAGTCACAAAACTATTCTGCAATCACAGACGACGAGAACAACAATTTTGTCTGAAGCAACCATTTGGGAGGGTCGAAATTGCCCTTCAACCCCCCGTGGACTGTGCCTGGTAGCAATATATACTGTACATACTGAAACTATGTAACTGATAATATCATTTTCTATGCAGCTTAAATACTAATTCACATGAACGGACATTTCGTCAGATGTCGTACTGGTAAATTGTCATATGCAGTATACCAGCGTAAAATCTACACTTCTAAAGTTACTACCTGTATACATAATAATAATGGCTCCCATGTGTACCACTGAAGCAGCTTAGGAGTCAGGCAGGGTAGGATGCCGATGCGAGCTGTACGGCATACAAGGAAGGCAGTGTGGCCAGCACTACGCTTCAGGCGCCCATTATTATCCCCAGGATGTTATCCCAGGTACTCATTTTCAACAGGCTGAGTCTGTGTAACTGAAACTATACTGAACATACTGAAACTGTGTAACTGATAATCTAATTTTCTATGCAGCTTAAATACTATTTCACATGAACGGACATTTCGTCAGGAGATGTCGTACTGGTAAATTGTCATATGCAGTATATCAGCGTAAAATCTACACTTCTAAAGTTACTACCTGTATACATAATAATAATGGCTCCCATGTGTACCACTGAAAGCAGCTTAGGAGTCAGGCAGGGTAGGCTGGCAATGCAAGCCGTACGGCATACAAGGAAGGCAGTGTGGCCAGCACTACGCTTCAGGCGCCCATTATTATCCCCAGGATGTTATCCCAGGTACTCATTTTCAACAGGCAGAGTCGACCTGGGGCCTTGATTTCATGGTGCGGGCCCGGGATTCGAACCCGAGACCTCTAGATTAGTAGCCAGGTGCCATACCCATTGGCCTACTGAGCCGCCCTATCTGTATACATACAAAAGTTATATTGGCCTTAGAAAATGGAAGTTAACGTTTCCCACTTTTTCATGATCGTCAGGGATTAAAATCAAGAATTGATTACCGCAGATATACGAATTGACACACTCCATCCCTCAGACATACCTTTTCATAACTTAAATAACTGAAAAACAAGAATATTGTTTTATTGTTTATAGTTAATAAAATCCTTGTATCAAGATTAGTGAAACAGAAACTTTATTATTCAGCTACAAATTTATTTCCACGTATCAAAAAAATAATCCGTAGGTTGCCATGATTAATCCGAAACATGGATAATCGGGCGTTTACTGTACATTTTTTATTTAAAAAACAAATAACATAAATGTATTGTATAGCAGAGTCTTTCAGATTTGGCTAGGTTTGAGTAACAGTTGGATATGTGTTTTAAAATTATTCATTTTCAATAAAATATATTTTATAATAGAACAAGACAAATACTTGAAATTTAGATTGTAGAGGGAAAAGTTTACAGGCTAAGACAATTAGGAAAATGCCTCTACAAATGTTGTCATCCATTCAGATTCTAGACAGTCATACAGTATGGAGTTGAAGTCACATGGTCATAAGGAACCCCGGTCCCGACCCTGACGGTTAATCGAAGTTTCACTGTACTGAGAAGCTGTCAGCATTGCTTACTGCATGTGCCTTGTTGCATTTCCCACAGCTGGACGATTCACGTCTCAAACAAGATGGACCTTGCTTACCACAGGTGTTTCGCGTCTACAATTATTCGACTAAGACAGGAAAATACAAAGCAAAATGATTTTAATTTGATTAAGAAATACTGGTGTTACGAAAGACGACCTAAAATGTGATTACCGTTATTTTTGGAACCTTAATTCTGTGCCATCTGAGATTACATAGATCTCCTTGAATATCTGCACTGTCTCTACCTATACTTTTATTGGCAAAATATTTGATCAAGAATTACATAATCAAACATCAATTACCAATTTAAATTAACAGGAAAAATGGTACATAGAAAACAGATTAAGCAACTGTCCAGAGAGTTCTAAATACAGAGACAGCAACAGTGAATTAAATATTTTGGTGCATGAAATTTATTCTTTAATTTACAAATGAAAGTAATAAATTGAAGAATATGAAGGAATTCTAGTGATCACCCTTCAAATAAAATGTGGCCTCTACTAATAATGACTAACTTCATTAAAATAATAGTTTTTTTGGTTTTTTTTTTCGATAATACTGTGAAAATGTTGGTATATAAAAGAAGTTTTAATACATGAGATATTTATCTCTACTCAAAACTGATCAGGGTAAGCTGTCTAATTTTAACCACAGAGTATCCAAGGAAGCTAGTGTAGCCACTGCTATGGTTTGTCTGCTTCTGATTAGCTTAAATGTTGACCTAGCAGAGACTGAATCAACCTAGAGGCTGAAATCAGACCTTGATTTTATTGTGCTGCCTAAGAAATGAACATGGGACCTCTACTACATTAGCTAAGGACTATATCTACTGGTGTATTAAGCTCTCAGTTTTATTGTATAAAGCTTAATTTTTCTTTATTAAATGGCTGTAGTATATAAAACATTTATGGTGCTTTTAGAGACATCCTCCATTACTTAGACCGTTGTTTACTTCAGAACAACATATTTTTGCGGAAACCAGTGTTATCATTATTTATTGTCACTTTATCTCATGTGTTGCCACATGAAATTGTAAATTAAAAGTAATTACCACTGGATTGATGTTGTTTGAAGTTTATTTTCTATGGCAATACAAATTTTATACGATGGCGTAATATTCATATAATGGTGTAAATTTGTCTCACCTGTTCGTACAATCAGATATAATGGAGGCACGATTTAGCAACTTTAGGTGTAGAGGCATTTAGGTAGAGGTCATTTGATGGCGTAACTGATTAGTTTGTTTATATAATGACTAAAGTTTAAATATGTATGAGTTGTTTAATAGTGCACTTTCAGTATTGCGTTGTAAACAAAATGTTGCTTCACCAGTGAGTGATAGTGCCAGTATCTGTTTAAACAGCATTCACAATAAAATGATATTGAAACTAAGTATGATCCTCAATAGTTTCATCCATATTAAAATTTAAATTGAATTTTATCAAATGATTATTGGATCAGTAGTTGCCTGTACAGTTGTGGAAAAAACAGTTTAGATATGGTTCTGGAATTCTCTGTCAGAATTATTTGAGCTCCTGTTGGTGCATTTTAAAGCATACCAGTTCCCTGTTGTCCCTGAGTCTCTATTTTTCAGAGGATCATTACCATGGTCAATAGAGTTTCTACTGTATCTTAAAAAATAATAAAAAAGAAAATATGCTTTTTTGTTCATTGTAAATCAATTATTATTAACTTTTACATTATGAACTCAGTAAACATTAAAAACAAGGAAAACTGTTTCTTTTTAAGTTAAATTTATACCCATAATCCCTAAATAACAAACACTCTACTACTAGCTTTTAAGTCTATGAATTTAAAGATAGATCTTTAATTTAAAAATTTTACAAGAATATTTGCAAATTAAAATATATTCTTGTAAAAGTTTTATTATTAATAATAATATAAAAGATAGATCTGTATGTTTTTCAGAACTATATATACTGGTCCAGTCATTATTCAGTAGGCATGTGTTCAATACTTTTTACAAATATTCATAACTGATTACAATATGTACATTTTTTTACAAAATAATTCACAAACATTTTGAAGCAGTTCAGAATTTGACAGATTAGTCATTTTTACTTCCATGTGCCATAAGGAAATGGAAGTATGGTGATGGTAGAAAAAATCGTGTTCGAGATAAGTGCTGATTCTGATTGTACTACCCTCAAAACATGAAGAAAACTTATTTTCCGAAAAGTGTCTGTGTAAAATTTTTTCTATGTGAACGATAACTGCTGCAAATTCAAACAGAATCAAATAATTTTTTGTATATGTGCCTGAGTTGTAGAGGACTCAAGGCCTATTGATTTTGGTGAAGATCGGTTAAGGGGAAGGGGTAGTTTACCTGCAATGTTTTATGATTTAACAAGAGTAATGTACTTAATTTTGATAAATAAAGTATCCTGAAAAGAAGGTCACAATAATCCACTGTAAAAAGGTAGATGAAATATCTATAAATGTAAAGGGTAGTTGAAGGGGGAGGGGGTAATTGTTTATATGTGTACTACGTTATCAGCAACAAAGAAGCAGTTTGTTGTTAAAATTTCTTCCTGGGCTGTTTGGCCGTGGTCCAATGTTTTCTGCAAACCAGACGTTTCGGCAGTGCCATCGACTGCCATCATCAGTGAAAATCGAGTACAGTGACATGAGGTGGTATACGTTAGTGACCACAGTACTGTGGTTAAGGCTGAAGAAAGAGGTAGTTTCTATGGAAATATTTCTTTTCGAAAATGATTTTAAATATAAATCTTAGAACATGGAAGTCATATATGGTTCTCCATACTGATGTTTTATATTATTAGAGATATTGAGTTCATATTTTTAATAAAATTCATCATAATTTGATACTTGACATAGACATTCACAAAATATTTCAAAATTTTGACTTACATTTTGGGCTGTGGTGCCCTCATAGTAAAAAATATTTTCAGTGTAAACACTATATGCGGAGTTGGATGTATAGTTTTGTTCTCTGTCCTTCATGAACGCCTTACATCATTCATCATATTAGATGGTTTCAGTAATCAGATTTCAAAGATTTTATTAGACCCCTGATAAAATAGAAGGTCCATCTAGGGGCATGAAAACCATGCTTATACAAGTTAAATTGCTGACTTTTGGGTATGTTTTGACAGTTATTGGTCAATAGCAGAATTACAGTAGATGGTAGAACTGGACGATTCATTATCATAATAATTGATATTTACTTATTAATTAAAAAAAATGTGGTCACTAACCAATATGTCATTGTATACAATATCATTATAAATTATATTATTTTACGTTATAGAGTATAGTTTGTCAAACATGAAGTAGTACCAATGGGTGATTATGACAATATCACAGTGGCAGCTGGTGGTTGAAAAATTTTGGGGTTGCAGATGGGTTGGATGGAATAAAATTGTTTTATTTTCTGAATAGAAAATGTTCAAGGCTCCTCCCCTCCGAACAGTGCACAAGGAAAGCAAAATACTGCAATTTTAGTGTCACACCTATGTAACCACGAATATTTATTGTATGAATCTTTTTTAAATTTACGATTAAATATTGTGTTACCTGATTTTACACTTTGATTAAAATTTGAAAGGTCTGATGTAGGCCTACCTACTCTCTTAATTTCAATTTTTTCCTCAGTAGGATCTAAACTGAACGCTGTTTTCGTTGAGTTTTTCGATAGAATTCATTATGTCTTACCCGTTAAATATAATAAATATCTTACACTGTGACACCTTAATCCTTTATATGTACTATTATTTACATTTGACGATGAATTAGATTGACACTAACAACGAACTTACAAAGTCCAACCTGGCGCACCACGTGTTATTTACCAACAAACAGACTGGTGGCGCCGTGACGTAGAAGCGGAGTTTGCAGTCCCTAATCATGCCAAGCGAGTCTATACCGCTGTAATAGGAACACCCTAGTCCAGCCAGCCAGAGCACTACTACATTGTATTTCCCCATATACAAAGCACGTCACAGTTGGTACATACACTGCGGCAAGAGAGTGTACGGTTTTTAGTATTCCTCTGCACTTTTCAATCGGCAAATGATTAATTACGATGATTCAGCTTCAAAACGCTATTATTAGTTATTGTTTTATTCATAATTCTATAATTTAAAATACAATTCGGGAATTATTGGTGGTTGTACAAACATGCAACCTAAGCACAGGCCGCCACTGCAGTATCACTGTGTATACAATTTCTGCTGTAGTTAAGACAGAAACCAGGTTGTAACTGTGTTATGCAAGTTTTTGAACTTTGTGTGGTACAAATTAAACGGAAGACCTAATATCAAACACACCAAAAACTGTATCAACCCATTTTAAAAGATTTATTATTTTGAACAGGTATCATTAAAAGTAAATGCACTAATTGTAAGAGAACTAATTGTTTGAATATACGCACACTTTACTACTGTAAAAGTATACTATGATGTCAGTACAAATTTGTAGTCAGTCACAAGGCGTTGTTTATAATTGCTTTAAATCTATAAGGTGTTTATTGCATGCGCATACTTCATTATAGACACTGTCTGCCTATTATTGTCATTTATTAAAATCTGGCAGCCTAAATTGTTTGTATGGCATTCAAACTTATATAGCATATTGATTCATATGACCTCTTGATCAATTAATGGATTGTAAGATTGAGGTCACATTAGTTGGTAGACTATTTTGGCAATGCCAAAATAACCATTCTCTTTTCAAAAGCAGGCTTGACAAGCAGTAGATGGACTTTCCTAGTTTGTTGTTTGTTATATTGATAGTTTAATGAGTATGAGAGTAAATATAGAACCATACTGTTCAGTAAAATGTCATTATCTGCCCAGCTATATAGGCATAAAGAGAAATCTTTTATATTTTTAAAAGTTATAATTTTTTTCTTCTCTAGCACTGGGCAGTTTACGCTCTTGATACGTACATGTGTGTGTGTGTTTTCCAACATGTTGTTATATAACTGTAATTTGTTGCCAGACTTTTAGTAATGTTTAATATTAGCATATGTGTAGAAGTAATGAATATGCAATTGTCATATGAGATTTGAATAATTATATGGAAAAATAAAGTTAGTGATTATTGTATGTTTTGGTGATTATTGTTGAAGTTATGTATGATTTCAAAATGCTTTCTGACCAATCTCAGAAGAAATTTGTATTCATAACAGTATGGAAGCAATCTGGTTGTAGCTACACATCATCGCTGATTGCTAACTGTCATATGAGAATTAGTAGTAGGCATATGTGATTTACACATAACCTCCCATTTCGTTTCCTAAAAATATACTGCAACACACTACAGACATAGATTTCACACAATATAAAATAAAACGTTTGTTAATAAAAATGATTTTTTTTTAACCAAAACCAAAAATTCTTTTTTATAAGTATTTATAATAGTTGGATTTCGTTGTCCATGACGTGTCTGTTACTTAACTAAGTATAATTACTTCACTACCGAATCGGAACACAAAATTTTTTATAGGTAAAAACGTAAAAGTTTTACCTTATAGCTTTAACCGGTTTTCGCTTTTAAAAAGCTTCTTCAGAGGCTGCCGTTGGGTGCACTGTCCGTCTTGTTGTTGGGGACGGTATCGACTTTTGAAAGATCGATGTTGTGTGTGTGGGGTGTGATATGTTCAAATAATACGTGTGATTTGAATTGTGTCTGTTCGTTTAGGATGTCGTTTTTATGTGTTTTCATGTGTTTGTATATTTCCAATTGTTCTAGAGTGGTCTAGTTTTCGATCTTTTGTGTGTACGTGTAGAATGTCTATGTTATTGTCGATGTTTTTGTATGTGTGGTTTGCGTCAATGAGGTGTGCAAAACTTTTACGTTTTTACCTATAAAAAACTGTGTTCTGAGTCGGTAGTGAAGTAATTATATTTATTTATAATATTTAGCCTAATAATAATAATAATAATAGTAATAATAATAATAATGTCTTCAAATAAATACACTACAAGTGGGTTTATTTGAAGATATTATATGGGAGACGTGCAGGTAACTCAAAGAGTTACTTCCAAAGGAATAATAATAATACTCTGTAATATTCTGTAATAATAATAACTTAATACTTATTATTATTGTTATTACTTTGAAAAAAAAAAACAGTAATACTGTTCTTGACAACTCTAATTTGTGTGTATACAGTATCGATTTTGTTTTTGGACTCTGTTAATATAAATTTGGACTCATAGTAGTAGGCCTACTATAATTTAAATTAACACAGGCAGATGTTCAAATATACAGTTCTGTACGAATTCTTTTCTACTGTTTATTAGTGAAAATCACCATTTATTTATTAAAATTTTTGGTTTTTGTTTAGTTTGACTGAAAAAAAAACCAGTTTTTTTTGGTCGACAAAGATTCCACTTGTACTATAATTTTTGAAAAGTTTGTAGAAAGGGCCTGTAACATACACCATGCATGGTACGCGGAATGCTATTGATTTACACTAGACAGTTTTGAATTCTTCAAAACGCTGATTTTAAATAGTAAAGAGATGTACTGTAAAACCTCTCTAGTCCAACCCCCGGGTGGTCCGACCGCGGCTCAGGCACCGATTTGTTGATGACTCACCAGCTTGTTTACATACTTGTCAGTTGTTTTGCTGCCTCAGTGAGCCGGCATCTAGTGCATAGTGTTGCCAGGTCTTCCGAAATTTCGGAAGACCTTCCGATTTTTTTTAATGTTCCAGAAAATACGAAATTTTGTGTAAATCTTCCGAATTTTTTCCTACCCTCGTTTCAGTGCTATATCGCATTTCTATAGTTTTGTTTTTGCGTACGATATGACGTCAAATCTGGTGTTTCATTGCAACCGCAATTATAATGGCTTTCAATAAAAGTTTATAAGAGGTCTTGTCAAAAATTATAGTTCCTTCCTCCTGTCACAAACAATAATTATGACCACCCATACACAATGATGTAATAAGCATTTTGCAATATCCACTTATTGTACCATACTGCTATTCAAATAAGAGTGACTAATCGTTATAGTTTAGTCTCAAGCTGACAGAATCGCACTACATGACTGGACCTGAATAAACAGATACTGTAATGTCTAGCCTACACCAGGTCATAATAATGTCAAGTCGCCGTGATAAACATGAAAATAAAAGTAGGGTACAGATGCCGCCACTAGCCTGTGCGCGCGGCCACAATCGTACTACTCACTCTGAAAACATAAATCGTGGCGAGCCACTCCAGCGTTCGCGACCATTTCTCGCACAATCGACATTTCGCGCCACATGAGTCGTCAAATGTGTTTGTAGAAAAGGCGCCCTTCTCCACCCCCCGTCCGTTGCAGGCGCCTAAACTCCGCGCGCACAGGCTAGTGGCGGGAGCTGTACTACACTTGGTGGCTAAACTGTGTTGGGTATGAAGAGTGTTGAGCTGTTGTTATGTCTACATCTCTGCGGTCCTGAAGTTTGAGCTCTGGCAAATCGAAAACATCGAGCCAACACTGTTCAAAACATCAAATTCGTGGAACTCCATATCTAAAATTGCGGGCGCTCTCGCAATAGATAGAGCCACTTCATTTACACTTTCTTTCAGTGTAAGCACGCTTACTAGCGCGTGCTAATTACTCGTCCAGTGTGAATTGGTGTACGTAGTAATTGGTGACAGTTTTAGTGTTTACAAATATTTTTTACACTTTTAATACTGTGTGTACAGACCGTACTGTACATATTATCATTTATTGTACATAACCAATCATATAGCCTGGTAGCCTACTGTATAAGTTTTATTTTATTTTAGACTGTCTCATTTAATGAAATAATAAACATTTTGTATTCTTCTGATAATCCGACCTTTTTTGCGTTCTGACCATACCCCCAGCCCCACAGGTGACGGATAGCGAGGTTCTACTGTAATTATAGATATTTTACAACTATAATAGCTGTGAGTACATCATTAGTAACACATTCAGAAGCTTATGTAGAGGTGAAAATGACCAAGTAATGTATCTTATTGAACAACTGACCAGGGAGAAACAAGGCGACTATCCCAGTGGTCTGATCATTGAGCATAACATTTGATTAAAAGGGTTAATTTTTCAAAAAGTGTGGCTTCAAAAGTAAAATTAAAAAAAAACAAACATATGTGGACATTAATTTTGTATTTGCTTAGTTGAGTAAATGATGAGGTCAGGGACTGTGCAAGCCCGTCTTCTGCCATTTTTGAGAGAGAAAATGAAATAAATTTAGTTACATCCATGGTATAATTAGACAATTATTAAAGAAGAAGACAGAGGGAGATGCAGCTGAAGTTTTTTTTATAAGATCATGGCAGTGCCAAATTTAATGTATGGCAGTCCTCTCCTGCAAAAAGGCATTTCTAAATTATGGGCCTGTGGAAATAAAATTTTTAAAAACTGTTGGGGGATGTAATTTTAGGGATCATCGTTGAAATGTGGATATAAGTAAACACCTCAAGATACCATCAGTTGTTGATAGAATAAAGGAATATAAGAAAGATTGGAAATCTCATGTAGAACGCATGGTAGACTTACATGTACCTAAACAACTGGTGACATAGAGACCAGTTGACAGGAAGGATTGTGAAAGACCCTGGAAACGATGGTCAGACACTTTGTGAAGTTGGAACAGGCTATAGTTCAATCCAATGAGTGAAGAAGAAGATTGTATTGACTCTAGCACTCATTGTCATTGTCAGCTTATGTACTGAGTAATACAGAGTACACCACAAGTCTTGTGACACAAATGCATGTTTGATACAATCAAGTGTTTGTGTGGTCTGGTCATTAACTAGTCAAGGCTTTAAAACAATTGTGGTGGTATTTTGACAATATTTATTGTTATCATCAAGACCTGTACAGAAATACATGTTATACAGAAATAATTAATAAGTACATAATTAATGTTAATGTTTATGAAGTACGAGGGTCAATCAAATATAAACCGGATTTTTTTTACATAAATTTATTGGTGACAGATAAAATTACAAAAAAATATCTTATTTTTCTACATAGTTTCCTTCAACAGAAATACATTTTCTCCACTGGATAGGTAGCTTCTTGATCCCCTCATAAAAAAAAAGAAGATGGGCGCTCCAACAGCCAATTGTGCACATACTGCTCAGCTGCTCAACCTCTGGATCTTTGTTGAATTTTTCCCCTCCTAATGCTTCCTTCAGCACACCAAACATGTGGAAGTCACACGGAGATAAGTCTGGACTGTAAGGAGGGTGTTCAAGAGGTGTCCAGTGAATTTCAATGAGTTTTTGCGAGGTTGAGCTGCAGTATGCGGCCGTGCGTTGTCATGGAGAAGCAGAAGTCGCCAAATGGTTGCTGGCATCATTTGTTGCTATAAGTGGCCCTGACATCATCCAGCAGCTGGCAGTAGTATGCCGCATTCACCGTCTTTCGATCGTGAAGGAAATCAATCAGCAACATACCTCTTGAGTCCCAAAACATAGTTGCCAGAACTTTCCCTGCTGACAGGTGAGTTTTGGCCTTGACCGGCACCCCCTCCACTTGGCCTGTGACTTGCGTTCTCCATTGCTTCTCGACCGCTTCGAAATTTGTTGGCCCAATCAAACACTTGTGTTCTTGACAGAGTAGGGTCTCCAAACTATGTCTGGAGTCTGGTCAAAATCTCAGCTGATTTCACGCCTTTATTGGCAAGAAATCGGATAATTACCCGTTGCACAACAGACAAAGGTACCTCATGCTCAGACATTGTGCTACTGGCGCGGGAACATGTTCTGCTGCCGTGGCTGGGCGTTCCCTCACCTCCACACATCCCCACCTAACTACCTCAACCCCCCACCTCTACCTCAAGCACCCCACCTCCACACATCCCCACCTAACTACCTCAAGCGCCCCACCTCACTCACTCCACTTCCTGAGTCCACACGTAAAAAATCCAGTTCATATTTGAATGACGCTCGTATTGTATCTTATAAAAAGAATTAAAAACAGCCAGGCTGTTGGGCTGCGGTTGATTGCTTGATAATGATTATGACATTTTTTCTTCACCAGATGTTCGGCCACCCACCAGAGGCCTCCTGCAATAGCAAAAATGTTCAACAAGAGATGGTATGCCAAATGTACCCCAAATTGAGGTACAAGCAATACGTTTTTTGGGGAAGCAACATTCTCTGTATAAGTTATGAACAATCCAGAGAGCCAATAACAATGTATAGAATTCTGTTATGGTGTTTAAAACGAGCTTTAACCTTATTCCTTATACCTCAACTTGGGGTACATTTGGCGTACCATCCCTTGTCGAATATTTTTGCTACTGAAAAAAAGCCTGCGATGGGTGGCCAGAATGTCTAGAGAAGAAGAAATGCTACAGTCATCATGTGATACTCTTTTTATTGGTATCATTTATTAACACAAAAAACAATTTAATTTTTTACTTACCGTTACGATCGCTTGTCTGGCTTCAGGGTTCGATCACATGTACGCTAGATACAAACATGGTCTACAGGTTAAGCAAAGCACTGACACAACTCATTTTTGAAGAGAATTAAAACTTTACTTTAATTTTGATTCATTCGAAATTTCTTTACATTCTACCGTATCTGAAATAATTCTGTGAGAAACTAAAATCTGTTGTTTGGTTACATACTCAGCTTTCTTATTCTAACTTATATTCTAGCTTACCTTATACTTATAGTAACATACGTACAGAGCCCAGCCTGCATATTTTACACAGACACAAAATTTATAATACCCTTAACATTTTAATGATGATAAATTTCCCCCCACGGCGGCCACGCGGTCTTCGCGCACAGTCATCGTTTTCATAAATGTTTAAATGCTGGGTGTCCGAAAAACACTCGATTTGTTTCTACCGATTGGATTGACTGCGGTCCCAAACTTTTTTTCACTGATATTTAATTTTTTACCAGGAAAACAATAAAACACTTTTGTATGGAGCCTACTTCGCTCCGAGCCGGCCGGCTTCAATAGTGGAACTGCCCAGTGTGTGTCTTTGAGCGGCAGGAAATGTGCATTCACGGCCACCGGGTTTTAGTCGCCGTTCATACTCAATTTGTTGTTGGATAATCACTTTATGCAGGGAATAGAGCTGGTATATATGTGGTAGCCGAGGACGATATTTGCATCGGCCATACTGATGTCACTAAAGTGGGCGGTCCTTCGCAGCACTTCCTGAGGATCTGTGAAGAGACGATGAATAATTTTGTACTCTAGCCATCTTGGTTTTTTAGTTGAGCGCGTCCCTTCGAGCGCGTGCTGGTATAGTGGCGTGTGTGCACTGCCACACAAGTACAGAGTTCTTAGAATTCGGGGTGTTGCAAATTCCTTAGCCGAATGACACAATACAGTAACCGCATCTCGGCTTTGTTACACCACTGTTTCTCAACAATTGTTCTGTTGTAATGGAATAAAATTTGTTGTACTATAAAGCTTTCACAACAATTTTTAGAAAAGCCGCACCAAATGAAATAAATGCAAAGACGAATACCCCATACCGTGAAAAATAAAATGACCCAAAATTGACACGTTACAATCATCATCATCAATCAGTCGACCACAGGCCAATGGCCTGGTAGTCTGTAATTCTTTTAATATTGACTCCGGCCATGACAGTCTCCTTAATTGACTCATATTATATCTTATTAGGGTAAGAATAGTAGAATATGTTTTACAGTTGTTGTTCTTTATATAACATAAACAAGCAGTCACACAAAAACACTCATAAGTGTAAGCCTGTAAGTAGTCAATGACTGAACTTCACAAGACCTTTCGTCATCTATTAATTCGTGATCACTACACTGAACTAAGAATTATTTCTAATGTCAGGCAACTTATGTCCCACCTATATAATATGCAGTAAAATTATATTCTTGTTAAAAAAAACTTTATAATTATAAGAATAAAGTAAGTAACTTTGTGAGTATATTTGTAGTGTGTGTGCATGTGCAACTTTTTATTTTTTACTGAGTAATGAAGATAATTATAAGAATGAAGTAAGTAACTTTGTGACCACATTTGTAGCATGTGTGCATGTCTGCATGTTTTGTACAGTTCGATGTCTCTACCTAATAAATTATTAATGATAAACTTGCCTAGATGTATACACACAGTTAATTCATGTATAAAAAATGTGTATAACCAATGATAGTTGAACAAACTAGAGTCTGAACAAAATAAGAATAACTACATATTGATAAGTGCCTCATTAATAATACGTATGTCATCATACAAGGGGAGCGGAATATAGCATTTAATTATAATACAGTGGTTTTCGCAATTTTTGTTTTTTTATAAGAATTTTTTAAAACTAATTATACATTTTAGTAGTAATTTAGTATGAACATTCTTACGTTAGAGTGTATTACATGTTCACACTGTCTTGCTCATTTTTTATTGGAAGTTTACGGTTGTTATCAAAAGGCATGATTTCATTTTTTTTACAGAGAAGAAACTGCTTGTTATACTGAATCCAAAAAGTGGTGTAGGAAAAGCGAGGGATATTTTTCAAAGCAGGGTTATCCCAGTCTTCACAGAAGCTGATATGAACTATGATCTACACGTAACGAGGTTCCCACATGACGCACGGTCACTAGTTCGTAATCAGGTATGATGTGGACCACCACGTCTTTATAGTTTGTTCTGGAAAATTTTTATAATGTTTAATTTGCTACTCTACCGTCATTTAAGCCTGTAATTGGTCATCTATTTTGGTTTTGTAATTAGTCATAGTTTCTGAACAAACAATTCAGTTTCCTTATTGCTTAACGTATTAGAATAGTGACCAATATGAAATCTTAAACTATTTGTCTGTACCTTTATTTAAGGTAATGATTAGGTTTTTTTATAGTTTTTACATCTAATTGTATTAGGCTAACAGTATTGTAAACGTGGGTGGGGGGGCAAGAATCTACTTGCCAAAACAAAGAAAATCCACAACAGTGGTGAACAAGTGTTATACATCAATTTGGAGCATCAAAATGAGCACACTATGCCATTCTTCTATTAAAATGTTGTTGATTTGTAAATTCTTTTTGAATGTTAAAGCATTGTCAGCTTCATCCTTTCTGATATTCAGACAGTTCAGTTTATTGAATAATGGTGGGGTGAATCAAAAGCCAGGCTGTCATTCATGTTTATTAATAAGATAAAATACTCTTAACATAAGTTTTTTGTACCATTCAAGATGCAAAGTAGTGTGTCTCATGCTTAATAATAAGGAATTTGGCTGCTTTTATAAGACTCGTAAACTGTGGTCAATGAAAAATTACAAGAAAGTGTACTGTGTTGACAAGAAGCCATTTTCCTGATGTTTGAAGTTTTGTAAGCGCCATATTTTGTTAATTCTCTATGACGATTCGAAAATCAATATATTTCTTCAGGCAGGCAAAACAAAAAAATGTTATGTCATTTATTTTATTTTTATTAACATACATTGCATATAACATGTATGTACATACGATCGTTCTTTGCAGTTTCATACATTTATAGTGGAAGGAGCATAATATTATTGCATTTTATAAAACTTACAAAATATATAATGCTCCAGGCTTCCCCCTGAAGAATAAGACCATCAGATTTAACATATTTTACTTAGCTCAAATAAATTAAAACTTGTAAGAAGGCTTACACGGCTGGTGTCATTTAGATTAAAACTAAATCCCGGGCTGTTTGGCTGTGGTCCAAGGTTTCCGACAAAACCAGACGTTTCGGCAGCACCACTGGCTGCCATAAGGCTGGCTTAACCACAGTACTGTGGTCCTAACGTACTACATCCACGTTAACGTTGACTCGTTTCTCCCACTGAAGATGGCAGCCAGTGGTGCTGCGGAAACGTCTGGTTTTGTCGGAAACCTTGGACCATGGCCAAACAGCCTGGGACTTAGTTTTAATCCAAATTAAAACTTTGGTTTACTAGAGAACATGTACATGCTGATAAATAACATTGCTTGCGCAATAATTAAATTTTGATTAAAAATTCAATAACATTGTAACATGACTCATATTAAAAAAATAACATTTTGTAATTTTGAGTACTTTTTTGTATTTTGAATACTCCAGTTAAATTCAACATAAAAGACAGCGTGTTCAAGATTTCAAAAAAATGGAAAGGATTGGAAAAGATCAAAATTACATGTCAACACTTACAGGTTACTACCATGAAAATTTACAGAGCACTTTTTTGCTTCAAAAAATGTTTATCTTAATTTTTATAACTTTAAGTTTACAACTTTAAGTATTATTTGTTTAAGCTTTTGTATTGAACAAGAAAATAGTATATTTTTAATTGGTGTACTTTATTGAATTTATTGTAAATGTATAAATTCAGTATTTTACATGAATGATGACAATGTAAAGTTTCTTAGAAATCGATATATTTTGACCTGAAGACGTAACTGTCCACCCAGTAAGCCTGAACGCATCCAAAAAATTGTTTGACTCTTGGGATTTACAACTTGCAAATGTGTGGTGACCTGAAAGTTTTCATTTGAAGAATAAACAGAAAACATTTGTTCTGCTGTAAAATTTATACCTCATGATATGGTGTAATACAGCAATCATAGAATTACTCATGCTTGTTTGTTCTCTTAGTAACCTGTAAGTTAATGTTGATAAGAAAATGCATTGGCTATAAAAGAATGTAGGAAAAAGCAGTATTGTTACGTGTAATTGTGGTCAACTGATAGGCCATTACTATGGCCTTCACACATACAAGCAGTAGGCTAGTAATAGCTGTAACAATAGATGAGAAATAATTTGCTTTTTTCTTTGTGAATCCACTGCTTAGGCGTACTGCTTTACAAACAAGAATTTTGGATTCATGAATATTGGGATGAGACATTATTTTGTTCTTATGATTGGAAAAGTTTTGTGTTCATACTGTGTGTGTGTGTGTGTGTGTGTGTGTGTGTGTGTGTGTGTATGTGTGTGTGTGTGTGTGTGTGTGTGTGTGTGTGTGTGTGTGTGTGTGTGTGTGTGTGTGTGTGTGTGTGTGTGTGTGTGTGTGTGTGTGTGTGTGTGTGTGTGTGTGTGTGTGTTGAGAACTTACAGTTGGTTCCTCCATAATATGTACACACACACACACACACACACACATTAAAATAGAAAGGTAAAACATATACAGACACTTGGTAAGTTTCACAGTTAAACTTTCACATGGTTAACTTTCAGTTTAACTGTGAAAATTACTAAGTGCTTGTATGTTTTTAAAAAGCTTTGCAGTAATATGTTTCACCAAATGCCCAACGAGTCATCAATAAATATTGTGAACACATCAAAATTATGTTTCATTTTTGGTCTTTTTTTAAGACAATTTGTAAGTTCTTTTACTGGAAGCTGCAGTTCTCATGCCAATCCAAAAAGGAATTTAAACAACCATAAACTAAATTCTAATACACTGTACAACATGTTTACATGAAAATAATATGTTAGTAATAATCTCCAGTTAAATTGTAAATTAAACTAAACGCTGTAAAATAAATTTTAAAGTAATTATAAATATATATATATCTACTAACTCGGATCACTAATTTACAGCCTCTGGTGAAGCTTGTAATAAGCAAAAACTAGTTCTGGCTACAAGGTAAAAGTTTTACAATTTTACCAATAAAGAATTAGTGATCCAAGTCAGTAGTTATATATTTATAATTAGTTAGTCAATGGACAACAAAATCCAGAAATTTTAAAGAAACTGTGCGCTACACAGAGGGAAGTTTCGTTCTCTTCAATTAAAACAGAGAACACAAGCAGGGAGAGAACCCCATGAGTGGGGTTGTTTAGATGGATGAGATCCCACTGGGCTTAATTGTTACCCCATCTGTCATTGAATATTTTCTTTGCCGCTTGCGTTTTCAATGCCTACAGTTGAACTGCCGGTTTTATATATAAGTTCAAAATATACAGTGCACTAGACATACTATATGGCGAAAGTTGTATTATATTAATTCAAAATAATTATGCAATGCTAGGACTACTGCGAGCATAATTTTGTTTGTGATTCCATTTATGACATTTACATTGCTAATTTCAAAAATATGATTTCAATAAAAAATAACTTTCCTAGTGTGATATTTAAATGGGTTGGTGAGCTGAATTTTCCCGATAAGTTGATGTAAGACTTATTAAAAATTAAGATTTATCATGAAAATTAAAGGCTTGGATCATAGTTTAGTTTGCTTTTAGTTGTTTTTTTTTTTTTTTTGTGTGCTAAGATTGTAATAAAATATCAATCTGTTACAATCATTGTATTTACTTAGTAAATATTATATTTTTCCAACCATGAGTTTTGTTTTCTTTAAACGATAAAATAAACTGAAACAGTCGTACCTAACCCCATCACACATTACTTATTTTCGCACTACATTTACCAATAAAGTCATTTATAATTAATACGCTTTATCTTCAGTGTGTACTGTAATCGATATTATTGCATACTCAAAACATCGAAAATATAGTGCCGGTATGGTTATTGGGAAAGTACTGAGTTAAAGAAGGCATATGTATTAAAATTCTCTCTCAATTTTTAAATGACTATGGTAATTTGGATACAGTTTGGATATACATACAAGAAGGTACCTCATTAACAGTTTTTTCAAAGCTTGTTGATACTTTATTTGTTTTAGGCAAGTTAGTAAACTTAAGTGTAAGTACATCACTAAGTACCTCGATCTGACGATGAGCTGTGAAGCTTGAAAGCGCTATTCGGAATAATTTTTCTGTAGTGGTGTGCAACAGTTATTATTCTGTTAGTGATTGCAACCACTAAAGCAACTTTCTTAATTAAATTTAAGTGAAAGTATTAACTAATTTTTTATTTTAATTGTTGTTTAATGTTGTCAGGATATTTATCAATACGGAAGTGGTATAGTGACCCTGGGAGGCGATGGAATTATTTTTGAAGTCATCAACGGACTGTTTGAACGTCCTGACTGGGAAACAGCTTTAGAAAAAACTAAGCTCGGGGTTATACCATGTGGCTCTGGGAATGGTTTAGCAAAAGCAGTCAGTTACGCCTTTAAGTATGTATAAGTATGCTCAGGTTGTTGAATTGTAACTTGTAGGTGTTAACTTGTAATACTTGATAATTGTATTGATTATTTGTTGTTGTATTCAAGCTCTGATGATTCAGATGTAAGTGTGTGAAACACAAGTTATACAGTGTTTTAGTATATTTTAGATGAAACATATTATTCATGTGATAACTGAAATTTATTCTTATTGATTTGTTTCCTCAACAGTTGTGTTATTGGTTGTCGTTTTGTAGTATTTCAAAGACATTGTTTGTGCTAGACTCTTGTTCATTAGTAACTATGGACCGAGTCCCACAATTTGGATTTTTTTTTGTACAACTTACCAAATTTACTTTAAAAGTTGAGATTTGTCTGAAACATTGTGAATTACGTATGAGACTGACATGAAAATTTTGTACTTTTATAAATAGAGCAGGCGCCCAAGGGATTGGTGTACGGAAAATATGAGTACCTCATTCTGACAGTAGATATTGTTTATAGAGATCATAGACATCATATTTATGAATGTTGCCAGGTCAGAAAGTGGTCGGATAATTATTTAAGGAAATGACATGGGATATGCCATAAGGTGAGGGATAAAATCGAGTACTTTTTGTTTTCTATCAAAAGTAGGGGGTAAAATGGAATGTAGGCAAGGAAAAACATTAAAATTAAACATTAAGAATGTAGTTTAAACATAATTTATTGAAACACTTAAAAAAAAGTTGATGCAAAAACGTGATTAAACACGAACAAATATTAAAATTTTTTATTATATATTTTCACAATCTTTATTAATGCATTTACATAATGAAATACAGGTAAAATTTAGTTTTTTGCAGTAACAAGACATTGTCCGACAATTAGAACTGCATTTACATGTGTTTATTAAGGTTTCTGGCAAAGGAGTTCTTTTCATTTGCTTAGGATATAAATAATGTTCATGTAATTCGTATCCGAAGTCCAGAAAGTTAATAGGTTCAATAATTGGTTCCGAAGCATTTTTCCATAAATAAGTTTGAAAGCAGCTCTTAAACAATGCAAGTAGAGTGAATCAGAAGTACATATTATTCTTGATATATTGAAACCAAATCCAATATTCTGGGATAGCATTTTGTATCGAAGTTCATCTGCAGTGGTTTCCTGTTTCGAAAAAAAAAGTGCAAACTTTCTCTAGATCTTCGAACTGCTGAGGAGTGAGTACTCCATTTCCCAAGGTCGAAACTGCGTTTTCAACAAAATCGAGTGATGCAGCTTTCAAGGATTGTTTTTTATTCCCAAATTGACTAGTCGTGTTGCAACCTGTTAAGGCGTGTAATGCAGGCAAGATATTACAGATGCCTTCCCCAAGGGATCGAGCTGCCAAGTGACAGCCTAAAACACATTTTTTCTTGTGCGAACCGTCGAACCATAGACCTCGACAGCCAGTCTGAGCAAGCTTATGCCAGAAATAAATACCTAAGATGAAAACATCTGTATCAGCACTTAGAATGATAATGATAATATCTGCATTTTGCGTCTTCACAGCATGAAATATATGAGAAAACATTCATGAATCTGCTTCTAAGTGATTAGATTTCAAATCTGTTACCTCCGAAAAAGTGCAACCTTGTATTTTCATACATATTGTTGGGTCGTCGTATCCACCACCTTTGTTGTCGTTTACTTGAGCGATTGAGGGAGCATTTTGCAAAGAAATTGAACAAGCTGTAATTTATTTTCTATGTTGGCAAACAAATATTTGCAATTCGTTGTAATTTTCGTTGATGAACTAGATATAATTATTTTACTGGAAGTATGTCTTTTAGCTCGTAATTGTGACTCCAAAAACTTAATGGAGATATCGTCGTATCTGTCGAATACAACATCGACCCTTTAAACATAAGGTTGGAACAAAAGTCCTATGATTTTATTGAAAAAACACTCCTGCAAATTCACCAAAAGTGCTAAACTATTTTGTTGAGTTTGATGCATGATCGACATGCCATCAACAATGTACATTTTTGAGTATCTAAGGATATAATGTCCTGTAGAGCATTATTTCCACAATCATGATTGTTTTCTATTTCAAGAGCTAATATTGATTTGACACATTTCCTGTAGAAGCCGTTGCTGTCATAAAGATATTTTGAATAATGTAATATTTCATGGGATGATAATATATTAAGGTCGAATTCTCGCTGGGTAGCCAACATGAATGATTGTTGGACTTTTCTTATCTTTCGAATCTTGCAACTGCTTGTTGGTACTCTAGCTTTAACATCTGTAGCAGAACAAAAATTTTTAAATTGTATTTTTTTATAGGGTCAAAATATTTTTTTGCTTCCGCAGAAATCGTTCTTTCTCAAAATTATTTATCAAGCATTCACCAGCTTCATAAATATTGAGCAAACATTGAGTTGTGGAGTTTTCAGCAAGAGCACCTGTAAAAATGTTACGGAGACCACAGTCATTATTTACCTTAAAAGGATTGCAATCATCATACACGAAATAAAACTCTCAATGTCCTTGTTATCTTTAGCAATCCTTGATGGACTCCACTCACTATGGGAACTGGAATCGATGTCACTTGCAGCATCACTTTGAATTCCAAGATATGATAAAAGGGCCGAATGAATTGCATTTTTAAAGGGATACAAAAGTAGCCACCTCTGCGTTACTTCTTTATTTTGTGTAATACCAATTAAACCTCCGGTGACTGCTGAAGATCGATTTTGAGTCTGTTCAAGTGCCAAGTCGCAGCTTACTGAATTAAATTTTCCTTCTATTCGTTTCACAGAGAGAATTCCTCTCTGCAAGTCATCAATTACTTCCTGGGGCAATTGAATCATATCCTGTATGTAAAGAGTGACTCCACGCATATAGTTTGTGTGATTCATAGCAAAGAAATACGGTAACATCTGTCTTATAGTTTGCAAATGTAGATAGAAATAGCAGATTCTGTCGGCTTTAATGGAATTTAAAAGGATGTCCACCATGTCACAATAATTGCTGAAATACTTGAAATTTTCGTTTTCGGTGCACATAACACGTACATAATCCCAAAATGTTGTTAAAAAATCGTCAATAATGTTTGAGTTCATGTTATATTTTTCAATGAATCCACAATGGTTTTTATCTACCGTAGCCTCTCTCATCGCCTGAAGACACCTCTCCAGCTTCCCGACGTCATGAGAAGAAAAGGCCACGTCTTCAATAAATTCCACAAATTGCAACGTTCTCAGTGCCTCATATGCAAGTTTATGCGCTTGTATGCCTCTATTATACTGTGTAGCTTTAACAATGTTGGCTAGAGTATTAGCCCCATAGATATTCGCCTCAACAAGGAAAGAGTCAAGTCCACTACCTTCAACGTATTGACCCAAGCAGCACAGAAAATTTTTTTGTAAATGAAATCTTCCGACTCTTAATTTTGAATTACAAAATTCTTGAGTTTTCAGTTGGATTTCTTTAGCTATGAGATATATAGACATATCACATGAGAGAACTGCAACCTCCTTACCCAGAGAGTAAATTAATTCAACAAAGTTTTTCATAGCAGTATAAACAACATCCTTTGATGTGGGTGGTTGTGGGATGACAGGACAATATCCTACGGTTGATATACATGTATTAAAGAAGTTGCTGGAATGGCGTCCATCCCGGTATGGCATTGGCAGATGGTCTGACGAAATTGTTATTAAATTTATCATACTGCATTCTGCATAAGACCCATAAAAATTTGTAATTTGTAAATTAGTCTGCTTGATATTTAATATATTACTTTATATATAATATTACTTTAATATATATATTACTTTCGACACAATTGGGTGTACAAGCTATTGTATTTATTGTATTACAATGATAAATCTCTTGACAGTTCAAAGCTCTTAACGCTCTGTTCACGTGTAGGCTTTAGTTTCAGAAGAAATCTACCATCTTGCGAAGGATTTTGTTCTTGATAAACCACCATGGCAGTAACATGGGTTGACTCTTTGCCACTTAATGTTTCTTTGTTAAAATCGTTATTGTCTATGGCACCATGAAGAAACAATGATGGGTTTCGTGCAATATTTTTAGGTATAAGTATTTTTTATCTTCATCTTCAAACAAAATACATGTGGTCACTTCTTGGTCAAGGTCCTTCAATGCTTTATAACTTATACAATGACCAAATTTGTTCAATATCGTAATAATATGCTTTGATCTACTCAGATGGTGAATGGTTTCAGCCAAAGCTACATGTTTAGGCGTTTTTCATTAGTAATAGTATAAAAAATATCACAAAACACTGAAAGTGCTTTTAGAAGAACGTTTTGGGCTAATTTATTATCCTTAGCGGTGAGCATTGCTTGCATAAAAGTATTCCATGTCGGTGGCAAATTGATGTTTTTCAATGAATTATCAATAAGAATCTCATCGCACAAGTAGCCATCTGGTACTAGTTTTGTATTTAGTACCTCTTCTAAGTTTTTTTTTGCACACGTTACGACTTCATTGGCTGATTTTACCTGACGAACACGTTTAATCACACTACTGAATGGGATGGTGCTCATGATCACCATGGAAGATTTTGACCTTTCAACCGGATATGAAAATAAAACTGTCTCACCGTTTATCGATAAGAAGGGTTTTCATTTCGATTGTCTACAACCGCGTCTTCAATTTCCGTAAGTTCTGCAACCCGGGATGCTAAATATGTCATTTCAAAAGAACACGTGGACATTTCGTCTTTTATTTCATCGATAAGTTTCTCAAATGCAACCCGTAGTTGTTCTGGAGGTATTTTAGATGACGGTCAGCCTCCTGGATTTACAGAGGATCTCGGTACTCTTACATAATTGTGATAACAAGCCTTATGGTATCTGATCTCTATAGCAAGCAAATCAGTCGCAGTTTGACATAGACTAATTTCAGTGAAAATGTTATCTTGTCTTTTATGTGCAGCGTTGAAAATCTGTTGTGCCGCAGGAAGTTCAGAACACGTGAAAAGTTTGGTACATTTATTTTTCGTTACTTGGCCACATATCAAACATTTATTCGTAGATGATGCAATGCTCCTTGAAGAAGTGCAAGTGTTTGGGTTATCTGGCAATGTTGCTTCAGAGCTGGTAGTAGCAATTTCTTCTTGTTGTAATTTATGTAGTGCTATCTCTCGACGTCGAATTTTTTCTTTGCTTACATAATTTGCCATACAGGCTCTGTGCCACGAAAAACACTGTACGTTTGATTCTGGATTATACAATCTCTCAAACTTGTCAGAGATAACATCCTTGCGTCTATCTGCTGCTTTTTTTATTGCTAAAATGAATTTGATTTTGGTTCGTTAACCAATTGTCCTGATGAATCACAAAAAAAAGCACAAAACCTCACCTGGTGTTTTCCTCTTCAACATGTTGACAACTTGTAGTGACATTTTTTCACTCATAAATACGTATTAAATGAAAAATTACAGAAATAGTTTATATAGGTTAGGTTCACAAATTACTAACAAAATACTTTGTTACAAACGAAACAGATTCGTGTTAAATGTACAAAATAATTGAAGAAATATTTTAAATAAGTTAATTTCACTAAATACTGACAAAATACTTCCTTACAAACGACACGTATGCACTACGTACAGCGTCCAAAGATGACTAACAATGCGCGCTTACTTTATACATAGGGGCGCGGAAGGTGAAAGGGGGGAAGGATTGACCATCTGGTGTTCCAGCAACATACATTGTTTTTTACCTGAAGGTCTCAGGTATACGACTCACTACTCAGAATGCGGTGCTCATATTTTACATACACCAGTTCCCTGGGCGCCCGGTCTAAAAGTATGAAATAAAAATGTTTTTATTTGAAAATAAATAAAAAAATATTGTGTCATTGGAACAGATCATGTTATTGACAGGAAAGGCAGTTAAACATAGGATTTTCGTATAATAAATACCATTTATTATTAATTTACAGTACTAAAAAGTAGCAAATAAATGCTCTTTATTATATTTAAATCCAAATTGAAAAAAAAACTAGATAAATGTGCGGTAGATAACACGCCATAATGCCTGTGTTGGCCTGATGCATGAAATGTTAAACTTCCATAACCCAGCATTAAAAAAGCATTTTGATTATTAATTCAAAAGAGAATTCTTGTATGCACTTCTGTCAAAAAGCTGTGGAACTATAAATTTCCATGTATACTTATAAACACGGCAGGATCCCATAATTGTTTCATACAACCACTTTGTTGTTGTTATCACAAGTTATAAGTTGGAGATCTTTACAGAATTTACAGGCTTTTTGATTTAGGGCAAATTGCCATGACTGTAATTTCTTTTTGTATTTTTATAAACTGAATGTAGAAGTCAATTGATGTCTGAGGCTTTCACGGCCGGCGTCAATGTTAGGATTTTGTCTAGCCGAGCTGTAAGGCCATGGACCAAAAGTTTTGGTTGCAGACATTTTGGCTGTTCCTTCGACGGCCATCTTCAATGCACAGAGTTGTAGCAAAAGGCTGTAACACTAACCGAGTTGTAACGGGACAAACTGAAGGGGGTTTTATAATTTAAAGCTTTTCATGTTAACCAGCTGCGGACAACCTTTGAGGTAACCTTTTTATTTAACCAGAGTGTATTTTTTGGTCACTGACTGTAGCTCCGTGTAAGGCACAACACGGTACAAGAATGTTTATTGCCAGTAGGGTGCGTATTCATGCGTATGAGCGCACGTGTGTGCCGCTTTTCACAACGTGAAAGTCACGTTTAAGAATTCCTTCTCGCCATGTACGAGATGACAGAAACGCCGCGAGATGCTACTCCCCAATCACGAGCCAAGTTACCGGGCGCAGAGGGACACCTAGCCATTTTGAAAATGGCAGTCGATGAGAAACTATAGAGCCGCGCGGGTCAGTGAGTGAGTGCGTGGTTCCAGTAACCAGTGTACGAATAACTAAGCAGTCGACGAAAACACTCAGACCGCGCGGTCAGCAAAACAGTGTTTCCGAACTTATAAGTCGTCCGACTATTAAAAAAAAAAATTATTTAATCAGTATTTAACATGTGAGTGGAGACTCAATATAGCAGTGACACTTTGTAAAAACAGTTTCGAAAGTTAAATGGATAAAAAGTGAATATAAAATAGTGACGCAACGACGAGGAGAAGCAGGAAAAGGGATGAGTAGCTCATAAACATTTTTATATAATTATAAATAATACACTAAACTTTTAAACTGTTACCTATTGAATTCAGAAAAAACTATTAATTAAAATGGGGATTTAAAGAAATAGTATATATGTATGTGTGTGTGTGTGTGTGAAAATTACGTAATGAACAAAAACACTGGGTTGCGTTAGTTATTTAAGGTACACCGATTGTAATATGTATTTTCACTGTTTGTTTTTATTTTTAATATGTTGTATTACCCTTAAGTAGGAACACGTGGAGAGGAGGGAGAAAAGTATTTTGTGTAAAGGAAAAGTAAATCAATGTATGTAATTTTACATCAATTATTTTGAATATGATAAATAAACCCAAATTTATTTGAAAACAAGTGGACTCAAAGCATTTATTTCAGGCTACCTAATTTCTGATCTCCAAATAAACGCTTAGGCGCCGTCCATATATTACGTCACCACTTTGGGGGGGGAGGGGGGTTCGGCTAAGTGTGATAAATGGTGACAAGGGGGAGGGAGGGGGTTTCAGCAGTTGTGACGTAACCACTTTTTTATTCTTCGTTTTATAAGGATGAGTTTTGTAAAGAAAACGCTTTTTTATGCAGACAGCCATTTAAATATTTACATTTTCTTCGCTAATTTGTACTGGGGCGTAGAACACACGCACACGAAAGTTCGATTTCCCCAAACTCGGCTACCGCGTGTTTACTCACATCATACATTCTTCGTTGCTAGCACTGTGTTGTCGGTGTCTCGATTTCCCCAAATTCGGCCACCACGTGTTTACTCACATCATACGTTCTTCGCTGTGAGCACGCTCTTTGTTTAGTCTTCTCTTGATTTCGAGCGTGTCTGTTTAGTCTTCTCTTGATTTCGTGTCTCGAGTCCTCCTATCGCGCGTTTTGCTACGCCTTCACTCCCATCATACATACCATCATTGTGGTCGTTCGTAACATGAATCGCGGCAAGCTTTACGAGTCTCTTTTCGACGCGTATAAGAAGGCCTACCCGACAGGCCGAAAGTGAATCTCCAAAATGACTGCAATACCTTCTGGGCGGAAGCAAAAAAGGAGTGCGGCAAGGATGATTCGTCTTTTGACGCTAAGATTAGTGCGAAAGTGAAAAAGCTTTTGGTGAGAGGGACTAATAAGAAAGTCAAGGGTTTGTTTTCGTATTTTACTATACATTCCGCGAATGTGAAAACCGCAACACAAGCACCTGCAACAATCACGGCTCCGGCTGCGCCGACCAGTCAGCTCACAGTTAGTGATACACCTAAAAAATGTGAGATCGGAGACTCTGAAAATGAAAAAAGGCGTACACCTTCCCAGGATGTATATCAGACGATGATTGCGAATTTGCAAGCCAAAATTTGTACTTTACCTAATGAAATTGATAGTGGTCTTGCATGCGACGACTCTTCTAAAGAGTTGGAATCTCTCAAGAATGAACTGAACAGCGAAAAAATGCTTTAAAAAGGAAGCAGTCGAACGCAGCGCGTCAAAAAACGTGTCGTAAGAAAAAAAAACAAATTGGACGAAATTTGCCGCGAGCATCCTGACATTTCAAAACAGCTAAAATCTAGAGACGCTTCAGGTAGACCACGTAGCGAAGAGGAACAACCGGGCCTTCTAAAGGCAATCTGTGATCTCGCGATGTTCGGCGGGGGAGCCCAGGTAAGACGACAATCTGAACAGGTGCGAATCTGCAAGACGCTCGACGATTTAAAAGATGCTTTGGAGAAAGCCGGATTTCATTTAAGTCGGAGTGGGCTATATTTGCGACTGCATCCCCGTCATTCTGACACATTGGAAGGTAAGTCCTCAAACTTCTGTACTGTTAAATTAGAAAATATGCGGATTTTGTTGTATTTAATTTGTTTGTAATTTGTTCAAAAGTGTTTTAAATTATAATATTTAAATTTAATAACTATTTAATTTGTTTAATAGTTTTAATTAAATTAAATACGGTACTTAATTTAATTTAATGTGTTTAAAAGTAGTTGTAATAAAGAAATAACTTATAATTGCTGGTACGTAATTTTTCATTGAAGATCGCCGACTTCCAACAAAGAAGGGAAAATAAGGGGGGGGGTCTGACCCACCGTGGTGACATAACATTATGGGGGGGGGATTCGCCGAGTGTGACAAATGGTGACAATGGGGGGGAGGGGGTCCAAAATGCCGAATTTTGTGGTGACGTAATATATGGACGGCGCCTTACACGAACTCTGGTTTAACCTTGGTAAAAGAAAGTGGTAAGTAATTAAAAGTTAAATAGTAAAGATTGTCTCAATGGCGCTTGAACAAGGGACGTTTGCATAGAAATTTATTTTATGTAAACATGGGCCGGGTTTGGAGAATGTAAGGGGTGTTTGAAGTAAATGGATAAAAACCTTTTAGTTACGTCGGAATAGACGCAGGTTATGTTATACTATAGTTAAGTGAGAGATAAAATAATTTTAAGTATGAGTTTTTAGTATATGAAAATTTCATAATTTAAAACGTGGAAAATACCGAGAGTAAAATTAATGAAACTGACATAACCGTCAGTGATGAATCGGAAAATAAGTCGATGTGTATAAACAAAGAAAATATGTCAACCGAGTCAGCTGATAGGAGCGATTCAGGAATACAAACATATATAATGCTAGCAAATGAAAGTAATTTTACTGAATCAGAAATAATGAATGAAGTTGAAATTCATTCAACGCCAATTTCAATTAGTCAAATAAGAAAGCTGAGGACAGTGGTATGTTAAAAGATTTGTATAGTATAATATGTAGTATGAAAGAAAGTTCAGAAAAGCAATACACAGTGTTAAATAATAAGTTTGATAATAAGTTTGATGAAGTAAATGGTAAGTTTGATGTACAAAGTAATACGTTCGAAAGCAGATTCAATGAATTGAAAGAACAAAATATAAAGCTAGAAAGTTGTTTTGATAGTAGTGATGAAAAGTTTGATAAAATAAATAGTCGTTTTGACGTAAATGATACCAAATTTGAGGAAGTAAATGTTAAATTTGACGAACTTAAAATTGATATCAATGCCGTAAGTGATAGCTGTGAAAGTAATTTTAAAAAGGTAGAAGGAAATATTGAGAAAATGAAAGAGTGGAGAACAGATATAGGTAAGTGTGATATAAATGAAAATAACAAAATAACAGACGACAATGGTGTCAGAACAGGTGAGAATAATGATGGTGGTACGAATAGCAATCAGGTGAAAAGTGACGAGGTAAGTAATAGTAATAACTATAAAATTTATAGTTAGATAGTGTTGAATATGAATAATAATAAAGATGTAGTTGAAAATGAGATATCTATGGGTGATACATTAAGTAATATTAGTGAAAATGAAAGTGGAAAGTTATTTGAAGTTAGTAACGAAGTGTTAGCGAGTGTTGATGAAATTAAGAGAGAGTGTGAAGAGAGGTTAGGTTGGCAAAGGGCAAATTTTCCCTGTTGTTTAAGTGGAGTAAAGACTCCACTAGTGATTAATGAGGACAGAGTTTCCTCCAGTGTGAGAGACGAGGTGTCTCTAAGTACGTCCCCTGTGTATCATGAGTTCCCTGGAAAAGCCAGGAGGTGTTATGATAACGTTGTGTTGCCTTTTGTGTGGATTGAGAGAGAGAAAGGAAAATGGGGTTGTGTAAGCGATTTTGAGAGAGTGAGAGAATAGAATTATTCACGTTGAGAGAGAGAGAGGGGTGGTGTTATTTGATGTTATTAGAAGTTATAAAGAATTATTAAAGAGAGTAAATAGTGAGGGAGTGAATAAAATAAAAAACTTACCTTGTGAGAATAGTGTAGTAATAAACGATGATTACATTGATGTTGATGATGATATACACTTACCTGTTGGGAGAATTAGCGTACTAGAGTTAACTGCATGGAAGTAGTACCGTCAAGGTCACTCACTTTCAATGCTTCTCCCTGTCACCTCCACGCCCCTCGCCCAGCGTTGTTGCCGGCTAGTACAGTGTGTAGCGTTTTAGCAGTGTTATGAAAGGAAATTTCGTACATCCACCTTATATTGCTCGTTTCAAATTTATTTATGCGTATCGCGTAAACGAATTTTTTTATCAGGAATAATTAGTTGTGGGTAACATTACTCAGTTAAATTCTGGGCGCCAGTATTTGAGCTATAAAAATTTGTGTGAGTCGGCAACATATTTTTTGTTGTCGCGTAAATATCTACAGAATTTCTATCTTTGCGTTTCTTCTCTTTCTTTGGCTTCTTTTGTTACGATTTGCAGTTTTCTGAATCTACGATTTATACTGCGCTGGTTTTTCTTATGTTGGAATCTAAAGCTTTTAGCAATACACACCCTAACTTTACGAAGTACCATTAGGTCAGTTATTTTGTGTTTTCCGTACAGTGAACTTACTTATTTAAAGTTTTACTGTTTTCTTCATGGGTGGTTATCCCACAGACTGACAGTTGTCTGAGAACGCTGACCTTGCCTGCTGTTGTCGCTTTAATTTTTTCATACTCACGGTCTTTTCCCTTTTGTAAATGAATCTATTTTTGTTCTCTGCACGGTCGTTCCTAAGCCATATGGTTCGGAAGTTCTGTTAGGTATATGTACACATTTGGTATGCAAATTGAGTATACCCTGTCGGCATGTCTTTTCAGTAAATATTGGTGTCTGACACTTTTATGAATGCCTTTGTCATTTTACACTCCCCTCAAAAATGTGTGTTTACTGGCCGCGCTACTACCTTTCTTCCGTTGCACAAAGTTAAATAGGACTGAGCAATTTCTGTAAACAAATTTGTCGCTGTTGTGGCAAAAGCCAATCCCATTTCAGTTACAGTACTGACTATTATTTGTAATACTCATAAGGAATTCTATAGTTTATAAAATAAGGAAAATTTTAATTATAAAATTTGTAAGGACAATTCATAAAATATAGAATTAAAAATTTAAATTCTATATTTAAAGATTTATAATATATTAATATATGAATAAGGAATTTTAAATTTATTTCATGACGCATTTGTATTTGTTGTTTATAAAATTATCCTTATTTTCTTAAGACATCCAACTCGTTTCACGTTTATACATACGATTATTTTTAAACTGCTTGTGCATGTAACGTCTTATAGTATAGTTCTAATTTTTTTACTTAATTATTAATAAGCAGTGCAGGAAATAAAAATAGAATATTTTCCAGAGTCACGAATAGTGCGGTGTCTCTTCAATAATTAAATGGGGCAAGCTTAAGACGCAGGATGCGTATGAAAATTCGTTCAAACAAACTATAGCTGACGCATCGCATTGAATGTTATGTATAAGTTACGGAAATTCATTGTTAATTAATTATTAACAATGTATTAATTGTGATGTAATTATTATTAAGAATTATTGACAATGTATTCTAATGTATGTATTAGAAACTTTCTCCCTGTAAAATTTTACTTAAAAAAATACAGTAAAACGCAAGTTAACCTTACATTACACTATCTTACAAAACCAGAACAACTGTGATACTCGTAAGATTTTAAAATGTTTTTTACTTTAAATAACATTAAATTTTATCTATAAAATGTCTGCTGTGGGCATCTATGAACCTTCAAAATGTATCGTTGTTTTTTCAGTCTTCTATTGTCATTGATTTTAGAATGTTCAACAGTTTAAAGCACAAAAATGATTTTAATCGAAGCCTTATTGATAACAACAAAGTAAATATTTAATTTAAAAATCACTTTGTTATATTCTTTACATTAAGTAGGCCTACTTACTAGTGTAGCATTTTTCGGAAGAAAGGGAAACTGTTGCTTAGTGGCAACGCTGTAAGTAAGCGGTGTGACCTTGACGATACTACTTCCATGCAGTTAACTATAGTAACAGCTAATTACTATGATGATGATAGTAGAAACTATTTAAGTGTGACAAAGAATACTGACGGTGACAAGACCAGAATTACTGATGTAGACAGGTTATATGATTTGATAATAATGTGGGATA
Source organism: Magicicada septendecula (assembly GCA_034769895.1). Lineage (NCBI taxonomy): Eukaryota > Metazoa > Arthropoda > Insecta > Hemiptera > Cicadidae > Magicicada > Magicicada septendecula. Next base: position 66,417,851 of record CM068368.1, on the reverse strand, counting down.
GTCAAGTAGATTATTATATGGGTATAACAGAACAATGGGAAATAGTAAATAGTTATTATAATAATAATAACAAAATGAAAGTAATTAAAAGTGAACTGTTTTATAAAAACATAAGATTGCTGTTTGACGATGGAGGGTAAAGAGTATTGTTCATGAACATTTAATTATGTGAGTGTAGGGGTTTTAAAATGGATTGAATTATGAAATGATTTGTGGTAAATAATAACTGATAACAATGTGGATTGTATATACTTATGTAGTGATGTTAAATGTATTTGGGTAATAGGTTATGTGGTACTCTGTATTTTATGTAAACAATATATGTAGGCAAGAGGAATTGATTGTATAATAATAATAATAATAATAATAATAATAACATTGTACCAGATTAAATAAATAACGAGAGTAATTGTGAAGTTGATAATGAAATTACTGAATTGAAATTGTTTTTAATAATGTGATTAAAGTAACTTAAGTTAGTGTTTTAAAAAACTGATTGAATTAAATAATTGGAGATTAATTAATTAATTTGAAATGTTGTATAGATGAATTTTGATAATAAATTTAAATGATTTTCTGAGAATTATGCTTTATAATAAATGGTAAATGAGTAAACGTAAAATGTGTTGAGGTATTGAGTCATATGGTTATTATAATGTATCGGAAGGTACATATGGTTATGTACGTTATATTTGTTGTGATAAATGTTTATAGTTTTGAGTCTATGACAGTAATCATGTTTTATTTGATTGAATAATTGACCATGTGTAGGTAGGAATTTTATAATGAAATTGAAGTAAGGTAAAATGTTTTAATGATGAAATTAAATTAGTTTGAAAGAATTTAACTTGGGGAAGGTGTGTAATTTTTGGTAAAATTTAAATTTGAAATGTTTATGTTAATGTTCAATTTAAGTGTTTATTATGTTGTATATGTTTATTATGTAAGTGTAGGGATCTATAACATGTATTGTGTAAACATGTGATTCCCCACTTTCGGGCGGTCACGGGATCACCGAACCCTGACCGTGGATTTGGATTATTGGTAACAAGGTGTGGGTAGGCTTATTGTACCCAAACCATACTTGTTATTATGTTCAAAATTGGTGAATTTAGAAATTAACCCGGGGGGTAAATAAGGGGAATCACCATAACTATGGAACAGCGGCTAGCCATCGAATGGGATGGTAGACCGTCTTAAGGGCATATAACTAAATTTTAGTAGGATTACTGGTGTCCTCGGACATCAGTAATGCCGAATGTTTTGTAACGCCGAAGCAAGAACGGTGTAGGCAGCGTCTACACCCTAAAAAACTTCAGTTCTTGTGGAAGCAACTTGGCGCTACAGTCCAGCAATGGGGGGAAATAGAGAGTGTGGAAGGGAGGTGGCAACGTTACAAGCCGTGAGGGAGAAACTTCATTTATGCGAATTTGTGTAATTTTGGCTTGGGTGAGGCCACTGGTCAAGAAGCTTGGCGCAGGGTTACACCAAATTGTAACGCGGGGTATCAGGGGTTAAGGGATTCATAAGGGGGGATATTAAGTAATGATAGAGAAAGAGGTCTGTAAATTGTTGACAAATAAGTTCTTACAAACTTTTATTTATCTTATAAATAAGATAAGATTGATGTATTGTAATGGTGCTAGTGGAGTTTATGGTAATGTTTATTGTAATACCGAAGCAGTGGAGTAGGTTGATTATGTTATGATAGTAATAAGTTTTTATTTTTTAATAATTGTCAGTATATAATTATGAATGTTGTAACGAAACAAATGTTACAAAAGAATAGTAAATAATAGTGGAATCCGATCCAGAGAAGAAACAAGAAATAATAATTGAAAGCAAATTAAAGGAAAACTATTTGGTTTGACTTATATAATATTATCCAGAAACCCAGAAATAACCCAGTAGAATAGGGCAGTAAACAGAAAAAAGTGAAATAAATAAACCTAGTAGGCCTAATCAACTTACCCTGAATAATAACAACCAAACCCAATAAAGAGTACCTAATCATAAATTAAAATTGTATTAACAAAATTGTATCGACATATTTTAAGGATAGAAAAAGGGACACAAACCTTACAGTTATATGAGTGACAGAATATAAATAGTGACACAGACTACTGTTAAACAGTGTTAATTATTTTTGTATGAAAAGTGTTTTATTGTTATTATTAGACAGAATTTTAGTTTATCATACAGACAATAGTTTAGCAGTATAAATAAACTAAAACTGTCAAAAACAATTATTATTATTAAGAGTTTTGTTGTATGTTATAAGATTTTATGTCACCAGTTAATTTATGTAAATATATTTATCTCAGGTAGTCAAAGTAGAAATTACAATAAACCATAAAAATTGTTCCACCACATATCATAGAAATTCAAATTAATAAGGTTTTACAGTTATAAACTGAGGCATGTTTAGTATCAAATTGTTTATAATTATCTAATTAATAATTGTATAAACATTGCATATATAATTAGAGTATAATAATAAAATTATCTATTAAAGGTAATTTATAAAATATAATGTAGGTAATGGGTGTTGATCCTATAACATTTAAACTGTACATAAATGACCAATCAAAATTTAAGAAATTTGTATGAGTAGGTAACTAAAAGAAAGAAGAAATAACACTTAATTGTTAATTGTGATGGAAAGCAGTTGAATAGTGCGTGTCTAGAGGTAATTAAAAGTATACAAAAATAGATGACCCGTGTGTGAAAGAAGATCTGAAGGACCATCATCGAAGATAATAATCCTTCCACTACCATTTTCATGAACAAATAATACACACAATCAAGAAAAATATTCAGAAACGACCAGGAACCCTTCAGCAATATCGTCTAGATGTGTAAAGTATAATTTGACAATATTTTTTTTTTCAACAAGGAACAACCACTAGACAATATAACAATTTACACTAACACTAATCACTAGTCAACATTTTAAAGTGCAACCAAATTCAATATATAAGCTAACAGTGATTACAAGGAAACATTTATTGTACACATTGATAAACTACATTATTTTCTGAGACGGACAAATTGAATATCGTCAAAACTTGTATGTAACTTAATATATAATTTGTGTAAATTTTTAGATTATAAGTAATATATTGTTTGTAAAGGTACTCTCTATTATTAATCAACATGCAAAGGAACTTTTCGTAGCAGCCACAAGAATTCCCACGAAATATATTAAAATTATTTAATTATAAATCCTGAGATAAATATTGACCCTGTGACAACCTTATGTATCGAATGGAATTTTCCAATAATTGAATTTATGTTACACAGATTAAATCATTATGTTATTAAATCATATCCATGAGTTATTATTCCATTAAGATAGTATTATAAATTGGCGCACCAACTAGTGAGGCTGAAATTAGGGAATATTAAGTGAAGAAATTGAATCAAGCAAATTAATTTCCTAATTTTTAGCTGGCGACTGCTATAAGTTCCAAGAAATTATAAAGATGCGTAAGAGGGCTACATCATTGAAACGGACGAAGGAGGCAGAGAAGGAAGTCAGGATGGAAGAGAAAGAAGTAACATCGGTGGAGGATGTAGAAACGGTAGTAAGAGAGGAAGCCAGAGGAGGCCTGGATTTACAACAACTATGGGAATTAATTAAAGAAGACTCTAAGAAGCAGAAGGAAGAATTCACTGAAAACTCAAGGAAACAAAATGAAATTTTGAGTCAAAACTTATTAAAACAAATGGAGGAAAAATTCGATAACATCAAGGAAGATAACAGACAAACGAAGGAAGATTTGAAGAAGCAGAAGGAAGAATTCACTGAAAACTCAAGGAAACAAAATGAAATTTTGAGTCAAAACTTATTAAAACAAATGGAGGAAAAATTCGATAACATCAAGGAAGATCACAGACAAACAAATGAGAAAATGAGTGAAAACTTAATAAAACAGATGGAGGAGAGATTTGACCAAAACAGAGAAGACACTAACGAGAATTTAAAACGGATAAATGAGAAAATCGACAGTATTAAAGAAAGTACTAATGAAACTTTAAGACAAACTACAAGTGAAAATAATAACCAAATGAAGGAAGAGTTCAGACAAATCAATGAAGAGAATTTAAGAAGAATTAATGGTAGAATTGAACAAGTCAATGATACAATTAACCAGAAGATGGACAAAATCGATGAGGAAAGGAAGCAAGAAATAGCTGACACTAATGAGAGATTGAGAAAAGCTAACGAAACTATTACACAAAATGAAGCAGTGATAAATACTAGAATAGACCAGGTCCAAGAAAATAGTTGTATTCAAATAGAAGGAATACAAAAGGAACAAGAAAATTTAGTTAATTTACAGAAACAAACCGGAGAAAGGTGTGACAATATTAACACTACGATGAACAATTTAACTGGTCAAGTACGCCAAAATCAAGAAGAAATTGAGTTAATTAGAACCAGACCAAATAATATTACTCATTTTTCCACAAATGAACCCAAATAAGGGATTAATTTCAAAAATTATCGTAGAAACCCCATGGAATTCCTGGCCAGAATTGAGGAACATTTTAATAAACATCGAATAACTATCTGGAGCTCGATTAGAGAGATGTTGGATGAGCATTTTAGGGAGATTACGGACAACTGGTGGACAGCAACCAGGAATGAGATAGTGGACTACGCCCAATTTAAAAAACTGTTTAAAGAAAAATACTGGTCCGAAGCTATACAAAATATTATAAGGGACAACATTTGTCAGGGAAGATATGATGGAAATAGAGGTACATCTCCAACTACTTACTTCTGGGGAAAGGTATGTTTGGCGAGACACCTAGAGCCAAGAATACCAGAAGAATCCCTAGTAACTAAAATGGCATACCATTACAACACAGGAATTGCCAGAGCACGCCTGGGAAGCCAGATTAAAACGGTCCACGCAATGGCTGACTTATTAGAAAATTATGAACACGAGGGTTACTACAAAAGAAGCAGACAACGAACTGATGAGTGCGGTTCAAAAAATAATAACCATGGTATGAATCATAATCAATATAATAACATGAATAACCGGAATAGTTATGTCAACGATCGTAATTACAACCAAAATTTTACCCCAAATAATAACCAACCAGCAAACTTCAATCGAAACCCAATTAACAATAATGATAACAACAGGCCCAATCAAAATTACCATCCGGGTAATAGAAATAATAATAATTATAATAACTACCAAACAAACCAAAATTATAATAATTTTAGGAGTAACTCAGGAGTTAATAACAATAATAATCAGGGTAATTATAATAATAATCGTTCGTACCGACCCCGAATAAATTACATCAGTGCCGAAGAAGGGGATTACTGGAGATACCATCAACCTCGGAGGAACAGTTTTAATAACAGTTATGATCAAAGAGGAAATCCCAGAGGGATGAGTCACCATTATAACCGAGTCAGAAGTAGAAGCCAGGAGAACTTCCGAGAATCAAGGGGAAGTGAACAATTAGACAACCGAGAGGTTGAACAACCAGGAACCAGCACACCAGTCCAGGCAAATCAACAGTCATGCCCGGAAAATAATCATGATAGCCTTAATTTAAACGGAGTGAGGCAGTAATAAACCCTCGCGACCCCTTACTGCTACTAACTACTGGGTACAATAACCACCAAATTCAAAAATATAGTAATAACAAATTACTACCAACTAATTATGAAAAGCTAATTATGGAAAATAAAAGAATTTTGAAGTATAACAATAACCAAAGTTTAAGGACGGATAGTCAAAATCTTACTATTATTTACAATTATTATTTGAAAAATCTTCGAGAAGAACTGTTGGAGGAAACGGTGACAAGTAGAATCAACCAGCATAAGAAATTTTATACATAACCGCTCAAATTGAAGGAATTCCTACACGAATAATGATAGATACTGGTGCAAATGTATCACTTATTAACAACGCTGAACTGGAGAGAATACAGAAACAAAGTAAAAATATAATACCTACCTTACCTGTCAATAATGTTATTTTAATAGGTGCCACTGGGCGTCAAAATAAAACAGTGAGAAAACAAGTGTCATTGGAAGTAGAAAGCAAAGGTGTTACAATTAATATTATATGTTTGGTCGCAATCGGCCTACCATTCGAATTATTAATCGGATGTGATATGCTGAGGAAATACTCAGCCATTATTGATTTGAGCAAGGAGAAGGTGTCCTTGAACTCAGAAGGTGTTATGTGGACGGCAGAGTTAATAGGAAGCGATGGTGCCCCTCTGAACCGTACCCATCACCAAGTTAGGGAATTAAATTTTTTAAATAATGACACCCAATGCAGAAAAATAATCTATAATATGACAAATGAAAACCTGTGGAACAGTAAATTACAGGAGATAAGAGAGTTTAGACACCAAGGCACAAATAATTTGACAGTAAAACAAGTAGAAGATCTCATTATAATATATAAGAAGTATAAACATGTATTTTCAGAAAACCCAGGAAAAGTAAAAAACTATCAGTGTAGAATACAATTTAAAGAACCAGCAGAATTCCACAGAAAATCCTATCCTATACCATATTCATTGAAGGAGGTGGTTAGAGATGAAATTAATTAAATGATATAATTGAGCATAGCCAATCACCATATACTAGCCCAATAGTAGCAATTCAGAAGAAGAACAGGCAGGTTCGACTTTGCTTGGATGCCCGAGAAATAAATAAACATATAGTAAATGATCGCACGTCACCTGGAGAAATAGAAGAAATTCTAAAGAAATTCCATGGTACAAAATTTATCAGTACCTGGGACACAGTTTGTGGTTACTGGCAGGTGGAGTTGCACCCGATGAGTCGAAAATATATGGCTTTTATTTTCGAGGGTAGAAACTACCAGTTTAAAAGATTGCCATTTGGATTAGTCAATTCGGTAGCAATTTTTGTACGATGTATGGACCAGGTATTGGGTCAGGAAGCGCTACAATTCACCACAGTTTATGTAGACGACCTGTTGATTACCTCATCCAACTGGGAGGAACATTGTCACAGGGTGGAATATGTATTGAGTAAGTTAGCAGAGAACGACATAACACTAAAACTTGAAAAATCTCAATTAATAGCGAAGGAGGTTCAATTTTTAGGTTTCAATTTGACTGAACAAGGTATTTCCCCATCACAAGAAAAGGTTACTGCAATCCAGAAGTTCCCACAACCAAAGAATAAAAGACAACTCCAATCCTTCTTAGGACTGTGTAATTACTACCGGAAGTTCCAACGCAATTATTCCGCATTGACATCTAAATTTCAGGAACAGCTGTCTTCCAAAAACAAATGGACATGGGGACATGAACAGGATGCGATACTACAACAGATAAAGGATAAATTCTTAGAGACAGTAATCCTTCATCATCCAAATTTTGATCACCCATTCTTTTTGAACTGTGACGCAAGTGATGTCAGTCTTGGGACGGTATTGTACCAAGAAGACACAGAAGGAAACCATTTAGTCATCAGTTTTGCCAGTCGTGTGTTAAACCACTGTGAGAGAAGGTATAATGTTACGGAAAAGGAACTATTAAGCATAGTCTTTGCTTGTAGTAAATTCCGAACGTACATTTTGGGATATCCTGTAACTGTCAGAACAGATCATAAGTCCATCTCATTTTTAAGAAGTTGTAAGCTGAGTCATGGAAGGCTTACGAGGTGGATACTCGCCTTGCAGGAGTATAATATCAAATGGGAATATATTCCAGGGAGTCAAAACGTGATAGCAGACGTGTTATCTCGAATAAACCTGGACACCCAGACATTTGAGGGTGAGAAAGAAAGGATTATCAAGGTGTACAACATTCTCAAAAGTAGATCTGATTTGGAAGCATTATTACAAAATATCAAAGCTAATCAGTTATTAGACCCAAAATTAATAAAAATCAAGGAACGTATGGCGAACCAAAACTCTTCAATAAACCAATTCTATTGTGAACAAGAAGAAATTTTATTTATAAAAAATACATTGAACCAAGAAGACTGGAAAGTAATCATTCCCAGAATCATGGAGAAAGAACTAGTGTTGGAATATCATATAAGATACGGACATATGGGTGCAGTAAAGGTAGTGAAAGCATTGGAGGAGAATTGTTATATTAAGAACATACACAGGAAGGTACAAAATTATATAAAACCCTGTCATATCTGCCAATTGGTCAAAATTAATAATGAACGAAGGGAAGGTGTAATGTTACCTATATCGTCAGAACAAAAATTGGAAAAATTATTCATTGACATATGTGGACCATTTCCTAGGAGTGAAGGTAGAAGCCGGTATAAATACCTTATAATCATTATGGACCACTTCACCAAATTCATCAAATTGTATCCAATCAGTCGAGCAACTACGCAGAAAATTCTTGAAGTAATAACTACTCAATACATTCCAAAAATAGGAATACCTGTTTCAATAGTTACCGACCATGGTACACAGTTTCGAGGCAGAAAATGGAAGAACACATTGTTAGAACTGAACATCAAAAGCTATAAGACCTCCGTATACCACCCCAGTAGCAATCCATCAGAAAGAATCCTGAGAGAGGTTGGTAGAATTTTAAGGACCTATTGTCATCAACAACAAAGGAAGTGGCCTGATTACTTATCAGCCACAGAAGATTTTTTAAACTTGGCTTACCATCCATCTATAAATTGCACTCCATACACTGCCATGTATGAAAAACAACCACCCAGAGAGATCCAAGAATTGATTAAATTTCCTAAGTCTCCACCGTACCAATTTAATAAATTAAAATTCTATAATCAGGTGATGGAAAATCTGGAAAAACGCAGAAATAAATACCAGAAAATAAAGGGTAAAATAATTAAATATGAAGTAGGAGAGAAAGTTTTGTTAAAGAACAGGGTATTGCCTAGCACTCTAGAAGGGATATCAAAGAAATTATTATTACTATACGTTGGACCCTACACCATAACAAAAAACAACAACAACAACAACACGTATGAATTAACCGACCCCATTTCAAAGAAGATCAAGGGCAATTATAATCAACAATCCATAAAAAAATATCATGAGGAAGAAAAGGAAAAATAACATAAGTAATTATGTCCTCACACCTAATGAAGTGTTCAGAAATAATTACTTCTGAAGGGAGGCAATTTGTAACGAAACAAATGTTACAAAAGAATAGTAAATAATAGTGGAATCCGATCCAGAGAAGAAACAAGAAATAATAATTGAAAGCAAATTAAAGGAAAACTATTTGGTTTGACTTATATAATATTATCCAGAAACCCAGAAATAACCCAGTAGAATAGGGCAGTAAACAGAAAAAAGTGAAATAAATAAACCTAGTAGGCCTAATCAACTTACCCTGAATAATAACAACCAAACCCAATAAAGAGTACCTAATCATAAATTAAAATTGTATTAACAAAATTGTATCGACATATTTTAAGGATAGAAAAAGGGACACAAACCTTACAGTTATATGAGTGACAGAATATAAATAGTGACACAGACTACTGTTAAACAGTGTTAATTATTTTTGTATGAAAAGTGTTTTATTGTTATTATTAGACAGAATTTTAGTTTATCATACAGACAATAGTTTAGCAGTATAAATAAACTAAAACTGTCAAAAACAATTATTATTATTAAGAGTTTTGTTGTATGTTATAAGATTTTATGTCACCAGTTAATTTATGTAAATATATTTATCTCAGGCAGTCAAAGTAGAAATTACAATAAACCATAAAAATTGTTCCACCACATATCATAGAAATTCAAATTAATAAGGTTTTACAGTTATAAACTGAGGCATGTTTAGTATCAAATTGTTTATAATTATCTAATTAATAATTGTATAAACATTGCATATATAATTAGAGTATAATAATAAAATTATCTATTAAAGGTAATTATAAAATATAATGTAGGTAATGGGTGTTGATCCTATAACATTTAAACTGTACATAAATGGCCAATCAAAATTTAAGAAATTTGTATGAGTAGGTAACTAAAAGAAAGAAGAAATAACACTTAATTGTTAATTGTGATGGAAAGCAGTTGAATAGTGCGTGTCTAGAGGTAATTAAAAGTATACAAAAATAGATGACCCGTGTGTGAAAGAAGATCTGAAGGACCATCATCGAAGATAATAATCCTTCCACTACCATTTTCATGAACAAATAATACACACAATCAAGAAAAATATTTAGAAACGACCAGGAACCCTTCAGCAATATCGTCTAGATGTGTAAAGTATAATTTGACAATATTTTTTTTTTCAACAAGGAACAACCACTAGACAATATAACAATTTACACTAACACTAATCACTAGTCAACATTTTAAAGTGCAACCAAATTCAATATATAAGCTAACAGTGATTACAAGGAAACATTTATTGTACACATTGATAAACTACATTATTTTCTGAGACGGACAAATTGAATATCGTCAAAACTTGTATGTAACTTAATATATAATTTGTGTAAATTTTTAGATTATAAGTAATATATTGTTTGTAAAGGTACTCTCTATTATTAATCAACATGCAAAGGAACTTTTCGTAGCAGCCACAAGAATTCCCACGAAATATATTAAAATTATTTAATTATAAATCCTGAGATAAATATCGACCCTGTGACAACCTTATGTATCGAATGGAATTTTCCAATAATTGAATTTATGTTACACAGATTAAATCATTATGTTATTAAATCATATCCATGAGTTATTATTCCATTAAGATAGTATTATAATGTTTATAATGTAAATTAAATTCATTTAAAAGATAGGAATTTTGGTAGTAAATTTGAAAGTTTTATTTAAAGGTTATGAAAGAAATGATGAATAAATTTTATTATGAAAGTAAATAAATACAAGATGAAATTAAATGAATCGAAATTGTTCTGAAATAATTTACAGTGTTTAATTATGAGGTTATTAACATTTATGTGAGAGGATTTAATTAATGTTAAAGGTTTCAAGTAAACCAATTAAAGTAATTAATTGAAAGAGATGGGTAAATTAATTTAAAAAATAGAAATAAGGGTAATAAATTTGAATCGTTTATTTTTTGACTTGACATGGATAATAAATAGTAGTTTAGTAATGTTTATTTTGAATATAGGTTTTTTGTCAATTATAAAGGTTTATTTGATTAAGAATGTAGTATAAACAAGTTTAATATGTTTATGGTAAGAATGTACATTGTAACGGTACAATTCTGGTCCTATAATAATGTCCTGGGAAATAATTGTTATAAAGTATAATTGTTATAATTGTTTTTAAAGCCCTATAAAGAAAACAGCGTAAAGTTGTCCAAAAGTTTTCAACGACGTAATATTGAGCGGACAGGATTTGTGTCGAGGTCAGGGAAAAATCACAGTAATAGCAAAAAACAGTTCGTCATATTAAAGTAAACAAGTCTAACCCATAATGACATCAGCTACAGGAATGCGATACGCAATAAATACATTTGTAAACAACAGGGTTTGGCCGTTTCGAACAAAGGACCAGTGACGTAGTTTGCCCCACCTCCACATTGAAAAGCTACAAACCGCTGGCAGTCTCGTCTCATCAGAGTAGCGTGCCGGCCGGCAATTCTGTAAAAGCTACTTATATCTAAATTTTACACAACCAAGAGTTTGTTAAATATGTGAAAGTGCAGTATTTTTTAAAAATAACAGTTCGACGTAAACCCCACATAAAATTTTGGGTTACGACAACATCGAGAGTGTGAGATCAACGATGGGACATCTTCGAAGAGTTTCCAGCTAAGTCATAAAAATGGGGGGGTCCAAAAAGTCCAACTAAGGGTTTAGATAATCTTTTCTGTAAAATTCAATTCATTAAAATGAACTCAATTTTGGGGAAGTCAATTAACTAAAAATTTGTACCACGAATGAGAGTGGGAGTGAGAGAGAGGATATTTTATTACAATAATTAATAAGTGCTGGGTTGTGAAGTCATTTTTTTAATAACTATATTTTACGTTTATTATGTAACAAGTATAAAACATGTTATTTTGGAGGGCTTATAAAATGTTTAAGGGATATTATATGTTTACAAAATAAATAGGACTACGCCCCGAGAAATAGTAACGTGCATGTTTGGCACATAGTTCAGTAGAGTCATTTTCATATGTACGTAGAGTCTTTTTGATAATAAAAGGTAATGTCATTGGCAAACAATGTAAGTCAGAGTGAGTTATTTCAGGTAATACATTCCGCAAGTACTGGTTCGCTTACACGAATTCTGACCTTAGGTAAGTATACATATTTTGTTGTATTTCAGTTTGCAACATGGCGCCCGATGAAAATTTCAATTACAAAATTATCGATAATAATAAAAAGTAATAATAAAATAAAGTTACATTGACGCTTTCCGACCAGGGACTCGACATAAAATATAATTTTATGTGGGGTGTGCCTACCAGAAAAGCGGAATAATTACCTGGAGTAGTATTTTGAAAGTATGTAAACACGTGTGTAAGGTAGGGTTAAGTTACGAGGCTATAGGCATATATGTGTTAGAGATATAATAAACAAAATGAGTACCAATGACAATAAAACAATAGAAATCAGTGCAACTGATGAAAATTTGACTAGTGAGATGGATGTTCCATTAACACAAATTAGTCAGATTGCTGGGTCGAGCGCGACTGAATCTGTAGAGTCAGAGAAAGTAACAGCAACATCCATCTCAACTCGGTCTGAAAACAAAACAGACGAGATGTTAACACATTTATATAACATGATGTTGTTATCTTACACCTTTTTTGTTTTTTATAATAACAATAATTCTGTATTTGTTTGTTTTGGTGCTTAACTTTCGTTACCATATTTATCGTATATGTCATACTAATTCGGCGGCCATCTTGTAGTGCCAACTTCTTGATTCGAAAATTTTATGTAAGGGTCCCAGGATTCGATTAAGCGATCATCAGAGACAGGACGATTGTCCGGAATAATGACATCAGACAACGTATTATATATATAGTTGCTTTTTAATAACATGAAAAATCAAGATCGACATCAAAATTAACAAAACAAAATGGAATCCTTATACTCAAATTAACAAAATGGCGGCCACATATTCCGCTATATCACTACTCTATTATTTTCCATTATTCATGTGTTAATTTCATTGTGAGATTTATAATGAATTTAACTTTGACTGAAACTGCCAATATCATCTTTGAATTTATAATTTCTTACACCTAACATGACACAAACCAACGTCTCATGAAAAAAAAACTACTTATATGTAGCGGTACGGTCTGATACACACACACACACACTCATTTTGCCAACAGCGATTTTACACATACATTTGAATTTTGGTTTTTTGAGCTCAATTTAGATAAGAAAGACTGGAATATATGATTTGACTTTCCTGTATATGCGTTGTAGAGTTTCAGCTGTCCTTAGATGGCGATAATGGTTAGGCAGGTGTTCGGCCGAACGTCCCAGGTGTCTTCTTGGTTACACTGACTTGAGTTTACATTTTAAATAGTTACGTTGTGATTTCTGTGTAATAGTTATTATTACATGTTAACACATTGATAATTTGACAAAGAAACACTTTCGCTGGCAAAAGCTGCTGGCGATTTTCACAGCGTGTTGACGCCTTGATGGTCTGATGCTGACTGGGGGGATGCAAAGCACATATTTTGCGTATGTGTTAGCGCATCCACGTCATTGTCTTTTGTTTCAAATTGGCTCACGCCCTGTTGTCATGTCATTGTTGTTAGGTCATCTTTATATTTTAATGACATCCCGCCTTATGGACCAATGAGAATGGATATTGAAAGTCTGTTTTCTCTTATACTGCCATTGTGTATGCTCGGCTTCACACGTCCACTCCTGACCTTGGAATCGTTTTGCTCCGCTGAAATCTGCGTCGTTGTCTCTTTACAAAGGGAAATAGTCCTACCCATGTATGTGTGTGTAAAACAATAAAATACAATAATTTGCTACCACTCATACCATGATTCCGACATCAGGATTTTCGTACTGTCACAAAACCCCCTCAATGAAAGGTTTTACGTCGAAACATAAAAACTTTCATTGACTCATTCACACTTTTCTAAAAGGATCAGTTCAGATATGTTGCCACAACCCCGTGTAGTGTTAATATAAAAGAAATACAATCACTTACCCTTGGTCCAATGATGATGATTGTACCATCTGACCTTACTGGACTTCTCAGGAGAGATCCCAACACCATAAGCCCATTAGGCACTTAATGCTCCTGTTCTGACGCTCCGGCCAGCTCAGGACCGCTGTCACAACACCATCAAACTCTGAAACATGCAATACAAAATTTAATATAGTGGCCTTATCTATTCTCATATCCACAACTGATATGTCTCCCCTTAGACGCATTGGTTTGTGTTTTGAGACGTTGGTTTTCTTAATTCATAAGTTTTCAAATAACAAAAAAAAAAACAAGATTTAAGACAGATAAATCCTTCCATTTTTCAACACTCCTGTATTTTTTAACAAATTCTCTGACTCCAGTCAACATCAACTTACTTCTCTCTACTCCAAGAAAACACATTATTATACTAAGCATAAAACAAATTTTACCCTTTCAAACAACAACCACTATCTCTATTATTTTACTTCAGATAAAATCAACATATATACCTATTATGGCAAACACTTCAAAACTATTTATATTTTCTTTACTCAACTTTCTTTACTATTATCTTTCTTTACAACAGAATCATCATTGTAGACTTGATAAACAACACCAATATCACTATTATTTCCTTAACACTTAATATTTGTTATCGTTACTACCCCTGCAGCAACCTCCTGGCCTATTGTACCATCAACATAATAAAACATTGTACATCATAAAACATTAAACACTAACATTGAACAATTCACATGTAAATAACTTGTATAAAATTTGATAAGACATTATTATTTTTATCAACTCTCTATTCAACTTTTATTATTTAACATTCATTAGATTCTATACAAAAAAAAATTTTTAATTTATCCTTACCCTTCCAGTTACATTACCTTCCTACTATGACTTTTTCTTTTCTAACCCTTTTATCCTTCTTAGTTTGGGTAACTCTCTGTTATTCACTATTCTCTATCTTATTTTGGCATTTGTCAATCTAACCTTACTCACCTCTTTTTTTACTACTAACAACCGCTGCTAACCATTAACATATTATGACACCAATATCTCTATAATAACCCCCTTCACTAATCCCATTTTAATCCTCTGGCACCGCTCATTTTTGTATAAGGATGTGTGTTCCCTACCTGGCCATATCCATTCCTAACCATTTGCCCTCCATCAAATATCGGCAAACACTCTAACCCAAAATTGCTCCGCCTGCCACAATGCTGCACGCTGGTCCCTTGCCACGTCGCACGCTGATCACTCCCTACACCTAAAACGTTACGAGTTTTATTAAGTTATTGAAATACTGAATTTTATCACTTACCTTTACTAAGTTATTTACCAGGGTGTCGTCTGATGTACTTAGGCAGAGAAAACGACAGGCAGTGCAATGACAAACACCTATTTTGCAAGCACAAATAAATGTTACTTTATTTTTTGTAGCATGACAATTTTTCTGTTCACCTTTCGGTTTAAATTTACTGAAATAACATTCCGAACAATATTTGATTCACCTAGCCATACTAGTTTAATTTATTTGAATATAGATATATAAACTTACGACTAACTATAATAAGTTAAACGGAAACCAGCGCTTTCACTCACACACACATATCCACCCCCTAGATTTTAAGAGCTCAACTTTATAATTTATGAAAAAACCAGTATTTTAAAATGTTGAAATGGTATACATATTGTTGAAATGTCTACTTTCCTTGATTATGATGCGTAGAATTTCACCACACGGGACGTCTCCTCGTGGCATGCATTGTTCTGCTGTTTTCACTGTTACATTTTAACGTATTACTGCCGAACTGTCAATTAATTACTGTTATTGATGAATATTTAGCCAAATACTGTTTTCACTTTGGAATATATATATATAGATTCACATTTTTGTTGTATGCGGGCGACTAAAATCACGCACAGCCGGCCAGTCGGCGGACGCGACAGTTTTTATGCGTGTCACTTGTAGATGTTGTTTTCCGACTGCCTTTGTTTGCTGTGTGTCACCAAGCTGATGGCGTTGACACACCTACATTTCTCGTTATGCAAGGCGCTGACGTAATATCGCCTGATGTTCAATAACACAACCTGTTTATGCTGTTTTGTGTGTCATTGGTTGACCTTGGCACAATTCCAGCTTGTTGATTCTGTTCGCTTCAATATTCATGAATAATTGTCACACAGCAGTGCTACCACCGTCGCTATCGTTGCTACCACTGAATTTACCTTTCGTTTATAAGTTTTGTCCCAATTATTGTAAAAAATGTTATTTGTTTTATTTAAAATTACCAATTTCTTTATATTGCCTCAGGTAGGCCAAAATGTACCGTTACAATACCCCCTCAATGAGATATTTTATGCCGAAGCATAAAAAATCTCATTGACACATTTATACTTGCTAAAGGGATCAGCCAGGATATGTCGCCACAACCCCCTGTATGGTTTACCAAAAAAAATATATATAATTAACTCACCCTTGGTCCGGTGACTGTGACCGCACCTGAATGACATTACTGGACTTCTCTCTCGAGATCCCAACACCATAAAGTCAGACAGATACTCAACGCCCCTGCTCTGACGCGCCGGCCAGCTCAGGTCCGCCACCACAGCATTACCAAACACTGAAACAACAAATCAAAATATCAAATAGTGGCCTTATACAACACCATATCCCCAACTCATCTGTTTCCCCCTAGCGGTGCTGGTTTGCGCTAAGAAGCACTGGTTTTTTTTTTTTTTTTTTTTTTTTTCTTCTAACATATATATGAAGACCTAACAACACAACATGACATCCATTTTTTAAAATTCCATAATCTCATTCTGTCTACTTGCTCTTATTAACTTTAAAATCCCAAAATTCAAAATTATTGCCCTGATTCCCATCAGAATTTAAATAAACATTTCCCATTACTATATTACACATCTCTGTCATGCCCAATTTGCATTTAAAATATTTAAATTCATAAAATTCTCTTACACTAACAAACACAATACAACATAAGAAAACATAGTACATTAATAATTCACATTGTTATTATTACATTAAAACAAACAATCCACATTTAAGTTTGAACACAATCTACACACTTTACATCTTTAAATTTGCATATCAACTCATAAAGTTATCTTTTAATCTCAATTGACTTTTATTAATTCTCTTTCCAATTTTTTTTTTTTTTTACTTGGGTGATTCTCAGTTATTCATTTTAATTTACCTTATCAACTTGGCATTTACTTCAATTAATTATTTCAAACACAACATACTTCAATTATTATCAAAATTACAAATCATCAATTATTGTCTTCATAATTATTTTATTATTTATTTAGACTGCAAACTATTAATAATATTACTATTATTATCACAACATTTTTCTACTACATATACACATTATTTACCTAACATTTCATAATACACACTGAATTCACTACATTATTTACAAATTATTCGTCAATAACTGTTCAATTGTTTCACACTTCATATGTCCAAATCTGCAAGGTCATTACCAAAATTTACAATATTTAAATTGTCCATTCACTGATTTTTTATTTCAACCTCCATCATCGTATAGATATCTAATATATTTGTAACATGCATCATTGTTATTCACATACCATTTATTATTATTATTATTATAATAATCCATTAACTTTATTTCATTCATTATGCCATTATAATTTATAGGGTTATTCCCTATGAATATTTCATAAACCTTGTCAACATAAGTTATTATTGTCCAGTCTCCATCAGTATTATTGGTCAACGTCAGGTAAGTTGTTTTATCATTTTTATATTCCTCTACTATTACGTCAGGTAAGTCATTATCGTTTATAAAGATATTATCAAAATAATTCTCTATCTCTCTTTCAACAGGTTAGTATTTTATATTGTTTATATTCACCCCTTCTAATCTTTCTCTCAACTCATTATAATTTCTCTTTGACTTATATAATTCTATTTCTCGATCTGCACACAACTCTCTATATAAATCTCTCTCACTCACATTAGTTAATATCTGATTAATGGTTACATTTAAGTCTTCTCTGACTTTAACTATTTCACGCTCATGTTCTGCTTGTTTATTTTTTAAACTAGTTACATTAATTTTAATTGCATCAACTTGTTCAAAGTTACTTCTGAATTCATCATTTATATTTTCTTGTATTTCACTTGCTCGTTTGATTTGCTCACACTCATTAATTATACGTTGAACATTACAGTCCATTTTGTCATTTGGCTTTTTAATTTTATCATTAAATTGACTTGTCAATGTGTCAAATTTTTGATTCGTCTCTAATATTTTCTCTTTTTGTTTTTCGTTAATTATTTTTCTATCATTTCTCATTTCGTTCTGTACCTTATTTATAACACTAGTCAGTTCATCTCTCATTCCAACAATAATCTTATTCTGTTCTTCTAACTTATTGTCTATTTCTCTTAATTTTTGGTCTTGTTTGTTTATTTCTGTTTTCAATTCTATGTTACTAGCATTTATTTCTGATTTGATTTCAGTTTTTAAATTATTATTTTCTGATTTGATTTCAGTCTTTAAATTATTATTTTCTGATTTAATTTCAGCCTTTAAATTATTATTTTCTGATTTGATTTCAGCTTTCATTCCTGACATCATCTCCATTATTAACGCTAACTGATTATATATGTTTACATTATCGCTTATTTTTGCGTCTACTGTCTCAATCGTTAATTCGTGTATTGTATTGTCTACACTCTCGTTAATATTTGTCGATATTAAATTGTCTTGCGTAACATTGAAAATTGACCCCTCCACAACATCTTCACATAAATTTACACTCTCGCTTTTCTCTGCCATTTTCGATCAGTTTGAAAGTTTTTGTTAACTTAATTTACAAAGTCCATGTTAGACGGGTGCCATTAAAACGTTACGAGTTTTATTAAGTTATTGAAATACTGAATTTTATCACTTACCTTTACTAAGTTATTTACCAGGGTGTCGTCTGATGTACTTAGGCAGAGAAAACGACAGGCAGTGCAATGACGAACACCTATTTTGCAAGCACAAATAAATGTTACTTTATTTTTTGTAGCATGACAATTTTTCTGTTCACCTTTCGGTTTAAATTTACTGAAATAACATTCCGAACAATATTTGATTCACCTAGCCATACTAGTTTAATTTATTTGAATATAGATATATAAACTTACGACTAACTATAATAAGTTAAACGGAAACCAGCGCTTTCACTCACACACACATATCCACCCCCTAGATTTTAAGAGCTCAACTTTATAATTTATGAAAAAGCCAGTATTTTAAAATGTTGAAATGGTATACATATTGTTGAAATGTCTACTTTCCTTGATTATGATGCGTAGAATTTCACCACACGGGACGTCTCCTCGTGGCATGCATTGTTCTGCTGTTTTCACTGTTACATTTTAACGTATTACTGCCGAACTGTCAATTA
Organism: Magicicada septendecula; assembly: GCA_034769895.1. Taxonomy (NCBI): domain Eukaryota; kingdom Metazoa; phylum Arthropoda; class Insecta; order Hemiptera; family Cicadidae; genus Magicicada; species Magicicada septendecula. The sequence goes on along the minus strand of CM068368.1, from coordinate 66,398,253 downwards.
ATTACTGTTATTGATGAATATTTAGCCAAATACTGTTTTCACTTTGGAATATATATATATAGATTCACATTTTTGTTGTATGCGGGCGACTAAAATCACGCACAGCCGGCCAGTCGGCGGACGCGACAGTTTTTATGCGTCTGTCACTTGTAGATGTTGTTTTCCGACTGCCTTTGTTTGCTGTGTGTCACCAAGCTGATGGCGTTGACACACCTACATTTCTCGTTATGCAAGGCGCTGACGTAATATCGCCTGATGTTCAATAACACAACCTGTTTATGCTGTTTTGTGTGTCATTGGTTGACCTTGGCACAATTCCAGCTTGTTGATTCTGTTCGCTTCAATATTCATGAATAATTGTCACACAGCAGTGCTACCACCGTCGCTATCGTTGCTACCACTGAATTTACCTTTCGTTTATAAGTTTTGTCCCAATTATTGTAAAAAATGTTATTTGTTTTATTTAAAATTACCAATTTCTTTATATTGCCTCAGGTAGGCCAAAATGTACCGTTACACACCGGATCCTTACTACAAAATATCATCATCATTGAATATATATTGTAACATAACAAAATGTTACCTAACCTAAACGTATACTGTCAGATTTTATAAGGACAGAACAATAATGTAAATAGGGAATATGGTGATAAGAATAAACAAGAAGAGAGGAATCAAGAAAGAAGAATGAAGCAGAAGTACCACATGAAACAGTAAACCCAAATACTGTTTGACACTACAACCAGACAATGACTAACACAAACTGATGGGCAGAGTAAATGTACTTTAAGCTGTCAATCAAGTCAGTAGATAATGTAAACAGAATATGATAGGTAAATAAAAAGTGAATCAATAAGAATCTGAATACTGTGAAATCAGAATTAGCATTTTGCTGATAATAAATTTAACCATGACTAGTAAATTATGAATGCCAAAAACTAAAATTAGCAATGGCTACAAAGTGAGAACAAAGATATATTTCAATATCAAATATACTTATGAGAAAGAAAAACCATTTGTAAGAGGGAATCTTATACGAATAAGGTACCTCAACAAATTACCGAATAGTGAACCTATAAATGTTGTTAAGGCAAAATTCCAGTATAGACGGTATGTCTTAACAAGGCCTAGACAAAGCAATAATCAGTGAGTTGATTATTGGGAGGTAACGTAAGTGTAAATTAAATGCACAGAACAATTGTTATGCTCCAACATAGCAAAAAACATTATTAAAATGATATATTTAATCATAATTCAATTGTTAAGTAGTGGAATAGAACGAGTTAGCGTAAAACGAAATGTCATAGTAGTAAGGATCGTTCATTACCATGTATAAAGGTAAGGTTTATCCATAATGTTCAGTAAAATGTCAGTACAGAGTTAATAGTGTTCTCACATAAACGTTTGAGTAATAAAATGCTATGTGAACACAAACAATATTAATCAAAGTGTAAAATCGTCGATTCAGGTAAACAGACGACAGTGCGAAGTAGTGTACCTGAACATTGATTATATAGCAATGTCAGTAAAAGTGAAGTGAACTCGGTATCAAACTATGTCAAATTAAAGAGGACAAAATGATCTTTAATTTGATGATGATATCGACCCAATCGCAACGGTATTAAGTGCGTGAAAGGTGTTAGCATCATTTACAAAATATGCATCAGAAATTTATTTACTAATACCAACAACATTGAAAGCTATCTGTCACCTCAGAGTTTGACAGTTGAAAAACCGTTATTAACGGCTATACAGACAATACGTCATACTCATCACACCTGCAAGAACCAATCACAAAATTAGTTAGTAATTAACATTTTTGCCTAACGCCGATCGACGGGCGGGGTATATAAGAGAATGTAACCGATTCTCGACAGACACTTATCAACTTCATACAGCACGGAACGTGTGCTCGCCATCTCAACATTTTTAACTGTTAGCGTCATCAACATAACACGTCGAAGGAAATAGCTCAACACCAAGAAACAACTACTTCAAATTATTCTACAGAAAACAATAGTGATTATGTGCAGTATTATTTCATTTTTGTGCGGGAAAATAATGAACAGAAGTAATTAAATAATATTATTCATGATCCATTAAGTTAGAAGCGGATCGAAATACTCTGTTCTTGTGCGTGTGCAGTGAATAATGATAATCATTATAATCCGATTATCAAGGTGCTAAAATGATTTTTAATTAAATAATTAAAACCAAAAGGTAACAGTGCAACCATTATTCATTTTCACTACAAGCGCCATAACCTGTACTTTTTTATACACTGATCTGTACTGACGCAAAACACAGAAACATTTCGATATTACACCATGTCTCAATTTATTTTATGAATTTGTCATTATTAATTAAGCTGAATGTTAGTTATAAGTGTTCTCAATTTATAAACTTTGTAATTCAGAAATCAAGCGTGACGAACGCACAACCTATCAAATAGGTTATTTTTATTTGTTTACTTTATAAAAGTAATGTCAAAAACATTATTGATCAATATTATATCAGAAAACTATTAGCCATTGTGTAGGCATGACTTTCTTTTTTTTCGTGTCTCAAAGAGCTCACATCTGAGATTTCAATAATATTAATGTTAAAAATAACAAATATCTGGACTTAGCCAGATTTACCAAATATGCTCTGAGCAGGCCTTATAGGGTATATAATAACTTATTTACAATTGTACATCATTATATGTTTTTAATTGTATTTGTTTTGAATTCTCTATCAAGGGTATGAATAAAACCCATAATTAACAGCATAACTCGACTTAATTTATTTCTAACAGATAGTTAAATATTTTATTCAGGAAAGCTTAAACAACCTTCAGTTGTGATTGAATATATGGAATAGCATTGCCATAAAGGTAACAAACAATTATTTTAAACTTTTTTAAAATCATTAATTGAATCAATACATGGGTTTTACACGGGATTTTCCCAAAATAAATCCGTGTGGCGCCCACTAACAAACAAGGCAATCTAACCTTGCAACTAAAGTGAGTTGGTTTTTGTAAACTGAGTTGACAGCTTATTGAACTTCTAGAAAACACGACCAGGTACGTGAAAGTATATTATGTTTATTATATTGTCCAGACATTACTAGACATAACGTACTTAGACTATTATCGACCTGGAGGAGAAGTTTCACAGCCAGTATCCACAAGACGATCATCATCATCAAGCGACCAACTATTATACTTTACTGTTAAGCTTAAGCAAACCTAGTATTTAAATATTACCAACACAACTATTTTATTTGTTTGATTTAAGGGAATTATTTTCAGACAATTATAATCACACAATTGTAAACACACTTTGAGTAACCTCGAATGTTACATTTTAAATCGCTTTACAAAATTAGTAACCTTCAATTAGAAACAACTACAAACCTTAATACATGTCAAACTAATATATCAAACATAATTAAATTTTATTTAAACCATACTTTCTAATTATATTACAAATTAACGAATACTACGCGTGGCAGGATAATCATACACCGTATTTGATCGATTTATTTACAATATAAACCTAATTTTAAACCATCCCGTTTAGTTAGGTTACAAATTGACGCATCTAACGTGTGGCAGAATCGCACACAAACACACACTAATTAGTTATATTACAAATTGGCGCACCAACTAGTGTGGCTTAAAAATATTAAATAAAAATATTTTTTATATTTTATATCAGCCCGGTAGACACAAAAGAATAAACATGCCTGACACACAAAGAAGTGACACTGCGGAAAGTCAACAGGAAATGAGCAGACCTGAAAAACTGATATTACCAGGAGGTATGGACCCCATGGAATTCCTGGAGAAGATGAGGGCAATGATGGAGGAAGTATTGGAGGAGAATAACCGGAAGTGGAGAGAAGAATTAAGCAGGCCATCCGAAGACGATGTCAAACAAACCGAGAGGGAAGATGCAGAACAAAATAATCTGCCAATGTGTGATTACCAAGTGGAGACACAAGAAATACCCAGAAATACAACTACCGAACAAATGAATTTAAAAATTAAAATTCATGAAGAAAGGAACAAAATAATTAAGAAAACAGGAGAGAAAGAGACAAAGATAAAAGGAATAATACGCTCTAAGAAGACAAGGATTACAAAGGAAATATTAGAGATGACTAGGAGTGGATTAATTAACTTCGTGGACAACCCAATTATTCGTCATAGAGCAAGAATCAACGGTAAGAAGTATGAACAGGACTTCATAAAAATATTAAAAGTAAATCACCATAAAACCGTGGGTAAAAACTTAAATAAGGATACAATTAAATTAAATATACCAACAAATGAAATACACCAGACAAGGTCAATTGATTCCTTAACGAATAACCGACCATTAAACTATTTAATTAATAATCCAGATGACGGAACGATTAAGACAACGTTACATGCCAGTGACTATGTTATGACGGAGAAGGTTATAAACAATGAGGTATTTAAAGTGAATACTCCTAGAAGAAAGATGCTTCACAAGAAGAAGGAAAATTATCAAGAACAACTGGACCAGATCATTGAAGGGTACGCCCAAAGAATAAGGGAAATGCGGAAGAAGAGGGACCAATCAATGGAAGAATCCAACCAGGAAATGAACGGAGGTCAACCCGGATTAGAAGAAGGGCCAGACGTCAATAATAGCCAAGGCCCGGAGTACACTGGACACATGGATACCAAAGATGATGAGAGGAAGAAGGCAAGGAAACGGGGAGCCAATGACTATCTGGTAGCCGCCAAGTGGAAGAACCGCATGGTAGGAATAGAGTGGAAAAGCACAAAATAACCCCATGTATATCAACCATAAAAAAATGATTACTATTAAGAGCAGATAATATGTAGTAGTAGGCGACATTTATCACCCGAATGTTTAGGGTATAAACGAAAAAAAAAAAAATGTTTAAAAACGATCACTATAAACGGACTCATTTAGTGTTTAACAGAATCACATATTAGGCTCCAAATTATTGAAGGTAACTAATTGACTATAACAAATCTATTTGCCCTATTGAGTTACAAAAGTGTGTAGGATTAAGATATAAGCCAAACTATTTGTTACTTGTGAAAAAAGAACCAGATCTATCACACCAAAGGATAGAAAATTATGTATTGCCAACTAAATGATTTAATAAGAAAAAAGACATCTATTATGGCATAAAGAGCCAGTAGTGGCATACAAACTAACATTACTAAAAAAAAAAAAAAAAAAAAAAAAAAAAAAAAAAAAAAAAAAAAAAAAAAGTTTATCCAAATGAATGTGTAACTAAACGTTTATCAAATGATTATTGGGTACCTCTTATAAAAAATATTAAGTAAAATCATCCAGAATAAAGGTTCACCCAACTAACCTTTGAAGGAGTAGAGAGGCAGAATAACAAAGTGTGTAAAATAAAAGAAGGATATTATTATGGAAAGTGTAAGGAGAGAGAAAAAATGTTTATAAAATGAACTATGTAACCCCAAGAATGTCTATAAAATTAGATATTAGTATGTTATTATATTGTCACATTAAATTGTAATTATCGAATATTGTATATTATGTAAAATCATCCAGAATAAGTGAGAACCACCATCACTTGAAGGAGTAGAGAAGAAGAATAACAAAGTGAGTTAATTGTAAAGATAGCTATTATTATAATGGAATGAAAAGAGAAAAATGTTTATTAATTATCAAATATTGTACATCACAGAATATGTCAGAGAACATCTAACAAAAAACCATTTAGTATACGAACATTGTACACCTTGATAATTCAAGATAAATATAAATTATTAAGAAAAGCTTAATGAACTATTGTGAAAATAAAATATTGTGAACTCTAGATATAAAAAACCAACTGCATAAGTACTATAAGCATCACAGTAAGTGTGTAACCTTAAGAATACTCAAGTGAGCCAAAACAAATTGTCAACTAGTACAAAAAGTAACTATACAGCTGATAAAAAGCATAGCTGAGAATGTCAAGTCTGAAAAGAAATAATTACCTGTAAAAAGAAAGTATGTTAGCAAGTATAAAGAAGGGAATGTGATATAAATGAAAACCTCTGAAACCTTGAATATTATAGTGAATATATTATATTATTGTAAATGAATGATATGTGATATTTTATGAGTTGTGATAGTGCAACTATTGCCTGGTGCAATGTTTATTTTTTTTCTCAGACAGAGAAGAGTAATGCCTCTGAATCTGAGTATGTGTATTGAGGAATGGCAGAGAATGTAAGCCACAGTGAGCCACTGATTCCGAACCCACTACAAAAGTTAGGGAGTTATATTGTATTAATGTATCAAGGACTGTTATAAGAGAATCTGTGAGGTATAAATTATAATAACCATTAAGATAATCACGAAAGTAAAGATATGTAATAAGAAAGAAGAATGTGTATAGAACAGGAAATTGTTAATTTAAGAAATGAGATCTATTGTAGTTAAATGACTTAAAAAGTAAGCTACTTGAAAAATACTAGTAAGTTAAGAGTTATATCACTGGACAAAAGATCAAGTGTAACACACTAATAGTATGTTAAAAAATCAATGCAAAGAGTACAAGAAAAAAAAAGAACAATAGAAATATACTAAGAAACTGACATGAAATGATAATTTTATAAAAAATAAATTTTTTCTCAAATGATCAATTTTGAGGAGGGGGTATATGTAACATAACAAAATGTTACCTAACCTAAACGTATACTGTCAGATTTTATAAGGACAGAACAATAATGTAAATAGGGAATATGGTGATAAGAATAAACAAGAAGAGAGGAATCAAGAAAGAAGAATGAAGCAGAAGTACCACATGAAACAGTAAACCCAAATACTGTTTGACACTACAACCAGACAATGACTAACACAAACTGATGGACAGAGTAAATGTACTTTAAGCTTGTTATATCTCACTTTTTTTATTTAAATAAATATAAATGTATTTGTCATATAAAATCTCTAGTAACTTATATTCGGGTCTGTTTACATTGTTCGAGTTAAACACGTGTGTCACATTTACCATAATTATGGTATCTACCATAATTATAGCACCTGTTTATTTCAGTTTCGTTATATAAATTTTTATTACCTAAGGATCCAGGATTCTGCTCAGCGAGAATGCTGACAGAGATGGTCATTGAAATGAGAATACATTTAATTGCAGTAACTATTATCAATCGTAATTTATTCAGGAATTTCTTTAATCGTGTACACCATATAACAACTTGACACGGCGGCCATTACTAATTTCCGCCCCTTACTATCACCACTCCTTTATGTTTAATTTTAAAGGCTAATTCAAACAATTAATTTTACTGGCTATGACTTAGTTTCATGATCATGTGATTTGATAATATCTAATTATAGTCAACGCAAACCAACCCCCATTTGGAAGTCGACATTTAACGTTCACACCTCTCTCACGCACTCACATTCATACAAACATTTCTGAATTTACTTTTGACTGTGTACACATCATGATTATAATTTTTATGATTAAAAGAGCTCTTTAAATAAAAATTTTGGTTGCCACTTCCCTTGTCAGTAAACTGGACGTTCTAGTAGAGTGTCACATGTTGATTCCAAACGGCGTGGTTACATTTTCTTGGCTACACTGAATTTACATTTAACACTTTTAATATTGCTTTATACTGCTCAAACTCTGAAAGTAACTAACACTGATTTGCTTTTGATTACATTGTTAACACTTTGCAATACTTTAAACTTGACTATTTCAAGCCAACACTATTGTTAGCGTGTGGTCGCCATGATGAACTTCTGTGTACTGGAACGAAAATTATGCAAATTTTACGTATGTGTGTGTGAGTAAAACGTCATCGTCCTTTGTCTCTCATTATATAATATCCTGGTTAGTTACGTATTTTTATAACGTCATGGTGGGTTTATGATGTTTGGCGTTGTTGGCCAATGAAACGTGAGCAAGTAGCGCCGTTATTAGTGGCTGTAACCATTATAAGTCTTTTTAGCTGCACGTACACTGCTGTCCTTGAAATTATTTTGTCGTCTCGGAACTGCGTCGTTGTCGGCAAAACCAAGGGAAATTATGTCACCCATAGAAATGACTTTAAAACATCGGAATACAATAGTTTGCTACCTTGCATACCATATTTTTTATATCGGACTTTTTTGTACTGTCACAAGCTGTCAATCAAGTCAGTAGATAATGTAAACAGAATATGATAGGTAAATAAAAAGTGAATCAATAAGAATCTGAATACAGTGAAATCAGAATTAGCATTTTGCTGATAATAAATTTAACCATGACTAGTAAATTATGAATACCAAAAACTAAAATTAGCAATGGCTACAAAGTGAGAACAAATATATATTTCAATATCAAATATACTTATGAGAAAGAAAAACCATTTGTAAGAGGGAATCTTATACGAATAAGGTACCTCAACAAATTACCGAATAGTGAACCTATAAATGTTGTTAAGGCAAAATTCCAGTATAGACGGTATGTCTTAACAAGGCCTAGACAAAGCAATAATCAGTGAGTTGATTATTGGGAGGTAACGTAAGTGTAAATTAAATGCACAGAACAATTGTTATGCTCCAACATAGCAAAAAACATTATTAAAATGATATATTTAATCATAATTCAATTGTTAAGTAGTGGAATAGAACGAGTTAGCGTAAAACGAAATGTCATAGTAGTAAGGATCGTTCATTACCATGTATAAAGGTAAGGTTTATCCATAATGTTCAGTAAAATGTCAGTACAGAGTTAATAGTGTTCTCACATAAACGTTTGAGTAATAAAATGCTATGTGAACACAAACAATATTAATCAAAGTGTAAAATCGTCGATTCAGGTAAACAGACGACAGTGCGAAGTAGTGTACCTGAACATTGATTATATAGCAATGTCAGTAAAAGTGAAGTGAACTCGGTATCAAACTATGTCAAATTAAAGAGGACAAAATGATCTTTAATTTGATGATGATATCGACCCAATCGCAACGGTATTAAGTGCGTGAAAGGTGTTAGCATCATTTACAAAATATGCATCAGAAATTTGTTTACTAATACCAACAACATTGAAAGCTATCTGTCACCTCAGAGTTTGACAGTTGAGAAACCGTTATTAACGGCTATACAGACAATACGTCATACTCATCACACCTGCAAGAACCAATCACAAAATTAGTTAGTAATTAACATTTTTGCCTAACGCCGATCGACGGGCGGGGTATATAAGAGAATGTAACCGATTCTCGACAGACACTTATCAACTTCATACAGCACGGAACGTGTGCTCGCCATCTCAACATTTTTAACTGTTAGCGTCATCAACATAACACGTCAAAGGAAATAGCTCAACACCAAGAAACAACTACTTCAAATTATTCTACAGAAAACAATAGTGATTATGTGCAGTATTGTTTCATTTTTGTGCGGGAAAATAATGAACAGAAGTAATTAAATAATATTATTCATGATCCATTAAGTTAGAAGCGGATCGAAATACTCTGTTCTTGTGCGTGTGCAGTGAATAATGATAATCATTATAATCCGATTATCAAGGTGCTAAAATGAGTTTTAATTAAATAATTAAAACCAAAAGGTAACAGTGCAACCATTATTCATTTTCACTACAAGCGCCATAACCTGTACGTTTTTATACACTGATCTGTACTGACGCAAAACACAGAAACATTTCGATATTACACCATGTCTCAATTTATTTTATGAATTTGTCATTATTAATTAAGCTGAATGTTAGTTATAAGTGTTCTCAATTTATAAACTTTGTAATTCAGAAATCAAGCGTGACGAACGCACAACCTATCAAATAGGTTATTTTTATTTGTTTACTTTATAAAAGTAACGTCAAAAACATTATTGATCAATATTATATCAGAAAACTATTAGCCATTGTGTAGGCATGACTTTCTTTTTCGTGTCTCAAAGAGCTCACATCTGAGATTTCAATAATATTAATGTTAAAAATAACAAATATCTGGACTTAGCCAGATTTACCAAATGTGCTCTGAGCAAGCCTTATAGGGTATATAATAACTTATTTGCAATTGTACATCATTATATGTTTTTAATTGTATTTGTTTTGAATTCTCTATCAAGGGATGAATAAAACCCATAATTAACAGCATAACTCGACTTAATTTATTTCTAACAGATAGTTAAATATTTTATTCAGGAAAGCTTAAACAACCTTCAGTTGTGATTGAATATATGGAATAGCATTGCCATAAAGGTAAAAAACAATTATTTTAAACTTTTTTAAAATCATTAATTGAATCAATACATGGGTTTTACACGGGATTTTCCCAAAATAAATCCGTGTGGCGCCCACTAACAAACAAGGCAATCTAACCTTGCAACTAAAGTGAGTTGGTTTTTGTAAACTGAGTTGACAGCTTATTGAACTTCTAGAAAACACGACCAGGTACATGAAAGTATATTATGTTTATTATATTGTCCAGACATTACTAGACATAACGTACTTAGACTATTATCGACCTGGAGGAGAAGTTTCACAGCCAGTATCCACAAGACGATCATCATCATCAAGCGACCAACTATTATACTTTACTGTTAAGCTTAAGCAAACCTAGTCTTTAAATATTACCAACACAACTATTTTATTTGTTTGATTTAAGGGAATTCTTTTCAGACAATTATAATCACACAATTGTAAACACACTTTGAGTAACCTCGAATGTTACATTTTAAATTGCTTTACAAAATTAGTAACCTTCAATTAGAAACAACTACAAACCTTAATACATGTCAAACTAATATATCAAACATAATTAAATTTTATTTAAACCATACTTTCTAATTATATTACAAATTAACGAATACAACGCGTGGCAGGATAATCATACACCGTATTCGATCGATTTATTTACAATATAAACCTAATTTTAAACCATTCCGGGTTTAGTTCGGTTACAAATTGGCTAGCCCAACAGTGTGGCTTTTAAAGGAGAGAGCAATTAGCTTGGTTACAAAATATAGCATTCACTTTACTCACCTCTCTACATATAATCACTAACTACTGTGTCCCTAAAATATCTAACACCTGTTTATATATTATCAGTATCTCAGCATTCTTAATTTCACTATCTCCCATTAACTCTATTTAACTAACTCCAATGGCCTTATTTATCACTATCCCCAAACCTCTTTACAACATTTCACCTTAATATACCACTAGAAAATTCATCACTTACCTACTAACAACAATACCTCTCAATATCCAAATGTATCATATGTGTAATCATTTACTATTCATTAGAATCTGAATTCCCTACTTATTTAAAATTCTACAGTACATGTTTTACATAAAAATACATAAAATATACAACAGCAAAAATACAGAAATACATTGACATCAATACACACAAAAAATATACAATCCAAAATTATCATTTTATCATTTATCAAAAATCAGTCGGAAAGCAGTCCATCTTGAAAAACACTGTCCACATAATTAAATGTTCATAAACACAATAAAATATCTACCCTCCAGCGTCGAACAATAGTCGAATCTTATATCTATACACATTGGTTAATATTGACTCTCTTATACTAACATCATAAATACATACACCATTCAACTTTTTATCATTATCCTCAAACTCATATAATTCATGATCGGGTATGGTTCTGTCACCTTCAGTATAATCAGTCATAATTAGGTAATTTATAAAATCATTATTTCCCTTATCTCCTACTACTTCAGTTTCATTACAAGGTAAGTTCTTATTTCTATTATATATCATCTCTACTCCTAACCTTTCCATAAATTCTTCATAGTCTCTACTTATCTTAAAAATTTCGATCTCCCTCTTTCTCTCACAATAATTCTCCCAACAGCACTTCTCTCTCTCAATATATCTCTCTCTACCACACCACGCTACATTCTCTCTTTCTACATTTGCAGGGGACACTAATTCACAACTATTGCACCACCTGTGAAGTGCACTAAAAAAACCAAGGACAACTTTATTTGTAGACCATATGTCTCCCAAATATACATTGAAGGCACTCTCGTCCTTCCTCAACACATGTACATCACCCTCATATACACCATTATTATGGGAAAAATCTACCCCCTGCAACTCTTGTACAATTATACTCTCTTTACACACTCTCTTTAACCCTTCAACACACACTATCATTCCATTATTATCATATTCTATTACCCATAAAATCTCATTATCACTCCCCCTGTTTACATAATCATTTTCTAATATCATACTTTTATTTTTATTATCATAATTTTCTCCCCCACTTACCTTGTCTTTGTTTATATCTAACTTGTCTACTCCCCTCTTATTTTCTAATTCTTTCTCGTCTAACCGTGTATGTATCTCATTCAAACTTTCGTCAATATTATAGCTTTGTTTCTTAATCTCTTTTTTGATATCATTAAATTGTTCATCAAACTGGTTTAATTTATCATTAAAATTATCTAATTTTATATCGAACTTAATGCTCTGCTCTTTTAACTCATTGTTCTGTATCTTCATCAACTGAAAAAGGTCTTCTAATGACACTTTATTATTTATAATGGGTGTTGAGTTCGCTTGTGGTTCATTCAATAATAGAGATTCTGTTGCTGTATTATCTATACTAATGTTTTTGTTATCTGCCATTTTGCTCATATTAATAATGAATTTTATTTTTTAGTGATTGTTCTATATTTTATTTAAACAGTAATATAACCTATAATCATGGTATAACTTATTATCTACGTACCAGGTATATCTTATGTATCCCTTCCTTTCTTCCAACAACCCTCCGTCTCTGACTCCGGCTTATTGTATAAAACTTTTATTTATATCACGTCCCTGTTCGGGCGCCATTTTTTACCTTACACCTTTTTTGTTTTTTATAATAACAATAATTCTGTATTTGTTTGTTTTGGTGCTTAACTTTCGTTACCATATTTATCGTATATGTCATACTAATTCGGCGGCCATCTTGTAGTACCAACTTCGTGATTCGAAAATTTTATGTAAGTGTCCCAGGATTCGATTAAGCGATCATCAGAGACGGGACGATTGTGCGGAATAATGAAATCAGACAAGGTATTATAAATATAGTTGCTTTTTAATAACATGGAAAATCAAGATCGACATCAAAATCAACAAAACAAAATGGAATCCTTATACTCAAATTAACAAAATGGCGGCCACATATTCCGCTATATCACTACTCTATTATTTTCCATTATTCATGTGTTAATTTCATTGTGAGATTTATAATGAATTTAACTTTGACTGAAACTGCCAATATCATCTTTGAATTTATAATTTCTTACACCTAACATGACACAAACCAACGTCTCATGAAAAAGAAACTACTTATATGTAGCGGTACGGTCTGACACACACACACACACACACACACT